>JALIRH010000007.1:10019336-11287672 GCA_023055505.1 Callipepla californica brunnescens
TGGTGTGACAAAGCTCTGATTGAACATGTTGAAGGCTCTGAATAAAACAAGCACCAGGCAAGGGAACACATACCTTAAATGTTCCTACTTGCCATAGGTGAAGGAGGTGGTGCCTTACAGAACAGAAACTGGAAGCTTTATCAGGAACAGTCTGATCCGATTCCTTCAGTTGCCTCAGGCATTCAGCTTCTTAATTCGGTCACTTAATCTAACTCCATGGTCCCTCTGGGCTTCCTTCTACTTCCAAGAAGCCAAGTTGCAAAACATACACTGCAAACCTTAGAAAGCTGAAGAACCCATGTTCCCATTCAGGAGCTCTTATCCTAATCCCTGAACAGCAGCTTATTTACCCTAAGAGCAAACAGCATTGACCTGCAGAAGACAAAATCCCTTGGAACCTTAGACTTTTGTTCCTTAAGTCTATGAGGGAAGAACATTTCTTCTCTTTCGCAGGAATAAAGGTGTGTTCTATCAGTTTTCTCACTCCCAACAAGGGAGGGCTGCATATCACCATTCTGTTTCTTCAAAAACATAAGCAACTACTTACCAAAAGCATTATCATCTCCTCACCTTCCAAAAAGTCACTGAAAGGAACAGAGCTTCATAATAGACTTCCTGCATCTTGCATTTCAGACCCTTAATGTCTGCAGATCACTGCTCCCTCCCCATGTCAGGTAGCTGAGGATGAGGCTTCCTAAGCCCTGGCTCCCCATCACACCCCATGGGAGAGGCTGTCCCACAGCCTAGTGCAAGCCTGGGCATCTCTGTAACACAGAGCCCATGTTCCCAGCTGCACCACCTCCAGCTAGTAAAGGAAAGCAGAAAAGAAGCATGGTTATGGGAGTGCAGCTATAAACAGCTGATGGAATTAGAAAGGAAGGCTTTGCCCTCAGCACTGGCCCTTTAAGCAGAAAGGGAAAAAGAAAAAAGCATAGATTTTGGTTTCTTTCCTGTGAGGATCTGTCAAATCCATTAGCAGTCAAGCAACAAAGGGAATTATCCATTTGAGAACTTGTCATCAAAATGAGTGACAAATCAGAAAAACGGCAAAAGCAGAGGATGACAGACAGGACTATGTTGTTACTGCAAAAAAAAATAGTTTCACATGAGCAACAGGTCACTTTTAGACTTCAGGTACGTTTATTTGAAGGTTCTGCTCAGTGACTTCATATAAAGGGTTAGTAATGATTAAAAAAACATAAATGGCTATGTGCAAGGGCTGTTCTGAAAGTAACGCCTCCTCTCTTTGCTTGCTGAATGTTTATGGAAACCAAACTGCACACTGAGCGCACTGAGGTGGTGGGCAGTGCATTTCAGCAGGGATAGCAGCAACACAAGAAATAAACCACATTCCACATGGTCGTGCAGATTTTATAAGCACAGCATACAGACATTTGTTCACCACTGGTGAAAATGCATAGCCAATGGTGGTGACCACACTGAAAAAACAGCGTTTTGTAGCTGAGAATTTGTTCTACCATCTAATGTTACTATGTTCTCTGTACCTGAAGTTTTCATGGACAGAAATAGGAGGCAATACTTTCGGTGCAACCTATGTATCTTCACAAACAGATACACTAATGTGTAAATAATGTCTGCTATAGCCACTGCTTGCATCAGATTTCATTACATGCTCCTCACATCCATGACATGAACCATCCAACATGTTAATCTTCAGTACAGATTAATCATGACCTAAATTTTGCCTGAGCACTGGTGCAGGAGAAAGGCTGTGTGTGGTCACACAGCTCAAGCCTGATCCTGCACAACTAGAGACAGCTCAGGAATTCACTCTGCATGAGCTCTGGGCTGCCCACTGCCACCTGTGCTGAAGCATGCCAGCACCTTTTTACCTTTCCTTTTCAGCCACTTTGCAGACACAGGCATCCCATGGAAAAATCAGCACAACCACAACGTTTGCACCATTCCAACCACCTTGACACTGTGTCAAGCAGAACATCAGGGCAAGGCAGGAGGGAGCAAGCACATGAGAGAGAAGGAAAACAAGTCACGCAAAGCAGAAATAAAAATGCAAAACAAAAGGCACAACAGGAGAGATCAAGAACAAAAGAAGCAAATTCAGGAGACAGGCACCAGCAAACTTGATGTGTGAAGCGATGCGAGGCTGTGTACGACTGGGTTTCAGTAGATATGATGATGCTCTCATTCCTATCAAAATGGCTGTTGCATGAATGCCTTCTTTGTGCCTCTTTATCTACCTTCACTGAAATAAGGCTCCCAGCCTGGGACAGCAGGCAGCCATTCAGAACTTAGCCATCAGCTGTGTCTGCTGAGAGCCGTGCTGACAGATGGGCACTGCTGGATTTAGCCGTGCTGGCTTGCAGTGCTGCACATGGCTGTAAGTTGCCCTCCTCGGGCTCACCCTCTCTTTGGCAATTGCAGCTCCAGGGATCAAGCAGCAAATAGAGCACCTGCTCAAAACAGGTCTAGAAAAGGACAGAACAATAAGGAAGTGCTGAATGGAGGAGGATAGGCAGGACCCCAGCATGGGGCTAGGGACCAGCATGAGGTATCTTATTTACAAAGCTCACAGGCTCCAAATGCATCAGGAGTCCCACATAGCAGCTCCATAAAGCCAGAGTTCATCTGACTAGATGTGAATGTCAACAACAGAGTTAATCGCCAGTCACCTGCACCATTCGTAGAGAGAAACTGGCCCTTGGCAGACAGCTTCCATCTATCCCACTGGAAGCTGGTGTCTGTGCCAGCCAGATAAGCTGCCCCTTCCCCTTCATTAACCAGAGCCTGGGGTTACCAGCCCAGGTACAGATTTCTCTGTCATAAGCATGGAAACATCGGTGAAATTAAATTAATCCCAGGACAACACATGTGACACTTGCTTGTCATGCTGCCACATGCCAGATCTGTGCCAGCAGCTCTTTGTCCAAGATGAATAAATATCCCTTTGACGATCTGATAATTAAAATTAAACATCTTCAGCACCATGTCAATGGAAAACTGAGGGCAGTGGCTTTATGTAATAATTAACAACTGCTTAGGGAGATTATTCAATAAGCTTTAAGGGCAGCATTATTTGTCATACACCTGTCCTAATCAAGATCAACAACAAGAAAATGTGGCTGCTCTGTGGGAAATTATTCATCTTGCAGTCAGCACAGGAAGAAAAGTCAAGACTTTTCTCATAATTGGGCACTTGGAGATAAGGTCAAGAAGATAGCAGGGAGTCAGGGTGCAGATATTACGATACTTATGGGCTTCTCAAAGAGACAACAATCTCGTTTCAGGATCTGTACCCAAAACACCTCGTCACAAGTGCAACAGAAACATCATGCAGAGGCAGGCCGTAGCCAGACTGGAAGCACAGTAAGGACATATACCATCTTACTAACCCATTGCTCCCACGTCTGACACCCTTCTCCAAGATCTAGGCAAGCACAGCCACCAACAGGATCAAGCATGTGTAACCCTTTGCTCTGTGGAGGGAGCCACAGCCCTCTAACGGGCAATGAGACTAATAATATATTTGGGAAGCATGGGTCTGGGTAACAAAGGACATGATGGTGATTCAGTTTATAATTAAACTTCCTGTTAGAAATATCAAGTTTCCTATGATAGCACTGGCAATTGCACTTCTGACTCACCTAGCTGTTGCTGTAACCAGGCAAAATAAAACCTTTTTTGATCCTGAAGGTATAAATAATTACAGGAACTATTGTTTTGAAAGAGTACCTGCCGTTTCACAGTTACTGAAACACCATCAAAATAAATAGCTACATGCAGAGAAAAACACTACATTCTACTTGGGAATAGTGGCATTTATTACAACATGTATTACCTCAGAGAGAGTGATAAGGCATCCATTCATCCCTCACGTAGATTTACCACTCATCCATACATGCTTTCAGCAAGGTTAGCCTATGGGGGCAAACAGATCATTACCAGTTAGGTGCTAATCAGAAGTTATAGAATAATTAAAGCTGGAAAAGACGTCTAAGATCATCTAGCCCGACCACCAACACCACGCCCATTGCTCACATCCCTCAGTGCCACTTTTCCACGTTCCTTGAACACCTCCAGGAATGGTGACTCCACCACCTCCCTGGGCAGCCTGTGCCAATGCCTCACCACTCTTTTGGAGAATAAATTTCTCGTAATATCCAATCTGAACCTCCCCTGCTATAGCTTACTGCAAAAACACAATCTACTTCTCACAGCTTAAAACCGTTACTTTGTCATCCTGTTACAGTTACCTAGGAGAAGAAGCCAACCGCCATCTTAACACAACCTCCTTTCAGGCAGCTGTAGAAAGCAACAGGGCCTCCCTCAAGTGTCCTCTTCTTCAGACTGAACGATCCCACCTCCCTCACTTTGAAGCCTTTCATATGGGGTCAGTAGCTGAGAAACTCTTGTTCAGTTATCACACGTGCTTTGATTTTCCTTTAAGCCAGTGCTGCCTCAAAGCCTGATGGCCTGGGGCCACGAGCATCATTACAGCGTGAACCTCCACTGCCTGAGGCTCGCTCCCTTGGCTCTGGGGAACTGAAGCTTTCACCCCCAGCAGAAAAACACAAGGGCCCTACAGCCCTTCCCTGCAAAATGTCACCCCTTTTACTCAAGAACCTGATTTTTGGAAGCACAAAAGGCCCTGATTTGCAAAACTGACGCGATAGAATTTGGGG
The DNA here is from genome assembly GCA_023055505.1 of Callipepla californica brunnescens. Lineage (NCBI taxonomy): Eukaryota > Metazoa > Chordata > Aves > Galliformes > Odontophoridae > Callipepla > Callipepla californica. Next base: position 10,023,998 of record JALIRH010000007.1, read on the forward strand.
GAACGCAAATGTACTGCTTTTTTGAAAAGCATGCTGCATGCTGTGCTCCCCTGTTTCCATTGGCACTGCTGGTGAGCTCTGGCAGTTGGCACACGTGGGATGAGCTGACACAAGATTTCTATGCTTTTAACATGTGGGAAGTAAGGGACAGGTGGCCACAATGAAGTGGTTGAAGAGCACACCTCAAGGTAGTGGAAGCCATGTTTTCACAGCAATGTGCTCGCAGCACTTCAAACACCACAGCTGCTGGAAAGCCTGCCCCAGAGCCATGCAGCCAGAGAGCAGCACCAAGCTGTTAATTAGCTGTGCTGAGACACATGCAGCTAACAGGGCCTGCTCTGCCCTATCATGGGAGCAATATAAATGGCAAGGCACAGGAGTTGTGCAGGACAGCACTGCTCCATCACACCTCTGGCAGCCACATCCCCAAATCTGTCCCATGAGCTGCTCCATGGTGAGCCCTCAACTTTGACAGCTCCATTCATAGCTCAGTGCTTTAAATGAGCTACCAAGATCAGCAATACATGGTTTTCACAGCAAGTCAAATGTGCTCTCTATGTGAAGCCACTCAAAACAAGAGCTGCCTTCCACCTGGGTTAAATACCAGCTAAGGCTTCAGTTAGCAGCAGGGAGAGGGCAGGCATGTATGTTCAGACCTGGTAAACCCATCATTAACACTTCACCCTGGATTTACTGTGCAATTGAACCCGATGCAAGCTATCCCTATACCGACACCATACTGAGAGGAGGATTTACTGGACAAAATGAAGAACTCGCCTCTGCTGCCTTCTCATTTCTGCACCTTCCCATTCTCCCCAGGACTTCTAACACCAAATCTACCTTCCTGTTTGGATTAATTTTATTCTATAAAAGGCTGAGAGTGATAACTCTGATTTCTGCAGGAAAAGCCTAAATTAATAGACATTGGGCTCTCCCCTGCCAATGGGCCTTGAGACAGCACCTTAGGAAGTCATTTTCCTCAGGAGTTGCACAACTGACCTGCTGTGGCTGGGAAAGAGCAGAGCAATGAGCAACGTGAAGTATTAGCAGGTCTGTTATTTATTAACACACAGCCCAGATACTAGGAGCATTCCCATCTTCACTTGTGTTGGTGACATTCCGGACAATGAGTATGTGCCATCTTGTCCTGCAGAACAGGCAGCCCCCCAAAACTCCCAGCAATGCAGATTGCATAGCCATCTGTGAAGTCTTGTTCAGAGCATGATTTGCATATGTACTCTAACTCTGCACTAATCAAGTAAACAGGGGATGCCCTGTGTTCATGTACAGGAAAAATTCTGTGCCTTTCCAGAATGGAAGCCCCAGAAACCCAGGTCTCCCCCAGATATGACACTCAACCCAGCTCTAAAAGAGGGCAGGCAGAGTGCTCACACACACAGCTGAGATCCTTGCACAGCAGCCCCCTGCTGACAGCCAGATGCAGTGCTTGCAACAGGGAACCTGCAGGCAGGCACAGAACATCACAAAGCAAGATCATAGAACCCTTCGAGTTGGAAGGCACCTTCAAGGGCCATCTAGTCCAAATCCCCTGCAATGAACAGAGACACCACAACTAGACCAGGTTGCCCAGGGCCTGATCCAGCCTTGCCTCGAGGGATGGGGCATCAACCACATCTCTGGGCAGCTTGTTCTAGTGCCTCACCACCCTCACTGTAAAAGACTTTTTCCTTATATCTAACCTAAATGTTACCCTCTCCAAGCTTGAAGACATTTTCCTTTTCTGTCACCACAGATCCTGCTAATGAGCCTGTGCCCTTCTTCCCTGCAGCTCCCCTTCAGGTACTGAAAGGTCCTCATCCAGGCTGAACAGCCCCAGCTCTCTCAGCCTGCCCTCATAGGAGAGCTGTTCTATCCCTTGGGTCATTTCTGTGGCCCTCTTCTAGGTGCACTCCAACAGCTCCACATCTCTCCTGTACTGAGGACTCCACACCTGTATGCAGTACTCCAGGTGAGGCCTCACCAGCACAGAGTAGAGGGGCAGGATCACCTCCTCACCCTGCTGGTCACACATCTTTTGATGCAGCCCAGGATACAGCTGACTTTATGGATTGTGAGGGTACATTGCTGGTTCACATCCAGCTTGCTATCTACCAGTACCCCTAGGTCTTCTCTGTCAGGGTTGCTCTCAATTCTAATAATTCCCATTACTAAGACAAACTGGGGGTGTTTCAGCCCAGGTAGAAGACCTTGCACTTTAAATTGTTGAAGCCATCAAACAGCCCACCCATCAAATCCTTATCTTTCCAATTTGGAGAAAGAGGTTGTGGAGTACCACATCAGTGCCTTACTGAAGTCCAGATAAGTGACATCAGGTTGTCTTTCTTACCCTTTTTAAAAATAGGTATGATGTTACCTTTATTTCCAGTCACCAGGGATTTCATCTGATTGCCACAACTTATCAAACATCATAGAGAGCGCCTTGGCAATCACATTAGTTAATTCCCTTAGGACTCCAGAGTGCATCTCATCAGGACCCATAGATTTGTGGATGTTAAGGTTCCTCAGGTGGTAACAAACGTGATCTTTGCTTACAGTGGGAGGGACATTGCTTTCTCAATCCCCTCCTACCAAACCAAATGTTTGAGGGCTGTGTGGCAAGCAGTTACCAGGGAAGCCTGAGGTAAAAAGTTTGTGAAGTACCTCAGCCGTCTCCTTAAATCTTAGACTAACTGCTATGGCAGATCTTTACCCAAAGAGAAATAACATTTGATTTAGCAGAGTGCAGGCAGGGACAGGAGCTAGAAGCAGCCCCACCTGCAGCAGTGAGGGGACAGTTGCTGCAGGAGGCTCAGACCTGAAGGAGTTCCCCAGCCAGGTGTGCAATCCCCCAAGCAGAGAAGCATCCTTCCAGCAAGCCTCTGCAGGCTCTCATCAACACAACCCCAGGGACCAGTTCTGTGTTAGTTATTGAGAATCCCTTTTCTAGACGGTTCTCTTCAGTCATAATTCCTCCACCATTGCAAACAACTTCCCCCCCAAGCAGGGCAGTATTCCCCCCTCCACACACTCACGGTCTGAACAGCTCTGCTCAAGTTTATGAGATATTAAAATCACTCTCAATCCCTTTTCATGTCTTCTTTAGAGACATAAGCAGTGAAACTCATCTGCTTCCTAAATATCTACACAACAAACTTAACATTTCATTTGAAACATTATTTGTGCTTTAATCAATCTAAATGTATCCCAGCCATTGTTATGTCACATGTAAAGCTGGGATTTAGCGGTGTAAGTGCAATATCACAGTTAAGTAATGAAAAAGCAGCAAGATTAAAACCTTCTCATGAAGGTGGGCTACTTGACATGGTAAACAGCTTCCCAATTTAATGAGGGATAACCATTTTATAGAAGTGTAATAAAAAAAAAAAAAAGAACCCTGTTATGTTCTCCAGTGCTTGCCAGTCTCAGTTCATACATAGCAATAAATCCAGTCAGGCTGTTTTCTACATATCTGCATACACTTACAACGCTATCAAGAGCGAGGGTAATAGCTATATCAATAGCATATACAATTTCCAGAAGCAGTAATTGAAACTGTGAAGTTATTGTTAAGCCTTGAACGTGTTTTGCTTGAAGCTGCTCCAGAATTCAATACACAATTAAATTTCAATTCCTTTTAGGAGTGAATTAGGGTTAGCCCTCCTTATAGCTGAGGTTGCATTTAAGTGGCATCACAGAAGTTTACAGCCTGAAGTCATCTGCAGTTAAGAACACTTGGCCCTGCCAGCACCTCTGCTGTGCCATGCTCATCTCTACCACACCACCTAAGACTGCTGCTGCTGAAGTTTCCTAATGAAAGCTCCCTGCCTCCTCTGTCCTGCACCACTCTGAAAGCAAATTCATGGAGGAGATAAATCTTTTAATTAAATACCAGGAGAGAGGCACATGGAATCCAGCTGTTAACGCTGCACACAAAATCCAGCTAAAACTGAAGTGTGTGGCAACCTGAGCCTGCTGTTCAGTTGTATCTTGAACTGGAAAACACACATCAACATCTCACAGAGCAGTGATTCAGGGTGGGAGGATGGAGAGGAGTTTGGAAGCACCATCATAAAAGCATGAGAGCTCCCTGATCACAGCAAAATCGAACATTAGGTAAAACAGCACAAAGGAAGTGAGAAAGTCACAAGAAACAGCCCAAGCCTGCCACATTTTGATCTTGAATCACAAGTGTTTTGCTAGCTGAGTAGTGCATGGATACATTCTGAAATTGCCCAGGACTAGAAAACTCCTTTTACCATTTATCAGTGATTGCTGCGGGCAGGCAGGCCAACAAGGCCCGGTGTTCCAACCCCAGCAGTGCCTGGAGCCGTGCACGTGAAGGTTTGCTCAAGGAGCACATCCAGGACACGTGGGCACTGCAAGAACTGGTTTGCCTGAAGACTTGTCCAGCTGCAGAAATACCTGGAACCCCTCCTCTCTGTTCAGCTTTTAATCAGTTAGCACTTCATTACCCAGTAATTCATCTGATAACACCAGCTCGCTTAGTTACTACGATGAGCTTCTAGGGGGAAAAAAAAGGTGCAACTCTAGTATACTGCACTAGAGAAAGACCACAAGGGCCATCCTGGATTTTAGCAGCAGCACTTGGCAGTTCTGGAGGGTGTAAGAGGAATAGCAGCACCCCCTAGCCCCAAGAACAGGAACAACTCTGAGCACCTTTTTCTCGGAAGCTCAGCACCTCTATGCTGTGGTTATGCAAGAACTGCAACCTCTTACTTAAAGTCAAACCCTACAAAACTTGGATGCAGGGATTACTGACAGCAGGCACTGGCCTGGTATGCTCTCTCCAGCCTGAAAAGCACCAGGGGGTATCCAACAAGTGTGTATCCAACACAGGAATCTTCACTCTGCAGTCAAGAGGAAAAAAACTGCACACACACGTGTTCAGCATCAGCCAAGTGCTCCCAGGTGCTGTATGGCACAAGCACCTCCCAGCGATTCAGTTAAACAAAGCAATGCTGCCTGTGGCACGAGCAGCACACTGTATTACATTACAACAGGGGAAGGAGCAGAAGAGGGCTTTGGTTGCTGGGAAGAATTGCAAAGCCATTCCATTAAGGTATTTATCTCTCGATATTTGAAATCAAAAAAGTGAGTAGCAGCAGGGGGGAAGTAAAGGTATTCATTTTAAATTCATTCCCCCTTGATGCATCTCAGAATTTCTGCTCTCAGAATATAAGCATCCACAGCAGGGGTGGATTCTGACACAGCCCTCTCCTACAGAGCACCTCTCTCCTGTAGATTCAGAAGCACACAGAGGTGAGCATGCAGCCTATGATCAGGAGTCAGACCCAGCTCTGGTGGCCAGCAGTGCCCTGCTTTGGTTTGCTGCCCACCCTGGTTGGTGACAGTAGCAGATATTTTCCATCCAATGCTCAGAGGTTGGATTGAGAAGTGGTGTTCCTGCGTTACTCCATCCCATATCTACCTGTCATTTAACTAAGAGCACAGTGAACACCACCTCATTTGAGGATCAGTGAAGTCATTGAAGACATCATCAAAAATAGACTTAACTGATAACACAATACAGCCCAAAGGGATAAAGTTATTCCTGTTTCTTCTCAGGTTCAGGAAGGAGCAGTGCCATTGTTATTTTGAAGACAAAAGAGAAGGAAATTCTTAAAAATGAAAGTCTGTAACACAAAGACCTACCACATATCTTATGTTAGCTTAAATCTTTTGCCCATTCTTCATGTTTGATTTCTGTAGAACAGCTTTCACAACTGTCTGATATCATAGGATATCAGTAACACTCCCTCCCATGGACAAATCCCTGACAAAAACCAATAGCTTTCCATCAGCAAACAGGGCATGAGACTGAACTCTAACTCTCAAATCCCTTCTGACGAAAGCATTTACTTCTTACGATTCATTAGGCACAAAAAGAGGCCAAAGTACTAAGATGTAATCAATGGCTTAAAATAAAAGGAGCCGTTCCTGACTGAGAAGCAGGCTTTGACAGAAGAACTCTGCTCATTTACTGCTCTCTGCCAGGCTAAGTTTCTGACTCCTCGCTGGTGAGGAGGAAGTGGTTACCCTTCAGGGATTGCACCAGATTGTGAATATTCCTTCAGATCTGCAGGCCAGCTGTGCCCTGCTGCAGGCACGAGCAGCAGGAACAGTTCTCTGACCTCTTCTGGGCACAAATTGCCATAATCACTCCAGGAAATTTGAGAAATCTGGGGATTTTTTTTGTCATTACATTCTGCTGTTGCAGTTGCTTCCTGAGGACAAGTCAGAAAGGGTTGCTGCCCTTACTCCTCCACATTGCTTAAGATTTGATGTCTGACATGCAATTCAAAAGAGAAAATGTGCCAATTAAAGAGCTTACTTACCTGGAAGCAGCTTTCTTACCCAGAGCCATGCTTTTCTTCATTGAAGTCACAACAGGAAACAAATTTAACAAGAGAAATGATGCTCAGAGTAACTGATCTTCCATTTTATCTGGTGCTATTAAAAGCTGTTAATTTTAACAGCAATGAAACACGTGGGGGAATAGTTAGGGATCAGTTCTGCATAAATTAACTGGCAGGCAGAGCACTGCACCAGGCACATCCACTTTCACTTATCCCTCAGTATTTTTCCTCTACGAGCCTAATCGCCTTTCACTCGCAGCAATTACTGCGCCAGAACCCCCACCAGACAGCTGCTCTCATTCAGACATGTATAAAGAAATCAGCACTTTCATCACTTAGCTTCAAATCTCCACCAGCTCTTCCAACTCAGCTCCTGCATGTATTTCAAAGGGTCAGTTTTTGCTTCATTCCTCGTCTATTCGTGTAATTTTTACTTCATAAAGAACTGACAGATTTCATTCTCTCCTCAGTGTTTAAGAGGATCAAGTGTCAAAACAACTGGCACCTCCACTGAATTAGAAAGTAAGCACTTTCCAGTAACTACTTTATCAAGGCCTGGACATGATTTATGCACAGCTAACCTAAAGACATGCAATTCTCATTGTGAAGAGTGGGAATTAAAGGCAGGATTGTATGCATAGCTTTCCCCGAGACTAAATAGCAAGAAGCAATTTGCATTGTGGTGAGCACACAAACCAAATCTAAGCGGGCATTTATACACCAGAATAAGATTAATACCAGCCCCAGCAAGCTTTATTCCCGTTAAATCACTTTAATTCCTGCCTAATCCATCTCTAACACATCCATGCCTATGGTATCTATTACCCTATAAACACACTTAGCTAAAAGACTTTCCTCCTGTCTGCCATTAAGGGAAGATTTCTTGGCCGTCACACATCCATTTTAAGGTGCCCTGATAGCACGTTGAAAATTCAGTTCCGCTTCCTGTCCCCTGAATTAGCAAGAACAAATTAAAGCCTTCCACTCCAATCATCTCCACCTAGTGATCCTCAGGACATAAGAATCAATTAAGATAACTGCAACACAGCTAAACCTCTCATATTCACCTTTTGTTGTTAGTCTCACTTAGGCTCTAAATAACACCATGAGTTCTGATGCTTTGAACTAATTTGATCAAAGCTTTAACTAAGACAAGCAAAGATACAGCACAAAATCCAATTTGTGAAGAAATACGCCTGGTATTTAGCAGGAAAGCTGCTTAATAACTTTAAAAACAAGCATTGAGTTTCAGTGCCTCAAAACGATGTGCCTGGCTATTCAGTGTAACATGTCCCTACCCAAGTCACCAGTATGCTCAGCCCGTTGCAGTCACTGACCTGTTAGCAACATCAGTGCCACAGGGGCATTTTAGAGCCATCTGTTACAAACCTTGCATCTCCTGCTCTGCACACCAGGCTTCAGGGCTGGACTTCTAAAATAATTTGATTTTTGTTCCCTAAGACAGCCTTAGAAACCTGTGTGTGCTGATAGCTTCAGGAAGAGCAGTCACACACCATCAGCCTCAGTGCACTCAATGGAAAGAGCAAAGGCCAGCAGATAGGTTAATTCTCTACCAAGACAGCACCTCTCAAAGATAAGACACGTACACAATGTATAATTTCAAAGAGGGAACCCTCTTGCAGGACACCAACTCATTTTTTCAGTCCTTTATCGTACATACCAGGAAAAGAAGCACAAGTTACAACATCTTAGGTTCCAAAATTCTGAAGACTTCGACTTGCACTTTAGCATTAGAGTATTACAAGACAGTTCTTTATTTTGAAAAATAAAGTGCCAGGTTTATGTACAAACTATTAAAATAATAGTTAAAAAAAAAAGTAAACTTAAAACCTGCCCAAGAAAGCAGTGATGTCATGTTGTGTCATGTCTCCAGGGTATTCAGTGAGTTTAGGACCAGAAATTCCTAACTACTTCCCTATGGAGAGCTGGAGAAACTAGTGGTAGTTGCCCGTTACCCCCCATCTATAGCAGAAGGATGATGCCCACATCTCAACAGATAACACGTTTTACCTAAGCATTCTAAGAATTAACAGCTTGGCAAAACCTAATTAGAAGGGATCTTGCTGTCGGAGCTACACCTGCATCCTTAGAAGAATCACCACACTTTTAAAGTGGGATTTCAACACTAAAAAAATAATCAAGGAACACTGACTCAATATGTGCGACATTTCCTTGCAAAGAGGGGAGGGGAGCATACACATGAACTCGTGCCTCAGTCCTTTTAAAACTCTGCATCCAGGGTGAAAGAGTTATCTGTGGGCTTTGACATGACTCCCATCCTCTGATATTCACCTACTCGCTTCTCAAAGAAATTGGTCTTGCCTTCCAGAGAGATGTTCTCCATGAAATCAAAAGGATTCTCCACCTTGTATATCTGAAACACAAAGACAATTCTGTAGTCACTGGGGATTCTCAGAACTTCAGTATAAGAAAACATTACCAGTGGTAGGTGTGCCTGGCACTATTGCTGGGCTTATTAAGCTAACTAAAGCAGTCTTGGTCCCAAGCTTTCTCCTGTGATGCTCATTTCCCTCTTTAAACTGCAGCTTACCAGCAGAGAGAAGCATAGCAACTCTTACACAGTCTTCATCAGCATCCTTTTGCAGCTAACCAAACAGCTTCTAACTGTGGGACTACTAACTGAGTTTATACCAATATTGCTGCCTATCACTTGAGGATTTGGGTTTCTGGAAGAAATTAAACCTCATACCATCTTCTCCCCCAGGGCAGATTGTGTGTATTAGCCTTACCTTTCTAAATCCCAGTTCCAACATCAGCCGGTCCGCTACGAACTCTATGTATTGTTTCATTAAAGTGCAGTTCATGCCAATCAACTTAACAGGCAGTGCCTCCGTCAAGAATTCCTGCAGATAACACAAGCACATCGTGTTACAGAAGCTGGCATTCATTTTGAGCTGCCTAGGGTAATGTTTTACCCAACAGCTCTGCAGAGCTTTACTCTTAATTGTAATCAAGCTCCTCAGTGAGGAGCAGACAATTACCTGTTCTATGAGAACTGCATTCATGATGATTTCCTTTACCCTTTCCTCCGATGGCTTGCGCACCAAGTGCTTGAACATGAGGCAGGCAAAATCACAGTGCAAACCCTTGAAAGAAGCATCAGAAAGCTCTTTAAGGAATACTGATTTAAAGGAGCCATTTGAATCAGTAGCACAGAATAGTCTGAAGTCCAAGCTCCATCTCCATACTTGCTACATTGCTGGTATCTACACAGAACTCCCTGCCCAACCAGGAGGCGTGCTCCAATTCAGGCCATACCAACTGCATTCATTCCCACTGCAACGCACAATGAGAGCAAGAGCTTGTGAAACCTGACACTGCTTTAGTTAGTAAAATGGTGCCTTCCTTCATTCACTGCTGAAAGACCCCTAAAAAAAAGACCCACACATGAGCTTCACAGACTGCACGTTTTTAGATGTATTCCTGCTGCTAAAACAGAGCCTCCAACAAGCTGTGTGATGCACTACCATCTTAACTGCTGGAACTTGATTCTTACCTCATCTCTACTGATGAGTTCATTAGAAAAAGTGAGTCCAGGCATTAAACCTCTTTTCTTCAGCCAGAAAATTGATGCAAAAGAGCCAGAAAAGAAGATGCCTTCCACTGCTGCAAATGCTACCACACGTTCTCCTGTTAAGACAGATTAATATCAACCATGGAAAACCCACCAGAATTAATACTCAAAAGCTGCCATTAGAGTAGCAAACAGTCCTCCTAAGAGCAATGAAGAAGCTTCTACTGAAGTGTGCTACAGCCCATCCTTAAAACTACCACCATAAAGGCTTCTGGTTACCAAGTAAAGCATGATAAATAATAAAAACAGAGTAGCTAAAGCCAAGAATCACCTCCTAAGTTAACCAGCAATACCACTTTTTTTCTAAAAGCTGCACATAGTGACTTTGATTTGCTGCTAAAATGACTATCCGTTCATCCTTCCATTAAGAGAGTCATTGGCCACAAAGCAAGCTTAACTACCAATAAAATAACGACCTCTGTGATCTCTCCTTTAAGGTGAGGCATCAAGAATCACTAGCACAGAGGAGCCACAGCCTACAGCTGTTCAGAGTCTCCTGGGAGAGAATGGCTAGTGCTGTTCTGGGCACATTTTAGCAGTTTGTAGAGTGAATGGAGACTTCCACATAAGTTATTACTCAGAACACCAACCATTTTATAAATATCCGTGTCATTCACAAGATTAAGATTTCCTTCATCCCCATAATTATACGAAAGAGCATTTATTCATCCATCTTGTGACAAAATCTGATGAACTGTGAAGCCTAGAGAAATAGCGGTTCTTCCATTCTGCCAGGGAAAGAACTACATTTTGCTTCCAATAGATGTGCTCACCATATGTTGCTTTCTTGTCCCCAATCCAGCGTATGGCCCAGTCAGCCTTCTTTTTAACACATGGTAATGTTTCAATAGCATTAAAAAGGAATTCCCTGAAAAGCAAAGGACTCAGTGTGAGATGTCAGTACAACCAATTCAGCATTTGTAGCCATAGATGGTCTTGTTCTCTTTGTAAGTGGCCTGCAGCCCCTCCCCAGTATTTCAGCATCTTTCCATTTTATTCTGCACCAATTCAGCTCTATTTATGTCCATTACTGTGCTTACATCACTTCCCCTGTCAGACTAACACCAGTTCACACGAATGCCTATGACAGTATTAGGAGAATCCTGTTTTCATCAGGAATGATGCATGAATGAGGCTTCCCAACTACAGACTAATCACCTTCCAGTCTTCAGGGAAAAAAGTGCTAAGTCCTCTCAAACTCTCCTACAAAGCCACCTGCTAGGCACAGTGGGCTCACCACAAGGGCTTACCACAGCTTTAGTTGTCTTTTGTCTTTTACAGCTTCATTCCTTAGTTTCAGTGTTAAGGTGGAGTGAAACTGCAGTAACTTAAGTGAGACCTCACACACTAAGAGCAGATATTTCTGGCTGAAGTTGCTCCTAGCTTAAACCCAAAAACCAAGTCTTCAGAGTGGGTGATATACAACGCAAATCTCAACAATTAAGAGCTTAAAACCTACCACTAAAAGGCAATACCGACCTCTCTTGAGAATCTTTAATGTACGTGTCAATGAGAAGACTGTACATTTCTGAGTGTATGTTTTCCATGGCAATCTGGAAGCCATAGAAACAACGTGCCTCTGTGATCTGCACTTCTTGACTGAACCGCTCCACCTAGAGGGAACAAATGGGCATTTGTGAACATGCTTATACACCAAGGTTAGAGGCACTGACACAGCCTGCAACTACTGCTGCTCAGCCCAGAGAACTCTGGGAATCAACTCGAGATGCTAAAAGTAGAAATATGAAAAGTAGCAGCCCCTCGTAGCTGCAAGTTGCTAAACTGTAATCATTTCGTAGATTCATTAGGTTGGAAAGGACCTACAAGATCATCTAGTCCAACCATCCTCCCACCACCATCCCTACCCACCAAGCTACTAAATCAAATCCCTTAGCACCTCATCTAAACGCTTCTTGAACAGCACTAGGGACGGTAGGACCCTTAAAGGCCATCCAGTGCAGCTCCCTGCAGTGAACAGGGACACCACGGCTCCATCAGGTGCCTGGCCCAACCTGACCCTGCGTGTCCCCAAGGACAGGCATCCACCACCTTTCTGGGCAAGGTGAACCCATTACCAAGGGCAGCGCAGCCGGCCCAATAATCCTCACATCAGGCTCTTTCCACACACTCACCAAGTTCTCATTCACAATGCCGTCGCTGGCAGCAAAGAAGGCGAGGACGTGAGAGATGAAGTACTTCTCCTCGGGCTTCAGGGACTCCCAGTGCTGCAGATCTTTGGACAGATCCACCTGTAGACGAATTAAGAGCCGCTGAGGTGCGCGCCAGGGCCGCCCCGCACTGAGGCCCGGCCGAGAGGAGCTGCTGCAGGTACACCAGCACCGGGGGGGCCCTCACCTCCTCCGCCGTCCAGAAAGAGGCCTCTGCCTTCTTGTACATCCTCCAGATGTCGTGGTACTGGATGGGGAAAACCACGAAGCGCCGGGGGTTCTCCCGCAGAAGCGGTTCCTCTTCTTCCTCCGCTCCCCGCACCTCCTGCGGGCACAGAGCGGCTCGAGCCGGGCGGGACGAGGTGCCAGGCAGCAGCCGGGGGAGACGGGGGATGGCGGTGCGACAAAGGGGAGCGCGCGGCCGCGAGCACTCACCGGCTTCCCTTCGCTCTCCTGGAAGATCTTGCGCGCAGTCTTGCTGGCCAGGACGCGGCTGCTGCTGAGCGCGGGCGGCTGCGAGGAGAGGAGCGGTCAGATCTCCGTCACAGCGGGCGAGCAGCGGGAGGGAGGAAGGGAAGAGAAAGGGAGCGGTGCTCACCGTGTTCTCCTTGTCGCACAGCGCCAGTTTCTTCAGGGGGGACAGGCGGGGCTGCTCCTGGCGGGCGGCGAGCGGGACGCGAGCAGACAGCATGGCGGCGGCGCGGGAAAAGAGTGAGCGCGGCGCGGGCGCGCGCTTCTTTATATCCTCTTCGAACTTGGCGCCAGAACAGCCGGCTGCCAATCACAACGCACGCCGAGCCCGCGCACGCCCGCCCCCCGGCGCCTATTGGCTGCGGTGCCGGCCTGGGCCCCGCCTTCCATTGTAGCGGCGAAGGCGGGAGAAAGGAGCGGCCCGTGAGCCCGGGTCATCCTGGGGGAGAAAAACGCGGGAAAGCCCGGCGGCCCGCCCGCTGCCAGCCATGGCCGGTACCCGGCCTTTATCCTTCTCCACGCAGCTTTCCGGCCGCTCTGCCCCGAGCCTGCAGCGCTGCCTGGGGCTGTCGAGGCCAAAGTGAAGGACACAGCACTTGGTCTGGTTGGACTTCATCCCATTGGCTTCAACCCAGTGCTCCAGCCTGTCCAGGTCCCGCTGTAGGGCCTTCCTACCCCCAGGCAGATCGGCGGTTCCTCTCGACTTGGTGTCATCTGCAGACTTAATGAGGGCAAAAAGATATGGAACACCTCTGCCGTTAGCCCGGCAGCCCCAGGGCAGCAGCCCAGACCCGCTGTAGGGCCAGGGAGTGTCCCAGGCCCAGGACTCTTAATGCAGCTGCTGTGCTATCGCTGTGGGCCGGCTGCTCTTCCCAGAAGTCAGTGGCACAGGGCCAGAGCTCTGCACCCTGAAAGATGGCTGTGGAGCAAGCTGTCACCAGAACCGGGCTGTAGGCTGTCAGCCCGTGCCCTCACGTAGCATCACACAAGGCCGTGGCTCTGCTGTTTGGCTGAGGTGCTTTGGCAGAGAGCACCACTGAGAAACACAGAGCAGAACAAACCCAGAGCCTTCATTAGCTTGATTCTTCCTGTACATGGCATTTGTCAGCGCAGTCCATCAATGTGCAGGGCTGAGAACGCTGCTGTAAGCAGCCTGGGCACCAGGCAGGTGGTGCCTGCAGGTAGCGGGCTGCTGTTGGAAATGCCCTTGCCTTGGTTCCTTGCTGTTATGAAGCTGGGCACAGTGCTGCAGATGCAGCCGGGTGAGCTGGACAAATTGGTGTTAAACATCTACCAAGAGCTGGGAGAATCAAGCTTTCCAGTCAGCCCCGCTCGTCATCAGAGCAGTTCACAAGAGCACCGTGTCCCTGGGTGCACGGCAGCCGGGGCAGCGAGACCAGGCACCAGAATAACATCACTCCTCCACTCCTCCACATCACTTGTACTGCCAGCTTTTTAAGCAGAAGTGACATGTAGGAGATATCCAGCCCAGTGGCCTAACTAAAGCACGGCGCATCCCAGCTCCCTCCTGGCACACACGGAAAATTAGGAAAATTACCGGCCGTCCCCGCACACAGAGCCCATCAATCACCCTAAATGAATACTGAACGTTCCTTTGGGTTACATTCCTCTGCATTTACTCACACGAAGCTGTGTTTGCCAGAAGGCAACGCCAGCTCCCTCCTTCCTGAGCAAAGGTTGCTCACGTTAAGCGGAGCTATGGCACAGCACAGCTCTGGAGCAGCTCAGCAATCGCTGCTGCAGCACTGGTTTCTGGGCCCAGAAATCCAGCTTGCTGTGTCTGCAGAACACCCGGGAACACCTGTGCTCCGTTCCCAGCCGTGATGTGACTTCCATCAGTCACACTGTTGCTTGCTCAGCAGTCACCCGCACGTTTTTGCTGGGGGTAGAAGGATTAGGACAAGTGCTTCGTTAGCCCTTTGTCCTGGCACCCATGGCAGTGCAGGGAGGGAAGCCCTCGACATGAGGTGCCAACAGCGGTGCAAGCATCAGCCACACGCTGCCGGAGTTTGGCTTCAGCGCAACAAGCGATCTCATCTCCTTTGCTTTGCGAACAGATGCATTTGTGCAGCTGATGCGCTGCTGGTGGAAGATGCCACGATGTGGGCATCCCGGATCCGTGAGCCGCGGGTACAGCACGGCTCTGTGTGACCGGGAGAGGGAGCCCGCTGCTTCCGAACGCCTCTGAGCGGGGAAGCAAAGGAGCAACCAGAGGAACATCCCCGGGAGCATCCCAGAGCCTGTCCTGTGCCACCGCTTCACAAAACGCCCCTCGACAGCCTGGAAATGCGTTCGGCTGGGAAGCACTGGGAGCACATCTGGGCGCTGTGAAAGACCTCCCATGGTAGAAGAGCCCCAAACCAATGGGAAAATAACCCCGTGCTGCAGCAAAGTAACCTCCTCAATCAAGAAGTCCAGGTCCTGTCCTTTCCTTCCTGCATTGCAGCACCAAGCATGCCATAAACCCAGAAAGACCTCCCAGAGTTGGACTAGACAATCTTAGTGGTCTTTCCCAACCTCAGTGATTCTACAATTGTGTTCAGGTTGTATATTAGGAAACATTTCTTCTCATTAAGAGCAGTGAGGCACTGGCACAGGCTGCGCAGGGAGGTGGAGGGGTCACCATCCCTAGAGGTGTTCAAGGACCACAGAGATGTGGCACTGAGGGACGTGGTCAGTGGGCATGGTGGGGATGGGCTGGTGACTGCAGTAGATTATCTCAGAGGTCTTTTCTACCATAATGATTCTACTCGAGGACATCACATCCATGCAAATGCTGGACCCTCTTTTGGTTTCATGGAGATGTCTTCATCTGAACAAGAACCACATGACTTGGCCATTGCCTACTCATAGCCTTCAAGAGAGATGGGCTACATCACCCCCAAGGACATCACTCTGCAGCTGCAGCACCGAGGGGCTGTGAGCAGCTGGGGGGAGGTATGGCCTGCCTCAACCTTAAAACCAGGTGGCTGCAGCCAAGGCACCCAGCAGAAGCCATTCCTGCTGGTGTAACTCCTGTGCCAGGCTGCATCCAGCCCAGGTAACCCATCTGAGTAATAAATACTGTTCTTCCCAGTGCTCACCCCTACTCAGGGACACTGAGAGCTGGGTGCCCAGTACCTCATCCAGGTGGTTTCTAAAGATCTCCAAGCAGGAGATGCCACAGCCTCTAGGCAATTCACTGTGAAGAAAAAAGACTGACAAATCAGTCAAATTAGAGAGCAAAAATTTGCTGAGAGGTTGGGCTTTGGGGTGGGCTTGGGCTTTTTTGGACCTAAAGACAAATGAAGTCTCTAAGCAGTGAGCTTTCTGATCCAGGAAGGCTCCCTGCTCACAGTTCAGTGTTTTACCTGCTGTGTTTTGTTCACCAAGAGAAGGGCAAAGGGTCTTCCACTCAACAGCCCTCTCAGGAAAAGTCTCATTTGAAACTTCAGTAACCTCCTTATGGGAAGTCCTTATGGAACTGGTATAAAAGCAAACTTTAAAAGCAAACTAAGAAAAAGAAGAGGAATAAGGAATCATAGCCTATTATGTTCAACCTGGTCTAGGGAGCTGCTTTGGCAGGGAGGTTGGACTAGACGATCTCTATAGCTCTCTTCCAACCCTTACAGTTACATGATTATATGATCCTTCTTTCCCCAGGGATAAAAGAGGAGCCCTTTATTCTGCTTGCTGGGAGCACAACAGAAATCTCAGTGGGATGCCTCTCATTACCAGCCTGTGTTTGTAGCACAGTGCAGGCTCCTACAACATTTCTACTATGATTGAAATAAAGGTTACGAAACTCATGAGTGAAATTCATATAGAAATCTGGATGCTGCAAAAAAAGCTGAAGAAAGCTAAGTAACAAATCAAAGCACTGAGAAGTGCTCCTGTCCCTCCTGATGATATGCATTAGAAGTCATAGAATCACAGAATTGTTGGTGTTGGAAGGGATGGACTCTTAAAGGCCATCTGGTCCAAGTCCCCTGCAATGAACACAGACACCCACAGCTCCGTCAGGTGCTCAGAGCCCTGTCCAGCTGACCTTGGGTGCCCCCAGGGATGGGCACCCTCCACCTCTCTGGGCAGCCTGTGCCAGCGCCTCATTGCCCTTATTGTCTGATTTTAAAAAGAGCTTTGTACCCCTGATGTCTGAAAAGGATCATTTAAGGCTACACCTGTAACAGCAACATGCTCTAAAAGTCATTACAACGTTCCAATGGCCGATCAAATCAAGTTAACCTCTGCGCAACATTCGATGGGCTGACGTTAATGGGTTACAGGACGTGTGAGTAACCCCCTGCAGAGGCATCCAAAGCACTGCAGGAATGCGCCCTGCTCCCGGGGTGACCCTGCAGTCCTGTCTGAGGATTTCTCCATCTCGAGAGCAGTGGATGGCACAGGTCTCACCCTCAAGGAGTCTCTGCACTGTTTCAATAGTTGTGCAAAAGCGCAATGAACCAGCCCCAGGAGGCTGAGACCCACACCTCTGAGCTAACTGCCTTCTGGGGACCCTCAGAGCAGAAGGGCACGCTGAGCTCTGCTGCACCCACTGCAACAGCCCCTGAAACGGTGCCAGCTGTCGAGATGGGGCTTTGTCTGCTCCAACTGACTCAGCTTGGAAGCAGGCTGGCACCAAGCCGTGCCGGGAGCAAGGCACTGCCGTCAGCACAAAGCGAGTCCACGCACACGGCTTTGTAGCACACCATTTATTATTTCCATCATTATTACACCGAGGCGTCAAACAAGATGCTGGAGATTAACCAGCACCAGTTAGCATGCTAATAAGTATGCCAGCGTGCAGCCCCACACCCCTCCTCTCCACCTGGAAGGCACTGCAGCTTGCCCCAGTGCAATGAAATCCTCGCCTGTCCATCTCTTGATCAGAGCTGAGTTGCTAGAAAAAGTACAGCCCTGCTCTGCTGCCTACTTCCCTCGTTTTCTTTTTTAACTCTAGCAGGTTTGCAGGGGTCAGTGCTTCGCAGCTCCATCCATTCCTCTACCAGAAGAGGCATCATGGATGCCATCAGAAGCACCACCTGGGCTCTGCTCGCTGTGCTCAGGCTTTGAAGGTCTTGCAGCTGTCCTGCCAAAGCCACAACAGCGTGCTGTTGGAGGGACTCACTGTGCCTGTACCTGCACAGAAGCACTAAGGACATCCTGCAGCAGCCCCCACACCAGGTCCCCACAAAGTCACTAAGGTGCATCAGCATACTGTGAGCCAAGAGAAGTGTCCGAGGGGCTCTTCCATGGCCCTTCTAGCTGTGGTTTTAAAGAATGAACAAACCTTCTTAAATTTACACATCTATGCTCGCTGCAAAAACCTGCCCCCATTACTGGGAGTAGTGCATTATCAGCACTAGTTCTCCTGAGGATGTGGGAAGCGTTGACACCAGCCAGCAAACCCTCTGCCACGCTCTGTTCTGTCCTTTGCAGAGCAGAGGTAACCGCATCCACCTGAACAGAGGTGGGGAAGCTTAATTAACTAATAGTTACACAATGCTTTCACAGGGAAATCATGTGTTTACAGCTTCGTTTTGTAATAAACAGTGTCACAGACTACAGCAGTGTCTCCAGAACTTCAACACCCAATCAGCGTAGGGGACATTTTACAAAGCTCAGCACCAAAATCCCTGTTATTAAGTAACCTATTATTCCTATGTAAGTACGTTCTTGTAGAAGCCCCGACATGCCTCAGAAGAAGCAGGTAGTAGGCAAAAGTTTGACTTGCTCATGACTCAGCGACATGAAGTCATCCTGCTTTAACTAACTGTCTCTGAGCACTGCACAGCTGAGACAAAAATAACAAAGGGATGTTCTTCATGTATTCAACGTGAGCCCAGCTCAGATGGCTATCTGAACACAGGAATGGAGGAAAAACAAATGATTTGGTGCCTTTTGGGCTAAAAGCCAGTGTATTTTCTATCACTGGTCCACACAGGTGTCCACACTCACGTTGTGTATTGTGGGACCTGAGTTATAGCTGCCATTCCCTTTTGTTGCAAAACACCACAGACTCCAGGTCCTGGCTTTAGTCTCACTTGGGGTCAAGGCAATTAATTGGTCAGTAGAGAAGATGTGACAGTGAACTTCCACGTGGTCTGCTCATAGCTCACCCCAAGCCTTCAGCAGATAGATCTTTTGTTGCTGATTCCAGCTAACATGTAATACTCCATTTCAATAAGCACGTGCTGAGCTGAGGGTGGGTTACTGTAGGTAGCTTGCCAAGCCCACCACAATACGCCTCTTTTCTAAAGGCTACCCTTGCTTATCTCTTGGACTAAACCATGCTTCCTTTTGATCACTGGCAGATGCCATTTTGGGTACTAATCTCTAGAAATACCTAAGGCAGTTGACCTCCTTCTTCTGGGAATTTCTTCCCATCTTAGGGAAATACAAATTTCACTGCAAGCACCACTGAAGTGTTGCTGGGAACTGATAGAGATGTTTCCTATCATCCTGAATTGACAAGAGCCCCAGGGAAAGAAAAGGGGAGAGTTTTGCAGAGGTGATGACCAGATGGTACTTATTCTACACAGAAATTACAATCAAGGGTGCAGAAGGTAATTTACAGTCATGCGTGGTGTGATGGCAACGAACAGTTCAAGCCTGGAGAAAAGCAGAGTAACAGCAGAAGAAAACCACGTGAGAATAAAGGAAATAAGTAAATAATATCACAGATCCCATAGTTCTGTTACAAATTACTTCTCTAAGCAGAGCTCTTTGCTCCCTGGGGCCTGCCCTCCTGCAGGGTACTCTGCTTCCTCAATTCTGCTCAGATTTTCCACCTTCAGACAGGCAGACCTGTCAAATCTGCTAAGGCTGAGTACTTACACACATACCTACCACCATCAGCTCCAGAACAGACTTTTCCCTCCTGTGCACCACCCCCTTGATGCTTAAATTGCCATAGAGCCAGGGGCAACAAGCCCAGGCCTGCCATTTTCAGTGTGCCCAACAGCAATCACCCAGGGCCACCTACTTGTGGGTTGATTTGCTCTGCCAAGCTGCTTTGTTTCCATCCATCAATTAATGACAGCAGGTGAGCATTTCCAGCCCATGTTCTCATTGGCCTGGTGTGATGTTGGTCACCTGTGTGGGACCCAGCCAGCAATGCCACCCAGAGAACTGGACTTCAGCCTTCCCTGCAAACAAACGTAGCCTCAGAGAATCCATCTGTGTGATAAATTAGGCTGGCCAAGGCTCATCCATGACCCAGAAGCCTTCTGACACAGCCTGGATTCCTCTCTACCGTTCTGCTCTCTCACCCACACCAAAACTGTGGCTGTGTCAGGGCAGCCTGGTGGCCTCTACCCCAAAGCCTCTGAGCTCCCTTGGCCAGGCTGAAGGCCCCTGCTTACAAGTGGGCATTCTGACTATCCCAGCCTCTTCCTCCTTTTCCTGCTGGGATAGTCTTTGTCAGCAGCACCAGCAGCTCTATTTTCCTCCAGCTGACACAACTTCCCGGCAAACCCAAACATTTGGATGGGATGGGCCTCATTTCAGTTACCTGCCCGCAGGGCCTGCTGCCAAGTCAGAGCAGGTTGCCCTGGGCCAGGCAAGTTGTGACGGGATGGAGAGCCCCAGCTTCTTTGAGCAGCCTGCTCAGTGCTTCACCACCCTCAGGGTGAAGGACTTCTCCTCATGTTCAATGGGAATTTTGCCTCTTGCTGTTTGGTCCTAGTCTAGATCCATGAACACTACAAACGATAACTGGTGGCCATACAAATGAGGGTTGGAATAATCCCAAGCCAAGAACACTAGGTTTTTCAGTAGCCCACTGAAAGCTGTGAGCTCATTTATCTGTGGAAAAAGCGAGTGTGCAAATGTCACTGTCTGTCCAGTCGCTTTCACAGTTCAGAAGCTGGGGCAGATGCTATTTTCTTCCCCCTGTGCAGAAAAGTTACATGTTCATTGACTAAAATAAACCCCAAGTAGAATTAGATTGCCCAAATATAGGCTGTTGTCAATGCTCTGCTGCATTTGTGACATATGTGACACAGAGGAGCTCAGCAACAGGACAGAAAGCAATGGCCACAAGCTGGAATGAGAGAAATTCTGGTTGTGCGCATGGGAAAAAAAATGGTTTCACTGTGAAACTGGTCAAAAGCTGCAGCAAGTTCCTCAGAGACAGTGTGGAGACTCCAACTCTGGAGATACTCAACACTGAGGCCCTGAGCTGTGTACTAGATGGCCCTGCTTTGAGGATTGGACTGGGATCTATGGATGTCCCTTACAACATGAATTATTTGATTATTCTGTGATTCTACAGAGACCTCACACTTTTTGAAGAGGTGGCTGAAGGCCAGGCAAGGCACCTCAAGGACATGTGGAATGCCTGTACCTTTCCATGGGGAGACCCAGCTGCAACACATTCTGCTGGAGTGTCTGCCCCTCCGTGTACTGGAAAAGAAAAAACGTTCCTTGACAGCACTGCTGATTTGCCCAATTGCTGATCTGCCAATCATTGAGTTTGCAGTCTAAGCCTTAGATCTGTGACCTATATTTTGGGGAAGTCAGGAGAGCAGTCCTCCCTCTCCTCCTTTCCTTTTGTAACCTCCCGGTAGCACAAGAGTAAATGCAGTGCACATCCCTGTGCTCCAAAACCTCATCCCTGTGTCCCAGAACAGCACAGCTTGACGTAGTTAGCTACATGCTGAAAGGTATAATGTACATTAGCTGCACGCTGTATGGGTCGACTTTTAGAAAGGAAATGCTTTTAAAATCTTCCCTGCCATTAGTCTCTTCAAATGTGAAATACCAGAAGTTGTATGTGTTCTTTCAACTAGAAAAATGCCAAAGCTTCCCCCCAGGTAAAAGCACCTCGTTTCGCACTTTGAAGCTGAGACAGATGAAAGGAGGATCTCTTCACAGCTGATGCTGCCAGCACCAGCAATCCCATTCACACCACCCTTCCCAGAGAAAGCCCTGGGAGCTCCTGCCCTGCCTCACCACTTAGTGATGCCCCTCCACCCTGTGTTATAAGGGCCAGCTTTGGCATCTTTGTTACAAACCAACATAATCCGTGGGTCTGCTCAGCACACACAGGCTTTCCATCACCATAACAGTTCATGCATACCACAAAGAGATCAGGCACGATCACGTTACGGCCTCTCAGCAAGTTATTCCAGGACCAAAGCCACTGATGTTATTCCAGTGCATACCTCTAACCAGCGTGTGTGGGACACTGCCCTGACTGCATCCTGCAGCGGGCTGGGGGCACGCAGGGACAGCCAGCATAGACCTGCTGCCAGGTGACAGCCCTGTCAGCTCATATGGATGTCTAAATACCAGGTCAGCTTTATTGCCTGCTGGTAAAATATTAACCTCAGCTATTTTTTCCTCCATGCAACTGGAGAAACAAATCAGATGCTGCCCAGGAAGCATAACAGCTTGGAAATCCAAGCCTTGGGAATTGAAGCCCACCCAATGCTGCCTGGTGCCACCCAGCCTTGTTCAAGGCTGCAGCTTGTCTCACTGCAGAAGCTGTCACTATGATTTTTAGTGGTTTTGGGATGAGGTGAAGCTAAGGCAGGGCTTGCAACTGCAGCATGTGAATCAGTGCCATGGGTGCTCCTGGGGGACTCATGGCTTGGGAGGCAGCAGGTTGGTAGCCAAAGGTCTGAAACTGGGCATACTCAAAAGTAGAGTAAGGCAGGGTAGGGTAGGGTAGGGAAGGTTAGGGTAAAACAGCATAGAATAGTTCAGCTGGAAGGTACCTTCAAAGATCACCAAGTCCAACTGCCTGATCACGTCAGGGCTAACCAAAAGTTAAAGCAGGTTATTCGAGGGCGTTAGCCTTTTGAGCATTGGCAGGCACGGAGCATCAAGCACCTCTCTAGGAAGCCTGTTAAATAAATAAAGGCATTGCCAAATCTTTTCTTCCAGCACGTGCCCACACAGAGCTGAAGTACGGGTGCTGGGCTTGAGGGTGACACAGTCACCCAGCTGAGGACCTGAGCTCCAGACCCAGCAGCCCTGCAGCACACTGGGCCCTGCCAAAGTCAGGGACATAGAGCCTTGCTAGCTGAAGTCCCATAGCCTGCCTGACTTCAGAGATGTTAGGCTTTCTGCAGTCAGCCAGACTTCAGCCCACACTGAAGGGAAGAAACAAGCTCATAAAACTGGAATAAGGTTTTCTCTGGGATGTGGAGGCTCAGCTCTAAGGTTCAGCTCCTGCTGGTTGCTTTCACACACCTACTCGTCAGCTCTCCTACCCTGCTCTTCACACCTGGGATACAGATAGGAAAAACCCTTTTGCTGACGATGCTTAGGGTGCAGTAAAATCCAAGATGTGTTGAAAGGACACTCTTAAAAAACAGGCTTTTAGATTTAAAGATGTGTTCTCAGCAGTTCTTTTGCAAATTGGATGAGTCAAACTCCAGCACTGGGCCAAAGCCCAGTACTCTGCAAATTGCATAGGGGCAGCCTCAGCCCCTCCTCTGCCCGTGGTTTCCCCACCACATCCCAGGCTCCATCCTGTGAAGAACAGCTCTCTGGCCTTCCATTTCATGTTTTCCTTTGGGCAGCAAAGCCATCCTCAGGCAGACAGCTGCTGGCCCCGCACTCCCCAGCCCAGCTCCTTCCATGTCACACCAGGCCCAGGCCAGAGGCACAGGATGTGACCCCACACCAACCCCAAAGAGCCATCACCATTACATTTTGCAGGATGTTTGGAGCTTCAAAAGCCAGGCGAAGGCAACACTTGGGAAAAGGCTCTGGAAGCGAGGGCAGTGGAAATGTTGTGTGATAGATGCACTGCGATGTGAGCAACGCTCACATTCCTTCTGCTGCACGCCAGTTAATGCTCAAAGGCAAATTAATAACTAAACCTGCTCACTGAGGGGTAATGCCGGCACGGCTGCATGCAGTGGGAGAGATTCAGCCTTCCCCGCTCCCTCTGTAGAGAACAAACCTTATGTATCTACCTCTACTGAAGATTAGTGTAAAACCCAGCAAGTATCAGGAAAGAAGGCAAAACCTAAACACGTGGTGCAGTGTTTATTGTCACAAGATCAGCTTCCTTGATGCACTGTCCGTAACTGCCCTAGAAAAGTTCTGGTGGGAACAGAAGCCTGAGAAAACAGAACCCCACAGGCTCTGTTTGGGTTCTTACAGCGAAAGGATCCTGATGTGCCTTTCATCCTGCAAGTGAGCTCCCGCCTGGCTCTCTGACCCTCCAGCAATGAAGGTGATGACTCCTGGCCCCGTGGCAGCTGCTGCCGTGTCCCATCACCCCACTCTCCTTGCCCTCACACTGCCACCAACACTTTCTGGCGTGGGCTGGGACAGCCAGTCTCTATATTCTCATAGTCAGGAAACGAGCAACCTGAAAATGAGACCAGACAGTGAGATTCTGTCCAAGCAATTGCGTTTCTTGACTCCACCTTGGCCACTGGTTTGGGGGTGCCAGTCACCTCAGCGGGGCAATTCAGTGCTTCAATGGGTCACAGAATCATTACAGCTCGGGAAGACCTCCAAGATCACGTAGTCCAGCTGTCAGCCCACCCCACCACGGCTGCTGACCGCGTTCTCAGTGCCGTATTTCCATGTGTTTGAACACCTCCAGGGACGGTGACCCCACCACCTCCCGTGCCGGAGCTTCAGCACGCTTCCAGGCGCGGGGTCCATGTCCCGCAGCGCAGCTCCGTCCCGCTCTGACCGCACACCTCCGCCCTCTCTCCTGGAGAGCGGCCAAGCTGTTAAAATCGAGTGGTTAGCTGTAAAACAATAAAGCGACCGGGCCTCCCACGGCCTTTCGGGGCTTTCCCACGTTCTCGCTCCTCACCACCCCCGGACCCGGCCTCTCCGGGGCTCGGCTCGGGGCCGCCCCGCAGCGAGGCGGCCCTTGGCGGCGGCCCCGGCTCGGGCGCGGCGGCCATGGGCAGCGGCAGCAGCCGGCGGCGGGGCCGGGCCCGCGGCGCCCCGAGCGGGACGGGGCAGGCGGGAGCGCCGGCGGCGGAGGAGCGGCGGGCGCCGGGCACGGAGCTGGAGGCGGCCCCGCCCGGCCCCGCCCAGCCCGCGCCTGAGGTGAGTGCCGTGCGCGGCCCCGCGGGCGGCGAGGCCGGGATGGGGGGGGGTGGGGCCGGAGCGGTTCGCCGTTCTCGGCGGGCTCGGTGCTCCTGCTGGGTCCCCGCCGACCCGCGGGGATTTGGCGGTGCTGAGCGGCACCGGCGGTCCGGTTGGACGACCGCTGCCTGGAGCAGGCGAGCAGAAGTCGCGGGTCCGGTGCCACGCGTTGAATAATGCGTTCCCGGAGGCGTTTCGTGGTGCGGTGCTGGACCAGGCGGTGCCGAGCTGTGCTCGGACCTCATCTCACGGATCTTTCTCATCCTAAAAGATGCCGCGGTCCTGCGATTTGCCGGCAGAGAGAAAGGTTGCTCATCACGGGAAGAACCCACCCGTGGTTCTGCCGGGGCCGCGCGGCACACGGCTCATGCGGGCGGAGGTGCGCTCAGTGCTTGCAGGACTCTCTCCATTCAGTGCTCCTCGCCTTTAAAAACAGCCGAAATTCAGCAGCGAGCTGTGCCGTCCCGTTGGCCAGCGTCAGTCCCCTCGGTCACACCCATGCAGCTGTGCTGCAGCTGTGCTCCCAGAGCCGCCCCTCCTTGCCTGTTTTCTCCCCAGCATCACTCAGCGGAGCACAGCTCCTCTTTGACCTGGCACATCACGCATCCCCAGCACCATCCCTGCTACATCCCTGCCACATCCTCCACACATCCCTGGCACCACCTCCTGCCCGTCCCTGGCACATCCCTGTGCACCAGGCGTGCACAGGACAGCCAGGAGGAGCATGCTGCTGCCTGCCTTCCCACTGCTGTCCCCACAGGACGCTGCCTCCCACCCCTCTGCACATCAGCAGGATCCCTGCCCGTGGCAGCTCATTGGTTTTGTCAGCGTTCGCCGGCCTGCCCATCCATGGCATTTTTTGTGTCACTGGAGGGTGTTGCTGCCCACTGCATCAGCACGGCTGGAATGTATAAGGAGCTGGAAGGGCCCCTGTCATAGCTTTGGCTTGGGCTAGCTTGTGGTTCCCAAATAACTCTTGGGTTTGGGGTGTGCCTGGTGTCACAGTGTCACCACCAGCCCCACCGTGCCCAGCCATGCCCAGCCCAGCACAGCTCTGGGGGCTCAGGAGGGGCTGGGGCTGGGAATGTTCTCATTTCCCCAGAGATCTCAAAGCTCCAGGTGAAATGTTGACAGTGCTCCTTTGGGAAATAGGTGCTGCTGCTGACAGATCCCTCAGAGAAGGTGGGGGCTGAATTTGCAGAGGGAAGCAGATTTTGCTAACCAGAGCCGCTCCATCCTGATGACTAATTGATTCTGTCTTCCACCCACACACCACGTACAGCTCGTAACACAGAGGAGTCAGCCACAAAGGGAAAAAGAGGCCTTCCAAGCCCATCCTTTGCCCAGAAGTGCTGGGAATGGGTTCTCAGGGTGAGAACTGCTTAGACAAAGCTGCAGGGCTGAGCGTCCTTCTGGGCATGGAAAGGAGCTGCTTTGTTCCTGTTTTCTGGGGGCTGGATCCTCACGTTGGCTCTGCACCATGCATGTTTAACCTCTGCAGGATAGCTCGTGTGAATCACCAGCTTCAGCTTAGAGAAAGCATTCACCAAGCCAATGTGGGCCTGGGTCTGTCCTAAGCCACAGCCGTTGTCCCTCTCCCCTTTCTATGGGGCAGCACAATAAAGAGGAGCAAGGTGGAAGTTTGGTTCCTCCTGCAGCACCCAGCCTGCCCATAGGGGGTTCTCCTCATCACTCCCTTCGTGAGCAGGTATTTTCATTAGCAGGTATTTCTGTTGCATGGAGGTGCTGTGGTACCATCTCCCCAGACGTGGGTCGGGGTGTAAATGTGTCTGACGAGGCACAAAGGCAGCTTTGTAGTGCTGTACCTGAAACGTGTGACATTTGTTCTTTTCAAGGCGTCATCTCCGCGACGCCCCTCGGACCCAGAGAACAACAACACCAGCAACGAGTGAGTAGTCCCTGCCTCCCTTTCCCAGGCTGTGTTTTTTGTTGCCATCACGGCCACCTGGGGCTTCTGTGGGCTCTGGAGCTCAAGCCTCTGGAGCCCATCTTTCCTCCCAAGAACCCATGAGAGGCTCCCATGGTGCAGCAGTTAGAGACAGAGATCCACGGCTAGTGGGGGAGAGCGGTGGGGTCCAACAAACAAAACTTGAACTCATTCTTCTGCAAGCAGCGATGCCAGCTGTGTCCCCATATCTGCCAGCAGCAGTGGGAACAGTTTGATGCATGTGTTAGAGAAACACAGATGAAAGGCTTGGAAAACTATCTCCTTGCACTAAGGGGGGACTCCTTTCAGTGCTGGGCTGTCACATCACCACTCTGCCCCTGAGGGACGTGTTAATCTGAAAACTGGGGAGAAAAAAACAGGGAGAAACAAAAAGAGGTAAGGACCTTACAGAACCACAGCGTGGTGAGGGGGGCAGAACCTTCTGGGTCTGCACAGAGCAGGGTGCCCAGCACCTCCTGCTGTCACATAGAAGAGCAGCCACAGAGATGGAGGCTGGAGGTGTCAGGCACTAATGAGCACCTTCCAAGTAGGAATATGTATGTGTTCTTTGCTGTATCACGTTACCTCTTTTTTTTTTTTCCCACATGACCAGTGGCAGTCCACCAATGGAATGACACGGCTCAGGAATGTCACAACAATCTCATCATTGCTCTCAACCCCCGTGTCATGCGCAGTGTTACCCAAGCGTGGCTTTGACCCATTTTTCAGCAGCGAGGTCTCGCAGAAGGCGTTTTAATGATTAATCCTGTACTTTCCCATCCTCAGCAGAAAGAGAGGAAACGGTGGCCTAGATTCATCCCAACTCATTCAGGGTGGTGGGCATGGCACCTGCTGCCCCGGGCTGTGGGCACGGCCCCGAGTTCAAGGAGTGTTTGGGCACTGCTCTCAGACACAGGGTTTGCATTTTGGGTAGTGCTGTGTGGACTCAGGGATACGCATGGGTCCCTTCTCACTGGAGATACTCTGTGATTTTCAGGCACTTAACTGGCTCTGGCTTGCTTAACTTGGCCAGATGAACACCAGAGGTCCCTCCCATCACCACTCAGTGATTTGGGGGTTCCTTCCTAGGAGGTCACCACCCACCAGGGACGCTTCCCCCTTTCCTAAGCTGCTTTAGCCTCTTCAGGTCACTCCTGTTGCTGCTTTCTGAACACCCCCCAAGCTGTTAGTGGCTATTCAGTACTTCACTCAGAAGTCTCTGTGGTAATCTCAATGGGTTGTGTTCCCTGTGCTCCTCAGGCCTCTGTCTCCCTGAGAGCTGCTGGGTTTGAATGGTTCCCACCCAGTATCCCAACCTCCAGTTTCCAAGTCAGCAAGTCCAGCAGCTCTCATCAGGACAGTGCCATGACGTGCCGTAGGCCTGATGTCCAGGCCTGGAGGCCATATGGCACTGGGGAGGCCCTGTCTCCTGTTGCTCATTCCCAGCTTAATTCCCTGCCCTTGGGATAAAGGCTCTAGCTGGGACCGACCTCCTGCTCAGAGCCACCTCAGAGCAGGGCCTGAGGCTTCAGTTGAAACCCAAAGCAAACGCAGCCAAGCCCCGTAGTGCTGCAGTTGTTCCCATGGAAGAATTTTGCACTTGTTCTCCACCAGTACCTTGCTTTCTGGGGCCTGGTGTTCTGTAGGGTTACCCTTTCTCTCTCTTGAGAACGGCAAAGGCCACAGGGCATGCACGAGGTGGTCAGATAATAAAAGAAACACCTTTCTGCAAGAAACCTTGGAACTAGCAGCTGGTGTAAAGGATATGAAGTGTGTTGGCTGGCTGTAGCCATAGCTCACCAGGGATTGTGGGGCACAGGCACTTGAGTACTGTATAGACTTCACTGTAACAAACCCACTGACTAGACTGGGTGCTGAGTGCTAGCAAATGTCACCCAGTGGTGTGTCCATGGGGTGCAAGCCACGTGCGCTGCCATTTCCCCATTCACCCGATGACGAAGTTAGCAAGGAGAGAGCTTGGCTCCCCTCCCAGCAGCAGTAACCCGCTCCCTCCACCTGCAGGTGCCCATCGCAGGGCAGCAAGCAGCCGGTGGGATGCCCGGCCATCTTGTACCACGGCTCAGAGGAGGAGCTGATGGCCAGCATCGAGCGGGAGTACGGCTGCTGAGCTCCTCACGGGGCATGGCCGGAGCAGCAGCACTGCCAGCGGGACAACGCAGCACCTGGGGCAGCAAGGAGGGGAGCAGCAAGAGCAGAGAAACCACGTCTCGAGGATCAGGATCTCAAAGCTCCTTTTGAAACGGTGTTCTTACTAAATTTACTAGAGTTCTGTAGAGAAGTGGTGCTTTGAGGGAAGAAGACCTCCGCTTTGCCGTGGCTGGAATAAAACGAGGCAAAATCATTCCGTTTCGGTCTGGCTTCGGGAGTGTGCTGTGAAATGAAGCAGGCTCCGATGCACTTCTGCTCCATGGCAGAAAAAGCACCGCGCTGTATCCTTAGCTCGTCTGAAGTAAAACACAAGGGCTGGATTGCTGAGGAAAATCACATTTTCTGTGCTCCCCGACAGGGAAGCCTGCTGATTTAAGGTTTCCGCCTTTGCTGCTTCTTATCAGAAGTAGAAAATTACCTGATTTCTGTCTTTAGCTGAAGCATTCAAGATATCAGATGAAATATGGAGTGTGTGAATGCCAGAGGAAACAGCAGGACACATCTTAAGATGCTGTATTATGGCATCTTCGTCATTCCAGATATTTGTGAAAGAGAAATATATGCATCTGTATTTTCTGTACTTTTCAATAAAGGCAACGGCAGTGGTTTTGAAGCAGAGCCTCCTGGAAAGCATCCTGTTTTGAACGCTAGCTCTTTTTGTGGGGAGCAGAAATAGGTTTAGTCTCACGGCTGCTGAGCTATGGTGGGAGCGTGGCCCATTGCCCTGCAGCACATCCATTGGATCTCCTGTCACTCAGTGAGCTTTTGGCAACTCTCAGAGACCTCCTGTGGCAAGCAGAGCAGGTGTGTGCATGGAAAACACTGGAGGCCTCCTGACTGCAGCCCTGCAAACCCCTGAGTTTCCCCATGAAAGAAGCTCGCAGGACGGCCAAGGAACCAGCGTGCTTCTGCTCCCAGGGTTGGAGGGTGGCAGGTTTCATTCACTGCAAACCTCAGTGCCACCACGAGAAGAGGAGCTGCAGGAGGGAGGGGACAGCGGGGAGCTGGGACAGGGTGGGAGGGAAATATGGGGTCGGAAGCTGCAGCCCTAAGATGTGCGATGGTCTCTCAGGCTCCCTGCTCTGAAACAAAGAGCTGCTGTGAACTCGAGAGAGACCACAAGGGAGAAAATAAAATCGGAAGTGTTCTTCTCATCTAGCTCTTCCAGGAAAGGGCATGCTCCGGCCTGCTGGGCTGTCTGCGTGCATGGGATGTGCTCGTGGCCATCTGCATGCATCAGGAAGTGAGCATTACCCAATTTCCTTCTCCCACGCTCCAGGACTGAGGCAGAAACTGAGGGAGGCTGCGTTTGCCGGAGGAAGAAACCGATCATGAAAGAAAGTGCCTCTATGCCAACACGCCCTGCAGAGGAGCGATGCCACAGAGCGCGCCGCGATGGCTGTGAGGTGTCTGTGAGGTGTCGTAGCATCCTCCTCCGCCGTCTTGCAGCCTCCTCAGCCTGTGTGCTGCCATTTTCTGAGTCACGCTTTGCTGTTCCTGCATGTGTGAGTTTGCCTTTTCGTGCCCGCAGCCCGCCTGCCTCGAGCTGCCTTGCGGGCCGTGGCTGGAAGGCGGCAGCCATATGGGCTCACAGATGGAACTGTGCACGCAGCGGTCCCACACGTCACACGCTGTCCTGCACTGCCTGTGTCACCTCCTCCACAGCTGGAGCGGGAGCCAGAGCTGCAGCCTAGGGCTGTGCTGAATGCAGGAGTGTGAGCAGCCAGCTGTCCTGCCCCGAGAGACAAAGGAAAGCATTGCTTCTGTGCCAGAGCACTGACCCCGCAGCAAAGTTTCCCCTTCGTGGGGAAGGATGTGAGGTCAGCATGCTCCTTGCTGGGCAAAGCCTGGTCTTGCTCCCACAGCTCGCTCTGGGGGCAGGTCACCTTGCCGTGAGCAGCTGTGACAAAGTTGGCCTCAGTACGCCCTCTCCTCTTTCCTCCAGTTCCACTTCCCTCATGTGCCCACCCCATTCCCACGGCACCGATGTAGTGGAAACCAAAGCCTGCCACTTCGAAACGCAACTGCTGCAACCCGGGAACCAACCAGAGGGAAAGGAACGGCAGAGATGCTGGAAAGTGTAAACAAGGAGCGAGTTGGTGTGCTTTCATCCTCCCGGCCACATCCTTCCCAGCTGAGCCCTGCAGGTCACACCCAGCTGCAGAGTATGAGGGAGCAGGAAGGAGCAGAGCTAACACAGCCACACTGCAGTGCCATTCTCTCTCCTTTATTTGCACCAATCACGTCGCTTCCGGAGGCTGTGCTGGGAGAACACAGTTGCACAGCCACCTATGTAACGTTACATACTTTCTTTAGCAGGAGCTGAAAGACAGGAAACCATAATTCCACTCCTTTCAAATACAGACTCAGAGAGACTGAAGGGCGTCGTTCAGGCTGCGGGTGAGAGCAGTGCCCCAGCAGGAAGGGGCAGAGCAAACGCAGCCAGCAGCCACACCACGGCCCAGCTGCTGGGGAACACTCTCATGGTGCAGGCACATCGAGGCCACGCGTGGGATCCCACAGGAGCTGTGGGACTCACCACTGAGGTCTAAAAGGGCTGTCAGACTGAGACAGGTTTTCTCCCAGCTTACAAACACTACGGTGGCAACCGAAAGTCAAACTTCTCGAGCCAGGGAACTTCTGAGCAACAAAGAGCAAAGCCTGCCTTTGTACGGCACACACTGTGCAGGCAGTGCAAGAAGCACAGAGCTGTGTGTGCATGCTCCCCAGCACGTATGCTGCCCGTGAGGTGCAGCACCTCAGTGTGCCCAGCACAGCACCCTGGTGCAGGCTGAAAACTTGCTGCCATTGTAACTACACAACTGAGTAACAACAAGGACATATTTGGCTGAAAAAGGCCTCTGCTGATTTCAGGGGTGTGAAAGAAAACGCAGCCAGCTGGGAGAAAAGCTCATTTAATAGAAAAGGGCCGTTTGATACAAAGGGCTGCAGAGAAGCATAAGGCCACGAGGAGAGCATCGCCGCGTCCGCAACGGTGGCAGTTTCTGAGGACAGGCCTAGCATTTCCCCCAGAGCTTCGATGCAGCTCACTGAAAGCCTGCAACCATTTTCTATAAGGTGCACAAGCATCCACACAGTGAGTAAACTTAGTTTCCTATTTCTCCTGTGTTCCAAAATAAGAAATAATTACAAAAAATGCTGCAGCCGCTCCCCGGCCCTCAGGCTGCCGGCCTTCTCTGCCACTTTTCAGTGCGCCCATTCAGCAGGACTGAAAGGAGAGCATCAATTTTAGTGTCAAAGCTTCCAACCACAGCTTGTGCTCCCACAGCCAGCACCAGGCTTTATGGAGAGCCACATCAGCTCTGCTCACAAAGAGTGCCCACGCGTGGAGCGCTGAGGATTTCAACTTCTCCGAGTCCTCCCAGGACAGTTTTGTCGGCTCTACGCTCACACAGTGCTCTGAAAGCATTTGTTCAGGCTTACAGGAAAGCTCTACCCAAAGCTCTTGGTTTCATCCTGCACACCCCTACGAACGCAGGTCAGTAAGCCTGCACACGACAATCCAAATGAATAAATACAAAATATATTTGGTATAGAAAACGCTAGTATAAAAAAAATTACAAACCACCCTGTTTCGTCAGAACGTTAACAGCAAGCATCGCGTGACTCCTCGAAACCTATCGCCAAATCCATTCCAAAAAGAGTTCTGCTTTCCTGAAGTGCTGGTGATTGCATCTGCCCAAGTACTGACACAGACACGGGAGGGGTGAGGGGACAGGACAGGTTTCTCAGCTAGCATTTTTTAACAGAGGGCCTAAAATGAAGGGAACCCAAGTATGTACAAACACACACACACACACACACACACACACACACACACACACACACACACTGGGGGTGAAGAGGGGCACGCTGTCAGTTCCATTGCAGCCAGCAGAGCTCAGCACCATTTATCCAGCCAGTTTCAGAGCAGGTGCTTTCTCCCCCTAGCCCTGACAGACAGATGGTGGCACGGGGATGAGCATGCCCAGAGCGCTGCTGCTTTTCGGCTTCTCCGCTGTGGCGATTCTGTTGAGTTTGCCCACCTCTGCCTGCCAGCTGGGGACCTTCTTGGTGGCCATGTGGCGGCGGGTGTGCTTCGTCAAGTGGTCGCTGCGCATGAAGCGACGCTCGCACACCGGGCAGGCGAACTTCTTCTCTCCCGTGTGAGTTCTGCGGTGGCGCGACAGTTCGTCTGAGCGGGCAAACTTCTTGTCACAGCCTTCCCAGTTGCAGCTGAAGGGCTTTTCTCCTGCAGAACATAAAAGGAAGGGAACGTTCACTCGGCTTTGTTTCATCAGAGAGCTGTGTTATACCCTGCTGTGCAAAATCTGCCCGGTTTCCCAGCACTGCTCATGCGTGCAGCTGCTGTTAGCTTGAGCACAAGCTGAATTTGACTTGCAGAATAAAGTCACAGGTCTCTTTTCTCCTCATTTTCCTCACATCTCTTTTCACTTTCATTAATAGAGTCCATTTTTTCCTTTAAATTCTCCAGAAACAGCCTTAACTGCAGACTTAACCCAAAGCAAATCCCTGAGCCCATCCCTCCTATGCAACCACAGCTCTATGAGCACGATGAGCAAACGCTGTGGGCAAAAAGAAATCCTGGAATTCACACCCCCTGTGCCACTGAAGTGACCCACACGCCAATGCAGCACCACAGGGAGCTGCAGTCTGACAGCCCACGAGCCTGCAGATCCAGACTCCTACAGGAGTTCTGCATGCCAAGGAAGGAGAGCAGCCAGGAAGGCTTTCAACAGCAGCTTCTCATGCTCCGTGACTGCTTAACATCACAACTGTCCTAAACAACGTGACCTACTGCCTGCAGCCCCCACAGACCTCAGGATAAACACCTGCCCTGCGACCAGCATTTATGGTAACTCTAAAACTCCAGCAGAAAAGACACACCGCAGCAGCTGTGTTGCAGATGGCAAGTGAGGCTCGGTGTGCACGATGCCCACGCAGGAGCTCAGTGAGCGGGATGAAGCAGGAAAAGCAAGGTGCTGCTGCTCTGCCCACATTGCTGCACAGCAGGACAACTGCTGATGGGACAGCTTCCCCAGCCACGGGTGCTCATCATGGGGACATGGCTTCCCTCGTGGGTCAGCAGCAGTGCCAAGTGAGAGGTCTGCCACCACAGAGCAGAAGCAGAACCATCATTCTGCCTCTGAGCTCTGGTTTATAAGGATTATCAGCTTCAGACAGGGCTTAAGCTCTGTTCCCATAGGAATTGTGCAGACAAGCTGGCAAACCAGTGCACATCCTGCCACAGAGGGTGGGGGAGGTAAGCAAAGGAAAAAAAATTAAACATGTAAATGAGCTCTTCCTTATCAATCACCTGCTGAGCTCGTTCCTCAGCACCAGAAATAGTCCCTTGCAAGAACTCAAGATTTAGTTTTGACTTGACAGGATCTCAGAGTTAGAAAAAGAATAAGTAGAACACGTTGACGCTGCCTCTGCATTAACCAGGCGTTACAGAACAAATCATCTTACATTAATTGTAATTAACTTACAATTACTCAACATAAAACCAATTACACTCCTGCAGCAGCTCAGAATCTTAACGCACACCCGTTGAGCTCAGACACCACTCCAGGAATTCCTAACAGGAAGCACTGGCAGGTCTCATCTCTTCCATTCTCGTACAAATTAAGAGCAGCTACCTGTGCTGGGGACTGCTCACACCAGACCCCTCCGTGCTCAAAGTAAAGACTCGCACAACTCGCTGCAATCCAGTCCAGCTGGCAGAATTCCACTCAAATCTAAACACACGCACGCAGAGGGCAAAGCTTTGCTCCAACTAAAGCATGTGAAACCCAACCGACGCTACGGGGTCGGCTGAGGTCTCAGAACAAAGTCTGTTTTGTTTTGCTCGCCCACGGAGAATGAGCGCTCTTCTCCTCTCCAAGATGAGCACAAGATCCACCATCACCTGCCCCTTCCCTTCCCCACCCACAGCTCATCCAACATCACGCACCAGTGTGGGTACGAAGGTGGGCTTTGAGGTGGGAACTCTTGAAGTAGGTTTTCTTGCAGCCAGGGAAGTTGCAAACATAATTCCTCCGCCTTGAGAAGTCCATCTGCGGGGCGCAGCTCTGGCCGGAAGCGATGAACACGGGGGCAGGAGCAAGGGGCAGCAGCTTGGTGCTGCCAACAGTCATTACCGTTTGCGGGCACTGCGGCGTCGGCGCGACAGCAGTCTGTGGAAGAACCAACATGACGGTCCCCTGGGGCACAGAAGATCCCACGAGCACGGGCTGAGAAAGCGGGGCCGTCTGTGGTAAAATAGGTTTCATCGGAGCCGAGACGGCCGGGGCCGACGGCTTGACGTAGGCGCTGATCACACCGCTCTGTCCACTTATAGGGATCATCTGACAGAGAACCTGGGGGCTCGACACAGGGACCGCTGCCGCTGGGGTAGCCCTTTTTTGCAAGTCCTCCTCGCAGCTCTTTGGCAAATGGGTCTGTGGTGAAGCAGGCCGGATCGGAAGCTGTCCCTTGTGGGCCGTGCCATCACCACCCGCGTAGGGCTGGTGTGCAGGAGAGGTTTTGCTGACTAAACCAGCGGCAGCACACGCGTCCTGCGGCAGGCTGGGATGTCTCGGGTCCTCTGCTCCGCACCGCTCTCCACAGCCCGAAGCCGCCTTCGCTTTCTCTCGCGCAGCAGGGCCGTGGTGGTAAGCAGAGCTGTCGCCTGTGTGCCGTATGACGCTCGTGGCCATGGCCCGGCACGGCTGAGGGGCAGGCGCTTCCACGAGGGCCGTGCTTTGGCCACGCTGCCTCTCCACGCTCAGGACGGACGGCTTGGCTGCGGGACTGGTGGCGGTGCTGGATGTGACCGAGCAGGCAGCTGTGTTTGCCATGACGGTCCTGGGCTTGGAGTAGGTGACCTGTGAGGGGAGCAGCACGGCGGACGACATCTCTGCAAAGTCGGGGCTGTGCGGGGGGGTCATGCACTGCAGAAAGAAAGCACCGTTACACAGCGTTGCAGATCCACTGCGCAAATTCTCCACTGCAAAACTCAAATCGCGCCCGCTCCTCAGATCCTTCAACAGTCCAGTAAGACTTAGATATTTTTATCTTTAATTGAATAACAAACGATAACTGAATAACTTATCTTTAAGCAATGATTCCTCCAGCAGCTGGTGGCTATAACCAAGGTAAGCACAAGTGGAACTGCTCTTCCCCCTCACCCACACACCCACTTCTGTGCTCTCCCGCTGCTGCCACCTCTCCCTTCC
Source organism: Callipepla californica brunnescens (assembly GCA_023055505.1). Taxonomy (NCBI): domain Eukaryota; kingdom Metazoa; phylum Chordata; class Aves; order Galliformes; family Odontophoridae; genus Callipepla; species Callipepla californica. The sequence goes on from JALIRH010000007.1 coordinate 10,060,060, forward strand.
CTCCTTAACACTGAAATCCCAACCCGTGCCTGTCTGCTGGGCAGCTCCACAGCTCCAGAACCGAGTGGCAGGAGTATAACAGAAGCAGCCCCCAGCCAGTTGCTGTATCATCTCAGCCTTCTCCTTTCCTCCTCTCTCTCTGTGACGTAACCGCACGCTAAAAGCCAGCTGGCTGAAAGAGGTCTCAGCCTTCTAACACACAAATGACAGTCTTTTTTTTTTTTTAATCTACTTTTATTACAACATAAATGGAAACAAAAAAAAAAAATTGTGATTCAGCTGACATGAATCAGCCAGACTAGGGCAATGCTCTGAAAAAATAACAACGTACGTGTAGAGACACACAGCATAAAAACTAATTAAATCTGCCGTTTCATAATGGTAACCCACGCTAGCCATCAGTGTGGAGCCAAATGTCGTCAAAAGCCTCCTTCCCAAAGCCCTTCCAGATAAGTCAGCGCTGAATCACTGAGGCTCACTCTGCCTTTTGTACTCCAAACGCTCCAAGAACCAGGCAGCGCCTCTGTGCAGTGCAGGGGACGGAGCACGGGCAGCCCGGAGCTGTGGGTCTCCTCCCTGGAGCTCTCCAGCTGCCCCTGGCCGCAGTGAGCCCTGCTCTGGGTGTCCCTGCTGGAGCAGGGCTGGGCCCCACGCACCCAGAGCCCTGCCCACCTCAGCCCCACTGTGATCCTCTCAGACATCCAGCCACTATAACAGCTTTCCTCTGTGCCGTTCCAGGCAGCGGGAGCTTTTATATGAACAGGAGACCCAACTCCTACATTTACCAGCCCAGAAACAGCAGAAAGCCCCACCCTGCTGACCCACACGCACACGCCCAGCACCAGCCACACCACCACCGTTCTGCGGACCTAACATCCAGGTGCTGTGCGCTCTTATTCCATACCCGTGCTCTCCTTACCAGCGTGGACAAATAATCCTTCGCTAATTCCGAAGTGGCCTCAGCGTGCATTGTGAAATCGCCAGGATCCGAGAAGGGCGTGAGCGGCCTTATCTTTAATATGTCACCTTTCTGCAATCTTTGCCCCCAGGAGCTCATACACACGAGAGCCTCGACGGCTTCGATGTCATTCTGCTCCAGGGCGCTGCAGGTGGAGCGCTCGCTGTCGTGGCGCTGCCGCTCCCGGATGGACTCATAGATATCCACAATGTCAACCTGGATGCGAGCGGATTACTGCCCGTTAGCGCGGGTCACAAAGCCGACACCACCCACACGCCGTCTGCTCGCCGCGAAGGTCATCTCAAACAGATCCCACGCCCTCAGCGCGACCCACCAGCCCCGTCTCCGCTGCCCGTTATTCTCCTGAACGCCCACACGAGCCGCGCAGGAGGCACCGCTCCGAAGAAACGCGCTCCTTGCTGCACACGGGCAGAACCAAGGGCTGAGCCAGGCTGCCTCCCGGCCCCAGAAGATGGCAGCGCTAATCCCCAGCACCCCGGCACCGCAGGGCTCGGGGTGCGTGTGTGGGGAGGGGGGAGGGGGCCTCAGGGCCGGGCAGCGCCTCAGGGCCGGGCCGCGTGTCCCCGCGTCACCCCGCCCGGAGCGGGCACACGGAGCCCCGCAGCTAACTACCGGCCGCCCGCCCGCCCCCCCCCTCAGGGTAACGGTCCCCGCGTCTCTCACCGCATCTCCCATCTCCGGGCAGGGCGATCCCGAGCCGTGCATGGCGCGTCGCTGTGAGCGGGAAGGCGGCAGCCGGCACCGCCCCTTCCCCGCCCGCGGGGCCGGCACCGAGCGGCCCGCGCGCCGTGGAGCCGCCGAGAGCCCCGCGCGCCACACGGAGCGGGGGCGGCTCCGCCAATCGGCGTGCGGCGCGAACCGCGCGCGGCCAATGGGAGGCGGCGGGCGGCGTGATCGCGGCGTGCGGGGGCGCTGCCGGACACCCCCCCCCCGCTTCTCAAGCGGCGGCGGGCGGGAAGGCGGCGCGCCAGGGGGCGGGGAGAGGAGCTGGAAACTGGGGGAAAGGTCGCGCGGGGGCGGGGCGGCGGCCGGGAATGCCCGGGGGTGTGGTGGGGGCGGGGCCGGGCCGGAACTCCCCTCCTCCCGTGTGCGTGCCGCGCTGCACGTGGGCTGCGGGTGGGGGGGGGGGGGGGCAGGGCTGAGGGCGCGGCTCCGGATGCCGGGCGTGCATCCGCCCGACCTCGGGACGGAGCGCACCCACGCCGCCTCACGCCGCGCCGGGGCCCGTCCGTGCAAGCCGGGGCTCCGCGGCTCAGCCCCCGCCGCGGCTCCACGCGGCACCGCCCCACATCCGAAGCCCGCGCCTCACTGCGTCGCCACAGTGCTTATACTGCACCCCCACCCCCACCCCACCCCCACCCCCACCCCGGCCCGGCCCCCTCAGGCGCCGCCGCCGTCCCGGAGAGGTCAGGAAAAGCACAGCGCAGTTAGAAATGAACATATAAAATTTAATAGCTCGGTTTCAAATACGTTTTCAATTAAAAAAAAAAAAAAAACAACAACAAAACAACCAGCAGGCAAAACCATAAACAAAATCAGTTCCGTTCCGCGTACGTGAGGCTGCTGCGAAGTGAGAAGACCCGTGTCCCAGAGAGGAAAGCAATCGGCGGATTGAGTTCATCCCTCATTACGCAGTAAAAAAAAAGAAACAACGCTTGTGCCAACCCTACCCCTACGGACACCCTAAACTACTTTCCCCTGACCCCAGATCGAGTTTCTCTAATAGAACTCCCGTTTGCCATAAAAACGTGTAAATAGATGTAGGTAATTCTATGTATATCGGGTTTAAAAGGTTGCCGTGCCTCAGCCGGGCACGGTGCTGAGAGGGAAGGATGGGGAGCGGGCTGCTCTGTGAGCCACCCCAACTACTACAGCTCACCTAAGTCATAACAACGAAAAAAATACGGTGGGAGGGCTTTCAGGTTGGAACCTCATCCCGATATCCAGGGCAGGAGTAACTGTACCCGCAGCTGCCAGGGTACGGTATGCAGCCTGGCTCTGGAGAGCTCTGATGCCAAAGGCCACGGCCTGCCTGGGCAGCCTTCTCCACGTGCAACCTGAATTTCTGCAGCCTAAGCCCAACCCCGAGGGCTGGGAGCATGCTTCCACACATCTGGACACTGCTCGCTCAGCAGCCTGTGCTTCTGTTAGTAAAACTCAGTGTGCCATCTACATCTCTTATCCAAACAGCAGCATGACACAGCTGAGCAACACTGGGTTACCACTCACTGATCGCTCAGCAGATACACAAACCATTCAGTAGAATCACGCCCTGCTCTGCCAGCCTGCCTCAACAGCCTACCCAGGGCAACACGGGGCAGTGCAGCCCTCCCCGGCTTTGTGCTGCCTCAGAACACACCGCTCCCATTAAAGCAGGCCGCTGGCAGCAGCACCGTGCAGCACAGGGCCCAGCACTTCACACCTGCCCACATCCCACCCCACAGTGCCTGCCAACCAGCGGGCACCCTTCCTTCCCGAACACAAAGGCACTGCACAGTGTACTGCAGCGGCCGTTTTTGGAGCTTTCCGACCTGCACCACCCAGCACCTTGCCGAGCACCTCCAGCTGCTGGCAACCTACAGCCTCGTGAACTGGTTCTAACTCACAGATCTGCCCAGACAAGAGCTGCTGCCACAGGGCTTGGCAGAGGTCTGGGGGAACCCTAAGCATGCTGCTACAGACAGAAATCCACCCTACAGGAGGCTTCCTGAGCCCTCCAAAGTGAGACTTGAAGGAACTGGAACGTGCTCAGCTTTTCCACCCAGACCGCCCCGTAGGCAGCAAGGCACTGCTGTTCAGAGCCAGGACGGGAGGCAGAGGGGCTGAGGAGAGCTGCTACCCTTCCCTCCACGCAGCAAAATGCATGCTGAACAAGGTCTCTGTGCGTTCTACGAACGTACCAACGTGTGCTCACCTTTGGTGCATGTTAAGGCTTTGTCCTTTTTTAAATAGCTACGTTAAATATCTGCTTTCTCTGTATATGGCATCCTTTTAGATGGGCTTCTTTGCATATATCCATGGTATATACACGAACACCATATTTTATATATATTATATATCACTTGTATGTACACATTTACAAACCTTCAAAAATATATTGCACTTATATACAATATAGCTTCATCTGATGAGAGTTCACACAGTTACTAAGGCGAGTTCTTCATAAGCAAGGCAGTATTACTTTCCCCCCCCCCCCCAAATGACACAAGTGATTTCAATGACCTGCCCTGATAAAGAGTAAACATTAGAATGACTTTTCTCCAACCTGCACACAATTTCGACTAGTTTCACTCAGTAGTTTTGCAGCTCTACCTAACAGAAAACAGTCCAGTAAAACTCTATTAGATGGTAACAGGCTCAACCGTGGGATCTGAATAGATAAATAAGACATCACCGCTGTGAAAGGCCACCTTCCAAGGGTTTCCCCTCCCTTATCTACTAATCTTCTATACACGCTCTATTTAACTGCTGTTCTTTGCTCACTGGTTTCAAGTGCAAATAAGGCCATGAGCATTACAGTTCTCTAGAAAGAACAGAGACTCAAAGGTATCAAGGTCCCCCAGAGCAAGCCAACACCTGGCTTGCTCCTGGAGAAGGCGATTAGTGTTTCACCCAACACACACAATATGGGAAAATGATCACTGCGCTTAAAATCCACAGAGGATCCGTGGTCTTAGATCTCAGTGAGAGTCAGCTTGTAAGACCCCCCAACTTCTTCGATCTGCAGCTGGAAGGTATCCTCATTGGAATAGTGCTTCACAATGTTGTCGTCCATGTTGACCAGAATCCTGGAGAAATGAGATCGGTCGGGGAAATATTAGAGTTCTAAATGCCAAAGGCAGCAAGGGTGCATTCAGATCCCAGAGCACGGAGGCTAAGAAACTGAAGTGACTTTGGAGAAGGACCAAGAAAACTACTAAAAGATGGAAAAATAAAGCACGGACATGAACTCAACTATTTGTATGTTGCAAAATAAAAGGACTGTGGCCTTTGTGGGGGACAGGTATTTCGCAAGTAGAGGGCTCTTCAATGCAGTACAGAGAAAAACAGCCAGATTTTGTAACTGCAGCCAAAAATAGACTGAGCACAGTTAACCGTTCAGTTTAGCACGGGTTCAAGTAGGTTTTTTGTCACTCAGAGCCTTTAAACAAACTGAACTCTTCTCTGGCATCATCGAGGCTGATTGAAACAGCAGTGACATGACCTGCACTTACAGAGAACTCAAACTGTTTAGTTCTACAGGACCCTTATGCTTTACTGCTCTGTGAGCTGCAATGAAACAATTACTTCAGGGCCAGAACACACACATACACCACAAGTGACATTTGCATACACACAGTGCACAGAGCAAGTTAAAGCAGATTTGCCCACAGGTTTGAAAGGAAGGAGCTCACGTTCTCAGAGTTGCTCCAGGGATACGTACTCACCCTTTTTTACATTTTTTGAAGATTTTTCCTATTTTATCAAAAGGAACATCGTACTTGTCAGATATCTAGAACAAAAGAAAGAAAACATCTGTAAAGCTGCTAGGACTGCCTTCCACTTCAGTGCAAAACACTCAATTATGATCTAAACCTCAGCACTGATTCTTGATCTAGCAACTCCCTGCTGACTCAACAAAGAGCCTGCACAGAGAGAACAACACTGCACCCTCCCTGGGCTCTCTGGTCTCTTACTGTATTGAAAGCCATTTTTAAACTCAGAATCAGAGGGATCAGGTAAAAGCTACTCACCACAGTGGCTGATACAGGAAAAAAAAAAAGAGCAACAAAGCCAAGAACTGTGTTAAAGACAAAATGATCACAAATTTCTCCCTTAGCCAGCTGAGTTTCCACAGCCTCTGAGCAAGGCTCTTCATCATACAAACCACAAAGGCACCCAAGTCTGATTTACTTTGGCAAATTGCTCTACATCAACAGTGAGCACCAAACCTATGTGCTCTTTCAGGATACAAAAGGATGTGACTGTTCTCCCAGCTGTATCTGTGAGCTTTTGATTCCTTGTTGCGAGAACTCCCAGTGAAACAACAGAGGTACAGTTTTACTTCAGGGCCACCAGGTAAGGGAGGACCCCACAGCCTTCACTCCCTCTATGTGGCAGCCACTCTCCAGCCTGTGTGTGCTAACAAAGCCTGTGTGCCCCAGCACTCAACAGCTTGAGCTGCTCCCAGTTACTCATCAGTAAGGCTCCGCTTCTGCCTGCTATTCCTCACCCAGATCTGTGGAGGAGAACAGGCCGAGAACATCACACTCCAAAGCCCCATTGGCAGGAAAGGGTCTCTTGTTACACTGTCATCTCTGGTCCCAAAGAGAAGGCAATACCTGCCTGTACAGCCCCGAGGCCTCTGTCCTCCAAGCCTCCACGAGGCATTAGTCACAGAATGACAGTCAGAAATGGCAATTCTGTGCTTGTGCCAAGCATTACATCATTCCCCAGAGTTGAGCTCTGTACTTGCCTTGCAGCATTATAGCAGCAGGAGTAGTGGAAGGCTATTTTGGAAGCCAAGCACCAGAGAATTTCATGCTTGTGTGCACAGATGCATAAAACTGTTCAAGCACACTGCTCTGTTCTAAGCTGGGGCTTAGAAACAGCTCCTCTCTAGCATGCTGCAGAGGGGAAGGCAGGCCCCCAAACAAGACAGAAATAAACCCAAGCCATTGAACACGCTCTAGAAATTGCTCTGCCTCCTGATCCAGCTATCATCTCTGACATGAAGGACGTTCCAAGTGGGAGTCCACTGACCATTTTTTCTCAAGAAAAAGACCTACGAACTGCTGGCTTCTGCCACGTGCCCAGAACAGAACCTGGATTACAAGTGAGCCCACAAGTCTATCTTTCCAGCAGTGCCCACCAGTTTGAGACTCTTGGACTCTTAAGCTCAAATTTTCAGGAAGGTTAAGAAAAAACACCTTCTTACGACCAGATCTCAGGCATGTGGAATGAGACACTTAAAAGGGAAGCTCCCAAAAGCCTCCTCAACGATGAACTAAAACAGTATTTACATTAATTTCCCCTTTACTGAAAGGGCATTGGCCCTCTGCTTCTTTCCTAGAAGCAGCAGGAATACATGGACACAGACTGCAATCAGCATTCCAGCTCTGACAACTGCCCACGGCACAGTCACCGGGCAGCCAGCAACTACAAGTGCTTTTTCTCAAGCTGGAGGCAAGGACTACAAAGCAGCCTTATTACTTACAGCTTCCATTAGGCCTTTCAGAGACGGTGTCTTTAACATAAGTGCATCAAAGACTTCCTCTGATTCTTTTCGGACATAAAGCAACACTGAAAAGCAAATGAGAGAGAGGAATTAACTGCATAGTTGATCCACAGCAGAGACCTGTGTGGGATAGCTGCTAAGTATGGAGCAACACAGACTAAGGGTCTCATGAAGAGAAGCACACACATACAACATATATGACATTCTTTATTCTGAAGGGGTACAGCTAGGCTAGCTCAAAAGACACTCTTCATGCACAGAAATACTGCGTGCTCACATGTGAAACACCTTCATTCTCAAAATACACATTTTTCACTGATACCTTCTCTATATTTTGAAAGAAAAGACTATGCTTAAAACACAGAAAGGAGGAATGCAAAACACGGAGTTCTGAGAATTGAGTGTCCCTTCCTTCATATCTCACAAGTTACCTACCATAAGATTTCTCACAATTAACCAGCTTGACAGATACCATCGCAGTAGGTGAAGCCAACTTGGCCACCCCCTCATTTTATCATTATTTATTTGTACATTTTCCCCCCCTCTCCTCCTACACCATCTCATCTGCCTTCCTTCCCCAATACCCACCCCACCTCAGCTGACACACACTGCAGACTCTGCTTCCTGCTAGGAGGGGAACCAAAGAATAAGAAACACAATTAGGTAAGTATCTCTAGCGTTCTCAAGCCAGCAGAGTCACTGTATGTAGCATCAGCCTCATTAAAAAGTGCATTAAGGCTGAGGAATAAGCAAGAAGTGCAGAAAAGCGTGGACTTGAACGGCTTTGCTGCCTTTAATCCATCTTCTAATGACTAGGTATTGCAAGCTGGATTGTTTACAATGGTTCATTAGCTACACGCCTTTGACACGCCTGCAATACAGCACAATTACTGGTCTGAGCTGACCAAGGTGAGCTAAGGACAGCACAACACCGTGATTTCTTCTGCTAGAGAGAGATTCTGAGCACGAACTGTAGATTTTATTAAAAATGAAGAGAGCACAAACACTCTCAGTAACAGCACAGGTAGGATGTCAGAGCAGTCAAAGTACAGATAATCCCATGGGCCTCATTTTATTGCATGCAACGTCAAGAGAATCTGAGAGGTCACACTTCCTTTTATAAAATCCATCCATTACACAGACTACCAACATCTAGCTCCATTCAGGTCAAACTTGTGAGGTGGCAAAGGTTAAACCCATAGGTTTAATCTTCATCTTTTAATCCTTTAAGCTTTGTCATGGTCTTTCCATCCACAGCTGTCATCTGGCAGGCAACCCTCTATGCCTCCTCCAAAAGGGAACTCATTTTCTTCCATGACACCAAAGCAATGTCCAATACCACAAAGTTCAAAATAGAAAACAGGTTTTAAATAAATAAATTATGCTCTCATTTTGGTTCCTAGTGGTGAACAGCCCATCTTCCAGCACCACGGAAAGATGTGGATATAAATTTGTTGCCAATTTTTGGCACTCAGATGTCAAACTCCCACCAAAGAGTTGCTGGTAATTTCTGATTGATTTTTTTGGTAAACTTCCTTCTCAAAGCATTGGTATGTTGCTCAACACCTCTGCACCTTTCCTTGAAGGAAATTCAAATGAAGGAAGGTAGTGTCTGAGCTGGGAGAAAAACCCTAAAATTTTCCTACGGCAAAAAGATTTGTGAAACTGAACTACAACCTGATACACGTGTACTTTCCATTACTAGTCAAAACTAGAAGGGCTGGATAAAGTATACTGCAAAATAAAATAATCTCAGAGCCATCTCTATCCTGATGAACAAGCCCTCTGATAACGCAGTCTTTGAGAGAGTAATACCTCTTTTTGGTTCTTCTATTCTAGCCATTTTGTTTGGAGTAGCAATGAAGTCCTCTTCGCCGATATAACCTCCTCTCTTCAGGTTGGAGCTGTCATTGAAAGAGCAAAATGTTAGCCATGGTTGAATTACAGAGACTTACCTCCTGTCCAAGGGAAAAGCTTCAGGAGTCTGAAAAAGCACAGCTCTTACCTTTCACCTTCTAGCTCTTCAGAAGCAACAGGAAGGACCTTTTAAAATAAAAGAAGAGATGTTCTTGAAACATGCAGAAAAACACACAGCGATTTTAATCTAAAATGGTATGCATTCCTCTGAGGAAACTATATAGTGGTCTGAACTCCACAAAACAAAGTCACATGAAGACATACCTGTCAGCTGGCAGAACGTGGTCCTGCCAGCAGTACATTTCCCATCCCTTGAAGCGTTAGCTGCTAGTAGCAACTCTGCAATGGTTTTATTTACATTAAAGATTCACTGCCATTAAGCAACGATTCTGCTGTATTCCACATAAGCAAAGGCCCAACAGTGACAAGTTTTTGTTCTAGGAAAGAGAATCCCTAAACCCACAGTAGGAAATGCAGGGGACAGGCAGATGGCTCACTTGCTCAACTGACTCATAAGCACGGCATTACAAGCCACTGGGGAAAGAAAAAGAGGCTGACAAGAAGGGAGCCAGACACACCTTTACTACCAGAAGTAAGATGCTTGGACCCAAGCAAAAAAAAAAAACCAACAAAACAACCTTTTGCCTTCACTCTGATAAACAGATAACACTTTTGCTTAGGGTTGTGCAAGCTTTACCCAGAACTGGAATTCATTTCCTGATTATCTTTCAAGTTGGTATCAAACAACACTTAGACTCAATCTTCCAAAATCCCCAAAGAACCTTCTTGACCTCTTTTCCTACAGAGAAATTGATCTCAAATGCTAAGGATGGGAATGCACGGGAGCTACCTAGTTCTCTGCCTAGGTTAATGCAGTCTTCTAACAGAACTTAAAACTACAGCTGTTTCAGGAAAAGGCACAGAAAAGTTCCTTGTGGATACAAGTTCATTCTGATTTGCTGTTCGGAACTGAGGCAACTGTGTTAAAAAAAGTAACACTGATATTCTGTTAGAGCAGGCCAGACTGAGTTTCGGCACAGGAAGACTGAAGATTTTGAAATTTGGTTGCACTCATTTTTTCCCTTCCAGCTTCCTGTCAGCTGGGACTTTCCAGGAATGCTGAGGGAGGGTGCTCTGGCAGCAGATCACAGAGCTGACATGCTTGCCAGCTTCATAAAACGGCTTTTCACTCTGCAGCAGCAGGCTTACAGAAGCCTGAAGTCCACAGCAGCACAGCAGAAAGCCAGCAGGCTTTACAAGAGAAAACCAGGCTGCGCTTCTTTCTGTGAACTCTCAGCTGGAAATGCTTTGGAAAAACCAGGTTCTCAACAACAGTAGCACATAGGAAAATAATTTATTCAGAAAACATCCCCAGTTAAGTCCAGCCAACACATCTAGGAGCAGCGTCTCTTGCTCATGGGAGACTCATCCTGTGTTTGCTCACATCAGTGCAGAGAGTCGAGTATTTCACATTTACACAGACACACAACATCCCAGACTAATTGCAAACCCACCCCATAGTACTCCTCACCCCCACACCCATGGGCTTTACTCACATGAGCACCACGCTGCAGATTTGCAAAGTGAACATCGGGAATGAAAAGGACTGGCTGAGTGTCCAGATCCATGAAGGGCTTGAAGATGGTGATGTCCGTCCGCTTATGTGAGGGAAGCATGGGCACTTTGACATCGGAAACTGGAGAGAGACCAAAGGTTGGGCAGAGGACAGGACAGTGAGGACGGTGCAGGCAACGACGAGGCTGCAGCTTTCCTACATCATTTAAAAGGCACAGAGGCTGCTGAACAAGAGTACCCTGTAGCCAGGGTCAAAGGGAGAAGCTTCTGCAGTGGAGGAGTTTGAACCCGGGTTGTCCTTGGCGAGGACCTGGACTCCAACAGAACAGCACAGAGCAAAAGCCATTTAAGAGAACTGTCTGACTCCACTGGAGTATTAAACCGGGCTGCAGGGTGGTCTGACCACTAAACCCAACAGAAAAACCTAGGTCTTCCGTATACCAGCTGGAACAGAGAACAAAAGCTGGTTCAAGCCCCCCCTCCCCTTCTCCCTAACCAGTCCCCCACAACAGGCTGCTGAATTTCCCACACCAAAACGGTGGAAAGAAGGAAACAGGCTGCCACCCACACGCTGGGCACCACTCCAAAGTCTGTACTGAAAAGCACGACTGCTCTAAAGAGATGTACAAATATGCTCACGAGTTGCATTTCCATTCCATGCTTCTCAATTTACATGTTTCTTCATCTCATCATTCCCCCGGGTCACCCCCAGGCTGCCAGACCCCACGTCATCCCCCACTGGCACCAGAACCATCTCCCACAGAGGAGTTGGGCTCTCACCACACACCAGTGAAGCGACACAAGGCACTGACTGTTCACCCACAAGAGCCCATTTGGGAGACAGCGAGGCAGGGGGTGCCTCAAACTGCTGTTCTGATATGGTCGTGTCACAACCACAGATCTCCACTGAACTACTGCATGGGAACTTCCACACTGTCAAACCAACTGCAAGCAAAGCACGTCACCTCTCACATCCCCAGGTCAGAAATAAACATTTTTTGCCTTGTAAAAATGTTCTGACCAAAAGTCAAGATTTCTGCTGTTGGTGACCCTGGGTGAACATGCTATTTGTAATCCCAGAGGTGAGCATAACAGCTTATGTCTTAGAGCAATTAAAAACTCCCCGCACAAAAACTAAACAGCAATGGATTGTACTTTCCAGGAAAAAAAAAAAAAAGGTCTCTCCAAGCCAAGTCCAAGCTTAGGAAATTCATAGAAGGCAGATTCTGTTCAATCATGAGACCTTGGAAATCAGTATCGAAACTGAGTTTTCACCTTCTGGCAGTGCTGCACACAGCAATCTTTCGAAAGCCACTGGGGCAAGAACACCTGTGAAGTGCTAGCAGTGTGCTAAAGCTGGTTTGTACTTAGGGGAAAAGGAATAAAAAAGCCCATCCCTTTCCTATTTGTCCTTGAGCAAAAGGGTTCCCTCAGAGCATTATCTTCGTCTGAAGCTGCTCCAGCAGTCCGTACCTGCTGCGTCAGGAAAATCCTGCCCCACAAGCTGTGAGGTGCACGCCTGTCCAACCTGTTGGACTGCTAACAGCACAGCACTGACAAGCAAGGGAGAGTACACGCCTGCCCCATTAAAGAGAGCACAGGGAGATGTATTTTCCTCTAAGCAGCTCTGTTAGCTAATAGCAAGTCATAAAACATGGTATCTGTTGCAGTCAAAATACATAAACCTCACCTGCAGCAGATAAAGATGCTCAGCAGGAGGCAGCTCCACAGCCCTTGTGCACTGAGAATGCTGAGATCTTCGCATCACTCATATGTGTGGAAACAATTTCCACTGAAAATACTGAATAAGGATGGCTTTGCTCTAGAAGAGTGAGCAGAGGGCTGGGAGGCGCAGAGCCAGGCCTGCTACCACCTTGCTGCACAGCTGTAAGCACCTTCTGACATATGTTAAAACTTAAGTTTAAGATCAAGCTGGAAACAACTCCAGTTTTTTCAGACATCTGGATTTACAGGGGCTGCAGCAAGCACCCAAACATCACACACACTTTGTCACTTCAACTGCTGGTAAACGTGCATCAGGATCCTGTCCTGGACAGGAAAAATTATGTAGAAGTCAAGTCCTAAATGACTCAGTAATTTGCTAAATGCAATTAATGATCTATAAACAACACTTTAAAACAAAAACAACACCATAGGGGATTAAAAAAAAAATTGACTTAAGAGTACTAACTGCACAAAATATTTGTAGCCAAAATGAGATGTAATATTTAAAATACTCATGGAATAATTTCTACTTACAGGCATTCAACTGAGAGCTGGGGTCAGTGCACTTGCCTTTTCTTTTGCTTTGCTTCCGTTCTTCATCCCTGATCTTCCTTTCTGCTCCCTGCCAAGAGATTAAGGGAAAGGGAAGTGAGGAGGGTTTTTCAGTCCGTTGTTTTTCAGCTGCAGAGGCAGGAACAGATCCTTTCAGAGCTGTGTTTGCAGAGGTCAGCTCCAGGGTACCTGAGCTGCAGTTCCACCCATGTGCCAACGCTGAGATCTCCCAGCTCTCTTATTTTCAAGTCCTATCATATAATGAACTCCAGCAATCACATGCAAGGTGCCATTACTTCCTTTGCTTTCAAGACAGACAGAAGCAACAATTGTACAATGCTAACATAAAATACATCTGAAGTGTTTAAAACACAAGAAACTTTCATGTCCTCCCAATTTATGAGTTTACTAGGTAATCATTAAGCACTGATCTAAAAATCAAGCCACACTCAGATCACCAAGTGCAAGATACCTTCCTGCACGTTGCACGTGGAGTCAGCAGCATTTATACAAGTTTCTACAGTCCAAAGCTGTACACATCCACCACTTTATAGGAGGCATTAATTATTTCTTGCCTTTGCATCAGCACTGGGCTGCAGTGGATGCCACAGAGACCAAGCTGGGTTGCTGCCCACATAGCTCCCAGCACTTCACCCAAGCAGCAGTGAGGACACACAGTTAAGGCAGATGCAAACAGCTACAACAGAGAATCACATTCCTTCCTCCAGCTCTGCACAGAATCACACATGACTGTGGGCTAGGGCAGGGATGTCACACAGCCAGCTGCAGGAGACCATCAGCCCAAACTAGCTACCCAATATTCAACTGCGGTGCTGCCATCAGATCACTGCCCCAGCTGGAGTGCACAAGCTCTGCCCTCCTGTAAAAGCAGGGCAACAGTTATCTGGCCACAGAGGAATTACAGGATGCCATCACTTCTTCCTTCTCGCCCTGCAGAGCTGCCAGTAACACACCCACATCCTTGTGCAGAGCAGGAAGAACAGATTAGCTACGGCAAACATGGTATCGAAAAACATGCAACAATCAGGTGGGAAATGGTACCTAATGCGCAGCACATGAGAAAGGCAACAGCCCTCCTAACTTCACAGGAAATCCACTCTATGTGCAACACCATGCTAACACCTGCAAGGTTGCAGCAGGCATGTCTGCACTAGCAATTAAAAGGAAGATTCACCTACGTACTTGTCTTCTCCCCACTGCAGCAGGGTCACAAACAGTTTCAGGCAGTTGTGAAAAAAGAAAGTTGCTGATAAAGACAAGCCCACTGCTGGCTGCCATTGGCCCCGTAACACCAACAAAGGCTCCATCAGGACAGTGAGGACATCCACCCAAGCTCCAGCTGGATCCACGTCCCTCTGTGGCTTCCATCACCAGAGGCACTGCAGCATCTCAGCTCGGCAGCAGAAGCTGGTGGCAGAAAGATTTGGCTCCAGCCTAGTGTTTTCAATCTCCAGGGGAACTACTGAAGTTCTGCTCCTCGAACTTTATGCTATGAAACAGCACTGCCTTCAGTGTGAAGAAAACACAGATTCACTGACAGGATTTACACACATTTGAAGGAAGCCTCCTATGACCTCTCCCTTACTGCAGTCACAGAGCTGTTATACAGTCAGCTGGGTTTTCCCTGGGCCTCTGCAACAGCCCAGCTGCTTCTACAACAAGCTCTTCTGGTTTGTCAGCTTGTCACAAACAGAGCCAGGGGGAAGGAAAAAAGCAAAACAGAAAAACCCAAGGATATAAGAATCCTACATTCTGCTGTTAATGGAGTGACTACGCTCTTAAGAAGGTTTTCCATACTTCTTTGCCATCCTGCAATGCAAGATTTCATACTCCTGCCAGCATGTTAAAGGCTGCAGGATTTTTCTTTGTTGTTTCTCCTCTCTCATGTAACAGGGTCCTGGGCTGTCAAAGGGAAGCTGTGCTCTGGAGAGCCATCACTCATTCCTCCTGCAGCAAAATACAACTCACACGATAAGCAACAGCAGCACAGGGAGAGGGTGCAAAGCTGTGACACAGTCAAAATGCACAGGTTACAGGACATCGCTGGGCTATATGCTCCTGCCCATAGGAGCTGGGCACAACAGACATGCTCTGAGATGCTCCCCTGCCCCTCTTGTTTAGGCAGGGCTCTGGCAGCTTGCCTGTGATGTGAAGGAGCTGCCCCGTGCGATGGGCTCAACCCAGGCAGCAGCTGGGCATTCTGTCCACGTGCCTGGCATGTCCCTACATCTGACAACATGGTAAAGGTGCTTTGCTGGTGAAGAAATGTCACTACAAGAGACTTCTGCTACTCTCCCATTCATGGAAACTAGGGCAAAGGGACACAGAGACGTGAGAGCACAAGGGACACTGAGCCAAAGGGGTCTAATAACAGCACAACACTGTTGAGAGCCAGCTGGAGACTCGAGCTGTGACCCACAGCATGGGCTCGAGGAATGACACTTCCCACAGGTCCTTGGGGCTGTTCCTCAGCACCTCATCTCCTTGCTGCTGGGTTCATGAGGTAGGTCAGAGGAGAAGAGGTCTAATAGAAGGGGAAGCCACTCACTATGGAAGCAATAGCAACTCTAGAAGGGATTTACTGGGCTGAGACAGAGGGAAAGAACTGTCCCCTCTCAAGCACTCTGCACCAACACAGCCTGTTCCCACCCAGCTGCATCACCTCCCTGGCCTCTCCCTTCAGCAACATCTCACCGGTTTCAGCACCCCATAAAAACCCTCTCACTGCGCAGCAACAGCAGCTCCCCAAGGACACCACCAGTGACAATTTGTGAGAGCATGTATTTAACTGTCCCTTGCCCATGTAGCACTTGCTACGTCCCAGATGTCTCCCTCTGACAGACCAACTCCTATCCCTGGTAGCCCAAGCACTTCTGTGACAAGCCTGAAAGAAACCTGCACCATGATGTGCTACAGAACAGCACCATTGTGTTCATGTTACTTCACTCAGCTCCTGAAGCCATGCAGCATTGCACACAGAACACTGAGGGCAGAAACATCAGAAGAACTTCACCTCCCAGGCAGCAAGCAAAAACTGAAACCAAGCAGCAGCAGTTTCCCCTCTGCCACGGGTTCCTCCTCTCCCATGCAAAGGTGATCACACAGCATTAACCAAACCACGTGGCCTTCCACAGGAAACCTATGCGTTCATACACATGAAAAGAAAGCAGAGCACTGCCATTCCACTGCACAGGTTTGATGTCAAGCCAAGCATGCCTTAGGTGAAGAGAGGACAGTCTACAGAGCTGTCACAGCTGGGTGGCCACAGCAAGGCTATTTTGTGCTGTTTTTCTTCACGGTATAGAATCAGCTCCCGAGGAAGAAAACAGGTAACAGCACTTCTACAGCTAAGAGTGGCAACACATGGACAAACATTGAGGACAGCAATATGTATGGATGACACAGTAATGTGCAGAGGACTCAGCTCTGAGAACATCTGTTGATTCCCTACTAAGGTCATCATCACAAGAATCTTCCCAGGAGGCACATGAATGACGACTAAGCAGCTTTATACTGATAACTGCAAGCAGCTTCCCCCAGTCGTGCAGGAAAGTGGACAGGCCTCAATTAGTGGTTACTTCATCAGGTTGAATATTAGGAAAAATTTATTCTAAGAGTGGTGAGGCAGTGGCACAGGCTGCCCACGGATGTGGGGGTATCAGCAGCCCTGGAAGTGTGGCACTGAGGGACATGGCTAGTAGGCATTGTAGGGGTGGATGAGATAGTCTTAGTGATCTCTTCCAACCTTAATGATTCTATGATTCTGTTTAAAAACAAAAATCATCAATAAAACACAGCAGGTTTATTAACTGGGGTGCTGTTAGCTGAGGCAGACTAGAGAGCTCCATAGATGGGACACATTTTCCAGCAGCATCCTAAGGGAAGACTGCACATGATGTGATCAATGCAAAGCCAGCTCAGGCCTCCAGAGTGAGAGTATGAGCCTTTCTCTGGGCTGGGGCTGCAGGGAGGTGTGGGAGATCTTCTGATAAGGACACACTGGATGGAGAGAGGCCCCAGCCAAGTATGGTGTCAGCAAGACAGAAGGTCAGCACGGCTCAGTGACTGAGAAAGTCATGCAGCACTCATGCCAAGCAGGAGAGCTCTTGGTCGCTCTGGAAACAGTAACACTGCACATCTCTTGCTCCCAGCCCTTGAAAGATAGTTTAGATGGAAGTGAATTACAAAAAACTGAGAAATCTCTCTTCGCAAACCCAGAGATGCTCTTAACAACTGCTTTCAACTCAGCTCCTGCAGCTTCCTTCTCTGTTTCAGGTGATCCATGACTGGGTGAGGTGTTAATACTCGAGGTGCTAAACGCACAAGGCAGGAACAGTCAAATCACAGCACCCATCCATCCTGTGAACAGGCTTCATTACACTGCTGTACCCCACAGGGGCACAATGAGAACAGCTCCATTTCCTGTTCACAGAAGAGTCAGCTTGACAACAGAAGAAAAATATAATAAGAACACACAAAGATATTTACAAGGGCTGACATGGTACAACTTGGGCAAAAACGAAAGCCTTCACTTGCTCAAATCAATTGAGCTGCTCAAACAAAAAATGCCTAAAGCTGAGAAACGCTTGCACATTGATCCAACCTTACCTTGTCACAAAAGACTTTAATCTGGCAGTAGGCACGGTGCACGGGTTTGTTACTCCTGTTGTTGTAGCTGTAGGTGTCAATCTGAAGATTCAGGGGCAGGCCTTTCACTCCTTTCTGAGAGGAGAAGTCTGTGCTGAGGCAGTTCACAGAGATGAAAACCTGCAGGAGAGGAAAGCAGTACTCATCAGAAGTGATGCAGGTTGCTTGCTGGCCACTGAGCAGCAGGCTACACAGCAAGTGAACATCCAGATGCTGGTCTCCACCCCTACGTGCAGGGCTCTCTATCATAGAGATTTCAGGTAAAAATCCACAAGAGACAGCACTGCATTTCAAATTCTTTGTTCAAGTCATGACAGGGGACAAAGTCACTTCCATAAGATTGAATTTCAGTAAATTCTCAAGCTTTATGAGAGCTCCATCTACCTTTCCTAGACACTTATGCTTAAGAGACCCTGTTTGTCATCATCAAGCTTTGAGGAACAGGAATCCTCCTGAACCCAACCCTCCCTGGCCACTGTTTCTCCATCTTGGTCAACACACAACCATGCCTTGAAAAAACTTACTTTTTAATTTGGACAGGATAAAAGAAAGCTTCCTGAGTTTTATATAAGCTGATGAAAGTGCAGCTTACTGAAACTTTTTCTACAATTGCCTTAAAAAAAAATAAAATCTTCTGCTACTAAGGTGAAGCACCAGTCTGACAGTGTACAGAGAATCAGTGCCACCTTCTGGAGCCATCTCGGCATTGCAGAGTCCCACACTCATTCGCAAGATGTGGATGGGTTTGATCAGGACCCGTGATTTGGCAAAGTGCTTATCAAAGGCTTCCTTGCACAGGTTCTGCAACATCCTTCTCAAGTTCTGACACAACGGGGGAAATGGAAATGCAATAGGTATCAGCAGATTAAAGATACGAGCTCTTATTTTCATATAAAACAATACTATAAAAAGCAAAAAAGAAAATCCAAAGAATAGCGAGGCTTGCTGTCCAGTCAAGCACTGCTAAGCACAACGCGTGGCACACCAGCCCAGCAAACAGCCCCTGCCCGTTTGCCAGGACCTTACCACCACCACCACGCTGGGTCCCACTTGAGCCTTAACTCTCTCATCTGCATATTTTTACATCTTTTCACTTTCAGATACCGTACCCAAGATGAACATTCTCTCACAGCTCTCACATCTGCACGAGAAAGATGACTGCGTGCTGCAAGGAAACGCGTGCTGGCAGCTGCCCCAGCATTCCCATAAAACCTCCCCCTGGAGTCCCCCACCACTGCACCCCAAGAGTCTGAGCACCCACAAAGCAGTGCCACGTCTCCTCTGGTGAATTCAGGTCTGAGTGTGGGGCACTCCATGAAGAGGCCCCCAGGCCCAGCCTTAGCAGCTATGCAAAGCACAGAGTGCTGGAGGCCAAAGGCGGCAGGCTTGGCACAACAGCGACGTGCTGCTGCGGCACAACCGCGTGGGGAACTCATGGGAACTCAGGATCGGCTGTCAGATGACAAAGATTACAAAGATTATCCTCCTACTTGAAACTCTCCTCATTTGATTAGTTCTGGCTTTGAAGAGTTGACTTCATTTCAATGCCATTTAAGCCTCTGGGGCTCTGGGTGGGAGATGACAACCCAAACTTCCTTGCGCCTCTCTCAGAGCCCGAATTCACCCACTTGTACCACACCACTTCAGATGAAAAGGATGTGCTGCTTCTCCCTGCACATCCTTGAGGATGAGGCACCGTCCCTAGCGCTGTTCAAGAAGCATTTAGATGAGATGCTAAGGGATTTGATTTAGTAGCTTGGTGGGTAGGGATGGTGGTGGGAGGATGGTTGGACTAGATGATCTTGTAGGTCCTTTCCAACCTAACGAATCTATGAATCCTGCAACTCCAAGTCCCATTGTGAGCTTGAAGTTGCTTCAAATTCCACAAATGGGGCATTTCAGAGAACTGCTTTTCCAGGTTGGGCGAACACAGCCTCAGCCGGGTGCTTTGCTCAGGAAGATCTGACTGTGCTCAGGGAGAAACGCGGGGCCGGGTGAGTGAGCCAGCTCCATCCCCACCCCAGGGCTGCCAGAAGAAAGAAAAACGTAACCACAGAAGTTGCTCCACGTCTTCAGCCTGCTGAGCAAGATTCCTTTTCATGTGTCCAACCTATTTTTCTAAGGGCAGTTCCGCATTCTCAGCTATATTAAGATTTGCTGTTACTTTAAGAAAAATAAATAATAAAACAACAACAAAAAAACCCATTTTCATCTCACCTCCCAAGATTCAGCTTAAAGACTGCATTTAAAAATAGAGCTCTGTCAAGCCCAAGCACTTACAAACGTGAGTCAAACCCCTCACAAGTTACACAGATTTACTTTAAAGATTTGGGAGAGGATTAGAAACCTGTTCCCGAGTTATATTTCGCTTGCTCGGCAGTTAAGCCCTTGGTGTAAACTGAATCATATTTCCAGGCTTTGCCAGACTTTATTTTTTGTTGTTGTTATTAATGAAAGCTGACAAATGGCTCTGCAACAGCAGCGTTGGAGATAGAGCACCACACAACAAAGCCTGCAAGCTGGAACACGATGCCGTATCTCCACATTTGATGACATTCACCCCAACGTACTCCATCCAGAGCTCCCAGGGCCACGGTCAGTACTGTGCACACCAGGCAGGTGAGCAGCAGCCCAGCCCTGCAGAAGGAACAAACCGAGGCACAGGGATGAAAGCAGCTCCTTCGAGACGATGCTGGAAGGCAGCGTGGGAAGAGCACAGACCTCCTGACTTCCCGGGCTGTTCCGACCGCCCCACAGCTCCGAAGGAACGCACTGTGCCTATGCTCAGATCTGCAAGAAACAATCTTCAATTTTAACACGGCAGAAAAAATTGCTGCACACCCTCAAGGAAGGGCAGCAGAGACAGCCAAGTTCTTTCCACGCAGCACCTTTTTCTAACAAGATCTGCCTTTCAAACAAACCAGGAAAAACAGGCGTAATTAAAGGGCAATCAAAGCGCTGCAGGAACCTTGCTGTCAGCGAGATGAAAGATGTCTTTATAAAATGAAGGCTTGCATACCTACATCTCCTCTCCTTGGTTTATCTTGGATGCAGTGCTCTTTGGTCACACAAGCAGCACCAGCAATTTCGCTTAGTTTAAAGTCTACCTATGCAGAAGCTTTAGATGGGATGTCACTTTGCAAAGCCTCATCTTACTGCAGAGCAGAGCTGAAAGGGATCCTGGCACTGGTACAGGTAAAGGCAGGCTGCGTGGATGGAGATCAGCTCTGCCCAGTCCCCAGCACCACGTGTGGTAGAGCACTATAAACCATTCTTCTTGACTCTAGCCCACTAGTTCCAGTGTTCCGGCCAAGACACAGCAGGCAAGGGGATGCCAGTGTATCCTATTTCCATAACACCAAGGCACAGTCTGAGTGCAGATGCCTCACCAGACTCCCTGCTCCCAGAACCAGCCTGGGGCCGCACAGACCTCACCCAACAGGACCCACTGGGTCCGTGCTGCACTGCACTCCACTTTCCCTCAGAGCAGCGAGCTCATTCCTGTGGTCTCCAGCTGGGGAAGGCAGCAGCTGCTGCACAGCTGACTTTATCTCAGTGTTAATTTCTACTTTTTGTAGAACAGAGAGCCGTGGAACCCCTCAACCAAACTTAACCTGAAGAGGAATCTCTGAGGCTTCCACACAAGATTAAAAACCAGGGGAACAAATACGGCGAAGGATGCATCTAACCTAAATAAAAAAAGCGTGGTTTGGACCAGTGGACTTGAACCTGCCTGCCAGCAGGAGCTCTGGGAAGGTCAGTTCCAGGCCTGAAAGCTGCCTGGCTGCACGGTGACCCACAGATGCACGCAGCCACACGGTCACTGCACTCCTTGCTGGATAGCTGGAGGAACAGCCTGAGGCCCAAATTCCACAGACATTTATCAGCCATCCACCAAAGAAAAATTACGCAGAAGCTCAAAGGTTGGTATTTAAGTGCAGATGGCTGAAAGCACGTGGGTTCTCTAAAGATTCTGCTAAACACAAATGTGAACGAGGAAAATAAAAGGGGGCTTTCCTAAAGATACAAGCACATAGATGTGCGCAGGACAGACAATCCTCAGCACTGTCGAGCTGGATGCAAACCTTCTCTAGCCCTGAAGCCTTATAAATGACACCAGGGCAGCCCCAAGAGGCAGAGTGCCATGCCAGCAGGCATATGGCTTCCAGGAGCAGAGCTGGGCTGCAGCCAGGCAGCTGGCAGCACAGGCAGGGCAAGCATGGGTCTGCCTGCACGCATCCATGAAGGCACGGCCCAGGAAAGCAGTGCTGGGAAGGCTGCTCTGCCTTTCAAAGAAGGAGGAAGGAAAAAAAAGCTCAGTACCGATCACCTGAGAGGCCGCTAATCTTGCTGCTCTCACATTCGTTTCTTCACCTCCCACATGTACCGCAGGTTTTGCATCAGCAGGATGAGAGCCAAGACAGAGATAAAAATTGGGCAACCCATGCACCTGTGGGCTCCCCCAGCTGCCTCCTGCCTTCAGGATCGGACGTTCCAAATAAGGGTTGTCTGGCAGATCCACGACAGGGCCGCATCCGCTTGGGCTCCGTGAGACCGAGCGCCGTCCTGCTGGGAGCCCGAGGAATTTGTTTGCATTCAAAGCCTCCAAAGCCTGATCTGAGCGACTGGCACGGCTCACAGTGTGGGTCCCACACCCTGCCGAGCAAGGTGGAGTGGGAAACATTACCCAGCCTCAGATAAAAGAACATCCTCCTTGCAAGCTCGTTCCATCAACAGAATGAAAATACATAGTAATGAAAGGAAAATACATATTCCTGCTCACAAAGGGTAGTGCTGATTGCTATTCCAGCATGTTCTGGGGCAAGGAAACGCTCACAACACATGGGAAAACTGGGGATCGAGGTTCCCATTCCTACAGCACTCCCCCCACCCCATGCTCTGATAAGATAAAGATGCAGCGCAGGTGTCAGCTCTCATCGGAGTGGGTGGAAAGAAAATAAAAGCATCAGCTTGGCAAAGGAAAAGAAAAACATAATAACTGAGCAATATGTTTAAAAAAAATCTGGAAAAACGAAGTCTACTACGGCACAGAAACGTCTGAAGAGGAAGTTTTGCAATCAGGTATGAAAGGAATGGAGTTAAAATGATCACCACCCAGTTTTGTCCATAGAAGAGCTACTGCTGAAAGGCCTCTGCTGTGGCTTTAAGAAACATGCCGGGAGCTCCGTGTTGGGAGCACAGAAAGATGGTGGAGTTCAAGATGCCAAGTCCTGGAGGAACGACCCTTAGCTGAAGAACTGCTTCTGAACTGCAACGTTTAAAATGAAGGGGCAACACACACTTGGTTTCAGATAGCCCAGGACAGAGATCCAGGAGGTCTGTGTTGGCAGACAGGATGGCAAGGCTTGCTGTGACTTTCCTACATCCCTGCTCCTAGTGCTGGACATACTTGTGCACCAAAGAACTCGTGGTCTGCAGCCTTGGCTTCAAATCAACATCTTTCCTTTAAGTATGTCTGACTCATCACATTTCATAGTTTCATTTCCAACTAACCAAACCTGTACCTCCTCAATGCTGCTGAAGGTGGCAACACCTACTTTAATGAGGCATATGACTGCTGTTTCATTACAATGGCATCCATATAAATACATGCAATATTCATCAATCAAAAAAGTTGAAATTTTTCCTACAGAGAACACTGAAGTGAAGACTGTGCTAGAATAAACTCTTAAAATAAACCAGGAGTGTACACCCCAGCCTTAATTCAAGTCACAGCATAAGAACCACCCTGCCCAAAAAGCAGGCTCAGTTAATAAGAACCTGCCCAAGAGCTGCACTTGATGCATACGAGGACATCACTGGACAAACTGCTATTTTTAAAGGCTTACGCCAATAGCTTCCAATTGCCTTAATATAGGACTGTCCCACTCTTCTTCAACAAAAAAAAAAAAAAAAAAAAAAAAAAAAAAAAAAAAAACATTGTTTAATCACTCTGTAGTTTAGAGCTCACTGAAGAGGAAGCACATCATCTTCCCTTCAGTGGAAAGAGCCAACAGCTCTACCACAGTGCTCTCCAGCCCTAAAGCCACCCTCACACCGTACCTCATTTTAGTAGAAAGGGACCTTCACACACACAACCTGGCTTACAATGCCTTTTTCTGTTTTTGGAGGGAAGGAGTGGGAGGACAATAGGGCCCTTAATGTGCAGTGATATCACTTTTGGCTGCAGTCCTACCATGCAGCCTAAAGCAAGCAGACAGAAGCCCTCCAAAGGGCCCTGCTCAAGAGCCACCGAGTTTCAGAACAACCCACTGGCAAGCATGGAAGGCTGCCTCCAGCACCAGCAGGGACCTGAGGTTCACATAACCCTAAAACAGCAAAGACACAATGGCCACAAAGACACCAGCTTGCTTTACTGTGTTCTGCCCAGTACTCTTCTGCCGAGTTGCACCTCTTGGGCTTTCAGCCAAACAGTGTGGGAGCAGAGCTGCTGCTGAGTGCACACAACACGCGTGCCAGCAGCAGGGCAACAAGCCTGGAGCAAACCAGCTCAGTGCTGAACTGTGCAGCTGGGGGACAGCCCCTCTGCAGAGCCCCCAGCCCAGAGCAGAGCACACTGGCTTGCCTGGGGCAGACACAGGGCAGGAGCTGAGGCAGCACCTGAGCAAAGCTGGATCCAGCAAAGCCTGTTAACCCTGGGGAAACCGATCTGTCCAGATTGTTCAACTGTCAGTGACTTGAGAGCAGCTCATGTCTCCAGGCCAAGGTTAAGGGATAGAGAATTTGTTTCACAGCCTAACGGGTAACAGCTAACAGGACACCAGCCAGGGTTGGGGATAGAGCAGCAGGGAAGAAATGTGAAAAACGAACATTAACATTTACATGCACACATTGACAGTTCTCACAGAATCATTAAGACTGGAGAAGAACACTAAGATCATCTAGTCCAACCACCAACCCACCATCACCACACCCACCAACAACATTCCTGAGTGCCACATACACCTTTTTCATGAAAACCTCCAGGGACAGTGACTCCATCACTGCCTTGGACGAGACCTCTAACGGGTACCAACTAAGAGAAGAAGAATCAGGATTTCCATATAGCCTTGAGAAGAGTCTCAGAAACTTATACCCTGCTTTTCCTGGTTGCCAAAGGAGACAAAGACACAAAAAGAGCAGCAAAGACAGGATTCCTCTCCCCTAACTTAAAAAGCTGACTTCAAAGACTGTCAAATCAACAGGGAACAGCAGACACCTCCACAGAAAACTCCATCCCAGCTCTAGACACCCCATCCCTAATAAAGGGACAGAAGCGAAAGGCGACAAGCTTGCGTTCAGACACCCAGAAGCTGTTAGCAGAGAAATAATTCTGCCCCGACTGTCTGGCCAGAGCAGCAGAGGCCTGGGATAGGGTGGGAAGCTGTTTGAAGTCTCTAAAAGCCTCAGGGTAACTCCAGCATTACCTGTTGCGTGCAAGCGAGTGTATCAGCTACGCATCTTTGTCAGACTCATCAGACTACGCTTCCACCCAACTGGGACTGCTCCTGAGAAGCTGTGCTGACTTTCCTAAATACCCAATTCAGCAGCTCACCGCTTTGTCAGCTCTATTCCCAGTTCCCACTCAAATCCTGGTCTTTGTCTCCCCACCCTCAGCTCCCTTCACTGCCTCAGAGCAGCGAAACTTCACATCCTGGGCCGTTTTCCAGTTCAAACACATTTGCAAAAGCCACAGAGTACTCACTAAGCTGGCCAGCCTGTGAAAGAACATTTCCAGCAACTTCTGTGCTGTCCCGAAGGAAC
The DNA here is from genome assembly GCA_023055505.1 of Callipepla californica brunnescens. NCBI lineage: Eukaryota > Metazoa > Chordata > Aves > Galliformes > Odontophoridae > Callipepla > Callipepla californica. The sequence continues at coordinate 10,085,457 of JALIRH010000007.1, forward strand.
AGAAGAGGGCAGAGAGGAGCCACTAGAAAGAAGTGCAGAAAATCTCTGAGATCCATAGATGCTGTTCCCAGAGTGGGAAAAGACTGCTGTACATGAAATACTCCTGTCCCTGCACACATGGGGATGACCCAACTGCAAACAGACACAGCCAGCTGCATGATAACTCCAATGGCTTCGAGCAGGACCTGCCTGCCACAATTCATGCCCAGTGCCCTAGAATCACTCTCAGCTGTTCTAGCTGGGAAAAATTCTTTTCAGGTGAGAAATACTCAATGATGGAGGGACTGTCAACATCTTCCCTTTCCATCTTCCAGCTCTGCAGCTGCAACATCTGCACATCTTCCTTCATACAGAATGAACACAGTGGTTCTTATCTGAAAATAGTGTTTCTTCAGAAGGAAGTTCTGCATTACCAATTCCTCAGTGTCTTAAGGGGACCATCAAGGCATTCTCTCACGGAGCAAGGTGACAGAGCACAGATAAAGTGATGGTAGAAGCCTGATGCTCCTGTACAGCCCCACACAGCAAGGGCTAGGACAAGAAGGGAAGGCAAATTCTTGTAAGATTCTTGTCCCAGAGCTGCCAGGGGCAATTTCTTGTGAAGACATGCTATTTCTGCCTTAGGACTTCTGACATGCACCCAGAGTCCTGGGTCCCTAACATAAGTAATTGTAGATGCAGAGCCCCATACCACTCTTCTACACTCTACAGGACCAGATCCTTCCCACAGCAAACTGGAATCAAGAGCAAGAGGGAAAGGAGAGAAGCAGCAAGCCTGAAAAAATCCTCTGGCTCTAGTCCAGGTAACTCCAGGGCTCAGGAAGCAAGTTTCTAATAATCAAGGCTTGCTGGCTGGCTAAACATACCATCTATGCAACATTGCTGTTATTAAACACAAGACACTATTTATTACTGTGAAGGACTTTCTGCAACATCAGAAATTCAGCTGTCTTTATTCTCTGCTCCTCGTATATTTTAGGACTATTGTTTGAAGAAGGAAAAAAAAAGATTGAGATTGTGCACGTGTACATAAGGTAAATGAACCATGCAATAAAATTGTTGAAATTGGCTCAGGCATCTCCTGATAAGATCACAGGAGTTGAGAAAGAGCTACAGCTCACTGATGAGAAATCCAACCATTGACAAAACGCATCCACTAAGGAAAAAAGATAATAAAGCTAAAGAGACATTTAAACACACAGAGGGCTTGTTAAAAATGAGACTCAGGTCCAGAGTATTTTTGTCTTGAGATACAGATTCCAGGAGGTATCAACAGTGCCTTCTCCATACTCATAGAAACCAGCACTCAAAGAGCATGGATACTGTGCTGAAGGGAAGGAAATTTGTTGTACATAGCTATAAACATACAATCTCAGTCACAACCTTCCATATCAAATGATCCCACAAATATTAGCCACGAAATGAAACACAACTTTGAGGGTCCTTAGGCATTCTCAAGCTGCTACTGGTAATATCACTATGAATCCTCAATAACTAAACTACTCATTCAGGTGTCTGCAGAGCACCTGGGCAGTAAATATCTGCACCAGCTTCAAACAGATACACTCAAATTCATCAGTTACGTGCTGACAAACCTGTTTAAAGGTTTGGTTCATCTTTTGGTTCACCATGATGAAGGTAATGCTGTACCCACTAAAACCTGAGTCTGCCTGGACATGCAGAGGATGACAGTGTGGAGCTGTTAACATTTTGCTCCTCTATCCACAGAGGACACACTGAAATCTGAGCATCTATGCCGATCTGCTCACTGTCTACCTACCAGGACTGCCCTAAGGGGTAACATCAGGAGAAAATTACTGGGCTGTCAGCTGGTGGGACAGGATAGCTTTCCTCAGGATGGTCACCAGGATCCCAGCATCAGCTCTACACCCTGCTCCTCGGTCATGCTCTCGCACATCACAGAGTAAAGCTCACAAAGGCAATGATCACCGTGCAGCAACAACGTCTCGTGTCTCACAGCAGCACACACAGCTCCAGAAGGACTTTCGCACTGGCTGCCAAGAGCTCCAATGTCCCACCAATTAGGGCACTCCCTAGACATGATACAGCAGCCCCCAGCAGCTCTCCTCACAACGCTGGTGACTAGCACAAGATACTATCAAGGGAACAGGCAGTCCCCAAAACCCAAAGGAAACAGCTCTCAAACTCTGAGGAAAATCCAGTATTGTCATCCCAGGCAGTAAATAGCTTGGGAACTGAGGATACTCCATTCTCTCTGACCTGCTATCCTGCCCATTAAGACACACAGGTCCTTTCCAAATGCTGGAATGGCTTCAAACAGCCATGGTTCTCTACTAGCTAGGAAAGCTGCCTGTACTTACATACCTACTATAGTGCCCAAAGTTCTGCAAAAAGTTGAAAGCAAAGTTCACGGGGAGGCTGCTGTAACTTGAAATAGGTCATGGTTTCAACAACACATGCTTTGTTAGCTCAGCAGCAGCAGCTACTCCCTCAATACAAGCCCATCATCACAGCCCTGACTCCTGAGAAATTGCCCTCCCCACTTCCTACCAAGAGAATGTGCTCCTGCCAAGCCCAATTACACTCAATCCCACCTCTAGTACCACTTCATCTACTTTGGAAAAGTTCAGTGCTTCCTTTTGTTGGTACTTGTCTTTCAGCAGACAGCTCTGCCAAGAACCTTAGAGCAGTTGCAAAGCTCTCCGCAGTTGCACATACAAACCCTCTTAAGAAATAGCCAGGACGTTTTGCCTAATGTAAGAGCGTAAACAAACTTGTTACATGCTAATCACTGGGTAGGCCACACACCCTTCTCCTCCCCCCACGCCATGAATCTACCAAAAGGACAGGAAATAAAGCCGTGGTCACATACCTTTGCTTCCTCGTTGATGTCCCAAGTGAAGGATATGGCATTGTATGCGATCTCTTCAATGTTACTGATGGTGTTGAAGCTCTCCTTGTAGTCAGCTGTTAAAAAAAACAAAGTGTGAGGGAGAAGAAGAGGTGATACCACCCAGAGTTCTTAAAACAGCAGCCAAAAAGCTGCACCTCCTCAGCAACCCCTTGGGAGCAAAGGAAGCTGAACTGTATTTAAGAATGGATCGCTAAGAAGTCTGGAAACGGCTCTCAGACCATAAAACCAAACAACAAAAAAAAAGAAGAACTAACATAAAACCAAAACTCCACACAGGTTGGAAGAGGAAAACAGGGCTCTTGCAGAAAGTCTCAACTAGAAACTCCAGTGATAAAGGCAGACATCATAGATACTACATATCCTGAGTCATAAGCTGATATATAGGGGAAACTCTACTCTGTAGAGCAATGGTGAAAGCTCTCAATACTCATCCAATAACAAACAAAGATTTGCATGTACGTCTGCTTTAAGTGCCAAGTGATTAATCCCCTCTTTTATTCACAGAAGGAAGACTCAGAACAAGCCAGCCTTCTGCCAGAGAAGTTTGGAAGCTGGCCAGACACAGTCTTATCTAGGGGCAAGTGGAAATTTGCAGCGTTTTCTATTTTTTAGATGTGAACCAAAGGCCAGATGTGAGCAAAGCTGTGGGAAGGAGGATCACTGGTGTTGAGGTACTTTGTCTACAAGGATCTTACCCTTGAAAGAAATACAAAATTTAGGACAGCTACAGAGTCTGTAAGATGCAATTTAGTGACAACCAGCAAGATACATGCCAAAAGCAAACATAAGCACAGAATCACGGAATTGCAGGGGTTGGAAGGGACCTCTAGAGATCATAAGAGTTCAACCTCCCTGCCAAAGCAGCCCCCTAGCCCAGGTTGCACAGGTAGGTGTCCAGGCAGGTCTGGAACGCCTCCAGAGAAGGAGACTCCACCACCTCTGTGGGCAGGCTGTGCCAGTGCTCCGTCACTGCACTGTGAAGAAGATCTAGAGAGGGTCATCAGATCACCCAATGAAAGTCTCCAAACTCAGCTCATTCACGAGCTGAATAAAACCTTCCAAAAATCCAGCCTCTGTAAGGAGTCCTAAAAACTTCAACATTAGCACAATCAGAAGCGCTCTCCAAACTTTCAGAAAAGCTACACAATTGAAACCATAATGCTAAGACTCCTTCAAATAACAAAGCTTTAGCCGGAAAACCACGCCAACGAATTAAGTCTGGAGTTTGACATCAGCAAGAGGTGTTCCTTTACCTATGTCAATGCATCTTTGTTTGGCCGTGTGCTGTCTCGAGTGCCAGTATTTCCAGTGCCTGAGCTGATCTTCTCTTGTTTTGTCCTCAGCAAACACTACCATGATGACACTCTGTAAGGAGAGGGCAAAAGATTAAAGAAAATAAAACACAAACATGCGAAAGAGAAAAGGCCACAGAGTACATTTGTTTTGGAAGTTCTCCTTGGTATCAGGTTTTCCGCATTAGGCTTTCCAAAGTAATCTAGTGCAGTACACCTGGCACGCAACAGGAAGGCAGGCAGCAGCATTTTCTGGGTCATAAACAGATGAGCAGAACTGCCCTCCTAACTGGAGTTCATGAATCTCATTCCAGGTGTTGCATCACTTTTACACAAGTGCTGACAATGCTTCTTAGCACACCGAGCCAAGGTAGGTTGGTCTGGAAGTAGGTGGACAGCAAAGGAATGAACGTTGACGTAACAGAGCTGGTAAACTGCCCTTAGTGCTGATACTCTGGTTTAGATTACTGCACTTTGGGAGACTTTAAGGCTACCAGCACACACCCTCTTTCCCAAGAAACCACAAGAGCTGCCACTCACGCGGACTTTGCTGATGGGGTGATGGATTCCTTCACTGCTGCTGACTTCTTTCAGTGTGATCGGGTAGAACTGACCCTTATTTAGGTAAGTCATCGTGCTGTCCCCAGGCTTCTGTCGGAGGGACTTGGAGGCTTCCAGAGTATACTCAAAGTTATTCCTACGGAACGAAGACGGCAACGATTGGTAAGGCACTTTCCTGGAAAGCTGATTCAATGTTCTACATTTAATCTGGAGAAATTCCAAGTCATTAGTTGACTCACTAAGCCATCAACAGGCAAGGAGGTTGGAAAACAGGATGAGCCCCTTCTTAAACTATGTCCTTCATGAATGAAGATTTAAAGAGAAATTCTTCTCAAGCTAAATCCCAAGTCACAGCAGGAGGCAAGTCTGGAAGCTCCTTATTCTATCCCAGAGCAGCAAGCTGCTCTCATGGAATAGAATAATAGAACAGAACAATTGAATTCACAAGCTAATAAGTCATTCAGTGGCCACGGTCTCCCCTTCTCTCTTGGTCGTTAGGTTAGCTGCAGTCTGCCATCTTAATTCTCCTCCACCAAAGTTCATGGAAGCTTCATGCTTCCTATTTCTGCTGCTGCAGGTTTCCAGCAGGGAGAGAGGAAGGCAAGAAGACAAGGAAGTGAGTGGAAGCCACTGCCAAACTGACTGACAGCACTGCATCCCCTTACAGGACAGGAAGTCCCTACAAGGACAGCAACTGACACAGGGTGCTGTTCCCAACCCCACAGGCAGTTTTCCTTAAAGATGTAGGCAGGATTTTTAACTATGAAACTCAAATAAGCAAGTATTCTTTGTGCTTCTGACATCTACAGTCTCCAGTGCCTGACACTCGGTGCAGAAGGGAGTGAGCTGTACTGCTTGGCCAAACCAATGCTAAGAAAGCAAGAGGGAAAGGGACAAGAGAGTGGCTTGAAGCATTACCCAGAAATACTGTCAAAAACATAATCTTCTGAGTTCATGTTGGCCATCCGGAGATTCAAATCAGCAGGAAAGAAAACCTGGTGTAGACAGAAAAAACAAAACAACAATTAACACGGCAATAACAAGAAAAGTCAAGATTAAACAGTTATCACAGAATTTCTGTCAGGCAAGCTGATCACCAGGTAACAACTGACTTCTGGTCCATGAAAACAGGACACTGGAGCAGGGTTTCAATCAAGAACTTCTGAGTGCCACTGAAGCACATCATCTCACGTGTCTTCTTAATCCGATTATGGCAACATAAAGCTTTCCCAAATCTCAAAGAAAGAGCACAGCTACGTCCTCAATGCGTGCCTTTGAAATAAATGAAATCAAAACACAGTTGCTCTCTTGTCACTTGATAAAAACACATGGATTTTCATCCAAGTTTAACTCCCAGTCAAGGCCCCTGACTGTTTTCCACTGACACACACACTATGCCTAGAAACTAGCAGCAAGGAGCTTATAAACACAGCCACTTCAGCTGGGTACCTGCACAGGCCCTGCTGAGTGCTAAACTCTTTCTTGCAAAATCTACCTGGCGCTGTGGATCAAGATAACTATTTCCACACTCTGCAAGCCAACAGCTCTATCATCAGTAGGATTAGCCGTTTGCTTTTGATAATGATTTCATGTTGTACAGGTTTTATTTACAAGGTTTTTATACCTATGCACCTCTCTGAGCAAGTCTTCCATTTCTAAATCACTGGGCACATTTCTGCCTTATATAACAAAAGTGACAGAGGATGGAACTGGATCTCTAGATTGTAATCTAGAGAGATTAAAACACACAGGGTGCCCCTTGGTACCTCTTGCACGCCTTCCTTGAAGGTCTCAGAGAAGGTGGAGTCTGGTGTTCGCCTCTGGGAGTTCTGTGGCTGGGTGTTGGAATTGAACTGGTCAGGAGTGAGGTTCCTGTCGAACACCACAACCCGCTCGGGGGGTTCGGGGTGGTAGACACTCGGAGGGATTCCCACTGCAAAGCCATGGGGCTGCGTCTCCGTTTTGATGGAATGGGTGGGCATCGTTGCAATGGAAACAGTGACCGTTGTATCAGGGGTTGTGAGGTGGCCTCTCTTGTCCATGCCCATCTGGGGCGTATGTGGAAGGACAATATTGAAAGGTACATTTTTCAGAACCTGGACTCTGTTTTCTCCAGTGGAAATAAGTGACTGCTCTGTCACATTTGGGATGCTGTTCCTTTAAAAGGTAAGAAGGAAAAAACGCATTAATTTTACAGCTCTTCTCCCGTTCCACAATAATTAGAATTACTTTTCAGCCTTCTGGACAAGGACAGCTGATACCAGCTCCAGTGTTTGTGAAGAACAGCTCCACCCTAACGTGAAAATGGAGAAAACTCACTCGAAAAAATAAAATATATCCATATACATATATCCTCATCCACTGCTAACAATGTCACCCTGGAAATCAATTACCCTGGAGCAAAGAGTAAGATTCACTGCCCAGATCCTCACCACCTGGAAAACAACAGTACAAAACTAAGCACTGAGACTTCTCTCATCTTGCATCAGCACATGCAGGCTCACACTAGGTTGCGTGAAACTGCTCTTCAGTGGATGGAAGGGGATCGAGAGTACAGTAGCTGATCCTCTGCCATAAGGCCGTTTGCCACTCAAGAAGAGTTCAAAGGGAAATTACAGCCCTCTTTCATGCACAGCCCTTCAAGAGAACCCACACCAAGACTCCCCTGAATGGTTTACATAGCTTCATGCTCCCATTGCTGCCAGAATGCCATTTACGTCTGTGGTGAGCTGACCTCACAGCTAGCAGCCACTAAGAGTCAGCGCTCCCTTCCTTTCTCCTTCCAACTACGTGGTCCTGCCCTCCCCAGAGCACCAATTCAGACACTCCCCTGTCCTCTTGGTGAGCTAGTTTGGCTTGTTCAACTGACAGCAAGCTAATCACTTTTTTTTTCCTCCTGCTAGGTTATGGGTCAGCAGAAGACCACATCTCACACTAGAGGATCAACAGGAACACTTGGCTGGGAACCAGACTGCTCTTCACAACAAGAAATCATTCAATCAGCTCAGCCAGATCACAAAGACTCACCACAGGTCCTTAAGACATTATCTTCTAATCAGTCCAAAGAAAAGCATGGTGGGAGAGCAAGACTGCCTTGAATGAATTTCAAGTTCACAGTATTTACCTAACCAGTATCATCTGCTTTGAGCAGAGACGCACAAGACAGAGAAAGCTGGAAGACGAAGAAAGGAGTTACAGAGGATACAAAAGAAGTCCACAAACTGTACAAAACCAAACTAAATCCCAAGCACTCCAAAGTCCCTCCATCCCAAGCCATGCAAGAGGGAGCAACAGTGCCAATGTCTGACACCAAAACCCTCAGTGTGCAGCTGAGGCAACTGCATGCAGAAACAAAAAGCTCACCAGTCACCTCTGTGAGCTTTGGGAAGGGGAACTCATGTTATCAGTGTCTAAATTTTAAAGAAAGTAGTTATGCCAAGCGGATTATGATACAAGGAGACAGAAAGCAGACGGATGGCAATGAAGAGCAATTTGGGTCTCAGCTCTCCACAACACAGTACAGTGCCTTCCTGTTCCTGGGGCAGACAAGTTAACTTTCCTTCAGAAGCTTTGGTGGAAAGACGGATAAGTAGACACCAGACACACAGTAATAAAAACTAATACCTTTTGCTATGATCTTGGTCAGGATGTTCTACCTCTGGTTTAGCTGTTGAAGATCTCCTCTCTCTTGGAACCTGGGAAATACAACACATACTACAGTTGCATTCTTTCTCTCATATATAATTAAAAAAAGAAAAAGGAAAGGAGGGCTCCTTCAAATACAGCTATTAAAGCTCTTCCCCTTGTTTGGGAAAATTAAGAAAGCATCACTCTTTGATACCAGTCATTATGAGGAGTACAGCCTGACTGATGGTAATAAAGCTGCTTTGGGATGCCAGGCCCACCCCTCGTGCTGCTCAGCAGATCCTACTGTCAGCAACATGGCCACGCTAGACTGTGCTAAAACCAGAGGAGAAGTGGCACTCATGGGCTGGAACACCAGCACGGAGGTGAAGTGGACCAGCAGTTCTCAAGTTCTCGAAGACCACCTAAAGCTTCACTTCCTCCTCAGAGATGTGGAATCTGAGGGGCTCAAACATTCCTGGCAGCAGCTCTGCAGTAGTTCTCAGTGAAACTCACCCCACAACCATTGGCAACAGCCCACCCTGAGCTCAGCCAAACAGCCACAGGGCAGCACAGGCTGGCTCACCCCTCTGCTGCACACCTGAGCCTACACAAGTCCCTCCACCAATGCATACGTGGTGGTCAGGGCTTTTGCCAGCCTCAGCGTGCCACCTGAACGACTAAAACAAACATCTTCCTGTGCAAGGAAGAACAAACCTGAAACTTTTCCCCTTGCTGAAGCCTGCATTACAAGCACATTCGGATGCTGCTGTGTTTGCCAGCTCAGGTGCAACGTGAAGAACCACCGCTGTACTGCTAACTGACTAACCCTGGTGACATACCTGCATGAGAAGCATGCTTCCCTTAACTGCCTTGACTAAAGTCTAAACCCTGACTGTTCCACAGAACACAAAATCTCTAACAGCATCACAACTGGCTATTCCACAGTCACCTGCAGCATTTTGAGAGGCTCTGAGGGGAGAGCACTAAGCCTTGACAATAAAAATTGAAAAAACAAAGCCCCTCCAAACAGCCTTTGACAGAAGTCTAAACCTGAAGAACCCAGACTGTGGCCAAACATTTATTTCCTGTAAGGTCCCACCAGCACCAACTGAACTATGGCAGCAGCCCATTACTCAAAGGGAAGCCAATTCAAGCTCGGCTGTTTGCTTTTTTGTGCATTTGGTTATTTTGTGAACGCTTGTTTTCTAATGGTTTGTTAGCTTTTGTTTTAAATATAAGGCATTCAGAGGTGATCTCATCAGCTGCTTTTAATATTGCAAAGGAAGAGGAGGCGTACTCTGAATGCTGAGACGCTGTCCCTCTAGCATTACTTCATAACAATAAATCTTTCAACCTCTAGCCATTCTGCCTCACACAAGTCTGCCAAATACCTGTTTTTCCACTGATTTTTCTACACACCTACCAGTAGCCAAGCATGAAGAAACCCAAAACTAGACATGAATGTACAGCAAATCCCTACGTGAAGGATCAGCACCAACACTCTCTTTGTAACTTAAAGATTTAGAAATCAAAGTAGACTCTGTGGATTAAAGTTGTTCTGTTACTTCGGAGAGGATTTGTGTGTTTGTTCCCCTCCCTGAGAATGGGAAAAAGTGTGGGCACAAAGCAGAAAGTTCTGTCACAAAACTGGCTGAATAGCATCCATGCCAGTGAGTTTGTGGTGTTTTGTTTTACGTGTAGAGATCTTATGTCCACATTGAACATTGAAGAATGTTTTGATGTTTAAGGCAAGGATATAATACACAGCAGGCAAGCTCTCCTGCAGTTTGAGGAACGTACTGAGGCTGGCAGTTGTGCTTGCTGCTCTTCAAAGACACGAACCACAACGTCAGGCAGCAGAACCAACTCAGCCTTCCAGCGTCCCTGCTTGCTCAGCAAAGAGCAGACAGGCATCTCCAGGTGCTGAGCATGCAAGCAGGTCACCCTCTGCATGCAGGTGCCTGCTGCTCTCCACCAATTTGAACGTTGGGGTGAAGAAAATCACCCCATCTTAGATACCTCACATTTAGGGAAGAAAGCTCCATGAAGATATTCCAGGCAAATCGAGTTATCTGTGAGAACCTAGGAAGTTTAATGTCTCTGAGACAACCTTGAACCCTAGGGAAAGTGACCAGACATCAACAGATTACAGAAGCAGAAGTCCACTGAACGTGAGAGGGATGCAGACAGTAAGCCCTTCAGGATGACAACCTCACACACACACACACACAAACAACAAAAATCTCTATTTGTAGCTTCATCTGTTGCCACAGCAGAACATTAGAGCCCCAGCAAAAGCCGACAGTCAGAACAGCTATCACAGAACAAAAATAAATGCACCTTCACATTCAGAAGGACATGCTCCAAAGCCTCGTTCTCCATGACTATTAACAACACATTATCTCCCACAGAACCAAGAGTCAACCAACAGGCAGAGCCCTACTACTGAAGCTTTTGACCACCACAGTAAGATGCAGACAAGCTTATTTTATTTAGCTAAATTGATTTTCAGGAAAAAGTTTTGTTTTCTTCTTTTAAACATACAGATTCAAGTTCCCACCTGCAGCTTCTGCAAAATCCTCTAGCAAATGATGTTTTTGCACAGGCAGCCTAAGAGCTCAGGCCTGCCAACCCACCTTGTAGTAATCATACAGCAGTCCGAGGGCGGCCGCGCTGTCCTCGTCGCCGTTGATGCTCATCATAGCTTTGGTGGCTGCTGTAAGGGGGTTCTCAAGAAAGGATTTCCAGGCCTCATCTTCACTGGTGTAAGGACGTCTCTGGGAGTAGAGAGAGTCATTCTGAAGAACCAACACGGGCCTTTTACTTGAGTCGTGGAAAAAGAAGAAAAACAAAAAGCCCACACACCTGTTAGAACGCATGAAAAACATTCCTCAAGTTCTTCAGTTAGCTGCCCCAGTTTCACAGGGTTCAGGTTCTGATTCAGTGCACGGCAAGGATTAGTCAACACAAAAAGCCCAGAAACCTAATTCTGATCTCACTCGCGCTCCGTGTACATCAGGATTACTTTGCCCAAACTCAGCTGGATTACAGCAGCCTGCATCCAACCACTGCACTGCCTCAGAGCACCACTGAGCCACCAACACTCTGAATCCAACATACGTGCTCACTGGCCTGTCACCTACCGAATCTCCAGCACACCTACATAACACCAGCGAGCCATGACCTGCTCTAGTTTCCAAGTGCAAATTAACCTACCATCTTTCTCCTGGAGCTTTGTGAAGGCAGCAGCTAACGCATGCCGGTGAGTTAGACTGCACGGGGAAACCAGCCTGAGCACTCCGAGCCAGCGCAGCCCTCGCTGCTTCTGGCAAGTGAAGCCTGCTTATCTCCGAAGCAATCTGTGACCCTAGTTTGAAATAGCATCGACTGGGAGAAAACAACAACAGAAGAAAGCCCACGGACAGCTCCTTGCTAACGTAGCATATGGAGAAACTGGGTCTAATCTGAGTGTTTAGTGATGGCTGCCCAGAAGTGAAAGCAGGACCTCCGCAGAGCTGCCCCACCAGCTCAGGCCACCGCACAGCTCCGGGTTTGACGGAGGAACATGCACTCCAGCTCTAAGGTCTGCTCAAGAAAAAGGTTAGAGCTGGCTTCCAATCAAGCTCGGTTTTCTCTCCTGTGCAAGTACAACATCCGTTTACTAGACTGGGTGGAAGTGGGGATGCGTTCTGATTCTCTTAAACAATTAAGAACTCGAATTGTTAAAAGATTGGTAGTCACTGTTGGAAAAAGCCAACCACCCACCACCACAGCCACCCCATCCTCACCACCGCTGTACCCTTTCCAAAGGAGAGAAGGGCTCTTTTCATCCGCTCTTTACCGACAAATACTACAAATACAAAAAGTTGTGAAAGGCGAAGTTGAGAAATACTCTAATCACCGTAATCAGCTTAACGCGATCCTGCATTTATCACCACCTTCCCCCAAAAGGACTGCCAAGCACTCCGCAAATGATGCGTTGCAGTCTTCCTTGGTTACACAAGTGGCGTCGGCTGGGCTCCGGCAGCTGCTGGGGGAGCTGCCAGGGTTCGTATTAGCACTTTGTACCTATAAAGCAGTGTTAAGAGCAGGGGAAAAAGCAAACAGAAGCCGAGCTCTTCCAGCACTTGCCTAGGTACGGCTTCAGCCTGGCACGCTCCTACAGAAAGGCAGATCCCGCCGGGACCCGCGACATCCACTTCCTCCCACGGACCGCCAACAAAAGACGAGCCGAGTTTTCCTCAGGAACACGCTACAAGTTCCTGCTCTGAGACTCGGCAACGAAAGACAACTCCAACAGCCGCAGCCAGCAGGGAAGTCCACGAGCGAAGCCGCTCGAGAAGAAACGGCGACGGCAGCAGCAGCAACGCGAGCGCGGAGCGACGGCCGAGGGCTGAGCCGCCGCCACCGGGCTCAGCGGGACCGGCAGAGCCACGAAGCCCCGGCAAAGCTCAGGGTCACCGCGCGGCCGCCGAGGAGCCCCGAGCTCGGACGGGAGCCGTTACCTGCCGAAGTCCACCTTGCCGGACGGGTGCGCCTCGTAGAAATCCATGGGGCCGCTGCGGCGCCCTTCACCGCGCGCGGAGCCCGGGCCGGGCGGGCCGACAGGCGCTGAGGCGGCCGCACCGCACCGCACCGCGCCGCGCCGCGCCGAGCAGTGCCGGCCCGCGGCCGCCGCCCGCCTTTAAGGCGCGGTAGGGGGCGGGAGGCGGACGGCGGCGGCGCTGCCCCACGCCCGGCGGCGGTGTCGGGTTTCAAAGCGGCCCTGCCCCGGCGCTCGCCGCCGATCGGCCGCCGCAGATAAGGGCGGGGGGAGAGGGGCGGGACGGCCGCGGGGGTCGCACCCCCCCCCCCAACCCCGGCACGTCGCGCCGCCCCCTGAGGCGATGCAGGGGCGGCCCCCGCAGACCCCACCGCCCTCCCCCCCCCCGACCCCTGGAGGCAGCGCCGGTCCGACCGGCCGGCGGCCCCGGCCCCGGCTCCGGCCCTTCCCCGCCCCGCGCGCTCACTTGTCGTAGTCTTGTGTCATGTCTGGCGGAGGCAGCGGGCGGCGGAACTGGCCCGGCGGGTCGGGAGAGAGCGGGGGCGAGCGGAGAGAGCAGCGCGCAGCCCGCCGCACCGACGGGTTCTGGCGGCTTTTCTCGCCCGCTCAGGTGGCTCCGCAGCCGCAGGTGGACGGCCGCCGCGGGACGCTTCCTATTGGCTGCCGGCGGACGAGGGACGGGGCCGCCGCGCCCCATTGGGCGGCCGGGCGGGAGAGGGCGGGGCCGCGGCGGTGTCGGGGCGGCAGCTCCGGGTCCGGCCGGGTCCGCTGCCGCGCTGAGCAAAGAACGGCCGCCCGCTGCTCGCTGCACTGCAATCGGAGGGATGAGAAAGAGAGGGGCGTGCCCGGGCGCTGCCGGCAAACGGATGGAGGAGCGCGCTCTGAACTGACACGAACCGAGTTCGGACGTTCTCCGCGGCACGCAGAAGTCATTCTGTACTTTTAACCCATTTTTAAACCTCATTCTAAACGGCGTAGAAGAAAACTGCTCACCAAAAAGCACTATCGCAGGATACCACGCTTGGTACTTGAGCTAAAATACACCGAGGTTCTATTCCAGGTAAATCAAAGCCTCTGCAAAAAGGCTGCTTTTCCTGACTGCCTGATTCCATGATGGAAACTTCAGCTGTGGACGCGGCAATCACTTCCACATTCAGGAGACAGTGATACAAACACGGGTTGTGACACCGCTGACTAATCTGGCGGTCACAATCTAGGCTGTAACACCACGGGTAGGTGTATTTCTGTGATGTCACTCACCTGATTGCATCATCGCCGGATAAAATCGGGCAAGCAGCACAGAGGGATTTAGGAGAGCTTCGGCCTGGGCACAAAGCCATCCCAGCGTGATGCAGCAGCACGCCGGCAGGACCTTCCTTGCCCTGTGCTGCTTGACGTTCACTTCGACTTCTTCCCTCACTCAGCCCTTCCACCCTAATGTCACCGCTCCCCTCCACTCTTCTCCCTTTCCAACTCATCCCCAGTCCTGCCCCTGTTGTTCTCCTTCCCCTCTTCACATATCAGTTTATTTTTAAGCAAATCCCACTCAGCACACGTGAGGAACCCAGCAGGAGCCTCACACCGTTTGCCATCATCTGGCCAAGCACCATCTCAGCGTGCTTATTCCTTCTCCTATTCTCTCTCTGACCTCACCACCTAGAGAAACTAGGAACTACTGGGGATGAGGATTAGCTACTGTTATGACTTACCCAACAAGGTTTTAAAGTTTCATACAAGATAATTACCATCTACGTGCCCCAGCCTTTCACACCTGTGTAACAAACAAGTTGCATCAAATTTGTAACAGTATTTTTGAAACAAGTGGCCAAAACAAGATCTTTTTCTATTTCATTTTGAACCGCTAAGACGTTAAGGCCAAGCTGCGGAGCTGGCTGTAATGAGCACTGCATTCCCTGCACTACATTACATAGCACATCTGCATCAGGCCAGGTGGTTTCTGACTAAGGAGCTGGAAAACTAAGCCCAAAGCAGTGACACTGACTCCCGGAGCATTAACCTGAAGGCAACAAAGGGCTGAGAAAAGGAAAAAAGCCCAGGCAGAAGTTTGGGAACTCTCTAGGAAGTGAGGTAAAAGCAGACACAACAGAAAGGAAGAAGTAGACAAGTGACAGTGGCAAAGGATGCTGGAACAAACACACTGTGTGCAATAAAGAAGAAAGTGAATCAGATTGCTTTGCAGTTATATCTTGCAAGCATTCTTTAAAAATCAGACTTCCCCTTTTCATTCTGTTTTTAGCCCTAAAGATAATGTACAAACTGTTCAGAGATTGAGGACTGTTCAGGGACAGGAGATCTTACTCCTGTCTCTACTCCCCTGACTATGACAAAAATCAATCAATTTCACCATAGCCTACATATAAAAAGAAGTCAACCCAAAGACTTGGTATCAACAGAATCTTTATCATGATAATCAGTCTCACTGAACATTTTTCATCTCTATAAAGCACTTCCTTTGGATTAGGCTTCTTTGTACATGGGCTGACAGTGGTGTAGCAACAGAACAGCGCGTGCAGTTCTTTCCCTGCATGCTGTTCTCTGCCTAATCCGCTTTGCTCCACGGCACAGAAACCACTCAGCTGCACAGGCAGGAGTTACAAACACCACAGATCACAGAGATGAGCCACCCTTCAGTAAACAAAGTGTTTTGTCACAGTCTTGTATTGAAATGGCACACCTCACCGAGCTGATGAGGAGCTGCAGTGCTGCTGAGGACCTCAGCCACCAGCCCTTCTGCAGCCCCTGCCCACAGCCCTCAGGAGCCCTGTCAGAGGCAGGCACACAGCCATTGCAGGTGTCCTCCAGGAAAAGGCAGCACAGCAGCATTCCATGGCCCGCAGAGAGGTTTTGCATCACAGCACAGACACGGGCACTCGGTGATGCTCTCACTAGGCAGTGGCAGCACCTGCCACTGATGAGCAAAGCCACCGCTAGGACTCCCTGAGCAGGTAAGAAATGCTTCCCCAGTACAGAGCAGCCATGTGAGACTACCAGGAGAACTGGCTTGTATTTTCTTTCCAAACCACCCAAGGTAGTGCCGGAGGCAGGCTGCAGCTGCTGGGCAGCAGGGAGGAGCGCTCTGGCTCTCAAAGTACCGCCACTAGCAGTTGTACAAGCACAGCTGTAACCTCTTGTGAGGACATGAGCACTCATCATCCCGCGTTCTGCCAAACCTTACTCAGTCTCTTGTTTAGCACATGCAGCGCTGAGGAAAGCTCTTTCATCTATGCCTGTTCCCACACCTTGGCATCCCCTTCATGCCCTCCTGAGTATAACCTGCCCAGGAGCAAAGCAGCTTTGCAGCAATGAGACCAATAATGCTGGAGGAGATGGTGAAAGCAAGCGTTCTGCTCTTAGTGCAAGGACAGAGCACTGAGATGCGTGGCCAACCCACATACAACCTCATGGACCGAGAAGCCCATTTCCTTTCAGATCAAAATATGACATTCCTCAGACAAAGTTATCCTGACTGTCTCATACCTCTGAAGCAGCACAAAACAATCCCAGGCTGACGCAGGAAAGGGATGGATCAGCCATGGAGCAGACATCTACCCAGGACTTCACATTTTTAAGACTTCGCCTTTCCCAAAAGTCTTGTCCAGGATTTTTGCTTCTGGTCCTGCAAAAGCATCCTTCTAACAGCATCCCATAACATTTCAGCTAGAGTCTTATTTATCCTACAGGAAGAAAACTCAGCATTAAGCATTCAGGGGAAGGAACTTCCCAGGAAGTTACAAGGAAGTGAATTACTCACTGTGTTGCCTCCAACACCACACGAAGCTTTGCCAAATCTTCCGAACACAGCTGTTTCAAGAGACGTGCTACAAATAGGTTATGAAAGATGTAATTACAGCAAAGCCCATACGACACACTATTGACAATAAATTAGACTAGTGCTGCCTACAGGCACGGGACTTTGCTGATGCTCATTCTCTTGTCAAATCAGGTTCGGGGCCCTCATTCAGCAAAAGGGGTGAAAGTCAAACATCTCTGCCTTGTGTCTGGGAGACAATAAAAACTTGAGAAAGAAAAAGTTGGCATCAAGAATGCAAACATATGGAGGCAGTGAAAAACTAGTAAGGTAAAATTCCAATTCTGTTGGCACTAACTTCCAAAGAAAATGAGATGTCTGATGTTTCTCCACAGAATCAACAGAAAAGTTGCTTGATTTAAGAAAAGTCTTAAAGTATGGTTGCACTTGTACTCTTAATGATAGG
This sequence comes from Callipepla californica brunnescens, assembly GCA_023055505.1. Lineage (NCBI taxonomy): Eukaryota > Metazoa > Chordata > Aves > Galliformes > Odontophoridae > Callipepla > Callipepla californica. The sequence goes on from JALIRH010000007.1 coordinate 10,102,611, forward strand.
AAAAAAAATAGCATTTAATCTAAGCAAAAAAAAAAAAAAAACAACAAACAAACCCACTAGGCTTCTATCTACTGAAGAATACTTGACATCTAGAGTTATAAAGCACCAAACAACAAACCAAACCTCTTTACTTGAGACCTGAGTTTCCAAGGGAAGAAATACACAAAAGTACATCTCAGAAAGCTGAGCTTTCCCCGATAACTTTCAGCAAAGAGCTACGGAAGGGAGCTGTGCTTCGAGGTAGGAGGAAGAGGTGGATGGAGCGGGCTGTGGCAGCCGCCCTGCCCTGCAGCCACCCGCCCGCAGCTGCTCAACCAACACCTCCTCCCCAGGGTTACATTCAGGGGACTCAAAGCAGTCGTCCCAAGAGAGCTCAACTCCACTCTCTGCTGAAGATAAGGCACTCTCGTGGCTCATCAGCTCCTCAAACACCACTACTCCGGTGTTAAGCGTCGATTGATTAAACTGGGTAGAACTGACATTAAGTATTGGAGAGGCACACCCTCTACTTTTACATCTTACTCTTAACCTATGTGTCCAGGAGGCACATGGCTCCCTCAGTTGCTTAATTGCAAGCTTTATTCCAGTTTATTAAAGTACAACTTTAATTTATTCTAACATCTAAGGGAGCTTTGTTACATTTGTAACAATGCAGCAACGAGTATTTTTAATTTGTGAAGCTGAGATTTTACTACTTCAGTAGTTTTAAAAGATGTACCTATAATTAAGTGTGTCTTTCAAATAAAGACTTCTGAATTAAATTAATCCTTTATGTATAATAAAGTATCTTTTAGATAGCTAATTCCAATCTTTAACAAATAACTACAGTACAACAAATGGGATACATTCAGTTGTTGGAGTAGGCACTGCTGAAAGCATTAACAATGTTTATTGCATTTCCGTAGGCTTCTAACTGACAGGAATACTTAACAGAGAACAAGAACAAAAAATGATTAGATATTTTTTCTCAGTACTGATGAACTTCAGCAATTCACTCAGGTGAGGTTAAACAGAACAACAAACAGCTAATCCTAAAATGCAGACACCAGACACAGTGTCCAATTCTGCAGGCACATTCCAATTCCATTAATGCAATTGCCAGTTCAAGACAGAAGTCCAGAGGTATCCAGCATAACGTGGCAGTGCAGTTAGAGATACTCAGCTACACCACTTAGAAAATACAAGTAACAGCTCCCTCTGCATTTTCCATCACCGAACACAGTTTGTCTCTGTATTGCTAAAACGATGCTTTCCCATCTGAGCATCACAGACACGTTAAGGGACCACTGCTGCAATCACTGTTCTACAAGAACTTTTTATCTAGGAAAGTAAAAACTTTCACATAAACCTTACCTCAGTACACTGTATCCTACTCCCTGCTTCTACTGAACCTGTGAAGCCCCCCTGCTTGCTACTATTACCAAACAACTATTAAAGCCTACCTCTGTCAGCCTGTCCCCCTCCCTCCCTCCTACACATTCCTGCCTGCTCCACCTGTGCTTGAAATTCTGCTTTACCACTTTTTTTCAGATAGGTAGGGCAGTACATCCTATAATTCATTCACTTGTTCCCAATTTTTAGACAACAGCTCCACTGCAAGAGATCTGAAACCCCTTCCACCATACTCTCTGAACCGACTGCCTTCTCAGATTTCACCTCATTGCAGCCCAAGCCTCGTTCAGGAAGGAAGCTATTACTTAAAAAGTCCACAGACAACATTTTTGTCTACATCACCACCTAGAAACAGCTGCTGACTGTGTTATTGATCAAGTGTATTCGGCAACTTCTGTATTTTGTACTGACAGACAGTGTTACTGCATTTTATTTCATTCAACTCAAAGCACTATTACTAATCTGTATATCTGCTCAACATCTCTGCTCAACATACACATACATTATGGTGCCTTTCATGTAGTGGTAGCACCCAACTTCATTTACACGTTGTCTGGGATAGTTTAAAAACACAGTGCATAAATAAGGTCGAGCATGAGAAACTGGGAGAATAGCTGAGGCACAACTGGCAAAGGTGCAACGATACAAAGCAATCAGAAGGAATGAAGTCCAACTCAAAAGAGAGCAGCGCCGTGAAGGAAGAGTGACAGGAGGATCTGGCAGGCACTGCTGTATAAGAAGCAGGATGGAAGGTTCCAGGTATAAAGGAAGCTAGAAAAGCTGTGGAGCATGGAGCCAAAAGGTGTACACTTGAACGAGAGGCTCAGGCTTAAGAAGAGACCAGGAGATACCCAGGACACAAGGAAATGTTGAAAGCAGTGCCAGAGCTGCTACAACAGATGGTTAAGAAACAAAGGCTGAACAACCACTGCAGAGAAAACATTGTCCACCTGCTCCTTTTATTTGTTAACACACTCTTTCAAAACAAAGTAAACATTACTTTCTAGAAATGAAGTTGTTGTCGTACAAGTCGGTAAAAAAATAAGTAGCATTTTAATTGTAAAGCCTTGCAATGCAATTAGATGCCAATGTGCTGCCCGGTACATTCAAAGCATGTGCAATTATGTGAAAAAATGGTGATTTCATAGCTTCCTGTTGGCCCTGCTGCAAAGTGAGGAAATAAATCTTGGTAAACTGCTTCCTGGGTAGCTCACAGCTGGAAACCAGCAACTTAAATTATGGATAACATGACACTACAGCTAAACTGCAGTAGTAGATGTCAGCACTAAACCTTATCAGAAGATTTCTACACAAGTAAAAGCATAGCTATCAGTCTGAATAGCACGGTTTGGGATCAAACCAATTCACAAAGCTTTAATACTATAACATTTAGGTCTTTTTACTTCCTTAGCCTCGTTTTGTATTTTGGCTTTCTATAGAGTTTCTTATTAAAAAGCTTGTGTTCTATCGCACACACCTCTTCATGGATAGAGGAGGGCTGTATCCTCAGAAGAAAGGAGAAAAGTCTCAGTACGAAATGGTAACTCTGGGGAAAGTCAACTCCTCTGTAGTGAGCCAGACGATGACACAATCTGAAAAGAAAGGAAAAAAGAAAGCCCTGAATTACAAGCATATTTAGTTAGTATTTTGCAAGCATTTATATACATGGTTGTAATTAGAGGAAAATGCCAACATTTATCAACTGTCTAAACCACAACTCTGATCTACCATGTCAGTTCTGTCCTGAAAAAAAACCTAGAGGACTTGAAAATAGCACAACATCCAGTTGGTTCAATTAAAAAGCCCTTTCCATTCATATGAAGATTCAGGTGCTATTCCTTGCCTAAACCGTGTGCATCCTTTTGCTTACAAGGTGTTGCCCTGGGATGTGGAGAAGCAGAGCTGCCATTTCCCCTCTGTCTGATTCAGAGCAGCGGTCTTAAATATTCACCAGAACAAGGACTGGAACCTGTCTGTTCCAATTTATGGGCAAGTTGCTAATTACTAGACTACAGAGTCATTTGCTCGCTCCCTCTGGCCCAATACCCATTTACATTTTACCTCAAACTGGAGGAACGGATACACTATTCTGGAGTGCCACAAAAGCCGTGGAAGTCGCACTTCAGGGTGCAGTCACTGCTTAAATCCTGGAGGATTAGAAATTTGAAGGTAGGTCTGTCACACCAAGGCCCGTCCTACACAATCTGTCCTCAGAAAGAACACCACATGCAAGTTTGTCAGGCCCTATGGCACCAATACGAGGCTGAAGGTGACAGTTTCCTTCCTACTGATGAGATGTGGTGTCAGCACTACAAACTGGAGTCAAAATGGCAGTCCATAGAGTGGCAGTGTGAATTTTCTACAGAAGAAGAAGTTCAAGACACAGCTCTCAGCAGGTCTTGCACTGCCTGTTGGGATAGGAAAGGGATGATCCTTTTGGATTTCCTGGAACTTGGAACAAGTCATCGCCTCTGACTGCTACATTGCAAGGCTAACTGAGCAGAAGGTTCAAACTTCCAGAGTCACACCAGAGAAGAAAACCCTTCTTCTGCCACACCATTAACTCCAGGCTCCACATAAGTTTAAAGACCATGGAGCACATTACAAGTCCTGGTTGGACTGTCCTACCTGCCCATGTGTTTGGGCCAATGAAAGATGGACTGCATGGGCAACATTTTCCTAGCAACAATGCTGTCATAGCAGCTATAAAACAGCGAGTCACCTCTGCTGGTGCAGTTTTATGAACACGGCATGTAGACTCTTGTTAATCACTGGTGACAATGCATGCCTAGTGGTGGTGACTGTTATGAAAAGCAGGGTTTTGGAGCTGAGAATCTGCTCAAATAGCATTACTGTGCTCTCTGTATCTGTTGCAGTTTCCACGGAAATAAAGAGGAGGCATTACTTTTGGAGCATCCTACACAGTTACATACCCAATTAATTTAGAATTCAGCTTAAAAATAAAAGTTTTCAAGCAAAAAATATATAAATAAAAACATTTTACCCATCAGTGAACTGCTCTCAGTTCTGCCTGCTGAAATATTTAGTCCTACCACTGAAGCATTCCAGCAGTCCCTCTTAGACCACACTGATTTTTAGAGAATTTGTACGTTTGTTTTTAGTTCTGTTACACATACATACACTTGCATGGGATAGAACCTCATAGCTGAGGCAGTAGATGTTATCCTCCAAAGTTAAGTAAGTGTCAGATGTATAATAAATGACTTGCATTGCAAATGATGTAATGGGAAATTTAACCGGTAAGAGTTTAAATTCAAATCTTGTTTCATGAAGGCTAAGACAGTTTGCCATAATCATTTTAATACATTACATATGAAAATGTGGGCTTAAAAACAGACTTTGCATGAGAAGATTATTCACGCAAACATACACCGAAATATCCACTCATTCAGTGTGTATATAGGATTTACGCAAATTTGTGGTAAAAGGATTATTACCTCCCCTCCCTTAAAAAAAAAAGGCAGAAAAAGCCTCTTATTCATACAAAAGAATGAATCCATACAACCGAGGCTCTTGTAATATAACACTGTGTTTACATTATTCCAACCCATTTCTGTCACAGTGGATATGTGAAAGGCAATGTGAAAAGGAAAATAAAGATAAGCAAATAAATCCACAAAAAACAACAAAAGACCGTGCACATGTAAAAGCCAGTTATTTTCAAGGGTAATATTTAATCTTCTAAAAATCAGGAATGTATCACTGAGATTTTGTAGGGACTACTGCTCTCTTAAGCGTGACATTTAGACATACGTATCAGATAAAGACTTAAGATGTCATTCAGCACTTATTCAGCAGCACTCAAATGAAAACTCATTTCACATTAAGGTAGCTCAGCCTTCACAAGGAAGGCTGGATCACCTGGGCCATTTAAGCCCTCAGAAGTAAATAACTGTACTAAGAAATAGCACGATTGTTCTGATATGCACTTTGGCGAAAACAGTTCCTTTACACTTGTGAAGCCAGGATTTGGGAACAGTTCTCTAGTACAGAAAGCCACTAAGCAATTTTAACAGCACAAGAGGTTTCCTTTTCCCCAATTTCTTACACTGCTTTTCCAGACTGCTTGCAAAGACAGCTTAGGTGAAATCGTTTTCAAGTCCTTTTCCCACCCAATCATTTCATTTTAAAATATATTTTGGAGGCATTAACTGCAAACTTGAACTCTGATTGCTGATTTGGATTAAAGCCACCCAAAAAGCAGCACGGTGATCTAAAAAAGAAATTCTCCACTCTCCTTTGTGGTTTGGAAGAGTGAGGAATGGATGTTTTCTCATTCTCTTAAAAGTTGTGGTGTAATAGTTTCTGAAGTACTACAAAGAAGGAAGTGGAGTGAGTATTTCTACCTAGCTGCTGCTCTCGCCATGTGACTTTAGTTGTTGACTGTCTCATCTCTTCTCTAAAGCTTGCTTTGATCACTCTTTATATAACAATGTCTACTCCCAATCCAAGACCAAGCACTCCGCACACACCCCCTTCCATAAATGATTTCAACTGTACGTGAATACATAGCTGCGCACACACCCCACACGGCATTTGTAAAGGAAAAAAAGAGAGATCCATGTATATACACACATCACACAGTGATTTATGGTCAAGAGAATTTTACAAAATGTAATTAAAAATTTAACACTTACTTCTCGTTACACAGTTTAACTGTACACAGCCAGTAGTCGGGGTTAATGGCTGCAAATAAGCCACGTCTTTCTTGCAAGATTCCCTTCAGGCTGTGCCCATGGAAACAAGACCCATCTGTGTTTTCTTCAGACCAGCTTAACTGAAAACTTGACGGATTTGGCCTTTCATCGGGTCGCACCGAACCAGACAGCTTGCCAAACTGATTTTGCAAGTTCTCAACCATTTCTGTACAAACAGAAATGAGACAAAATAAATAAATAAATAAAATCCCACAAGGCAGAAATATTAAGTATTGGAACATTGTCCCGAGGTGATCTGCAAAGAAATAATATGGCATTTGTGCCTTTCACTTTTTTTTTTTTTTAATCCACCTGCAGGGAATCCTGAGAAAGATTAAAGCTCTGTACCACTCTACTTAAAATTCAATTTTGTCATATGTTTAAGAAAAGAATTTTGAAATACTGTCTAAAATGGCAGTTTTGATAACCAACGATAATATCATTGGAGTACCATAACAGCCTGCCTTGAGTAAAGCCAGAAAAATCCATCTGATGCTGCTGCTAACTTTATTCTTACAGAACACATACGCCAGGATGCCTTTTGCTGTATTTATCTGGCCACGTGCTATCACTCAGCCCAGATATGATGAATAGTTCCTCATGTATCAGCATTCACGAAGCCTAGCTTCAAATACATACAGACTTAAAGTAAAGCTTTTGGTAGTGAAGATGTCAATTGGAAATAAAATTTAAAAACAGACAGAACAAAACAAAAGCCATACCACCTTTCTCCACAGCTAGAGAAATAGTAAAAAAAAATTCTAATATGTGATTTAAGAAAAAGTAAACGTTTCATCTTCTTAATAAGGATTTTATAGGGTTTCTCTGTTTTTCATTGCTACCCTTTTAGAAACCCACCAGGACACCCTAGAATCTTGTAACCCCCATGTCACATATGAGAATGACAAACTTTCATACTTAATTGATGCTGATGGACAAAGGGAAAGACGGTGTGGTGACAGATCAGCACGCACAACACAGCCACCAAGCTGTTTTATCCACCTAGGATAAAAAGCCAGCTAGAGAACAGTGTTGCTGGAGATCCAGCTTCTTTTTATGACCTGCATCTAACAAACTCATTCATAAATTGGAAAAAAGGCAGGAAAGATATCCTGAAGTGATCCATGGAAAGGGATGCCTATCTGTCAAGATGATGGTTTAATTAAAATCAACCATATATATCAAAGCTGAGGAAGGTTTTTGTAATCTCTAACTGACTGTAAGCATACCTTAAATGACAGAAAGATAAAAATCTATTACAGGCAAAAGAAAGAAACTTCCAGAACAAGAACAGGAAAACTGTCCAGAAATAACAAGCCAAAAGTACAAATCACATTAACACCACAACAAGTACACTTCTAGGGCACTCTTTGCACAGGCACTCTTTGTCTCTACTACTTCAAATTTGTTTTAAAGTGAATCTTGCCTTGTTGAAATGACATGATGTAAGATTCCTGCCTGCAATAGCTCAGAAATCCAGGTGGTCCTTCTATCTCAAAGAGAAGCAGAACCAGAAGGGAAATCTAGAGTGGCACGGAATTAATGAACAACAAATGATTTTTCATTTTTCTTATTGGCAGGGGAACTAAAGGGCTCCTGAGGAAACCATCTCAGAATGAAATAATCAAACCTGTCTCAGTCTGGAGAAGAGGAGGCTCAGGGGAGACATTATTGCTCTCTGTAACTACCTGAAGGGAGGTTGTAGTGAGCTGGGGGTCAACCTCTTCGTCTTGTAACTACTGATAGGACAAGAGGGAATGGCTTTAAGTTGCCCGAGGGGAAATTCAGACTGGATGTTAGGAAATACTTCTCTGAAAGAGTGGTCAGGTGCTGGAATGGGCTGCCCACTGAGGTGGTGGAGTCACCGACCCTGGAGGTATTCAAGGTAGATGTTGTGTTGAGGAACATGGTTTAGTGAGAACAACTGGTGAAAGGTGGACGGTTGGACTGGACGATTTGCAGTCTTTTCCAACCTTAGTGATTCTATGATTCTATGAAACCTAAATACATTTTTTCCACAGAACATGACTTAACTGTAGGATCATCCCCTACAGAATTTTGAAGTGGAAAACGTGAATAAAAACCCAATACACTCTTGCACAGTAAGACTAACATGAGTTATTCAAATTAACAGGAGTATACAACGAGCTTAGAAGTTCCTGAATCAGTCAATTCCAGAAACTGGAAGAGTATATAAAGGAAAAAACATCACTTGCCACATTAACATCTCTCTCCCACTACCTGTCACTTACTACTAGAAAACGTACAATGAAGAACCTCAGGTTTTATTTAGTTGAACAAAATTCCTGTTTTCCTATTTACACAGATGAGTGCAGTTGCTGTTTGTTTTGTTTGTTTGTTTCTGTTTGGTGGATCTTTTGCTTGTTTTAAACAGAAAACTAAAACCCAATCACTGGGCAGCTTGATCTAGTGGGTGGCAGCCCTGCCCACAAAAGGGGAACGCAGACTACATGATCTTTAAGGTCCCTTCCAAACCAAGTCATTCCATGATTTCTTAGAGGTACTTCTATATGTATTAAAACATATGGACCTTCATTCTGATCATGAACAGCCAGCTGATCAAGCAAAGCCATGTTCAGAGAAACCCTCCTTACTTTTTGTAGAAGACTGCAAGAACAACCAGGAGAGAAGGACAGAAGGGTCTACCAAAAGTACAAACTGAGAGATGTGTATGTGGAAAGAGAAAAGAGTTGAAAAGCCATGGGAGAACAACAAAAACCGATAAGGAACAGTTATACAAAGGCAGCTGACAAATCAGTGAGGTGGGGACAAAGTACTAATTCTGAGATTACATTAAATAGGTCATTATGAAGGCTGCAATTTCAGTTAAGCAGGAGGAAAATGTATGATTGAAGAATTCCAGGGTTGTAAAATAGTACTACATTCATTGTGCCCAGAGATGAAAGACTGAAGGGAAAGTATTTTAAGATGTAAATATTATTACAGTCAAGGTTGCAGAATTTCTATGATGGGAAAAGTTGGGGCAGACTTCTGTGCTGGCAGAAAGAGGTGGAGTTTACTCACGTCTTCTCCTAAGAAGTTTAGATTTCTTCTTGATGGAATAAAACAGAGGCTTTTCACATCTCCACAGAAACCTACAAGTAAGAGAAATAAAAATTGTTAGGAAAAAGAAAGCTGGAGAAAGCGTGTAAAATAATAATTTCTTAATTGAGTAGAGCTGTTAGAATAAGAACAAAATAATCTACTGTTAGCACCATTAGAAGCCACCTCCTCCAACACATACAGCAGTCTTTTTCTGCATAGACAAATGGAAGCATGTAAGCCTAGATATACTGTAACCAGTTAATTGTTCAGTTGTATAACCTACTTGTCACAGAAAGTGAGTGTTTAATTAATATGTTGGTTAAATACTACGACTGTAAATAGAAAATTAAGACTGGGATGAAATCGCTTTGTTCACCCAAGGGTGCTGGATGGAAACATGGAACACATTCCGAACCTTTTCAACTTCTGCGGGGGTCAGGATTTCACTTAAAATCATCTACCTTAATATTGTTATTATCAAGTAGTTAAAAACCTCTTACTTCGCTTTTTCTTCATCCAGCTTTTTTTGCTCCACATCCAAGGTGCATTTTATAACCTCGTACCACTTTTTGAACTCGAAATATGGACCACCTGAATAAAACATTCATATTCACATTTTAGGTTGTGAAGGAGTGAAAGAAATGTGACACACAGAACGTGGTCACCACGCAGTTAAGACTCTGTATCTCTTATCTGTAGGCAAATCTTAAATTCCATGCGCTTATAGAAAACATACTTCATTTAACATTTCTGTAAGACAGAGAAAATGAAAAGCAGAAATGCAGGAAAGGAACAGCAAAACAGGCGGGAAGAAATGTCTCTGCTGAGAATATGTTTCCTAGTTTTAGACAAGTCAATCGTTCTCCCTCCTTTCTGAAAGTTAAGTCCAATTACTACCCAAACTAGATCTCCACAACACTAACTAGTCTTCATCCGTTTGAAATCTGACTTCAAGGAAAGTAATGAAACCATAGAAGCTTAGTTTTAAACAAGTTCTGAAGCTCAGATGTAGGAGGTGAAACAGTGTCAATCCCCCACCATCTATCCTGCTGCCTATGGGATGTTGCAAGGCAAGAAGTATAATCCAGACAATATCAACATTCCACATTTTTTGAGCACAGGATTCTCACTCATTGATACGTGAACGAATATATACTAGTGCATGCAAAAATGTTAAGATATAAGGCATTGCAGCAGCATGTTTATCACTGATACTCCAAAGAGGCACAGGATTGAAGTAGATCAACAGGGTACAATAAGTAAAAGAACTGCAAACAGAACTACGGCGTAGGGTACATTTAAATAACCAACTCTTATTATCCGTGGGTGTATTATCTGCATCATGAATTAACCAGGCTTTGCATTTCCCCATCACCCCAGCTGCACTGCATGGATGCTTGCATCATGCTCACTTCTGAAGTGCTAGCTGGCAAACTCTTTTGAAGGTGAATATACTGTTCTTGTAAGCAAAGTTCTGTATGTTTTCTGTGCCTTTGTTATTCAAGTTATCCTTACACAAGAGGCCTTGCAAACTAGAACTACAGGTGGCCTCAGATGGACAAAGGGAAGAAAGATCCTTCAGTAGTTATTAAAACACAATGGTATGGATAAAATTATTTCCTGAACTCCTCTACACAGAGGGTGCTGGGAGGGTGGTCCATAGGAAGAAAAGAATTTTCATATTTATCTTAACAGAAATTATTCAACATCTGTCACAAAGAAGCTCACTGTCAGGGACATGGCACAACCATTACCTGGCTGGTACTGCTAGTCCTGCACTCACATGGCTGAGTCAACTGGCACACGCAGAGCTCTGTGATGCACTCACGTACATACGCATGCCTCAATCACATTTTATTTGAGCATAAACAGTACTGTGTATGTGTGCAGTCTGCAGGATATATACACACAGACGCGTGCAAAGAAGCTACAGCTACCTACTGCTCAGCTTCTGGTCTTGAAAAACTATAGGAGCTGAAATAATTTATATAGAGGAAAAAAAATTAAAAGGCTAGAGAGAGAGAGGTTAGTTATACTGAAAGTACAGCCCGTGTACGCTGGATCTCTACAACGCAGTATCAGCCATTATTCATTTAAGCACTCTCAGCTTGGAAAAGTGCCAGAGGTGGTGCTGAGCTCTGGCACTGATCAGTGCCCAAACAGAAAGCTCTCACATCAGCTGCTTGCTGCCACTCCAACTGCTGAAGAACGGGGACAAAAGAACACAGCATATGGATTGTTTTGCACCAGCAGATTTCAAAGGGAAAAAAAAGTGGGCAAAGAATGAGCTGTTAATTCCCAAAGGCAACGAGACTTGTTAATAAGAGAGAAACCCTATTAAGACATTAATGGCTTGGAGCCTCAGCTCACAAGCAGTTGTGCAACTTCTACTTGGGTCACTATTACCTGAAAGTTTTCAAGGGAAACAAAAATGAAATAATAAGATCCAAAATAAGCTGGAGTATCCACTTAAAAATGAGAATTAGAGGTTTTAGTTGTCAGTGGGGACTGTTTCTAGCTACAGTGGTGATGATGAGTTCACGTATCAGTAACGCTCGTTTTTGTTATTGACACAAATGTACCAGAAAGGTAAAAATGAACCAAGAAAAAAAAAAGGATGTGAGGCTTAAAACATAAATCACTGCAACACATCTTTGATCTTGTCTTCAACTGTGATCTGGATAAGGTCACAGAGGATCTTCCTGAGGATTTCTAATCTTTGATTTGGTCTTTCTGCCCTCAAAGAACTACGTTCACACCATTATCTTTTCTATCTTAATTGCTGCTAGCTTTTCCACACTCTCTCAGGATTATTTGGAAGAAGAAAATAGATTACATCTCAAATATGTTACACACTAAGACATTTTATTTAACAAGACTGAACAAGTTTGGATTTTATCATAAATGTGGTTGGGTGCCCCTAATAAGAATCTGCTATTTACGATCAAAGTGCGTTCCCGCTTTACAGTGTAACCATTCACCTTCACCTAAAAGGAGAAGAGAGCAAGGAAAAGTAGGAACGTATCCAGTAAAGTGTGTTTTTTTCACTATCCTTACATTCTTCTTAGGTATCCCTATCAGAACTAAGCAAGTAAGACAAAACAATCTTATACAAACAAAATCGGATTGTCTTTAAAAGAATAAATGACAAAAACACTCTTTAATGATCAGTTGGATTAAGACTTCCTAAGCCTGATTACAAAGTTATTTGGTTTAGAAAATCATAAGGCTGCTTCTACCAGAATATTTATATACCTTCACCTTCTTTGTTATTTTTATTTCTTTCTGCGGAGAAGTCTGAGAGCAACCTGGAAGAAAGAAAGAAAACTCAGACCCTTTTATAGCTCCAAATACTGCAATTTTCACATGAATTTCAAATGCGGCTGACAAAAACACAGCCTAACTTTCCTTCCAGGTTTAAGCTTCAAACTGCTGATTTGTAAAAATAAGTAACATTCAAAGTCTAAAATGCCTTCAAGTTCATGTTTTTTGCTACTGAACTGAGCCAAAATACCATAAATTAAACGTTACTGAAGAAAGAATCATCAAAGAGTCATTTACTCTATATGAAAGTTTGGGCTTTGTTAGGGATTTGCCTATATACTTACCATTCGTAGTGATCATCTAATAAAAACAGCAATTTTAGAACCACCACAATAACTGCTGCTGCAAGGACATCGTATTTCACTTTCCTTGTTGATTTATTTCCAGGCATTAGAGTCAGGAAATCCACTTCTCCAACAGAAGTCTTTTTCACCACGCGACAAGTCCAGTTGTGCAATTCATCTAGTTAATACAATAAATAAAAATATAAAATGAGTATGTTGAAAGAAGATAAGAATACTTCTGCAGTGCAAAATATTGGTCATTGGAGGAAGACACCGCTCCAGCCTTTTGGGACAATTAGCCATCTTTTTCAGGCTGAAGAGCATTTTTAGATGTTTTTGTAGGTGGTAATCTTTGCTGTAATTATAATCAAAATGGTTGACATATATTCACATGGAAAAAAAAAAAAAAACAAAACATTTTTAATAGTCTTAATGTTATTCAAAAGATTTCATTATATCATCCTGAACTTTGTTCAGGAAAGTGAATCTTAAATCTATACACCTAATAATAGTTAAACTCTAGTTGTTTTTTTTTGTTTTTTTTTTTTAAACAACAAACCCAAAGCCAAAAATCTGTCAAACCCTTTTTTGTTCTGTCTATCAACCTAAAACAAATGTGGGACCAGAGCCAGGCCACAGCAGTGCTAGGAGAACCAGGGACTTCTTAATGAAGCCGTCAGGGCACGAAGCCCAGCGCACTGGGCACTGCAGCACCAGGCACAAACCTGCTAAGGTTCAACCTGGAGCTGACCTGTGAGGGCTAATTGCACCTGCTGCCACGGTTTGTACCAAACCTATACAGCTGTGGTTCCCAAAGCAGCAGCACGCTATCCATACAGCCTCATATTACTCCACGCTTATTTTTCACAGATACAAATCCCCCAAATTTCTCACTGTTCCTGTTCAGCAAGAAATACAGGTGGTGATTACATCACCATTGGATTCCACAAAGGTTAGCAACGTATGACTAAGTACAGTCTTAATCCATCTCTACTTTGTATTCTCTTGCTGCTTACAAAGAGCTCACTACAAACCAGTACTTAATCCTCTCATAAATAACAGTAGAAGTTAAATAAAATCTCAGAAGTATAAAAGCACTTCCAAAACAAATCTTGCAACTGCTTCTGATACGCTTTCTCGTACTTTAGATCATTTAAACTACATTTTCATTGTTACTCACTGTCCTAAGAAGGAGCACCGATTCATTTTAGGAGTTGAGACAACAACAGCCGTCCTTTTTTCCATTTATAAAAGAAAATAACAGAAAAAAACAACCAAAACAAAAAGACACTTCTACATGACAAAAAGTTCAGTTGCAAGGAAAGAGTAAGGGACAATATATTCTACTACTAACTTTCAAAGTGTATTGAGAATTTTATTTCTCTGTAGTTAACCTGGAAATACTAGATTTTAAGCCTCTCTTTGATTCCACTGGCACTTCAGAGTGTGAAGAACAAATGATCTTCTATAGGCTCTACTGCAGCTCCGGTGGTAAGCAGCAAAAGTAGAGCTCCGACTCCAGCATTTTAGTCCTACATCTGGTGGCTGATTTCTTGCCATTAACTGCCAGCAGATGCAAAAGTCAACTTGTTTTATTCAGTGTAACAAATAACTAAATAAGAAATGAAATCCTCGAACTATTAATTGCTAGAATGTCTTTTAGGAAAAAAAAACAACTATCAATTTACAGGCTACTTGTCTGCAGAAGTCACCACCAGAAACAGCAGCAGGGCAGTTCAGGAGACACTGCTCACAAATTGGCAGTCATTGGTCTTTCCTTGGTTGATCAATATTCAAGACTTACGTTTAGAATAAAGAAAAATGTTTCATATTTATGCAGTACATTCTTTCAAAACTAAATCAGAAACCAAGAGGGACAGGCTTGTCGCACAGCATCATTCATTAATGAAACTATTGCTGATACACAGAATCATAGAATGCATGTTCAATATTACATATTATGGTTCCATTCAGAGCAAAGCAATCAGGCCCTGACTTCAGGGATCACCGACCTGCAGTTACTAAATCAGATGACTTTCACTAGGAGGTCTTAGCTCACATCATTACTGAAGGATCTGAAATGAAGCATCCACTCAACAGCCTCAGAGAGTCAGCACCAGACAGCCCTGCACATCTGAGCCTTCAGAACGTACTTCCATGTTTGATGGAGGCACTTTCTGTAGAAATTATCTTTCAGTTCAGGCTTAAGCATGTACAAAATAAATGGAAAAGAGGAGGCACTTTTAGAAGTAGTAATTCAAGTCTTTTTGTTGGTGTTGAATAAACTAAAGAAAAATGTTACCAGTTCAGGTTTGGGAAAGTATTTACCAGGTAAGTTAGCTTCCATCAAGTACTTCATGCACAACACATCTGGATGCAGAAAGCAGTTGTTTGTTATATCTGGAAAACGAGGCAGGTCTAAAAACGCTGCAAGTTCAACCATTTTGTTGTAGACTTCTTCATACACAGGCCACGACTGAAAGACAGAGTTAAGAGTGTTATGCATTTTCTCTGTAGGCGTATTTAGAATTAATTTTAATACTGAATTTTCTTATTTTATATAGAAACTCAGCATTTTTTCTGCACTCTGCATGACTGAACAGATGTGCAAGAATGGAGCCAGACTGCAGTACTGCAAAGGCTGGCTACTTTTAAAGCCCATAAAACATATATAATGCTAACAAAACACTGTTGTTCAGACCTGCTGTCAAGCCACTGCCTTCTTAGTGAAGGGATCAGTACACGTTCAGTTGTTCCAAGACTGAAATTGCATTTAAAAACAACAGTTAAATGGAAGGTGAAATATCTCAAGAGGTAAGAGATAACAGAATCACAGAATGGGTGAGGCTGGGACGGAAACCATCTGATCCCAGCACCCTGCTCTGGTCAGCTACAGCAGGTTGTCCAGGACCATGCCCAGTTGGGTTCTGAGCATCTCCAAAGATGACAACTACATAAGAGTGCATGGCCAACCTGCCGTTCTAGTGGTTCACCACCTTCACTGTAGAAAGCAAAAAGTTATTTCTTATGATTAAATGGAATTCAGTAGCTCATGGTGGTGACTATGTTGAACAATAGTGTTTTGTAGCTGAGCATTTACGCTATCAGTGTTACTATGCTCCATTATAATTTTTACAGAAATAGGAGGCATTACTTTCAGAGCAACCTAAGTACTTTCCTTTAATAGGAATTTAGCAGAGGTTTACCCTTTGTGTACAGATTCAGAACTTTCCTGATCAAGCATGAATTCAGGGTTCTGGTTTTTGTAGACCAGACTGAGAACACAGCAATCATGTTTATGACAACAGTAAGACTGAAACAATGCCTTTTTCTCTGATCATTTGGATTCATTTCTTTTAATATAAGCTATGTAGCCAATGATCACATTTTACAGTTTTGGAAAGTTACAATTTTTTTTTTTCTTAAGTGCTGTCCCCCCATACTGCAGTAAAGTCTTGCTTAATAGCCTTAATAAACACTTAAGCAAATGTGTAATTCTACTGTCACTATTACACATGCAACTTCTTGTAACAGTTAGGAAGTTGTTCATTAGATTTTCTGAACGGTGTTAAAAAGTGGCTTAGGCTTCTACGAGACTATCTTGAGAAACAAGAAAAACAAGCATTGCCAGACTTCTGCTAAAGCTCAGGCTCACGGTGCTTCCCATTCCTCTTAAAAGAGCAGTTGTAAATTGAATACCAAAACAAAACCTGAATCATATTTCATTTTTCTCGAGTGTATTTGGAGAAAAATTAAAGTCCCAGGAAATTCAAATAAAAGCACTGCATAAGTAATGTACCTAATTAGATACAAAGGAAATGTGTTTTCCCTTGGATGAAAAGCAGCTGAATTAGTTGCTTCTTAATAGCCTAGCACAGATGAAAATAAAGACACCAGGAATTCAGTCATTTGAAGCATTCCCATTTTCAAACACTGAACTATCACCGGTGAAGTTATCTGAACAGTCTGATTTAACCATGAGCTACTTTAAAGAACATAGCTCTTAATTTGAGAGTCCAATCACTTTACATATGAGCTTTTCTCACCACATCAGGCTAAGGAGGCAGCTCCCCAGTCCTAGGTACTCTTAATGAATCACCAACCTTCCTCCTCACACCCAACACCAACTTTTGTTTCATTGTTTTCATAATGCAAACCAGGCTTTCATTTGCAGTTTATTAAACACAGTTATTTTTCAAAGTGGATAGAAACTGCTCTTTGCTTCACGATAACCAATTTTCAACAACAGAAAAAAAAACAACCCAGCAAACACAAGTGTTGTAAAAGCCACAAATATAAAGGAACACCGAGAACTATCATATGGCTCATTTTAAAAGGGTGTTAACAAACAGGCACAGTTCTTAGTCAATTTGTGTTCATAAAGAGACGTAAGCACAACTGGGACATGTGGATCTAGAAGGACACACTAATCCACCACAAAGACCAACCAAATCAATTACTGCTTCCCAAGGCTTAACTCCCAAGCTCCACGTCACTGACTGCCCAACTCGTGCCTCTACAATGCAGAGCTGAATTACAACAATGTGAGATAAATGGATCCCTGTGCTTCCAGGAGCATGGAGCCACCACCTGAGCTGTGAACTGCAAGTGTAAGCTGAATCTAACAGACCACATCTTGACAAGACACATCGCAGCAAAGAGCTGGAAGGCTTGAAGGTTGAGGTCTGAAGGGACTGGAGAACACTTCTAGCCCTAGAAATTCTTATCCATCACCACATACACCCGCCTAATTCTGAAGGAGGTCTGATTTCATACAGAAAATCTCTTATGCTACAAAATCTCATACTAACTGGGAGGGTTAAAACAAATAGAACACCCAAATTCCACGCAACAAGCACGGTAAATGTCAGAACAATTCTAAGAACAAACAAAATACAGCAAACCAGCAACCTTTAAAGTCAGAGACCCATACCATGGCTGAGGTTCAAAGCGAGGGTCAGCTGGACCAATCTTGGGCCAACTGTGTCCAACCTGGAGCAGACTGCCCACTGTGCTTCTGAATACCTCAAAATGGGTAAATATTGGATACCTCCTAATCAATAAATGTTATCACTTTCTACCTAGCTATGCATCTCTTCCAGCAAAACAAACAAACAAAGCAATAAAACAAGTTGCAACAAATATCAACCAACAAATCAACTCAGAAAGCAAGTTTCAGAGCTGGGGCTTCCTTCCAGTGAAAGCAAAGCCCGCAGTACCTCAAGATTAAACCTCAAGGCAGGAGGCCTTGGACAAGGGGGGATTAGATCACACACTACACATTCTCCAAGTACAACTTTCACTTATCCAATCACAAATTAAAAGAATTTGCATTACATATTTGCAGTCGTGTTTCTGTGTTAAATAGCAGGACAACTCCCCTGTCCATCAGCACAGAGTTACTAAGCTCACACTTTGTTTCGAGAACCTGGGAAACACTCCACATATAAAACTCAGTTACAAACCCTCGAGGGCACTTAATAATTTCAGGAAGACTGACAGAAAACCCTTTTAAAGTCATGCCATCTGATAGCCCTTTCAGGTGTTTCGCAAGCTGGAATTTCTTCAAGACTGATCAACAATGCTGACAGAGCCCATAACTTGTCTAGAATGGGTACAGAGGTTACTGAGAACTTTCCTCAACAGCTTTGTCTTTAAAATCTTTCTATCTCATTCTCACATGTGACAAAATAAGGTAACTCCAGGTCTTCTACAGAAAGTAGCGTGAAGGATTAATGCTTTTTAATGCTTTTCTTTTTTCTCTCTCCCCAACTCCAGTTTTGTATAGGAGAAAGAATATACAATGTTCAGTTGGTAAAGAAGTGCCTAGTATAAGATTTTAATTACAATATATACTTATTACACTATTTAAATCAGTTCCCTTTATCTTTCAAAATTACATGAAATTTTTCATCCGTGTTAGAAAAGAACCACCTGGTTTTCAGAAGCAGGTGAGCCAAACTATTAACATGATAATCAGATCACAGCAACAGGTAATTGTTTTGGGTGAGCCAAGATTGCAGCCTCCCCTACTTGTTTGGACAGTATCAGAATGTTGCCAATCAACAAGTAGAAAACAGTATACAATTGGCTGGCTTTCTAGATTCATTTGCAGTCTCCACAGCTTCTTGTTTCAAATGTGGTCTGACTCTTTTTCTCAGATGACCGCATGGCCAGTTTTCCTGTATCAGGACAAGAAACCAACGGTAATTACTTATATAGTTACAGTTCTGTTTACATTACTGTGATAGTGCTCTATCCTTTCTGAAAAGAATTGAAGAGTTGTTTTAAATGCTCTCTTTTATCTTTTCCCCTACCACACTCCTCTCCAGTACTTCTCCCTAGCACAGTTCCCTTTATCATCCCTTCACCCATGAACTTCCACCCAAAGATTCTTCCCCTGCCTGCATGTTTTCTAAGGCATTCAGATGCAGGCATCCTTCCATGAGATTCTTTTAACAGCCATTTAATTCTGGAATCTACTTTAATATTATTGATTTTTTTGGTTGTTGGGGAACTCTGATATGGTCGGAATTATCTGAATACCAGCAAACTTCATCACTCAAGTCAGCCTAGACTGAATTCGAAAAACTGTGCCAAATTTCTCAAGAAATTGACTAAGAAAGGAGTTTAACCTTAAGATTTGGAAAACATCAAGTTATGAAGGTTGGTGAAGAGTGTTTACAACTGAACATAGAAGCCAGTTCATTAAAGCAAGGTGTGTCCATAAATCAGAAAATATTTAGTCTGAAGTTCATCAGCCCATCAGAGTACTCCAAGTGGGTACCCCAATATGTGTGAACACCTCTGAATGAAGTCTGCACTGAATCATGAACCCAAGCAAGCTATAGAACTAGCTAAGGCAAAATGAGCTACCACAGCAGTCCAAGAAAGTGCTCTGCAGAGCCTGGCACACTGTGCTTTGCTTCCACTACACAGTTGCTTCAGCTGAGCTGCAACTGTTCTCTGCAGCAGAAAGCTGTCCTACCCACCTGACATGGGCTGTGGGCTGCACAGTTACACAGCAGAACTGACAGTAAAGGCAATAACCACATCAGCTGTGAAATTTACAACCAAACTAGTAATTAATGCTGAATTAAATGACCTAGTGACCCAATTGTTATGTGATTCCTAATGTGAGCGGAAAGCCCATGCTCCTATGGTAACTGAAGCTTATTTCTCCACATTTGGGGTACTGCCCTCACCAATCACTTATTCTCGTGCAGTTCTGCCAGTCTGGCTACCCCATACAAATACACGCCAACAAATCTTACTGATGGATATTTTTAATGTCTTTTTTTCTTCCTTTGCTTACCATCTGTGTCATCATCACCCTACCTGAAGCAGCATGAAATTATTGCAATAACCATCACACACAAATTATGTGCACTTCAGTGCTGTGTTTTACTATTAATAAAACCTCCAGAAATACTTAACACTTGAATATCTTTTTTCCCGCCTATGTAAGATGGCCAAACTAAGGTAAGCAGCTGTGTTGCAGTTAAGACTATGCGCAGAGTGAAGCTGAATTTTACATGAATTCTTTCTTTGCCAGAGTACAGGGTATATATATATATATATATCTCTCAGAGAGAAAGGCAACATAGAGGATGGGCACTGTTACCACTGCTGCACAAAAAAGTCCCAGTCTCAAATTGCTAGTGCAGGATTCTGGAGAGAATCACTGCTCCTTGTTCTTCCATCCCTCCCTAAGTCACCATCAGAAGCAGTGGACCAGGTTCAATGGGCTCTGAGCATGACTCGGAACCAGCAGCTTTATGTGGATGAAAGGAGCAGATGCAGGTCTTCAAACACTGATAACCATGAATCATATACAGATGCTGATGTAACAGCAAAGGGTGTGCCTGGAATTATTAAAAGGGAACCAAATGACAGGAAGAACAAAGACAGGTGAAACTGCTACAAGCTCCATTCATACAACTGCTGAGAAAAACACTGCTTGCAAGAGTTCTGCTAGAAAAGACAAAGACCAAGCACACACCTAAAGATGCTGCTTCCCAAGAGTCCTACTGATCGGAAAGGACAACTGAAAGATTAGCACGGGACAATGGCATCAGCCTGTTCATCTCTGAGACAGACAAACGTTGCTCAAGTTATCCACTTGGCAATATGTGAGGGGAAAGAAAAAGATACCATTTGAAAATCACAGAAGAACACTGGCAGACTCTCTGGTGCTTTCCTCTAGAATTTCAGCTGAAACAGCTACTGCATCTTAAACTCCCAAATGAATCCTGAAGTGGGGAGGATCACTGTACAGAAAAGACTCATTTTAGAAGAGGACTCAATAAACTATGTTTATGCATTGAGAGAATAAATTCTCAGTGTGCTGAGATACCAGACTGCATTGTATTGACGCAGGCAGTTTTTAAATCAAGGAATGGCACATGGATGATGAGCCAGCAACCTACGTGCAAGAGAAAGAGCTAACTGAGCATTCAGCACAGATCATGGAACCACACAATCACAGGGGCTGGAGATCATCTAGTCTAATCCCTGACAAGGTACCTTTACCACAAAAAAAAAACAAAACAAAAAAAAAAAAAAAAAAACCAAACAAACCAACCCAAAAAACTGCTTGGCTGTATCGCAGGCTTTTTAATACCCCACTTTCAGAGGAAGTCTTGTTCGTTAGGCAATTCCTGGCTAAAGTGGTTTTTGAATAAATGAGTTTCAATATTATTAAACCAACAGAGAGACGTTGTGTGTTACTCTGCTCACGCTCAAGTTAGCTCTGAGCAACAAATACTTTCCTAAAAAAATGCGGTCTTTCTATAAATGGAGAGATCCAGCAAGGAACTGAACTGTCATAACATATCGAGCTATAGGAGTTTGGGAACAGATTTTATTGAATTTCATAAATATTTTGGTAGGTTTGTTTTCTTTCTTCATTAAGTAATGCTTGAAGGCAGGTATGGACAAGCTAGAGTTTCTGTTACACAACAGCAAGCTCCCGTGATAAACTTGATTACAATAACCCTTTCAGCAGTGAACTTCCTCCTCAGCTTTTTTTTTTTTTTTTATTTAATAAAAGCCTCACCCTTGATTCTTTTCATTCTGCACTATTTTTATTTTATTGTGAACGAGTACTACATGCACCTGCTAAAAGTGAACAAGAACACAAAATTACAAAGAAAGAAAGGAAAAAAAAAAAAAAGTCAAATGACAGAAAGAAGGAAACCCCCCATATTAAGATTACAGAGCATGGCAAAAACACTGGAGAACAAAGCAGGAATTGCTGCTCGCTTTGGAAAGTAAAAGCAGCATGGCTGATTAGCAGAATTTGTATGGCTGGAATTCTCTACCTCATAGGAGATTTTTAAAAATAAACAAGAAGGACTGGCTTCTGTGTCAATTTGAATTCCTTAAAGAGTGCCATTAAAAACTAAAATCATAGGGCAAATAGGCTCATTCAAATTTCAGCTGGGAGAATAAGGATCCTTACACATCAGACAAAATGTGATTTTGGAAAAGGACCTCAGTAAATAGAGGAGCTCAGCTACAAGCAAGCCTGGTGGGTACACGTCCCCAGGCTGCAGAAAGCTGTTGTCATTATGGTCTGAACCACAGAATCAGAGAATTGTAGGGGTGGGAAGGGACTTTCAGAGATCACTGAGTCCAACCCCCCAGCCAAAGCAGGCTCCTTACACCAGGTTGCACAGCTAGGTGTCTAGGAGGGTCTTGAGTATCTGTCAAAGAAGGACACTCCACGACCTCTCCGAGCAGCTCAAGAAAACTGAACAAACACACTGACCTGCATTCGTGAGTTAATTCATTGATTTCATCAGCAATCCTTAGTTTGACTCAGACCCAAAGTAAAATACAAGCATGCAGTGCACCAAAACCCAGGCTGCGAAACAATCCCAAGGGCAGTGGTTTCCTCAAAGATGTGTGATGACTTGAAGACATGGGTATTAGCCAGGATCAGATTACGAAGTGGTATGAAATCCTTTTGAACAGGCAGTGTGAAAGAAGAACTTATTAAACAAGGTGACAACGCTACAGGATTTAGGAAATCTTCAGAGATACTGCTGGCAGCACCCAGATGCACAATGTCTCTTCGTCCTGATTTCCAAGCTGTAAGGGAGCAGCAGTGCCCCATTTCCTCCAGCCTGAGCCAAACAGCAACCACAGCACGTGATGGGCACCACAAGGACAAAATGAAGCAAATGTTCTGCAGCTGTGTTGGCTTTACTTGGCATGTGCTAAAGCAGGCTTAAACTCCCACGTTAGATGAAGAAAAGGAAAAGATAGACAAACAGCTCATTACTTTCTGTGTATTAAACTGCAACGCTATCTTGTTGTAGAAACAGTACAATGAAATGATTAATAGCTACACCCTAGCACACTTTCCAAATTCTTCCAGTAATTCCTAAAATCTGCACACTTAACTTTATATAATCTTAGTCACAATTCAAAGATGTGAAAATAAGACTGCATTAAGCATAATCTGTTTACAAATCCAAGAACCATGCTTACTTCAAGAGCCAAAAAGAAAAGAACAAAAGGTTGTTTAGAAGTATAACCAGTGATATCTAAAAACCCCTAACCGTCCATCTCCCACATGACCCACTGTTTATCCTCACTTGGCTTTGCACTTATCTCCTCTTGCTACATACTTAGACCAGACTTCTTGCCATTGTTCCTTCCTCCTCCTTCCTCCTGGGACTGCCAACATCACTCTTCATTAAAAAAGAAAGTTCAAAATAAAAGCACTGCACTGCAAGTATTTAAACAATCCATTTCTTGAACTGTTCCACCAAAATAAACTAAAGGTTACTCTGAAAGTAATTCCTGGCATAGGTTAGTGATATCCCTTCAAAGCAAGGACTTGTCAAAACCTTTTTTTTTCTTTTAAAATTAAGAGACAATCCCAGATCTCTAACTCTAAAATTTTAAAGGCAAGGATGAAGTCCACATAACTTAAAGGAGTGAACCATGACTTAGAAGAAAAGCTGCTGTTTTTCGTAAGTTATCTCACAAAGTTTTACCATCTCAAGGAAGTCTCTCCAGAGCACAAAACCCACAGACTGAAACCCTAACTTTAATCCCAGAACAAAACCAAAAAGTGGCTGTACCACATCTATCCGAGAAGATCTATTTAGCCTTGCATCCAGCAGTGAGCAAGAGAAATGAGTAGGAAGGAATTAAAGAGCCAAGTAAGGCAAAAGGACACCTTCCCAGATTTCTGCCCAGCTTCACACAGCTTGTGGTTGAGCCAACACTCACCAGTTCTGCATGCCTTTTCTCCCATGGGCTTTGTCCAGTCACTGTCTGACCCCTTCTAGCCTCCTGAATGTCTGACAGCAACAAGTTCCAACAATTACCCCCAAAGAAGAATTCTCCACTATTTGATTCTGAAGCAAATTCTGTCTGACACTTCCTGAGAAGGTATATTGGAAGAGATTCGGAATGGCTGCCTTCTGAACAAAATAAACCATCACCTCAACTTCTTCCCAGTCATCTCCTCTATAGCTTGAAGGGTAAGTAGATATACTTAATTGTTCCTTGCATAGGAAACCTTGTCTGCTTTTGAATGTTCTCGTCACTCCACAAACCTTTAAGTTCTTCCATAATTTCTTTTTTTGAGAAAATTGTAAGAAAAACAAAACAAAAACAACCCCCTTTCCCCCTCCCCAATAAATAAATAAAAACCAACACCAAAACAAACCAACCAACCAAACCAGAAAAACACCCCAAAACAACAGAAAAAAAGGAAAAAAAAACAACAACAACCCAACCAGAATTCCACAGCATAAGGAATATGAATAATATTTATACATTAACATTGCTTTGTTCTCTATTTATTAGGAGTCAGGAATTACTAGAAAATAATTCCAATGTAGCAGGACTAAAACACCTCTATGTTTGAAAACATCATGAAGGAATTATAGAAACCTGTATAATTAAGATCATGCAGATATTTAAATTAAGGTTGGTACATGAACATAACAACACTGATCATATCAGCTTTCAGAGAACATTAAAACATTTCTACTTAAAAAAATCACTTCCTATTAGACAGACTTAATGGGCATATCTGTTGATTCAGATATACCTTGTGGGTGTAGACACAAAGGAGATATTGGTGAAAAAATAGATCTGTATTTAATTGAAGCTTGTGGGCCAATGAATCACAATCTTTTCTTAAAGAGTAAAAATTAAAATGCAATGCTTGCCCACTGTAATCTTTACCCACTATAATGACACCACACAAAAAACAAAGCTTGCACTATATCCATCTTTTAAGTTTTTCTTCTTTGCACACAACATCTTTACTTCCTACTCTTCTCTCCCAATAGTCTCACCATAACATCAGTTAACTGTATTTACTTTACCTATATTCTCATAGTTATCAAGCTGAGAGATTACGTATTTCAGTAGATGCAGAAAGAAGCAGTTTTCTTGAACGAAAAATCTGGTTAAAAAGGTAGCTTTTTTTTTTTTTCCAACTCATTCAAAGCTGTTTGTAACATAAAATTATGAATCTCATCAAGAGGTAAAAGAGAAAAAGGAGAAAAATAACAATAATAAAGACAAAGGATCCTGTAAGCACGCTTTCATTTACATGGGCTATTTTTTTTTTTTTGGAGTTACCATTTTTTTTTAAAGGTGACTTCTCCAAGTGGGAGTAGTGCTTACTTGTCTCAGTAACGCAATTCACTTTTTCTACAAGACTAACTCACCAAAAATGGACAACAGATCATTTTATTTTAAAAGCCAGCTTCAGAGTAGACAATGGCTTATTTTATTAACATATTTTAATAGATTAATTTCCAAATGGCAACATCAATTTAACTTAGATGTCAATATCAATTTAGAAAATGCATTGTTATCACCCATCAAATTAGCACTACCAAATCTAGGCCTACTACAGTCCTCAGAAAGTAGGCTTACAATCACAGGCTCTAGTTCTCATGGGGGACTTTGATCACCTCAATATTTACCAGAAAAAGCAGCACTACCAGGCACACATGGTCCAGGAGCTTCCTGCAGTGCAAGGAAAGTAACTTTCTGACACAGGTGGTGGAGGAGCCAACAAGGAAAGGAGCACTGCTGGACCTTCTTAAAAACAGGGAAAGTCTGGCTGAGAACATGAAGGCAGCCTTGGACGCAATGACTACGAGATAGTGGAATTCAGGATCTCACATGAAAGAAACAAGGCAATATATAGCAGGAGAGCCAAACTTGACTTCTTCAAGGACGTACTTGGAGGTTTCTCATGGGTTGAGCAATGGAAGGTAATGGGGCTCAAGAGAGCTGGCTGACATCCAAGCATCACTTCTTCCAAGCTCAAGATCAGCGCATCCTAGGAGTAGGAAGTCAGCCAAAGGTGGCAGGAGACCCACATGGATGAGCTAGCAACTCATGGAAAAATTCAAATAGAAGAAGAAAGTCTATGGAAAGTGGAAAAGGGGCCTGGTCTCTTGGGAGAAATGTTGTCAAGGCACACAGGGATGCAGTGAGGAAGGCTAAGGACCACTTGGAAATAAATCTGACAAGGGAGGTTGAGGACAACAAGAAAGGCTTTTCTAAGTATGTTAACAGCAAAAGAAAGACTGTGGAAAATGTGGGACTGCTGCTATAGGAGGTGGGTGTCCTGGTAACAGGGGACACTGAGAAGGCAGAGTTACTGAACGCCGTTTTTGCTTCAGTTCTTTCTGTTAGGACTGCTCTTCAGGAATTCCAGAGAGTCTGGAGAAAGGAAGACCTCCCCTTGGTTTAGGAGGATCTGCTCAGAGATCATCTAGGCAAACTCAAGACACTCAAATCCATGGGTCCCGATGGCGTGCACCCATGAGTTCTGAGGAAGCTGGAAGTTACGACCAAGGAACTTTCTATCACTTTTGAAAGGTCTTAGAGAATGGGAAAGGTGTCCGAGGATGATAAGGGTACTGAAGCACTGGAACAGGTTGCTCAGAAAGGTTGTGGAGTCAGTCTCCTCTGGAGATATTAAAAACTCGTCTGGACAATTTTCTGTGTAACCTATTGCAGGAAACCTGCTTTAGCAGGGGGTTGGATTAGATCTCCAGAGACCCCTTCCAACCCCTGTGATTTCCTCAGCAAGAATTTCAGTAGTGACCTCATAAAACACTCAGAATATAGAATTAAACAGAGGAATTTTACTCCTCCTTAGACAGTGGGACAAAAATCATAAAGCCCTAAAACAGTGATTCACTTTATCTACCCCTCCTAGAAGAGTACTATAATTAGGAGACTACATCCACACCCACCGCTAAAGAAACACGAGCACTTAAGAAACACTGTCAAGTTTATAAAGTTCTATTAACATACACAAACTCTGTAATGAAGCAAATGTTAATCCATCTGCTTTTAAGCTGATGAAATTATAGATCCAGAAATAGCATCTTTGATATCAAACAATCCCAAAGTATGAAATATCATTTGCTCAGTCCAGCTTACGATACGAACGGAAGAATCAGTCTGAAGAGCTGAATAAAAATCCATAGTTTTAATGACACTAAAAATGATCACCATGAGATTTCTAAGGCTCTTCAGTGGTCAGTTTGACCTTGTTTGAGGTTATGCCACCACTACAGTTCACCCAGAAAATCTAGCCCCTGGCTCTCAGCACCAAGCTGGGCAGGTGCAGCAGTGTGCTCTGCAGCCATTCCCACAAAGCGTGCTCACACACATCATTCTCTGTGCTCTTGGGCTTTGAGTACAGACCTCATCTCCTGTGTGACAACTCTGCTCAGCTACTTTGCTATGTGAGAAGATACCCTATTTTTATTTATTTTTTTGTTACTATATTTAAAAGAACAATGAAAATTAACTTGAGCTTTGTTCTCAGCACACGTGGGAAGAACAAACTACATGAGCAAAATCAGCACACCAGCTCCACAAGCTTGTCCACCCTTAAGGAGACAGGCTGTGTGTCTGCAAAGAGGGAAGCATGAATGCTCTAGTAACAGTTCCTCTCCTAAGCTCCATGTAATATACATCAAGAAAATACATTTAAGCTATCTAATGAGAATGTAAGCGAGAGAGGTATCTGCTTTCCAAAGGCAGATCCTATCTCTCTAGGTTTAGGCACTTCAAACACTAAAATATTTCACCAATTTGTGATACGCTCCCAACTTCAAGAAAGAGAACAGAAGAAGCTCAAAGCACCTTACAAGAAAATGCAAACAACTGTTTCCAGCATGAACAGCCAAGCAATAGACTAAGTTAGATACGTAAGCGAAGAACGTTCTCTCCATGTGTTATTCAGTACCATAAATGCAAAGAACTAGTTTTTGAGAAACCTGTAACACTGATTACCTCTGGTCATAGCACACCTTTATTACTCAATCAATCCTAATACTGTATGTTACATTAACTCGTTTACACTTTGATAAAGATGATAAGAAATTAGTGAGGAAAGAATGTTAAATTAGTTCTAAGATTGAGCCATTATCCTTGAAACATCAAGACTACAGCCAAATCCTACTTTTTGTTGTATACAGTAGGTAACCATCAAAGTTTTTAGCAATTTTCTTTTCTTAACCCATGAGAAATCCTCCCATCTTTTATTTTCCTCCAGGCTAGCTGACAATTCTTCTGCCCCCAATATTCACAGGGAAATCAAAATCAGGAGGCGTCTTACACTCCTTCAACTTGTCAGCTAAATTTACAAAACAAAACTGCTTTTACTATGCTTGAACAATGCTGAGTTGATTCAAATATGCATTTGTGGCACAACCCTACTTTATTCAAAACAGCTCTTAATGAGCAGCTAAATTATTAGATGGTCACGAGGCAAAAAACGTCTATAGGTTACAAGTATTAGCAACTGTATTCTGATTATAATTTTGCCTATAATCACAATAATTAGAAATAAAGACAAAATCTGAGGTTTGACATCTGCCATCACGGTAAAATCCACCAGCATGTAGCCACACTGTAAGATGAAAGCTTATCACTATAGAATCACTGTGAATCTAGAAGTGAAGGGGTCCAACACTGGGCAGCACAAGGAGACAAATCTCAAGTTTAAACCTTGTTCTCAATTATGACAGTAAAAGACACAAAAATCCCCAGCTCCCGACTTAGAAACATGTACTTTAGGCCACTCCTAATACAGTACTGGCTGGTCACTAGTACTTCCTAATAGCTCTTCATTTTTGGATAATGGGATATACTGAGAATGTAACTGGAGGCACACAACTCAACGACCATCTCCTGGATAAAAGAGGCAGGAAACAGCACTGCAGATATACTGCAACAAAATTAAAGGTAAAGGTAAAGGCAACTAAGTCATAAGCAGCAAGGAAAGCACACAAAAAAATCCACCACTACCAAAAGAACCTTTAATTTCAAGATAAACAGGCAAGTCACAAAACAAACAGGAATAAAAATAAAGTTAGCTCTATAACTGGAAGATGAACATTAATCCATCTTGTTAAAATAATACGTAAGGCAGAGAAAATTTATGCCTGTAAAAAAGTAAAGCAGTATCTGATAAAATGAAGTGTTCCACAGAGGACGGACCTAGGAAATTTACACACAAGAAGCTTCAAGGAAATAACTGAGGAGCTCTGGAGCTCTCTGAAACACAAATGTTGTTTTTTTAAATATCTGAAGAAATTCTAAAGATCAAAGGTCTCTCAGCATTAATATTAAAAAATGTAAAAGGGAAGATTCAGGAACTCTACAGTGATGAGGCTGGCATGGATTCTGAAGAAAACAGTGCGATGACAATGGGAAAAAAATGGGAGCTAAAAATACCCTGTCAGTCAAGCAACCTTCATAAGGTCACAAGAGGAGAGAGCCAGCGGAAGCTTCAGCTCCAACAAGGAGATCTACAGGTGCTACTGCTCTGAAAAGAACATTCTCCTTGTTTATGGAAAGCTAGCTGACATAAGGAGAGCAAATAAATAAAAAGGCAATAGATATCCACTGCGGGACTCATGATAATACCTCAAACACAAAAACAGCTGCTCCACTGGAAAAGGCATGCAGAATAAAGAAACAAAACACAACTGTCCTTGATACAGGACACACATGGACACAAAAGTGTTGCTAAGAATTAAGAAAATTAAAGGTAAATAAAATCTTAAGAAAAGAACAGGAAGAAAATGCAAGCTATCAAGTGCTGTAAAAGAAGAAAGCCTTGAAGAGTTTCAGTGTGGGCATGAGAGGTTCATCTGCCAATGCTTACAGCAAGCCTTTCACTCCCAAATAAAGGCAGGAAGAAATGTAATAATCGAAGCCAGAGAGGATGTGTGTGTGCATGCATGTGTGCAAGGTATATATTCCTCCAACTAAAAAAAAATCCAAAGCATCACAGAATAAAACTGCACTGAAGAAGCACATTCTGAGGAGAGCTGAAGAGTCTTCTGTCCCACATGAGAATTAAACTATGGCACCGACTTCAACACCCAGCACTCCTCACTTGAGGAAAAAGGAAGACTCTGGATGAGTCACATCTTTTTTTAGGGCACCAAATATATGCACTGCCTTTCAAGCTCTTCCTTTTCCTATCAAAGCCAACATCAGATTATAAACACAAATCAAAATTTTTATTGAACTGAACACAATGGAGAACTGCCCAGAATTACTGACATGGGCAACAACGGATATCGTTTTAATAGTGAACGATGAGCTTCTAAGTGTGAAAGAAAGATGGCATCAGGGAGAAGAAAGCCAAAATAAAAGGCCTTTCAGTGAGGCTGAAAAATAAGAACGGAAAAATGAAAGAGAAGGTACCAAAAAGATAAATAAAAACACTTACTGGAGTGAAATATATAAAAAGGGAAAAACAGACCAACTGTATGGGGAAAAATCTGGTGAGGGCAGAGGAAATCACAGCAACTCAGTATAGTAAAGGAAGCAATGACTGAGAAATAAAGGCCAGAAGTAGGTGAAGAAGACAATTAAGAACACAATTAAATCTTAAAACCAACCAGAAAATGAACTGATCTAATGATTCCTAGGCTGCAAGGTGTATCAGTAGTATTCTGTAAGGTGAAGGCAATTCTTAACAGGATTGACCAATATTCACTGACCATCCATTTTCTCCTAGGCCTTCACCCCTTGGAAAAAAACAACCATGTTTTTAACAAGTTTAGGAAGAAAAGAGCTATCTGAATGCCGCAGGTGAAAGGAAGGGAACTGTACCAAGGTCACACATCTGGCTCCTCGCCAGCTCTAGATACCTGTGTGTCTAAAATGAAGGCCATCCCAGGAGCTCCTCAGAACAACCGGATCTGAAAGATATTTATGAGACTACACCTATCCCGTTCCACACAGCACATACTCCAAACTGACGTGTCTGTTATCTGCAGTGCTTTGGTAAATCAAGTTGCCCAACAGCCGTGGGAGTGATCTGCTTACCTATAGACATCTAAGTTCGCGTGCGTGTCAGTAACCTAAGAATCAAACCCAAAATAAAATATCAATCTGCAATCAAACTGGAATGGGGAAAAAAGGAATTGGTGTGGCACTTCAACAGAAGACAAACGCTATCAAAATAAAAAAAAAAGAAAGCCGAAATCAAATTAGCCACAGAGCTGTATATATACTACTACTAATTTACAAGCTAGTTTTCAGTTCTACACTAGCAGGCTTTAAAAGAAAGAAATATCCTCTGCAATAAGGAAACAAAAATGATTTCCACCTAAAAGAGATGACTGTTCATCAAAGATGCATTAACTACTGGCAAATGCCTTCAGATTAGGAGGGATTAACTGTAGTTAAATAAATTGCAAATAGGAAGAAAAAACCTTGATCTCCTCCATGCCCACTGACTCTTCTCATCATCTGTGATGTTCAGTGAAGAGTCTGACTCCATATTCACTCCTTCCTGTTGAGTACTTACAGATTTCACTACAATGAAGCCTCTGCTCAGGGCTAAAAGAACCTCAGCCCCCTCAGCCTCTTTTACCACGACAGAGACAACACTCTTTCATCACTTCCAACTAATTGCTAAATTGGAAGCAGGACACTGAAGTAGCACTGGTGGCAGGGACTCCATGCCAGCATTACACACAGCACTGAAACTCTCAGGCTGGGAAGCCTGAGACAAGCCACGTTCCACACATTCAGTTCCAACAACTGAATGACAAAAGGTTAAAAAATGTTCTGTGTATATACGCACACAGCTCTGCAGACAGAAAGTAGATGCAACCCACCTTCCTTGTAGGAACTCTTGCATTTTTTTGGTCAAAACTCTAATAACTTCAAATTTGCACAATCTCAGTGTACATTGGATACCTGGAAAATTGTTCCTGAAAACAGGATTTTAAGCCACTGAGACTGTATACCTACGGTGACCCTTATCAAGTTATGATTCATCTACACTTAACTGATAAGAGGGTACTTTATTATGACTTTGTATCTTAAGCAATCATGTAACTACTACTAGATTAAAATGAGGGTAGCAGGCAGCCAACACAGGACAGAAACGTACTCAAAAATGGTTAAAAACAAAACCAAACAACCAAAATCCACTGAGTAGCCTTGTGAAACAGCTATGTTTTTGAAAATATTCACAGTTTCAATTCACCAGACTTGAAATGCAACGAATACTGACATGAATTACAAGGCAAGTAAGATATTTTAATGACCATAATTTGATAGTTTTTCACAGAATCAGTGAAAGGCTTGGGTTGGAAGGGTCCTCACAGCCCACCCACCCAACCCCTGCCGTGGGCTGGCTGCCCCCCACCAGCTCAGGCTGCCCAGGGCCCACCCAACCCGGCCTTGAGCACCTGTGGGGATGGGGCAGCACAGCTCTCTGGGCAGCTGTGCCAGGGCCTCACCGCCCTGAGCAAAGAACTTCCTCCTAACATCTAACCTAAATCTCCCCTGTTAGTTTAAAGCCATTCCCCCTTGTCCTGTCACTATCAGAGAAGATTTTGAAGATAACTGTCTACAGAATACCATATACAGAACACCAAGG
The DNA here is from genome assembly GCA_023055505.1 of Callipepla californica brunnescens. Lineage (NCBI taxonomy): Eukaryota > Metazoa > Chordata > Aves > Galliformes > Odontophoridae > Callipepla > Callipepla californica. The sequence continues at coordinate 10,135,319 of JALIRH010000007.1, forward strand.
AGAAAAGAATGTGGCTCTTAGAGGATACAGAATTACACAATCTGACTTCCCACTCCAGGACAACCACCTGGTCTCCTGAATATCTCAAAACTCAGATGTCAAAACTGGATACAGGTGGATAAACTACTGGTAATCTCTGCGCTGCAATGAGAAGTAAGATCGGTTCTGAAACAACATCTAGGAAACGCCTTGACGTTTTCTTCTGCAATTTTCATCCCAATCACGTAGTCAAAAACATCAAGATTAGGCCGCCTTAGCTGGGATCCTCCCCGGGCAATTGTGATCTCCTTTCTGCAAACCAGATCTCCCATTCGGAGGCGTGGTACAAGCTGTACGGCTGCAACTCATGCAAAATTTTTAATTGGGACTTTTGATGTAGTTGGGGCCAAGATTCACGTTCTGCGTAACCATTTTGAGAGGTACAAATATCTCTAAAGGACGAAGACCAAGAAAGAGAGAATGAAATCAACAGATTTTAAAAAAAGAAGTCTGCAACTACATTTTAACCTGGTCTATTTTTCTACTCAGGAAAAGTCTAAGAAAAACAATTTTGATTCTGAAAACCAGCTTTTGCACAACAATTATGATCTGCTGAATAAGTGTACATACTGGAGAACAGTAACGTTACTTGTAGCAGCATCACTGAGGGCGTGGGCTACAAGCACCTTGCTACAGCCCCAAACCCAGCTTTTCCTGTTAGCAGCATTGCTGCTTTCTGCACTCAAAAACCTAATGTTTTATTTGCACGCCTCAAAAATCCATAATTAACTTCATATTTCTTTTCCTGGAACACAAATACCAGTGGAAAAGTGTTAGCAAAGAACATAATAATTCTCAATACGGGACAAGTTACATTTTGCCTGTTCATTCCTATGCAGGTCAGTAATACCCTTACGTTGTATTTAACACATTTCAGCCAGCACAGCAAGAAAGAGAACATGTGTTATTTAATCCACATTTAGCAAAAATTCTTTTTAGTGTTTTACACAAATACTATGTAGTCCTTAGACATGAAACCAAATCCTGTTTCTGAATATACCAACAGCAGTTCTGAATACCTTTTTCTCAGCAAGTACTTACTGATCTTGTTTTAACTTAGTTAATCAGCCTAATTAGACTGGTTAATGATTAAAGCACGGACGGTCACTGATTGCACTGCTTTCTGCACAGGCTCCAATAATATGAAACCTGAACTCTACAATGTAGGAACAGATTTAATCAATTTATCAGTACATTAACCAAAAATTAAAATACCACAAGATCATTAGCTGGTTGTTTGTTTTTAATCTATTATTTAAAGACAAAAAAATTACCTCAACACAAAAGATCCTAAGATCGAGGCCATGTAACTTCATCTCCTCCGGAAAGTGCTGATGAGCACTGAAATACGGAATATGACCTTCAACAACAAACCTGTGTAAAAAAGCAAAGACAAATATAAATAGCACAACAAAAGCAGGACTGTTCTACAATTAATCCAACTATCAATTTCTGGTTTAAAACAACGTCTGTATTATACTGCTCAAGCAATACTATCTGAATTCCACGCCCCTATATGCTCCACAGGATGAACACCAGGTCCAACCTTTAACAGGCCTTTAAGTTCAGGCTCAGATATGACTGACAAATGGTGATGTTATGGCAGCAAGCTTACAATCAACAGGCTTGCATACAGTTTGTTCTGCACATTCTTCAGCTCCTGTGCTTTCGAAACTGCTTCGAGCCCCACCTGAATGGTAATGGTATCTTTCTTTGAAATTCTAATGCTTTAAGTAAATTTTACAGATTGAAGATGAAACACTTTCTGCTGTGAGTGAAGCAATATGGGGGGGGAGGGAAGTCAGAGGATTATGGGCACACACAGAATCACTACTCCAATAATTAGCCTGATTAAAAATTATATATAATTTCACTGAGAAGTTCTTTGGCATGCTAATAAAATCCAAAATCATTTCTTTTGAACTTGCACCCAAATAATGTGTTTTTCACTAAAAACTAGCACGCAGTTTACAGTAGTTATTTTTTTATTTTATTTTTCCAGATCCATGCTATGGAATTTTGCAACATCTACCAATAACAAGACAACAGCACCTCCAAACCCCGTGCTTATCTGATATTGATGCTCACAGCAAGCAAAGCAAGCACTGAAGTCTGGAGCTTCATGACAGGACAGGCACTGCTCCCGTTCCAGATTAAAGCCTCCCACAGGGCTCAGAGCTGCCTTCCTGTATTACTTTCCCCCAGAATTTGTTCAAGCAATAATTTAGATCCGAACAAGTTAACGCTTCAAACAGGCCAGACCCTGTTCTTTATATGGCATCAGGTTAGAAAACAGTTTTCTCCCCTGTGCCAGCTGTGCCTTCTTTTTGCACGACATCCCTCTGATGTTGCTACACAAACTGGTGAGGTCTTAGCCTACAAACTCCTACAGCGTTGGTAAAGCTGGGCTCTGCATCAGCTCCAAGTTCTGGGCAGGACCCGCACACCCCAATCGTTGGAGAGGTCCCCTCCCAGCAGCAGCCCGAGTTCCTCATAGCACACAGCCATCTGTCACTGCCACTCACATCGTGTCTGGAGAAGAGCAAAACAAAACCAAGGCAGAACAATGTCTTCCCTGACAGAGCACTCACCTCTCTCCTCAGCCACGGCAGGGCACAAACTCACGTTTTCTTTTCCACTACAGCACCTTAATCACCCCTTGCTGAACATTACAGTGAAAGTATAGGTGAACTGATTAGAATTCTGTCTTAAGGGCTAGTTGCTGTAACTGGCAATGAGTGCTGCCCCACACTATCACTGAGGTTACCCATCCAGACCCAGCACCCACTGCTGGTTGAAGTCACGCTGTAATAAATTGAACAACTTAACCTAAGGAATGCAAAATGGACAGAGCTAACCAGAAAGCTCAACATAACCAGTTGTACTTCCCTCCTTCTGCTCAGGCTGTGTGCTCCTGGGGCGTAGCATTCTCCTCCACAAATTCAACTCACAGCAGCAACAAAAGCACCCCTGTGACCCTACTATAAGAAGGAAAGAAGGGCTTATTTGCTGTCATCTAAGAAACGGAGGCTAACAAGCAGCTCCCACAAGTGCCACAACTGGCTTTGTAAAGCCAAGAGGAGGGAAGTAAGCAAAGGGCTCAGCTGACTGCAAGCACTGAGCGACACCTGGTAAGGAGCACTCATACAATTAGCTGCCAGATCTGAGAGGTGGCTCCAAGAAACTGAGAGCAGCAACTCCTGAGCCAGCACAGCACCAGCTGGAGGACAAACAATCAAGGCACAGGGTGTGGTGTGGCCTCGATTGCAGCTAAACCACCCGTAACAGCTTGCTGCCTCCCAAATGGGAAATCCCACCCTCCCCGCTGCCCTCTGCATCACACTCCTGCCTCCTCCCTGCTGACAAAAGCACTTGTGTCACTTCTCCTACCGAGGATTAGACTGAAAACAGGCTTTTTGTTTTCCAGGGTTTGATCTGAAACAGACAGATTTCCAGACTCTGCCGACATTACCGCCAGCACAGCGTGGAAAGGGATCACAGTGAAGCAAATTACACAGCACTAAAACACCCACTGAAATTTAACCTGCAAAATTTGTTTCTGATCTGCTTTCAGCTAACGCACCAACAGCTGGGTGAGTGCTAGTATCCAGCACAAGAGAAAACACAGCAGTGCCTATGCAAGAGGCAATGCAACAGAGAAGCAATGCCTACAAACGTGGTGGTTGCGTGCTTATGGTTTGTTGCTTTTAGAAGTTCTCACTAACTTGGCTTTACCACGTCAAAGCATTGCAACTGCTGCAAAAACAATGACGATACCTATCCTAGGCTGAAATTACTGTCTCTGTGCAAAAACATGCCCTCCTCTCAGGTGGAAAGCTGTTTTCATGTTTTAAAATCCATGAAACAGTATGAACACTCTGCTATGAATGCAAGGTGCCGATGATTCAGGACTTTGACACTTAACTCTCAAAGCCTGGATTTGGAACAGAACTTGAGAATCTTTTCTACTGCCTGCTGCTCTTCCAACTAACAGACGGGTGATCAAAACACTCCCAGGACAACGTATCAGTGAAGTGCTTGAACGGCACATAGCGCACAGCCCGTGTCCTTTTAATTACAGCAGCAGCACACATTAGTCAGGGCTAAGTGCAAAGAAAATCCTGCGTACTACGAGGAAACGATGCATCTGTTAAAGCCACACAGCAATGCCACAAACTGATTACAAGTTCAGTCTTGCTGGAGTAGCCAGGTATAACCTCATTTGAGAAGCAGTAGTTCTCAGCCTCTCAAAGCCTAGCACCTCATTTTTTTCCCCTCCACAAACTCCCCATTTTATTAATTAGTTAAAAGAGTACACTGCACGTAGAGCGCTGTGAGATTACTCACGGTGGAAAAGGATTTAATATTACGTATACTAGAGCAGAAGGTTGTTAAAATGTTATTTTTAAACCAAAATGTCCCTTCCAGAGGTGGTAATTGTAGTGTTTTTTTTCTGCTAAGTGTGTCAAGTAGCAAGGAGGAGTGTATTTTTGGTGTAGTAAATCCTTTAAAACCTGGCAGGTTGCCCCAGTGTGGTGCCTAAGCATGTGTCACAAGGGAGGAGCAGGAGTCAGCTGACTGCAAGGCAGGGAGAAAACCAAACTGAGGACAAAACAAGGCAGAACTTTTAAGCACAACTGTAATTCGGATGGTTTAAATAAAACGATTTGCTTATAAGGATTTAAAAGGCAATGCTGAATATTTCATGTTTTCATCTCTGGTCTGTCGCTATTTTGATCTATAGCTCAATGCATGCAAAAATGTTCACACTGTCTGAATTTTGAGCTTAAATATTCAGGCGTTAGAAAACAAGAGTTTGATGGTAGTTCATGCAGTTTGGAATTCTCTCCCCTTCTTCATCAAACTTGTGAAAGGCAAAGACCTTAAGGGTAGGGAGGGAAACATGATAATGTAATTACAGTCTTCTACAACTATCGTATCATTGTAAAACTTTGCAATACAAATGGCCTTCTTTTAAACATCACTTTTTGCATTTAATTCCCTTCTTATGTTCAGTGCATTTAAAGTCACCCAATCATTTCAATCCCCCACTGCATTCATGGGTGTGTGTTTATATAGAGTGTTAAACTCATAAAGTGTCCCTAATTAAACGATACATTCTTTCAAATCATCTTACTTCAGTTTCCAATTATTAGTTTCTGATTCTGCTTTTTCTCTGCTGTATTTGGTACCTTTTTTATTTTTAGTAAGACAAAGGATGCTCTCCAGGTTCTGAATTTTCACGGATCTTTTCTGCAGCCTCCAGATTTTGAAGAGTCAAACACAGCAATACGGCATTAATATGGAATCAACACGGTTTACCTAACTACTGCATTTTATTCTTACAGCTGACTTTCATAGCTTTTTTTTGTTTTTGCCTTCTTATTGCAAGGTGGTTTTGATTTCTACTATTTCTTTACCTCCTCAATATTTACTTCTGTACTGCAAGGTGCTTCTCTGAACTTTGAAAGCCATGCTGACAGTTTAGATGCATTTTTTATGCTACAGCATATCCAGCTATGCAAACACGCAACAGTTTGTGTGACTGTGATTGATGAAGGCAACAGTCATCCCCTGAGTTTAAATCAAAGGATTAAACATCAGTTTACATACAGATAATGTGCCCAGCATTAATCACTATAGTTCAAGACGTACAAACCTCTCTTGCCTTGAAAGTAGTCAGAGAAGAATGTTTCTATCATTCTCAGAAAACTTGCACAAAGCTAGCAAAGTGCAGGGGGCAGCACCCAGAGGGACACTGGGATAAACTCACCCTGTATTAAACCTTCAGCAGCAATACTAGTTACATCCAACACACGTATTACCTTGTGCTTTAGCCCACAGTTTATGTACTTGAAAAAAATAAAAGCTGACCAACTGAATCCTACCTTATCAATTCGATCTTGAATCAGTTTTTTCCTCTATTCTGCTCAAGTGCAATTTGATCTGCACACCTACAGTTACTAGATCGTTTTGGCAAAAAGAAAAAGACATTTTCCCCATATTTCTAGAAATGGACACTATTTCTACAATGATTAAAGAAGAATATCAGCACACAAAAGGTCTTACAAAGCAGCCCTAAGAATGTCTGAATGTAAGGTACTTTGGACTGATTTAAAATATTTATCGCTAACAAGAGAAAAAAGTTGACAATTTAATCCCTTAAGGAAACAAGGAATGTGTTCATACCTATGTTGTAGGGGAAAGAAAAGAACTATGCTGTCAGTAATAACTTGACAACTCTCATATTTAGCATCAAACTACATCATTAGATGATTTTATATCTACTGTATTAAGAGCTCTTCATTCTGAACTATGATCGACTACAAATACAAAGATATAAAAGGCAAAGAAGGACTTCCTATATTAATTTCTGAGTCCCACTCCATTACGTGAAGCTATTTAGTTACCTTCCAGATCATTGTATACTGCTGGCATTGTTTGCATGATGACACTGACGCAAGTCCCAGGGAACATCTACTCATTTAGTTTTGGCATGCTGACAACAGCAAAAATAGCAAAAATGTGACCGTGCCTACTGCTCCACTGAATCTTAATTTCAAAGGAGAAGGACAAACATCTTTAGTTCCTAATCCTTCTGCCTTGCAGGTCTCTGAGTTTCAGTGCAAGCAACAAAAGAGAATGTTGTCAAGAAGCAGCTGCACAAATTCTTGTGTCAGAGAATAGTTAGGATACTAAACATAAAGGACTCCTAGCTGAGCAGATTAGTAACAAGGTAACAGGAAAGGTCTCATTAAAAAAATATCAGTTATAAAAGCAACAACTGTCTCAGCAGAGACCATTCATACCTTAAGAGATCAGATAATGTCATTGGTTCTTTCAGCCAGAGTAATGCCATGTAACAAAACGAGAGGGTCATGGGCATTGACATCCTCAGCTTCTCCTTTCGGTTCTTCATGAAATACAAGCCACCATCTACTGATCCAGAGCATACAGAGGTGCTTCCTATGGTTTGTGTTAAAAATGGAAAAGAAAAAAGTAACTGGTATGACATAGAAACAGTACAGAAAACAAGAGAGAGGAATATACGAGTACTCCCGTTCAGCAACTAGTAACATTTCCAAATCAATACTCTGCAGTTGCTTGGTAGTCCAAGTACTTCTACTGCTAAACAGCTTCACTCTAATTTATTCATCTGCCATTATATGAGACAGCAACCTATCCACTAAATAACTATCTCAGTTAAACATGGGATGGATCACATAAGAAGAGACCTTGTTCCAGAACCTGTAGAAACAGAACCTTTAGGTCTCCGGACCTTTTGTAGGAGCTACACTTCCCAACTTTTCAGAAGTCTGAGTTTAACTGCAGTTATGAGCTGGAAATTCTATTTTCCATTTGGCAGATAAGGAAGCAGTGGAGAAATGAGGGAAATTTCTATGTGATTAAATCAACGCCTTGGAGATGGGGATTAAAACACAGTTTGAAGCTTCTGCACTGTCAGAGCTTTAACAAGAACACGATCTACACTGCAGAGACTTAAATGAAGTTAAGGTGTGTATGCATCTGCCATAAAAATAGGTTGTTGTTTTTATAATTTAAATTCAATTAAAAAAAAGAAGAAAAAAAGAACTTTAGAACACAAAAGTATCAAATGGTAAAGAAGGTTAAAAAACACACACACAAAGAGCCACAAAACAACCAAGCCTCAGTGAGGGTAGCTACTGAGATGAATCACTAAACAGAGAGAAGCAGCAATGAGAAATGTAATTTACAGGAGTGACATACAAGTTAGGAGCCTTTTCAGCAGTGAAACCTTGAAGAACAGTGAAGGAGGAGGAAAAACTGAAAAGCTTCTCTTCCCTACATCATAAACTAGCCAGGACAAATGAAAATGTTTTGTTTCTAAAGCACACCAACACAAAACATGAACACTGACTCTGTAGTGACTTTCCCCACATTGCTTCCCCCACAGTTCCCCTGTTCAGGCAGAAAGTGCAAAGACTGCTCCACAGCTCCCAAGCTGGGATCTGCAGGGCCTCAACAAGCAGCCTGAGCAGCGAGCTGGGCAGCCCCGTGGTTAAGCTGGTAGGTGAAACCCAGGTCTGCGAGGTGGCAGCGGGCAGAGGTCTGGCACACACTGCCACACGGGCAGGTAGAACGGCAAGTACTGCGTTCCTGAGTCAGAATTAGTCTTTGATGCCACCTACTGGCTCCTCAAATGACGGTCAGCAGGGCTATGGGGACAGCACACAGCAGAGAGGATCCTGAGATGTGTGTGTGTGCTGGAGAATAAAGGCAGCAGTTAATCCTTTTAGCCAAAAGTTTCACCTTTTACATGGATACATGTGCTTAGGCAGCTTCACGACTGAAGCTTCATTGTTAATTTCACATTCAACTCAATTTAGAATAATCCTCATTATATTTGTGGCTTTAATGATAGCACACAATTTCCTTTTATTTCTTGTAGCTTGCGCAAGACATGACAACATACAATTACACACATCTAATAATTTAAGAGTTTAATAGGCTTCCCTAGTAATACCTCAGCACTATACTTAGTGGAATTTGCTATTATCCCTGTACAAAAATAACAAAAAAGTAATAAAATAAAAAAAAAGAATTGCATGTTGGAGCAGCCTCTTAGGAGAGAGAGTGTTGAGGTTTCCAGTGTGTAGCAGAAACAGCTCAGTAGAAATGGCACAGAAAAGAATGAATCCTCACTAGACCACATCTAGTATTATTTGCATCAAATTTCAATATAGAAAATAATTGCTATGCTTGTTCGATGGCTCCAAAATGTGCTTCTACTGTCACTGAGCTCTTTTCTACTTAAAGGGCTTTTAGTGAAATAGGTATGACTACTTAAAGGTTCTGTTCTGCAAAGTAACAGACCAAGAAGAACACATTAAATTATGGCCTATCTTAATGCTAACTTTCAGAAACATATTCCTAAAAAAGAAAGGAGTTCCCCTATACATCAAAAAGGAAAGAATTTGACTATTTTCACTAGAATTTTTTCACTATGTTCTTTCTTATTTAATACAAAATCATAAAACACCCTGAATCTTCTGTGTATGAATGTGCAAAGACTCTTTCCCTGTAAATCCTGACTTCTTAGTATATAAGGACAAAAAGTGCCTGCATTACATTCTCAAAAATTTGTGTCGCTATTTTTGCCCCTTTTCCCCTTCTCTTATCCTGTTCAAAAGTCTTAAAGTTTCTTAATATTTCTAATTGCTGCAGGTCAAGTTTCTCATTCTGTTTTCATTTCTGGATTGCGTGAAATAAAGAGAAAAATATGGAAGGACAAGATTATATTCTTTCGACGGCAGATGGGTAATATCATACAAGAACAGAAGTAGAACATAAAGAGGACCACATAACATGGGAAGAGCAAACACTGAAACAGAGTAAGAAGGAAAAGGCAAACAAAGAATCGAGCATAAAAGAAGAATCAGAAACTCAAAGTGCAAGCAAAAACTTTCAAATATGCTTTGAATTGTATTTCCATTATCAGAGATCACAGCACTGGCTGGCATTACACTTGCCCAGTAATACCAAAGACTTCAATTTTCTCTAACGTTTTCATTAAAATGTCAGTGTTCTGAAGTTGATTTGTGAATAGCAAGGAGAAGCTGAAGGAATGATACAAGAAGATTTTGGATGAAAGAAGCTATAAAAGAGAGCAGTAAATATAATGCAGGACAAGAGAAACAGAAGTATCAAAGACACTGTTAAGAAAAAAAAATAGAAAGAAATACACATGGGACAGGAAAAAAATAAACAAACAATGCACAGAATTAAAAAGAACAAGAGAATCAACTCTTGTTTTCAAACACAGAAGTTAGGACTGACAGTGCTGCTGTTAGTTAAACAAGTGATTATTCTTTAGAACTCCAGCATTTGTGTGTAGCTTTGCAAATAAAATAGCTTTTTCTTTCCTCATTCCAGACAGGATGCATGGAGCAATGTGGCTATAAAATACAACTTCCCTCTGCATTTCCAGATCGCGTTCAACTTTTATTTCCTTAGAGAGGAAAAAGAAAATGAAGTCTTCTGCTTTGGGCAGAATATAAAATACCTTTGTGGTAAATAGGATTGAAAACTCTGCACTTTCCAACTACACATCAACAAGTCCTTCCAATTCATTACAAGAATTGTTTCCAGATACTTCACTTCATTGCTCTTACCTGAGACCTTGCCAGCTGACGAGGCAAAGCTGCAATCTGTCTGTAGATCCCCATCGCTTTCAGAGACAGATAAAAAATGAAGGATGCTAGATCGCTCTGGTTCACTATCCATATCTGTACTGCTATCACAGACCTGATTTTGGAAATAAGACATAGTATTATCTACTCTCAGTTACTGCTTTAATCTGAACAAACCGAGTAAAGTATAACAGATACTAGTAAATGAAGTTCACATATTTACTTGCTCTATGAATCACCAGTATGCAAAGAAACCTTGACAAAAACATTCTCTTTGTGATTCTATTCCATTTCAACCTGCTACAATAACCATGAGGCAATTTCTACAAGCAAAGTTTAATGAAATAAGTAATTTCAGGAGACTGGGCATATGGTATCCCATTTAGAAGACATTCTCACTGAAGTGAGATTAATGCGAGGTAGGTGCACAACGTAAAGAAAGATTTTTATGGTTACCCTTTAAAAACGATATCCAACATCTCATAGGATATGAGCTTTTCACTTACTGATAATGTCTTGATAGTTTCACCATCTGGTCTGCTGCAATATCCCTGTTGGGTCTTCTGAAGGTAACGCCTCCAAAAATTGCACAGAATTTCATCCTGGTAAGTACAAATGGACAACAATGAGTGCCAAGTTTAGAAAACCATTGATTCCTGAGAAAACAGAACATAATTGCTAACTCAGGGACCTAAATAATATTCCAGCTCTGATTTCATTACCTCCAGTTTTTAATTCGTGTTTTGTAACTACGAAGAAAATTAAGTTTGTTTACATGTGCTCAATATTTTCCTTTTTAAAGAGAGGGTTTGATTTACCTGAAAAATGTCAGTATCTTTCAATAACACCCTTGCTGGGCACTCACAGCATGCACAACTCACAGTCTGTAGAATTCACACTGACCTCTACATACCTTCATTTGTGGACATACTCCTAAAGCTTCCAAAGCTTCAGCTTGTTGCTTCAGTACCAGCTGAAAGCCTTCACAAACATACCATTCCCAGCCTCCATCTATTTAAAAAAAAAAATTAAGAAGTGTTTTTAAGCCTTTTCCAGATGTATTTCCACTTAATATTTCTGTTATCTTGTGTCAGGACAGAGACATATCTCTAATAACTTCAGATCTGACAGAAAAGATCATTACACTGAATATTCCATTCATTTCCACTTAATCACAGACTTAAGAAAGAAGATACTACTGAATAAGTGTTGTTCTAACCACATTTCCAAATGCTAATATATTTCACTATCATTTCTAACATGGCATTTGTAAAGGAGCAGAGAGTTGCCCAGTGACCAGTTTTAAAGTGGAACCTCCTGCTGAAAAAATGAAACATCTTTTCTTGCCCATTTTGAGCACGGACAACTGGAACACATTAGGTTGCAGAACCTCATCAGGCAGAAATAAATATAAGAAAAGCACTGCCATGTTCTTCACCACTGTCTCTCAAGGAATCAAGTTTAACTGAAAGTTTCTTAGACATTCAGAGCTCCTATGACACCTCAGCATAAGATGAATTTCATAAGGAGTGGGCCTGCTCTAATCTATTCACTATTTCCTCAGAGAGCATTACACTTACGTTACTCCATACCTTTCCATATTTACAAGTCCCTTCCATAGGCTTTTGGTCTTAAAAAATGTCTCTGTAGTTCCCAACTCCCTTTGCATTCACTCCATACCTGTTATTCATTATTTTTCCTTCCAACCACACCTTGCATCTCACCATCTTATAAGTTATCTGCCCCAAGTTTCTCCTCTGCATTAAGGATGCTGGCTTTACCTGTTAACCACAGATACAGCTTAACCCTACACATCTGTGAAAACAAACTATCACAGTCTCATGTAACTGCACTTGCAAAAGAGACTGTATGAAGCTAAGAAGCATGGGGGATTGCTAACGACGAGCCCAAGACGTGAAGTAAAAAGCACAGCGTCTCAGCTCTGACTTTTGCAGCAATACAGGAGAAAGGTAGGTGCAGGTGTTAAAGCTGTTCCCTTCCTCACTCCTCCCTTCCATGTATCACAGTAATGCATTTTTTGCTTTTTGAAAGTAACCACATCAGCAAAACAACTCTCCAGCCATCAGAGAACACATACGCAGCTCCAGCAGCAACCCAACTATAACATGCAAGACGTATCACCAGATAATAATGGTTACTGCTCTTTTGAAACATGAAATTAAGCGCAGAGTGACTCTGGATAAAAGATGTACCACAGAGCTACCTCAGACTAGCTACTGTGACTGCACAAAATCCCATCCACATAGGCCTCTGTGTAGGTTAGAGGACCAAATGTCCACAGGGCAAGCTGGGCACACATTTTGAGAGCGGGACCATTGCCACACTTCACTTAGACACACAGACAACTCTTTCTTGACAATCATGACAAGGAAGGAACAAAGGGATCCCCACATCTGGATGAACACCGTATCTTCAGTGAGCAGTGGCCTGCACAGATCCATGTGGCAGAAACACCGAGCTCAATGCACAACATCCAGCAGCTTCAAGGAGGTTACCTGAGCCTCTGGAACTCGCTGAGGCTGGGGCTGCTGAAGGCTCTGACAGTGTGTGGGGACGTATTATGTTCCTAGCTATCTGCTTTCAGCCTCCATTGAGGACAATGTGCTCAGTGAATCAGTATATTCACTCTTATGCAGAACACAGTTTTCTGTACGTACCTTTTTTTTTCTGACTTCTAGAGCCTTTGGAGATTGTCTGGATTCTTGCATTAGGAATAACATCAGTGCTTACAACTTCTCGAGTTCTCTGTGAAAGAGTAACACATCTTAGCAAGGAAAATCCCAGGCCTAAATTGCATCAATTGCCCCATCAAAAAATGTAATAAGGCAACTTGTTCTGTTTTCTTGACCTAAAGCAGACAAAATACTTCATTCAGAATTAGCAAAAAAATAGGTTATGACCAGGACACAGAGGTGCCACATGTCGGTGTGTTACAGCAGTACTGTACTGCAGCACAGCAGTAGCCAGGCAGTGCTGTTAGGACACCCAGGTCACACCACCTAGTATTTCTGTAACTTAAAGCCAAGGCATAACCAAAACAAAGCAGTTTAAAGGCTCAGCTTTTTACCTCAATAACATTGTGGCAAGTTCTGCAATAAAATCTGCCTCCATCAGTGAGACCCCAGTTTACTTCTGAACACTGCGCGCAGCGCTCATCAAAATCTCCCTGAAAGGAAAAAAAACAAAGAGTTTGACACACTCAAGCAGAGCAGATAACCCCACTGCCAGGATACCACGCAGCTCTTGGGCCTAGCTACGGAAAACACGTGTCTTTGAGGTGAGCTGACAACGGGACGTGGTGGAGTTTGCTGTTAGCTCGTGTCTGACAACTGATGCGTGCAGCCGGCAGGCACCGGGCACAATTTCAGAGTAACGGGAAGCTTGCTGCTAAGCCACTGCCGCAGCCATTCACACCTGGGGCACGGGGCGCGACAGAGAAGACAAAAAGAAAACGCCATCCAGAAACAGGAAGGGGAACAGAGGCAAAAGCGACGACGGATCTCCAGAAGAACGCAGAAACACGTGGAGGAAGCCTGCACAGCGCAGGCAGAGCCACGCGCAGGACAAAGGGGAAATCCGAAGGGGGAGGAGAGAGCAGGGAAACGCACAGCAAGAGCGGGAAAGGGAGCGCTCCCACAGCCCCGCGCGGAGGCCGGGCCCCGGGCCCCCCACCAGCGCTGCCGGGGCCTCACCCGCCCCGGCGCCGCCGCCCCCCGCCCGCGGCCGCACAACGCCCCGCGGGGCAGCGCGGTCCCGCCGCAACCGGCCGCTCCCGGGGCCACGCACCGCGTCCTCCTCGTCCATCCCGCCGAGCGCCGGGCGGCCGCTCCGCTGACCTCACCATGGCAACCGCGCCGAGCGCCCGCGCTGCGGGCCGGCTCGGAAACGGCGGCTCTGGCGCTTGCGTTCCGGCCCTGCCCGGCGGCCTACTGGGGGGTGCGGTTCCCGCTTCAGCCTCACCGGGCAGTGCCTCACTGGTCCTTCTGACAAGAAGTGTTTCCTAATATCCAGCTTCACTTCCGAGGGCATTAAGGAAGACAACAGACTTCATCCCAAAGACCACCTGAAGGAATAGATTCATAGATTCATTAGGTTGGAAAGGACCTACAAGATCATCTAGTCCAACCATCCTCACACCACCATCCCTACCCACCAAGCTACTAAATCAAATCCCTCAGCACCTCATCTAAACGCTTCTTGAACAGCGCTAGGCACGGTGCCTCAACCACCTCCCTAGGCAGGCCATTCCAGTGCCTGACCACTCTCTCAGAGAAAAAATTTTTCCTCAAATCTAATCTAAATCTTCCCCGGCACAACTTGTGGCCATTCCCTCTCGTCCTGTCATTAGTTACCTGGGAGAAGAGGCTGACCCCCTCCTCACCACAGCCTCCCTTCAGGAAGTGGTAGAGTGCCATGAGGTCTCCTCTGAGCCTCCTTTTCTCCAGGCTAAACAATCCCAGCTCCTTCAGCCGCTCCTCGTAAGACCTGTGCTCCAGACCCCTCACCAGTTTTGTTGCCCTTCTCTGAACACGCTCCAGGGCCTCGATGTCTCTCTTGTAGTGAGGGGCCCAAAACTGAACACAGTACTCGAGGTGCGGCCGCACCAGAGGGGGTGCGACCCCCTAGCAACTAGCCACGTGAGCGTAGGATAGAATGGTCAACCAAAAGGAGGAGGGGACTTCAGGGAATTTTCAATAAGACGCTGTGTAAAAGAAAAGGGAACCATCTTCTTGGTGTGAGTCGCTGGCGGAGCAGAGACACGTCGGCACACCCAGCGCTGCTTGCTTATTGCTTTTCATAGAATCGTAGAATCACAGGGGTCGGAAGGGACCTCAAGAGATCATGGAGTCCAACCCCCCTGCCAAGGCAGTTCCCTACACCAGGTCACACAGGCAGGCATCCAGGAGGGTCTTGAATATCTCCAGAGAAGGAGATCCCACAGCCCCCCTGGGCAGCCTGTGCCAGTGCTCCGTCACCCTCACCGAAAAGAAGTTCTTGCGCACATTCATGCAGAACCTCCTGTGCTGCTCTGTCCATTCCCCCTCGTCCTGTCTCCACACACTGCTGAAAAGAGTCTGGCCTCGCCACTTTGTTCCCCACACCTCAGATATTTATAAACCTGGGTCAGGTCCCCTCTCAGTCTTCTTTTCTCAAGCCTAAAGAGACCCAGTTCACTTAGCCTTTCTTCATAAGGGAGATCCTCCAGGCCCTTCACCATCTTTGTGGCCCTGCCCTGGACTCTTTCCAAGAGATCCCTGTCTTTTTTATACTGGGGAGCCCAGAACTGGACACAGTACTCCAGATGTGGCCTCACCAGGGCAGAGTAGAGGAGGAGGATCACCTCCCTTGACCTGCTGGTTACGCTCTTTTTAATGCATCCCAGAATGCCATTGGCCCTCCTGGCCATGAGAGCACACTGCTGGCTCATGGTCAACTGGTCATCCACCAGGACACCCAGGTCCCTCTCTGCAGAGCTCCTCTCCAGCAGCTCATCCCCCAGCTGTACTGGTGCATGCAATTATTCCTCCCTTCCTTTTCTCCTTTTGATTGTAATAAAATATTCCAAAAACTCCGATTGGACTCTGAGCATTTGTGACAGAGGGAACATGGGGAACTTCACAAAGGGGACGGGGATGTTTTATTTTTAGGGTGACACGAGAGCTTCACTGTGGGGACGTAGGGTACTTCACTGAGGGGACATCATCTATGAGAGGACGTGGGATGGGGCAGGTGGTCCTTCATGGAGGGAACATGGGTGCTTCACCTCTGAGGAGGAGCATCACAGAGTTTAGTTACTTGGAGGCTTCACCTCTGATGGAGCACGAGGAACTTCACCAAGAGGCCATGGAGGCTTCACCTCTGAACAGACACAGTGCTCTTCCCCACTGCAGTGCCCTGGAGACCACAGGGGACATGTGCCCCTCCACATCCATGCCACTTTACTGAGCATCCTCAGATCGCCTTGGCCATGCCCGTGCCCCAACTGACACCCTGCCAAAGCTGGTGGAGGTGGACGATTGCTGCCTCAACAAAAGGAGTTGATCTCATTTAACTATGTAAAGCACTTGAGGATCCTTGAATGAGGGGAGCAATGATGTGAAATTCGCGTTCAGTTAAAAAAACAACTACTTCCAAACCTCCAGGTCTCTAATTTCTTCTATACTAATAATGATGTCTAAACACTGAGATCTGTTATTGCAGTGAATTTGCCCACAAAATTGGAGAACAGGTTTAGGTTTAGGCCCCCTAAAAAAAAAAAAATGTCCACTGAGTGAAAGCATGGGAAAAAATTAAAGCTAAAATATACATGGAAAGAGGTGAGGCTGCCTTGACAGCTGTGGTTACATTGATGTTGGAGGATATGTACAGAGCTAGAGGGGAACTGTTTATGTTCATGAAAAAAAGTTATTACTCATACCAACTCTGATCTTTTTTCAGTGTGGGATGAACATTTGTAACACCCATTAGAGAGAATTATGCATATAATTCCTGACATGGTAAAAAGGTGATCATCAGCCTCACAGAAATGCGGCTAAAATACTCTGATGAAACAGATCCTACTTGTTATGTTAATTTCCATATTTTTTGTTTGCGAAAATACAGTTCTGGGAAAGCAAGACCTCTTCGTGTGATGGAGTTTGATCTTTTTGTAATGAGTTTCTAAGGTGAAATGCTATCTTGAAAAAAATCAGAGCAGCTCTATATGTGGTAAACCAGGACGAGAGCTGTGTCCTGGTTAGAAGATGTGGCCTTGCTCCTGCTGGAAGCTGGGCTTGGGTTTGGCATCACCCTGTGAGCAGGCCGCTCCGTGGACTTAACTCAACTGAAGAACTTGCTTAAATTAAGCATGGAATGACTGCTTTGATGAGGCAGGGCCTCAGCGGTTGGACTTCTGCTTTCTAATCACACCTGGGCAAAACAATGTCGAAGGAAGCATAGTGACAGAACTCTGCTGATTTGTCAAAACCAGAATGTTTCATTTCCAATGGTAGCAGCTGAAGAGAAGGAACAAAAGAGGAAAAGTTTGAGGGACTGCGTGGGGACTGATATTAGTGTAATTCTGAGCATACTGGTGTGACAGGCCAGCAAAGTTTTTGAATGGGCAGGCACTGGTTCCGTGTTTTTGGACAACCTGCTCAGCTTTTCTGTGCTGCATTTTCCGTGCAGGTGAAGTAAAGATATGAAAAGCTACCAATCTTCAGACAAAAAGTTGTACAAAGGCTAATATTGGTTGTTCTAGTTATGTATTCAGGCTTTATATGAGTTCAAAGCTTCTGTTAGTCTTTCCTAAGACCATAAACTAACTAATGCAGACTAGTAATCTGGTAGCAAAAATTAAAGTGTAATAGGGGTAGCAAGTCTTATATCCATTTCTTAAACATATATATATATATATATATTGCGATGACATGCTTCAAACCGGTTTTTCAGCATGTAAAATTATGTGTAACCTTTGTCCCTAATTACAAGTTACCCAAGCATACAGATAGGCATATGATAATTTCAAAGCCAGGAGACAGACTGTCTTCCTGCTTCAGCTCACTTTTCTAATTAAGATCATTATGCATAGTAGTCAGATTGATTCAAGGCTTAGATAAATAATATGTCCTGTTGTTTCCATTGAATTGAATTTTTAATGAACTGGGTTCCACTGCTGATACCACATTACTGGCTCTTGAGCACAGAGTTTTTTTTGTATGTGAAAGCACAAAAACTACATCTTGAACAGAAAGACGTGTCCTTTGGCTTATCCTTCAGGATATTGCTTATGAAATTTTATTGGCTCAAGGGTAAGACCTTCTGCATCAGAGATTCTCCCTAGAGTCCCATATAGACTTTACCCATTCTCAGACACCTACTATGAAGAGCTGGAGCAGAAACACAGCCTCAGCTGCCCTAAAGATTGTAAAGATGAATACTGGGCACATCTACCAGAGTCTAATTTATAGCAGATATGCGTTGTTATTAGCATCCACAATTTGATTTTTGTACCTTCAAAAAGGGAAACATAGGGAAATTAGAAAAAACAAGACAGACGTGGTTTTATCTGAACCATATGGATTTAGTCTAACCAATCTTTAAAAGTGATCATGATATAGAAAGGGTCAAGGGGAAAAGTTGTGCCGAGAAGTGCAGCAGAGACAAAGCTGTGGGGAGAGCAATTGTGTAAGAAGCAAACACAGGAATGGACAAAGGTGGGAACGCCGATGGAGCGTAGGGGTTGCAGAAAGCCTGGCAGGGAGGATAACCAGGGAGGGGCTGAGCCGAGTGGTGCTTTGAAGGAAGGGAAGCAACAAGAAGGATGATTTTAACATTACTGCTTGGGCACACCCAGAATTGCCTGTGATATTTAGTGTTTCTTGCACAGCTTCAGCTTTCAAATGTTATTTTTTAAATGTGCTTCTAGCCCTGATGTGGAAAGCCTGAAAATGTGACCTTGAATGTCCCAAACAACTGAAAGAAAGTAACTTTTTTTTTCAGAGATTACTCAGATTTTCTTGTGCTGTACTTAGGATGTGGGCAGCAGGAAGTTGAATTTTTGTCTAGTGAAAGCAGAGGAGGGCCTCACGTTCAGATGAGCTAATCAAAGCTCTCAGGTTCAGCCTCCTCATGGGATCTTAAGCCATACTAAACTGTGATCAGCCGTTAAGTTATCTGTGAGGTCTGCTTGGGAATCCCAGAATCCTGGTGGCTGGAAGGGAGTGAAGACCTCATTGTGGGTGCCAGCCTTCAAAGGCAGGTTCTCTTTCCCAAGGAGCACCAACCTGCCTTCTTTCTGTTTATACCAGCAGGCATTTCACGCCCTGCACTACTTGGTGACTGTGTTCATCTCATTCTACAGAGCAACAGAGCAGGGGTAGGCCGCTTTTAGGAAAGTGATCTTAGCAGCCATGAAGGCAAAGAGCAGGCAGTGAGTGTCTGAATGTTCCATTGCACATCTCAGGCATGTACGATGCCTTCGTTTTCCTCCTTTTTCACATTTTATTAAACAGCTATCATGAAACATTCCTTCAAGTTATAATACTTATAACTGTATTGGATGATTGCAGCTTCAATGAAAGTAGAATATGCAGCATGCTAAAAGAAACCTCGCTTTCCACTATATCACAGTGCATCCGTACAGCCCTGAAGATCATTCTCAGATGCAGTTCATCTGCAAACACAAGAGCAGTTTCAAAGTAATCGAGAGCCACCTTGTGGAGCTGGGCTCCTGAAGGGGCTCTGAATAACAGCTTCAGGGAGCAACTGCTCACAGTGAGGAACCCGAACCCAACAGGATGCTGGAGGCTGCTAATCAAGTAAGCATGCACATCTGCACACATGCAATAAATGAGCATTGCATCACACCTCTCCTCTGCTGATTAATGCTGGGCAGCAAAGAAATACACGTGGGCAGTGGAGGTCGGAAATGTAAGAGATGGAGAAGTGCAGAAAGCAGCAGAACAAGGGAAGCAAAGCAATGTGTCCATTAAGTTTTACAAAGGCATATTAGGGTTTAGAGGGTTTTTTTTGTTTGTTTGTTTTTTATGTAGTTAATGGGGCATATTTCAAGACGTAATAAATTAAGTCCTCAAAAGTGCTGATAAGTTTTGGGATCATTTTCTATAGATATCTGTTGCAGGCATTCTGTCCAGAATTCAGCTATTAACATCTAGAGTTATGACTGCCAGGGCTCAAAACCTGCCACATGCAACATAATGTATAGCAAAGGTGGAATCACTGGTGGTCATAATCCATAGCTAGAAAAATTCAATGGTCGTTTTTCCTGCAGTCTTGGCACAGAGTTTGCAATAGGGCTGTAAAACATTACTTTTACTTTTTCTCTCCCATCATTTACTGAACATAATCACCAAGGTTGGAAAAGACCTCCAAGATCACACAGACCCACCATCCATCTGTCACCGATATTCCCCTTTAAATCATGTCCAGTACCTGGCTACTCTTTTGAGGAAGAAATTTTTCCTAATATCCATCCTGATGCAGCAGAAACTTTATCTTTGGCACACAGTGTCAAGAGATGATGTGCTGAGCACAAATTTCTAGAGAAGATCAGACAAACAAAAAAAGGAACCGTGATGTTCAAGTCATTCTCCAGGTGCCAGAGAAGCCACAGCTGAGCTAAGTGGGAGTGATGGTGATCAGGTGGTGATCAGCCTGGTTACTGAGTCACGACACAGCAGAGTTTCAGAGCAAGACCTGCATACTAAGCAGACTGACATGCTTTTACCCATCTTCCAGTGATTTATGTTTCAGCTCCAGAAGCTTTTTTAATTAGTTACACATTGCTGGAGCTCCAAGTTAAATTGCATTCAGAAGAGATGCCACAAAGTCCTTGTTAACCAAACAAACATTAACATCCCACAACATGCTACAAAGCCAACAGCATGAGAATGCAACCTGAGAAGTCATTCCTCTCAGGCCTTGTCTTAGCAGACAAGCCCAACATAACCTCTGTGATCAACAGTTTAGTTTTCCTTCTTTTTCAAACATTGTTTTGCCCAACAGAAGATATCAATCTTTTGGTATCCTTAATTGTCACTTCAGACCACTTCAAATGTAATCATATAAGATGTTCTGTGGTAGCAGAAGAGAATTTGTAAAAAGACACTGAACAAAGCTATGGCAAGGAACCGACAGCTTGTATTCTGGTTTGGAAAACGAAAAATCTCAAAAAAAGACCTGCACCTTTTCCTATGATACTTCATTCCATCATGCTTCCAAGAGGCCACCATGCATGGACCCACAAAGCACTGTGAGCAGGTTTCCAGTGTCTGTTCCAAAACATGATGCTACATTCTACATTAGAATACACTGAGGTGAAGGACAGCCAAATCTAGAAGAAACAGAAGCCACCAGAACATGAACTCCTGTTTTCAGAATGCTCCCAAGCTCTGAACTCAAAAAGGAGAGCACTGCAGAGTTCATGAGAGTCCAGAACTGATAGGATCACTGCCCCCTGGATGCAGCACTCTTTAATGCTGAAAAGCATGTTCAAGGTGACAGAGGTTTGGTGGATATCCTTCTGACCTACGTATGTTCCTGGAAAAGTAAACGTATCCTTAAAACTGAAAAGAAGCAAGCAAACAAACAAACAAACAAAAAACAACACAAAGCTTCTATTCCCTGCTTTTCTATGCAGCCTTTATAAGAGCTTTTATTGTATATGCTTATGCAGGGTTGCAGAGTTTAAAATAAGAATTTAAAAGTACATACTTTTTGCTCTAACTACATAAAAAGAAGTGTAAAATTCAATAACATTTCCGGGAACCCTTGAAGTTAATGGATGCTTTTTTAAAGAGAAGGGCTATAAAAAGTAGTTAGGACTGCTACTGTGACAAAAATGAAAACATAATAAAATAGAGGCATAGTTTTGCTTTGGCTTACAATCTCATTCCCCCAGTGGCTTTTGCTCTCCTTTTCTCACCATCTGTTTTTTCTGTCCTTTCTGAAGAAAGAAAAAAAATCACCATTGCTATTCATAGCTTGATTAAGCCTGTAAATTACAGTGTGCCATGGGACCCAGACAGCTTCACGCCAGCCTGGGGAGAGCTTGTGACTATATTACGCCTCAGCAAGGTTCAGCAGTGTTTTGGGCTCATCTACACCCTGGGGTATTTGTGCTGGGGATGGTTATTAAATGCACTATGGCAAATGGACAGAGCTGTGATGGTTCCTCTTTCCCTTACCCCTGCAAATATCCTTAAAACCTGTGGGTAGCAGGGAAAAGCTTCGCACCTGCAGTGGCAAAGTCTTTGGTTCATGTGTCAGTTGTGCAAGCACAGAAGACACACAGAAAGGCTCTGACCAGAGCTGAGGTGTAACTGAGACTGTGTGAGGATTCTCTTTAGTACAGTCAGTTCAAGCCCAGTCCTGTTTCATTGGTATAGCCCTGGCTTAAGAGGACATGTTTTTCAGTGACAAAGGCATTGAATGTCATAATCTGAAGAAAAACACTAAAATGAATGATTAAGTGATTTTGTGCAATAAGGATGACAAGAGGAGAATTAAGGATGAGTCTCTCAGTTTATTGATACACTTCATCTTAAGACTCTGTCTTTTAAACAGCACAGTCTCTTGTTGAGGACAGTGATTTGACTGTGTTTGAAAATGGTCCACCTGCTGGTCCTCTAAAACCATTCAAAGTATTCATTGTGATCTTGTACTAGTTGTTTTCCTGGTTTTAAATACAAAATTATTTGGTTGCTCATTACAGTATAAACTTTAAGACCCCATCTAGTGCCCTTGAGGGGAAAATTTTTCACTCATTTCAGGGACTTTTGCTTCATGACCGTGGCCACTGACGTGGGCTAGGTGTGTGTGTAGTAATTATCAGACATGAATGTGTTTAGCCTTAGCTCACCCTTGGGAAACTGAGGCATCCTTGTCACCACTCACAGATGGATCTGTAGATCCATGCACCACGAGTTCCCTTAGTCAGATCAGTGCGTAATCCCACAGCACATCCTTCTGGAGTGATAGCTTACTATTGCATCAGGAATTTCTTTCCCTGTTCTCTTTGTTATTTATTTCGTTTTTCCTTCCTTCTTTACTACTGTACATTAAATGGAGTTCTGTAATGTGACCATTTCTTATATTGGTCTGTACACAGGTTAACTGAAAACATTTTGTGTTGGCTATAGAGGTTTAAAAATAGTGAGTTCTGCTTCTCTCTCCATGCTACCTGCCTGCAGCACCTCTTCAAGTAAGCTCTCCTCAGAAGAATCCTGGAAACTGGGAAGGTCGAGAGCAGATCTGTTGCATCTGGAGACCTCCTGGGATCCCACCCCCACTGCAAGGAAAAGCCATCACCTACCTGTGCAATAGAGTCACCTCCATGCAGCGGTCTGATCACACTCTGAAGGTTCTGAGTGAAATTGTGTGGCCTCTCAGACTAAGGGATTGTTGTTTAGTTTTGTTTTATGGTAGCTGAATAGATGCATATTTTCTCACATGAAAATATTGTGTGGTAAAAATGCTGCATGCCCAAATTACAGGTTTCTTCTCAATACGTGCTCCATTGTTTCTCATTTTACCCATGCAAGTAATACACTACAAGCCAATTCAACAGTATATTCAAGTTAGTGAAGGGATCATTTAATTAATCCTTATGGTTGTAAAATCGTAATGTACTCTAAGTGTACTTCACAATTGTTGGAAAGGAAGAAAAGAGAGCTCTCGCATTCAGGCTAGGAATCTTGTTTTCATCTTATCCATGTCTGTATGACAAGGGCAAGCAATCTCAGACAAAGGCGTAAACAGCATCCACCCATCCCCAGCATTGCTCACACCATTTAGGCAATTTACAACAGTAAACAAAGATAAGCGATCTGCACAGAAGCAGCTTTAGGTGACCACAAATGGATACCGCTGTTTAATTCAGCCCTCTCTCACCTAAACAAGTTTGTTTTCTCAGCACTGTTTATTTGTACTAGGGAGTGCTAGGAAGAAAATTCCATCCTCCTCCAGATTACCTGCTTCAGTGTTGTGAAAATTCAGTATTTCCCCAGCCTAAGAATATATTCCTCCTACAGACACACGGTATTTTGCGGTCTTGCCTACATTTCGTTGATGGGTTGTTTTCTAACTTGTAGCTCATAGCATTTTACTGGAACTGGAGCTGGTCTCTGAAGTGAGAGAAGCCCTGCAGAGTTCAACCCCGATGAGTGAACCCATCTGATCAGCATTTCCATCTCAGGAGGTGGGGCAGTGGGGAGAGGAGATAAGGCAGAGGTAGATATGTGAGGGTTTGAATAAATGAGTTGGGCAGTGGTGGCAGGGGAATGGTTTTCCCTTTGTTATACATTTTCTGACACCGAAAAAAGGAAGCGATGACAAAAGGTTAAGAAAAACTCTCGTGTGAAGTGTGTCTTTTCAAAATCCATAATGAAAAAAATCTTGAAACTAAAGTGTTGAAAAAGACGTACACTTCAACCTGCCTAAAAGTCAAACCTGCCCAACTTATGAAGGTGAAACAAAGGAGCCCGTGGCCTTCTCCCCACTTTGAGGTTACACAGAGACCCCGAGCGGGCAGTGGTGCGCACCTGGGGATGGGTGTAGAGAGGAGGACTGCTGCAAGGGCTGGGAATGGGAAATGTATGTAGGATGAGAACTTCAGCACCAGAGACTACAGACAAGGAATTTTGGAGGTACCGCAGTTCTGCCATACGCACATAGAAGGACAAGAAGTTTGAAATATGAGGAGGCAGATCAGTCCCCACAGTTCATTTTTCAAAGGAATGGGGCTGGTTGCCTGCTGTGCAGGGGCTGGCACAGGCATTTGCAATTTTCTGGATGGTAGTTCTTGGCATTTAGAATAGAACAGTTCACCTGGAAGGGACCTTCGAAGATGTCTGGTCCAATGGCCTGCCATCTCTTGTGCTTTGGCAAGGTAGCAAGGAAGCGTCTATATTTGCTTCCCTTTTGCAGCCCTGTGCACCCCTTTGCCTGTCAAACAGAGGTCTGTGCACACAAGGTGAATGCATGAAACTGCTGCAGAATTAACAACTGAGGTGAAAAATCACTTTCCACTCTTATTTACTCACAGATCAATGAGAACAAAATAGCGTGCTGTTGATTAATTAACTGGGTGATTTTTAAACTTGTGGGAAGGTCCTTTCAAGGTTATGTAATAAAGCATGTTAAAATAACCCATTCTCAAAGCCAGTCTGAAATAACTTTGAAGCATAGGTTGACAGCAACAGAAAATACTCCTATGTGACCCTTAGCTTCAAAAGAGTTAAGAAGTTGCTGGCAAAGGCATAGATTACATCCACCCACACAGGAAAACATACCTGGCTGAGCAGCAGTGTGACTGCACATCAGGAAACAAAACAGCCTGGCTCAGAATTATTCTTGAGAAGGAAAAAGTGCACTCTGCTGGGCAGCAGAGAATCTCCAGCCTGGCAATTGAATTAGACCTACAGTCAGACCAAGGAGCCTGAATGCTGTTGCGTTTTCATCTGTCTTTGGACAAGGTGCAGCCGTTGAGGGAAAGTATCAGTCACACACAGACATGTTATAGCTCTAAAAGAAGATGGGAACTTTGCTCCTGGGCTTAGCACCCACTGCCATCTGTGGAGATGGGTGCTGGAAGCCCCACGTTGCCAGAGCTGCTCTGGAGCTGCTCTCTGGGTCTGTTGGGTGCTTTCCAGACCAACTCTCTGACAGACTCCATGCTCCAAAGGCTGCATCATTTGGGAAGCTGAAGTAATATGTGAGGAGACTGGGGAGAAGCAGAATTAACTATTTATGTATGTATGTATATTTAATAAGTAGTTGCAGTTCTCGCGGCTCTCAACCACCACTTCCTGAGAAT
Source organism: Callipepla californica brunnescens (assembly GCA_023055505.1). NCBI lineage: Eukaryota > Metazoa > Chordata > Aves > Galliformes > Odontophoridae > Callipepla > Callipepla californica. The sequence continues at coordinate 10,160,867 of JALIRH010000007.1, forward strand.
ATCTTGCATTAAGAAGCAGTACCTTGAGAAGGGGCTGATGCACAGCTTAAATGTTCTCCTAGCCTAGCTCATAAAAGTGTCACGAAGAGCCTTCATCCCACTAGAATCAGAAAATGCTAACCATTTTTTCTCAGTCTTCATCTGAGGCAAAAAAAAAAGATACAGAAAAATGCATTCTTCCTTTTTTTTTTTTTCCTTTTTCTATTTTTTTCACAACAAGACATTTATGTCAGCTGAATTCTAGGGGTTATGAATTTCATTCAGTCCTAGTTGATAATCCCTAGAATAAGATGTGGGATTCTGAGCCTGAAGGTCTCTGGAGATACGGTCACATTGGTCAGACCCTGGTGATCTGGCAGGGATCTGCCATTGACCACACACACACACACACACACACACACACACACACACACACACACACACACACACACAACCAGTTTAACTTTTCTGTCCACGCTGCCTGTCCTCTACTGCTGTCTCTCTTGGCCGCTTTTGTTGTTAGCTTTTAAACTCTAAATGCCTAATGTGAGACATCTGAAGGACACAATCGCTTAACTCCAGATTTTCACTGTGCAGCCCTGTGGGAACAGCTGATGACACTTTGCAAACCTCTTTTCCCTCATGTTGCTGTACAGAAAAGGCATCCATGGCTGTAAGAAGTGGTGACAGCCATCAGTGTCCCATTGCTGGGGAAAACCTGACTGGCTTGAGGCTGACAATGCAGGGAGCTGTTCTGGCCATCCACATGTGATATAGGGTGGCTTTAGGATCTCAGTGATGCAACTGTCCCCATTCATTTGTCGTGCCTTGCTGCTTGGGATTCTGCAGTGCAGGCACCAACTTTTAATGTTGGGAACAGCACTCTCTCTCAGAAAGAGCCCCCCAGTCCTCCCATTTCAACTTGCCAGGAACTTCTATAATACAGCCAGGCTCCTACTTTCAGTTATTTGGATCATATTTGGGTTAGACACCAAACACAGGCAGTGCCATAAACATACCTTTCTCCCATAGCACTGAACTGCTGAAGTAATACACGTTTTTGCAGATGACTAAAAAATTCCTTTATGCAGCCGTGTGTTATTGTTTCTAAAGCACAGGTGTGGATATGCGCTGTACACTTTAAATCAAGAGGAGCTTTGACATCTCTGAAGAGTAAAGACTGGCTTTCCATGCCATAGCATCAGTCTGATTTTGCTGCTGCATTACACAGATGCTCATCTCATTTATGTCGCCTTCTGTTTCATGCAGATTTCCTTCCAGTACAATTTATGCTTCTACGTATTGATGTGCTTTATTGCTAAATTACAAAAAGTCAGCGTGGCCAAAACTCACAAACACTGCAAAGCCATTTGCAAGCATTCCACATAGGCATGCTTTGCACAGGCTGTGCAGCTGCATGCAGTGGCTTCAGCCTGGAACGGAGCTCCAAGGTTGGCTGCAGGCCTTCGGCTGCTGTAGGGCTGGAAATATAGCCCAGGCTTTCGGGCTCTGTATAAATAACAGCCATGGGAAGCTTGGTGCTGACACCACTGAAGCAAAAGGCTAAGAGAGATCAGAGGGCTTGCTTAAAAAAGAAGTAATTCAGAGAGCTGGAAGCAGCACAGCAGTATCTGTATGTGTGCATCTACTCCTGGTTTCATCCCACCCCTACAAGCAGAATAAGAAGCTGTCAACAGAAACATGTCAAGAAGCATGCATCATTCTATCCATACAGAAAAAAAAAATGTTTTATATATTTATATGTTTTATGATGGCTACCTCCTATTATATGATGCTTGCCCATGACTTCAGAGGCAGTTGGTGATTTGGCAGTAGATGGTGAACCTTCCCACCAATATCCCCTCACATGGTGTTGCTGTGTGACAGAGGCAGCAGAGGGGCACTCTGACACAATGGCATCAGACATGGAAGTGAGTATGGAGCAAAGGTGTGTCACTGAACTCCTCTGTGCAGAAAAAATGGCACCCACTGACATCCATGGACACTTGTGGACATTTATGGAGATCAAGCAGTGGACCCGAGCGCAGTGAGGTGGTGGGTTTCAGTAATGGTGACAGTGTCGGTGGGTCAACTCCACTGGGCAGATTGTTCTGAGTGTAGCATGCAGGGTCTTGCTCATCACTGGCAAAAATGCAGAGCTAATGATTGTTGAAAAATAGTGTTTTGTAACTGAGAATTTGCTCTATCAAACAGCGTTACTGTGTTCATTGTATCTGTTGTAGTTTCCATGGAATTACATAGGAGGCATTACTTTCAGGGCGATGTAAGTGGCCCTGATTTCAGTTTTCTGGTGTATGAGTAGCTCAGGGGCCTACTGGCTTGCAGGTAGATACCCAAATCATTGATTAATGTGTCATGAGTGGAAATGTAATCCCCTGCTGTCACCTTAACTTTTTCTGTGTTCGAATCCCAATATTGCCTTCAGACCGGTGTCCCATTAAACATGAAGTTGATTTATTGGTATAGGGCTATGGAGGCTCACTGTAGATAATTTATCACGCATTTTAAATGTGATGTTGTATCTTCTGCTTCAGCACAGATCTGTAAGCATTCATTTCTGCCAAATAATTGGCTTCCAGAGTCCTCATCAGCCCAGAATTTCCACTTTTTCTCATTTCATTGTTATGCTTTCAAAGTTTGGAAGTGTCAGGAGTTTCAATGCTTTCCAGCTTGCACACAGTTTTCCTGCTGTAGTCATTAAGGAAGGGCCACGGCAGTTCTCCTAGGGAAAAGCTTGGCCAAACTCGCTGACGGCTGGGATCTGGAGGAGATATTTCCAACCAGTGTGCAGATAGATGAGCAAAGGCTGTTACTCTTGCATTTGGCCGGGGTTACAGAATGTTACTGCTGAGCAGATTTAATAGCCCCACTGTCAGCCCAGAAGCTCAGTGTGATGTAGCTGCCGGTGGACAGTTGGACACGGTGTGCCCAGCATGCCATGGCTGGCCCTGCAAAGTGCTGTGGGGTTGTTTGGATGGCACAGCCCTGAAGTCAGTGTTTCATAGAATAATGGAATCACAGAATCATAGGATCATAGGATGGTTGGGTTGGAAGGGACCTCACAGCCCACCCCCCCAACCCCTGCCGTGGGCTGGCTGCCCCCCACCAGCTCAGGCTGCCCAGGGCCCACCCAACCCGGCCTTGAGCGCCTGCGGGGATGGGGCACCACAGCTCTCTGGGCAGCTGTGCCGCGGCCTCACCATCCTCTGAGTGAGAAATTTCCTATACCTTCTGGCCAGTCTTCCTCTCCTATGTGCCTCTGCCTCTGCTGGTCATATCCAGCCACAATAAAACCTATGGAGCAAGGAACTGTGCTGCCCCAGAATGAGAGCTCTGGGCTGTGTAGCTGCACATTTATTTTGTGATTCTGAACACACTGCTTGTAAAACTGTGGCACAGGAGCCCAGACAGAAAATTCTGTTCTGCTGGAGCCAGTCTGGATTAAGTCCAAACCAGGTGATTAAGCCAGGCTTGGAAAGGTGCTCTCTTCTCTTCTGCACGTCTTTGGGGATCTTTCTGGTCAACTTTCCCTGAACTTTCAAAAAATTGCTTTAAATGAGTTGCATGTCTGACTTGAAGGAGCCCCTTCAGTTTCAGTAAATATCATTCTCAAGGCTTCTTCTGGAATTTAGATAGTTTATTCATTTACTTAATCAATGAATTGCTGCTTTTACCAACTGTTTGTCATCTCCCCATCCCATTTGAAATATATAAATACATTTTAGAGAAGGGGCTCATTTTATTTTTATTTTTGGCAACTGGTTGAAGAATGTTATTCCAGTAGCAATGCAGAGTTGTGCTTGATGTGTTACAGCTACCTCTAAGCTCTGAGACTGCAGATGTAGAGATGCTGTTGGCTCAGCATACAGCATCACCGCATATGGAAAGCATCAATGGCCACAAAATCTTCTTGATTTAGGAGGTGGGATTTGTTTCCTTTCTACTAAAGCTCTCCAATTTCCTGAGTGTCATACACTTGCTGTGATGAGCCCTGCTTTGCTTCTCACTGCAATGGAGGAATCTGTGACAGTGGATTGAAATTCGTAGGTCAGTAAAAGGGTTTATCTGGTGGGATTTGACAGAGCAAGTTGAGTAGTGCAGTATAAAGATGCAGTTTCATTTACAGCTGGCAAATCTCTATCCCTGTCTCTACTCCACAGATTTATGCTTAAAATGACTAAAATTTTCCCTGGCTTTATACACTGTGCAATCCTGATAATAGCAATGTCATTAATATTATTTAGGACAAGTTTTACATATACAAATAACTTTTTAATTTCATTTTTGTCTTCAGCACGTTGGCTCACTGCTGTGAACGAGACTACATTTTCCTCCATGGATAATTCACAAACTCAGTGGCTCCCATCACTTTATTGACCTTAAATCTTCTGAATTTCTTGCCAAGAATTTGATTTGACAGCTCAAGAAATCTACAAGATCCTATCAGAAGAGATCTGTGCCTGAACCTGCAGCTTTTCACAGCATCACAGAATGGTTGGGGTTAGATGTCCCTCTGGGTCCAACGGGCCCAGCCCTGCTCCAGCAGGGACACCCAGAGCAGGGTGCCCAGCACCATGTTCAGGGGCTTCTGGAGAGCACCAAGGAGGAGACCCCACAGCCCCTGGGCTGCCATCTGCACTGCACAGAAGTGTTCCTGTGCTCCAGTTTGTGCCCATTGCCTCTTGCCCTGGCACTGGGCACCATGGCCAGAGCCTGGCTCTGCTTTCTCTGCATTCTCCTCTCAAATATTTATAATAGAATCATAGAATCACAAGGTTGGAAAGGACCTACTCAATCATCTTGTCCAACCATACACCCATTACCATTATTACCACAAGCTACTAAACCATTTCTCGTAGCTCCTCATCCAGATGCCTCTTGAACACTGCCAGAGACGGTGACTCCACCACCTCCCTGTGCAGGCCATCCCAGTGCCTGACTGCTCTCTGAGAGAAAAAGTTTTCCCTTGTGTCAGTATAAACCTCCTCTGGTACAACTTGTGATCACTTCCCCGGGTCCTGTTTGTTGCCTGGGAGAAGAGGCCAATCCCCTCCTCATCACAACCTTCCTTCAGGAAGTTGTAGAGTGCAATGAGGTCTCTCCTTCGCCTCTTCTCCAGACTAAACAATTTCAGTTCCCTCAGCTGTTCCTCATGGACACGGATGGGATCCCCCAGAGCCTCCCCTTCTCCATGCTGGGCAGTGTCAGCTTCCAGGGCACTATGCTTCTCTCACAGGAGAAGCACATTCCCAGCACCCTCCCCAAGAAAGAGGGATGAAGTCCATCTCTGCCTCTTCCGCATGGTTGTTTCCACCTGAAGCATCATCTCCTGAGATGTGGAGGGAGTCCCATCTGGGGAACACAAGTCAAGGATTCCTGGTTACTTTCAGTGTTTCTGGCTCTAGAGAGGTTTTGCAGAAGGCTACCAGAACCCTCAAAGTGGCTGCTGCACTTCTACTGGGGATTTCCTATATGGAAAAGAGAAAGCTCTTCAAAAACTGCCCTTGACATGTAAAATTTTAGGGAACCTAAGTATTTCCTAAGGAGACAATATGTGCAATATGTGATATACTGGGCGTAGCTGACATGAAAAGGCAAGGCCCGCTGTCAAACCAAAGTTGTAAGGATCTCAGTTGCTCTGAGAATCAAACTGTTCTAAAAAATCTCTGTAAATCTTTAACAGTACAGCTACTTCATCTACTAAAATTCAGGTTTCTTAAGTATCTCTAACCAAAGTGCTCTATAGATAAACGCAGCCTATCTATATGTGTGCCATCAGATGCTGCATGTCAGCCGAGAGCAGTGCCCCAGAAGCGTTGTTCTGCCTCTGTGCATGAATCAAGGTTAGGAGCTGCCATGCAAGGTGGCTGCTTGGGAAGCACGACTATAAAAAAAGCTCCTCAGATCTATGGAGGACAATGTGTTTAGTGCACGAAAATAAATACTCCTGTAAAATTGATTGGGGAAAAAAATTAAATAGGATAATTACAGTTATAAATCCACTGGAACAGTGGGATGTGAAGAGCGTGGTTTGATTAGATGATTTGCAAGTTGATTAGCGATCCTTATCTTTCCCCCAGTGCCTAATTGTCCTCGTCAGTCTCACTGGGCCTGATGAGCATGGCAGAATCCATCCCCTCATCACATGGTGTGCAGACAGGTGCTTGCAGAGGAAACCTTATTGCCACGGCAAGAATTCATGCTCCCCCAAGCATTCCCTGCATGGGGCTTTCACCTTGCCAGGGGGTGTGCCCAACCTGAACTCAGCCCACAGCACCCAGTTAAAGCAGGAGCCCTGTTGCATGGGGGAAAGGCTGGAGGCACCCCCACTTTGATCTTCTTTCCCTTGATTGATTGCTTCTCCCCAAGAAAGCTATCTCCCCCGAGAAAGCTTCCTTCCATACATTGGAGTAATTTCCACCCTGCCTGCCAGCAGAGGCAAACCCAACGGACAGGGAGTGACTGCTTCTGTACTTGGGTGTGAAGACCTGCACAGCATGCAGTGTGTGCTCACCTGCACAGGCAGATGGATGGCTCCCCATAGTCACTGCAGGCACAAGGGAACACAGATTTCTGACCGAGCACGGAGGATGCAAGCAGCCCACCCAGCAGCCAGGTGATGCTGCTGAAGCACATCGTGTCTCCTAGCAACGGCCTGGGTGAGAAATGCAGCACTGCAATGCACAGAGCAGAAAAAAATAAACCAAAATCAAGAGAAGAAATAGCATTTGGCTGGAATTTCACATTGGCACCTTGCATTTTTGCAAGCCATAATCAACGCCTAAGCGAGGCATTTAACATTTAGGGAAGTTTAAAGTAAGTCTCTTACACAGGTCATTTGTCTCTGTTAAAATGGGAGGTCACAGTGTCCTCCTCTTTGTCCCCTTAGGAAGCCTAAGGTTGCAAACACCAGAATTGCCTTTTCCTTCACCACAGCTGCCTGCCTTAAAGGTACAAGTGTTCCAGACTTCTCAGGTCTTTTGTCTGTCAACAGATTAATTCCATGCTCATAGGAAAGCCAATTTTTTTAATACACGTGACTATATCCTACAAGTCAATGTTATCCTGAGCTCCATCAGAAGAGGGGTGTCCAGCAGAGGCAGGGAGGTGATTGTACTACTTTGCTCTCGTGAGGCCCCATCTGGAGTACTGTGTCCAGGTCTGGGGCACCCAATACAGGAAAGATGTGGAGCTGTTGGAAAGGGTCCAGGGGAGGGCCATGAAGATGATCAGAGCACCTGATCATCCTTCTGCAGGAAGGAGCACCTTCCCTGCAGAGACAGGCTGAGGGAGTTGGGCTTGTTCAGCCTGGAGAAGAGAAGGCTGTGAGGAGACCTTTGGAGGCCTTCCAGTATTTAAAGGGGATTACAAAAAGGAGAGGAATCAAGTTTTTACAAGGCTAGACAGTGATAGGACAAGGGGGAATGGTTTTAAGCTAAAGGAGGGAAGGTTTAGATTGGGAGTCAGAAGGAAGTCCTGTACAGAGACAGCAGTGATGTGCTGGAACAGGCTGCCCAGAGAGGCTGTGAGTGCTCTGTCCCTGGAGGTGTTCAAGACCAGGCTGGATGGGGCACTGGGTTACCTGCTCTAGTATCAGATCTGAAGGTCCCATGCTCCTGCTGTGGCAGGGATTGGAACTTGATGATCCTTGGGGTCCCTTCCAACCCAAGCTACTCTATGAAGTCCATCCTTTTCTTCTTCTTGAGGTCCTTGAAGTTCCTCAGGTTTTCTGAAGTGTATTCTGATTTTTCTGTCTTTATCAGTGGCAAATGCCATGAATGTTAAGCTCACTAAGAAAAATAGTTAAGTTGCTTCCAAAATCAGCTCTTCCATAGCTGCCTAAATAGCCTTTCTCTACACCATTAATTATTTATCATCCATTTCCTTTTATCCATTTCTTCACCCACCATGGATATACCCTCATTTAATTAACAGTTTCCAAAGTAACATCATGTGAAATGTTTTAATGGAAATAAGAAAAAAGTTTGGGGATTTTCCCTCTATGAATCAATAAAGTTTATCAGAGAAAGATACTGGGTCAGTGCTATGTGACCTCTCTTCGTTCATACTGTGATGCTTTTTGTCTGCCTCTGCTGACACTTGAAATCAAACCAGCGGTGTTTAGCTAGATCAGAATTTTCACACTTTCTAAAATACAGAAACTACTTTTGTTCTTCTCCTATTGTGTGTTCCTACTATGTGAACAAATGAACCTGGCCAGTTTGAGCGCTGGTTCTTTGAGGGTTTGGATAGAGGATGTCCTCTCCATTTGAAAAGCTCTTCGATATCTGCTTCTGCTTCAGATGCTCACGTTCCATGAGCCATGCTGTCTTTGCCCCATGTGTCATCACACTTACTGAAAACCAAAGCAGAGTTTTCATTTAGTTTTTGGCCCATGTCTAGGTTATCTTTAATCCTCACCCAACCTGCCGAGCAGCCTCAAATTCTCTTTTTTTCCTCTATTTATTTATATGGCTGAAGAACATTTTACAGCGTGTTTTTAATTTCCTTTGCTAGGTCTAACACAGCTCAGCTTTTGGCAGTTCTCACTTTCTCCCCACACTTTCTGACCTGCAAGATGTAATTTTCCACGTTTATCAGCCCCGTTTTTTCCATTCCAGGTCACCACGCTTACTTCTCATATTCTTCTCAAGGTGGATTGTCATCAGCTAGGTCTGGAGTTCCTCTCCATGAGCTTTTTCTCCATTCTCAAATGCAAACTTGAAATACATCTTTATGTTTTTGACTTCAGGAGTCTCCTCTGCAGCCAAGTCCCCAACTTCATCAGTTCAGTTGGATTTGGTACTTTGAAATTTAAAAAAGCCAAACATGAAAAACAAGAACACACAGCATGGATGTGTTTATGTTACCATTCAGTTTAATCAAAATCCAATTGATCAAGGCTCTAGTTTCTGCAGCCACCTCTTCTGTAACATCCTCACTGTGTCTAAATTAACACTACCTCCAGCCAACTCAGTACATATCTTGATAGAAAATTCTGTCAGTGGTTCAGACATGTGTGCTCTCGCACCAATTGTACACTTGGCTTTATTACTGATAGTGTTTTTTCTCTGACCTGTGTGTGGGAATAAGAGGTCTTTCGTTGGTCCCATGACCTGCCTAGGAATATTTCAGTGTGCCTTCCTTCCAGAGCCTGTACACTGGAGAGACCATGCCACCAGCTGCCTGTCGACCCCTGCATACTCACACCAACACTTTTGGCTCCAATACACCACTGCAAAGACTTGTACAGTGTCTGTGCTCCAGGAACCTGACATCACTCATCTCCCAAGTGAGTACAGTAATCTCACTGCCTTGTGCTTGCCTGGTTGCCTGTAGAATCGTAGAAGCATTAAGGTTTGAAAAGACTTCTAAGATCATCTAGTCCAACCATCAACCCATCACCACCATGCCCACTAGTGACACGGCCTTGTGTTTTCTCCTTGCTTTCCAGATTCCTCTCTTTGTTATGTTGTTTACTTCTTCTTCCTACTTCTTGCATTTTGCTTTCTTGACGTTTAACCTAGGGCAAGGTGACTTGAGTCTCTTCCAGTCTTAACCCCAGCAGTTTTGCACTCCACATACAAATGCAGTTCAACCGCTGAAGACAGTTTTCCCCTGCAAAAGCTTTCCAACAGCTGAATGGGCAGAAACCATTCTTCCTAGCTCTGTCTTTGAGCTAGCTGTTGGCTTTGTTTGCTTGACATGCTTTTTCCTTGATAGGAACGTGGAGACACTAACTACAGAACACTACAGCCCCGAGATGGAAGCATAGGATCACAGGATGGTTGGATTGGAAGAGACCTCACAGCCCAACCACCCAACCCCTGCCATGGGCTGGCTGCCCCCACCAGCTCAGGCTGCCCAGGGCCCACTCAACCTGGCCTTGAGTGCCTGCGGGGATGGGGCACCACAGCTCTCTGGGCAGATGTGCCAGGGCCTCACTGCCCTGAAAGCACTGCTGCCTGATGCTTTTTCCTGCCTTCCCTTCTGGAATAAGGAGATCTTCAAGCGCGTCTGCAAATAATTTTCAGCACAGCTGTGATAAAATAAAAACAGGATTCAGAAAAAAACCACAAGTTAAAACCAATCTCTAAACTGTCAGTCTTATAAATGCATTTTCCTCTGCACTTTTGAAGCTCTGTAAATGCAATCCCATGCCACCACTTTACAGCAGCCACAACTTGCTGCCTGATGTGCTGCACTGAAGGAGCTGTTCCCTTGTCCGGTTGTTAGCGTGACACATACTCCTAAAATGTTAAAGGGGTGAAACTTACACCTTTAATGTCTGCTTTAAATGCTATTTGTTTCATTAAATATAGATTCAGAAAAGAGGAAGGTGCTCTAAGTTAGTATAAGTTGTCAAATATTTAAGATCATAGAATCAATACCTTCTGCCTTCCGAAGTTCCATATTAAACAATAAAAAATATTAAGTGAACAGTTTGTAGTACAGTTTCCTACACAATGCTTTCCAAGAGTCAGCATTTAATGCCTTCTTTGAGACACATACATTGATTTAATATGTATGCTTTGCCTAAGAACATGAATAAGTCATTCCTTTTAATGTTCTCATTTGCATGTTTAATTTGAGCATGGGAGTCAGTGGAAACACACTTAAAGGCTTATGCCAGTGTATTCACTTTGTTCTGAAATAGGAGCGTGCAGCACGGGTGGAGAGCAGTGGTCAGGGCACAGGCACCACGGATGGGAAAGCATGTTATTACTTACTCGTGTTGTGCACCTACTGGACCAGTGTCCAAATCCGTGGGGATTTCCATTTTCTAAGTCATCAGAATGGGATTTAAAACAATGTCAAAATTATCAGAAGCTGCTTCTGTACAAATGTCAGTTAATTAAGTACTTATCCTGAGGTACGTAGCTCCTGGCCCCCTGAAGGGACGGCTGTGCTGCTTCTATTGGAGTTAAGAGACAGGACAGCAGCCATGGGGGCAGAGCTAAAGCTTTGATCAGCGTTCTGACATCCAGTTACAACATGGTGATGTTTTTTCCAGTTGTCTGGAAGTGTCCTTCTGCAGGAACTCTTTAAAAAACAGTTGAAGAAGCCTCAGAAGTTCTGTAGCAATGCCTGTAGAACATTCCTGTAGTTGGTATTTCTGAACAAACCTGCTACAGCCACCTGCATCTGAAGAAGGATATCACAGAATCAGAGAACTGTTTGAGTTGGGAGGGACCCTAAAAGGCCATCTAGTCCAACACCCCTGCAACAAATAGGGACACCACTGCTCCATCAGGTGCTCAGAGCCCCTTCCATCTTTTCCTGTTAGATTATAATACAAAATTGGAAACCATAAGTGTCATGGTTTTATGATTTTTGTTGTATTGTTGATCAAAAGTCTGGCTCACTTGCCTTCTGCTGCTTCAGAAATGAAAGCTCAGGGTGCAGAAGGAATCAGGCTGGATATCATCTACTTTCTTCTCCCTTCAAATGAACACACACAAATGAATACACCTGGTGTAGGGAACCTGCTTTGGCAGGGGGTGAGACTCGATGATCTCTTGAGGTCCCTTCCAACCCCTATGATTCTATGATTCTATGATTCTATGATTCTATGATTCTATGATTCTATGATTCTATGATTCTATGATTCTATGACGTAGAAATAAAGGAACAAAATCAGCAGAATTTTACTGAAGATCAAGCTGCAAAATGTCACATAACAAACGTGACAAATCTAGTCCTGTAAATCACAAAACACCAGGAACACAGTTCCATCTGAGACAAGAAGCTAGGGGTAATGTTTGATGGGATTAGAATAGTAAAAAATCATTAGAAAATTAACAGCAGATCACTAGTATGAAGGACATGTACAGACTGGTGTATCACTCTTGTGGCAACTGTAAGCTAAAGTAGGATTCATTTTGCTTGTTATTAGCTACTCAAAGCTGAGCTGAGAGAGGAGGTTTGGTTTGGGTGGCAGCTCTAAGATGGGGTGAATGCTCCCTCTGGAGGTGCTCAGCCCTCCAGGACGCACAGCTGGGCAAGTGCTGCTGGAAGCAGCCAGAGTCACCAGAAGTATTCCGAGCTGGGGGCAATGGCAAGGAGAGCAGGGAAGGACTGTGATTTTAACAGAACAGGATATCCTGAGTTGGAAGGGACCCACAGGGATCAGGGGGCTGGAGCACCTTTCCTATGAGGAGAGGCTGAGAGAGCTGGAACTGCCCAGTGTAGAGAAGGGGAGGCTCTGGGGGATCCCATCCGTGTCCAGAGATGCATGAACAGACAGTGCACAGAGGACAGAGCCAGGCTCTGTCAGTGGTGCCCAGTGCCAGGACAAGAGGCAGTGGGCACAAACTGAGCACAGGAGGTTCCCTCTGGGCACCAGGAGCACTTCTGTACAGTGCAGGTGATGGAGCACCGGCAGCTCAGAGCTGTGGGGTCTCCTTGGAGCTCTCCAACAGCCCCTGGACACAGTGCTGGGCACCCTGCTCTGGGTGTCCCTGCTGGAGCAGAGCCAGGCCCGATGCACCCAGAGGTCCCTGCCAGCTTCTGCAGCCCTGTGACCCTGTGATTATCAAGTGCAACTCAGCAGCCAGTTTTGGTCACTAGGGCATCCAAGCCAGTGAGTTTTGTGAAAATCAATGCCAGGGTGAGCAGGAGAATCTGAGACAAAAAGAAAAATGTGGGGTGGAAATTGGACTCATTCCCATATACACCAGTGAAGGTGCTGACACTAAGCTGACTTTGAAGCACATCCAGCTGAATGCCTCGGCTGTGTGATGATGCCAGCACAGGTCAGCAAGACCCACGTGTGGGGAGGCACCATGGGGCTGCCATGCTGTGCAGAGCGAGCTGCAGGGAGAGATCGCACTGACAAACACGGTGCTCAAAGATGGGGAGAACTAAATGAGATGCAAGTGTGTTCCTACCCGCTATGGTTCTGTTGTGGTTTGTGAAATTAGCCTAAAGGACTTTCCAAATTATTTTTAAGACTCCCAAACGCTTCTAAATTATTCACTCTGTATATTTTTATTATTTTTTATCTTATTACTTAGAGAAAAAAGGCATCATTGCTTCTGTGTTTTCTGAAAAATAAAGCAGACAGCAGTGATGCTTCCTTCTGGTTGATCACAGAATCCCAGAATTGTTTGAGCTGGAAGGGACACTTTCAGGCCATCTAGTGCAACTTCCCTGCAATGAACATGGACACCTACAGCAATGACACCAGGCACTCCAGTTCTCCCTCTCCCTAAGCACTGCCTGTCCCTTGCTGCAGGTGATGGACACCTCAACCCATGCAATTTCTCTCTTTGAATTACCCAGAGGTGTGGCAGAACTTAACAGAAGAGAAGTCCAATCTTGGCTGTGTCCAATGGAAAAGAAGTGCCCTGCCTTTAGGGAAGAAAGAGAAACGTGTACAATTTCCTCTGCTAATTTCAAACGGAACACTCCGGTGCCAGACCCTCTTTGCTGTCGTTGCTGCCGTTACTCCCCATGTAAGGACATTTGCCAGGAGATAGTCAATCTTTTTATATCCAGGACTGGAGTCTCCATGGTGAGGTGGCCACTGCCGCTTCCTCGGTAGAGCAGAGCACATCCTTTACTGGCAAACACCCGCTCCTGGGCTGGCTGGGAGGAAGTGTCATTGTCTGGAATCTATTATGTTTTTTAAGGGTTCTATATCCTCCAAGAAATATTTTTAACCTGAAAGGAATATTTATACTGCCCAGTGAGAACGGTTTGCTGGGTTATTTTTAGTTTTGCTTGTGAGCTGGTTTTATCGCCACATTGCTTTGTCCTTATTTGTCTTTTCTACAAACGTTTTGGGGAAAACGAAACCAAAGGTAACAGATTAAGCTAAGTCCTGGGATTCATCTGCTGCCTGGGGTGGCAAAACCCTGCGGATAGATCTGGTGGGCTATAGTTAAGAAAAACACCGGTCGTCCATCAGATATTCAACGTTTGGGCTAGAAAATGTTATTTGAAAAAGAGCAGGAATTAATAAAAAGCTGATGATAAAACCTTGTGCAGAAGCTGTGTTTTTGGAGCAGAGCTCAGTCAGCTCAGCCTATCTCACATGAAACGAGGCCCACCACTGTTGGATCCCCAGAGCCATGACACAGCTGGCTGGGCGCGAGAGCACAGGCAGAGCCAAAGGGCACTGAGGGATTGCGCATGTAATCAGTTAAATATACTCATATAATAAGGGAAAGAACTTTGTATATTTTTTCCCTCAGGCCTGGTTATCTTAATACAGTAGCATTTTGCTGATGCTGAGTGTATGAGGCCTTGTGCAAACCTGCTGACTTCAGCAAGGCTGAAATGCCGGTATTTCGGTGTTCTGCTCAGCTGGGGGCCTCACAGTGCTTATCTCCAGCTTCACTGCCCTCTCTGTATTGCTTCCCAGAGGGAAGGAGGTGACCGTGATGGATGGATTTGGCATCATTAGGAGTAGGTTATAAGAACCTTCTGCCCTCAGACAGAGCAGGTCCTGCTCCATCATGAAAAAAGGAGCATGCATTACTCACCTGTTAATTCTGCCTCTGTTATATTTTGGCTTATTATCACAGAATCACAGAATTGTAGGGGTTGGAAGGGACCTCAAGAGATCATCGAGTCCAACCCCCTGCCAAAGCAGGTTCCCTACACCAGGTAGCACAGGTAGGCGTCCAGGCAGGTCTTGAATATCTCCAGAGAAGGATATTCCACAACCCCTCTGGGCAGCCTGTTCTGAAGGACTGGAGCACTTTTCAGTCCCACTGATCGAGCACCCTTGAAAATCATTCAGAAAATGGAAGCTGGGCAGAGCTACAGCACATGGATTAGTTCGGCAGCATGGAGCTCCAGTATGGAGCTGCAGCTCTGCTGCAAGGCCTGCTAGGTAGTCCAGGTTGTGACAATTATACAGCAGTCCTGTGGCAGGTGGTTTTCTTACAAATACAAGTATGAAGGGAAAGTTTAGATAAAACCGTTCAGGTTGGAAATTCCAGTTACGTCGCTCCAATTATGGTGATATTAAATCCTTCGATGCACCAAATCAGAAGTACAAATGGCATCCATAGAATCTTGAATTTGCCTGCCTACATCAACCAGAAAGTTTTGACCTAGAGCACCAAACAAACACTTGTCATCAAGCACAACTGATCGACATCTGAAGACACATGGAGATGCTCCCATAAGGAGAGAAGGTGTAGAGCCACCCCTTGGCCAGCACTGGGAATGGGCTCAGACCTCTAACACTGGGCACAAACCAGAGCACTCCATCCAGAGCAGCACTCCAGATTTTGGGGTGGGATGTGAACACTAGTGGTTCATATTCTAATTCATTTGTGCAATATTCTGATAGTATGGAGCAGGGGAATGGTTTTGTTTTCACTTTAGGGTCATCTATTTGACTTTAGGGTCACCTTGTTCCCAGAGGACAAAATTATGAATAACATCTTGTTGTTCCAAAGAAAAGTCAAATAAAAAACTTCACACTTTGCTTAACTCTTACCCCTGTGTGGTAGTCTGTGGTGTGTGAGACCATGAGAAGGAAGGCACAGGGCTGGAGCTCTCAGCCTTCTGCCATTCCCATCCTGCAGTAGCTCTTTTAGCCTTTCAGCTTCTCTAAGAGTAACTACGCTTAGCCCACAGGGGAGCTAGGACAGATTAATTAGTGAAGATGTCAAGAACTGTACACGTTGCTTGTTATTGATGCGTATTATTGCACACTGCATATATTATGGGATTATGCAGCACTTGATATTTGGCCATTGGAAAGGAAAAAGAAACAAGGAATGTCCCCAGGGAGCCTGACTGGTGTGTTTTTCTAAACATAGTTCTTTCTCCATCTCAGTATTATATTCCATTTAAGTACCTTTCTCAAGACCCTACTGATTCCCTGTGAAGTTATCAGATATCCCTCTGCAAACTTCTAACAAAAGGCATAATTTGGAATTTAGTATTTCCATTAGTTCCTTGGCTTCCTAACTACAGTGGCCACAGCTGCCAATAGCACAGCAGACTTTGGACAAAACCAGTAAGCTTCAGCTTTCAGCTGAACCGGTTTCTCCATCTGTCCGTGTGCACACAGAAGCTCCAGCCATAGGACCAAACAGATGAAAATGGCACTGGGTGTAGGGCAAGCATGCACACCCCATTGTACAGCCAACTGCCCCAGCACAGCATCCCAGGGTACAACAGTTCCTCTGAATAGTTTCACCTTCCCTTCTTTTTCCAGCACTTCTTAGAGCTGAAGCTGAACCAACAGAAACCATCTTTGCAGCAGCTCAGCATTCTTTCCCCTATGTGAAAAAATTTGCTCCTTGTGTATAAAGGATTAACTCATTTGTAATCACAGCGAAACATTATCTTTAGGATTTGTGAATTATTGTTTATGCATTGTAAAATACGTTAATGTTATAAATACTTGTTAGTAATTTAGTTATGACCATGAAGGTAAACATGTATTGTCACCTATCAGGCTGTTATAAACCTGGTATCTGATGATATTGTGACATAGGTACAGATTGAAAATTGTATATAACCCACACTGTAATGCATTTAACCTTAGTTATATTTGATTTTTCCCTCAGGCAGTTTCCCGTTGACAAAAAGTTGTGTCCACCCAAATGGGGAATCTCTCTCACACAGCACTGCTTCCCCCTGTGCCATGTCTTCTTCCCCAGCAAGGTCCAATGGGAGCTCATTTGAGTAAGTGTGTAGTTAAGTGCTGGAGAACTCAGAAGACATCTGAATGGTGACTGAGGCCCAGAAATCACTGGATGTGATGCTGGGCACCCTGCTCTGGGTGTCCCTGCTGGAGCAGGGCTGTGCACAGTGGACCCAGAGGGCCCTGCCAGCCTCAGCTGAGCTGCAATCCCATGAGGAGCAGAAAGGAGCACCTCCTTAGAAACAAGGCCTTAGAAGTGCACACAGTAATAAAGAGGGTGAAAATGCCCTGCTGGAATGAGGATGATTTTCTGTATCAAAACGCTACATATTCATAAGCTTTTAATATTCATTCAGCTTTGTGTTTTTCCTTCTCCTCATTTCTGCACCAGGTGATTCACAAACTTGAACAGGCCAATGGAGGGAAATGACTACTCATAGTAAAACCAGTTAACAAATCCAAACCTCTCCTATTTGCCAGCACATTGCAAGCCACTAGGACCACGCAGGAGGACATCTGCCAAGTCCATCCATTGGGCCATGTCCTGGGAGAAGGAGCAGGCACACAAGAAGAATCATAGAACCAGTAAGGTTGGAAAGGTCACTCAGATCATCTAGTCCAGACATCAGTTCATGCCCGTGACTGCTCTAGACCACATCCCTCAGTGTTACATCTCCACATTTCTCGAGCACCTCCAGGGACAGTGACCCCATCACCTCCCTGTGCAGCCTGTACCAGTGCCTTACCACTCTTTCTGAGAGGAAATTTTTCCTGGTACCCAACCTGAACCTCTCCTGGCTCAGCTTGAGCACATTCCCTCTTTTGCAAAAACACATTGTTCTTCCAGTTACTACTCACTAGAAACTAATTTTACTGCTTCTCTTTCTCTGTGTTTGCAGTTTAATTCCCTTGGGGTAGAGAGGAAAATATATGTGAATGCTGCTGTGTATAATTTTACTTATTTCAGCTACAAATTATTTATAAAGCACAAAAATAATTGCATTACTCCCCTCTTCCTTTTTCATGGTTCCCAGCCTCACAGAGAGTTGCTTTGTCAAGATTAATCCTTTCTGTTTATCTTGAGAGGAGTCGGTGTGCTCAGATAAATAGACCACTGGGAAAAACATAGGCAGAGCAGAAATGAGGACTGAAAAGACTGTCTGGCTGCACGCTGATTTTCTCCTTCCAGTGCTGGATTCTTGTCTAGGTTGTGTTTTGGTATTACTGACCCATCCAGTTTTAAATATCCCAAATGGCAACACTTCTACTTTTTTTTTCTCCCCATGAGATATAACTGTATAAGAGTCCCCTTTCTCGAATAGGGAATTAACCCAACTCACTTTTAAAATCCTTCTGATTATAGTATTTCCTCTGGAACATAGGATATGAAATTTAAAAAGGCCTTCAGGCTCCTTAAGTCAGTTCTGTTGAAAACAGTCACTCATTCACATATTTTTACCACTCTGTCTTAAAATTTGTCCCCCACTGAAGGCCTCTGAAACAAATATCTTCATCTGAAACAGCACAGCGGGTTTTTCTTTCTGACTCAAAGGTATGGCTGGTGAGAAGAGTCCTAAAATACTTTCCTGAAGACACAAGTTTAGGTCTACATTAACTGTTGGTGATGCATGGCTTAGCAAGTACACCAAAGGTGGATTTTGACTTGGCAGCTTATAGAATCACAGAGTTGTTGAGCTGGAAGAGACCCATGGCAGTATTCTAGTCCAACTGCCCTGAAATGAACAGGGACTTCTGGTGTGTAATGCCAGTACTTTTGTCCAACCCGTCCTACCTCCCCAACCTTTTTCCTATGCATAATGGTGACAATCTTCAATGGAAAAGGAAAGTTCTCAGCACACGTTTCATAGAAGTGAAAAAATTCTTTCTTTCTGCCCTTGCCAGCCTCCTTCAGTCAGTAATAGTGATCCCTGCAGTGAACTGCACTCTTGGAAGATGGACTGGTAGAGGACTACTGGTGGCAAAGGATGGAAGGCAGCTTCAGCAGAAAAATTAGTTAATCGAATGTGCACAGACCCAAACATGTACTAGTTTTAAGATAAGCTGATAAGATTTTTACGGCAGTAAATTATTTCGAATTTGCATGTAAGCATTTTTGCACATGAACAATAACATTTTGTGTGTTCATTTTTTGTATTTAAATACAGGATTTAGAGAGTTGGTACTGTTTACTGCAAAGATGTCTTGCAAATTTGCAGGGAAATCAACCTTGGGTCTCTAGCACACTCCCCCTTCTTCAATCCTCCTATAACCTGTATGAAGATTTGTCTGCACTTTTTGTAGCTGTCAAGCAAAAGATCACCAAATCACAGCTTCTTAGAAATAATAAGATGTTGTCTTGGTTTCAGCTGGGATGAAATTGTTTTCTTCAGAGTGCAACGGTTCTGGGAGAAAAATAATGTTGATAACACACCGATGTTTACAGTTTCTGCTGAGCAGTGTTGTACAGAGCCAAGACCATTTGCAGTGAAGGGCCCAAGGACCTGTTAGGGAACAGAATTAGCTGATTTGAACTGTCCAAAGGGATATTCCATACCATATGACATCATGCTGAAGGAGTTTTGAAGGAGATGGGAATTAATCTCTCTCTTGCCTCGGGGGGCTAGCTGGGCTTTGACTGGGGGTTAGTGAGCAATCACTTGTGCATCACTTGCTGTTTATATTCATATATAGAGAGAGTAATAGCTATTATTTTCCTTTTCTCTATCTCAGTAAATGGTTTTACTTCAACCCACAAGTTCTACGTTTTTCCTGATTCTCTCCCCATCTTACTGGGAAGGGAGGTGTGAACAAACACCTGTGTGGTACGTTGCCACCTGCCAGGTTAAACCACAGCAGGTGTGCTGCGATGAGTCAAAACTGGTGGGCCAGTGACGAATATCCAGTCAGCAGATCTGATGAAGACAAGGCATGTATGGTGATGTGATCAATGGCCTCTGCTGAGTTACCTCGGTAGAAGGTGTCCTCTTCCACTGCAGCAGTAGAAGGGGTCCATATGCCCACCAGGATACCTTCATCTTAGAGGTCAGTAGTCTTAAAACCTGCACAGCAGCGGTAGCTGGTATGACAAGGAGACAGACTGGCAGTTTGGAGTGGACAGAATAAGATCTCTATCACCAGGAGGGTAGTGCAGAGCTGCGATGGGTACCCAGAGAGGTCTGTCCTTAGAAATCTTCCATCTTAAAGGTTTCCAAGCTGAGCTAAGGAAAGCAGTGGCTGCCTTTCTCTACCCCTTGCCCTACCTGTTGTGGCCAGTCCACCTGGGGCAGCAGGTTGGCCTAGAGACCCCCCAGCCAACACACATTTTCCTGCAAAATGATGCAGAGTTTAGAGGAAGGTTGTAGGAAATCCCAGGTGAGTATAAACCAAGCTTTCCTTGAAGCAACTCCAGAAACTGAAGTTTGAGGCTCAAAACCCCACGTTTTCAGATCAAAGCACAGAAGCAGACAGTGAACCAGCTCTGGAGGGGGAGATAAGACAAGCAGATGCCAGAAAGTGTTCAGTGACACAAGGTGATGGAAGGGAAGGTTGCTCTCGCAACCTTTCCCAAGGAACAAGAAACAGCCAAAACTGGACACCCCTTCTCCAGGGCCCCGTGGCTGCACATCTGCCATCCAATCTCCTGCCACCCCTGCAGCATCAGAATCTCCTAAGTAGACTTTCTTATTCTCACTATTCTTTAAAGGAGATGGCATTCTGCTGGTAGCAGGTCCTGAGTTCTTCACATCAAGGGCCACGTGGTGGAGGTTGTGTTTCCCTCACACAGAGCAAGAGGAGATCTGAATCAAGGCTTGTCTGTGTGTAACAGCTGCACCATTATCCTAACAGCCACATGAAAGTAAAGCCAAAGGGAGCACACGGTCAGTTACAAAACCTGAAGGGAACATTTTGGTTGTGAAATCAGTAGGTAAATGTGGGATGGGAGAAGTCATCTTAATTCTCTTCATGTTCTCTTGAAACATTTTGTTCCCTATTTTCCCTCTCTGTTACATTTGAGAACTATTTAACACCATTTACACTCTACATACTGCTAAGGTACATATGTCCTCACCTTCATAAGAGGGCAAGCTTCCCACTGAAGCCATACCCACTGTTTGTACAAAGAAAACCCACTTGGCTGCAGTGTGCTGAAAGTTGCTGAGCATCCTTCCAGCGCTGCAAAGCCTCAGCTTTCATTTACATTGATGTAAGTGGCTGACACACCACACACTGTAGGATGTTCTCCTGCTGGGTCTATGCAAAAAAGAGCTGGAGTAATTATTAAAATCTTAATTTCAGCTGTCAGTAATAATTTCAGTTCTGCTTGTCAAAGGGAACCGGAGCCACGTGTCTGGCAGCAGGCTTTGGTACCTGCGTATGTAAAACCAGCTGAAAAAGTGCATGGGAAAAGCAAGCTGCCATCTAACCAACCCTCTGTGCAAAGCAGCCTTCATTTTGGCAGAAATACATCCAGTGTGTCATATGTATCAACCCAGAATTCAACAGCACATAACCTGAGATATCATTATTATTTACGTATCTATTGCACACGTGAACAGATAATATACATTGAGGTATTCAGGATGAACAATGAACATCTTGGTGAAAAAAGCACCACGAAACAGTCTGCTTAGCAAATACCACCGAGGCTTTCAGACCTTAATTATATTCTTAGTCAATTCTGATTTACATTTAAATTACAAATTACATTTTGCTAGCGTTAATTTACAGTGCTGTTTAGAAAAATGCATATTCCACTGTACATGAATAACAATTCCAGGCAGTCAGATCTTGCTGGATTGCTATGATATCTTGGCAGTGGGTGCTGAATACTAATATTTCTAGGAAGTTTTCTCCCTGTGAGTGTGGTGTTTCTCTGTGCATGAGCCTTGCACATTGTCATGCAGCCAGCCAGCCGCCGTGCAGCTGGTTGCCATAGGATTTGCAGAACGATCTGCCTGCACATGCATTTTTTAGGAGACTGCAGCATAGCTGCGTGAAAAAAAAGGGCTCTGAAACATGTATACTCATTCCAGGGCCAGAACAAGGAGCTTTCTATGAATCTCTGCAGCCTGTGAGCACACTAAATGCCAGGAACTGAGTGGGGTCGGTCCACGCCAGTATTTGGCTGGGAGTTTTTCGAGGAACGGTGGGAAGGGAGCAGGAGGACTGGTGCAGTCTGGGGCAGGGTGAGCTCTGCTCACATCTCTCTGTGTTAAATTCACTCATCGCTGCTCTGTGCTGCCCTGATCACGTTGCACACTGCAGGCTGGCTCCCATTACTTCACCCATGGGCCGTGGCTCGTGCGTGGCACCTGGATGTGGCGTAGCCTGGGCTGGTGGGAACCAGAGCAAGGCCGGTGTGCAGCTCCACGTTCACACTGAGGAAACGTCAGTCTTGACATTCAGAACCATCCTCCGTACAAGAATCTTCTGCAAGAAAAAAGGCTGTCTGTGAAAACAAAGCACAGAATAAAGCAGAGCCACAGTCACTCTCACTTACTCACAAGAAGCAGTGCTGATAGATGACTAATAGGCATGACTGTTCATAAAGCTGAATTTGTCTTTAATTTCCCCTCTCAGAAACTTTTCAGGGTCACGAGCGATATCATTTTAACTTTACTTTCCCAGGGAGCTCCTTTCTGATGGGAAAAGACTCGCCTTGTAAATGTTATAGCAAATTCTCTGGGATCGTATCACACTCCGGTTATTTCCTCTCAGCTCCCTGAGACACAACTTGCATGCAGAAAGGATTCATTTGCAATATGTGCTTGACACATTTCAAGGAAAATGCTCAAAACAGAGGGCCGGCCCATTTTCAAATCCTTTTCCTCCCCATTATCAGTGAGGGAGAAAAATAAGCTCTAGCAGCTTCACAGGGATAAACCAACAGCACAGCTTGGACACAGCTAGCCAAGAAAACAGCTCCTAAAAGGACTATAACTTCGTATACACATGGTATTGTACAGTGAATTTGCTCAGATGTTTCAACTAGTTCAATTAGATGTCTTTATAATTCTTCATTTTTCAATTAACAACTGCTTTTCCATTAAAAAATTAACATCTCTCACTGCAGAATGTTATATTATCTTTGCAGGGATGTGAATGGCATTCCCATGAGCACAATAAACCTTGTAGTTGTAGTTCTCATAATGGAATTACTTTTTTAAGCCTTTTTTCTGCTCCTTAAAGCCCTGTTACTAATAGGTTAGTGCATGACATTCCGGGACGGATGGAGGAGGGACCCTTTGATCCCTTTATGGTAATAAGCAATCCTTTCACTTTGTTCTTGCTGTCCAGCCCTGTGATTCAGGAGGATCTAGGATTACTTATCTACCACTAATGCAATGGCTCTAATGGTCATGCGTGCAAGGCGATACTAATGTGAAGCCAGGGGAAGCTGGAGATCACTGTCAGCACTGCTGCTGACTGATGGAGGCACTTGTTTGCCTGGCAATGGGCAAGGAGCAGCCCCCACTTCCACACTGCCTTGTGGAGATGGAGCCCCACTGCTGCCTTTGTCCCTCTCCTTGTGGATGTGCAGCTCTAAAGAGCATGGGGTGAGCCTGGGTCTGGCCTCGTTGCACTGATTTGGTGCCTCCAGGCTGTGTGCAACCTTGTCCCTGGCCTCTACCCCTCATCCCATGGAAGCCCCAGAGCCCTTAGTCTCCTGGTTAGTGCAGGACAGGCATCCTCCCTTCTCATGGACACTTGTGTACATGCTTGTGCTTGCCAGCAAGCAACACTGACACCCAGGTCTCCCTCACATCTGAAGTGCCATGCAGGTGTTGGTAGAGATCCATAAGCGTCAGACTCTGACATTGTAGTTCAGGTGCCTCTCATGGTTCTGGACCCAGCAAAGTCCTGGACTTCTTCAGCTACAAACCTTACAGGAGCAGAAACATGGCAGGATCTCTTTAGGCTTGGGCAAACTGGGGACACTCATTTACATCTTTGTTTTTCAAACAGAGCATTGTCCTTTAAAGACATGATCCCACTATATCCTCAAACACCAACTGTCCTCACACTGTCAGCCAACACACCTCCACTTTATGAGCTGTGTCATCATATTTGCCTTCTATGATTTCTTCTGTGCAAAGTTACCCTTTCTGAGTCGAGAGGAAGACTTCTGATTGAATGTTTGTTTGTGTTGTGTTTGGATTTGGGAAGCAAAGACCAGCCAGACACTGATCTCTCCTATTGACATCCTCCCATGGGCCTGTCCAGATGGGACAAGCAGCTCCTGGAGGTTCATGGCTTAGACACAATGATTTTTACATGTTGCGTTTATCCTCTGAACAGCTGTGCTTTTGTTACTTCTTTAATTAGTTAACATTTCACTACGATATCTGCATCATCTGCATGCTATCTTCATGTGTGACAAAGAAGATGCCCTCTCTGTGGAAGTGTTCAAGTCCAGGTTGGATGGGGCTTTGGGCAACTGGCTCTAGTGTTAGGTGTCTCTGCCTGGATGGTCTTGAAGACTCTTTCCAACCCAAACTGTCCTATGACTCTATGATTCTGTAGTTCTATGGTACTATGGCTATGAGATGAGGGCTCCCGGTCCTGAGCAGCACTGCACACTGCACTGCCCAAAGGCCCACCAAGACACCTGCACAGTGGTGAGTGTCAGTGACACCAGACCCATGCATGCCTCTGTTGACTTCTACCAGGTCATATAACAAAAAGTGCACGCTCAGCTTTGGTGTTTAGCACATATAAAGCTTTTTAATAACTAAAATGCATCAGTTTTGACACCGCCTTGGTTCTGTACACCTCATCAGCCTGCATCCGGCCTAGCTGGGTCTCCCAGTCCCCCATCTCCCTCTCCTTCCTCGTGAGATGATTGTCTCAGGCCTCACACCTGTCGCCAAAGCAACTAACCACTGTGCTGGGAGCGATGCTGCCGTCGCAGCCACCCACACCATGCCTCCCATTGCGCTGTTCTCCATCGCCATAGAAACCGGCCTCCCCTGCGGTCCCAGCGAGCCTGACCTGCTATTGGCTTTATCAATCTGTACGTGTTATTCCCAAAGCCGAGGCCAGCTTCTAATTATAGGAACACCTTGTAGGATGTAGCCCACGCTGTGTCCAAGACGTTATCCTCTATGGCGTGTGAGCATAGGAAGGATGGGTTTGGGTTTGTTTCCCTCGGTTCCGACAACCAGAACTTAAGTTTATTTCTTATCACCACGTGCATGAAAAAGATTTTCAATCTATGCAGAAGCTGAAATGTTGGTTATGGAGCCTTTTTAGTATGCACTGCTTTCTGTCTATGGAATTGTCTTTACAGCCTCATCACATCATCTCTCAGTCTTTATCATAAACCAAACTGTCTGAAACTGCTCATGGGTTAGGACTTTTTTCCAGGCTTTCATACCATTCCTGGGGCTCTTCTCTTCAACCCTTCTGACCAATTTTAGCCTTTCAGCCAGAGGGTCCTTGGATTTGGCCTCTTTTCACATCTCACTCCTGTCTGATGAGCTGAAGTCAGAAGGTTCCCACTTTTTGGATTTTGTCTCTTCAATGGCAAGCTTCTTGTGACAATAGGTGAAATCACGGCACCACTTTTGTTTGCCGTGCTGATCTTCACTCTACACCTGCCACACATCTCTCCCCTGGCTACTCTTCAGCACCATTTGTCATCATGTACTGCAACCACATCTTAAGGCTCTGCCAAGTGGAGGCAGAGATGCAAATCCTTGGCAAGAGGTTTCAGGAATCCTATTCTGCTGCTGCTCTGAACGCTGTCCCACCCAACACTCAGCACAGCTTTCTCATGTAAATGCTCACGCACACTTGTTTATTACCCATCTTCTGCAGGCATCTTTTCACACACCAAAATGTTAACAAGAGCACAGAACAAAATGGCAGGGACTCTGGCCAAACCTATGTCTCTCTTTAATTCCAATGGGTAGTCCAAGAAACGCTTGGCAGAATTCAGCCAGCTCTATTTTTAATATTGTGTTTACATGCGTAATGACCATGTGCACATAATAGCTGTCCCCTCCCTGCTCCACCCAGAATGTTCCAGTATTGCTCACTGTAGCTTAAAGCAGACATGCCTTGTGGCCATTCCTGAATTTGTGGTGGCATAATCCAGGGAAAACACCTTGGCCATTAAGCATGCAAATGCACCAGCTATCAAGAACATTATTTTAATAGATCTTTCACAGATAATTTGTCCTGCTCGACCCACTCCCTGTCCCAGAGACCCATTTAGGCTGGGAAGCTGGGTAGGGGGAGACACCAAAAGGGAGGTGGAAACCTCAGCAGTGGGCATGTTCTGTGTACAGGTAGGAGCTATTGAACAAGCACAGCACAAGCTGCCTTAACAGCAGCATATGCAAGCAATGGTCAAAACCATGAGCTCCTATGCCACACAAAGCATTCATTGAGAAGCCAGCAGGGTGTGATGAAAAGCGGGTTTAGTGTTGCTAGGGATGTCTGCAGCAATGACACTTTCCAAACCTGTATCTGCTAACTTCAGTGGGAATGTTATTCACTGAGCTGTGGTCAGTGCAGGACTGACTTGTGGATGTACTTACAGGTCAGCCATTTGCTGGTTGCTTCTTAACAGGATCTCCTGGGGTTCAAGCATATGAAGAGTGGCTGCTTGGCTTCACATGGCACTTAGGATTGCTCAATGCCAAACCCCCATAGGACCTGAAAAAAACAAGATCTGCCCTTATTTTGGATGTTGCCAGCAGGGATGGTGAGACTGACGTACAACAGTGCTGTAGAGATGGAAAAGGCATCTGGGCTTGTACCCTGGACACGTTGCATTGGGCCACTGAGTATGGGACCCATGTATGGTCTGTGACTCTCACCAACCCTATATGACACTTGCATGTAATCAGCATCCCATTATGAACATGAAGCCATCCATTTTCACCCCGTAAGAGACATGCCCTTTGCTGTAACCCATGCTGCCACCCATGTAACAGTGAACACACGAAGTGCTGGTGCTGCATGATTCCACAGTAAGTGAAACAGTTAGAACTAAAATAACTTTTATGCTCTTAATGCAGCATTCATGCCCTTATTTATTATTAACCTGCACTCTAATTCCCAATGCACTAGGCTCAAAGTGAGTAGGAGTCGGCAGGACAGCCAACTCTTGTGCTTATTTTTCCCACAAGAGGGGAAATGTCCCAGCCATTCTCTTGAATTATAAATTGTTCTTGTGATTCTTGCTGAGCTGGAATAATGCAGTGGAAGGACAAAGGAATGCAGTAGAAAACACAGATCTGTTATCCCACTGTGGTAGGAGAGCTTCTTCACTGTCTTCTTGTATTGTGTTTACATGTCAGGACCACAGGTCAGCATCAGCACCGCAGTGGTAGGGCATGGCACAGGGGGAGGAGAAGAGCTGAGGTGGCCACACTTGTTTTGGTTGCTGTGGCCATGGGCTGCTGTGCCCTACTTGCTGGCCAGGATGTTCTCATAGAAATGCTCTGGAATATGATTTCTTTAGGGAACAAATTCTGTTTTCTGTGAGAGATTTACCCCTTGCAAAATGTGATAAAACTGAAGAAGAATTTGACCCTATTTCTATCTGTTCTGCATTGCCTATGAAAACATGTTGTTTAGTCCCTGCTCCTTGTTCTGAGGAGCTCTTCACAGAAAGAGGCATTCTGGGAATGGGATAGTTCTTGCAAAGGAGAGGAGCAGGGGCTGCCTGGTATTTCTGCAAGGATATGGAAACAAGGATGGCATGGGAACCAGCTGCTGCCAAAATGTGCTCATGAGCACATCCAGAGATGTGCCTCAGCGGAAGAAGGCCTAAAGCACACAGTGCCTAAACCTGCTGCTGGCCCCAGCACTTTGCAGACATTTCTGTAGGTGAAGCCTCTTGTCTCGTCACTAGAGGTATTCAGGAACATTCTGATATGGCCTAACCTGTCATTATCCTCCTAGGGTAGAGTACAGGAAATGAAAATGCCAATTACCCACTATTTAATTACACTGCCTATTAGTTAAGCTTTTTTTCTTTCTTTTTTTTTTTCTTTTTTTTTCCCCATGCAGAAGAAAGCTTTACCTTAAGTGAATCCCTGCTCCAAACCTCTATGGAAGCATGCAGGTGGCCGACAGCTCAACAAGCTGGAGTCACACATTCTGACATCCACCACAGGCCCCAGAAAGCAACCCCAAGCTGCACTGCCTGCTCCCCAGCAATGCCAAGCTCCTTCCTCCCCAGGCACCTCCATGTCTCTCCACATACAAAGCTGCTTTCCATGTCCCCTCCATCCTAGGGCACATGGCTCTGTGAGCAGAGGGAGGAACTGGGAAGGCACCAGGTAGTTTTTTGCACACAGGAGCTCTGAAATCCCAAACCTGAATGTTTTTGTGATCAAATGGGAAGCTCCACAGCTTCTCCTTTAGGTGTTCATTAACAGTAGGATTGATGTCTCCTGATCTCAGATGCTGAAAATAGAGGTACCTCATGGGAATATTTTTGGAGTAGGAGAAAAACTTCAGCTGTTAATTATGATTATAAACTAATATGTGGACACTCCGGATTGTTAGGACTGGGGGTTTGCTACCACGTGGATGAGGGAGGTTAATGTGTATCAGACAGAACTGTGGCATGTTGAAATAATGCATTGTTGGCCAAAATAGGCACAGCCAATGTAGCATACTGCACTGAAAACTTAGAAAGTCCCAGTACTGCTGTCCTAGAGAGGCTCTTTGAGAATCCAGCTTTGCTCTTCTGTCTGTGGGTATGCAAGCTCTCCTTCTGAAAGGACCATTTATGAAGACAGGCAACAGAATTGTGCTTTTCATTTAGAGGCGACAAGGCGTCCTCCACATTGTAGGGGAAATGTCATTTGCAGCCCCATGAAAGTATCTCTATGTAACCCTCAGAGCAAAAGCAATTAAGAGCAAGGCTTACATCCCTTAAGATAAAGTCTCAATAGACTTTCTTTGCTAATAAAACCTCTACAACAAAATGGGTTTGAACGGAACATCCTGTTAACTGCTGTAATGTCGCTGGAGGAAGGAATGCTGCTTCCCCCCCCCCCCCCCCCCATATTGTTTCTCTTGTGTCACATTAAGCATTTCTCAATCATTTAAAATACGATTAAAACTCAGAGTCCTGAGGATGGGATGGAATATTTATAATTAGTTATTGTGAAAACGGGCACGGAAAAGTCTCATGACTTGTCCTTAATAATCCGAGTCACATTTCACCGCGGTGGCAGCGGGGTGATGGTATCTGCAAGGCGCTCTCAGCGCTGTGACGGCAGTGAGCAGATAGCAAGCAACCAAGCAAGGCAGGGAGGAGGCCCGGCGCAGTGCCCGGCCTCAATGCTGAAACAGCCAGCAAAGCAAAATAAATTGCTTATGCTTAGCAGGATCAACACCCTGAGCTCACCCTCGGCGCTGAGAATTTCCTGCTCGCTGGCCAGATTAGTGGCTCTGACTCAGCAGCGTGCTCTGAGCAACAGGAAGGAACGGAGGGGAAGAGGTCAGGGAGGAGGGCCTTGGCCACCTGCATCCCAAAGCACAGACGGAAGGATCCTATGGGATTCCTCACATGGTGAGCACCATTACCAGCCATAGGAAGAGGAGACACAGGATCCCAGAGTGGGTTTGTGCCCTCCCCACTGGCAAGCAAAGCCTCCTTACAAAGATACATGGAAGGATGGCACCTGAGGCATCAGGATCCCTTGCACCTGTTTGTATTTGTCCAAGGGACCCAATGACTGCTCTGCAGGTGGCATTCACAGACTGCCATCAGGTCTACCTGTATTGATGCTGGCAGGCTTCTCCCACAATGAGCAGGGCTGCAGCCACCCTGCAGCCCCCCAGCTGGGCATTTCCCTTGGGACCTCACTTATGGAGTGACTCATGAAAAATAAATGGAGGGGAATTAAGTGACTCCCGTGTTAATGTGCTTGAGGGGGTAACAGAGAGCGAAGAACCCATCCATGGAGCTCGAGCATCCACTACAATGCCTGGTGGAACTGTGGCTATTCACACAGGCATGTGACAGCCCCTGCATCAGCACATTATGGGGATGGACATGCTAACAAGGCATCCCCAGCTTCTGCCTGGTCCTGCAGAGCTGTGCTGATCCGTGACATAGCCCCAGCATGGCAGGCAGGGGCTGGAAGGGGAGCAAAGTGTGCTCAGGGCACAAGTAAGGCAAGCAGGACTACCAGAGCCATCCCAACACCTGCATGCCATCAATGCATGGATCCAAAGCAGCAGTTGTCTGCATCCCAAGAACATATATCTCTAGAAAAATCAGTTACCCAAATGCTTGGCTAACTGGCCAGATGAGATGAGTCGGTGTGGCAGCACTGCTAGCTCAGTGTTAACAGCTGTTGAATCCCTCCCAGTGCAGGACTTTGCTCTTGGGGAAGTCCTGTACCTACTTAACACAGGGTGTTTGCCTTGCAATAAAGAAATAGCATGCCAGGTTTCTTCTCTATTTCTTCTTCTAGCCTTCCTGCGCCTTGGACTCGACAAAGGGCTGATTGTATCTGGTGTCAAATTTCCAAAGGTTTCATCCTGCTCTGCAGTGAGTCTGAATTGTGCTGTCTTTCACTATCTGTTCACATGGGTACTGCATAAATAGCCCAGTGATCTTGATGCCTAAACTAGAGAAAAATGTCTTTCTGCTTGTGCTTGGCCATTTTCTGTTGTACTAAGATCCTGTTATTAATACCACTTTGCCTGGTGATGAAATCGTCCCGACACTCCTACCCAGCACAGAGCTGAGCCTCATTCTGCAGGCAGAGGGTTGTCCTGCCTCCAGCCAAGGAGCTCTTTCTCTCCCCAGGTGCAGATGGCAGCAGATCTCCTTCCTCAGAGCTAAAATGCAGATCCCAGCCCTTCCCAAGTGAGTGCACCACAGTAACCGCCTCTAATGGCAAAACCTGAACTCAGTACCAGGCACATCCCCAGAAATGGGCAGAGGAATGGAAAGAGTGAGATCTGGTGGGGCACCCATCCACCCAGTGGGAAGCAGGGCAAGGGGGAAACCTGGTGCAGCACATAAACACAGTCAGTTCAGTGGGGATAATGGGTTTGACAACCCTCATGTTAAAGAGCCTGGGAATACTTTAAGAGGCTGTCAATGCACAGTGCTTTCCGTGTGGAAGCAGCTTGCTGGAACCTGGGAAGCGTTTCAGAGACAGCCCACATTGATATCCTAGCATCAACAGACATGTGCACAGCAGGAAAGGAGCAGCCAGAAACGTGCAGCCTAGCTGTATTTTCCTATACATTGTTTACTTGGGAGAAAAGAACACCACCTACCTAGTGCAGCTCCTTTCTCTGCCACCATCACAAGCACTGTTTGCTAATTGCAGATTGCCCACAAACACGGGGCACTAAATTTAGGTGTTGGTGTCATTCCTTTGCTTGATAAAACAAGCAAACAAAGCAAAATAATTACAGGAGTCTTGCAAGTGAATACAACAAAAAGTCAAAACAAAGGCAAAATAGCACTTTTCATCTCCAGAGCTCAAGCATCTTTGCAAAGCTGTGTCAGAGTTGCTGCGTGCTCCATAGGGGCAGGAAAGCCACACTCAGCACTGGCAGGATGAGGAAAACATTTCAAGTTGCTTTTCTCTGTAACCTGTGTGAGATCTGAATTGGAGATTTCATTTTGAGATGGATTGTCTGCTCAGCCGCTTGCATGTTGAAATATAATTCTTACTGTTTTTATGCTGAGAAGTTCTCCGTGGAGGAAGAAAGCAGACTGAGAGGCAAAATGGATCCTTCAATCCATCACCAGAAAAAACAAATAGGGAAAGTGCTTCTCATTGCCTGGACATGGTGCTGGGCACACTGCTCTGGGTGTCCCTGATGGAGCAGAGTTGGGCCACAGGAACCCAGAGGTCCCTGCCCAGCTCAGCCATGTTGTGTCCCTATGATGCTGTGACACATCCCCAAGCCCACACGAGCCCTGCAGTGCTGGTCCTTACACGCCACCAGAAGACATATTTTTATCATTTTCCTCTTGAAGCTGATGGGGGTGACCTGTAACAGAGCTCTCCAGCACCCACAGCAAAAACTACTAATAACAGTGCACAGGATGCTGAGATTTTGGTAAACTGGTTCAGGCTTGTAACCAAATATTACTCACTCCATATACATCTAAAGCCTGCTGGGCTTTTGTGCTCGTGCTGCTGTCTTTGTGCTCAGCTCCACAGCCAATGCAGGGAAGGGAGCACTGTGTGTGCTAAATCCTACTCGGAAAAGCAGTGTAGAAGAAACTTCCTCATAAATTGATTTTGCTTTCAGTGAATAGTGAGGAAAGGATGGAGAGGTGTTTAACATGGCATCACTTCTGTTGTACTCAGCCCATCCAAACGCCATAGTACATCAGCATGCAGCATGCATCTTTTCTTTTTGGAAAGGAGAGGGCTTATCCCTCTGTGGAGCCTTTTTGCCAGATTTGCACAGAACAGAACACACGGCAGTGAGTGCCGAGCCCTCCCTAGGAAAGGATGGCAAAGTCATCCTTGTTTCCATGGCTACCGATCAGGGCAGCCAAAAACAAAGCTGAGGAAGCCATACCTTTTGGTAAGGCTAACTGAGCCCGTACCTGTGCACAGGGAAACAAGGCAGGATGAGCAGAGCCCTCAAAGGGAGGAGGGGAACTGCCATGAAAAATGTCTCATTTGTTGCTGAGCACAACTGCAAACTTTGGCTTTTGCTGAAGGAAAAAAACAGCCCAATAATAAACATTACACAATGGGAAGGTGAGGACACAGCACGACCCCTGGGGACCGTGCATCTCCCGTGGGAGCCAACAGGAGCCAGCACAAGGCAGGACAGCAGGGAGTTTGGTGAATGCTAACGGCAGCACCAATACACACAGGTGTGAAATGCAGCGCAGTGGGATGCAGAGTGTCACTGGCATGGGCTCTGACAGATTAGGTGTGAAAGTGGCACAGGGTAGCTGCTCTGCCCTCCCTCAGCTGTGCCAATAAGCATCCACAGTCTCCTGTATGGACTGCAGAAAGGTTCCTTTTGGAATATTTTCAACACATCAGTTGAGAAACTTCAGTGTACTGGTTACCTGGTTACCCAGAGACCAGTTGTGCAGGGTTTGGAGAGGAACAGAAAAATGCACTGCAGTGGAACACCGCAACACATATTAGCATCTGAAGAGGTGCAGCTTCCACATCCCCCATCTCAGGCTCATGCAAAGCCCTCAGCTGTGTGCTGGGAAGCCACAGACTGTCTAATTTCCCATACATTAGCATTCCTTTTCCAGCTAAATCTGCACAGCTTCTCTCTGCTCTGGCCAGGTAGCCTAATACCTTCATTAGATCCTTGTCAGCAGCTGGTTTTAATTCCTAAAGACACTTGGTGCCCCTTCTTGCTGGTTTGAACCAACCCATTAAGCACTGATCAGCTGCAGGACCCTTCCCAATGATGACCATTACCACCTGCAGGGGAATAGCTGTGCACACACTTTTCTTTTTAGGAAAAAATACACTGTAAAAGGTGTACACATGTAACAACTGCTGCACCTCCAGAGGGAGAGTATTGGTGATCACATGTTCAATAGGTTTACTAAGGAACAGAATTTTGAAGAACATTTATATTTTATTTTAGCAAAGTTTTCTGCATGTTTTCATAGAAGTATTTCAAAGAAGTAGAAATAATTGCCTGAATAAAATGTTATGACTTTCTCTTTTCCAGCTTCTTTTCAACAGCGTGTTTTCGTCGGTAATTTTCTGTTCCTATGTAAGTATCAACTCCCACTGGCTGTAGCTGAAAAACAGTGGGTTTTCAGACCCAGCTCTGAGCAGTGGTTTTGTGCTTCCCTCAGGCTCAGCACCTCCTTTCCATGTCTCCTGTTATAGGATCAGGAAACATCACAAGGTGCTGGGCTGCTCAAGGCGCTGCCAGACATCTCTGCAGCCCCCAGGATTGGTCCAGAAGCAGTTGGAAAGCTGCAGAGAGATCTGCTCATATGTGCAAGCAGACACCAGAACAAAGTGCCGGGAGAGATCATCACCCAAGGTGTGTGAGGCAGCAGCAATAACAGCAATAAACTGTTTCTTAGTAGGTCTGCTCCCATTCTGAAGTTAAGATTAAGTCAACAGCTAAGTCAAAACCTCATGGGATGTGATGTTGTGCTTTGCCTGTGGATTTGTTTTCTACCTTTAAAGGCACTTTGTTCTCCATCAAAGAGGATTTGCTGGCATTGCCATGTGCTCTGTGCCCCAGGAGCTCAGCAGTGAGCACTGACAATAGAGATGTCTCAGCTTCAGACTATGGGGCATCCCTCTGCCCATCCCAGAGCCCCATGTGAGGAAGATGATGTGCGGTGTGCGCAGACCTGCACATCCACGGGATGCTGAGAGGGACTGAGATGCTCTCTAAGAACAGAGAAGTAGATTTATCATTTTAATGGTGACAAAGATATCCAACTATTTCCTCTCCTCAGACACGGTTGCTATTGGAAAGACTAATGCCAGGACTGCTCTCCCTTGTAGGTAAGGTCTCCTTCTGTGCTACTTTTCCTGCACTGGTAACAGGTAGAAGAAAAGTTTTGCAAGGTGAAAATTTGTTTCTTCCTTCATTTCTAAAGAAGTTTTACTTCTAGTTATTTTGTGATGGTCATTCTACCACCAGTTGCTGAGGCAAGGTGGGCATAACTTCCTGCTTCATGCAGGACATTTCCAGCAATATTCAGGGTGGGTGGAATGCTAACCTCAATAGTGCAGCTAAAAGCACTCATCCACCAAGCACAGACGTGCTCCAATGCCAGCAGGGAATGGCTGTGCTGAAGTAAAGTGCCTCTGGGCTTTATGCTCCAGATGGGTAGAGCAGCCCTCAGCTACAATAGCTGACTGTCACACATCTGGACACAAAGTGGAGCAACAACCCGGCCCATAAACTCATGGTGAGATGCCCATGCACCAGCATCCTTTAGCTCATCTCTGTCTTTGTGGCACGCTGAGCACTAAGGGGTGCACAGCATCCATACCCATGCTAGGCTGGGAAGGGGAGGGCTGTGTTGCACATCGGTCTTGCTGAGTGACAACCCTCAGCACTCGCAAAAAGACCTTCAAGGCCAGGTAAATGGCTTATGAAATGCTTGAGCAGCAGCAGACCAAGGCTGCAATGTTCAGAGAGCAGCCTTGCAAACTGAGGCATGGCAGTGGATCAACATTTCCAGCACAGAAAGCGCTTCCTCAGGTTTTTGGTTTTGTTATTATTTATTTATTTACTTTTATGTTCAGATGTGTAAATTCTGCCTAAGGAATTTGGAAGGCCTGGTGCAAAGTATTAGCACATTGTCAGCCTAATTACACAATAAAACCTGCCACAGTGCAGCCAGAACAACCATTTATGGAGTGAGCTGATGCTGAAAAAAATGTTGTTTACAGCATATGTCTACTCTGCCTGAAAATCACCCAGAGAGAGGAAGGAACTGGGAAAGGAGTCATTTGGTGACTTAATGTTTAAAAAAGAGCGTGAAACAGGTATTTCTGTCTCCATTCAAGAGGATTTGTTATTCGGTTCCCAGGACTTCATGCAACAGCTGCAGTGGGTGTACCAGCGATGCCAGCCCAGGTGGGAGGGAGCCCACCCATCCCAGCTGCCAGCCACAGCCTGCTCAGGCTGTGACAAGGCCTGTGGGAATGGGGGGCTTCAACATTTACAGTGGTAGCAGGGAAAATACATTTCTAAATGAACTATTTCAGCAGAATCATTTCATTATTGAGTGTACCCTCAGTAAGTTTGCGGATGACACCAAGTTGGGAGGATGTGTCAATCTGCCTGAGGGTAGGGAGGCCCTTCAGTGGGATGTGGACAGGCTGAACAGCTGGGCTGAGGTCAATGGGATGAGGTTCAATAAGGCCAAGTGCCGGGTCCTGCACTTTGGCCACAATAACCCCATGCAATGCTGTAGGCTTGGGGCAGAATGGCTTGAGGAGTGTATAGAGGAAAAGGACCTGGGGGTGTTGGTTGATGCTCGGCTCAATATGAGCCGGCAGTGTGCCCAGGTGGCCAAGAAGGCCAATGGCATCCTGGCCTGTATTAGGAATAGTGTGGCCAGCAGGAGCAGGGAGGTGATCATCCCCCTGTACTCAGCTCTGGTGCGGCCGCACCTCGAGTACTGTGTTCAGTTTTGGGCCCCTCGCTACAAGAAAGATATCGAGGCCCTGGAGCGTGTTCAGAGAAGAGCAACAAAACTGGTGAGGGGTCTGGAGCACAAGTCTTATGAGGAGCGGCTGAGGGAGCTGGGATTGTTTAGCCTGGAGAAAAGGAGGCTCAGAGGAGACCTCATCGCACTCTACCACTTCCTGAAAGGAGGATGTGGTGAGGAGGGGGTCAGCCTCTTCTCCCAGGTAACTAATGACAGGACGAGAGGGAATGGCCACAAGTTGCGCCGGGGAAGATTTAGATTAGATTTGAGGAAAATTTTTTTCTCTGAAAGAGTGGTCAGGCACTGGAATGGCCTGCCTAGGGAGGTGGTTGAGGCACCGTCCCTAGCGCTGTTCAAGAAGCGTTTAGATGAGGTGCTGAGGGATTTGATTTAGTAGCTTGGTGGGTAGGGATGGTGGTGTGAGGATGGTTGGACTAGATGATCTTGTAGGTCCTTTCCAACCTAATGAATCTATGAATCTATAAATCTATTAACAACCAGGTAAGGGATGTGGCTCTGCCTTGACAAGGACTTTAGGAACACTGCACTGTGGAAGGAGCAGGTGTTGGCTGTCTTCTCCATATCCAGCCCTCTGGAGATCCACAGGCCCCCAGCTGGGAGGTGACAGAAGCATCCACACGTGGCTGCAGAGCTCCGCACTGTCGGCACGGATCCCATTTCTGCTGCAGTCAGGACCAATAGCTCAAGAAACTGTCCTGTTTATTTTGGTTACTTGAAAGAAAGTGGTACCTTGTTCCAGTCACTGGAGTGGTGGCTTATTCCAATTACTAGAGTTAATGATACTTAGCTCTTATATTCTCCATTTCCAAAATAAATGGCAAGTTCAGGCTAATTAACCCTCGCATCGCCTTTGTGAGGTGAATAATTATGATCACTGCAGAATAACAAGAAGCACTTAAAGGAGAAAAAAAACTGGTTAATTTGGAATCACAGTTGTTGAAATGTGACTGTGTAAAAGTTTGGCAGAGAACAGGAAACAAACAGCAAATCTGCAGAGGCAAAGGAGAGGCTGGAGGCTGCTGTGTTCCCATAGCACATCAGGGCCAAACTCCCATTCCTCAGCAAACTGTTTCCATTTGGCCTGTCTGTGCACCTACATCAAAGCACGAGCAGCTCCTTCCAGTGTCATAGACACTCACAGGCTCTTGGCATACACGTGCTTCCCTGCAGGGACTCCTGTCTGCAAGATCAGGCCGGTTCTCATGGCTGCAGGGTTTCTATGTTCCCTGGCACCAGGGGAGAGTTGATCTGGCCACCTTACTGCACCATTTTCTGCAATGAGCAGTGCAAATATTGAAATCTTTCCAATTTTTCCCCATTTCTACCAGAGCTGAGCAGGATCCTTCCAACAGACTTATTCCAAAAGTCTGAAGGAGGGTGATCATCA
This sequence comes from Callipepla californica brunnescens, assembly GCA_023055505.1. Classification (NCBI taxonomy): domain Eukaryota; kingdom Metazoa; phylum Chordata; class Aves; order Galliformes; family Odontophoridae; genus Callipepla; species Callipepla californica. The sequence continues at coordinate 10,198,019 of JALIRH010000007.1, forward strand.
TTCTTCACATCATACACGTGAAGAAACACATCATTATAGGAGGAAGTGTCAACATAATGATGAACTTTCTCAAGTGCCCCACAGAATCCTTCAGCAGGTATTTTTAGTTTTTGCTAGATTTCCCTGGGACTGGAAGGCAGCCAAGCAGAGGTGCACATTTACAGGAGGGGGAAGGGATTGCTTTTGAGCACTGCACACATCTGATGGCAAGGACTGGCCTGACAGCAGCTCTGGAGAGTGTGATTCTTGACAAGCCCACTGGGACAGTGCATGTAGGAAATAGAAAGCTAAAAGCCATTATCCACTTGCCTAATGCCCTTACACAGAAGGCAGCTTCTCTGCTTCCGATGCTATTAGCTCCAAGGTAACGATGGGAGGGTGAGCCCCCTTTTCACAAGGGGTAATTAATCAGAATACCTAAATGAGCACATATAAGCACACACAGAGCACAAGAAAAAAAAGAGCCCCTCCTACCCCTTCTTTAGATCATAAAATCATTTGAGTTGGAAGGAACTTCTAAAGGCCACCCAGCCCAACTCCCCTTCAACAAACAGGGATACCACAGCTCAATCAGGTTGCTCAGAGCCTGGTCCAGCTGTGCCCAGGAGGAAATGCCACCTTGCACCAGAGGGTAGGTAAGATAGATAATAGTATCTAAATAACTTTTCTTCTTGAGTATATTCATCTTTTGCTGCTTCTGTATTTATGTTTATGGCTCCCTCTGCATTAATGGGCTTTTGGTCACTGCATGGGTTCAGCAGCAGTAGCTTCGTCCAAGGACAACACCAACGTGGGGCATACAGTGAAAGGAAGATCAAAGTATTTTGTCCTTGGGTTTCTAGAAGTGATCAGATTCACTTGTCCTCTGTGCAGGACCCATGTTTCATCCATGGTTGATGAGATGTCCAGGCCCAGTCCTGCATGGCCCTACCCCACAGCACGGTGTTCAGCTGTGGGTTGTGCTGCTCATGGCTGTGCCTTCAGCATCAGCTTTGGTCCCAGGCAACAAAACCTAGAGTGCATGCAGCCCCTGTGAGACAGACAAAAACAGGTTGCAGGAAGAAGTATAACTCACTAAACAGAGTAGTGGTGTTTTTACATTAATAAGTAATAGTGCATTAGTGGATGGAGGAAATCTCTTCTGCTTTAATGCGATGCTATTGGTATGATATTGGTGCTTTAATAGATAGAAAGCCCTCCTTACTCGGGGGGGCATGAATGGGAGCTCCAGTTCCCCACTTCCCTGCAATTCAGGATGATGTTTCTCAGTAGGAACATGCCATGAAGACCTGCACAATGCCATTGCTTTAATGCTGCTGAGATTGCACCTGGGGACTCAGTGAACAGGAGGCTTCACACCGCTCTCTATGGGTCTTGTGTTCCTGCACGTCGGCAGCACCCAATGGGACAAATGTGGATAAACCCAATGGCACAGGTGGTAGGAAGTGCAGATATACAAACCTCAGCCCACAGTCACTTCATAAAACAAAATAAAGTAATATAAAATAAGAAGCACTACTTGAGCCTCAATTTCTAACAGAAAAACATGCCTTGTCTCAGGCTAAAGTGCACAAAAGCTGAGGGCAGGTTCAGCAGGGAGGTCCTATTCCATGAGGCTCTGGGGATAATTACAGTGATCTTATTTCTTAATTGATGTTTCAATAATCAGTATATAATGATCACTGGGAGCAAAAGGCTAACTGAAAGCCATGTGAAATGTGGCTGGGAAGTTACAGTACGTGACTGAATGATCGGACTTGCAGCACTGCTTGGGAAAATGGTGTCCTCCAATAGTGTCTCAAACCATCCTGACAAATATGCCTTGTACCATTATAGAGATTTGTACCCCTTTAAATCAACCGCCTAAAACTAAAGACTAATGGAAGTTTAGTAAATACAAGATTTTCAGGACAAATGACTTGTCTGGATGCTAAAATGTGTCGCTGGGGTATCACCCCTGCTAGAAGCAGTGTCAGAGAGGAGGAGGGAGGGAGCTGCTCCTTCCTCAGCACACCCAGTGGCAAAGCTGCTGCTTGCAGACAGACCTCACACACACACACACACACACACACTTATTTATATAATGCACAATGGCAAACAATAGCTATAATAATAATTACACAGCTTGTTGGCAGGCTGCAGTCCCTCCTGCCTGTGCAACACGTAGCGTTAGCTCGCAGGTACACCACCGCTGTGCCTTGTGGGGATAAATATAGATAACAATGCACCAAAGCTGCAATCTCTGCATCCAGAGCTGAACCCAAACTTCCCAAAAGTTCAAGGATGGCTTTGGTTCAGGGCTGTCTCTGGAGACCTCAGAAGCCCGTTTACCCTGCGAAGAGGAAAAACAGGAAGCAGAAACCATTTCAGGCCCCTGGGCCTTTCTTCCTGCTGAGCTGGCACGGTCTGAGCGAGGTTATTTTGGCTGCAGGCACAAGCAGGATAAACCTCCCTCTCCTGTCTGCTCATGGCTTCATGTGTGCAGCAGGAAAGCCCTGGTGGGCAGCACCTGGATGGGGCTGCTTCCAGTGAGCTACTGGGATCTGGGGGGGGGGCAGAGGTGGCTGTGTGGAGATCCACTGCGCCTTGAGGTTGTTGTCTGCACTAAGAAAACAACTGGGTGTTTTTTTAAGAGGAGAACTGGATCTTGGTTGGGACTCTTTCTGGTTTGTGTCCTGGCTTCCTTATGGCTCTCATGTTCAGGCAGCTGGGGTAAACCCATGAAGGAGAATCACAGAGTCACAGAATACCCCAATGGGAAGAGACCCATACTAACAGCCCTGGGTCCAGCTGGCATTCCTGGCTGCCTGGGCACACTGTTGACTCACGTACAGTTTGCTGTTGACCAAAACAGGACATAACAGTGCCTATACATATTTACGGAAGTGAATTTGCAAAATAGAAATGTTTATCAAAATCTCATATGAAGCCTTAGAAACCACAGCACACAACCTGGCATAGCTCATCGGCAAAGCTGTAATTACAAACCCTTGCATCAGGCAGCTGAGTCACGAGATAATGTGGGAGAATTGGGGATGAACAGCAAGAAAATCCACATTCCTGGCTTGGGGAGATGCAGAGATATCTGGTTCCCCTCCTGGGATGCTGTCAAAGCTTTACAAGAACAGAATCAGTGTGCATAATCTATGCATTTCATGTAAACTGCTGCTGCAGAGTAAAGAGGGTTTGGGTAAAAGCTGCTCAGAACTATTCCCTTTGAAACAATTGCTAGGTATTAATGCCATGTTTGTTTGCAAATCACGGTGTCTCTTGATTTTTCTTCTTGATTATTTGCTGCTTATTTAAACTTAATCTTCTTTTCATAACTGCAAAAATACTAGAGACAGAGGCTAAACTGCAGGTAAATACACTGATGTCCTAGGGATTAGCCTTATAGTATGTGTCATTGATGCAAGCACTTTGGAAAGCTGGGAGACTAAAAGTCTGTCACTCATTCAGTCTGCATGACAAGGGCTGGTGAGTGCAATTACTAAAAGCTGGAGCTGGCTCATGAGTGGTACACTGGCCGGAAGAGAAGGAAATTTGTGCTGAATACATTTTATGTTAAGTAGATGAGCAAAGCGTAATGTCACAACTGTTCATGTGATGATATCGTGCTTTTATTCTTTCTCTGCTTTGGAAATATCAGAGGATTACGTTCTCTCACAGTCCCCAGATAGCATGCTAGGCACCACTCATTACAAGACACCTGCTGAATTTCCACATGAACATCACTGTGTATGCAGAGTGCTGTATGTCTTAGTTTCACAATATCAGAATTGCATGTTTCCAAGAACAACACCTTTTAGGATGCGCAATTTGAAGTGATACTTCCAAGAATTATTCTGTTTGCAGGCAGCTGAACTACGGAACCTAAGCTTTTCTGACAAATACAGAGAAAACTTACTCAAACGAAATGAAAAGAGGTTAAGATCTTCAGGTTAGATCCTAGAGATTTCTCAGTGACTCTGGACTATGTTTCAGTACATGATGTGAGATGAGCATGTACTAAGCTCCAGTATTTAGTCTTAGTACTTAGAACTGCTGTGGTTACTTTCAACCCTTCCAGAAGTCTTTCTGCAGGTCACCTGGCTTTACAGGTGCTCTCCAGAACAATAAATAAATAAATAAACAGAGAAGTTTGGGTTGAATGCAATAATAAACCACCCTACAACAAGACAAAACTGCAGGTTTAGGAAAGTTTGGCTAGTGGACTTTGAGACAGAGATTTCCACAATTCTTCTGCCCCTTCCATTCTGAAAGGTCTCATCTACCTTTGCTAGCAACCCATGAGTCCCTGCTGCAGCTGTGCTAGGAAGGCCACAGGAAAAGTTTTTTCATGTCCAAGATATGGACAATATGATACCAGCATGGAGCTCAGCCTGCTGTGACCCATTCCCCTCCACCCTATGCACACACTCTGGCATCAAGAGACCTGAGTGCAGCCAGCTCTGGGAAAACATTCCAAAGGGTTGTCCTTTGGATGGCCTCCTCCATAACCAGCCTAGCTGTGTGTTCTCTAGTGTCTGATGTAACAGAAGTTTGCACTTTGGTCTCTTCCCAAAGGTGGGCTGACTTTATTTTTGAGGTACGTGGAGTCTACAAAAAGAGATCTCCAAAAGCTACCTAGGGTGCTGGACACCCTGCTCTGGGTGTTCTTGCTGGAGCAGGAGCTGAGCCTGACGGACCCAGAGTTTTCTGCCCATCTCAGCTGTGCTGTAACCCTGTGGTAGACTCACGAAAACCCCAACAGGTCACAGCTCTCAGTGCATGGGAGAGGTTTCAAGGCAGACTAACCCAGATTGATGGTATCTCCTCCACAAACCATTCTGCCCCACAACCCTCATGTTTATCTGGGAATGTGGCCTCACCCCTTTCGAGTTTGTCAGAAATTCCTGAGAAAGCACTATGTTGCTGCAACATGCATGGAAAATCCCATATTTGACCACACTAGGAGGTCAGTTACTAAAGTGTGGAAAACTGAGCTGAGGCTAGGAGTGGCTTTGCAGTGTGATTAACACTGTTTTGGAGAAGCAGCTCAGAAGGATCTTTACATGACCCTTCCACTCTGCATCTCAAGAACTACCAGTGATGGAACAGTTAACTTTTTATTTGACAGGGGCTTTTATCTGCAGAACCATCACCAAATGGACTGCGGCCTCCTGCAGGGCTTCACTGAGATCTTGCAGTGGGGCTGTGAGGACACCCACAGCCCAGACAAAACCTCCAGCAGCAACCTGTGGACAGGCTGTGGCTATCTCAAACTAACATCAACCTACTGAAATCAAAGATGCTGTCTGTATTTCCAGCACGAGGGAAAAGGCCACTCAGAGCATTTAGTCCACTAACCATGTTCCTCAGATAAATACCTTGTTAAAATGGGATGCCATTAAAATTATCTCCAGGAAAATTCAAAGCACACAGATCTCCACTTGACAGATTCCTGGAAATATTTGGTATGTGCTTTTCTTTACCTAAATACTTACAAAATGTTAATGTGCGCAAAGCATGTTTACACTTAATCTGCTGCTGAAGTCATCATACAGTCCCTTTCTAAATGGACATTTGAAGTAGAGAAGGCAATTGCTGTGATTAGACATCAGATGAGAGACAACTGTCCATAAGCAGCAACATGGGGTAAATCCCCCTGGCTGGGCCACTGTGTTCCAATGTGTGAGGTATCTGTGCCTTGTTTGTACTAGCAGTGTTGCTGGGCATTATGTGGTCATGTCAAGGAGTAAAAAGACTTATTTTAACCTGAGTTTAAGTATAAAAGCAAGTGGACGTGCTTTAAATTCTGGTTTGTAACTGACAACAAGTGGGTATAGACATGCTGAGCAGTACAGCAATGTCCCTGGAATATAGCTGACATTTGTCAGGATGAGAAGGAGAGATGAGGACACCTGTGGAAGCCCTTGTTTCCTTATGAGCCTGATTATTTGCAGCTGCTTATTTCTTCCCCACAGAAGCTGCAGCCTGACTCCATGTCACTCCACTGAAACTCCTGGAGCCCATATGTCCCCAGTGGGTCAGCAGGGATAGGAGTTATCCCTGGCCTCTCACAACTTTTGGAGACATACCCACCCAAAAATGCTTGCTTGGGTTGTGGTAAGAACTGCATTGTCTGAAGCACACCATCTGCAAAGTCCAGCTTGTCTTCTCTCCTGGATGGGAGGCAGCTTTTCTGCCATTTTTATGAGATTTTTGTCATGTTTGTAAGCTTTTGTAAATGTTATAAGTTGTGCCATATTGTTGTGGCGACCTGGATCAGAGCTCATGTTTGCTTGAGCACAGCTCAGTCCTGCAGAGCATGCTGAGTGAGGATACAGCTGCAGGACGCATTGAGGTGGGGACTCTGGTGGGCTGAGATGGGCCCTGCTTTCCTTTGTCTGTTCTTCCCTTCCCTCTTTCATGTCCTGGACAGATACAGGTAAAATGCCAGTTCTCTGTGTGAACAGTTAGGCCTGATTCTCCTCATCTCCCGTGATCTTATGCTGATAACAGTCCTCATTATCATTAGAGAAAGCTCAGGGGAGACCATATCACTCTACAGCTCCCTGAAAGGAGGTTGCAGTGAGGTAGAGGTCAGCCTTTTCTCCCAGGTAACTGTGATAGGATGAGAGGAAGTTACTTTAAATTGTGCTAGGGGAGGTTCAAGGTGGATATTTGGAAACATTTCTCCTGAGAAAGAGTGGTGAGGCACTGGCACAGGCTGCCCAGGGATGTGGTGGAGCCACTGTTCCTGGAGGTGTTTGAGAAACATGGAGAAGTGGCATGGAGTGATGTGGTCAGTGGGCATGGTGGTTGGACTAGATGACTTTACAGTTTTTTTCAAGTCTTAACAATTCTGTGATTCTATTTCACTTTTCCTTGTATAGGATAATTGACCTGCCAACTTTGTCACATGCCACCCTGCTCTACAGAAAATGTCTGGATTGTAAGGGCATCTGCTTCTTCATTAGACAGTAGTTAAAATTTTGCTTTAAACTTGGTAGGGATTAATCACTCCAGATAATATTTCTGTTGTGCCTAGCCCCACTTACTATCGCCCTCCAGCAGCAATGATGTTACAGGAAAACTAAAGCTCTTTATTGATGTTATTCAAAGAACAATGCAGAGTAGGATATTCTGACTTGGGTATAATCATCCTAAACACAACAGTGTAATTAGTGAGACTACTTGAACCTGGGAGCAAACACATGTTGATCGATTCAAAAATAAGAGACAGAAATTGACACTTGGGATTAAATTCCTTCATGGAGTCACTCTAAACTGAGGACCCAGAGATGAATATATTCAGGCTTTTTTTTCCAAAGGCCAGGTTAATAGGCACTCCAAAAACACAAACAGGGGTCTAGTGGAATTCAGAGCAGATAAGAAACCAGCTGAGTGACTAAAGAGGAGAAGAAACTCATAGAGATGAGTCCTCCACCTTCTCAGTGGTGCTGCTCTGTTTCAGGGCTGTTATTTTTGGCTGCAGCCAACTTTCTGCCCTGGGGCTGACTCACCTCTGCAGGAAAACCTCTTCCCCGTGTGCTGTGAGCAGCTTCCTTCAGCAGCTCCTCACTTCCTACCAGGGTGCATCCAGGGATCTCCATCAGCCTTCACAAACAGCTTCCCAGCACACTACTGCAGCTGCACTCACAAGGAACAACCTGAGCTAAAAGAACAGTAAATGCTTGAACTTTGTCCTGTTAGTCAGATCTCGAAGGATGATTATAACAAATCTCATAAGCCCCAACAAATTAATTTCTCTTATCCTCACTTTGCGTACAAGGAAGTTCAGGCACAGGCAATACAAATTATTTTCCCAAATTCATCCTGTGAGGAAGAGATTCTAGATCTAGAGATTTGCAGGCCAGCCAAGCTGGAAAAGATCAGTTTTCAATCAATACTGGATCAGAAGCTGATGTGAGATGTCATTTTCCAGGGCTATTAATTAGATGGTACCAGGAGATAAGGCAGGGCAGGGACTTCTAAGCACTGAGGAAACATGGGTCTTTGATAGATACCGCAGTTAGCTTTTCTTCCATCACAAATGGTTCTTTCAGTCCAAAAATGAAGGCCAAAGTCTAGTGACTCGGGATGTAAGCAGGAATTCCTCTACAAGAATTCCTGTGTTTTTTTGCAGAAAACCCTTGTGGGGAATCCTTCTTTCATATTTCCATATAAGAATGTCTTAAAAACAATAGGCAGCAGGAAAAAAACAACACCAAGCACCGTGGTGATGGATACTCTATACCTGTCAGTGCTCAGGGTCAGGTTGGATGGGCCCTGGGCAGCCTGATCTGGTGGGTGGCCGCCAGCCCACAGCAAGGGCTGGGGTGGGTGGGCTGTGAGGTCCCTTCCAACACAACCACTCTGTGATTCCATGATCCTGCAATTCTATGATGGAATGATTCTGTGATTATTCATTTTAGGCCCTTAAAAAACAAGAGGAGATATCTTGGCAGCCTGGTAAACCTTAGACAACTGGGGCTGTGTCTGGCATCAAACCCTGTAGGTAGTGGGAGATGCAGTCATGCTCTCTCCTGTTTGGTTTGGTTTGTCCTTTTGCCTTCCTGTTGGACAAACTTCTTTTAACTGCAATGCACTCTGGTGATTGTTCCACTTCAGCAGGCCCACCTGCCCTGGCCCTGGCACAGTGCAGTATCAGTGAGACAGGCCAAGAGCTTAGCATTCTACCTCTCAAAACATGGCACCACATACCTGCCCACCTTCACTGTCTATACAGAAACCCACAATATCCTCAAAAAATGACAATTTCCTGGATACGATTTGGATCTGAAACGTTCATGTAAACAAAGGCTTGCAGAGCTTATCCCATGCTCTGGGCTGATCACGTTCCTCTGCACCGACCACTGCCCACCCTTTCTCTTCTGAATTCTCTAACGGCTTAAGAATGTGTCTGAAGCCGTTGCAGTTTGTGCTTCAGAATAAATAGGGAGTAAGACAGATTATACAATACAGCGAGGTTGCCATAGTGACTGTTTGTTGGAGAAGAGTAACTGCAACATCAGAACCCCATGTGGCTGTGCCTGCAGCCCTTACCTGTGCAACCCAGCCAAGGGTTGGGCTGCTGGCAAAGACACTCCACTTCTCTGCTCCTGCTGAAGGTATGGGGTCTCTGCCTTCAGGCAGTGCACATGTTGGTACAGCCTGGGGTTTCGCTGAGTGACACACATGGGAACTTGGCACACACGTTCAATCATGCATGAGTCACCGAGCCAGCCCATCATTGCACGGGTGTGAGTGCTTCCCTATACATCAGAGATGAATCATAAGTCATTAGTGTGACTTCTTAAGCTGTGGCTTATCAATCACACATACAGTCTCAGATGAAAGCATGCAGCCGCTTTGAGAGCAAGCTGATCTCCAAAGCGCAAGAATTACCTGTTAGGTGCTCCTGTGCTGGAGGTTGATGGGGCACTGCCTGGAGAAGCAGCCAATGGAAAGTACATCCATGTTCCGTTTGCGAGATCTGCTTCTGTTTCCACAGGAAAATCTCTGAGAACCAAGCACCAGATGCATCAGCAGTGATATGAATGCTGCTGTTTTCTGAGCAGTGCAATGATAAGTTGGCATCCTTTGTATGGATTTTGCACTCGTGGCTTTACATTCAGTGCTTTACAAGGAGGCTCTGAAGCACATCCAGACATCCAGAGAAGGGCAACAAAGCTGTGCGGGATCTGGAGCACAAATCTTATGGGGAGCAGTTGAGGGAACTGGGGCTGTTCAGTCTGGAAATGAGGAGGATCAGGGGAGATCTAGCTCTCTACAGTTGCCTGAAAGGAGGTTGTGCTGAGGTGGGGGTTGGCCTCTTCTCCCAGGTAACAGAGATAGATTAAGAGGTAATGCCTTTAAGTTGTGCTAGAGGTGGTTCAGGTTAGATATGAGGAAGCATTTATTCTCAGAAGAGTGATGAGGCGTTGGCACAGGCTGCCCAGGGAGCTGGTAGTCACTGTCCCTGGAGGTGTTTGAGCAACGTGGAAATGTAGCACTGAGGGACGTGGTCAATGGGGATGGTGGGGATGGGCTGGGGTTGGACTAGATGATCTTAGTTGTCTTTTCCTACCTCTGTGATTCTGTAGTTCTACGTTTCTTTTCCTGAAAGAAATATCTAAAGTCTTGCCAGCTGCTCTGCAATATTATATTATAAAAGGGAGTGACAGGAATGAGGTAGATATAAATGTGGGTGTGCTAGACAGAAGCAGCACAGCTGGAAGAAGAACTTGTCTCCAGGCCCTGAAAGACCAACCCAAGGACAGCTTCACAGCCTCTGCAGCAGACATCACTGGCACCTCCTGGACACAAGGGTCAAACACACCTCAGGTCTGAGCAGCAGCATCTTAATGACAACATTCAGAGTCCCCCACAGAATGTTTGTATTTACATGTCAACATCGCTCACCCCAGGGCATAATGTTTGTATAAACAGGCTAAAAGTGCTGCTTGGGAAATAGTTACAATCCTAAGGCCCCCTTATCTAAACCCAACAGCAAAGTGACCATTTTGCCTTAAGAGGTGAGATGGTTGCCTGAGCAGTTTCTCACTGCACTGTGCTGAAGCGTGGATGGTTAAGATGTACTCTAAACTTGTACATGGAAAATGGCATATCCAAACCAAGTCTGGTTCCTTATCAGGCAAAAGTGGCCCCAAATAATCTTTTCTTTTCAAGAAGAAAAGATTTGACAGTACTCTGTTAGGCGGAGCTGATCCTGCCTTGGAGCAGGAGGGCGGAACAGAAAGCATCCTGAGGTCTCTTCGAGTTCCATTTTCTTCTGGTCCTTTTTTGGAATGAAATCAAATCCATGGTATAATTTCTAATCCCTGCTTTGAACTGCTGCTATGAAGCAGAACCCACAGCTTTGGTACCCCTTCAAAAACATGGGATTGTGAGAGAGCCTTTGATGTCAGGTATTCATCAAAAGCCATGGAAGAACCCCAAAACTGCTCTTCTAGAACAAACTAAGGAGCCACACAATCTGGACACCATTCTCCAACAGCAATCAGTAAGAAGGTAGTCAGGGAAAGATGAAAAGTAGAACTTAGTGCAGACTCCTTCCCAGCATACCACACAGTGTCAGCTAGGAGTTAATTTAATTTACTTTCAGCAGCTGTAGGATTACAACACCCACTTACCCTATAGCTTTCTATTGAACGTAGCCTCCTCAGAACCACCTGGCAGTGGTAGCTGCTGAGCAAATTGTTCACACACAAAGATCTTCTTGCTGTTGAAAATAAAAAACAGCTTGTTATAAAGAAATGAAAACCTGTGATTTTTCAGATACTCCCAAGGTAGTTTCCAAGACAGGATATGAAAAGTTAAGCTGCAAAGAAGAGCATGCACTGGCTGAATGCTTTCATCAGTAAAGGTTAGAGAGACAACAGCTACCTTGCTCTCTCAACAGCGAGGAGAAAGTTTCAAGATGGAAATTTGTTTCATCTGCTCGGAGCAGTTGAGGGCATAACCACCCCAAGCTGGGCAGGGCTCAGTCCTGGCGTTTCCCTGCTTTTCTCCTTAGCCAGGTGTCTGCATCACCCTCCCTTGGGGAAACAATCTGCCCATTCACCAGCACAAGCTTCATAGCTGCCAGGTGCACCACGAGGTGAAGGTCAGTGCAATAAATCTTACATATCTGCGGCCTCTTAGAAACCAAACTCCTCTCAGTCTGCAGAACGCATTTCTGCACAGCCTGCCTTCTGCAGTTTGAAAACTGCGTATGGTTTGCATCTGGCTGCCTCAGGACGGTGTCATAAGGGGAAGCTACCTCCTCTGGATGATGTACTGAGTAGCAGGATCACAAACCATTCTGCACTGGGAAGTTCAATTTATTTTAAACAAGCTCAACTACCAAATAAGAATTCCTTTTGCTACAGATTTGTTAGATAAAAATATTTATTTAATGTTTTCCTTTGAATGGCTGGAGCCGCAGGTTGGAATTTCTCACTGACTGGGTTCCAACACACGAATGAGAACTTTTTATTTTTCTACATTCCTGCTTCTTAGCTTGGCCCGAGCTCCCTGCACTTGCCTGACAGCAGAGCACATCCCCAGCCCTGAAGCCCAAATGTGCGCTCTCTACTAGAGCTCACATTTGAACCCTTTGGTTTCACGGAGGAAAACAGGACTTGCCATCAGCAAAGCAACACTTACCAAAATAAAAACAAAACCAAACCAACCACCAAAAAGCAACAGTGCTACAGAGCTGCTACTGTCTTATGAAAAACTTTACCAAGCTGAAACTGGTTTGTTCATGTATCAGTTCCCTCCTCCTCTTTACTGCAGATATTTCCTTGTAAATAAGATGTCTTGTTCATGAAGGATCATGTACTCCTTTGTGCATCCCTGCTCCTTCCCCCCAGAATCCAGGCTCTTTCACTACGCAGAATCAGAAGGATAGATTAAAGAGAAAAAAAAAAATAACCCATTTTTGTGGAATTCTTGGATAGAAGAAAAAAGGGTGGAGAGGTGTTAGTTTATACTGTCTCTGCAGAGCTATTTTCTACTGGAAAGCTTTTAGGTTTGTCAGCAGTAGATTATGAATTTCATTTTGTTTCTTAGCATCCCTCTGCAAGGATATATATCCCATGGGACTCTTAAAAATTAAACCTTACCCCTACCTCTGCCAGAAGGACTGCATCAAACTTGCAAGCAGATCCAGCCTTCTCACAGATAGCAACCAGGCAGCGCCAGAGAGAGAAACTAGGACAAAATCTGTGCAGCATATGGTCCATGGGGTGACGGGCTTGGCCCCCCAGCTGCTGACAGAGTGGGAGCCATGCGGCCCCTCCAGAGGTCAAGGGGAGCAGCCAAGTGTCCCATCAGGCATGGGGACCCAAAGTCAGGCTCTTGGCTGGTGACAAGGCACCTACCATTTGGTGGCCAAGCCGCACATATGGACAGCTGGCCAATGGCCAAGCACTCTCTGTTTTGTTTCTCCTGTCCCAAAGGGGGAGCAGTGGTAAGCTGGTTGTCATTTGGAGTAAGGGAAGCTGGCTACTGTGGCAAGAGGGATCTGGAGGGCTCCAGGGTTGAAAACCTGTGGTCAGGTAGAAGATGTGTCCAGAGAAGCTGTGGGTGCCCGGTCCCCAGAGACATTCAAGACCCAACTGGATGGCACTGGGCAGCCTGAACTGGTGGGTGGCAACCAGCCCATGGCAGGAGGCTGGGGCTGCGTGGGCTTTGAGGTCCCTTCCAGTCTAAGCCATCCTATGATTTTACAATTCTGTGTGGGAGGAACCGTGATGTAGAAAGCTAAGGTGATGCAGATGGCAAAGAGAGACCTGGGATGTCATAGAGAAGAGAGAGGAAACAAGGACAGAGGAGTTAAAGGGGGGTTACATATCACGGATGACAGGAGTTGTTCCCAGTAGGGATGCTAGGAGGCCTCTAAAAGCCAGCATGAGCTGGGCTGCTCTGGGCCCTGACCCACAAGATGTGGCACAGCCCCACAGGCCTGCCGGGTAGGGCTGCTGGAGAAGAGATCTGCCCATTGCTTGGGTGTCAGCGCAGGTAAATCATTGCTCACAAGAAGTCCCACATATTATCCCAAAATTGAACATCCTGTCTTCATAGCATTATTATATTTTTAAAAATAATGTTATTCTTACAGGAGAAATATCTGATCACTTTCTAATAGTCACAATTGCTTCATTTCTGTACTGGTGCTCATCAGTCAATTCCTTACATCAGAACGTGAACCTAACTGGAACAGAAGGTATCATTTGAGCAAATAGGATTTTATTCATAAATATGATCCATTACCACCACCAGATAATGGAATTACTTACTCAGAGACTTCTGAACTGTTCCCTGTTCACTGAAGGCAAATGATTGTGTTTGGTAGTAAGAGGTATTAGTAGAAGATTTCTGTACATTCTCAGAAGACCACAGAGGCACCGTGAGTCAACCTGTGTGAAGAAAACAGGACACATCAAGAGAAAAGTAAAGGATAGCTTTTCTGACTGGGAACTTTGGTGCCAGTGATTTCCCAGACACCCATCCCACTGTTGATCAAATGCATTACCAGACTCAGCCTGCAAGAGATTCAACATCCATTTAAACATTCTTCTGCCAAGTGCCCTTAGATTTCAAGAACAGAGCCAGAAGAGCCCCAGGAACCAGATGTAACCACCTCTTGGTTATCTTGTTCTCTTCAAACAGTTAAATGCCAAATCTCTCAAGTCCTGTGGCTTTGTACACAGCTATTTTATCTCACTGTGATGTTCCACTGCAGGAAGCATAGCCTGTGTAAGGCAGGAGTAATAGCCCATGTAGCTGACTTATTTGTGGTCTCTATGGAGCACAAACCAGGTACATTTTGTCTCATGCAAGGAAGGGCACTGCATGAGCAAAGCACCATTGAAAGACGATAATAAAATTAAGTACGAATAAGTAGACAGCATTCACAAATATGGGATTACGAGCAAAATTCCACAGGGCTTAAATCATATGAATCATAAGGATCATGCAGCAACATCTTCATAAATGATCTGGAAACATGGGGAACAGTTGTAGGAAATAGTCCTGGTTTCAGCTGGGATGGAAGTGTTATTCTGGTATGATGCCGTGTTTTGGTTTTAGGAGGAAAAAATTGTTGACAGCACAGGGATGTTTCAGTTGTTGCTGAGCAGTGCTGCACATTGCCAAGGCTGTTTCAGCTCCTTGTGCTGCACTGCCAGTGAGGGGCTGAGGGGATGCAAGCAGGTGTGATGGAACAGAACCACGACAGCTGACCTAAACTGGCCAAGGGGATGCCCTGTACCAGATGGTGTTCTGGGAAAACATTAAAGTGGTGGGTTTTATGGAAAGGCATAAAGGATACAAAGTACCTAGAATTAAAAGTCACAGCCGGCAGGACAGATGACAAATAGAAAGGTGGGACTTTGTTGCTGCTAACTGCTGAATAAACTTTACCCCCCTAAGCAAATTGTGAAGTCCAAGAGAGAGTTGTTGTAGTGGCAAATTTCAAACTAGCAGGTTAGCACTTCCCATCAAGTGAGCTGGAGGTGGAGAGTGAGTGAGATCAGAACGAGCTGTGGTTTCAGGCAAAAAACAGTGAAAAAGCTGACGAAGGACAAGATTAGAATTTTACTATAATGAAAGACAAGAATTGCCAAAAAGAGGTTTAATTCTTCAAAGAGATTATCTGCTTGATTTATTATTGCCAACATAATAGATTTTTGCAAATTTTTTGCTAAAACTCATATTGACGCTTTGATTAGAAATTATCCATATACAGTATTAATAAAACATTAAGGGAATGAAGGAGTAATAAATCACTCAAAATGTATTTTCTTCATCAGCAAGGTTTGTTATCTGTGGGATCGTAGGAAGAGCTTGGCAACTCTCCACAGTTATCCATCCATTATCTTTAAGACAAAAAACTCGCCGTTGATAAAATTTCAAATGCAGCAGATGTTGGGCAGGACAGAAAGATATACATGTACAGAGACTTTCCAAAAGAAAGCCACTCGAATGCAGTCAGATACAAAGATAATGTTTGATGTAAGCAAGGTAGATCATCCCCTAAGAGGAACTGGATATACTGGAGAGACACCATTGGAAGGCAGCAAGATGATGAAGGGGATGGAGCACCTCCTCTTTGAGAAAAGGCTGAGGGAGATAGGACTGATGGATAAGATGGTCACAAGAGGCAGTGAGCACTGTGCAGATGACAGAGCACACACTGCTCAGAGGCTGTGGGGTCTCCTCCTTGGGGACCTCCAAACACCACCTGGATGCAATGCTGGGCACCCCGCTCTGGGTGTCCCGGCTGGAGCATGGCTGGATCTGATGGACCTGGAGGTTCCTGCCCAACTCAATCACTCTGTGACTTTGTGAACTGCATCTTACAATAAATGGCTCTGGAAGAAATTTGTAGTCATCTTGATCAAGTTGTCAGTGCAATGCACCATGACCATCCGACGTGGCTGGCAAGGCAAAAGGTGAAAGAGGGAGGACAGGACTGGCGAAAGCAATACTAAGGCAGTGCCAGTGGACAGGAGTGCTTCTGATGGGGCACGTACACAAAACTGCTCTGCTTTGTCAAAGAAAAGAGTACTTAATTTCTCAATGGTTTTGAACTTATGCTGTACACATGCCACTTTCTAATCTATTTTTGGCTAATGAAATTTCCGAGTAGAAAATCAGATTGCTATTGACACTGAGGCTAATGCAGCCTCCTGTTTGTCACAGTCACTTTCAGAAATGAGGTTATAAGAGTGCTCTAAAAAATACTTGATTTGACAGGCCTGGAAGATAGAATGGTTTGTTGCTGTCAGTCTGTAGTAATGGAAGCTGAGCAGAATTGCTCAAGAGAAACAAATTACATAGATTTTAGAGCACAGAACAATTTCAGCGATGTCACCTTAATGTCCCTTTTAATACAAAGAAATTGCTTTTTGCTATGTAAATTGGTACCAGTGGGAGATGGAAAGTTCGAACTGGCACATAGGCATTGCCAGGATCCTCATCCAGTTCAAGTGCAAGCAGGACAGAGGAAAACAAGTGGCACTGGCCCTCAGTAACTACTGTAGATCCCCTAATTAGATCGTGTACTAAACTCAGTATAAATTAACTGTCTTGATTCGTTCAATGTAGTTACTGCTTATCATTTGACTTCATCAATGTATCCATCAAACTTCACTTAAATTTGCAGTGTCTTTGGATCTTGGCCTAAGTTTTAAGGCCTTCAGAGATTTTAACTATCATAAAATGATTAAAAAGAGGAAAACCGGGCCCAGAATAAGCAACGGTAGGAAGGAGCTGTGATCTCAGTGCAGTTTATTTGAACTGTACAAAGAAAAAGAAACGCTATTTTTATGAGCAATCATCATTTGCACACTGTGGCACCTCCCATAGCACACCATGGTCACTCTGCACCAGGAGTGAGGATTGACTTCTTAAGGCAGTACTTTTGTACCAGGATTTTCGTATCTATCAAAATCTATTCAAGTATAATTGAAATGGGCTTGTATGATAAAACACATGGCCAGAGAAAAAATATTCTCTGCTCTATATTCCCTCAAAATGATGCAGATTTCCAAGAGGTCTCCATTCCTTTGCACACATCAGTGTGTGCTTGGTAGAAAAGAGAAATCTTTCCTGCAGTTCATGTTTCATGCTTGATTTCTTCCTTTTCTTATACCTCCCCCTTCCCATACCCTTAATTTATATCTAATGAGACTTTCTGACCTCTGAACTGCAGTTTTATGAGCCAGCTGGCTGAGCTTTGCTGTGGCTGGACTGGATTATGGC
The DNA here is from genome assembly GCA_023055505.1 of Callipepla californica brunnescens. NCBI lineage: Eukaryota > Metazoa > Chordata > Aves > Galliformes > Odontophoridae > Callipepla > Callipepla californica. The sequence continues at coordinate 10,215,281 of JALIRH010000007.1, forward strand.
TGGACTCTGCCTTCAGCACCTCATGTTTTTAACTGGGCTAAAGGAATTGAAAATATTATAGTGGGACTGAGTGGACAACACTCACACTGTGCCAGAGGGACACAGGGAGCCCCACTGCCCTTACACTGAACACTTTATCGAGAGCTAATTATCCAGCTTTTAACCAGATCACAAGGCTTTAGCTTTGCTTAGTCTTATCATTGCATGGGTCAGAATGGTGCCAGGGTCATCCCCTTCACTAGAGCAACTCTTGGCTATATCAGAATAAAAGCAAGGGAAGATGAACAATGTGGAAGCCTGGCATGCTAGAATCACTCGACTCGACACAGTGACTTTTCAATCTTGCTCTCTGAATTTAGGAACAGTTGAGGCATTTCTGGGAAAATGAAAAGAAAAAACAAAAATAAGTAAAAAAATAGAAAAGAAACTTGACTTAAGGCGTTCCTAGCTGTGCACATCCATACGCATAACTGCAGCTTAGTGTTTAGGTGTGGTGCTAATCATAGAAACACAATCAGTTGAGTTGGAAGGAAACTTTTAATGCTCATCTGGTCCAACTCCCTGCAAGGAACTTGGGTACCCACAGCTCCATCAGGTGCTCAGAGCTCCACCTGGCCTGGTCTTGAATGTCTCCAAGGAGACATATGTGGCCTGACCCCTAGACAGAACTCAGAAAGCATTAATGCATTCTCTTTGCAGCTCTTGTGAAGTGCCATGAGAGAGAGGGAGGGAGGGAAGAAATGAGGAAGGGAGGAAAGGAGGAAAGGGAGAAGAAAAGAGAAAAAGAAATCTCCTCGAGTTCATAGAATCAGGGAATGGCTTGGGTTAGAAGGGATCTCAAAACCCGCCCACCCTAAGGCCTGTCATGGGCTTGTTGACCCCCAGCATCTCAGGCTGCTCAGGGCCCATCCAACCCAGCCTTGAGTAGCTCTGGGGATGGGGCACCCACAGCTCTCTGGGCAAAGAATTGGAGGACTGGCTGCAGTAGCCAGGTGTGATGGTCCGCAGGCCCATGCCTGTGTTGTAGGTAGGAGATATCTCCACACAAAGCAGCCCCCTCTCTCGCGTGTGCTGCGTTATGCCAGGTGCAGTCCTGCTGCCACTTGCTTGCCTCATCACCTTGCCCCCAGGCAATCCTTGCCTTTGGCACAACTTGTTTGTGGTGTGGTGCTGTGCCAGACCATTGTTTCAGACTGCATATGGCAACGCTAAAAAGATTAACAGCATGAGATGAATAGATTTCATACACAGATTTTTCAACCCTACTGTGTAGGGTTGATGGCCTCAGCACACCTTACACAGTTTGGTGTGGATGTAACGACACAAACAGTACTTACACAAGAGCAGGTCACTTTGGATCAGATAACCTCCTTTGGCTTCTTCCAACCTCAGCCACCCTCAATCCAGCACTGAGCATTGAGTGCAGCTGCAGAAACACAGCCACAGCCTGCATGGAACCTGGGCTTGCAGAGGTCCCAGCTCTCACGAGTAACTCAGGTCGTTGCCTGAGCCTGGGGCAGGGGGCAATAAGCAGAACACCTCCCCCCCACACACTCCTGCAGGTTTCAGCCATAGGCAGTGTGATGCCTGAATGACCTCTGGTTTAAGGAACGTGATGAGCTCCTCTGCTGCCTGCTCCTCCAAGACCCTCACATCATGACTAGAGCAACAAGAATAAGAACACTGTTCAGTTTATTTCTATTACTTTTTTTAAGAATAAATAAATAAATAAGATTTCTTGCAACTGCTGGCCAGCATTCAATACCTATTGGCTCTTGGCCCTGGGAAACCATCTGTCTTTTACCTAGCAGGAGTTTGCACCTAAGTAATCTTTTTCCTTTCTTTTTGTTTGCCTGTAGCACAAGTTATCCCTCAGCCTGGATTTCTTCCATCTCTGCCTCTTGTGCTGCTGAGCTGCTCGCATATGTGAGGTTTCAGAGAGCAGCAGGCTAGCTGCCCAGGTAGCAGATTAAATGAAACCTCTCTCTTTTTGCATCCAAGCGAAACAGCCGTCCTCCCATATGTGTGACAGAGCAGCAGAACAGAGACAGAACTCGAGGAGGGCTTTCAGGGACAGTAGAGTGCTAGCAAGTATCCCATACAGGAGCCTGGCCTGGTGACTTGGGGAACTTGCTGATATCTTTATGAACAACCCTTTCACTTTAAGATATTTCCCACCTCAATGCACCATCCTTATTGCCACATCAAGTGAGGAAAACCATTATGAAAGACGTGGACCTGTTGGAGTGTGTCCAGAGGAAGGCCACAGAAATGATCCCAGGGATGGAACACCTCTCCTACGAGGACAGGCTGAGAGAGCTGGGGCTGTTCAGCCTGGAGAAGAGAAGGCTCCAGGGAGACCTGAGGGCAGCCTTTCAGAATCTGAAGATGGGCTGTAAGAAGGAAGGGGACAGACTCTATAGCAGTGTCTGCTGTGACAGGACAAGGGGAAATGGCTTCAAACTAAAAGAGAGGAGATTTAGACTAGATATAAGGAAGAAGTTTTTTGCAGCAAGGATGACGAGGCACTGGCACAGGTTGCCCAGAGATGTGTTGAGTAGGAAGGAAGCCTTGAAGGCCATCTAGTCCAGCTTCCCTGCAATGAACACAGACACCCACAGCTCCATCAGGAGCTCAGAGCCCCATCCAGCCTGACCTTGGGTGTCTCCAGGGATGGGACATCCCCCACCTCTCTGGGAAACCTGTGCCAGCACCTCACTAATGCTTTCTTGAGTTACGTTTATTATATACTGTCATTTAAATATATATATATATTGTTATTTGAAGCTACAAGATTCGTTTCCCCAAATCCTTATCTTTTTTGCATTCCAGGACATCTGTGCATATGAAGCAGCAGGAGCCATTATTGGCACCAAGGCAGGTGTTTTAGCTGTGCTGGGAGTTAAAAATGAGATCTGTGCTAAAAACTAATTTGATTCAATGGGAAATTATTTAATTCAACACACAAATTGATTTGTTTTGGTTGCTTAGTTAGTGACAAAAATAGAAAGACGCACTTTGAAATAATTAAAGAAATGATTGACTAGAATAAATCATGGACTACAAATCCCTTTTGAATTCATGTAATTTTGACTTCAGTTTTCTGAGGTTTGGAGCTCTCTGATGCTGGAGACCTTGGCTGGCTGCTTGGAGCTCTCCTGCTACAGACTACAGGAACCAGGTGCTGCATTTCAGAGGATCCCTCTGACATGGGGATTTGGGCATTTAGCCTTGTGCCACACATTTTCAACCACACCTCCTTGCATGTCTTATTTGAATCTTTTTTTCAGGAGGAAACACAATGCTCTAAAAATTGAAAATTGTGTAGTAATGAGAATGTTTGCTCTTATTTTCTACCATTTCTTCTCATTTATGCCCTCCTTGAATTACTCAGGAGCTGTACAGACACAGAGAAATGCAGAAGCATCCTCCTCTGAAAAGGAGTTTTTGAGGGGTTTTGCACTATAATAGAGGACATGTCACACTATTGAGTGGCCCTTCATCCACACACACACAAAAAAGGAGTACGACCTCTCTGATGAGCACTTCTTGTTCTAAACTGAGGGCTAAACTGGGGGTATTTGTATGAAATGGAAATGAATTCATTTCTTTAGAAAAAGCATTTAAGGTAGCACCGAGCCTGCTTTGGCAGGGGGGTTAGACTCTATGATGTCTAGAGGTCCCTTCCAACCCCTACAATTCTGTGATCCTGGGAGTTCATACCTGGCCCCTCGGGGGGGAAAACCTGAAGTGACAAAAACACAGAGCTAATGGTGGTGACTGCTGAAAAATAGTGTTTCGTAGCTGAGAATTTGCTTTATCAAACAGCATTATTGTGCTCTTTATCTGTTGTAGTTTCCATGGAAATAAATAGAAGGAATTACTTTGGACCAGTGTGTGTAGCCTCTACGACCAGTTTGAGTTAGCTGAGCAAGTTAAGAACATTTTCTAGTTCTGTTATCTGGTAAAGACAGTCTAAAAGTTGAGGCATTATGTTTGGGCTTAATGTTTGCAACCATACAACCATGAGATTGTAACCACATGCTGGAGAAGAGGAAAATACTGTCATTCCTTTTCACACAACCTCTATTCCTCTAGTTGTGCTCTCTAACAGAATTTTTATAAATAGAGCCATTGTGCAGTTAATGCAGTCTCGGTGAATCACAGAATCCCAAGGGTTCAAAAGGACTTCTGGAAATCATCTACTCTAAACCCCTGCTGAAGTGTTTCCCTACAGAAGTTGCACAGGAATCTGTCCAGGTGGATATCCCCAGAAAAGGCAACCCCACCACCTCTCTGGGCAGCCTGTCCCAGTGCTCTGTCACCTCACAGTAAAGTTGTTCTTCATGTTCATGTAGGACTTCCTGTGTTCTACTTTGGGCACATTGCTCCTTGTTCTGTCATGGGGCACCGCTGAAAAGAGCCTGGCCTCATCCACTTGACTCCCTTTAGATACTTATAGGCATTGATAAGATCCCCCTTCATCCTTCTCTTCCCCAGGCTCAGGTCTCTCAGCCTTTCCTCATCCAAGAGATGCTTCAGGTCCTCATCTTCTTTGTGCCTCTTCATCGGGCTCTCTCCAGCAATTCTCTGTTTCCTGAACTGGGGAGCCCAGAACTGGAAGTGAGTTCATACAAGATGCCTGTACTAAAAAGGAAATAGAACTGACACTGGTGAACCTTCCAGTTGAAGAAGAAAAGCTGCAGAACGATCACAGACTGTGCCAAGGAAGTCCCTATATGTATGAATGTAATTGCATTAATCTGCACGACAACAGCTCGCTCCCCTCCCCTTCCAAACTGCTGCTTCTCTCTGCTTGGTGAAATCAGAAGAAATCACACGGCATCTGTTATTCATTTCATGCGGTCTCCATGCTGCAGTGTGGGAAAAGCTCATCAAAATGTGCATTCAGGACCTTGCCCCTCTGCAGGGCAGGACTATTCCAGCAGTTCCTTCATATGGCAGTCAGTCCCTTTGCTGCACCAGTGATTTTGCAAACCTGCCTCTGAACTGCACTGCAGGACTTCAATTACTCATTCAGTGTAAAATTCCGCATGATACTAAGATGTCATTTAGATGCAGCCACAATCCTGTCACTTGACACAGCAGAAATAGTGCAAAAGCAAGAGAAAAAACTGTCAATAGCCAAAATGCACAGTAAAGAGAGTTCCAGTATCCATCACCCATTGCCTGTTCAGGTGGGTTTCTCAGGAGAGCCAGTAACACTCCTGCCACCGAGGCACCACCAGGTAGTGGCCAGGACAAGGCAGCTCCCAGGGTGAGGACATTGAGCTGCTGACTCGACAAGCGCTGCCTGCACAGTAATGTGGCTTGTTCTCAGGCAGATTTCTTTAATCTGGAAGGATGTGTCACTTCTGAATCATGTCTGCTCTCCAGATGCAGCAAGCTGGCCATCCCATTTACTCATAGTGAGCTTGGACCAGGGTGGAGAAGCTCAGATACTTGAGTTCCAAGCTCTGCTCAGAGCTACTTGATGAGCAAGCGAAGATAAAGATTTGCACAAAGGAAGTAAGTAAACACTGACCTTCTTTCTCTTTGCCACTGACTTGTGTTTCTTTGTAGCCAAAGTTCTACCATATGTTTTGTCAGGATCCTTGCACTTCAATCAGACATACCTCCCGATAAGGACAAAACTGGCTTTGCTCAGAGCAGGATCCTCCTAGAGACAAGGAGGAATCAAGAAGCTACTGGTAGGAGAAGACACCAACAGATTTGAGTACTGTTTTTACTTTTAAAAACCACTACCTCTGAAGATCTGTACCAAAAGAAAAAAAAAGGGCTACTGAATTAAAATAATGGCCATCCACTTGTTTGCTAGCTCAGTACGTTGGGATGATAGAAACATTTTATTATCATGGGATATAGAGACACTCTGCCGGATTCTGATCTCAGCTGTGCACAGTGTGGTTTATCTTATTTGTTCAGAGAAGGGCAACAAAACTGGTGAGGGGTCTGGAGCACAAGTCTTACGAGGAGCGGCTGAGGGAGCTGGGATTGTTTAGCCTGGAGAAAAGGAGGCTCAGAGGAGACCTCATCGCACTCTACCACTTCCTGAAGGGAGGCTGTGGTGAGGAGGGGGTCGGCCTCTTCTCCCAGGTAACTAATGACAGGACGAGAGGGAATGGCCACAAGTTGTGCCGGGGAAGATTTAGATTAGATTTGAGGAAAAATTTTTTCTCTGAGAGAGTGGTCCGGCACTGGAATGGCCTGCCTAGGGAGGTGGTTGAGGCACCGTCCCTAGCGCTGTTCAAGAAGCGTTTAGATGAGGTGCTGAGGGATTTGATTTAGTAGCTTGGTGGGTAGGGATGGTGGTGTGAAGATGGTTGGACTAGATGATCTTGTAGGTCCTTTCCAACCTAACGTATCTATGAATCTATGAATCTATGAATCTTGTACTCCTTTTCCATGGGAATATCCAAGATCAAAATGTGTTTCACTCTTGCATTTTTTCTTCTCCTTAAAGCAAAGGGAGGCTTTCCTTCACAACGTAGGAACAGTGAAATGATTAATAAAAGCTAAATAGGGCAGTTTCAGAAAAATGTATGATTCATAGCAACTTGTTCAGACATATTCCTAAGTCATATACATTATGGCAATTTAATTATGTAATTAGGGGATCATGTACTGCTGCGTGCCCACAGTTCCCACTCATCCGACTAAATGCAGATGGGCTCGCGCTACAGGGAAAGGAATGCACAAAAGAGAGAGGGAGAAAAGTGTCTCTGGAATTTAAGATAAACCACGCAGAAAAAAATAATACCCAAATGGCAGATTCTGCGTACCACAGTGTATTCATTTATTCAACTGTGGCAAAAATCTGGGCAGAAGAGCATCCCAGCAACAAGCCAAGGCAATCCTGGAGTAGGATTAACGCCATTAAGAGGAAGAGAAATGTCACGGCATGCGTAAAAAAGCTGAAGATTTCAGACAGCAGCAATGCTGCTCTCGACTGAATTGAGGTATTTCTGTTATAAAGCTAGATGTGGTATTTCACAGTGCGCCTCTCCACTTAAATCACAGGGTTACGAGTGGTGAGTGCTGCTTCATCTTCTGTAACATTATAATAAAAACTATCAAGTGATGCCTGAATGGTTTGGGAAGAATGAGAGTATTTTGTAGACTGCTTGCACCTCATAACTAGATCTCCACTGAGCCCATGTCACTATCTACTTCATTCAAAGAGTCTTCAAAACATCTCCTGCCTTCTTTGTGCACTCACTGGACGACGTATGTCTACATGCATCCTCACAAATTACTGTCAAATCTGCCTCTTTTGAAATTACCACTGGCAAATGGCAGCTCACCAGCATGAAGAATGCAATAGTGGCAGTGCTCACGGAGATAAATTACTGTTGGCAAAGAAGGAATGTTTCTGAAAAACTCACTTTATGGTTGCTTTTGCCATCTTTGAGAGAGCAAATAAGAACTGATCTTAAATTATAGTGGCACAGGCAAACAGTACCCCACCCATGTGAAATCCTGTTCCAGCGAGATAACTCACCAATAAATTGTGAGAAACCTCAACCCAGCAAGATTGAGTCCAAAGCAGGAGAGTTCAGAGCTCGCTCCATGTGCTTGGGAGTTCCAGCACAGGCAGTTCTTGCAGTGCTTCTGTACCAACCTGCTGCTGCTGCCAGTGCATGTGGTGGTCCCATGCAGAGCAGGGCACTATGTGCATGGCTCAAACTGCAAAGCTACTCCATCAGCCCACAGATGACAACATCAACACTGCCAAGACTGCCAAGTCAAAACCCCAACCAACCTTTCTACTGACGCATGAACTTGGTTTTTGGGCATGGACTTGTCCCACACTTGATAGCAGGATGGATCCTGAGTCCAGTGGGAATTCACAAGCCCCAGGCATGCCCACCTGGGTGCACAGGGATCTTAGTCTGTCCTGCAAGCCCACAAACCTCTAAATTCAAATATTACAAAGAGCTCAGCCTAGTCACAGCATGTAGATAGAGAAATCTATTTCATTCCTGTTTGTAGCCTTGTTCACACGGACTGGTTATTTGGTTCAGTGTTGGCCACACTGTGCCTTTGTAAAGAGGTAAAAATGCAAAACATGCATTTAAAAATAAATAAAACCTAATGCTCTGCTGGTCTGCCCGAGCACTGCCCCCTAGATATGTGCTGTCTGTGCCAGCTGTAACTGTAAGCACACTGCTGTGCTGGAGGAAAACCTGCTTGTTCCAGGAGAAAGACACTTGAGCTGGAGGCAACACGAGTACAAAAATACATTGAGAACACAGAGCAAATGACCTCTGAGCAATCAGAGGGTGAGCAGTTTGGGGTTAATCGATGAAGGATATTGTAGCAGTCTACTGCAGGAGGGAGGTATGGAAGGAGGAATGATTAGCTGCACCTCTCTGGATCACCAATCCCATGGGAAACAGCAGCTGAAGATGCCCCAGCATGTGGGGAACCCGTCAGGAGCACTGCCTCATCCCACAGGAGTGACTCACATCAGCAGCATCACCTCTGCATGCCAAGTGTATCAGGTCAACAGAGATTAAAAAGTACTTAGGAAGCAAGTCTAGTGCATAAGGATCCCTCAAGAGAAAAGGAAAGGACACAAACTGTAGGGAAAGGTACATCTTTGCACGTTTCATTTGCAATCCCAATCTCCTGACGCCCACCAGATGGGATGCCCCTCTCCCGGAGGAATGCAGCATGCTCAGTATTTAGGTGAGTTCCTGTCCCTGCACTATCAGCAAAGATGGGGTGAACGAAGTTCTGCTGCATTTGGAGCAGAAAGGGGTGATATGTGACACATGGCTGAGATCTTGTATAGCTTGCTGCACAGTGTTGAGCTGGCTCCAGGAAAGTTGCAGCTAAAGAATGTGTACGGCACCATAAATATTCATCATCACATTCGCAGAGTGGGCCTCACTCAGCAAGACCTCTGGGCTGCTGAAGCCTCAAACAACCAAGTTGGGAGGCAGCAGTTATTGCAGAGAGTCACAGAAGGTTGGCAAGGCCCTCTGGGTGCATCGGGCCCAGCCCTGGTCCAGCAGGGACACCCAGAGCAGGATGCCCAGCACCATGTCTGGGAGCTTCTGGAGAGCTCCAAGGAGGAGATCCCGCAGCTCTGGGCTGCCTGTCCTCCATCATGTGCACTGCACAGAAGCGCTCCTGGTGCCCAGAGGGAACCTCCTGTGCTCCAGTTTGTGCCCACTGCCTCTTGTCCTGGCACTGGGCACCACTGACAAGCCTGTCCCCATGTTCTCTGCACTCTCCTCTCAGGCATTTAAGGACATTGATGAGATCCCCCAGAGCCTCCTCTTCTCCAGCTGATCGGTCCCGGTTTTTCCAGAACAGGTGCTCCAAACATTCACCATCTTGGTGGCTCTTTGGTGGACATATTCCAGTATGCCCAGGTTTCTCTTGTACTGGGGAGCCCAGAACCAGACACTGCTTCAGGTGCAGCCTCATTAGTGCTGAGTAGTCCTCCCTTGGCCTGCTGCTGGCCATGCTTGGCCTGATGCCGCCCAGGACACCATTAATCTTCATAGCAGCAAGGGTACATCACAGATTCACTTTTCAGCTGGTTTTCTCAATTTATCTTTACTCATAATGTTTCAGTAGTCAAATGAGGGCTTTAAAAAACTTCCTGTATTTATTTCTAACTTTAGTGTTCACAGGTTTGCATGCACTGAAGTAAAAACACAGGATTTAATCTTTGGAATGGATTAATGCCAGGAAGGCATGTATTTAATAACTACATGAAAAACATCCTTTTGATTTCAGTTTGCCTTCAAACGGAGTACGAGGGCACCAACTCCCTTGCAATACGAGAGCTGACAATGGCATGCTGTTTCCCACAGCTGTGGTGGATTTGCTGAAGAAAAGCCTTCCTGGCACAGAAACTGCTGACTCGTGTACCTGGAAATAGCACATCTTTTTGCCAGTCAGATTAGGAAATTGAGAGGGGATTGTTCTGGTTTCTGAGGTGCAGCAAGACCAATATGCAGGAGAAATGTCCCCAGCATGCAGAAGGGGAGACTGCAGACCTGTGGCCTTTTGTCTGGCCTTGGTACAGCTTCATGCAGGGACCTTAGCAAGCTCTGGGTGCTCAGCCACGTCCTATAGAAAACAGGACAGATAAAACTAACCCGTCCATGGGAGAATATCACCTAGTTCGTTGAGGTGATGGCTTAATAATGTGAGTCAGGGCTGGGAACTGAAACAAAGGTATCAAAAAAGCATGAAAGACTGGAAGGAGTAACATTCACTGGAGACTGTCAACTGCCTCGAGATCCAAAGGGCATGATGACAGCAGCTTTTGGCTTTTCTCTGCCACAGTGCAACAGCAAAAAGGACATTGGTGGTGCTACAATGCCAGCTGTAGGACTCTGCTTGGACAGCTCGCCAACAGCAGATTCCCAACAGAGTTTTAAACAGGCTGAAAGATGGACTAATGCTGCCTCAAACCTGGCACAAAACACAGATGAGGGGAACCGTGCCAGGATAAAGGAAGGTGTGAAGTTAATTATGCTGGCAACCTTATTCCCCACGTGAGCATTTCTCTTCCAATATGAATAATGGCCATTTTCAACAGTTGTTTCTGAAGAGGTAGTCTAAGCTGAAAATAAACCCACTCTTTATCCTGTAATAAGAAGATTCACATGAGAGATTGCACCAGTGTAACTGCAGCATTGGATCTGTAATTGTGGCACTCTGGCTTCCCATGCAGATGTGTCCTGGCTCTGATCTGTGCTGCAGTGTGGGAGAGGGGAACAAGTCCACTGAGTTTGAATAGGTGAGGTTTGGCCTCCTCTCCCAGGTAACTGTGATAGGACAGGAGGGAATCACCTTAAGCTGCACCAGGGGAGGTTCAGGTTGGATAATAAGAAATGTATATTCTCCAAGTAAGTGGTCAGGCAGTGGCACAGGCTGCCCTGGTGAAATCACCATACTTGGAGGTGTGAAATGTGGAGATGTGGCACTGAGGGATGTGGTCAGTGGGCATGGTGGGGGTAGGTTAGTAGTTGGACTAGTGATCGCAGTGATCTTTTCCAACCTTAATTATTCTATGTTTCTATTATTCTAATTACCATCTGCGTATTGTCAAGAAGGAAGACAAACATTTTTTGTAAAGAGGAAAAATCAGACATTTCCTTTTTACACTTTTTGTTCCACAACTTCAAAATTATGTGATGTGAATTCACTTGCTTTGTAGGACTGTAATATTTCCAAAATACCACCGGATTTATGATTAAAAAAGAATGTAGAAACAGATTGCTTTTTTGTTCTCTTCTTTCTTTTCCTTTTTTTTTTTCCCACTAATGATTACACTAATGCAATCACTTTAAATACTAAAACACAAGAGAAGAGAGATCGCCTCTTCCCTCTGAATCAGAGGTTAGAAGTTGGCAATGTAGGCTTAAGGCTGGTTTGATGACATCTCTGACAGCTCGTTTTCAGTCCCAAATCAGCTGTCCCTCATCATACTGCATCAGACTCACAAGCATGCTGGCAATTTATCACACTACAAATCGCATCCTGTCATCTATATTCCTATAGACTGTGCTCTGTATCTGAGTAGAACAATTTACATCTAAGCACAGCCGAAACTACCATTAACTTCCATAAGGACATATCAATTGCAGGCACAATGAAGTCAGTGTAATCTGATCTCAGTCTAAATCTCAAATGTTGGTAGAACCAGGTTTCATTCCACATTCAAGGGACTGTCCATGTAGCAACATTTAATTATACACATAAAAATGTGGCTACTATATAAATATTAACAGCACAACTTCTGCTGAACTGTGCCAGGCAGCCTTTAAAGCCTGAAGACCTGGTCTTTCATTAGGCCATTGATATAAAAGCCAAATTAAGAAATAATCTTGCTGCTCTCCTGATGAAGGCCATAACCAAATAAATGCAATCATTTGGGCTGAGAGAAGTTTTGTATTGGCAAAAGTACATCACGTTTTTCCCTCAAACAACACTTTTCACCTAAACTATCGCAAGTAAATAGTGCATGAAACCAAGAGTGCCTGTTAAAACACTTTTCTTGCTGAAATATTTAGTACCTTTGTTAGTTAACAACATCCATTCTCATCTTCTTAAAAAAGTTGACTGCACAATGAAAGAAAATGAGAAAAGTCACTTGTTGAAGCATCTCAGAAACCTTTATGAATGTAAAACACCTCTCTCTTAATGGTTTAATGTATTGAAGAACAGGGTTTCCACTTTCAGCATGAGGTGGAAATGCCTGGCCAAGGACTGCACCAAGTATGATGGTGTCTTTGGGGAAGATCTGCTCTTTTTGTGCTGTCTTACACAGAATATGAGTATCACAGAGTATCCACAGCAGGCAGGAGACCACAGGCAAAATCAGGGCCAGCTGAGAAGCCAGTGAATCCTGTTTCCAGTGCTCTCATAAAGGTGCCCCAGGATAAACAAGGACCTTTGTACTGGATGACCACAACGACGTCCTGCCCTGGAACACTACTAAAAGAAGGCAAAATCCTAGGGTGAAAGCATAGGAGGGCTGGAACTCCATGGTATAGTATATTTGAAAGCATGAAGGAACCAGGAGAATCGTGGAGTCATCTAGGCTGGAACAGACCTCCAAGATCACCAAATGTAACCATCAACTTGCTCTATGGAGTCCCATTAGTAAATTATGTCCCTTTGTGCCACCACAGCCACCTTCTATGTACATCATCTAGTCCTTACCAGTGCATAAGGACGCAGACAAATTCAGACACAACTATGGGACATAAGTGTTGGCTTTGTGACTTAGTGAGGTGTAAACCTTACTCTTGTCCTGGCTGGAGGCATCCGTGAAGGTCTATATTAGGAAATTTCCTATGTAAAGATATATAAGGAGCATCTTGAGGAGTTTCTTTTTCCTCATTTGATCATCTACAGGTCTGGATGTCTACAGCTTCTCACAGGGAGCAGAGGGGCAGTGCTGATCTCTGCTGACAGCAGCAGGACCTGAGGGGACAGTGTGGAGTTGCTTCAGCAAGGGGTCAGGTGGAGGTTAGGGAAAGGTTCCATGATTTTATGGTATCCCTCCCTCATTTGAGTGGGAGTCCCCTGTTTGCACTTGCTTTGCATGCACAGTTGTGCCAGTGATATGAAGCAGGTCTGCAGCTGGAGCCAGCCCACTCCTCCAAGCAGAGGAGACCCACAGCAGAGACAGAGATGACTCTGATGTGTTGTTATGATTTTTGAACTGAAATATGATGACAGCAAGCAGAAAATCAGAACTGGGACCTGCTGTGACTGCTAGGCCACATACATTGTCCTGCCTTCTGGACAGAGAGCAGAGTGGTTTGTGTCCCTCCTCTTCTGAGGGATTTGCCAAGGTTTACACTATGCTGTGACCAACTGCAGCTACTTCATCTCCCTCAGAAAAAGGTTTGCTTTGTGCCAGGTGCCTGTGACAACAGTTTATTACCATGAATCAGATGCAGCTATCACAGAAGAAATGTCTCACTCATCCTCACAAAAATCTAAGGGTGACTCAGCCGAAGTGTAACCCCACCCCCCCAGGCAAACACATACTTCTTCAGCATATTTCCTTACCTAAATGCATCCTCTCTGTTCCTAGACCTGGCAAATCCCATTCTCTCATCCTCAGAAGCTGCAGGAGCAGCCAGCATTGCTCACAGCCAACTCCTCTGTCACCATCACAGCCTCTCCAGGCTGCCAGCATCTCACTGCCACAGCCCTGCAGCTCTCCACTTGCTCCCTCCCTTGCTGTAGGGTTTGTACTTGCACGGTTTGGTTCCCCCATGTCTGCCCTGCCTTCACAGGGGCTGGAGCTCAGGACAACCTCCCCATGCCTCTAAGTCTGGTCATCCATTTATGACTGGGGGAGTTTTTTATCCAAGCTATTGTTTTCTCTTTCCTGCCTGGCTTCTCAAGTAACTCCAGCATAGCCTTCTTTAACTCTGCAATCCTAGTTTGCAACACGCAGCTGGGCAGGGAAAGTAAGTCGTAAGTGTCAATGACAAAAGCCAAAGCCCACCACATTCAGGGTGCTTTTCTCCTGTTCCTCAGAAGTCTGAAAAAGCCACACAGCGAGAGGTGTGCATGAAGCTGGGGTGCCCTGCCGAACCACGAGCATGAGATGCAGACGCTCCGGCGCTGAGTCACACGGCCGGGGAAGGAAGGCTCCACTGAGATTTAGGCTTTGTGACGTTTTATGAACAATCAGCCGTGCTGAATCCCATGGAGGGGTTAAGTTCAAGCATGAAGTCACTGCGTGCTCACATGGAAATGAGTTGCAGGGTGTTTCACCGCGCCTCTGCTCCTCCCTCAGCAAGAACTGGCAAACCCTTCAGGTTCTTCTCTGTAAGAACTGGAAATTGCCAAACCACTATTAAGCCCTAAACTTATGCTGCTGGAGAGAGGAGACTATTTATAGAATGAGCAAATGAATGACTTTGCTGGACCTAACTCATGCTGGGTGACTTCAACAAGTTATATAAGGGCAGAATTTAAACCATTACCTTGAAGAGTTCTCAGTCTTTTCTCAGGTTTTCCTGTTGTTTTGCTCTCCTCTGTGTTTATTACAGAGATGGGCACTATTCTGCAAGAATATTTTAAGAGGTAAATGTCCTATATTTTCTTTATGTGAGCTCTGATCTGCCACAGGCATCCTCAACAGACCTTGCCCAGAGCCCCCTGCAGCCATTAAGGCTCCACCAGCCTCCAAAATCCAAGGTGTCAGAGACCCCTCTTGTCTTCACATGAACCTGATAGTGCACTGATAGTCTTAGGAAGGACTAAAGATATCTTTTTCCTTCAAATTGTTTATCAAAAACAAGTTCTGAGTGCAACGTTAGGAGTAAAAAACATTGGAGCTTAATTTGTCCCATTTCTAACAAGACCTTTATTAAAAAAAATGTCATACAGCTCTCATAAAAAGTGCAGAACAAATATTATAGTTGAATATATCAACTGAAACTCAGAATTGAGTTTCAGAAGGCTAAGAATCATGGATGTTCAGCTCTTATGAAATGTTAGCTGCCTTCAAAACTAAGACATGGAAAGCTGTGTTGATAAAATGCAGTTAAATTTATAGTTAAATATATCAACTGAAACTCAGAATTGAGTTTCAGAAGGCCAAGAATCATGGATGTTCAGCTCTTATGAAATGTTAGTTGCCTTCAAAACTAAGACATGGAAAGCTGTGTTGATAAAATGCTGCGTGAGCACAACTCTGAAGAGCCTTTAGCTAAGTACACCGCATACATATTGTCTGGAAGAACACAGATAACTGCTTTCCCATTGAACGTGGCTCCTGCAGACTGCTGAGGCAATAAGCAGCCCCAGGAGCCAGCACAGACAGAGCTTTCCAGGACGTCCCGACGATGTGGAGCTCTGATTTTCCAGTGTAGGAAACAATTTGTCTTGTATTAGAGCAGTGTATCTGTACCAGCAGGCAGTACCACTTTCTCTTGTCAGAGAGGATTGCTTCTCTTATTTCTCCGAGGAGCATCAGAGCAATCTGCAACCTTTGCGTTGGAAAAGCGTCAGCATGCCCTTCAAAAGCATTTCAGCATCCAGCTGACTGTCCACACATTGGTGTCTGGGAGATGGCGTGCGTTTACAAACACCGCAGCTTTGCACAGGATAAAGCAGCAGCTGAGTGCTGGTTTCGGCATCCCTGCCCACCCAGGTCTGTGCACAGGTTGGGCAGTGGTGCTGGGGTCATATGCAAGGTGGGCCTGGTTTCCTCCAGCTAGCGGAGACAGGGAAGTGGCCCCTGGGGACTGCTTTGGCTGTAATATTTCCTCTGTTGTAAACAACCTGATGGGCCCTAGGAAAGGACCTGCTAAAAGGATCTGGAGGGGGAAACGTGCTTTGCTTTCAGCTTGAATAGGCTCTCACTCCTGGTGTCAGAGTCCTTCCACCCGCACAGAGATACCAACTGCCTGGCTTCCGTAGCCTTCAGGGAAGCTGTTCAGGTAATAACAAGGAATCCAGTCATAGAATCAGAGGACATCGTGAGCCGGCAGGTAGCCCACAAGGATCACTGAGTCCAAATCCTGGCTCCACACAGCACCACCCAAAACCCAAACCCTGTGTCTGAGAGCGGTGCCCTTCAACTCCAGCGCTGCCCCAGGCAGCCTGTGCCATGCCCACTGCCCTCTGCTGCAGACCCTGGCCCCGACCCCCAGCTGCCCCTCCCCAGCACAGCTCCATGCCATTCCCTCGGGCCCTGTCACTGCCACACAGAGCAGAGCTCAGCGCTGCCCCTCTGCTCCCTGTGAGGAGCTGCAGCCGCCATCAGGCCCTCAGTTCCTTTGCTCTGGGCTGAGCAAACCCACGGGCCTCAGCTGCTGCTCGCACACCTTGCCCTCCAGACCCTTGCCCATCTTTGTAGTCTGAGAGTCTGAAGTGTGTACCATGTGTTGACACAGCCTCTATTTTTCTTCACGGATTGAGGGAGTTTAGACATTTGGGAACTTCAGTTGTGCGGGTGAAAGCAGATCCTCTGCAACGTAAAAAGGAGCTGAGCAGCGTTTCAGGCCTAACACTCAGACAGTTCTTCAGGGTTCCCAAAGATTCTAGCAAAAATGATGAGCTATACAGCAATCCTTGGCTTGCAATTCAAATATCTTAAATATGCGTCACACCGCAATCTAAATCATTTAGATATTGTGTTGGCATGCATAAAAAGCTAGGCAAGGAAGCAGACTTTAAACAAAAGCAAGATAATGCAATAAGAAGGGGGAAAAAAGGAAAAGAAAAAGATGTTAAATGAAGTGTAGGAATAAAATGTGGATGCTTAGCATGCAGTTTTAAGAAGCTCTCAGACAGTGCTTGAAGCAGGGGTTAAATCTAATTATTGAATCAGACAAAGCCTGACAAATTCTGTGAGAGAAACGTGATACTTCTCCGGGCTGGAGGACATTAGCAGCACATAGCTGACATCTCTGCAGCGGCAGCTGATGAGAGCAGGGCTGCAGCAAACAGCCTCCTCTGCTCTGCAGCCAAAGAGCGAGCAAAGATTTCCTGTGCTCACAAACGCAGCCCTCTCTCATGCTCCCAGCACTGCTTCATCAGAAAGTTGCTCGCATCCTCACTCCGCAGCTCCTGTAGCGCTGGGAAGGGCTGGGCTGAGAAAGAGGTATGGAAGTGACTAAATAAACAAACAGAGGAGTGATCACAGTCGCACAGCGATACTCCCTCTGATATGCCAACACAGTCATGGTGACAAAGTGATAGAAGCTTCCCAGAGATATCGCACACAGGTCATCAGTGGCCGTTGCACAGCAATGCCTGAAAACACAAACAGCTCCACCTCGAATAGCTGCCTTTGAGCTGTTTATGTGTCTCCTAAGTGCAAACCAACACATCCAGGCGTGGCAGACACACTTTCACTGCAGCACTGCGAGTTTTAGCATGGGTTCAGCCTCTCTGCGAAATGAGGACAAGAAGGAAAACCGCCAAGGTACTTTGTGGCAAGGGCAGTGCAAATTAGCGTGCAAGTTCTGTTACCAGGATTATAATGGCTTTAACAGGCATGATGCACATCCTAGAAATGCTTTGACAGAGATTAGATTTCAGCTATAAACTCCAGATTACTTGATGTCCTTCACTTCTCTGCAATTAGTTTGCTATGAAAGGCTGGGAGGCTTCTGTTTCCCCTTGCTTTTTCTGAGCTGGAAAAAAAGCAACATTCCCAGCTTTATTTTCCTTAATGGTAGATTCAGTGCCGTGGCCATACTCCTCCTCTCAACTAAAAAGCTGTCTTGGAGCAGGCTGCTGTGCTTTCTCAAGCTGTCCTCACTGGGAACTACAAAAGAAGTGTCCCCTCAGGACACAGGCTTCAAAGGCATATGCTTGGAGAAATCAAAGGGCATCCAGAGCAGATCCATCCTGGTATACCTATACCTGTGTAACCATATGAACTAAGATGCTCTTGAATATTTGTCAGTGAAAGCTTCCAACCTGAATGGGAATGAGCCCTTATGTATATATATGCTGTGTATAGTGTACCTTAAAATGGGTGGTAAACATTCTTTAAAGTATGCTAGGAAACTTCTGCTCAGAGATTGGAGAATATGAATGGTAAAATTCACATAGGAAGGTAGGTTGTACAACGTCCTTTGTTCAGGGACCAAATCTACTGCTGGTCCAACCATTTTCTCTCCCCAGCACTGAAAGAGAGTAGATCTGAACAGAAAATATCTGTCCCCTAGGCACCCTCTTCTTTGCAAATGCAGATCCCTAATTCTTGAGTGCAAAAAAGGGAGATGCTGCACAGGGCACACTTCCCATCTCCGGCACATAAACATTTTAAGGTTTGTCTGTGTGCCTCAGGCCTGTGGCTTTGCAGGAGGCTCACGGTCTGGCTGGTGCTGGCTCCAGACCCAGACCTAACTGCAAAAGAATGCAAAGAATGCGGGGAAATGGAACAAAAGTGATCTCCTACAGTAATAGATGAGCCAAGAGAGAGCTTTCTTTCTTTCTCTTTCCATGTCTGACTCCAGCTGGAGTGATGTCAGGGACATAAGAGTTATATATGGCACACAAACTCACTGAGTTTAACTGCACTGAGATTAATACTCAGTAGACAATAAACAACAATGGTGTCCAATGGGGAATGGCAATCCCTTCCCCTGTGCACTGCGAGAGGCACTAGAGCCTAAAGCTCATCACAAAAGTGGAATACAGCTCAAACACGAATACAGGAATGAAAAAGGGCAGCACTGCATATTCAGATGTACCTGAAAGATTTCTCAAGCAAAGGAGGCACAACAATATCCATGTCCTCCTTTTCGGTATTAAGAACTGAGAGAGAGATCAATGCCATCGAAGGAAGGATGTTGTTCTTGTCTTTACCAAGGATGCTTGTGGGAGAGCATGTAAACTACTGTTAACGAGGCTTGCTCCCACAACTAATTTTACTTATTTCAAATTGAGAGAGGTATAAACTCTGTCTGGATGCAGATTTGGTAAGCTGCTGGAGGAGTCTAATCCTTTCAGCATTAAAGTAGGTGCATCCTTCTTCTGAAATGGCCCCATATTGTTTTACTGACATGCCAGCATACTTTGCCTGCTGCCCATTTTTTGCTTCCACCTGCCTGAGGGCTGTTCTGCAGTACTCCAGCTGGAGGCAAGCTGATTTGCCACTGACACTCTGTACTGAATTCTGAAGTTTATGGCCCTTTGAGAAGATTGTCTGTTGTGCCCATCACTAGTTGGTGCTCAATGCAGAAAAAAAGCCCATAAGGGTAATAAAAATAAAGAAAATAGAGGTAGGGTACAAGAATGGTAACAAGGCATCAAGAAAAGCAAACATGGCCTGCTACTGCACACTGTTCTTGAAGACCTGACTGCTCAGGTTCTCTCTCTGAATCCCAGCTGGGCATCACTCCATAGCCAGGGGAAGGATCATTCCAGAAGGTATCATATGATGCAATACACAGCAAATGTTCAGAGCCTACAACAATAACCTCTTAAAAAAGGTCGCAAACAGCATGAAATCTTCTGTATCCCCCCAAAATGTCCTTCCACATCCATCTCAATGTTTGCTGCTTCCTCCTTCACTGAGCCGACTGATGATAGAGAATTATATCAGTCAAAGAAATCTACAGAATCATCCAATGACTTAGGCTGGAAGGAATTTTAAAGCCCATCTAGTTCCAACCCCTGCTGTGGGCTGGTTGCCCCCCACCACAGCAGGCTGCCCAGGGCCTATCCAACCCGACCTTGGCCCCTTCCAGATTAGCTGTGGGTACCCATCCCTGGACAACCAGTTACAGTGCCTTACTTCCATTATAATGGATTTTTTTTTCCCCTTATATCTAATCTAAACCTAATCTCTTTCAGTTTAAAGCCATTATCCCTTGTCCTATCAGTACATGCCCTTGTAAAAAGTCTCTCTTCAGCTTTCTTGCAAGTCTTAAAGCATTGAAATGCCACAATAAGGTTTCCCCAGAGCATTATCTTCACCAAGCTAAATAACCCCAACTTTCTCAGCCTGTCTTTGCAGGAAAGGTGCTCCATCCCTTTCTGGACTTGCTCCAATAGATACATGTCCTTTTGCTGGAGGCCTCAGAGCTGTATGCAGCACTGCTGGTGGCATCTCACCAGAGCAGAGCAGAGTAGAATCACCTCCCTCACCTTGCTGGCCAAAAAGTCTAGAGACAGCAAAAGGAAAACCACATCAGTTGAAGGGAAAAGTCCTTTTATCCTAACAGTTCTTACTGAACAAGGGGGAAAAAAAAAACAACCTTCTGGAGACATGTTGTTGGCTTACAATTAAATTAACGCCCTCAGCTTTGAGCCAGCATCAATTATTGTGATGAGGGAAATTGCTGAGCTCAGGCTATGCAGACACTTGCCAAAAGAAAGTAATTCGGAGAGCTGCTATAGGGAATTTCTCAGCAGCTTTCCTGTCATTTTGCAGTACTTCATGCCGGCCTGCTGGAATTACAGGAACTTATGCCAAACCTAGTGGTCTCTGATAACATGGAGGCTGTGCATCGACTTTGCTCTCTGGTGCTGCTCACACTGGATGGACATGTGTTTGTGTTTGGTTTGGGGGCATATTCTGGGGGAATAGGATGTATTTTTGTATTCTGCCCCTATGCTCGTTAAAAAAAATCATCTTGACTGCTGGCAGTGTACTTCATGGTGACATCCTTCAACGTGAGGACAGCCCTAAAGGTGCCCACTTTCTAATTTACCTCTCTTGGACCTTGTTACCCTGTACTTAAAGCAGCCATCAACCTAACAGAGATACAAATACCAAAATATCTCTCCAGGTAACAGCCCTCTCGCCTTCATTTTCATGGATACCTGAACATCCATGATATGGTTAATAAATTGCCACAGGAGCAAGGCATTGCCGGCATACAACAGGCCCAGGGGACCAGCAAAAACTGGGGAAGATTAAATCCTTGTACCTTCAGATTTGTTTAGGTCTAGAAAGTGTCTGTGAGAATGGTGATGCAAACTCGAGGAAAAGACAAAAGGATAACTGCACTGAGCTGATCCCTACAAGCCAGAAAGCAACTTCTTGTCCTTTTTTTGTGCAGAGCATCAGTACAATAAGGAGAAGAGAGGCAGAAGAGGTCAGGAAAAGGGCTCATACATTGCAGTGAAACAGCTCTTGGGGATCACACAGGGGTTGACAACCACCCCAGAGCCCACTCCTAACATTTTGCAAATGCATAATACTGATTTTTGCTCAGTGTTTAGCTCAATGTACTCCTTGTTATTTATCACAAAAATCACTAAAAATATCTTTCAATTTCACAGAAAGTATGATTAATTCTGCACATAGAATAAGGTAAAATGTACACATGAATCATGATAATAGTACCCCAAACACAAGTAGACATGCAATAAGCTTGACTAATGCCTTGTACAAAGGCATATCTATTTTTCACAAGCAGCTGTTTGAGTCACACCAGGAGCACAATGCATTTCTGACTCTATGCCCCTGAGAGCACACAGCATTTCCGAGAGGGCTCCTTATCTGACTGCCTGGGGCATTTGCTGGCGTATCCACTGCCTCTTCCCACATCTGCCCAGGACCCTCTCTATTTTTATGCTCTTACAAAGTTGCTGCAAAATGTGCTAAGCAATAAGATATTAGTAATTGCATCCCATCTCCAACTCAACAGTGGTATTATCCGTCTAAACATGCTTCTTCCAAGTCATTTAATTGTCCTTACAAAGCTACTCAGGCGATAGGACAAGGCACTACTTTGCTATCTATGTGCAGAACGAAAGACTGAAGTGAAGAAGCAGCTTCTGAATAACCAGAATAACTTTACAGAAGTCACCAGGATTAGGCTGCTTGACCTCATGAGGATTGGTGCTGCATCCTTCGTTTATTTTCAAAACATACTCCGCACACCTAATTAGGTCTTCTTCAAGCTTGGGACCTTGGAACAGATCTTCCTTAATACTTTCATTAATGACCTTGGCAGAAGAAAATGAAAACATGCTAATGAAACCAGAGTATATTACAAGATTCTAAGGCTCTGTCAATGCAGGGGAAGATCAGGTTGTTTTACACAGGTGGGCTAAAGGTAACACAAGCAGGACAAACTTGAAGATCATGAAACTTGAAGGTCATGTGTACTTAAGGATTAAAACAGGAGTTTCTGCTATCAATAGCCTTGTGAAGGCCATCATTTAACAGCAGAATAGGAGCACCTGATATTTCTAGCTAAGTACAACATTAAAATTCCTTACTAGTGTAACACAGGGCTGAGAAATCAAAATGTGACACCAAGAGGTATAAGAAGATTCATTTTTATCAGTAAAAAAGTGAATGTGTCAGCCCAGAAAGTCCTGCTGAGGTCTCTCTGGGATGCTGTAAGATGCCAAGCATTTTTTGTTAAAAAAACAACAACAACAAATTCAGGTTCAACGGGTGCTGAAGCTGCTTTGGCAGAGAGAAGAAGGGGGATGCAGGCTAGCATACAGGTTTAGGCTACACTTGTGCAGCAGTCTGAGTGAATCACAAGGTTCAGTCATGGCATTTGAAGCAGAAGCTGCCAACCAGGCATGCCTCCACCTGAACATGTGCACAGAATTTGCTCTTGTGCTTCACTAAGCCAGCATAGGGCCTTCCAGCATCCCTCTCACTGCCTTCCCAAAGGCATCCAGAGCATAATTTTACTGTTTGTAATTAATGACAAACCTGAGAGGAGAGAGGCCTGCCGGAATGGCTCCCTCAGAAGCTGCCTTAGCAAAGTGTTGAAAAGTGGATCGTCCTTGCCAAATTGGACTAGACATACCCATCTAGTTCCAACTAATGAAACAACTCTTTCTTTCTCCAGTCTCTCAGTGGGAAATCCTATCCTGATATTTTGATATCTGATCCCATTTTCCCCATTTGCTCACACATCTCTTCCCTCACACCCCAACCCATACCTTCCACAAGCTTCTTGTGAACATCTGAGGGGTGGCATGAAATAAAGAAGAGAATGTCTCACATGAGGCTCTTCCACTGACACGTGGACATTAAGTAGCTCTTTTGCAATGAAACAGCATTGATATTTCAGCAGCACAAGAACAGTGGAAAGCCCACATCTGACTGGGGCCAGGCAGTCATTTGGGAATGTGAGAGATGCCAAACCGTAGCCATCCTAGGTTGAAGCTCTGGAAATATAACATAATCCAAAAAAAAGAGAGCTGAGTTTCTAGGGATTGTGAGACTTGCATACTCCTCCATGCTTTTTGAATGAACAGCAATGACAAGCAATGTGCAGAAGTATCCCTTTAATCCCTTTAACAGACAGAAAGACTGGTGGGAGAAAGGAAACAATGGCACAGAAAGCCACTGATCCCAGCACAATCTGGTTCATTCTGTACAATCTCCAGTGCATCAGGGAGTATTTCAGTATTTCAGAGAACAGAACATGCACCCATCACATTAGCTCATACTTCACCCTCCATTCAAGAACTCCAGCTGCCTGCTGGTGGCACCTTGGTGGTTAGATTGCAGATAGAGCAACTGCACAGCTCTGCCTGGCGGAGGAAACACTACCTGTGGGCTCCACTCTGCAACCCCTACACGTTTCATGGAGCCATTCTGAGGCCAACAACGCTGCTCACAGCGTGATCTCTTATCCATACTGGCTCAAACTTCACCCAGTGCTATGATCTACAGAAAAAGATTATTTTAGCCGCCTTATCAGCATTGTTAATGTCTGCTGTTGTCACTGATGCAGACAGAAAAGTGGGAATATGTGCTTTACTTTCACTGAGGCCAAAGATTAACTGCACAGTGCCTAAAGATGTCGACTGCTGCTCAATGTCTCGACTAATGATCTGGAAATGTGAGTGAGCAGGGTGAATTTGCAAGTGACATGATGTTATTTGACAGTCAAAACAGAAGCCTGAGATAAGGCTGTGAAAAACTGCATACAGATCTAACAAAAGCTGGTTGAATGGGCAACACAAAAAAGAAGGAAACTCCATGTTATCAAGTACAGACTTGGAAAAAATCATTTGAGTATTGATGTGGTCAGCAAAATAAGAACATTTGCACAATGTTCAGAAACACTCTAAAGAGCTGACAAAGTATGAGAAAGTATTGGACAGAGAAAAAAAGAAAGCACTAAACCAATGTCTAAATCAATACAGTCTCACCTTGCAATTGGTGTTCTGTTCCAAGTTTCCCATCACAGAGATTCATGTGAAACATAAAGTGTCCTGAGAGGTACAAAAGAAGGATTTCAGATGCAGGGTTGGACAGAATCAGTTTATATTAATCTTACAAGGAGCACACGAGAAAAAATCTTAAACTAATTAATACAGAAGACGCACACATTCACCACAGGCAACATTTTCCTCTGATTTACACCACATGAAAATCTGGCCTTAACCTGTTAGTATGAGTCACAGGGAGTTTGTGCCCTGTAAAAGGAAAGCACTACATGACTCCTGATGACAATCATTCCACTTATTGAGCCCTGCAACTACTGTTTGCTCAAAGCAATTAGAACTGCTGTGTGCTAATAGAAATAAAACCAATTGCATCAGCAATGCCGAATCTTCCTCTCCACCTGAAAGATGTATGAATTTGAATGAAAGTATGTGCCATACAAAGGGAGAAAATCTAGAGAAATCAAGGTCCTGACAAATGATGCTTTAAACAGTATGAAATTCAGCCCCACATACAGATGTGAGGGCCTGATCACCACTTGGGTGCCTCCTGAGTGAACGTAGCTTGCTCTTAATTAGTATATAGTCTTTGTATTGGTCCATTAGGAGGAAACTTCAGACATAATGGTTATTTATCAAACTGCTCTCATACTTCTAGCCTTTGGCTTTTGTTCAGCCAATTTCATTTTGTTAGGAGTGCAGCAACTAAAGAATCTGGAAAGAGACATTTCCAGAGACTCAGTGGGATGGGAAGAATCATCCTCTAGAAATGCCTTCCTCAGGCAACAAAGTAATGCTAGGGCCTTCACGCTCAAAATTTAGGGAACTTGGAACAATACCTACAAGGGAGAAAATCATGTCTCTTTCTGGGGAATGTCATAGCAAAATCTTGGAAAACAGAATTTACTTTCCAGGATACATCATCCTATTAACCTGTAAGAAGAAATACATATTCAATAAAAATTTGATGCTGCAATATGAATTATCCCATGCATTTGTTCCATAAGACTCCAAAATGGTTTCTTAGCTCCTCTGTAAACTTACGAAACTGGAGAACTAACTACTCCTCAGTAATTGCTGGGCAGGTGAAGTTTTTGTTATTTCACATCCTGTCTACATAGACTGCTTGCTGCCAACATGCCTGAATGTTACCTGGGCAGCTACCTAGCAGAGACACACTCTCCTATGGACGTAACCTTTTTCATTTAAGACTCTTCTGCCCTCACTGATGGCTACCCACCAATCTAGTCAGCTTCACCAAAGGATTGTTTTCTTAAAAAAAATATTTTGGAATGAGATGAGCTGTTCAAAATGGTTTAAGTACTTTACAGTTTAAAAAACCTGAACACAACTGGTGTAAAAAGAAAGTCCCATTACTACACCAACTCTGATGCGCAGCACTTTGTTTCATGTCTCAGACTTGAAGAGCATCTCAAGCAGAAAGGCCTTCCAGGCTTGAGAGGTATAACTGATTGCCATTTTTCATCTAGAAGAAAAAAGGAAAACTATGTTTTTTCACTGGACAAAATATGTGCGCAAGCCACAGATTTTGATGGCTTTTAAGAACAAATTGACTGTTGCTCTGAGAAGGATGAATTTTGTTCATTTGTTCCCGGAAAGGTCGCTTCAGACATGTTCTAGGAAAATGTCTGTCAAGGTTCTCTTCTCATAAAGTATTTCTTTTTCCTTTTTTTTTAATAATTTTGACACAGATTCCAGTATGGAATAGTACGATGGCCACAATAAGAGCCACAACATACTTCTTAAGTTATACACACAAAGAAGAAATAACTATTCACAGTGAGTAATGAAAGCTTCATTTTCTGCATCACGATGTAAAACCAGAGGTTTCTTCTGTATTAATGCACATTGATTCCATGGGATAGGAAGGATGGACCTTCTGTGTGTTCATTTCCAGGGAGGTATTTGGAGTGAAGCCAGGAAGCAGCTCTGGCTCTGCTCCAGCGTTATCTGCTGAAACACGAGGAGGGGCTGCTGGAAAAGTATCGATCAATAAAACTTCAGCTTTGAGAAGTTTCTTATGTTGGAGATAAGGAAAAGACAAGAAAGATCACACCATATTTAAAGTTAACCAAGGAAATAAAAAATAGCAAACTTGAAAAGTTTTGAATAATGTAGCTAAGAATGCCGTGATGGTAGAAAAGTAGATCTATGAAACGCTTGATATATTTAATGTATTCTTTTATTTTGTCTTAATTATTTTACCATTTTTAAAGCATAACTTCTAAGCACAGGCAGTTTCATAAAAGTGTGGTGCTCAAACTTAACATAAATTAAACCAATTCACCGAATTCCCTGTTGGTAAGAATGAGGAGGGAGCATGCTAGCTGCGTGTCACTAAGTACCAACTGCTCAAAAACACTTCACTGAAAGTTGCACGGACAAGAATAAACTGAGAACGGGAACAGTTTAGCTGCACTAGGAGGAATCCTATGAAGAAACAGAATGAAATAAATACTGAAACTTAATTACAGCTGTGTATTCCATTTGAAAAACTCCAGTGTTCAAGTACATGGAAATCAGATCTAAAAATCCTCCCAGTATCCCTGTTTACCACAGTGAACATATTGTACCTTCACAGTAAACTCCTCACGTACTCATCCGTGGATGAGTCTCACGTTCGAATCTCTCTATTCAGAAGTATCTCCCACTACAGAAACAGCATTACCTAATGCAGCGGTGTGTTACCTTGATGTTTTGGGGCTATATATATTGTAGGCACAGCTGTTTACCTCAACAGAAAGCTTCACACTCTCATTAGCAGCAGAATGTGAAGAGAAGAAGGCGGTGGAGGGAGTATCTCTCTCATTTAGATTTCTCCAGAAGGCAAAACTTCCCAAGGTAAGCTCCCACTAACGTGGGAGGCAACTCATTGCCTAGAGATCTCTTTCACTAGTCTCAAGCTTTTCTCTTGCTTGTAGCCCTGTGGATGTTCATCCTGTGTATCTGAGGCTTCCTACAATATTAATGCAAGTAGTTAAGTGACACAATTCGCATTAGCACAGGTCATCATTAAGCAGCTTGCTTATAATTACATAATATCATGGCAGGACCATGATAAAATATTTCAGTAAATCAACGATGTTGTATGTTAAACTCTGCAATAAGCTCAGTTATTGAAGATGCAGACAGAGTGTCCTCTTCTTGGCTTGTCAAAGAGCATTAAGCCTAAAATTTCTATATATGTATACATGCATATATGCATATGCCATCTCCCTCTTCAACCGAAAGATTATTTCATTCTGCATATAAATCATTATTGTGTACCAGGCACATAATCTCAACTAGGTAGAAACCTAACATGCTTTGTCATAGTCCTCAGATTTCTGATCTGTGTACAGAAGACCGTACTGAGTGCCAACTAAACTCACAACCAAGAATCTTTCCATTACAGATTGTAAGGAAAAAAATCAGTACATACACATCCTATTGTCATGGTAAGCAAGAACACTTTAAAACAGAGTTTGAAAAGAATATCTTACCTTGAAGCAAGCTTCTTTTCTGATTCTTTCTTCCACCTTTACTTTGGCTTGCAAAGTTCACAAGTCTGGATATTTGTAACACGCCGTCCCACAGGCACTGCTTCTCTACCTTCTTTCCTATGCCATCTTTTCTGTTCTCTCCCATACACTCTTTGTTCTTACCATTTGCTAACACTGGGAATAATCTGATAATTGCAGTTTTGCTGTTACTATCCCCTTAGCAGAAGCGTTTCTGAATAAAAGTGTCTTCCTTTCTAGAACAATTTTCACGTAGGGAATTACCCCAGTTTACCTAACTGTACAGATGCTTTTTTTGATTTCTTTAACAGTCAGTTTCCCTGTTCTGACAAATCCTTCACCTTCAAATATCTATCACCCTTAGTATGATATATCACAGTGCATAGGAATATGTTTTGCTTATACAGAGTGGATGCTTTCAGATCAAATGCTTGTCTACATTTTGCAACTGTTAATTGATTCAATAAGATCATTAGTAGGAGGGTGCACGCCTGCACCAGCTATGATGCATTACATCCCCAGCTACACAATTTTGGATAGCCAGACTAATCAGAGCAGCCAGCAGCAGCCTACCTGTGGAACCTGAGGCTCTCTCACAAGCTCACCATGCTCCTAGCTACACTCCAACATCCCCATCCCACTGTGTGGTCAGGTTGGGTGATGTCACATCTCCCCTTTGGAGAGCCTGCCCATAGGGCAGCTGCCAGAGAAGGAATGATGAAGTATTTCCAAGTACCAGTGCAACATTACACATTTCTGTCTTGTTCCTCAGTGGCCCCTTTCCCTCCAAGACTTCTCACTGCTTTAAAGAACATGCCACACAGGTATAAGGGTTTCCCAGCCCCGTGCATTTCATTTTTGCCTTGCACATCCATTCCTGCTACCTGCTGTCTCATTTGTCATGGCCATTAGCAGAACAACAGAAGATACAAAAATCTATAAGCATCTCTTGCAATATAGATGTTTTCTGAAGCTGGCACCACAATAAACTCTTCACGGATGAGTGACTTTAATGGTGCGCTCCCATAAATTGGGTAATTTTTCTTGGATAAAAGCAAGCTATATAATTAGAAAAGGGAACTAGTTACTTGTAAAGAAAGAATAATCAAATCACCAGTAAGGGGAAATTAGCTGCATTTATCTTAATTCTAGGGACCCTATTGTTACCTCCTGATAGGATAAACTTCAGGAGGATAACATTTACTTGGCAGTCTCTGTGACTTTTGCCACTTCTGTTTGTTCGTGTAAAAGCAGGCCCTTTATTATGCTTTGGCAGACCAAGTTGCATTTAACTGAATAAAATACATTACAAGACTGTTTGTTTCATTTCCATTAAAACCAAATCAAAAAAAAAAAAACAAAAAAAAAACAAACCCCCCAAACAAAACAAAACAAAACGAACAAACAAACAAAAACAATGACAATAACAACAAAACCAAACCTCAGCTTTCACATATGTCATTTAGCCCCAGCTGGATTCTTTGCCCTCCCCTTTGCAAGTCACAGTTGTTGGGATGGGGAAAACAAAGAGAAGCCCAAGGGAGATTTGCAAAATCTTGTCCCTAGGCCCAGCTAGACCCATGCATGGCATTTCTGAAGGGGAATCCCCTCCGGGACCTCTTCACTATCCTTTCCTGGCAGCTGCAGCCTGGATTGGCCCTAGGGCTTTGGAGCCACTTTGCAAGAGATTCCTTGGACCTGCTTGGGGCCAGCACTGCCGGGCCTGTGTTTTTATCCTAAAAGCATGGAGAGAGAAACTGCCCTGTGTTTAGCCATCATCCTCCCAGACCTGTGGCGGGGAGGTAGGCAGCTCACTCGGATAAAAGAGATTTGACTCGACTGCCCAGAGCTCCTTCCACTCATCTGTAACACAGCACACAGAAGGAAAAGACGCAGAGAAGCACGGTTATAAGCAACAATGTGATAGTAATTTCACATTTGGAGACAGAAGTGGAATTTAACTACTGCAATTGTATGAAAAAGCAAGTGTCGAATGTTGATATTTTACTACCAACTGTGATCAATAGCTGTTCCAGTCTATCAGGCTACAGCCGCATTTACCCCAGCAGCAGGT
Organism: Callipepla californica brunnescens; assembly: GCA_023055505.1. NCBI lineage: Eukaryota > Metazoa > Chordata > Aves > Galliformes > Odontophoridae > Callipepla > Callipepla californica. The sequence continues at coordinate 10,245,011 of JALIRH010000007.1, forward strand.
ATCAATAACCATCAGCATCATCCTTCAGCAGCAAAGACAAATGACTCCCAGCACAGATATACTTACCATGCAGCAAGCTAAACCAGACAAATGCTGCTCAGCAGCAGAAGTGAAATTCAATGCCACCACCCCACACAGACACTCACCTTCCTATCCCAGACTCGTTGTGATTTCTCTTCTCCCATGAGGACACAGTTTGCAGAAAAACTGCACCCATTATAAGCTACACACTCAACAACTTCCGTTAGAGGCCTGCCCTCCCCGAAGCAACTCGTTTAACCCAGTAATGAACAAACCCTGCAAGTATTTTCAAAATGTAGGAAGGTCTGTGGCCTTCCTCACAGCACAGTGCAGGTACAATAAGGAGTCAGGCTTGAACAAAGTCTGAAGAGCTTGATCCCAGTAGCTCACATTTATGTGTTACTTACTGGACAGCGGTGATACTTTTGCCTCTTAGATGAGTGTCTTTTTACCTTTAATGTAGGTTTAATGTGAAGAATGCATTTGCCAATCTCCAGCACCTTTGCAACACGTACACAAAATAGAATAGTGCAACAAGGACCTTCACCTTATTCCTTTGTTCCCAAATGTCCAAACCATGTGGGATGTAACATATCTAAAAGTAATACCTTCATTTATCTAGATAAGTTGTGACTGTCACGTTAGTTCCTCTCCAAAAACCTAAATACAGGCTGGAATGCATGAACACATTTAGAATGTTTTTCGTGATCTAGCTAAAATGGTTTAGCTCTTTCCTCACAGTGAAAATCAGGGGAAACTCCAGTTCTGCCCATGCTCATGAATTTTTTAACCATTTACTTGAAGAATTCCAACACCTACAACCAACCTCTAGAGTGGCTCCTTTACCCTTACTAAGAAGTTGGTAGTTGAGGTCGTTTGCAGGTTCCATGGAAAACTACCCAAATGTGGTAAACTTAACAAAAAACCTCAACTCCAGCATGCTCAGGAAATGTCTTAAGTCTTGCCACTAAACTTTCTTAAGCCTCCACAGTCCAGCTCTCACATAAGACTACTAAGTGTTCAGTCCTCCTAAGCAAGCCCACCCCTCTGCTCACTAGTTTTCCTGGAAGCTGAGAAAAGGAAAAGAAGGGCAGAGAGTAGAGATGGGGAGAGAATTACAGGAAGGAGGGCAAAACAGTATGGGCAGAGGCTGAGCAAAAGGTGGGATGCAGAATGGGAAAGTGGCCTTAAAGTTACAGCAAATGATTAAACCTATAGAGAGCTGAATTCATCCTCAAATCCATGTGCAAGTCTAAGGAATTTACATTATGTGTATTTCTCATTTTTCTCCCCTACCTCAGTTGAGCAATTTGTGTTGAGAGCTGCTGAGATGCTGAACATCCGCAGGTACACCTGAAGTCAGTGAGAAGTGGACTTTCAATACATGTAAGCATTAGAAAGTAGAAATGTAAGTCTTCAATTGTCTAACACACTGCAAAAGAAATCCTTGTATTTCACCACATCGATATCTAGAGGTGTTATTTTTTCATTTCCTGGACATCAGAAGAGATATTGCCATCCATTTCATAATGGTGTTACACAGATAATGTCATTAATGTTTAGCAGGATGACGGCATTTCTAAAACGCTCTAAAGGAAATTAATATTTTTATTTAATGGATGATAGTGCTGTGCAGTAAACCGTGCATTAAATTATACATGGAATAAGCATTAAAAGCAACATTAAATAGAAACAAGGAATTGGAAAGCTTCTGGAGTTTAGTCTCCTTCTATCTCGGGCAACTGTACCACATAAGCACTTTTATAGATTGATCAGGACCCGATTTCAGAGCAGATGGGCTTGCAGCTCTCATTGCAGGAAAGTTGCTCCACAGTCTCGTTGCTCTGAAAATACCAAATCTTCTAATTCACAGTTTCAATTAATCAATGCCCATTTTATATGCATCTGTCTTACACGTCAGTAACAATGCTCCACCTCCTTTTGAGGCGTCAAACCTCCTCATAACCTTTATTAATCTAAACGCAGCGACCTCTTCCAGCCTTATGACAAAAGGTCATAATTCCTACTTATTAGATAGGCTTCCAACGGGGAAACAACATCATGGCTGTGACTTTTAAAACCATATGGTGCTCAAAAGCCCACGGAAGGGATGCCCAGCAGAAGCTGTAGCACAGCTCTGGAGTCGGCCATGCAGGCCATGCCACTGACCTGTACACACAGCAGTGATAGCCAGGCTCACCACACAGCTCCCTGCACACGGCCCTGCCTTGACCGAGCACTTGCAGACTTCTAGGACAGATCTACAGTTCGTAGTCATAGAATGGTTCCAGTTGGAAGGCGCCTGTAAAGGTCATCTGGTTCAGTTCCCCTGCAGTGAACACAGACACCCACAGCTCCGTCAGGCGCTCAGAGCCGTGTCCAGCCTGACCTTGGGTGTCCCCAGGGATGGGACATCCACCACCTCTCTGGGCAACCTGTGCCAGCACCTCACCACCCTTATGGTAAAAAAAAACCTTCTTCCTTATACCCAATCTAAATCTCTCCTCTTCATGCAGGTTCTCAGAAGGTGGGAGGGAGGTGTGAGCTACGCCGTGTGAGAGTCGTTGTGGACCCGATGCCCGCGCCCATCACCGCATCCCCATCCAAACGCGGACGGCAGCGCTGGGAGCTGAGGCAACACCCCGAGGTGATTCAGAGCGCTCATCTGCCGGCATGCTGCGCGGACGTGACTAAATTTGGTGATGCTGGAAGCCAAGGTGAGCGCTTCCAGCGCTTCCCGCGGGCACGCCGCGCTGCCGGGCGCGGTGACAAAGGCGCGACGCCGCTCTCTGCTATTACCGTCCTCCCCCGGCACAGCGCCCGGCCCCGAGCGCCGAGCCCCGGGCCCGCCCTGCGCAGCCCTCCGGCGCCACAGCGTCCCCGCCATCCGGCCCCCCCCACGTCCGCACACGCGCCGCCTCCGATCGCCGCTCCCGCGCCGCGGCCGAGCCCGGGCTGCCGGGGGAGGGCGAGGAGAGCGGAGTTGGTGGAGAAGGAGGGGGGGGGGGGGCGGGGGGTTGTAGCAGTATCGCCATGGCGACAGTGACGTCATCTCACCCTGGATCTAATTGGAGGAAACCCCGTGGCCCCAGCCGCAGCCCACGGGCCAACCGAGCTTGTGCCCTGCCTGCGCTCGCCCCCGCGGCGGCGCGCCGCCCTCGGATTGGCTGTCGGGGCGCGGAGGGGCGGGGCCGGGCTCGCAGGCGAGGCCGCGATTGGCCGCGTGGGCGCGGGCCGAGCAGCGGGTAGGCTTGCCCGTGCCAACGCCCTTTAGCGCTGGCTCTCGCCCGCGACGGGAGCGGCTCTTTCTCTCCGCCACAGCCCCGAGCGAGGCGCAGCCGATCGGGTGCCGCCCGCGGCCCGGCCTAGCGCAGCGGACTCAGGTGAGCGCGGCGCCGCGTCCCTCCGGCGGCCGCCGGGCCCCGCCTCGCCTCGGCGCCGCGTCCTCCATTTTGTGAGCGCGGCGCGGAGCGTTCGGCGGCCGCGGGCGGCGGGAGGCGCCGCCATTTCGTACCCGCGGGGCTTCCTCTCCGCTTCCCGCCTCGGTTTCCCCCCCCCCCCCCACAGCCGTCCCCGGGGACGCGGCCGCCGTGGAGCCGCCGGGCCCTCCGCCCTCAGCACGGCCCCGACCCCACCCATCGAATACCGCGGCGCTCCCGGCCGAGAACGTGGGCCGTCCGTCCGACGCCTCCGTCCCGGGGCCGCTCCCGCCGTGCCCCGCCGCCAGGAGGCGAAGCGGCCCGAGCTGCCCGCCCGGCCCCGCCCGGCTCCGGCTTCGCTTCCCGCCCCGCTGCGCTGCGGCCTCGGGGCCGAGCGCGCCGCACTTCTTTCTTTCTTCTTAAGCATCGCGTAACGCGCCTTTCTCCGGCCCTGCGCTGCGGGGTGAAGCCACGTGGGGAAGGCCCCGGGCTGCCTGGGAGCTGGGGCTCCTCCCGCGCGTCGCCGTTACGCTGCGCTTCAGTGCGTTGGCACGGGGCGCGAGAGGTGAGGACGCGAGGCCGCTCCGGTGCGCGGGTGCACCTTCCCCGCGCTCGGACCTCGGGCCTTCGCCCCTTGGCCGGAGCTGCGTCCCATCCCCGGTTGGGTTTCTGGGCCGCCGCTCCCTCAGGGCGAGTCCCGGGAGCGGCACCGAGGGTGGGAGGAGTGCCAGTGCCGCGCCGTGGGCCGCACGTGGGGATGGGAGCTCCCGGCAGTCCCGGTAAGGGGCTGCGAGGACGCCTTGTTCGGCGTTGCCTCCCGGAGTCACGGTTGCTGTCCTCTCCCTGGCAGGCTCTGAGGTGCGTTCTCTCGCTGGCAGCGTGACGTCCCCAGCTTCTCCTGCCTTTGCTACGACACTGCCCTCGCCCCGCCGCCGGCCACCATGGATAAGACCGAGTTGATCCAGAAAGCCAAACTGGCGGAGCAGGCCGAGCGCTACGACGACATGGCCACCTGCATGAAGGCGGTGACGGAGCAGGGGGCCGAGCTGTCCAACGAGGAGCGCAACCTGCTCTCGGTGGCCTACAAGAATGTGGTGGGGGGGAGACGCTCCGCCTGGAGGGTTATCTCCAGCATCGAGCAAAAGACAGACACCAGCGACAAGAAGATGCAGCTTATCAAGGACTATAGGGAGAAGGTGGAGTCCGAGCTCAGGTCCATCTGCACCACTGTGCTGGTGAGTGGGGACTTTCCTTTTCCTCTGTTTTATTGGGAGAAGCTGTGTGCTGCTGTTTTGAGGAATAAGGCTGTGAGCTTGGCTGGGGAATAAGTGAAGTATTATGGTGGGATGGGGGAAGTCAGTGCAGTAACTTCTGCAGCTGCTATGTGGGTTGCTGTGAGGCAGAAAATCATCTCTGCACCTTGCTGTGGGTGCTGGATGCGTGGAGGTATTTGAGATATGCTCAGCTGTATTTGAGCATGTTTGAGATGCGTGTTTGATGGAGTGACCTGTGTGCTGTACTGCACTAACTGAGCACAGAGATGCAGAGAATTCAGGCTCGTGCCTGTTGGTGCTGTGGTTAGTAAGCTCATCTTCATAAGGTAAGCTGAGAAGAAAATTAGAGCCATTTATTTCTTAAGGTTGGAGCTGGTAACTTGTTAAATGCATTTAAATTAATTGCGTTCGTTTGATTTACTGCTTCATGTGAGGAAATACTTTTTAGAGACCTTTAAGGGATGATTTTAGATTTTCTTTCTTAGATATCATATATGATTTTTATAAAGAAAGATATCTTCATTGGAACTAGGAGACAAAGAGGTAGCAATTGGCTTTGTCATACTCAAGTTGATTTGTTGGGGGCTGTTTAAAGTGAATTTGCACAACTGAGGTTTGAAAGCAGGCTATTCTATGACAGTTATAGTCATATAACTTTGACATAGAGCATGTGTCAAAGCCCAGGAATAAATCTGTGCCAGAATTTCTGATGCTGTTGATAGTGAATTGGCATCCCAGTGGCAGAGGAGCTCCACAGACCGATGTCAGCAGCATGGGAAGCGTGTGACCCTATTCTGGGTGTCAGAGTGTTGGGGCTGCAGGAAGCTCTGTGTGTGTGGTGCAGTGGTGATGGTGTGGCACGTAATCTTCAGTGGTTTAGCTATGCATTTTTGATCTCTAGTATTGCAAGCATGAGAAAGGAAGCGAGTAAGGAAATAAACAGTTGTTGATTTAAGCATATCCTGAATTGGGTTAGGAGGCCTCAGTTTAAAGATGGTTGGTTTGGAAGTAACAGAATTTGCATCTTGCTAAGTGTTCTGGCTCATGTATAAGGGTGCTTCTTTGGACTGTGTTGAAAATATGTATATGCTTCATTGCATGCTGCCACCTAGATTAGTTTCTTACTACAAGTTCAAGGCCTTTTCTAAAATGAGTCACCTTTGCTTGAAAATAACTTGGAAATGCATTAGCTTAATGAGCTGAGTCCATTTCTTGGTGCCTTTAAGAGTCCTCATCTTCCAGAAAAACTTGTTTCCACAGTTATGCCTATACAAAAGCTTCACCTTTGTGAAAATGGTGCTTGATTCTTATTTCCCATGAAAAGATTGTTGCTGAAATTAGGGTGTCAGTACTAATCCTATTGTATCTCTGAATCTCCTTTGGATTCTCTTTGGAACTTGCTTCTTGAGACCTGAGCATCAAGCTTATTCTTCAGACTTCTTAATCTGCCTCTGTCCTTCTCCCTGATACGGATCCTAAGGGGAGGTAATGAGTAAAATCCTGTGCTGTGCCATCCTAACAAGGAGCTTGTGTTTCTCTGGAGGGGGTTGAATGCCTCTGGATGGCAAATTGGCAAGCCATATTAAGCAGTGGCTATACTGAAATGATTCCAGTTGTATCGAATGGTGTGCAGCAGTGCCCACAAACCTCTAGTGCGAGGAAAGCAAGCTCCTCCTGCCTGCCGTCTTCCCTGCATTCTAGTCCGTTTCCTCTATAACAGCCTCAGCCTGGTTGGCAGCTTCATCCTTCTTGCCTGGAAGGCTGCAGGAAGTGAAGACAGAAACCTCCAGATGAGCATGCCTGCCCAGTCCCACCCCGCTGGCGAAGGTGTGCCTCCTTTGCTAGGAGATGACAGTTACCTGCTGCAAGCCTTCGTGCTTTTACTCTCTGCTGAGCACCATGCGCAGTTACATCTTGCTCTGCTTCTTTCCTCCTCCGTCTGCCCACTGCTGCTCTGCCCTGTGAGTCAGCAGCAGAGGTTGAAACTCACAATGTGCAGGCACTACAAAGGATGGTTTCCTAGAGCTGAGCCACAAAGAGCTTTTGATTCCTTCGTCTTTGAATGGTAATTTCTTAGGTACTAATGCTGTGGTGTCTGCTTTCACGTCTTTAGATCCTTGAATTTGAACTTTGGTGATGCTTTTTCAGTTCTGGGAAGGCAGCTAAACTGAAACAACTGCTGGCAAATAGCATGGAAAGGTTGCTTGTCATCTGGAGTATTTGGAATTAGCAAGGGTGGATGCACTGGGTGGAGCGGCTGCCGTTAGTCATACCACTAGCAAATTTTTTTTCAAAAGTTTTTTTTTTATTACTGGTATGGCACAGCTTTTCAATGTGAAATGTATTTGCTCTTGTAGAAATACTTGTGTGCTAGCATTACAAAATACTACCAATTACTCATTAAGTTACCAGCACTGAGTCCACAATGATTCCATTCCTGGAAAGAGTGCCTCAAAACAATTACATAAGGCACTATTTTAGGCTGTGGTTTGATAAGGACGCAAACATCACAGGAGTAGAAACATCCAAAATCTTGTTGATGCATATATTCATGTGCACATCTGTATGTGTAAAAATATATGAAAATGTGCCTCTGTGTTACTAAATATTTAATGGGTGTACCCTGCCAGTGGCTGTGGTAAGATATGAGAGAGTCCATCTCGTGCCAAGCAGTGAAAATGTTGAATGGTCTGCTGTCCAAGTAGGAGCAGATGTGGTCTGAGCCCTTCTCAGCTGCTGATTTAGCGACTGGTCTTCCAAATGAAAGTGACTCTTCAGTGACGAAGCGGTACATTTGTCAAACAATGTGAGTGTGAAAAACTGCATTTGAAATGTACACCAGCACATTTTATTCTTGCATTGATGGCTTAATTCTTTGGTAACAGAGAGAACTGATGTTGAATTTCTCCTTAGGAATTATGGTCCAAATGGTTCTGAAAACCTTTTTGTTTGTGAATAAAGAAATAGATTGGCATCTTTACTCCTTCCCACCCCCCCACACACACACTCTGAGAGCAAAGTTCATTCCACATTCAGAGAGTGATTTCAAGGCAGGGATGCTGCATAGGATAGAATGGATGGAAGCAGTAATGATTTTCATGTGATCAGTGACATAATGTAAGGCACTTTGGACGTGCAGTGTGTGCTATCAGGCTGTGACTCGAGGTTCTCTGCATTTTCCAGAAGGGTGACCTTTAAGTGAAACTTGTCTTGAGTGTGCAGATCAAGCTGCTGGGTTTCATAAGCTCAGCCCCTTTGCACATCGATAACTTGCATTATGTTCTAGCTCCCTGGGGGGGAACTGCTGTAATGGGAAGCAGGACACCAGCACTTGACTGGAAGCATTTCACTTTCCGCCTGCATCTGCATCATTATTTCCCATGTGTATTTGGTAGCTCAGCATACGGGCTGTGGCAAGGTCCCTGTGTGATTTGAGCCCTTCGTGGAGCAGTGGAGGTGGAGTTTTGATGACAGCTTGCTTGTGGTTTAAAAGTTGGTAAGAGGTAGTGGCTTAAGCTGTTAAGACATTGAAGCAGCAGTATGGTGGTGGTTGTGTCCTCATGGCTCTAGCTGAAGCGCAAACAGTTGCTCTGATCTGCTTATTAAGTTACTGCAGAAGACTTAGAGATGTGAGGTTTCTCTCTTGTTTCCAGATGCCTCTTTAGGATGTATTCCGCAAACAGTTTTCCATTGCACCATGTCAGGTATTTTTAGGAATGAGAGCATGCATCTGGGAGTTTGAAAAATAGACTGAGGGTGATGTTACTTGTGTTCGTGGTTCTTTTCTGTACCCTGTGGCAGTACCTGGAATGAAGTAGTCTTGAATAGGAGGGTGTACCGTAGTTCAGTTATTAGTGCCTTCAGGTTGAGAGGATGCTTGTAAATGTTTGATCTCCTGTGAGATTGCAGCATTCATTTCTGAAAGCGTGGCGTAGCATGTTGCTTTTGCCAGCTCCCCTTTCCTTCCTTCCTCCTCTCCCTCCCCTTCAGACTGCAACTGTGTTAATACTTCTGCTTTGTGTAATTAAGAAGCAGTGAATACTAAGGGTAAAATCTCTGTCCTTCTGGGTTTATTCCTTCTGTGGATCTTGTTCTAGAGCTAATCTATTAACTTTAAAAAAAAAAAAAAAAGAGAGAGAGAAAAACCAACCACCATTGAAAAATGCATATTAGAAAACTCTGCTTCTACAACAAATTATCATTTCATTGTAAGTGAAGTTGGTGGTGTCATGCAGAAGCAAATTGATTCCTGACTTCAACTAAAATATCTGATGTCAAATGCTGAATAAGCTTTGAACGTAGCCCTGTTTTCCATTGCTGTTATCTCTGGCCTGAAAATGAAATCCTGATTTATGTTTTTAGTTGTACATGTAGGCATCGTAGGATGGAGTGATTTGAGTTGGGAAAGACCTTCAAGATCATCTAATTCCAATGCTCCTGCAATAGGGAGGGGCACTCCCTCTAGACCGGGTTGCTCAAAGCATCTGGTAGGTTCAGTAAGTATCAGCTTGGTGCTGCTATATGAACAAAATTGGTTCCTTTCTTTCTGCTTTCCTGTTCTAAATGACCCCCCTAAGTTCATGCAAGAATGAGAGGTGGCCCTGGCATCTGAGTAAAGGCGTGTTAGAGTTCCAACACTGGGAGCTGTGTAAGATGCAGCTTTAATCTGAAGATCAGACATACTAACAATGTAACAATAACATTTTAAATTAACACTACTTTGGGACTTGTATTAGTTGTCCTGACAGTAGCTGGCAGTGCCTCAAGTCATTTTTTTTGCCATCTTTACATTGAAGCAAACGCAGTTGAGTTACCCACGCTGTAAGTAACTGGCTGAAAAGCAGCTACTCCATGGCATGGAGCCAGGCCTTAGGCTGGGAGCAGTTCTTTTTGGCAGATCCACAGTTCTGGAGTTAGCGTTAAAGACTGTTTTAAATTTAAGTTCAGATTGTGAATTTTATATTTAACTTAGTCAAAGTTGTATCTTATGTATTTTTTAAAATTTTTTATTGGGTTTATTTTGCCCTTCTTTAGCATCTGCTGCTGGAGCAGCACACGTTTTCATGCAAGGAGAACTGAATCTGTTTCTGAGTTCCCACAGCTCTCGGTCCTCCAAGGCATGGAGGTTCTTGGAGTGACTGAGATGTGCTGGAGCACAACAAGAATAGTGCAGGGGATTCTGATGGTGGCTGAGGCCTCCCTCCTGTGCAGTCATCATGTGCAGCATAGCACCCACCCAACTGGATGCTGACCTTCTGAAATATATACAAGGTGGTGAAGGATACAGGATGAACGGCTGCAAAGCGTTGTGTTTGAGGTCCTGGAAGCTTGTCTCTCTGTATTCATGCATGCAGACTTACTTCCTTTTTTAGAAGCTGCTGGGCTGAGTTTAGATCACTGATTTGATATACGCAGATATCTAAATCTTGAGGTGAAGCTGAGAATGAGGTTAGTAAACGTCTGTGGAAGGTGGAGAAGTGTTGGCTTGAGGCTTGTCTGGTCTTAGAAGTTCAAGAAGTGATCACCAGCACTTCTGCAACGTTGTGGCTGCTGGTGGCTCTGAGGGACCTATGCTGAGCGTTCTGTGAGAAGCAGGGTGTGAAGTAATTGGGAATGGAAAACCAGAAGACTTATGCAGGTGACCCAGCTGCTGAGAGTAGGGCAGCCAAAGCTTCATCCATCTCCAGTGTCAAATCCATATTTTAATTAGGTTAAGCTATAGATTAACTAGCATGGTTGTAGTCAAGCCTATTAAAGCACCCAAGTGCACTTGTACGTCAACAATTATTAGATTTAGTGGAGGTCTTTTATTGGTGTGGTGGCCCTGAGGAAATGGGATGTACTTGCAAGCTAACAAAGACACCAGTGCTTTTTTTCCCTGCTGAGGCAGTGACACACAACAGCTTCTAAATGACTCCCAGGCAGGCATTTTTTCTGTCCAGCAGGTGAGCAGAGAACGACAGCAGATAGTTGTAGAATAGATGCCTTTTTGAAATGAAGAGTAGAAGTCTACATATTGAAGAAATAGAACTAGAAGTAGAAGGGACATCCTAGGGCTTGAAGGCTCTGAGTGGTTTCTACCTTTCTGAGGGCATAAATACAAATTGGGGTTGGCTAGCACATTGTGAAAGCCACAGGTTTGTGCTACTTTCTGCATGGGAGCAGAAGCCTGGTGCTCTGCTCTCAGGAATGGGGAGTACCACATTTTTCAGAGTAGGGCAGTGAGGACAGCTGGAGGTGGGGGGAGAGGATGTTAAAGCAATGATGGAGATATTCTCTTTAGTTCTGCGGGGCGGAGGTGTTTGTTAATGATATGTGTTCTGTTAGTTCTGTAAATCTCACTTCTTTTGTTGTTGCACTTTCTCTCTTTGAGAACAATGGGTTTGCTGACCCTAGATGTTACTGCAGTGTTTAAATGCTTTTGTACTTAGCAGTAAACACGAGTCTAATTCAATCAAGGGCTGACCAGCTAAGGTAACTAAGACTATTCTTGAACACACGCAGTGCTTAATTTCATGCAGCTCCATGTTGTTCAGTGGTCTGATGCTTACAGATTCATCCTCATCACTTGTTTCCCAGGAAGCTGCAGCTGAGCATACAGCTGCCTTCTAAGTCTTGTTCATTCAGTGTTGGAGTGGCAGTTCATGTGAACTGGGCTCTGCAGCCGTACCAGGCACTGGAAGTAACTCCATGTCTAGCAGCTCTGCACACCCACCACGACACAGGAGGCCTGTAAAGCAGGACGTCCTGAATTACCTGTGGTCTTGCTTGTGCTTTTTTTTCTTAGTTTGTAAAAGGAGTGAAGTAAAGGTGTGTTGCACTAATTCCTAACATTGATGAAAGTCTTCATCTTTATTCCAGCCTTTAATTCCTATGGATGTAGATGTTACGCTCTGAAAGCAGGACGCTGTTTGCTCTGGTGCTAAATGTTTTAAATGCACTGTGTACAGTTGTACCAGGCTGACACCATCATGTTTTCTGGATAAAACTTCCTCGGGAGGTTTTGGTGTTGAATGAATGTTGCAAAATTCTTGTAAGCAAAGGTTGTTTGAAGTGGCAGGAGGTAGGTGGGCACTTAGAAAACCAACCCTGAGTTTGGTGCTGTGAGAACTTGTTACAGTGAGGTTATCTGGAATGCTGGCGTTTAGCTCTTGTATCTTAGAGGTTAGACTTCAAGAGCTTAAGATTGTCTGTGTGGAGGATAACAAATTACTGGCATGCTCTTAGTGCACTAAATAAAAAAGCATTTAGCACTCCCTCCTTGAAGTTACCGTGAAGTAGAGAAGTACAAAAGGCTCTTCGAGCAGCCCTGAGCACTGAGAGAGGGAAGCATGTGGAAATCTATTACCTTTCTGTCTGGTAGCAAGCCTCTGATGTAGGGCTGCTAAACAGAGAGCAGAGATGAACTAAGTAAAACGGTCAGAGAGCTGTTGTGCAGAGTTCATTTGACAGCACAAAAGCTTGGCTTTATGAAGAAGTTGGCTGCACAAGAGCAGCTGCCATTAAACCTTGTGTCACTCCTTGTGCTGCGGTTCACTTTCAGTCCTGCTGGCCTTCTGTCTCAGGGTGTTCAGGACTTCTGTAGCTGCAGAGCACGTAGCTAATTTTTAAGTGCAAATTTGGGCTTGGGCTGTTGTTTTATCAGTGTGGAAGACTGCAAATGGAGCACCCAGGAGGAGACTTGTAGGTAGTCAGGGTCCTGAAGGGGAGGATTTGTTTAACGTATGTTTACTAAGGGGAAAATGGCACTGGAAGTATATTGGGAAATCTGGAAAATGCAGTTATGAAAGAAAGCAGATAATCAATTGGAAATTAACCTGTCCATGCGAAGAAAAAGAAAAACCTTTCATGAGAGCTTTGTCTGTGCTGTATAGCCATTATTTAATCAGAAAATGCAATTATAGACAAATTTTTTTTTTTTTTTTTTTGAGGATTCATTTCTGGGTTTGGCGGGGAAAAAAAATGTTAAACTTCAGGCCTCTTTCATAAACCCTTGAAATAATGCTTTGGCTTTTGCTGGATTGTTGGTTTTGTCTGATGACAGTCTATAGAAAGGAGAACTTGCATTTCTGTGCTTAGAGTTCCTGGCTTACGTCGTTCTTTGGGGGCCACAGAACTTCTTGTGTTAGGACTAATGTAAGTGTGGAATGCTAATGCTAGATGAAATTGATCTCAGCCCCAGGTGAGCATAGTGCAGGCAGATGTGCTGCAGCTGAAGCTCCCAGTGCATCTGCTAAGTGGGATTCCAGATTGTTAAGGGCCAGTCCTGAGTACAGACTGCCAGGTATTAAAACTAGCTAGACTACTCAGAACTCAATGGAAAAGATGAATTGGGTCACCCTCTCTGTTTCTGTGCCCAGAGTGTTTGCCGCTGTGCTTTGTCAGGTTGTCTTGTAAGGTCGTGCCATTATTGGAAAGGCGCATGCGTGTTTAATTCTATATATGCTAAAATACAAATGTCTCAGGAGGTCTGTATGGAAGCTGTTCAGTGCTTTCCCCAAAGGAGGTGATGCTGAGTGCTTGAATCCAGAGGCTGAAGCACTTGCTTCTGCTGAATTAGTTTTGAAAGTAAAGTGATCCTAGTGCTGCAGCAGGGACTCTCCCTTTCCTGTCAAGAAAACAACTGCTGAATGTTTAAACACACCTAGGTTGCAGTGAGTCATACTGTGGACTTTGGAATGACTGACTGGGACTTGAAATAGTCAGGGACTCTTAATACCCGTTTACTAGATGATTAAAGCAGGCATGTATGTGAGTGCAAGCCTTCCTGAAAGCTCTGAGCATATGTCAGATGGTTTGGAACATGTAATGTTCAGGCTGCTTGGACTTGCAGGTGATAATTGCCTTAAAGGAATACATTGGTCATATGTTAGTCTGAACCATCTCACCAGCTTCTCATCTTTACTTCTTTCTTTTGACTGTAGTTGGTGGAAACCAGTTCCCTGTATCTGCTTATCGGTCTCATCATATGGGAACGTGATGGACTTCCAGAAGCTGCTGGAAAAATTCCTTTGTCTTGAGTATTTTGTACACTGTAGGCCTGGCTGAATTTAGGTAGGGTTGCACACTTTGTGTGGAGTATCTGTTGGGTTTAAGCTGCTTGTCTTCCAGATGAAATTGAGCATGACCTTGAATGCACGTTTGGAGCAAGGAGTTAACTTTCTGAAAAAGAGTTCTCATGTGAGCGTGTGTGTGTTTGTTTCTCTGCTTACATGTCGCTGTTGGCCTTGGAGGGGGGTGACCGTTATGTGTGTGCTGTTGCAAGCAAGTACAGCACTTAGCTAATTAGAGCTGTTCTCACCTATGTGATGTGTTCTGGTGGTTAGCTTCAGAGCTTGGAAATAACAATTGGAAATATAGAGCATTCGGCATCAGAAGAGGAGGAATGCCTGGCAAGGGTGATCGTACTGAACCTAGTCTCTTCAAGAGAAGTACCAGCTGAGGAGCACCTCCTGTGGAGAGCTGACCACCTCCTGTGGACAGCAGAGCATGTGAGAAGCTGAAGTTCAGGGAGCTGACCTCTTTTTTTCCCCGTGTCACTGAACTTCTGTCTTGGTGCTGGGACAACATAATTTATTTAATACTATTCACATAGATACCGATTTGTTTCTTTCTAGGAGAAATCCTAATGAAAATTCCTTTCTGCTGATGCCTTTTTTTTTTTTATTCATTGGTCATGCTAGGGAAAGCCTAGAGTGAGGTTTTTATCCTCAAACCTGCAAATCCAAATTGCTTCCCCACAAGCTATTATGTTTGCTTTTAAAGAATAACAAAATTCTATTTCCAAAAGATGGAGACAGCAACAGAATAAGCTGTTTTAAGTAACTTGAAGTTAGGTGCCAAGGCCTTAGGCACGAGAATGTTGCTGGAACAGTCCGAGTTGAAAAATCAGATTTCATCAGGACTTTATTCACAAAACTCAGTGCCGGGGGTTTTGAACAGGAGCACATTTCTTCCAGAAGATGAGGTGGCAGCTTGTGCAGTTCCTGGAAGCAGGCTGCAGGACAGCATTGCTGCTTGTGGTGCTTGATCTTGACTCTGATTTTTCCCTGATGGAGTGTAAGTAATGTAGTGCCAATTGAATTTGGTGACAAAGGTAAAACCCAAAGCGTTGGATTATTTAGTGGCATAACTTGAATAACTTGGTGCTGTGTGACCTTAACCTGTCCCCAGCGTTGAGGAATGAGTGATGGCAGTGTTTCAAGTCAGGAGTTTAGCTTGCAACATTGAGACCTTCTGGAAGTACTTGAGAACTTGGGGCTTGGTTTGAAAAATAGACCTTGAGCTACTTGTAATCCTAGAAGTACCTGAGGTGAAAGGGTCCCACAAGTATCACGGACTCCAACCCCCAGCTCTGTGCAGCATCACCCAAAGCCCAAAAGTAGGTAGTCTTTGGAGCTGACCTGGTTCATGTTCGTGCTTTGGTATTAAACTGTTAAATGTGAAGAACATAGATATGACTTAATGGCATTGGCATATACGCAAAGACTTACGTTAATGGAATTCAGGAAGAAAAGCAAATACAGTATTGGTGCAGGTGCTGAAGGCAGCTATCAGCTTAGGGCTGAAGCTGTTTCTTAAACATCTTCTTAGAAGTCATCTTTGCTGTCAAGATTCGTTATAGCCAAATTCATGGGGAGAGAGAACAGCACAGATCAGATGGAGGTATTATTTCTCTGCCTCTCAAATGTAATACATAGCTAAGTTGTGCAGAGGGTATTTCATGTGTGTTGTGGTTGAACTCGATACCCTAAGTCAGGCTTGTCATCGAAGATATCCTCAGGCTGTGAGGAGGGGGCTGGTTTTGCTGAAAAGGGGGCAGCAGAAAGCAGTGTGGGGTGCAGCAGCTTTGTGCATTGTAGGGGCTGGATGCATGTGCAGCTAATAAGTATGAAGGACCTGTGTCTTTATGGAGCTTCTCTGTCAGGTCCTCCAAATGGATACATGGCTGGTATATTCCTTCAGGGCTTGCACTTCATAAAGCATAATGATAAGGAAGTGATGAGAGCAGATGAATTAGGTGTAATGTTTCTGGCTCATTCTAGTTGCAGTGGTCTGATACTGTGACTACGAGCTCACCATTGTTGCTGCTTAAACAGTGAGGGAAGAGGGAAAGTAATGGTATGGCTTCTAGGTTGGGAGAGGGCTAAAGGAGAATCAGAGAAGGTTCCAAGAAGGCACTTAAAATATGGTTTCTTTTTTGGCATGTAAAGGAATAAGTGTGCCAGTGGTTGAGGGAGGGTATCGCAACAAAGTTCAGCTTTCAGGGAGGAAGAAGTGGGTTGTTAATGGGCTCCTAGCCAGCTTCCCACGGCCCCTTCAGGCAGCTGTGGATCTGCTCCAGGAGCCACGCTGCTGGCATCTCTTTAGGAAATAAGTAAAAAAAGCCTCCCTTTGGTGAGGGGGGTGGGAGGGCAGTAAGAGTATTGTCTATGGGAATGTGATGATAATAGGAGGCAAAGTGGCACTCTGCGAAGGTAAAAGTGAGTTGAGGTATGTAAGCAGTGCTCATGGGAAGGGAGAGGGGAAATCCTGTCACAGTGCAGGAGGGCCATTGAGCAGCTGGAGAACAGCATGCTGGTGTACAGGAGGCAGCAGATACCAGCCACGGATTGTCACAGTGCAAACCTGTTCTCATGCAGTCTTCCTGAAATGAATGGTCTGGTTTGAGAACAGACTCTTGATTCCTGCTGCTTCATCCTGCTTGTGGTTTGGAAAGTCACTCAGCAGCAGGGCAAGCCAGCAGCAAAGGACTCGAGTATCATGTGGCTTTTCAAAGCAGCATCTCAGGTATGTTTCACTTGATAGAACAGGCAATTACTGGTTCTTTAGAAGATACTAAGAGCCGTTGCAGGTCTTAATGATGATGGCAACTGTATTTTGTTGCATATATTTCTCTAACCTGCCTCATGCCCCTACAGATCTAAAAAAGAGCAGTGGGCATGTTTGCTCTGTGTGAATCAGAATGGTAGTCTGATGTTTTGACAAACCTGCTGGGGTCGTACATCCAGGAGTGCCAGGCTGTGTTTTCTAGTAAAATTTACCATAACAAATTTGGAGGTGCCTCATTGTTCAGACTGCCCATTTTCATTTCAGTTACTATTAAACTCATACTTCACATGAGGTTCTGTGACTGATTGTTGTCTGATGAAAAAACCCAAATGGGGAATGGTTGTAGGACATCTGGAGTTTTCTTGCTCATTTACTGTGCCTCTGTCAGCTCTCACAGCCCCACCAGCACTTTCCATCTATAAGACATGATGATGATGTCTTGAGATGAATGGCTCACTAGGTGTTCCAAGTACATTACAGATTTTAAAGATAGTCTGCATAGATAAATGAGCTTTACTAGGTCTGTTTGTGTCCTCTTCTATCCTACGTGACTGATAAACACAATCTTGTTCTGTTTAAGGCTATTGAAGAAAAATCAAAATGTGCACAAATGTGCTTCACTCTTACTGACAGAGGTGCAGATCTCTTAACATATGATGTGATGATGATTTAGGAGGCCTTAAATCAGAGATGAGCTTTGAGTAGGAGCTGCTGTCTGGACAGCTCTGCTCCTCCAGCTGAGGAGCGCGTAGGAAATAAAGCAGTGTGTGTAGCTTGCTCTTTGCCATCAGAAAAAAAGCCACAGTTCACTCCAAGGTATTTTTCTCAGACTTCTGCATGGAATCATGGCAGGCAATGCTTGAAGGATGCACTGACACGCTGTGCATCTCTGGCATCTCAGTGCCTCCCTACCCTCAGGAGAATCAACAGCTCCTCCTAATGTAATGTGTGCCAGCTTCGTGTGCATTCACCTCCATTGTGTGGGTCATTGATGAAAGCACTGAAGAGAACTGGCCCTAAAATTGAGCTCTGGGGAACTCTGGTAGTGTTGGGCCAGCATCCTGATGTAACCTCATTAACTGCAGCTTTGAGCCTGACCCTTCAGCCCATTGTACTGTGTATGTGTCCAGCTGTGCACTGGATGCTTTGTCCAGGAGGATACTGTTAGAGATGTCTTCAGAAGCCCTTCTGAAACCCCGCAGCCACGGGGCAGGTATGTTTGTCACGGAAAGACAGTAAGTCAGTAAGGCATGATTTTGCCCTCATGAACCTATGTTAGTTTTGCCCAATGACTGCACTGTCTTCCAAGTGTCTTTGACTAACTCTCCGTAATTTTACCAGACACTGAAGCGAAACTGACAGGCCTATAATTACTAGTCTTCTTTTCTGCTTTCCTTGAAAATGGGAGTAACATTTGCCAGCTTCCAGCTGACTGGAGCCTCTGCAGTCTCCGCACACTGCTGACCAGCCGTGCGCAGTGCTCAGGCTGTGTGCAGCCCAGCGTAGCCCATCCTGCACCTGGAGAGCTCGCCAAGAATTGCAGCCACTGCTGCCGAACCAGACTGAGGCATGAGTTTCTCAGTAGCAAGACCGAATATCCTACTCATTTTGGGTTTTTTTTTTGTTCTATTCTTAGTGTTCACATTAAAAAAAAAAAATAAAGTGTAACACTTGGTTTATATTTTGTATGTGGCCTGAGCCCATTTTTCACTCCCTGCAGCCCAGGCAAGGCCAGACACTCGTGCTGTTGACAAACAACTGGGAGAAGGCTTATGGTACTTGCAGTCATTTCAGTACCCTAGGATAAATGTCATTGTGCCCCATAGACCTGTGTGCAACAGCAAGTCCTCCACAAGTTCAGAGCCTGCTTACCCCTCCTGCAGCTGTGGTCTTTCAGCCAATTATTGCTATTAAAGACAGCAGAAGAGGGCATTGGAAGTCTCTCCTTTAAATAACAGACCAAAGTAATTAAAAAGCTGTGTTATCCAACACAGTATTAACAGCTTCAACTGTTAAGAGGTGTGTTGAGAGTCAACTTTCTCATTTTTGAGAAGCTTCTTTCGAACTTCTCCCTTGTACTTGAGGTTACTGCATTGCCATCTGAGACTTTGAGACTGTAGCATCGTGCTGTCGTGGCTGGCACAGACATCCATCTGAGAAGAGCACCAGGGAGATACCTACGCAGGGCTGAAACGTGAAGTTTTTCTCCTTGCAGAAACCTGTAGGGTGGGAATAAGTTACTGTAATGTGAGTGACTCATGCAAAATAACAGTATTGATGTGATTTTATTACCCACCTGCCTGCTCGCTCTTAATTCTTGTTTCGAATCATATCTAAGGCTTTACTGTTGCTTTCATAACACCATCGAGGTGTGCTATGTAAAATATTTATGCAAGCCCTTCCATACTTCACTATGTGAAGAAAGAAGGTTTTCTGTAATGGTTTATATGCCATACTAGGCAGTGTCTAGTCTTTGGTAGTCTTTCTTCTAACATGACAAGTCCTAAAAATGTCTGTTTCTGGTTTGGTAAGTGGAAGGAGGGCAGGTGCCAGGTACCACCTTACACTTGTCCCCAGGGCTTGTAGTAGGAGCACTTCCACCTCTTTACTGTTCCCTAATGCAGTGGTAGGAGGATCTTGGGAGGGATTTACAAAGTGGACTGTATTGTGATGTTACATCTGTGGTAAGAACACTGTGTAGAAGCTTAGAAGGCATTTTTTACCCAGCTGGAAGCGCCCTGCTACAAATGGCAGAATAATTACCAGCAGACACCTCAGAGGATTTGGGATGAGTAAGCTCTTGCAGGTGGGTTGCTGGTAGGTAGTGATAATGCCGTGGGAGTAGGCACTGGAAGAAGAATGTATCTGAAATTCACTTGAACTTGAACATTACTTCTGTAGCAGCTTGGAGTTCAGCTTTCTGCAGTTTTTATGACCTGTTAATTTTCCAAGTACCTAAACACAGATCTTTATCACTTAAATTCTTAGTGTGAAGTTGTTCTGAGTACTGTGGGGCTTGAGTGCTGGCAACTTCTGTAAACTCCAGAAAGTGTGGCTACTGTGGGGTCAGGGAAGACAGGAATTGTTCTCCCCATCAGCTCTCTGAAGCACCTGAGAGCAAAATACTACCATCCATTGCTGGCTGGAAAGCCAAACCTCCTTCTCACCCCTACCATGGAAGGGCTAGGGGTGCTCACAGTCTGGAAAAGAAATTTCTCTTCCCTGGAGGTCTGCAAACCTGTGTCTGAGTGTGGTGCCCAAATGCTCCCTGAACTCCAGCACTTGGGGCCGTGCCCACTGCCTCAGGCAGCCTGTGCCATGCCCACTGCCCTCTGCTGCAGACCCTGGCCCTGGCCCCAGCTGCCCCTCCCCAGCACAGCTCCATGCCGTTCCCTCGGGCCCTGTCCCTGTCACACAGAGCAGAGCTCAGCGCTGCCCCTCTGCTCCCTGTGAGGAGCTGCAGCCGCCACAAGGCTTTCCCTCAGCTCCTCTGCTCTGGGCTGAGTACACTGAAGGGTCTCAACCACAACACACGTTTATTGCCCTCCAGCCCCGTCTTTGTCTTCCTTTGGACACACTTGTATGTCCTTTGTGTACTGTGTCCCCCAGCCTGCACCCAGCGCAGGAGGTGCAGAGCAGTGTCCCCTCTCTCAGTGGCTGTGCTGGGTCTGGTGCAGCCCAGGGTCAGGCTGGCCCTATGGGCTGTTGGGGCACGCTGTTGGCTCACGTTCCTCTTGCTGTCAGCCAGAATTCCCAGATCCCTTCCTGCAGGTTGCACTCCAGCCTCTTGTACCTCAGTCTGTACGTATAGCCAGAGCTGCCTTTTCCTAGGTGCAAAATCCAGCACTTGCTGTTGTTCAGCTTCATGTGGTTGGTGATTGCCCAGCCCTTCAATTTGTCAGGGCCTCGAGGGAAGAAGAGCTGTGAGAGCAAGTGAGCAGCAATTCAGGATGGTGCTGGCCAGGAGGATCTGGCTGTACCAGCTCCTGGTGCTGCTGGCTGCTGGAGCTGGCTGCCAGCTGGATGGGTGCAGACCTGTAGCTGCCTCTGGTGGGTGGGTTGCAGATCCTTTACAGCGAGTCCAATGAATCCAATTTATACAGAATGCTGCACAGTTACTCCTCGTGGTTTTTTTCCTGTAAAGCAGAATGAGTTCTTATAAACAGCTTTGGCAATTATTGCGTAACGTTTCGTTTTTCCGGTAAAAGCTTGCTGCTTTGAAGTGGTGCTTTTCAAACGAGAAGTGCGTATTCTGAAACGAAACTCAGTCCTGAAGCTGGATGCCAGTAAGCCTTTCTTGTTACTTTTTCTGCAGTCTGATCAGATGGCCGACACAACTGATCATCTTAATAGCATCCAGCATTGTGTGTTTGCACGGTTTGTTCAGTCTGTCTGAAATCCTCTTTCATCTTTTGATTTTTGTTCTTGCCCTTAATTTGTTGCTAACATTTGAAGCCTATCTAAAGATGCTGGAGAGAAGAAATGAATTCAACTTAGCTGAAATGGTGTTTGTAGCATGCTGATGTCTCGTTTCTCTTTTTTTCCAGGAGCTGTTGGACAAATATTTAATAGCTAATGCAACTAATCCAGAGAGCAAGGTATTCTACCTGAAGATGAAGGGAGACTACTTCCGGTACCTTGCTGAAGTTGCCTGTGGTGATGACAGAAAACGTGAGTGCCTTGTGGTCCTTTGTCTTTGTTAGCTAACGAACATCAGTTTTGAGCCGTAGGGGAGAGAAAAGTGAGCTGCGTGCATCAGTATCTTACCTGAATTTATGTGGAAGTTAGCAGTGTGGGAAACACGAGGTCTGAGCTGGAAATCTCCCGTTGTTTCTACAGGCAGAGGATAAAATTGTGAATAGGCTTTAACACAGTACGTGGGAAATTTTGGCTGGTGTTCTTACCATCTGCCCTATGCTTCTGGATGGCTGTCTGATATTCAGAGTGTCTGGGAAGCAGCTAGGTGTGGGTCTGGGAACACACTTATTGTTTATGTTTCTAACTCTGGTGAAGTTGGTAATGAAGAAAGAGCAGTTCTCAGTGATAGATTTTTTTACTCTCTGACCGTGTTATGCTTATCTATAATTTTAACCATTTAAATGTGAAGTACTCTTCATTGTAGCTATTCAACTAAGATTTTAAATAAGTAACTGCGCTACTAGTTCAGTATGCTGTGGAGAAAAGTGCAAGCTTCCTTGGAAGCTGTTGATGTTGATAGGGATAATACCATCCCCGTAATTTTAGTTTGCCTTTCTGGACCCAGCAGCAAAGGCCTGGGAAACTTCACAGCCTGGCAGGCATTTGATATTGGGCATCCCAAGAATGCAGTTAGAACACAGGCAGAGGTGGTCCTGAGTACCTCAGAAAGCTCTTGCAGTATTTTAACTGCTCAGAGGATGTACTCAAGTAAATAACAGAACTGTCCTGCAAGGCACCCAGGCTCTGTTGTGATGTTAGAAGTCGCAGTATGGTATAAGTTAAGGATGCCTTTCTGCGTAAGAAGCAGAAGCTAGTTGTAGAACAATGCTGTGGTAAAGGAGGAAGATGAAAGGCCTCGAAAGGGTTGAAATTGGAAGGTGAAACAGAGAAAACGGAGTAAAAATCTTGTTAGTTGCAAAAATTTGTTAGTTGCTTTCTGAAATTTGTAGCCCTTCACCTTATTCTAATGACAGCAGCAGGTCTGAGTTCAGTACATGCAACTTGTCTCTGGTTTTCACAAAGATGCTCTGATCTGCATTTTTGTCTCAAGCAACAGCTACAAATCTGTGGGCCTCTCTAATCATAGAAATAGCAGCATGTCTGAGCTGAAAAGGCTGCACGTAAAGCGATACTGTGTGCTGCTACAGGTTGTTCCTGTAAGAGTGGGACTGCTTGATAACCTTACTAGTGGGTTTTGTTGCTTTCCATGCATCACCACGTACACACGTAGTGCTTGGCTTTTTCAAAGTGTCCCTACTATGTGAGCCAGCTTCCTGCATTAACTAGGCTTCTTGCCTTTTTTCCTTGTCCTCAGCAAATTAAGGATAGGCCGTTAGTGCTCATTGCACTGTAAATAGTGGAAAACTTCTCTGTGTGTTACGAGTTTCTTGAACGCTTAGCAGATTTGACTTAGCACCGTTGTTATTGGTGCTTCAGCTACACACCCAACCCAAATGTGTATGTTCATCCTGTGTAAAGGGAGCTCTGTAGAAAAAGTCATTATTTTCTTTTTTAATACCTGAAGATTGTGTCAGAGGTCATACATTCATAAGTGGAGCAGAGGTACTGCAGTAATTTTCAGTGTCTGTGTTTACTAACTTTGTAGGTTTATGTGTCTTTGTAGTATCTGCCCCCTGTGGTTTGCCAGTGTGTTGACTCTACCTAAAATGGCTTTAAAATGATTGCCATGAGTTAACAAAGTGTAGTGCTTCACTAAGAGCAGGCCTAAGTGGAGGACTGTTCCTGCTAGGGGCTGTGTCTTTAATGAATAAATGAACTAGTACTGAAATATTCTGTGTTCTTTTAACAGAGACAATAGAAAACTCACAGGGAGCTTACCAGGAGGCGTTTGATATCAGCAAGAAGGAGATGCAGCCAACACATCCGATTCGCTTGGGTCTAGCTCTTAACTTCTCTGTATTTTATTATGAGATTCTCAACAATCCGGAGCTTGCCTGCACACTGGCCAAGACAGTAAGTTGTTTTTCAGACTTCCAGTGCCCCTGCAAGCACAGAAAACTGTTTATGCTTAAAATGATCTGAATGATTATTTCTTAGTGTTCGTGCAGGCAATTATTCTATTTAATATATCAAGTTTCCAAGCTTGTGTTGTTGGTAAAGGCGTGCGAGCTGGCTGTATTTAAATCTGAAGCAGCACAGCAAGCTTCTAGTGCCTTCGTGCCTGTTTCTAGTAGACCAATCCAGGTCACTAATTTCTAATGGTACTTTTTTGGATTAAGAAAAAAAAATAAGCTGCCTAAACTGATAAATGTAGCTTCTGTTTTTTAAGATTGGTCAGTAGATAAAGATGGCTTCATTGTTGCAGGCGTTTGATGAGGCCATTGCAGAACTTGATA
Source organism: Callipepla californica brunnescens (assembly GCA_023055505.1). Lineage (NCBI taxonomy): Eukaryota > Metazoa > Chordata > Aves > Galliformes > Odontophoridae > Callipepla > Callipepla californica. Next base: position 10,268,612 of record JALIRH010000007.1, read on the forward strand.
CACTGAACGAAGACTCATACAAAGACAGTACTCTCATCATGCAGTTACTTAGAGACAACCTAACAGTAAGTTCACTTTCTGTGTGTGGTCAGTTCTGTGATCTAACTGCTTAGACCCAGTTTGGCGTGAAATAGAAACATTATTTGGCACAAAACGTGGCAGTTAATTCAGGCTGTTTACCCCATTATATTTTCAACTTACTCTGCATTAAAACTCAGTTATGATGTCATCAACCCCATGCTGAATGACAGTTGGATTGTTCGTATTCTTCATTTCTTGGTGTCCTTGGAAAGGAGCAGGGGAAGGTGCATTTGGCTATTGTAACATGCAAAATAGGACGAGGAGTACAAAAATAGTGGTCCATGATGTATATAGAGACTCTTACTAAAGCTCTGTGATCACTGCCTCAGAAATGAGATGTCTTTCCTGTTGTATTTCCAGTGTAGCCTACTTGAATTTTGATTTTTTTCATTAAAACAAAAGGTTTGGAACTACAGTGTACTAATGATGAATTGATTTTTGTGTGTACGTAGCAAGGATTAGCTCTAAGAAAAGCACCTAAGGGAACCTTTAGGCTCTTAATATATGCAACTAAGGTAATTTTTATAGAGAATATCCTCTCAGTGGGTAGTCACTGCACTTAAAATGGCAGTGAGATTTGTAACTTCATTATATTTCTTCAGTAGAAATGGCTTTATTAGCACTGCTTTGTCTCAGTCACCAAAATGGTGATCCTCACTTCAGGATCTAGCCCTGCTTTTTACATTAACATTACTCCCGAAGCTGATGTTAAGAGTTGAGTGATCGCAGGTTAACAGTGTAGCTCGTTACTAAGCACAGGAGCCTGGACTTCACAATCCACTCTGCCTTTAATACCTGAGGGGCACAACTGATTGTGCCTGCTGCATGGGGAAGTGTTTCCAATTACCTCTCCACAAGCAAGTACTGGAAGTCAGGGTTGTACAGCTCCGGTGCATCAGTCCTTTGCCTTAAATGTGGTTGCTTATTTCTGTGTAATAGTTACATCCTTCTGGAAATAAAAACTCTGCTTCTGGAAGCTGATGCTGTTTTTCTTTTCTTTCTAGTTATGGACATCAGACAGCGCAGGAGAAGAATGTGATGCTGCAGAAGGTGCAGAAAACTAACCTGCACGTGGGGTGTCATTCTCCCTTCCCTTCTCAAGAAACCTTTTTACACGTCTCCATTCCTTATAGCTCCACTTGGATTTCCTATAGCAAAGAAAACCCATCCATGTGTATGGAAATCAATTTATAGTCTTTTCACACTGCAGCTTTGGGAAAACTCCATTCCTTGATTTGTGTTTGTCCTGGCCTTCCTGGTGTGCGGTTACTGCTGTAGAAAAGTATTAATAGCTTCATTTCATATAAACATAAGTAACTTCCAAACACTTATGTAGCGGACTAAAGTGTACCTGGTATTTAAAAACAAATCTGAACCAGTTCCTGCCAGTCGACTGTGTTTTATATTACAGTAAGATATGAAAATGTAGTTAATTGCAACTAAAGAGTGTTCCACATAGCTTTTAATTCTCCACATTCCCACCTTATTATGCAGGTTTTCCTTTCCATAATTGACTTTCACATGCTACTGTGTATTTTTCAGTAGAGATATGGAAGTATTGGTCCAGATCAAGTTGAGCATTTGTAGCTTGAAGATTTACAAATTGAACTGCTTCCTGTGTAACGTAAGACAGGAGCTTGTGTGTTTGAAAACAGGGGCTACTCTTAATCTTCAGTTGCTGCTGTTTAAGTTTATATCCCTTCCCAATAAAAGTTCACTTACACTCCTGCCTTTGTAGTTCTGGTATTCACTTTACTATGTATTAGAAGCAGCATGTTACTGCCGGAGTACAGGCAGTGCTTTTTGGCAGACTAAAGTGCATGTCATTTCTTAATACACTGGAATGGGAAAACCAATTGAAGTTCACATGTCCAAGTATAAAATTTAGTACTTTTCCATGCAGGTTTGTGCACATGTGAGAAGGTGTCAAGTTTGTCCAGTGATTGTTACTTAGAGAGTTCGGACCACTATTGTGTGTTGCTAATCATTGATTGTAGTCCCAAAAAAGCCTTGTGAAAATGTTATGCCCTCTGTAACAGCAAAGTAACATTAAATAAAATTACATTTTATAAACCACTTACTGTTGACTTGTAACAATTCCATGTCATTGCTCAAGGGCTGAACTCAGCTAGCTTGTGCTCCAAGTGTCTTTCTCAAATTCAGTGCATACTTGTAAAAAGTCTGCTCTCAAACTGGTGTCATATTTGAGCAATGTGCATTTTATGCAGCTATCCTGGATAACTTTTCACAGTTAACCTGACATGTGGACTTCTCAATACCTAAATCTACTTGAGCTAACGGCTTCACCTTATTAACGACTTAAAAAAGCAAGTAGCCATTTTTCTTTTAAATGTTATTCCCTGGCTTGCAAATCCTATCTTCTAAATTATGCCTTTGTTGTAATCTCTTGAAAAGCTCTCATTTGTCTTCCTGTTCCCTCCCCCCCCAGCTCCTGGTTGTCATTATTATTTTATGGTATTCCAGATGCAGTTTTAGGAATGCTGAGGAATTCTTCCTCTCGAAGGTTAGTTTGTGTGCTGCCACGTCATAATCCGCTTTCTTTTGTTCTTAGACTGCTTTTAGTGTTGCAGTTTCCCCAGTTTTTGCAGCTTTTGTAATCATGCGTTGCTCTGTGGGTTTCTTTGTGTTTCGTTTTTATTTCCCTAGATCACGTAAGAATTGTTTTTTTCCTAAATCTCTACCTCTTAGTTCCCCATGTTGGTGGGTTTTAGAAAATATTTAACTCCTGTTAGTGTCCTGGCTAGACAGGACATGGCATTATGGAAAAGGACGTACTGCTAGGCCGTGCAGGGTTCTGATGGTACATCTTCCACCTCCCATCTGTTCTGTTCATTCTTTTGAGCGTGCACAATGACTATTCCTACAATAAAAACTGTTCAGATTATATACGCTTCAACTGACATGCATTGCTTTAAGAAAATTAATGTATCAGTTCCATTTTCTTCGTTCAGTCACTTTGAATTGCTGTCAAAGTATTGTGTGGCAGGATTCTACATAAACTCATATGCTTCTTAATTGGTGTTTTGGTTTCATAATTTCTTCCCCTCCCCCACGCATTCCCTATCGATCCTTTGTTTCATGAGGGTTTCAACTGCTGAGTGCTCTCCCTGTCCTGCAGTGTATTTCAGTGTAAGTACAGCAGCAGGCAGCGTTGGCTCCTCAGTTACGAGTTTGCTTTCGTTGCTCTTCTGTAGTGCAGCCTCAGCATGCACTGCGTTGGTGCTTTGCAATGTACAGAGTGAGTTGTCAGTGTTTGTTTCAGGAGCACTGCTTGGGCCTTGTTATCTAGATTACAGCTTAATCTGTTCTTCCTGGTGTCCCTCGAGATGGGCAGCTTCCAGCTGCTGCCTGCTGCTGCATCTGCGTGCTGTGCAGAAGATGCCTCTTGAAGCAGCAGCACCAGCTCCTGGGCTTTAATAACACCGAGTGCAGTGCCTTTACATCGAGAAGGCAGCAAAAAGTGTAGGGAAATGAGGGAAAGTAATGAAATAAATACTAGACTCAGATTTCCTAGATGCCTTTGGAAAGTCCCCCGTCCCCCAGGTGTATAATTAGTGCAGCACCCGGGCTAATTAGATGTATTCATGTGTTGTTACGGTTCGGTTGCAGGAGACAGTTTGTGCTTTCATGCTGCCCCACCTCAGCGAGGAGGACATGGTGCCCCACAGCTCAGGAAACGGGCCGTGCTCACTGAGCCCTGCGTGTTCCTGGGGAGAATACGGCTTTGCCCCGTACAGCTCTGACAGTGTGATCCACGGCTGTTCGCCCAGAGCTGCCTTGCTCAAGATGGGATTTTCACTTGCTGTAAGCATTTGTATACAGTAAATCCTGTGGGGCGGAGTTTGTCTTAATCTCTGCAACAGATTTCACACTGGTGCAGTAATCACCTCAGCTCCCTTTGTGTTTTCAGACTCCAGAGAAGCCACGCTCTGGGGTTCCCGGCTGCTCTGGGGTTGCTGGCTGCCCTGCCAGGTGGGCTGTGCTGGTGGGGATGGGGCCTGGCTCGGAGCTGTGCTCTTTGTGCTCAGGTGCTTGCACAGTGACTCAACTCAGCAGTGAAACAGAAAGTTGTATTTCTTAGGATCTTTGCTGAAAATGTCAGCGTCCGTGGTTGTGTTCTCCTGTGAGCCATGCTCGTGTGATGCAAGGCTGCCTGTTGTACCGGATGATGGAGTATTTTATGACTGTGTGAAGCTTGCAGCGCGCTGCTCTGCTGTGCTGACTCAGGTAACCAGAATTTAGGTGAACATACAGAGTGTGTCCATGCTTTCACTATTAATATGGCTTTCAAGCACAGGCCACACAGCCAAAGTCACACCCTTACTCTGAACATTGTCTGATGCCATCTAAAATTAATCCCAGAATTCCTTATCACACCTTGGGTTTAAATGAGCCAGAAAATTATCATGTAAAACACACCAACTTGAAGTTTCTATCCAGCGTTGCTGGAAGGCTACAACCTCAGAATCCCTTTTCTACAGCTGAAGTCCCAGACTTAGGAAATAAGATCTCCTTCTCTCTTTTGTATGGGGTAGCAATGTGACATGACTGCTGGGCGCTTCAGCAGTTACAGCCTGGCCAGCTTTCAGATGAACAGAATGCCACTGCGAAGGGTGACATGCTAGCACCAGATCTGGATTACAGCCACAACGTTTTTCCACTATGGCATGATGCCTGTAGGTCCATAGAGGTATGTGGGCTTCTTGTGCTGCAGTCCTGAAATGGAGAACCCGACGTGAGGACATTGCTGATCATGGAGTGTGGCCTCACGCTGTTGGCCGAGTGCTTCAAGATTTACATTTCTGTCTGTGGAAGCTTGTTGAAAGCAGGCTTGTCTCCAGCACTGTGTGTGATCTGACATCAGTGTCAGAACCATCTGAGCTACGGATTCTGTAAATGCCATTAGCAGTGGCTCATAAACTCTTATTACAAATGATACCCTCAGTCGCGCGGTCTCCCTGCTTTGTTAAAGCCTCGTTCCTTCTGTGGTGTTGATCATCGCTGCAAAATCCCCCTACATCTGCAATTGATAGGACAGTTTGGGAAGCCTGCTGGCTGGGAGTGGGCTGTGCCTTTTGTTTTTTGTCCCCTTTTCTCTCCAGGTTTCCAATTAAGGTGTGGCTGCAGATCTCGTTATTGCTGAGCAGGTGCTGGGTCTGCCAGGATTGTCATAAACGTGTTGGAAGCAATGAGAGAGCTACTTACAGCCATGGGAAAGATGGAGGGTCAGGAGAGAGGGTTCTCTGTGTTCTAAATCAACCTATGCAGCCAATTGGTGAATCGTATTCAGGGGAAATGGCCCTGAACAAGATCATACCCATTTGTTTATGCATTAGTGCTTCCTGCTGGCTAAACCAGCCATGCTCAGTAAGCATTCCACCATCAGGAGTGCTGCGTCTTGGATTGATGGATGGGAGCGCTCCGGGCACCTTCTGTGCTCTGCAGGAATGGGCGGAATTGGGAGCTTCAGTGTATCTGACACAGTAATTAGTTTTCAGAGGCAGATTTGCTCCAAATTTTGCTGATGTTAGTAGGGATTCTGTTCACACAAGGCCTGCAATTGTTCCGTTTTTGTTTTGTGAATGGCCATTTCATAGGCGAGGAGAGCAAAAATCTGTTTAAAAGGTAAAATAGCAATGGGAGGGAGAATCATTGTATGGAAACTGTTGAATCATGGCCTGAACCACTGATGGATCACCTGAGGTGAGCCTTAGTCAGCCGCAGGAGCACAGGTGAAGGCAATGCACCTGTGTGACCGGAAGGGGTGGAGTCTGGCTGCACCTCTCCCAGAGCCCATTGAAGGGCTGACCACCACCATTTTCATGACTGATGACTTCTTTTGAGAATTTTTTGTAGCTGTGTGCTTTAAGAACCATGTAAAAACATGGGATAAAGCCTATTTAAATTAAAACCAGCTCAAGCATTTTTTTTTTCTAAAAGAACTGCAGTGTATTTCAGTCTAAAAGTGTACTCATACACTTCTAAAGGTAAATAATGTGGTAAGGGCTTGACGGTGGCTTCTGGGTTTATAGGAGAGATGAAGTAACCTTGCCATCTGCTTGTAATCTTGAGTCTGCTTTGGTGGAGGCAACGGGGAAAGCTATATGAATTAAATTACTGACTTGTTAAGGCAACTGTACAGAGTAATCTGTTTGATTCCTAAAGACAGAAACACCTGAGGGGCCTCTTCTTTCTTCAGTGGAGGAGGGAAAAGGCTCTCTTCTTCACAGTGCAGTGATGGAGCTCTGGCACAGCTGCAAAGAGAGGTGGTGGAGCTCCTTCTCTGGAGATGTTCAAGACCCACCTGGACGCCTACCCATGCAACCTGGGCTAGGGAGCTGCTTGGGCAGGGGATTGGACTCAATGATCTCTGGTGCTTCCTTCCAACCCCTACAATTCTGTGACTGTGATTCGATGATTTCTAGAGAAGACGTTACTCATTTTGTTGTGATGTGCTTGTTTCTGAACTGCTGGCTTTCCGCTGAAGATCCTTACATGCTCTCGAGTCCTCTCCAATGAAAATGCTGTTGTGCGGGTGCCATGCAAACAAAGTCCTCCAGAGAAAGATAATGATCTGAAAATGTCATCGAGGGCTGATGCAGATAAGCACGTGGAAGCAGAGAAATTTGAGCATCTGGTGGCAAAAGGTAACGCTATAGCAAAGCTGAGCAGTGTTAAGAGGATCCTTGCCTGATTTAAGAAAGTGGATCTTGAAGTGAAGGTACACTGTTGAAAAACAAGCTAATAAGGAGAGAAGATAGACCTGTCAGGAAATGCTTGGGCTGTCAAACCACTGGAGTTATTTGATTAGTGTAGACAAGGAACTAAAAGACAGGAGTTCTCATTTGTAGAGCATGGAGGTTACTAATGCTACAGATGTTGAAAGGAAAGGAGTTTGCCATTTCCTTGCATTAAGTGCTATAGCAATTTTTCCTTCTTTTTTTTTTAATAAACCAGTCCTGCTTAATAAACCTGTGCTGCCACACCGAGATGTTTTGCTGAAGGATGGGAGCTCAAACACTTAGAGTAAGTAGTCAAGGCAACCCTGAGTCCCTCAGTCAGTGCAAGTGCTGTGTGGCTCCCGATGGGAGGCTGCTTCCTAAACAGCTTACAAATGCTGGATGCCTGTTTCTTTAGCAGGAAGCCTATTGTTTCGTTTGTAGAATTGAGTCATGGAAACTATTTCCTGGATGAGTGAAAACAGTGACCCCAATTATCTCAAATATTGCACTTACTTTTTTTCCCTCAAAAATATTTTACTAATTGAGACTCTGATTTATTCTGACATCTAGTGTTTCTTCCCTTCTTTCCTTTTCCTTCTCCTTTCCTTCTTCATTCCCTCTTCTTCCCTTCTTTATCCTTTGCACATATTTAAAATTGTTAGCTCTGAACCTCCAATTCTCAGTAAGCATTTTTGTCCAAGTAGAAGTCCTGAGCAGCTCTGGCAGTTACGGCCAAATGGGACTCTGAATTGCATTTCCATCTCACAGAAGTTGGAAAGATAAGTGTGTGGGAAGTGATACACTGCAGGGAACAGCCATGCCCTGGCAGTGGGGATGGACCAGATGACCTAATTTCTCTTTTCCATTAGAGCTGCCTCTGATTCCACAGCTAGTCATGCAAGCACATGACCGACAATAATGATACAAAAATATGGAAAATGTATCTCCCCACGTAACAAACAAAGCTTGCTGAACTTGATTCCATCACCTTGCAAGTGCTGATTAATTGAACACCGTAGAGCTTTGTATGTTCCTGTTGGTCTTTTAGGCAAAACCTTTAAAAATGACTTGCCACCTGCTTCGCCTGGAATTCAGAACTGCTGCCTCAGCTGCATGAGACATCTGCTTGATGCAGCGGGATGGACGAATGTGAGCAAGACTGGAGAAAAACTAGCTTAAAGAAACAGTTGCAGGGATAATCTTTGCCAGGTCCTGTGTGACATTGTGCCAACTACTTCTACATTACAGCGTCTTGTATCCAAATGACAAGGGTAAGTGGTGCCAACTGACACCAGGGTGTTGGTTAAAATGGTGCTAAGGCTGCTTTTTGCTACTGTTCATGAATCAGCCATGATCTGGCTGTCATAATTCAAAGTATTTATTTATTTATCTATTTATTTTTTTGTGGTGCTTCTTGCTGACTGACTGCTCTCGCTCCACCAGGCAGCCCATGGTCTCTCAGTGTCAGAAGAATTTCAGGATAAGTGTCTGGATAGCACACAACGCTCTCGTTGGACAGGAGACTGAAATATGTTATCACTATAACTTCAAACTTCAGAGTTTTTGTGTGAAATTTCATTCCCACCTCACGTATCCCATTTGTACTGTTCTCTGTAAGCACTATTCTTACAAAACAATAAAAGAAGCAAAACCAAACACCTACCAAAGCCTGAAGTATCTCTGTTAGCATTAAAATGAGAACAGATTACCAGAATGCACTTGAGACTTCCATCCGCATGAAGAGAGGTGCTGAGGGTAAATGTTTTGATGGAAAACTCTACAGAAGAGCCACATAACCTGAAAGCAGATGTTTACTCTTGAGATTCCTCACAACTCTGACCTGCAAACATTGTCCGGGTGCTGAAGGGCAGCCAAGATCCTCGAAGAATTTCCCACTCACATCAGTTTTTCAAGAAGTGGCATCATTTTTATTTCCTTCCTTTTAACCTGGAGCTGAGTGCTCGTTGCTGGAAGTTTATTTCATGCAACTTGCACAACAGCTGAAACCTAGATTCTTTGCAGCGTCCAATCTCTGCAGACTTCTCCTGACTCTCGGCCTTATCTCTGGTGGCACTGTTTGTTACAGGATGCTTTGTAGCCCAGGTATGAGGAGTAAATGTTCTGTGGAGCCTTTTGAAGTAGACAGACTTCCTTGGGAAGGTTAGACTCAGTTACTAGCCCTGTGTTCCTTAGGAGGTAGCAGTCAGCTCCTTTTTCCTTGTGTGGGCAAATGTGCCCTGTCCACAGTGCCTCTTGTGGAGCCAGAGACAAGGACAAGATGGAGGGATGTCAGTTTTCCGTGCCCTGCATTCCCATCATAAAGCATGTTCATGTGTAGTCCTACCCCAGTTTCTAATAGGAACACAATGAGAAAACAATCCTCAAGCTCTTAAGCTCTGTATAAATAAATATGTGTGGATGATAAAATCTTACTGGTTAGTAAGAAAAGAAATCTGATCATGGAAAAAGGCTTAACTGTAGAAATGAGGAATGCCTCCGTTAATACTAAAGGCCCCTTGTGGAAAAAATGACCAAAAATTCAAAATTCTACATTTAACAGCATATTTCCAGCCTACTGCTACTTGTTTTTTCCCTTGACTTGTGAAGTTTTTCCATGTTTTCCTTTTCCAAATAGAATAGTGTGATTATTGCTGTCCAAGAATTATTGCTGTTCAGAGACATAACTGAGACACAAGTAACTAGCAGATGCAGTCTGACATATTTTGCTTTGTTGTTCTTCCTTGTCACTCAGCTTCCATAACCACTTGCATCCACCCACTCCCCAAACTTTTATTTGCCGTTAGTAATTCTTTACTTGCTCTCTTATTTCAAAGGTCCTTGCTCGTATCACTGGCTTAGCAGCACTAAGCACAGCTTTTAAGCAGTGTTGCGTGATGAAATGTATCAGTCTGAGCCTTGTAAATTAAAGGAACTCAAAGGCTGTGCTGATTTATACTTGCTTGCAGTGGCGCATGAGGACTGTTTCATTAAATGGAAATTGCCGTGATAGAAAGCTCCAGTGGCAACCTGTTATCTCTAACTGTGCTTCCTACGCTGACAACCAGTTGCTGCACTGCATCTATCCCTCTGAGGCCATAGTTATGCAGTCAATTTAATCCAACATAAACCATATTGCTCCTTAAACCTTCTGCCTTCTTGTCTGTGCTTGTCCCTGGTGCCTTCCTTAGTCTGACATTAGGAAGCCTGGATGCAAAACTGGTGATGAAAATGGACACCTCCACGTATCACTTCCCCAGCTGTGCACTGACCCACAAGCTCTGGAACAGGAGAAATGTGTGGGAGGAGTGATGAGGAGGGCTATCCCTCCCTGTGGGAATGCAAATTGTGTTGGACTAATGTGGCTGTGTAAGGGAAGCCTGCGTACAACGAACACCCCTATCTGCCTGACCTAGGGGAGGTTTATTCGTTCCATTTGCACTGGATTCCAGATTTGGCCTTGTAATTTTCATGCTGGTTTCAACAAAGTGATACCAGATTCACGCTTGTGAGAGCTGCATAATAAATGTCACTTTGGAAGTAATAGTTTCCAGTAATGAAAATTCCCCGTGATTCAAAAGTAAATTGCACAAAAAGAGTTGTAACTAAAAGATAAGAATCATCTTCATCAAGTGAGAAACCTTGGTAACCTTAGCAGAGCTATCAATCCAAATGACAGCCCAGAAAAACAGAGGCATGGAAAGCAAACATATCTTACTACAGTTCTCACTTTCTCTGTGTGATCCAAATTTCTTCCTACCTTTGCAGCTGTGTTTAGGGTTAAAAAGTTTAAGCACAAAAAACTAACCTCTATTTCAGCTTTCCCGTGCTCTCTGTGTGGGAGGCAGTGTTCCAGAATGAAATGTCCTGGTACTAATGCCTGCAATCAAGGAAATGGGAGAGTATGGGATTAATAAAACAACGATCCACTAAAAATTAGTTCACTAAGAGTTTAGCTGAATAAAACGAAACAATCTGGGCCATGGCTCCTGTTCGTTTCAATTGGGAAACCAAGAATATTTGGAATCCCCACCTTAAAGTTGTAACTTAAAGGATGCAGCACATTTCTGGGGAGCGAAAGGGTGGGAAAAGAATAACTAAAGTGCCAACTAGTTTCAGTTTTGCTGGTGTGTGCACACTGAAATATGTGTATTAATATATATTATGTATGTATCGCACGCATTGAACATGTTTTTCTATGTTTCTGTGTGTGTACATATTCACAATGGAGTGGCGGCATTGGCGGACAAAGGAAGGGCAACTGATGTCATCCACCTGGACTTGTGCAAGGCCTCTGATGTGGCCCCACACTACATCCCATCTCCAGACTGGGCTATCTCCTGGTCTGCCTTGGGACCGGTGTTATTTCAAATCTTTATCAATGACTTAGGTGATTTTTCCCCTCTACTATGCCCTCAGGAGGCCCCTTTTGAAGAACCATGCCCAGGCCTGGGGCTCCCAGCACGAGAAAGATATGGAGTGGGTCCAGAGGAGACCACAAGGATGCTCAGAGGGCTGGAGCACCTATCCTACAAAGAAAGGCTGAGGGATTTGGGTTTGTTCAGCCTGGAGAAGAGAAGGCTTTGAGGAGACCTCACTGTTGCCTTCCAATACTTAAACAAAGCTTATAGTCAGGAGGGAGACTGACTTACGTGGTATGATAGCAACAGGACAAGGACAAACAGTTTTCAACTAAAAGAGAGGTTTATATTAGATGTTAGGAATATTTTTTCACTCAGAGGTTGATGAGGCACTGGCATAGAGCTGCCCAGAGAAGCTGTGGGTGCCCCGTCCCTGGAGGCATCCAAGGTCAGGTTGAATGTGGCCCTGGGCAGCTTCATCTACTGCCTGATCTAGTGGTTGGCAATCCTGCTCATGGCAGGGAGGTTGGGACTAGATGATCTTTAATGTCCTTCCAACCCGAGCCATTCTATGATGATTTATTTAAGAGATGTGACCACGTCTGCTTGCAGAAGACTGACTCACTTCATTTTGGAAATTAGTTATAATCAGATAGTAACAACTGCTGGTTACTAAGGACCTAGGCTGAACCCACGCCAGTAACCACACATCATCAGCTGTAAGTTTTCAGTCCTCTGAGCCACTGAAACCTTTTCATAACTCATACTTCTAGTTGCAAACGGAGATAGAAAAGTGTTATTAAAGTTCAGATTTTTCACTAAATATATTTCTTGGCTCAGTAGTGACTGGTTGTGTTTCCTGGAAAAATTGAAACAAAAGTAAAAATCCTTAAAGATAAAGTCCTGTTTGCTCTATGTTCTTGTACTGCAATGTACAAGTAGTCAGTTACATACTTTTTAAGGTAAATGTACCTATTCAAATAACTTAAATGAATATTGTTTAAGTCACTGTATGAAATGCTACAGGCTTGCACTGTAAAAACAATGTTAAAGTTGCATAAACTCACACAATACAAAAAATAAAAAAGCTCAGGTTTACCTTCTGTCCAATAAGCAGTACCTTTGCATTAGGAGGAGCAAGGAGAAACGTAACATGCATTTACAGACCTTACAAAAATGTCTGCCGTTCTACACTATATTTTTCTTTACTTTGCAAAAATGTCACCTAAAGTGTTCTCTTTAATCTCAGCATAATTGCAGCAAAATAAATAAATATTGTAGCAGCACATCCTTCCTTGCCCTGGTACCATCAGGTTTCTCTTCAGAACACGTAGGACTGCCTTTTGGACCAAAATAATGGTTTAATTTGCAGAGAATGATCTAGTGATGTTACTAAGCCCCACAGGGAAATGACCCCTACAGCAAAGCAGTATGTGCAGTGGAAAATGCTGGCGGTATATCCTTTCAGACTGTAATCCTACTGAAGGTACCCAAAGGGGAAGACCATCTCTGTTGTAATTCTGTGGCTATTGTGATGCAGACACCGGTGCCCAAGATGTTGTATCAAGAATACCAACTCCTGTGTAGAAGGTAAGATTTGGGCTATGGTACCCAATCACAAATTATACCGCCTTTGTCTGACTTTTCCCAGTCAGCTGCCTCTAGGGATTGTTCCAGACAGCCCAGCCATCAGAGCAAGTATATACCTTTGTTCTGCATAATCATTTACACCTTTTACTCTCCTTTTATTACCTATATTTGTGAAGAAGACAAGCCGGGAAAAAAAGAACACAGCAATCCACCAATGAACCAACCAGCCAGGGAAATAAACCATGTACCTAAGAGTTCACAGCAGTGTGATTGAAATACGTGCAAGGATAAACCATACTCAGCACCATTTAACTGGCCAAACTGGAATACTTTTGCTGAAGCTCAAATGAAGAAGTAAAGGTAGGGCAGACAAGCCATCAAGGGGACAAACGCAAGATCAAATGCTCTGGCAGGGTTACAGAGTTTGATCTTTTTCTCTTAAATTTTGTTCTCAGCCACCTTGTTGACCTTCCCATCTTTCACCGCCTCCTTCATGGCCTTTTTCAGTACCCTTCTCTGCCCTGGTCCCACAGGGTCAGCCTTTCTGAAAGGGGAGAAAATCGGAACTGGCTGAAGCCGGGTGCTCAGGTAGTGTGAGATCAGAATCAGGCCGCCTATGTGTAGCTTAGAGATAGGAACGGTATCCTTTGAACTGCATTCTTGATGATATTTGTCACATACTTCCTCAGTAACTTCAAAAGAGTTTGATTCCTTTGATTACAGTGCTGTTTACCTGCTATCTTTACTAACAGGCATTTGCTCAGAGCAGTCACTCAAACGTTACCTTTATCATATTTACCCTCAAGTCCAAAATAATTTCATTTACAAACCCTCATATTAACATCCCTGGTTAAGTATGAAGCAGTATACTTTTGAGATCAAAAGCATTAAAGAGTGATAACCGAGTATGAGCTTTGTCTTAAATTTGCAGTAAATTCTGTGCCCGTGCTTGCTGCTTTAGGGACTTTAGAAGCTTCCTGCCTACAATATGCCACCACATGTGAGAAACAGGATCCACAGAGGATCCTTCAGCTAATTAGAGCTGAAGAAATACTTTGGCCAGTAGTTTCTTTACTGTGGCATAAGAGCCACTGGTACAGCCTCTGCAGAATGGCATGAAATGTGTTTCCATTTTCAGGTAGGCTCTTTGTAAGGGGGTACAAAAGGTTTTGAGAGTTGACTACACTCTAGTGGTTCAAACTCCTGTGAGACTAATGACCTGGTTCGACATTTGTGGTCACAGAACCACCAAACTGCTCCTTGTGATGGCATAACTGTGCTACCAGCACCTACCAAACTCCAGCTCAGTGAATAAGCTAGCTAGGCAGCTGACCAAGAGGGCACATGTCAAGATAGTTTACTGTCACTACACTACCCAACCTCCAAACGTGGAGCTTAATTACAAATACATCCAGAAGGAAGACAGCCTACACAGGTATAGGCAGGGAACATGCCTTCTAGCAGCACTCTTCTGAGGCAGGAGTGTCCCTTGGATGTATACTCTGCTTTGCCTTCCAGTTGTGTGTACTGTATCAGATCAAGCTGGTAAGCAAATCTCACAGGAGTGTAATCAGGCAGGGCTGGGGAGAGGCAATTGTATGAGTCACATATATTCAGCACATGGAACTGAAAGGCCTGCAGTGGGAACAGAAGATGAGAGACCAAAGGCAAATTAATACAAAGACGTAAATACAAGGATTGGAATCTCAGCCAGCGGGCAGGTGACTCTTGAACCGCATGTAGATTTTAAGCAGTTCAAGCGTGCCTCCTGCATCATCTCCTTCATGCTGACGATGCAGAGGATGGCTTGGCTGGGTAATCTGAAACCCAGCTGTTAATGAATCCAGCCAGCTGGTGCCCCTGAGCCTGACACTGGAAGGTTGCCTGCAAGTCACACACATACCTTGCTCATTTAGCTGTGGTGAACCGGTGTTCCTGACGCAGGCTGCTCACAGTGACTTCCTTTTCTCATTAGAAATAGATTTAATATGTGGATCCTGGTCATGCAGTGATTTTGCTATCGTGTTTGTAGACTCAAGGCAAATAAGTGACTTGGAAATAAATCCTCTTGGTCTGGCTGACAGAGTTAGCAGAACTATTTGGTCAGAGGAGGAACTATGAGGAGTTGGATCTAGATTTCCCGCTCGGTGCAGTCACTCACTGGAAGCAATAATGCTTCATACCTAACGTTGCTTAGAAAACAGTTGAATGAGACAAAAATCAATGAGAATCAGCCTTCCGAACAGGCTGATAACTTGTTGACACTGAAGGCTGTAGGAGCTCAGCAATAAGTTGCCTGCACTCCGCCAGTTCTGGCGCAAGTAGATTTGTTCAGCCAGTGGTGCAAGCTAAGGTAGTCCTGCCCGGCTGCTAAGCTACCAGGCCTTTACAGGAGATCAGAATTCCCTCTTCCTGTCCTGGTTTTCTCCCTCACTAGAGGTTTTCAAGATGGTAGCCAGGGAAGCGTTAAGAGACACACCATTTTTCATGGTATAAGAGGAGAATCACTGCAACATTTCAGCACAGCAGAATGTTTATCCAAGAGCACCTGGTTCTGCGCGACACCGAGCTCCTATTTTCAGCGTGGAAGCCAAGCAAGATGCACGGTCTTATTTTCTTGGCTGAGACATTTCAAACTATTCTCAGCAAAGCCACATTCACAGATATGGTCTACTACAGCTCTAATGAGAATTCTGAGCAAAGGCTAATGCTGCGTTCCATGTATTCCATGAATCGCTCTCTATTTGAGTTCTTGCCAAAAACCTAGATGGCATTAATGCGTCCCAGCACAGCCCTCTTCTAGCTCACTTTTTTTCTGTTTCTTGGTAGTGTTGATTTTGTAGCATTCAATACATTAACTTGTTATAAGTTTAAGTCTCCATCGACACTTAAATACCATATTGCCAGCACAGCTTGTGGGAAAACCAAAGGAGTTTCACCTTGCAACCTTCACTTATGGGAATTAACCTCACTTGTGAAGTCAGCATATACTGATTTCATCCCAAAGAGTTTCATTTGAAGAGGTTGTCCAGTGAAGTTGTGGATACCCGTCCATGGAAGCACTGAAGGTTGGGCTGGATGGGGCTGTGAGCAGCCTGGTCTGCAGGGAGCTGTCCCTGTTCATAGCAGGCAGCTGGAACCAGATGGTCTTAAACATCCTTTCCAACCCAAACCACTCTGATTCTGTGATTTGCTCCTCATAAAGCTTCCTTAATAGTTCTAACAAAAACTGCACAGAGGCCATGTTTATGAATATGAAGATGTAGACTTAGATACGTATTACACATACACATGAACGCGCAGCCAAACCAGTCAGCAGATCTTTCCAAATCTTCATGTGTGCAATTTCATCAGCTAAACTTTCTGGTAATGTTTTTTGCAGTTCAGTAGATGTATGCTCAGTTGTTTAGCTGCCAGAATTCACTTGGGTTGCTAGTGCATGCTGGTAATCAGTTCCCTCTGTATCTCCTACATCAAAATAGTACTGCTGGAGCTTAGCCCATATTCCATTACTTCCCAAAAGATCACATTAGCAGTCCTTACATTAACAGTATTTCCTAGATGGATATATTAGCCTGATAAAAAAATAATGACCAGAAGTACATTTATCTTACCAAATACTTAGATCCTCTTTTCTTCTATTGTATACTTCAATAAGAAAAGTCTGCTTTCTTAGAAAAGAAAATGAATTATATTACCAATATCAAATGAAAAGCTGAATATCAGTGCCAGAGATGTTAACTTTTGCCAGCGTCTATGACATCTGTTCTGTGGGAAAGAGAAATCACTAGGATATATTTTAGAATCAAAACACAATGGCTGGCAATGTGAAATCAGGTTCTGTTCTCTTTTTTCTTTTTGTAGCTGCGAGTGTTATCAAACAATTGCACTGGCAAGACAATAACAAAGCTACAAAATGGATCCTATGAACTTAATGGGAAGTTTGTTGTCCTGAAACATTTATACGTATTCATAAATGTAAGCATAGTGCTGAGAGAAGATTAAAAACTAAGAATAGGCTATCGTAGTAAAAATGATCAAACAGAACAGGAAGCGTCCCTCCATTGCATATTACAAGGTCCTTCCAGGCCTGTCTTTGTGAGGTACACACACTGGAACCACAGGACATGCATAAATCAGAATTTACACTAAGAAAATAGCAGAAATTGCCTGATGTGATTAAGGAAAAGATTTTAAACCCCATTGTTTGTACATTTAAAGCAGTAACAAAGTTCTGGTTCTCTGAACAGGGCTGGGATACCTGTGAAACCATGAACCACGCTTCCAGAGTGCATCTTTACATCTGTAAAGGTGAGAAAAGCAGGTGTGGAAAATAACCTGCAGATCATTAAGGTGAGCGTTCTGTGGTCGTCATCATTACACGCAGCACTTGAAAACTTTGGAAAACTCCTGCATTGCTTTGTCATTGACATAGGGTGGATCTTCAATGTGTATGTCCAGTTCTTAAGAGAGTAACAAGCTTCAAAATACAAAGAGTTGTTTTGTTGGTTTTGTCTTCCCTACTAGGAAAAAAGCGTATCAGTCAGATGGCAGAAGTACCTTTGTTATTTATATATGTAATCCTACATAAACTCGTGTCACATTTCCTAAAAAAGGAATAGACAGAAGAAGGGCAGCACCATCTCCTGGTCGATATAAGAAATGGGGACCACTTCGTGTCAGAAAGTAGGGACAAGTGCTTTCTTTTGTGCGTTGGACTGTACTGGGAAGTAACTTCACAAGAGCACATTCCCTCTCCATTAACTCTGATATGCTTCAGGGAGGAAAAACATTTTGTGTTGTTATAATTACGGAGAGCACATATTCACAACTACAAAGAGCAAATTAAGATTGCTTCCACGTTTAAAAAGAGCTCTCCCATGTTGGCATCTCTGTTTTCCTTTACTTGTAGTAATAGCAGACTATAAAACCAGCAAGGCAGGCAAGCTAGGCCAGTTGCACTGTATTGATGTACCTTTAAAGATAATAGAAGACCACAGAAGTTTCCTGCAGCCAGAAAATAAAGGAATATGTTAACTTCAAGATTTGTAGCCAAGTTTCTGTCTTGCTGAGTAGGTAGGGGAAATAGTGGGACAATATTGTGTAAATTGCTGGATCATTAATGTGGAAAGCTGTTACACATATTTAGAAAGGGACAACAGGCCAAACTAAGTGAGGGTAAGGCCTGTGGAGTAATGAACGGGTATATGGGAAAAAAATCCCCATGGAGATCAAAGGAGGGAGACTAAGTCAGATAACTTATAGGAAGACAACCATAGAAGAGAACAGTGAAGAAAACACAAAGTAAAAGAAGAGAGAGATCCTATAAACTTCTACAGCTCTTTCTTGAAAAGAATTGAACTGGCTTGCCACGGGAGTCCAGACCTCATTTATCAGAACCATCTCAAACAGCATGAGGGAAAAGACTTGGCACGAGGGCCAATTTTCTGGTGTATTAAATGAGAATAAAGCACTTTTTGTGTTACACAAACAGGGATGGTTGTTTGCTGTTTTTTGTTTGTTTTTTGTATTATTCTTTGAAGGTTATTTTGCTCTGAGAAACACCTGAGTGGAATTTTTATTGTAGATGATCATGAGAGTTTGTAAAAGATGAGAGTTACGAAATCATTCCTTTCACCCTTCTCCCAGAGGAAGAACGATCCTTATAAGACACGGGACTTTACTCAACTTAGACTCAAAACCCGAAAGTCATAGGGGTTCCGGTGATTCCCATGGGAAAATATGTAGTTTTGCACAGCCCACAGTCTTGCACATGGGTGGGGTGCAGTTTTGCTTATCGCATTAGCTCAGAACCAAGATCAGGCCTTTTGCCTTGGGGCATCATTCACTATTCAAACACGCACAAAACAAAGGTAATTCTCAGTCCTTCTCCAGGGCCTGCCACAAAACCTAGCTTCCTTTCTAATCAAATTATTAAATAGTGTATTTTACGAATTGCTCTGGTTAGTGAGATAATGTCTTTCACCAAAACACACTAAATGCTGTTTCCTCATTCACGTTTCATCATCTTCTTATGTATTTATCATATTCCTGTTTAGTTCATAACCACATAAATAACAATTAAAATTCCTTAATGGGGGAAGAATGCATTCCTATCCATACTGGGCATCAACAAGCTCTGAAAGTGCTCTTTTACTAGACACGGTGCTACGTTTGTGTAAATTCCTGAAATAAAATAAAATTTGCACCCAGACATGCCAACAGATGAACCTACTGATACAACATTAGTGATTCTTATTAACACAGAAGAAACAATATTGCAAAATCAATCACACTTTCTTATTTACTATTTACTGTTATACTAATTACACTGCCTAAATACCTTAATCTACAACTTCATTGTGCTTGATTTTGTCAAAATGCAAATCACAAATACTCCATAGCCCTAAAAATATTTATGGATGGCTTTTATTGTTAGCATGTCCTTGCGAGATACAAAATGAATGGAAGAAAAGTACTGAGTGGGAAAATACAACTGATAGGTGAAAAAGGAACCTTTTACTTGGCTTTCTGCATCTTGCCTAGACAAGGTACAAATTGTTAAGATACAAAAATCCCACACCTCAATAAAAACCAAAATTGATCTGTTCTGATAAAATCAAATCGATAAATGATTTGAGAGCAGGCAAAACCAAATTGTAGATAAAAACAAACAAACAAAAAACAAACCACAAAAACCAACCAAGCAAACAAAAGCCAACAAAAACACCTATTCTGAAAAGTCCTATGTAAAGTGTATTCTGAAGAGTTGCAGGAGGTTCCCATAATATTAATTGGCATCTGATAAAACAGCAAGTGAGAATCAATGATGCCAAATGCCAAGTTACAACCTTCACCAGTCACAACGAGGAACACCAGTTCATCTTGTAGTCATTACTACTTAGGAAAAGCGATCTTGGAATCTGGAATTTCAGCTTCCTGAAATCTCTACTCTGTACTCAGCTTAAAAATAGGAAAGACAACAGAATTTAGACACAAGCATGTGTTGGAGGATGTGTAGTATAGGTATATAACATATAGAAGTACAGAAGGAGTCAACAAGGATAAACATAAAAATGAAACAATATGCCAGGTGAGGGAAGACTAGATGAAATAGAACTTGTGAGGGTTACGATAGAAATCGTGAACGGCATTGAGAAAAAAAGGTACAAAACTCAACAATAAATCATTTTCAAAAGGACGAGAGGATTTCAGTAATCTTAGTGTATTAAGTGCCAGAAGCTTGTGAGTCCAGCAAGAGGACTGGGTGTAAAAGCAGCATTCAGAGATGAAGCTGTAGGACTAGGAGGAAGCCATTTTCACAGCGAAAGTCACCAACGCACCTTCCTATCTGAGCGCTTACTCATACATAATTCGAATGAGGAGGTGAGTGAGAAGACAGAGCATTCTGATGCCACGTTGTTCACGGAAGGAAAGGTGTGGCTGAGAAGAACGGGAGAACCTGTCAGTACTCGGGGCTCAACTGCCCACAGGCACGCTGTAGAATATGGGAAACACCTTAACGGTTCTACCACAGAACCTCATGGCGACACACGCTCATCTGAATCGCCACTCAGACGATTGCAAGGGCCCATAGGTCGCAATTACCACATCCCACAGCGGCTGCGCAGCACCGCCCCGCCCCCACCGCAGCGCCCGCCCGCCGCCTAAAGATGGCGGCTCCGCCCGCACCCACAGTGCTCCGCGCGCGGCCGCGCTTCCGGGTGCGGGCCCTGGAGGGCGGCGGGCCCGGGGCACTGAGTCGGTCGGGCCGAATGTGAGCGGCGGAACGGAACGGAGCGGCGGGCGGACGGAGCGGCGGGCGGAGCCGCGCGCTCGGACCATGAGGCTGTGGCTGGTCCCCGCCCTGGTGCTGCTGTGGGCGCCGGGCGGGCTGCGGGCGCTGCGACGGCCGCCGCGCGGGCAGCGCTACGGTACGGGGCAGGGCGGCACCGGGGGGGGGAGGGGAGAGCGGTGCCCGGGACCTGCGGGTACGTGCGAGGGAGAGCGGCTGCGCTGAGGTGATCGGGGAGGGCTTAGCTACCTACCCTGGCACGTCCTCGCTGGGCTGTGGGGTTTTTCACGTGCAAACCGCCGCTTTTCTCGCCCGCACCTCCCCTCCTGCCGGGCTCGCGTTGTTTGCGCACGCATCCCCGAGGCAGGTGACAAAGACCGTTTCTCCAAGTAAGCAGAATCCCTAAAGCGGTCACCAAGCCGTGATCTCCCGCTTCGTGTCTGCCAGAGAAGTTTGTTTCTTCTCGTGCGCTTCTGGGTGCAGGTGTATGTCTTACAGCCTTTACCTTTGGTAGCCCACCGGCCCCAGCGGCATCCACAAGGGAGGGGAGCACACAAATGAACCTGCCAGCCAGCCAGAGTCTCCTCTGCTCTCTCAGTAACACGTACTTTAATTCTTTAACCACAGACAAAGCCTTATCTTGTATCAGGGGTCCTGAGGTACGTCCCTCTGGTTCGGCATTCTATTACATATGCAAAAGCAGTATGCCATCTCCCACAAAAAGAAGTCGCGGATCTCTGTGTGATGAGCATCTCCCTGTGGAGAAGCAGAGGCTGTGGGCACTCGTTGCTCGCTCAGATGTCTCCAGGTGCCAGTGGTGACTGCTCCGAGCCCCCCCACCCCATATAGACCTCAGACACCCAGCAGGTGCCCGTGCCTTTGTCATTCTCCCACACCTCTGGTTGACTTTTTGTTCTGTGCAGGCCACAGCAGTTAGTCACTGCAGGAAGCTGGTGGGGATAGCACCCGGTGGGGGATGTTCCAGGAAGCGTAGTGAAACACAACAAATACAGCATATCCCATCATGGACAGGGGTTTCTTCAGGCAGAGGCTACATCTTGGGCCATCAGCTGTTACAGTTTCTGTTTGCTGCAAACTTCCCTGATTCTTTTTCATTTCTGGTCTCCATACCACCATGCCCAGGCTTCAGGCTCTTCCATTTTATTAAGTAATACGTAGAGGAAAAACTCTTCATCTGCTTGCTTCTGAACTCTCACTCTTAGGTTCTGTTGCCAGAAACAGTGAACATGGAACAATCAGTCATTTTCTCCACACTGTTAGTGACTTGTAGACATTTCTTTGTCACCTTTGTCATCTTTTTTTTTTTTTTTTTTTTTTCGAAGTGAGAAAATCTTGGGCTGTGTAATAATTCTTAGCATGGGAAAAATTTCATGACTTTACTGATCTCTGCTCCTTTCACGTATGCACCTTCTATTGGTATGGATTTTTATTTATTTGAGATGTATGGCTAGGACTGCAGCCAGTGTTTGTGTTACAGAGGTACCATGGGTTGCCAGTGGTGAAGCACAATGATTAATGCTTTTTATTTTGGCCTCTTTTTGTTGTTTAGTAGTCATTCCAGGACTTTTTCTCTTGAATAGCAGTAAGTATGCTGAATTAAGTGCTGATACCATAAAGACTAGTGGAGACTGCTCACTACTATCTTACTTAGCTACAGATCTAGTAATTCACACGTTTTTGTTGTTATCAGTTTGTCAGTGAAGCAAAAGTCAACATTTTTTTTGTTCTTTCTTGGTGCTGTTCTTTAGCATCCATTCTTGGGGTCATCAGTGTGGTTTAGTTGTTTTAGGGGCCCCTTTGGTTATCTGTCTGCATTGTTCCTTTTGATGACAATAATGGCTGTTCCTGATAGTAGCTTTGTCTTTGACAAACTGCTCTCTACTTCACTCTGATTTTATGTTTACCTTTTGCTGGTTTCCCTAGCTGTTCGCACAGCTCGGTTTTCTGAAATGCCATCTTTTCTTTGTGCTAACTTTTACTTTTATTTGACCAGAGGTTGAGTTTTCTGGACTGAAATAATTTGTATCTCTGCCAAGCAGACTCTTTCATGAAGTTTCAAGGGTTGTTGTTTTATGGCTTGGAGCGTTATTGCTCATCTCTTTAAAAGCTTATTTTTTTCAGCAAGAAAAGAGTATTATTGAGAGAAAACAGAATTTGACAGAATAGAATAAATAGATGAAAAGGATTTGTGTCATTTCCTAGCATTTTTCAGCTGAAAGAATGTTAGGGTGTGGTGCTCCAGCAGTTTAAACTGATCTAAATTGGGACTGCCACAATCCTGCTTTCTGATCCCTTCCTCATTTTTGTGAGCACACGCATGGAGCTAAGCTGCCTGGAAGCTGATCACCACCTTTTGGTAAGGGGCAGAGTGTCTCTTTTGGGGTAGCTTGTGTCATCTGTCATTTACTCACTGACAATTTGACTGTTGTGTGCGTGGAGTGGGGAGAGGTTGTGCACAGGCTGGGAGTTGGAGATAGGAGCACATCAGCCTCAGTTTTGAATCACCTTTCAGATTATCTGGAAGTGGTGTTCCTTATGGGGAGTTCAGGGGCTGCGCTGAGCTCTGCTCTGTGGGACAGTGACAGGGCCTGAGGGACAGCATGGAGCTGTGAGGGGAGGGGCAGCTGGGGGGTTAGGGGCTGGCTCCACACCAGAGGACAGTGGGCATGGCACAGGCTGCCCAGGGCTGTGGGCATGGCCCTGGGTGCTGGCGTTCAAGGAGCATTTTGAACTGCTCTCAGACACAGGGTTTGGGTTTACGTGGTCCTGTGAGGAGCCACGGGTTGGATTCGGTTCTGTGTCCCTGCTGACTTGGGATGTTCTGTGAGTCTCTACTGGTCAGTACAATGACTTAATATAGTTTTGCCTTTGAAAATTGAATGCCAGCTCTTAGTTTGTTTTTCTTTTTTTTTTTCTTTTTTTTTCTTTTTCATTTGTCCTTTATCTCTGAAGATAATCTTTCATTACTATTAAATATGTATGCTGTTTGTTGGAGCTCAGATTTTCTGAATGATAATGGGGCTTAATGTACTTGAGAAGAGCAGCAGTGCAAATATCCAGCTTCGGAGTTGTTGACTGTTTTGCTGTAGCTGAACTACTTCAGTTTGATTTCCATTTCAGCACATTGCCACAAGGCAGTGAGTATCTGGGATTGCCCAGAATGTAGTCAAACTGTCTGTGAAATCTGACTTGATCTTCTTGAGATCTCTTTAACATAAGCTGGGCAGAGAGCTAGAAGAAATGCAATGGCTGTTGGTGTCTTGGGCTGGCAGTGCTCTTTGAACAACTCACTTGTGCAATATAGAAAAGATAAATAACATTCTGAGACAGATAACCTGGCCTTGAGATGATGTTTTATCTCCATACTTCTCCAATGCCGCACACAACTCAAAATGAACCGTATCAGATAAAGAAATGACTGATTAAAGTGGCTCAGTGTGAGTCTTTGTAGTGTACTTTAGGAGACCATAATTTATGACTTGTTGAACGAAGAAGAAACAGCGGTGGTGTTGATGGATAAACTGGGGGAGCTTAGTGATACAGAAGGCAGCATAAAATCATCTGCAGTCAGTTCTGAATTAGCCATCTCACCCTCAGTGTGACAAAGTGCAGGAGGTCCTTAAAGCTAAGGACATAGCTATCTGTGGAGGAGGGAGGGGGCTGGAAGTTTACCTTGGTGTCAAGAGTGCAGTGAGATAATTACTGACAAAATCGTTATGCAGGGTTAAACTTCCTACTTCTGGATGTGTGTTAGAGACTGGGGCAAGACCTGGGTAAGGGGCAAATCACATAAGTAATTCTGCTTCCATGATCTGTCATTCCATTAGTGTTCCTTATCTTATTTTAATGGTCTGAATAGAAAAACATCTTTTTTGGTTTGAGCTGGCTTAGCGGTTTCACTCCAAAAGCTGAAGTTTGGGGGGGTGCATTGAAGTGTATCACACAGAGGAGAGTTCAAGAACGTGCAGCCTGAGAAACAGCATGTTGTTGTGTGATGCCAGCCCAGGGTGCTGTGGGATTGGTTTGGTTGTTGCGGGAATTTATAGAGGCAGTGTTTTCTTTAGGCAGTGTTACAGGCTGTAATAAACCTGTAAGGTTACAGCCTCCTGTACGCTTTGTCTCTCGTACAGATAGCAAACGCTTCATGTAGACGTGGCCTGTCTTACTGAACGTAAATTGCTGCTGACTTCTGTGCTGCACGTTGGTGGTTGTTTCTGTAGAGGTACTTAACTGTGGTGGTTTCACCCAGAGGGACAGCTGAGCTCCGTAACTGCTGTCTTACTCCCCTTCCTCAAAGGAAGAGAGGCAGAAAATACAGTGGCAAAGGGCTCAAGGGATGAGATAAGGTCAGAGAGATGACTTACCAGTTACTGCCATGGCTGAAACAGACTCAGTACAGGGAGAGTAATATAATTTAAAGCCTGTTATTAACAGGCTAGAACAGTGAGAACTGAAACCAAGCTGAAAACATGTTATCCCCCATATCCAAGGGAATGGGGGCTGTGGTCAGTCCATAACACTTTCTCTGCTGCTCCTCCTTGGTAGCTCTCTGCTCCTGCTCCTTCCCAGGCTCATCCCACCTGGGCTTCCCATAGGTTGCAAGCTCTCTAAGCGCTACTCTGACATAGCTCTGTATCGGAGGGCCCGCCTTTCAGGGGCTGCTCCAGCATGTGTCCCACAGGTTGCAGTTCCTCCAGCCCTCCTGCCCAGCTGTGGGCTGCTCTCCTTGGTCTGCAGCTCCAGCCAGGGGTTGCTCCTGCAGGGGTACCCATGGGCTGTGGCCTTCTCCAGGCAACAGCCACTCCTACGCCTGGAGATCTGCTCTGAGTGGTGCCCATGGGCTGTACAGAGCCAGCTTGCTGCACCACGGGCTCACTGAGGGCACCCCTGCAGCCTCCCTGCCACCAAAACCTTGCCTAAAGTACTTTTTGTGGCTTATATTCTCTTGTTCACGTGAATCAGTCAATGTTTTAATTTTCAACTGAGAAAAATAATGAATGATACAGTTCCTCAGAGAAGTACTTAGAGTTAGCCAAGTGAAGGACCTCAACACTACATTCATTCCTGATTGTCGCAAGCTATCTTTAACTATTGCAAGATTTTTGTTATGAGAACATAGTGGTTATGTGGCTTTGGTTTGACCTGTAAGCAACCAAAAGTGAAATGTCTCTGCTTTCAATGTTGTTCTTTGTAGTATTTTTTTTCTTCTCCCACAGTTAAAAACTGACAGCTTGAGTGCTGTGCATGACTGATAGCTGCAGTGACTCACCTCAATTTCAGTCTTCTGTTCTTGATTAACTTGCTCGTTTTGTGGGGATTTCCTGCAGTCCTCTGCTTACCGGTGGTTCTGATTACCTTCCTGATGTTTGTCATTCCTGCAGATGTATGTATTCCCCTTTTTTTTTCTTCCTCGAAACCTGCATTAACCTACACAGATACGTGGCCTACGGGCTGAGAGGGGAGCAAGGCTCTGTTCTGCAGGGAGGCACCTATAGCAGCCACCCACTCAGTTTTGATCCACAACTAATGAGATGTTGAGCAAGTTCTTGGTATTCCCTGCATTCCCCGCCTTCCTTTTTTTTATCTTACAGATTTTTGCTGAAACTGTCGAGCTCTGCCCCTCAGTGCTAGTGACCTCGAGTTTTGGAAGGCCACATCTGAGCGAGTACAAAGTTATATCCAGGAGGAGAAGTGCAGTCAGGGAGAAGGGGACTGGTCTAACCTCAGTTGCCCAGACAGTAATCGGTCTCTGCTTGGAATTGGCTCCGCTCTTTTTCTTTTTAATATTTATTTTGGAAGCAGCAGAACTTTGTGGTGTGTAAGCTCAGTAGTGAGACTGACAGTTTGGGGGGAGCTGGATAAGTAAGACTGCATCTTGTGACTTGGCTCTTGCTGTCAGGAGGATGTACAAGGCGTGTGATTTGGGGTTTTTTGAGCACCGTGTCACATGTGCTGTTCTTCTTTAAGACAAAACAGCTTTATTGTCCGTGTTTCAGCATTCACATGCTTTGAATGTGAGGTTGTTAGTTTGGGGGGCTTCCTTATCTTTCGTGAGCAACTTATTGCATTTCTTTTTTTCCTCCAGAAAGTGCTCCCCTTTTCACAGATAAGCAGACTGAGATACTAAATCAAACAGAACAACCTCTTGTTCCTTCCTGGCCTCCATCTACGAGGTGTGTAGTGAAGGAGAAAATTTCCAAGGTTGGAAGTTTGTGAGGTAACATACAGAAGCCATGAGGGGGATTTGGCTGTATTCAAAACAACCAGAAATAGCAGCTTAATAATCTGTGTAATTTCTGCCAAGTAAAATCTGCACTCTTAAAGAAAAATACTGCCCAAAAACTGATGAATATTTCCCTGTACGGAAAAGCTTTGGAGTAGTATAAAGTGCTGTATGAACAAGTTTTTCCTGAGATGAGCTAAAGGTTGTTTTGTAGACTTCTAGCTCTTCCATGGTAGCTGTTAGTGGGCACTTCTGAAAGGGTCCTGTGGATAAGGTAGTTAAACTGCAGGAAAATCAGATCAGCTTCATCGGAGAGGCAGTAAGTCTGCTGCCTGCCTTACACAGCCCTCGGGCTGGGAGCTAAGTGCACCTGGAGGCTTTGTCTGGCTGCGTGGTGACTAAGTTCAGGCACACCTTTTGATGTGGTTTAGCAATTTTGTTCCAGTTAGGGACCCTTCAAAAACACATCTTTTGGAACTCAGCATCAGCACTGCCCGTGTGGCTGGCCAGTCTGAGTTTGTCTAGAAAGGTGCTTCAACAGTCAGAGCCGTTATCATGCTGAGTTTTAGAATCAGGCTGACACCTATTGAGTTCTTGAACCTGTTTCTCTCACGAGTTCTGCTTGTGTATACTCACTGAGCAAATTAAAATGATTTCTTGACACCATTGAGGGCATACATGTGTTCTGTCACATGAGATGAGTGCTTCAGTTCCCTTTGTTTCTTGTCTGGCAGAGTGGTTGGGCTGGAAGGGGCCTCACAGCCCATCCAGTTCTGACCCCCCTGCCGTGGGCTGGCTGCCCCACACCAGCTGAGGCTGACCAGGGCCCACCCACTGTGGCTTTGAGCTTCTGTGGGGATGGGACACCACAGCTCTCTGGGCAGCTGTGCCAGGGCCTCACTGCCCTCTGGATAAAGACTTGCCTCCTGGCATCCAACCTATATCTCCCCCTTGTCTTTTTGCTATCTGCTTGTGTAAAAAGTCTGACAAGGGCAACTGTTCTAAGCGGGGTGCTGCAGACTCGGTTTAGCTCTTACTGTTAAGGTTGGAAAGACTCTGGGGCTGTATTTTCTCGTCCAGATTAGGACTGTGAATTACATCTAAAGTGTCTCTGTTGCTCACTTGAATTCACATATTGGTATGTGTGAAGAAGAATAGCGTTGGATGGCTTAATGAGGAATATGGAGCCCTTCAGCCATTGAGTCATTGTCCAGCTGATTCACAGGAGTTGTTAGCAGACTGCTCACTGGCTCTGGGGATTGTTTGGTGAGGTTAGAAATCAGCTAGAGCTCGAGACCCGGGTGGTACTGAGTGCCACATGAAACAGGCAAGAGCCCTTTGCTTTTTTTTCCAGACTTGGAGGTCCAAGTGATTTAACAGTCATGCAGCCAAGTGCTTGCTGTGCTTGTGCCTGGACTGCTGTCTCCAGGCTTGTCATCCCACCCCACCACCTCTTCACACAAGATTTATTTCTGCTTTTATTCCTTGTTGGATGGTTGGAGGAATAAGAACTGTAATAATTCCTGCAAACTCCTCTGGTGCTCTGTGTTCACTTTAAGTTCGTAGAGGTAAATATAAAAACACTGCTGGATCTCTTATTTTAACTAGAGACATTTTCTATAATCAGATAACAATGAAGAGAAAATTTTAAGAGTTTTATTACATCTTCTAGTTTCAAACTTTGTGTCTAGATAAGCTTAACATCTGCATGAATAATGTAATTCAAAAGAATGCTTATGAAATGGCTGACTTGCCTCATTTACTTGTTGCTTTCAGGGCAATAGACTGAGCATGAGATCATGGGAATTCTCTGTTCTGCTTATGAAAGCCAGGGTGGCTGGAGAAAGATGCCATTGGTGTTTGAATTGGAAGCACAGTACTTGAAGAGAAACATATTCTTAAAAAAAAAAAAGGCAGTGGCTTCCAATTCCACTCAACTGTTGCGCAGTGCATTCTTGAGCTCTCTGCTGATGGAGTGGTCTGATACAATGGCTGCTAGCCCATAATTTGTTTGGAAGATGCTTTCCTGTACTAAATGGTGGTTTTGAGGCAGTGGGCTTAGCCTTGAAATGGGTTGAAAGAAAAGGAAGGAACAGTTGTTGAGTTTAAAGTTGTGAGGAGGGGACAAGCCCCTGCTGTGTTTGCTTTGAGTTTGGATTGTGATCTCTGTCGCAGATGCTCTTTCCCTGTTTCTCTTAGAAACCTGAGTGCTTTCAGTGTATGTTTGGGGGGTTGCCCCAGCAGGGAAGGTGTGTGAGATGAAGGCTGGCTATCATAAAAGAATAAAAATGAAGATGTGAATAGTGGGGTATCATGCTGAAGGTAAGGTGTCCCTCTCCAAAAGAGAGGAATGCAAAAATCTAGGAGGGGACAGAAGGGAAGGAACCACGGGAATGTGGCTTGGGAAAACCTAGGTCAGCTCAGTTCATTGAAGACCACAGAGGAGGGAATGAAGCAGGAATGCCAGACGGATCATTAAACTCAAATAAAAAGTATGAACTCTGGGATTGCTATGTGGCTCCAGCCCTTCAGGCGGGCTCTGTTCACCTCTGTGTTTTGTTTAGGATGGCACTTCATCTTTTATGTGTAATAAATCACTGACATCAGTTCATTTTCACAGTATGGAAATTTAACAGAAAAAGTGGGGTTTGCGTGTTACGAATCCATTTATTTCCACATCTGTCTGATACCTGAATTAGGTGACTGATTTATGTCTAGCAGCAGCATGTCTTAGAGTTAATTACATGTTGCAAGTAAAATTAAAAGCAAACAAATTTAGGAAGAAGGAAATGTTAACAAGTGCATTCTTGTTTCGGTGTCCCAGGAACTAGGAGTGCCCCGTTTCAGCTGTTACTCTAACAGAACGTCTTACTCATCACACAGCTCTGCAGCTCTTGTTCTTGCCCCTTGCTGAGGTGGGGTGGGACTTCTGAAGTTCTCTTTGCCTAGCAAATAAAACTAATTTCTTTAGCAGTCTTTTCAGGTCACAAAACCGAGACACGAGTCATTCTGGCTGGCCACAGCAGTGCCTGCATCGTGCTCTTAGCTGTGGCTTTCCCCTGGCTTTGGGGCAGTGCTTTGTGAGTAGGAGTGGAAAGCAGCAGTGGTACCCCTCAGGCAGACCTTGGCTCCGAGCAGCACAGCGTCACTGGACCTCTGGTTTAATTAAAAAAAAAAAAGACTATTTTTTTGTCTTTGTTTCTCCCTGCTTGCCCCTAGGTGCAGCCATTTGTGAGAAGATGCTGTGCTGTGAGCAATCAGTTTCAACATCCCACAAGGGAAGGTGGTGGAAACTCGCTTTTGCATATAGCCTGGAATGCTTGGTAATCGATTGCAGGTGCTCTCGATCTGTGTGTTGTAAACAGAAATCAGGGAATTGCAATTGTGCTGCCATTCCCGTGTTGCCAAATGGCAGGGAGGGGCCACGTACTAAGGAGCAGCCCAGGAGCTGTGGCCTGGTGGCTTCTATTGGGAGAACACATGGACAGATTGGCCTCCTGTCAGCAGGCTGTGGGGTCCTGCCTTTGGTGCTGTGTCCTGGTGTGGGACTGACAGGGCTGTGATGGAAGCACAGAATGGCTTAGGTTGGATGGGACTTCAAAGCCCACTCAGTCCCAACTCCCTGCTGCACCCTTTTAGTTTTTAAACCATTGCCCCTTATCTGTCACTATCAGACCATGTAAAAAGTCAGTCTCCCTGCTGTTCGTGAGCTTCCTTTTAAGTACCAGAAATTCTTAAGTTTCAAAGCACAACAGGACTTGGAGGAAAAGGGTGATTTTTAAGAATAAAGAAAGAATAGAGACCCTTCTGCCTCCTATAAGCTGTGTCTGGCTCCTCACTTGGAGCAGGTGAGGAAAACTGTGAACTGGGAATAGCAGTGTCTGTGGAAACCTGCAAATAGCAAGGAGTCTGTTATCACCTGTGGAAGCAAAGGCAAGCATCTTGCCTTGTTATGGGTGCTCCAGAAAGGAGGAGCGTAGGTTGTTGTGTGTATGCAGGAGGCCTTATCAGCTAGAGTGACTGCTGTTTGCCAGAGGTGCTTGTGTCCTTGTTAGATTTGCAAGCATCTACTGAATATTGACTTGAAATTGTAATTTTTGCATGATTTTTGTACCCTTTGTTTCCCTCCTCTGAAGAAGTTTTCTTCTTTGGACGTGGGAAGTTGGAGTTCTGTGTGGTGATAAGTGACTGGGGAGCATGGAGGTGCCTGGCTAGTTATTTGTGATGGATGAAGCTATGCAGCTATCTATTTTCTGGCTGCTGTTGGATGGAGAAGTAATAACTGCAGCTCCGACCTGCTGTGAATTTGGTAGAAGTTTCCTTAGCTTAAATCATGTTTTGCCTTGGATGGAATGGGGAGCAGCAGGTGAAGATGAGAAGCTATTCATCCCAGAGCAATGGGGTGTGTTCTTTCCTGCTTGCTTTCCAGGAGGGCATGAGCTCTGCACAGCCATAGCAATGATGGCCTAGTTACTCTAAGAGTGCTCTAAGAAGTCAATTAAATTCTATTTCTCTCTGATCGCATCTTTTGCTTCGTGCAGTGATTTCTACGTGACTGCACAAAATGTACCTTTACAGAAATGTACAGCAGTTATCCTAAAACGAGAGCAAACTGCCATCTTGCTATAGCAGGCTCTCGTTGGCTGTTTGATGTGTGCATTTGTGAAAGACTAAAAGCCATCAAACTTTGTTTTTCTCTCAGATGCAGTTGAATCCATGCTGTCAGACTATGACATCCTTTCTCAGTCCAGTATCCAGCAGCACTCACTGAAGAAGAGAGACCTCCAGCCTGAGACTCACGTAGAGAGGCTTTTAAGTTTTTCAGCCCTGCAGAGGTAATTAATCAGCAGTGAAATAATACTGTCTTTCAGTTTGTGATGAATAACACACAGTCCCAAACTCAGAAATAATTATTGTGTTTTCTATCTTGACTGTCCCTTTTTTCTTTTAAGCTAGTGGTCTGCGTGGCTGTGTGAATGGCTTCAGAGAGACTCAGGAAACAAAAACATGTCAGGATTCTGGTTGTTGAAATGGCAGCGATCTGTGTTTGCTCTTGCTTTGTTTTTAGGTTTAGTTTCAGGCAGACTGCTCTCACAGATGGGGTTGGATTCCACTTTTACCTCATCTTGGTAACGCTGTCTAACTTGATTTTCCTTTGGTTACTGGAAATCTGTGCCTTCAGTTTGGGAGAAGTGCCATATTGCCCGAGAGATTTTTCTTTTGTGGTGATGTAATCTTGTTCCTACCGTACATAAGCTCTGTATTCAAGAAAACCACTTTTCACCAGATGTGAATCATAAGCCCTGGTGAAAGGGGAAGGAGAGATTAAAAAAAGTAAACGGAAACTTTGAGAAAAATGAAAATAGATTAACAAATCTCCTTACCTGCTTTTCCTTTGGTCAGATACGTTAGCAGTGTCTGGTTTTGCTTGAATGCATATGGGAAAAGTGCGTCATGAGCAATCCTTGATTCTTGTGTTATTTTTCTTATTTTGTTTAAAATTGAACATCTTTAGCACTTAAAATGCCCTATAGATGTACTAATGATTTACAGTTCTGAGTTACATCATATATACTTTTATAGTTTGCTTATCAGATTCAGTGTTTCTTAACTTCTTCTGGACCTTCAGTAAAATGGAAACTTCTGCGTGTGTCTTGCTTAAAAATAAATGGAAGTCAATTCTTTTACAGGCACTTTAAATTATACTTAACTGCAACTGCTGAACACTTTTCAGAAAAATTTCAAGCATTAATTGTGGATGGTGAAGGCAAGGAGAAGGAGTATCGTGTTCAATGGCAAGACTTCTTCACTGGACATGTCGTTGGTCAGTACGGGCGCGTCTGCGTGTCGGTGCTGAGAAGGCACGGCTGTGCCTGAGTCATTGGGCCACAGTAAATGCTGTGTTGCACTCATTTTCATCAAACACGGTTAGGATGAATATGCAAACTTCATTCTTGTGCCCCTCTGGTTTTCTGGCGGTTTGGTTTATTTTACTTTTATTTATTTTTTTGTTTTTTTAAGCTGTTGTACCAAGCTTCTGAGATTGGACTCTTCAGCTTGGCAGCGTGTGAATATACAGTTTGCACAGGCAGCAGCTGATTTTGTTTGTTTATTTTTGAAGATTATTAAGAGTCTTTAATTGCACCTAGAATGTGGGGCTTCAAGCGTTTCTTGTCACAGAATATAAATCCCAGGTAGTGTTGGTGCAGCACTGCCTGTGTTGTTATGCTAAACTACTCTAATATGATTCAGTGGAGGCTACTTTTCTGGAAAGAAGGGGTGTTTTTCTCCACTTGTGTCTAGCAGTAGCGCTTCTGCTAAGCTGTTTTGATTTTTGTTGTCTTTCGGTGTGGTGGAATTCTTCCACTGGAGTGCACACTGATGCGGTGATACTGCTGGATGGTAATGGTAAGATCTGGGCTGCCTTTGTTACCAGAATTACCCGTGTCCAATCCCCAAGGTGTCCCTAACAGCACCCAAAAATTATCAGTTAAAGCCAAGCCTTAATGACTGTGACCATTGGGAAATTAAGATAGAGGTAGGAGGGCTTGTTCATGTCTTTTTTGTCTTTCTAGAATGTTCTCCAGAGATTGAAGTTGATCTGTCTGAAGTTTTAAAAACTGAATTAAAAAAATAAATCAGTGTCTTTGTAAAATCAGTGTTTTTGTAGGAATGCATGGAGCTAACTTTTTCTTTTTAATCTTTATGTCAAAGGGGAGCATAATTCCAAGGTTGTGGCACACATTGGGGATGAAGACTTTACTGTAAGAATCAATACTGACGGAGAAGAATACAATATAGAGGTATGCCGTAAAGGGAATATTCAACAAGTCTGTCTTTTTCCTGTGGGTGTTTCTGTTTCTAGCTGGTCACAGCAACACTCTGCAGCTCAAAATAGAAATGGTGATGGTGGTGGCATTTGTTTTAGAGTTAGTTGGAAAGAGGAATGAAAATGGAAAACCTTTTTTACTTCAGCAAGTATTGAATTTTATTAGTGAGCTCCTTTCTGCGGCATTTGCATCTTTTAGATCCATCAGAGGGAAGCAAGATCTTAAAGAGGGGATTTTAGAAACAGAAATGGATAACATTGGTAGTTAGTGGTGGCCGTGTCCTTTAGAATAATGAACCATGCAGCCTTCTGAGCAGGGTTAAGGTTTGAGTGTTCCAGCACTGACTTTGCTATGGCTTGAATTTTTTTCCTTTCTTTGAGGTTTGTTTAAAAATCGGCTTATTTCTCTGCTCCCTTCTTTCTGTTTTTATTGTGTTATTTTAAACTACTCTATACTAAAGGTATAATTAAAGACTACCCTAATTACTCATTCAGAGCAGTGTATTCCCAGACACAAGCTGTTAAATGAACGAATAACAGTAATTATGGCTAAGTGTTATTATGGATATTGTAATTGTTTTCTAACCCAAGGATATTCAGAATTATAGGTAAGCCTGAAAAAGATGGTCCCATTCATGTATGAAAGTGTGATTAGAATATACAAACTACTCTGCTTGTGCACTGAGAGCAAATAGTAGCTGTTTGATCACGATATAAAGCATTTTTAGTGTTTGTGGTCCAAGAATAATATAAGCATATCTCAATTTTCTGTTTAGTACTCATTGAGACTCCGGGTTGTCCACACATCCCCATGTCAGCTTTGGCCCCTCACCACCCCGACATCATACCCCCGTGTGTTGGTGGCTGCCAGAGACCGTTCCCAGAAGGCAGTACTGACAGAACTGTCCCAGTGTTGCCTTCCTTTACTTCTACGGTCCTCACTGCTGGAAGGAGCTGGGAATCTTAAGTAAATCCCTTGTGCTTCCTGCCTTGCCTTGGATGTGGAGTATTTACTCTGTTTCATGGCTCATATGAGTTGTATGAAGTTCAGAGAGTGCTGCCTCAGACCCAGAGGGGACCCAGAGCCAAGTGATCTGCAGGGTGGTGTTGGACTGTGCTGCTTGGCCTTGCCCAGAGAACAGCTCCTGGGTGGGTTTTTGTTGGTGTTGCTGTAGATGTTACTTACGTGCTGTCACTTCCCTATCATTATATGTATCTACAATGCAGTTAGGTTGAGAATTTGTGGTTTTCTTGGATTTTTTTAGGAGTTTTCACTTCTAAGTGACTAAGGAATACTGAAGAGTCTGCCTCCAATGACATTTTGGTGTGCAATTGGATATCCTCTGCTATCTAGAAGATAACCCCTGTGACTCCAGTCAGTACATTCATTAGCATATTCTAGCTGTCTCCTCCCCTAGCTCCTAGTAACAGAGGGAACAGAGGAGCTTGAGGTGCCTCCTCAGGCTGCTTTTATTCCAGAGGGAAATTACAGCTCCCTCTCCTACAGCATTATCAGGTGGCTGCTGCTGCTCTCTTGAGACCATCTTAGATCTTCGTATGCGTGTGGACCATAAAGAGTAGAATTCAGTTGGCATTCTTGGCACTGTAGTTTTGTTGGTGGATGTATTTCTTCTGGGTGAAGTTATTATAGTGCAATGTGTGTGTGTGTACACATAAAGCTGGGGAGACTTGGCTCTGTGGGTGTATGTGTATGTATTGTACTTAAGTCTTTGCATTGGCTGTGTTCCTGACTACCTGCATTTCTGCTGCTCTTGTGCTCTCAGCCCCTGTGGAGGTTTATAGATGATGTTCAGGATGAAAGATTGCTGGTCTACAGATCTGAAGATATAAAAGACTTCTCGCGTTTGCAGTCTCCCAAAGTATGTGGTTATTTAAAGCTGAACGAAGAGGAGCTTTTACCTGAAGGACTGGAAGAGAGTAAGCAAAATGAAGGTGAGCCTCCATACCCTGTGAGAGCAGAACATTCAAGATGAGCACTTGAATTCCATTTGTGTGAGCAAGTGAGATCACCTGCTCTGGGCAGTAATCTGTGTTGCTCCTTCCAGTTTAATTCTTTGAGGTCACTGGTTCAGAGGGGAAAGCAGTACCTGTTTTCATGCTCTTTCCCCTCAGCCCCTCATACAACTAAGCCCAACATGCTGAAAGGAAGAAACTGTCCCTAGCATTATGTTTCTTCCTGGCTTATTGAAAGGATGACCAGCTCTATCCAAGTGTAAGTGAAGTACAGGAAGCTGTTTTCTTGGCCTGAAGTACCATTTGTTGTGACAGCTCGCAGCAAAGTAGGTAGGATTTTTAAGGTGAACACTAAAACAACCTTATACTTTTGTGCTCTAGGGCCCACTTGGTATCTATAGGCACTGTAATAATTCCTCTTGAGCTATGAGTCTTACAGTCCCACTTTATCTTCTACTGCATCACAGGGATGGGGATAATGACTGGGGACAGTAGGAAGAGTTGTTAGGACAGAAACTGATGACTCTGAAAACTCTGTAGGTAAATTTATTCAGTAACTATTTCATCACTATGCATCCCATTCCTTACAACACGTCTGAGGACTGTTAGGAAGACAAAATTCAAGAGTCCTCAGCTCCACCCAAAATCAAGCAACCAAAAAATCCCACCCAGTATCACATTCAAGACTCAGTTCTTAGACGTGGCCGTAGAGAGCTTGTTGGACGTTTGATTGTTTCTATGCACATCAGCAAGCATCCACCGGGAGAAAAGAGCCATTCCAGAGAGCTCCAAAGACACGTGCAAGATGTTGGTAGTGGCAGATCATCGGTTTTTCAAGTACATGGGCCGAGGGGAAGAGAGTACTACTATAAACTACTTGGTAAGTAAATATACTGTTAGAGTTTGTTGGAGTAACTGGAGAAAAGTGATTCAGTAGCTGTATCAGCACAGAGCTTATGCAGATCTCTTACAGCGTATGTGCGTTGTGTCTGTGTGCCTTTTACCTGGGAAAACACTCATGCATTGAAAGTGTTTTATAGTGGTGACACTGTAATTTCAAATAGCCTTCAGTTTACCTGCTGTAAGGAGCCTGCTTTGGCGGGGGTGTTGGGCTCGATCTCTTGAGGTCCCTTCCAATCCTTATGATTCTGTGATTCCAACCCCTTCCCTTTGCGTGCTGCATGTCGTTGAGCTGTTTTATATTTTTGATGAGAATTCTAGAATCTCTTGGACTTGGAATTCCAGTGTAAATGGTCTGGATGTGTTTAAAATTCACACGGGAGGCAAAAACAACTTGTACAGTTTCTCAGCTTCATCCAAGATTCTCTGTCCAGGAGAGCAGAGTTTGGAATAGGAGCAGTAAACAGCCTGGTTGCATGCGTAGTTGTGAAATAGAACACCTGCTTACAGCAGGAGTGGTTTTAGGACATGAGAGAGTAAGAAGCTAAACTACTTGTGAAAATACATTGTTTCTTAGGAGTCTTTGAGTCCAAATCTTTGATGTACTCATCACCCTGTGCTATCTTTTCCTGGCTTTTTGACCTTTCTGTTCCCAGAAATGTTTACGTTCCCCAGGTAATAGAGCCTTAGTTCATCTGTTTGCAGAGTTTATCTCAGCATCTGACATGATTCTTAGAGTCTTAACCTGCTGTTGTGTTTCGTGAGTACATGTGTGCTGTAAACAACACAGGGATGGAAGAAGTGAAGTACGAGCTATTATTAAGTGACTGTAAATGTCATTCTTCATTCTGAGCAAGTGTGATGCTCTGTGTCTAGTAGAAGGTGGATTTTAAGTAGGTCAGAACAGCTGAAAAAGGGAGATATTGATTGCGAGTGCCCATGAGAGACTTTCTGGAACCCTGTGCTTGAACTGTAATAAGGAAAATGGTCGTTTACTGCCTGCAAAAGGGAAGGAGGCCTCAAGGGTCAGCTGAGTTCAGTGCTAAAACAGAACAGTAAAAACAGCTTCCTCCTCTGCCCGTCCCCTCAGAGAAACCTAGAAAACCACTTATGTGAACAAAATATTCCTCAAGATGTCTTGTTTTTAATGTTACCTCTTCCCCTGCACTGATGAAAGTGATAAAGGAAGGTTTGGACTGCTTTTTTTGTGCTGGAAAGTTTTTGGAGGTATTTGGTAGTACTTTTTGCATCCGTGTGCTGCTGTGGCTCACTGGGCGTGTCTGTTGTGTTTAATGAGGTTCACTTTTAATTTGAAGTGTTTCCAGATAAATGCTGCAGCTTCTTGGAGTGTCTTAAACTTCAAGTACACGGAAGCTTAGAACTGTTGTAACTCGTTATTCTTTCCTGCATAGATTGAACTGATAGACAGAGTAGATGACATCTACCGAAATACTTCCTGGGACAACGAGGCCTTCAAAGGTTACGGCATACAGATAGAGCAGGTGGGTATTCAGTGATCTATGCTAAGGGCTTCCAAGTTAAAATGTAAGAACTCTTCTTAGGTGTCAGGGTTTTTGACTGTTTTGTCTAGATTGTAGATGAAAATAATTAAGTCTTACTTACTAACTGCAGGCAGCAGCACTAGGAAGTAGTGTCTTACCAGAGGTGGTGTTAATGGTTTGACAGCATGTCTATTTTCAGTTCCTTGCAGCTTTTGAGATGGGAGTTCTCTCTTCCTGTACCTAATCTCTATTCAGAGATGCAGTTCTTGTTTCTATCAGGCATACTGTTACACACGCACTTATTCTTTCTTTTGGTGGCTAGTGCTTAGCTGATAAAGCACAAGTGCACCTCAGACATGTGAAAGAAACGCAAATCCTGCTCGAATGCCTTTAACCATTGCAGTTAAGCATAATATCGTGGTAGTGTAGAGGCTGGTTTAGGGTTGAATAAAGTGGAGCCAGTTCATTTGATAGCTCCTGGAAGTTAAAGCATAGACATTTGGCAGAGGACGTTAAAAAAGAAGAGGAATATGTCTGCACTGAGTACTGCAAGAGCTGCCACGTGTCACATAGGGACACCCATGCTATGAGCTAGCTGCCCATTTGCTGGGCATGGCTCTTCAGGAGCAAGGGAGGAGAGCTGATTGAGGGGCAGGAGGGGAGCATACTGCCCTAATGCTAGTCTACTGGGAAAGCAGATCCTGTATAAAATGTTCTAGTTAACAGTAATTCCACTGTGTTCAGGATCTATTAATTCTGTGAGTCCTAGCTGCTAAAGGTTTGTTTTTTTTTATGTAACATGCCTCTTAAATCACAGTTTTTTTGTGAAGACTGTTGATGTTACTCTGCAAGGGCTGATGTAGGTGCTCGTGGTCTGGTACCTTAGCTAGCAGAAGCTGAAAGCCTAACATTGTGAGCCTGCTGAATCTGAGTTTTTCTTCTTGCAGATCTATTGAGACATTTAGGATTGCATTGAGAACTTTTCTGTAATTATGAAATTGACCAAAATTCTTCTACGTTGTTGTCGCCCTTTTTGAAATGTAGATTATCATCCACAGTGAAGCAAACCATGTGGAACATGGAGAAAAGCATTACAATATGGCAAAAAGTTATCCGGATGACAAGAAGGATGCCTGGGATGTGAAAATGCTGCTAGAGGTAGGCAGTAACCCTTGGAAAAATTGTCTTTAAAAGAAATCTACTTGCACGGCTGTTCTGCAGTAGTGAATGGAACTCCTCCACTTTCTTCCTGTGATGATTACTAGCTTGACTTAGTCTAACATTTATACATAGCAAGGGTCTCCTTTGTGTGTAGTGATGGAGTGCACACCAACTGGGATTATTATGTAACTCGAGTCAGGAAAGCAGTCCTGGTACATCTGGCTCAAGACTGACCACCTTCTGACCTTCACAACATTAGTGCAGTTGGCTTTTCCCTCTAGGTGATAAGGGGGAAATGAATTGGCAAGTTACATAAATGAATGTGTAAAATGTATGTGGATATTCATTTAAATTTTGTCAGATTTGTAGGACAGATGATCATCTGTTTTTGTCTGACTTAACCAGATTTGGAAGGTCCCTGGCTTACTACATAACTTATCTATAGATTTCTGGTATGTACCATGAAGCATTTTACAGAGAACATACTTTTTTTTCCTCTTTAAAGCAATTCAGCTTTGATATTGCTGAGAAAGCAGCTCATGTGTGCCTTGCTCATCTCTTCACGTACCAAGATTTTGATATGGGAACACTTGGACTGGCCTACGTTGGCTCTCCCAGACCTAACAGCCATGGTGGCATTTGTCCTAAAGGCAAGACTTCCTTTTCTTCCTTTCCAACTGTGACTTGAAAGCAACTTCTTGTTTGTATTTAGTCCTCTTCTAGCTTTCATGAAGCATAACGTTTTATTTGCACAGTCTGTAGTGGTTGTCTTTTGGGTAGAATTGATGGCCGTATTCTTGGCTGGAGATGAAAAAAGAGGGAAGGGGGGTGGAAAATGACAAGGCTGTGTGGAGTGGAGAAGCTCAGTGAAAGCCATTGCATCCTCACTAGACCAAGTTCCACTTTGTGTGGGTGCGTCTTGCTGCAGTTCTGGAATGGCAGATGCTGTTGTCTTGGAAATTTCTTGTATTGTCCCCCTTTGCTGCGATGCATGAGCTGTTGGTGCTGTGCTTGAAAGAATTCCCACTGGAGAAAGCTGGCAAGAGGCTCAGTGCTGAGTCTGTGAGAACAATAAAGCTGTTCATTGTGCTAAACAAAGAATAGTTGCCTATCCACCTCCTAGGAAGGAAAAAAAAATAAAAACAAGAAAAACACTTGTCAGCTTGTTCTGTTTCTGTCTCGCTTCTATAGCTTATCACAGTCCGATTGTGAAGAAAGACATCTATCTGAACAGTGGCTTAACCAGCACCAAGAACTATGGGAAAACCATCCTCACAAAGGTAAGAGAGCATCTCTGTGGAGGGTTTGGTGTATGTACTTGTTTGCTGGTGATGTGTTTAGTGGAGTTGTGATGATGCTCTGTGCTTTCAGATGGAGTCAGATCCCTGGGGACGGGGATGTAGGTCGCAGAGCTCTTACTGCTGTTTTTGTCCTGGTTGACAAAGGGAGTTAGGATTGAATGCAGTGGCAGATTGGATTCACTGGGGAGCAGCAATGGGGAAATGCAGCTGTTGTCTAACAGGGTCTGTCCAAAAGTTATTCAAAACCAAGTAGGATTTTTGATATGTGAAGATTTAAATGTGTTTTAGTGCCAACAAACAAAAAGTCACTCTTAAACAGGACAGGCGATATTACACAGCCAGCAGACTTACAGCAAGAATTAAATCAGCCTGACTGAAATAAGGGCTTAATGTGTTTGTAATTACATTCATCCTCAGCATGCAGATGGAAGATAGCATGCACTGGGCTTGTTCTTTGTGAAGGTAAAGCAGTGCTAGTAGTGCAGGTGTAGCAGGAGCTCTCATTTGGACCTTCTAATGAAATTCATCTGCCTGTGCTTTGTGTGTGCATGTATCTTGAGTAAGCAGTGCAGAGAACACTGTAATAAGCAGGGTGCTAATACCAATATAAATTGGTATTTTTTTCATAGCTGATGAGACAATAAAGAGATAAAAACCTCAGGATGAGCTTTGTCTTGCTCGAGAAGATAGCAGAGCAGTGTCTGCATTTGCAGCTAGCAGATCTTTGCAGCGGGGCATGTTTTTCTCCTGCTGACTTCTCAACTGTGCTTTGCTGTAGACCGATTATAAAGGGAATTCATAATTGATGTGTGGGCTAAAACTTGGCGCAGAAGCTGTCAAGAAGCTAGGGGAAAAAAAGACAGAGAAGCTTTGTGCTGGAGGGGTGCTGACAAAGAGCTCTGGCTGTTGCCATGCTATTTGCATTCGTTGTTCAGTCTCCAAGCTGGAGCCCTGTCCTGAGCAACAAAGGAAATTGAGTTTGACGTCGTCCCGGCAGCAGTCACAAAGCTTGGGCTGAGGCAGTGGGCACGTACAGACTTTTCACAGGGAGACTTTTTGCACAGCGTCTGATCTGACTTAAAAAGAAAAGGAA
This sequence comes from Callipepla californica brunnescens, assembly GCA_023055505.1. Taxonomy (NCBI): domain Eukaryota; kingdom Metazoa; phylum Chordata; class Aves; order Galliformes; family Odontophoridae; genus Callipepla; species Callipepla californica. The sequence continues at coordinate 10,310,183 of JALIRH010000007.1, forward strand.
TCTGCTTAAAACCCTCCCACAGATGAAATGCCATGAAGCACTGATGTGACCTCTGGGCAGCTCTCCTGCCCTGGCTCACTTGTTGGGCACACTCAGTACTGAACACCAGCAGCAGTGACTGTTACCTCACCAAACCTCCTTCTCTGTCACAAACCACCCAATCTCCTGAGGTTAACATATTTCTGTGCCATTTTCCTTTGTCACCTTGTGAACTTGACACCACCTGCTGGCCAAGGCCATGCAGAGAGGTGCTGTGCCACCACATGGATCAGCTGTTTAAAATCAGTTTTTGATATTTGGGTATCTGCTTTGTGTTGAAAACATAACTGAATAGGTATTCTCGGGCAGCACTCTGCCTTTAATAAGGCCTTAGCATTCAGACCTAGCCTGGCACTTGCCTTTGGATGCCAGCCATCATTGTGCTTGCCTTTAGTTCTCCATTACCATTTCCTAGAAGGAGGGAAGTGGCTTTTTCATCTCAGTGCGTTGTAGAATTGCAGATGACTTAGAAGTAGTTGGGATCTTCTGTCCTGTGCTGCTCAGAATGATTTATTTCAACACCATTTGTTTTAATCCCCAAACAAGGAGGCTGACTTGGTTACAACACATGAACTTGGACATAACTTTGGAGCAGAGCATGACCCTGACAGTCTGCCAGAGTGTGCCCCCACGGAAGACCAGGGAGGGAAATATGTGATGTATCCCATTGCTGTCAGTGGAGATCATGAAAACAATAAGGTATGGTTGCATAATTTTGCTTCCACGTGCAGTCTTTGCTGTGGTCACTGACCTCTTACACAGGAAGAGTATTTAGTTAACGATTCTTGTACCGTGAAGCATAGGGGAATTTAATGGGTTAGCCATAAAGAGAGAGCATAACTTCTTGCAGTTGGGTTCTCTGCGAGATGAGCTGATCTTTTGCTTTCTGAGTTTCTCTGAAATTCATGGTGTGTCCAGGTACTATTGGTAATCAATTGTGGCTGTGGCTGCTTTCCCATCTTATTTTTTTTCCTAGCTACCAAAATGGCAGCATGGAGGGAATGAATGCTTTCTGAGGCACTAGAATTTAGAGCTCTGAAGAGGCTGAGGCTGTCATAGGTGTACTTATTAAGGGTATGCTCCTCAGTGCTGCTCTTTCCCTTTATGGCTCTCCAGATGTTCTCGAGCTGCAGCAAAAAATCCATCCATAGGACCATAGAGATCAAGGCCCAGGAGTGCTTCAAAGAGCGCAACAACAAAGTGTGTGGGAACTCCAGGGTGGATGAAGGGGAGGAATGTGATCCTGGCCTCTTGCACCAGCAAGCTGATCCCTGCTGCTCTGCAGACTGCAAACTGAAGGATGGTGCCAAGTGCAGGTAAGGGAAGATGCACTGCAGCATCTCATACGTGAACTTCTTTCTCTGCCTTTTGTCGTGCTCGTACTGCTTCAGAATGTATGAATAAATGCTCAATATTTCTTCCTTTCATTTTGATCTTTTCACAGTGACCGGAACAGCCCCTGCTGTAAAGGCTGCCAGTTTGAAAGTGCCCAGAAAAAATGCCAAGAAGCCATAAATGCCACTTGTAAAGGAGAGTCTTTTTGCACGGGTAGGACAGCGCTCTGTGCTTGCTTCATCAGCTGGCCAAGTGCTCCAGGCTCAGTGTCCTGTTCCATCAGCTTTCAAGCGTAGCACCCTGTGTTCATCCAGTACAGCTAATTTTAGAGGCCAGTTAAGCACTGTGAAACTGCTCTGTAAGAAGTTCCTTTGTAGTTCAGGAGCCACTTGATGATTTACTGCTCAGGAGAATGTGAAAAATGTTTATTTCTGCTTCCTCCCCTGTCTCATCTTCCCTCTAAGGAAAGGAAAGGGGCAAGGTACAAAACAGGGCAGGTCTCTGGAAGGGGCCAAGGATGATCTGAATCTCGCCATAGGAAGGGTGGAATTACTGCAGCTCTGTTTCGTTTCCCCACTTGTTTACTTCTCTGTAACCTTTTCTGGAGGCAAGGGGACAGGTCAGGGCAATGCCATTCTGCTGACGGGCCCTGCAGGGTCAGCTGTGTGCTGCTTGCTCTCCAGAGAGCCGTGATGCCTTCTGCTCTAACACTGCCCTCCTGCCCTTTTGCCCCCTGTCCGCAGGGAACAGCAGTGAGTGCCCTCCTCCTGGGAATGCTCCAGACGACACGATCTGTGTGGACATGGGGAAGTGCAAGGATGGAGAGTGCATCCCCTTCTGCGAGAGGGAGAAGAACCTGCGCTCATGTGCCTGCAATGGTGGGTGGTGTGGGACTGCAGTGAGAGGTGCTGCCTCAGCCCTGCTCCCCCTGTAGAGCTGGTTGCTCTCTGTTGGAGAGCTGAGCATATGTGGATCCCTTCAGGGTTGTTGGTTTGTGGGGTTTTGTTATAACTTCATTTTAGGTTTAGTATTTTCTGTTTGGACTCAAAGTTGGACTCTGCGATTCTTGTGGGTCTCTTCCAGCTTGGGATATTCTATGGAAAGGAATGGAAATGTTCTCTTGTCCTCTGGTGGTCTTGGTTGAAGATGTTAAAATGAGATAGGGAGGGGGCATTCCCACCATCCTCTTCCTCAGCCATAGAACCAGAAGGGGAAAGTCTGGCTGTTCTGCTAGTGAGAAGATGCCAAACAGCCTCTGGACCAAATGTGACCTCCACAGAGTGGGTAGAGAGAGATCTCAGAAGCCAAAGTGCCTTGAGAGCATAGGATCCATGAGCCCTGCTACTGCATACCTGCCTGTGCTGCCTTTGTGTCGATGAGCTGCAGTGCTTGCTCGATCTTCATCTTATCTCCTAAGTGTGGTAGAGCCGCTGGGAGAAAGAGGAGGACTCCACAGGGTATGCCCAGGGACATAGTGTGAGCCTGTCCATTTCAGGCAGAGGATATAGCTGAGGAGGTGGGTTCCTTGAGGACTTGAAACCCTAGAAGTATTTAAATCCATCTTGGATGGACACATCTGGGACTTCCTCAGCTGCTATCGGTTGCTGCAGCCTTGTGGTATCAGCGTGCAGGGCTGGGGGCTGTGTGGGGCTGTGCGTGTGCCTGGCTGTGGGTTGCTGGGGCTGACGGTGCTGTGCTGCTTTCTTGCAGAAACAGATAACTCCTGCAAGGTGTGCTGCCGGGACGAGCAGGATCGCTGCACGCCGTACGTTGATGCCAACGACCAGTTCCTGTTTCTGCGCAAGGGGAAGCCTTGCACCGTGGGCTTCTGTGACACAAATGTGAGTGTTCTTGGGTGCCAGTGCGCTGCACGGCCTGCTTTTGTGGCTGGATGTCAGAGTCATCTGTAATATGGGCTGTGCTGATAGGGAGAAGGCGAAGCTCTGTCGCTCTCAGGCCTGGATGCAGTGAGGCCCAGGGGGCAGTGGGTCCCCTCCAGCCCAGGGCAGCTGGTGCTGTGGGTGTGCTGGCGGTGTGCACAGCTGCCTTCAGCTCCTGGGGGCTGACAGGGGAGCTGCAGAGGTGAAAGGTCAAGATCTGGACCCTTTCACCTCTCTATGGCATAAATGTTAGCTGAGTTAATTCTGACTGAAATAAACCAGGTCAGAGAGCAAGCTCACAAAGATCTGGCAAGCAGTGAGCCTTTGCTGCTAGCGCAACAGTGACCTCAGCTACATGGCCTGCGTGCAGTCTGCAGGCCTGGCAAACTGTGCTGGATTTTGTGTTGGCAGAAGTGAATTGTGGGAGGCACACCCCAGTCCTGCTGCAGAACAGAAAGGGCAGTAATGCTCAAAGGTGTTAAAGCAGCACGGATCTGGAAGCCAGTCTGTAAGCGTGGGGTCCTGAGAGCTGTGGCCTCCTTGGGCAGTGGGAGCTGAGGCTTCAAGCTCTCCAGAAGCTTCGGTTTTGTGTTCCCTAAAGTGGCAGGGGATGCAGCACTTCCATGTTTCAGCAGTTACAGCTGGACCTGTTCAGACAGCAGCGGGATTGAAGCTGTCAGAAATAAGGGCAACGAAAGTGGAGCAGTGATGCTGGGATGAGCGTAAATCCATTCGCAATGTGTCAGAAGTGCTTCTGTGTCTCTGCAGCTTTTATTTCAGTACAACCTCTGCATCCTTTTCCCTCTCCCAGAAGGAAGTAGTTCGTGTTAACACAGCCCAAGATCATTTTGTAAATAGGTGCTTGCTTTTACAGGGCAAATGTGAGAAGCAAGTACAGGACGTGATTGAACGATTTTGGGATTTCATAGACCAGCTTAGCATCAACACGTTTGGTAAGATATGTAACTGTGTCCTCTGGTTCTTTTGAGTTCTCAGTATGAACTGAAGTTTTGGCAGTGCTGATCTTACCTTGTAAGGCAAGGAATGGGATTATTTTGTTTCTTCACTCTGTTATCTCCTAATCATCTTCCAAGCTTGTAAAAGAGGTGATAGCTATTCCAGGAAGCTTCTTGTCTGAAAACTGGTAAGTAGGTCAATTAGAGAGAAGGAATAACAGTCCCATAGGGGTCGGCTAGATTCAGCGTGGTATAGTTGAAGTGGGCCTCTCAGTGGGGTTTAAATGTCAGCAGACCAGGAAGGGAGCTCTTCATTTCTCTCATCTGATAAAGCCCCCTCCAGCACTGTGCCTGTTGTGAGTCGCAGGCTGGCGGTGTGGAGAGGTCCTGACCCCCTTCGTACAGCCAGCAGGCAGCACCTCCCAGGACAGCTGCTCTCCTTCTGTTGCTGTCACCCTGAAGATGCTGTTAATGAGCAGGTGCTTGTGCATCGGTGGGGTAACTGTGTCTGTGGCTGTGTGCACACACGTGGCAGTGTGTATTGGCCTTCGAGGTCAGGCTGGATGGGGCTCTGAGCACATCGTGGAGCTGAAGGTGTCTCCGTGCATTGCATTTGGATTAGATGGCCCTTACGGGTCTCTCCCAACTCCAACAATTCCCTGACTCTGTGATGTGAGTTTGGGGTTTTCAAACCTAAGCTCTAAGCTTAAAAATAAAAACCAGTGTGCAGGTGATTGTTGGAGCCATTCGGTCTGCTCAGGTAGAGTGTGCGTGCTGTGGAGTCTGGTGGCTGTACCATCACAACGTGGTGGCAGATGTGGGTGCGAGGAGCCCTGGCTCAGGGCAGCTTGCTCTGAGTCTGCTCACATCGAACCTCCCGGCCTGTGAGCATCCCTTATCAGGGAGAATGTCACTGTTAACCGTCTTAGTAAATTGTATCAAACGTTTTAAACACAAAATTCCTCTTACGTTGGCCAAGTTCTGCACCCTGTGTTTTATCTGAGAAATGCTGCAGTGGCTGCTGAGCAGCGACGTGCGTGTGGGCACGGAACTGTACTCGGTGGGTTACTGATGGTTTGTGCTGATCCGCAGGGAAGTTCCTGGCAGATAACATAGTGGGCTCTGTGCTCGTCTTCTCCTTGCTGTTTTGGATTCCTCTCAGCATCCTTGTGCACTGCGTGGTGAGTATGCTGAAGGTGACTGCTCTGTTGGATGGAGCTGTAGAGGAACTCCTGGTGTGCTGTGGGAGATGGTGGTGGTGAGATTTTAGCAAACCCCGAAGGGAGAATCCAGCATATGTTCCTTCAGTAGGGAAAGCTCCTCCCGAGCTCTGCCAGGCTCTAGCAACCCCAGTGCTCCCGTGACTGGTCTGGAGATGTTCCTGTTCTTTCCTGGTCAGGTTTTCTTCTTCTGTCTTCCAAATTCTGCTCAGCTATAATTCTGATAACTCCCAGTAGAGTCAGAGTTTTTCTGTAGTCCTCTTAAAACCTTCATTTTGTGGGGAGACCCAGAGCAGGAAGTGGTCTTGGTTGAGATGGGTGGAGACAGCTGACAGCAGCCAAGCACGTGGGGTGGGAGCTGAGGTTGCTGTGCCCACAAGCACACAGTGGGCTTAAGGACGGGGGAAAACCAGAACCACCCCTGCTGTGTCCCTGCAGGGCAACTGGGATGGAGACCCTGCTTGCTACTGGGAAACTACTTCTGTGTGTGCTCTGATTTTCCTTTGGTTTGTTTCCCATTAGGACAAGAAGTTGGACAAGCAGTATGAAGAGAACACCAAGTCCCTGTTCTGCCCTAGCGTAAGTTGCTGTCTGAGCATGGCCTGCCAGAGAGCAATCCAGTGTGTGTTCTAAGCCTGAACAGAAGGGTTCTGTAGTGGATGTGGCGAAGCAGTGACTTCCCAGCCGTGTGCCCCAGGGGTCTGTGCTGGGTCCGGTCTTGTTCAGCATCTTCATCAGTGACCTTGATGAGGGGACAGTGGCCACCCTCAGCAAGTGTGCTGATCATACCAAGTTGGGAGGATTGGCTGACACGCCTGAAGGCTGTGCTGCCATTCAGTGAGACCTGGACAGGCTGCAGAGCTGGGCGGTCAGAGACCGGATGAAATTTAACAAGAGCAAGTGTAGAGTCTCGCACCTAGGGATGAATAATTGCATGCACCAGTACAGCTGGGGGGTGAGCTGCTGGAGAGGAGCTCTGCAGAGAGGGACCTGGGTGTCCTGGTGGATGACCAGTTGACCATGAGCCAGCAGTGTGCTCTCGTGGCCAAGAAGGCCAATGGCATCCTGGGATGCATGAAAAAGTGTGGCCAGCAGGTCAAGGGAGGTGATCCTCCTCCTCTACTCTGCCCTGGTGAGGCCTCATCTAGAGTACTGTGTCCAGTTCTGGGCTCCCCAGTATAAAAAAGACAGGGATCTCTTGGAAAGAGTCCAGAGGAGGGCCACAAAGATGGTGAAGGGCCTGGAGGATCTCCCTTATGAAGAAAGGCTAAGTGAACTGGGTCTGTTTAGCCTTGAGAAAAGAAGACTGAGAGGGGACCTGATCCAGGTTTATAAATATCTGAGGTGTGGGGAACAAAGTGCTGAGGCCAGACTCTTTTCAGCAGTGTGTGGAGACAGGACGAGGGGGAATGGACAGGAACTGCAGCACAGGAGGTTCTGCATGAATGTGCGCAAGAACTTCTTTTCGGTGAGGGTGACGGAGCACTGGCACAGGCTGCACAGGGGGGCTGTGGAATCTGGAACCCTCCTGGACGCCTGCCTGTGCGACCTGCTGTAGGGAACTGCTTTGGCAGGGGGTTGGACTCCATGATCTTTAGAGATCTCTTCCAATCCCTACAATTGTGACTCTGTGTTACGGGTGTTTGTGGCTCCAGCTGCAGACACACCCTTCCTCTGAGGGAAGCAAACTGGAGTCAGACTTGGAGACAGATTGCCTCTGTGCTCTGCTTGGAAAAAGCTGTGGTAGTCCGGGTCCTCTGTAACTGCTCTTGCACGCCATAGAAAAGTCTCCTCGGGTCTTTACGGCCGCTCTGGCGCTGAGCACAGCCCTTGTGTCTTGCAGAACGTGGAGATGCTCAGCAGCCTGGACTCAGCCTCGGTGCGCATCGTCAAGCCGTTCCCTGCAGCGCAGCCCAGCAGCCGCCACCAGCCCCTGCAGCCCCTGCAGCCCCTGCAGCCCGCCGTGGCTGCGCCCGCGGCCGCCGCGCCCCCCAAGCAGGACCACCAAAGAATGGACACTATTCAGGAGGACCCCAGCACCGACTCTCATATTGACGAGGACGGGTTTGAGAAGGACCCTTTCCCCAACAGCAGCTCAGCTGCCAAATCTTTCGAGGACTTGACGGAGCATCCCGTCACCAGGAGTGAGAAAGCGTCGTCTTTTAAACTGCAGCGCCAGAACCGAGTGGACAGCAAGGAGACGGAGTGCTAGCACCCCACTGCCTCCGCCTGCATCAGGATCTGAAACCATTTCATTTCTATAAATACAAATATATGTATATATATTTTTGTGAGGGAGAGGGCGAAATAAGGAAGCGACCTACTGCAGATGCTGGTCATGTGTATGACCTTCCTTAAATCACATTAGAGCGCTCTATCTTTTAAGAACCAGAGGCCCAAACTGAGACAGGCTTGTTTTTGAAGCTCCTTGGATTTTTCTATTTCCCGACCTCTCGTGTTTCCTTCAACCTGTGGTGCAGAACAGAATATCCTCCTGGATATCACGTGTGTGTATCTGCCTTTCGTCATGTTCTGTTTTGCAGTCTGGTGGCACTGATAGGTGAAATGAAGGGGCTTTGCCTGCAAAGCAAATACTGCACGGTGTGTTCCACGTGGAGCAGGTCGTGTGAGGGACAGGTGAGCGGAGGAGTCAGCACTGCACAGCTGGGGAACAGAAGGCAGCAGCCAGAAGTGGACTTGGATGGCACAAAACACGGAGATGTGTGGTGGGCATCAAGAAGTTTGTTAGACAGCTTCTACGTGAATCAGAACTGAGGGGTTTGTGTCAAGCCCTGTTTGTTAAATCCCACTCCGTGCATGGGAGTTAATATAGTTAACAGTGTGACCCTAACAGCTGCCTGCTCGGCCTTCCCCTGAGCTCTGCGGGCAGGGAGCAGTGCCAGAGCCTGAGCCGGGCCTCGCAGCAGGTGGGCTGACACGGTGTGTCACGGAGCAGCTACCCTGCGTCTTATTCTGCCTGATTTCTCCCCGTGACAAAAGCTGCTGCAGTGTGTGAACGGCCCGGCACTGTTTTAGCTGTCACAGGTGTGACAGAAAGGAAGGGAACCTGTGGTGAGAGGAGTGAGTGCCCCTCTGCCTCCCCCCCCCGGGATAGCTGTGGAACTGATACTTGAATGTGTGCCTTACGGCGTTCCCAGCCGATCAGCCCTTGTTTTATAGACTGGTTTTGCTTTGGTTGGTTGGTTTGTTGTTTTTGTTTTTTTTTGACCCAGTGCAAAGAACGTGTGTGAGGAGTTAATTTAATTCCCAGTAAAAGCTTTTTATATTAAAATCAGTTAAACAAAAGCTATGGCTGTGCAGTCCTTGTGGGAAAGATGGGAAGCCCTCCTCTGTTCAGCCCCCATTCCACGCGCTGGTGGCACTGACAGTTTCCATGCAGTGGATTTAACCGAACCTTTATTGGAAGAAATGATGACAGAGCAGCAGGGCAGCTCACAGCAGGCTCGCCTCGGGGTCCTGGGGGTCCACGTCCCGCCAGTAAGGAAGCAGTGGGGGGAGAGCTGAGAGTCTTTTTTCCAGCTGTGACCACAGCTGTCCCACTAGGAAGCTGTTCCCTTTCGTTGATAAGTGAAGCCCGTCAGACAAATAGTGAGAGAAATCCTACAGTGAAGGTGGGAGCCACGTGTCAGTGTACTGCTGGCTGCAGCGAGTGATTCTGCAGTAAGTCATCCAAACCTAGCTGGTATGTGCCAGCCCTTGCTATTAAAACAGGAAGAGAATGCTCTGGCAGATGGAGTGACTGAAGAAATGATTGTGATGGAGTGAGTGTGCTGCGCTCTGCAGTTTCACTCCTTTCCCCCAGATCAAACCTGGAGATGTTGCTGCAGCGATAACGCAGCGCTGCTGTTGGCTCCTCGATGCAGAATTGTGTGTTTGGTGGTTCCGAAGCCCACCTCGTGCTCCCTTACCTCATCTTTCTGCATCAGCGTCCACAGGTCCAGCACCCCAGTCCCGCAGTCCCTCGCCACGCGGACGCAGGCCTGTGCGTACTCCCCAGTGGTGGCATTGCGGCGGTTCAGCTTGTCACCTGGCGGGCAGGGAGGAGCAGTCAGCACTCACAGCCCACACGGTTCAGCTCAGCCTTCTGCAGCAGAAGTGGTGCAGCTCATCTACTGCAAAATGCATTGGGACCATCTTGATCCCAGCAGCTGGAAACTACTTTCCTGCCATCAAGACGCAGACGTTCCATCTCAGGGCCAGGTTCTCAATGAAGCACTGTGTCTGTGTACCCAGAAGGCTTCTGCAGGAGCTCTGGGCTTAAAAAGCAGACATCCTGCCGCCGTGAGCCCTTACCTTTGGCAAGGCACTCCTTTTCCCAGGCTGATTCCTGAAGAGGGGGAGGTGTTATCAGAATAATCCTGTCCTCGGTGATGTCTATGGACTTGAGGTAGTGCACCATGCTGGTCAGGTTGGCGGCGTACTCCTCCAACGGAACGTGTTGCTGAGGGTTCACATCTGTGAGGGAGCAGAGGAAGCACTGTAGTGGAGGGAGATGGAGCTGCTTACAGACTGTCTCCAAGAGAAGGAGGAAAGGCTGGGGTTGGGTCCTGCCGTCCTGGGCTTGAAAAAGTAGAAGTTACTGTACCTTTCAAAGCGCTGTCATTAGCGCCGAAGAAAATAGTGACAGCAACGGTGCTCTGAGCAGCAGCACTTGTACCCATCAGCCGCGGGAGGATCACTTTGGCCCATCGGGTGTTGTACCCCGAGAATCCACGGTTCACCACATCGCATTTCCTGAAACAGACGCCCGGCATCGCAAAGCTCCTCCCCCCTACAAACAAAACCTCAGTTGGGCGTCTGGGCCCCTCTTAGCATCACTGAGACCTTGCAGCTTTTAGCAGAGCTGGGACTTCACGTTTCAGAGGTGCGCAGAGTGCTCGGGTTGGAAGGGCCCTCACAGCCCACCCCCCAACCCCCGCCCTGTGCTGCCTGCCCCCGCCAGCTCGGGCTGCCCAGGGCCCACCCACCCCGGCCCTGAGGGGGCTGGGACACCTGTCCGCTGCTGGGGCTCCTACCTGACCAGCCTGCTCGCGAGGGCCGCTCCCCAGCCGCCTTCCTGGAAGGAGAACTGACGCAGGACGCGCGGTTATAGGTGCACGGCGGGGGGGGGGCACACACAGCCACCCCCTGCGGCCCCCCATAACCCGCCCCTTCTCCCTGAAGAACGACCGACGGTCCCCGCTCGGCAGCCCCGCCCGCCCCGCTACCTCCGTGATGGAGTCCCCGAACAGCACAACGCGCGGCCACAGCAGCAGCCGCCCACAGGGCCCGGCTCCCGCCACTGCCATGGCGGCCGCGCGTCTGAGGCGGCGGGAGGAGGAGGAGGAGGGCGGGAAGATGAGGAGGGCGGGGCCGTGAGGGGGCGCTTCAGCCTCAAGGGCGCCTTAAGGCGGCCTGCATGGAGGTGGCCGTGAGCAGCACGGGGTACAGGGACGTGTCTCTGTACCTGACGCAGAGGATGCGTGTGACTCGCAGATGCAAAAGTTTATTTACTTATAAAAACCAGTCCCCATAAACGTGAAGGTGAAAAGCTTTCTGCATGTGTCCCGGATATGTACAGAGGTCAGCAGTACACGGGGCTGAGGGCATCGTAGAGCCTCTGTGCAGCCAGCTCCACCATCTCGCGCAGGGATTCATCATCTTCGCTTCCCGGCTCGCAATCAGCCGTCTGAGAACAAACCAAGAACTACATGACAACAACTCGCTCCTCCTTTTTAAGACCACCAGGAGAGTCCATGAGGGAAAAGAAAGAGCAGTGATGCAGATCACAGCTCTAATTCCTGTTTTCATAAGGTCCCCCCTGTGTGGAATCGCCCAGTGAAGGCTTACACACATCTCGCTACAGACAACGAACAATAACGTCAAGTTTGATTAGTTCTCTGCTTCAGAACTGCTATGTGAAACGTGTTAAGTTCTGTAGCTTGCATTTCATTCAAAATCAAATAAAACCACAGTGTCAGCCCTCAGAGACATAACTTTACGAGCACAAACCTGCACGGCCCCAAGTGTTGTAAGTTAAGAGGATTCACATGGAGATACCACCACTGGCACTCAGCAGGTCCCCACCCCAAGGCTGCAGAGCAGTAGCTACCAGCTCCTCGCTGCACGTACCCGAGTTTCCAGTGAAAGGTTTGCAGTCTTGCCATCTACTGTGACACACAGAACAGAGCCTTCTTTGGAACTGACACAGTCTTCTCCAAACATATCCCTGAAACAAAGGTTGTCTCACGTGAGGTAACTGCCAAGCAGCACACTTACTTGTGTACACTCGCCGTTCATCTGAGGCTTCCAAAGGCATTTTGCCACTAGACAAAACTTCAGAAACCATTACTGAACCCGTTCAGATACAACTAATGCATCACAACCAAGGGATGCTGTGCCACCGAAGAGTAAGGGTTTTACCAAAACAAATCCCATCACAAACCAAGCAACAGATTCCCCTGGTTCCAGAAGAGCTAAGAGCTCTACCTGAGTCGCAGAGGAGACACCATCCAGAACGTTTTCCTGTGAGAAGTCACAGTGTAATTCTGGGAGAGGTACAGCTCCATTGCTACATGAAGTAACGGGCCCTGGATTGGATTTTTTTGGATTGGATTTTTTAGGGTTCCTCCATCTTTACTTAATTCCTGGCCCACACAACAATGCCACAGACGTTAATTTGTACTGGCTAATCCACACTAACCCTACCTTTAACTGCCATTGTATTAAAATTACTCTACTGACATGATTAATGGTGATCATTTTCATTTAGAAAAACAGATGCCAACTTACTGAAGCATCATCTCCATTCTCTTGCGGTACTCCTCCATATCTACTTTGGTGGAAACTTTCTGCACTGTGGCTGAAAAGAAACAGTCATTGTTTTCACAGACATTTGAGGGGGAGAAAATCTGCTAACTGACACAGCCTGTCCCCTACCTGACTCTCGTGATAAACAATCTAAAGGCTATATCAGAATATATGCATTTAAACAATTGATAAGGAAAATGTACTTACAAGCCAAGGAAGCACAAACACCCTACATTTAAGCTTCTACATTTAACACATTTTAAAATGGAAAACTTCACAAGTCTAATTCTCATGTTTTAATCTTTCTTTACGGTTTACTCATACTGCTGCTCACATTTCATATACTTTCAAGTGAAAGAAATCCTCATCACTTGTTTATAATCCTTCTGTTTTCTTTGGTTGCAGTGAAGTACTGCATCACAGAGTGTAGGGGCGTACAGAGGATGCAAAGTCAAAGCAGACACCAAACGTGAGCAGTAATAGTGAGCACTGACACTGCTGGAATGTGTTCCAACAAATGGAGGCAGGAATAAAAATACTGCTACTTGTTTTAGACTTTGTGCTCAAAATCATCAGGTAGCTTAAAGCAAACACTTTGCTTTTGGAAATGAAGGAAGAACACAAGATATTTAAGTGGTAGCACTTGAATTTCTGGTTAGCTTTCGCAGATCTGAGCAGGAGCACATGGAGAGAAGAGCTGATACATACTGAAAATAGCACAACCAAGCTGAGCAAATGACACTGCATAACCTTTATCCAAAAATAGTGGCAGAGCTGCTGTGCGGATTCACAAACTTGGGAGAAAGAATTTCTGACAAATTTGTTGAGTCAGCATGAGACCGAACACCTGAGCAACAGCGACCGCTGCTGCTATATAATTATAAAAGCATATAATAAAATGACATGAAGAGTTACCTAAAGAAAACAGACAGCCGTTTGTTCATACAGCTCTGGTGCCCTCCACACTGGTTTGGCAAGAACAAGCCACCAGCAGTGTTAGAAATAAATGTTTTGTGAGTTCCTAACAGACAACAAATCAGTTAGCCACTTAAAACGATGAGCTAATTTAAGGATACACTGCAGAACTAGATCTTTAGACTTCAGAAGTTTCACGATGTGAAGCAGGAAATCTGTTTTAAGGTATTAAAGGCCTTGAAGCTTGATGTCAGAAATTTAGAAGAAAGCCTCAGCTGCAGAAGCACACTGTGAATTTCGTTACCTTTCTGTATTTTGGGATTGGACTGAACTTCCAGGATCACTGTTGTCACGGTGTCTGCATACATATCATTCGCAGGATTTGCCACCCACTGCAGGAATAAAAACACAGACATCACAATTTGAGCCTGCTCCTGGGGCAGAATACATAACACAGCATAAACACAACATCACGGCTTTCTTTTAGTTCTTATTTTTCCCCTCTAAATTCTAGCTTCAAATGGCTGTCATCCATTTAGGATTTTTAACTATTTGTAACTTTGTATGGGAACTGCTGAATCACGGCCTGAACCACTGATGGATCACCTGAGGTGAGCACTGAGTCAGCCGCAGGAGCACAGGTGAAGGCAATGCACCTGTGTGACTGGAAGGGGTGGAGTCTGGCTGCGCCTCTCCCAGAGCCCATTGAAGGGTGACCACCACTGGGGAAGGAGCTCTTGTTGGAACTCCTGTGTGGAGTTCCAGGTGAGCCTTTCCTAGTTTACTGGTTGTCTTTGTACCATCTGGATAAGCCATACAAAAATATACTGTCCACCTTCAGTATTTTGTGCGGGTACTATTCTTTCAGGGTATTCACCCTACAGACTTGCTTTATTTCAGTAACTTCCCATGAAAAATTCAAGCTGTTGGATGTTTCTGGACACATTTGCAACACAGTTATTAATGAACACGACAACTCAGGGACAGGGAGGGCAGAAGGGAACACCTTTTGACCTTATTTCCAACTACCAACTCCCCAGCCACAAAAGGGCACTCAATCTACCATTAAACCACTGAGTAACTGCAAGAGAAGAAACTGTCAAAATGAAGTAATGTGCATCATTTTCATTCCAACTCATCATCCAACAGAATGCTCCTTCACGTATTTAATTGTGCACAGCATCTATATTCTACAGGATCACAGAATGGCCTGGGTTGAAAAGGACCTCACAGATCATCTAGTTTCAATCCCCCTGCCGTGGGCAGGGTCACCAACCACTAGAGCAGGCTGCCCAGAGCCACACCCAGCCTTGCCTTGAATGCCTTTAGGGATGGGTATCCACACCTCTCTGGGCAACACGTTCCACTGCATTACCACATCTGAGTGAGAAGGATTCTGCAGGATCTGGAGAATGAAACAGTTGTTTCTCCCCACCCAATGCCTACCTCGAGGACTACCATGCCTGGTTCCTGGATCACAGTAATGCTTTTGAAGACCTTCAGGGCTGGTTTTTGTTGGATTTCTATTTCCTCTACATCACCTAAGAAGCGGTAACAAATGGTTAGCAAGGATAAAATCATACTGAGAACAGGACTACGTGCATCTGTGTGGTTTTCTGAGTACGTAGTACTGACCATCGCAGTTGCTGTGGGATCCCAGAGCTGACTGGCTTAGTGCACAGCAAAAGCCGAAAAGGCCTGGTCAATCCCTCATGGGAAGGAACAGAATATACTGCCTGACACAAAGAAAGACATTTTTTTGTCTTTGTTTCATTAAATAGATGTCAGTAACCATTCTACTTTAGGACTGGAGATAATTTTTTTCATCAGGGTGGCCAAGCTGCTCACTTTGGGGGCCAAGACAAAAAAAAAAAAATCAGCTGAGCTTCTGCAGTGCTGTCTGCTCACAGATTTGTATTACGGTTATGTTGGGATGCCCACAGAGGGTCAGCCACACTCACAAGCTGGACTTGGCACGAGCTGCACTACCTAGTGAAAAAGCCATAAAACTAATTGTGGTACTTCGGTTACTGGCAGAGCAAAGAAGTTTCCACTCAGAAGTTCCCTGAAGACTGTAAGTTGTTTTAAAAATAAATCACAGACGTTTCTTTGTGAATACGCACCAGTAAGCTTCTGCAGCTGATAAAAGAGCAGATTGAAAGGGCCGGTATACGGGATAGCCAGGGTCTGAGTTACAGTGCTCATAGCCAAGTCTGTGTAATCTGAAAGAGGTTTTAAAAGGAAGGATTCAACATCAGCCCTTTAGGTTCACTTTCTAAAGTTGTCAGTGTAGAGAAAGAATGGCACCAAAACATTTAAGACAGGGGGTTGAAAAGGACAGTCTGTAAAAGGAGTGTCTATTGTAAGATACGTTATACATTTGTATAAAAAGTTTGTTATTTTGTCACATGCATTTGTCTCCAGCAAACAGAGAACTAGGTAGAACAGCTGAACCGCTTCCCTCAACTCTCCCGACCTTACTAATATTTAATTACCCTTCTGTTCTGAGAATAAACCAACTCTTACAGCAGCAGATAGCACAGGTGCAGCACACTGCACCTCAGCCTTCCCACTGAAATTTAATGACATTTCACAAAGTAGCAGGACACTTGATCAAGGCACAATTGTGCTCTCACTGGTACCTTTTGTATGTATTTAAACACAGGAGAAAGGAGGACACTGAATTGAGTGCCTTGTTGCTCACAGCAGCAGCAAAACAAAGCCAAGCTAAAACCAACACGTGTCCAAAGATTAATTCTCCAACACAAAGCAACAAATGAGCAAACAAAAGCCAGCACTGCACGTGTTTTAATGACAGGAGGATACAGGGGGTTTCAGTTATCCTCTAAGACCTTTACTTACTGGAGAGGTCACATGGAGAAAGGATGTGATAGTTAAAATTTCTTTTGACCAGGATTCCAGAAATTCTCTGTCCTTGCTCTGGCTTCTTATCTGCCAAAGATCCCATCACCTGGGAAGAAAAAAATCACACCTGGAGCAACAAGGAAGCCAACTATAGAGATGACATATAGGTTACTCAGAAAAAAACAACAAGCACAGTACAGAGTTGTTCTGAAAATAAAGTGACAGTAACCCCATCAACAACCACAAGAAAAGGTTTGAAGAGTAAAAATATAAAAAACTATCAAGTCTTTCCCTGCAGTGGCTGCCACAGAAAACACACGTGCCAGTTTTATAGGTAAACTTGTAGAATTCTGGTCGTGCAGCTGAGTCCCAGGAAGAGTCAGGTTCATCTGCTTTCTGGTTTTCAACACTTCCTAGTCTTCACAGACCCAGAGATGAGCACTGTAATCCAGGGGGGGATTCTGATTCTGCCCCTTTACTTTCATAGCTCTTGGAAAGACCTGGAATCTTTTCACCATTAAGCAGCTGAACATCAGAGCAGCTGTCCAGAGGGGCTACGAAGACATTGGAGGAGTGCAGAAACAGACCATACAGGGCTGCCAGCCAGCTCGAGCTGGCCCTGCTCTGAGTGGAAAGCTGGACTACCTCAGGAGGACTCTCCTGCTGAAGTTATCCCATGTTGCTACTACACTGCCCTGGGAGTCAGACAAATGCACTGAAGTTTTCTCAGTGGATTTTAATTGAAAGGAAAAGTAAATATACAATCAGAACGAGCACATGGCATTTTCAATCACTCTTCTTTCAAGCTTTTGTATTGTGAGAGAGCTAATGTTACGTACAGCGCAGCGTAATTAGAAGCTGGGACAAGCTGACCACGGACAGTCAACACAAATGGTGTTCTTTAAAGAATCCGAACTAGAATCTGATGAGAAGCTGTCCAATCAACACACATTTCTCTACAGTTTCTTGTACCTATCAGTTTCTACTTATTTCTGTATGTAGGTTTTACTGTAACATCTAAAGACTGTATTACAAAGCATGTCAGCATCTCAGTTTCAGAGGATTAAAAACAAACTGTCATATGGAGAAGAAAATGTTAAGTTTATACCTTGGCAAGTTTTTCTCCTCTGAAGTTTAATGTCACAGCTTCAGTATTCCTGGGATTATGAACTTCTATGTGGACTTCATCGTTGTCTTCGTACTCCCGTATCAGTGCCGCCTTCAGTCTGGCCATTTCATTCTGCTCACCGTGAACTAAAATCTACAGGAAAGACAGTCTTCCTTTTAACATATTTGTCCAACCAGGCATGTTTAGCAGACAAATTATCCAAGAAAACTGCCTCCTGTGTATTTCACGAAAACACAACACAGAAAACATCAGCTCAGTTATCCTACACACAGTCCTGTATCAGTCTTTGAATTCTATTTAATATTCAGAAGTGCATTATATAGATTGCACTGCACTTTTCAAACACAAACCCCACTCAGGAGAAACAAGCAGCAAGTATACTAACCACATGTGGAGGTTTCAGGGCCCGGATAAACTCACTGGTTTGTTGGTAATCTGTGTGAGCAGAGAAAGAAATGTAATCCACGGACATCTTTAGTGGGAGCTTTTGCCCTGACATGGTTGTGATCTCTTCAGGTTCAGACATGATATGCTAGGGGAAAAGAAAAAGTCTTTCCTTAACAAAAAAAAACAAGTCTCCTACAGACATTCTAAATTGAAGGCTTTACATTTCAAACACCACAGAACTTCCTATGCTTCAGTTTGTGGCCATTTCCCCTCATCCTATCACCACACACTGCAGGGAAGAGTCCAGCCTCATCCCTTTGCCTCCCGCTCCTTAGATATTTATAGACGTGGATCAGATCCCCTCTGAGTCTTCTTTCTTCAAGTCTGAACAGCCCGAGGTCTCTCTGCCTTTCCTCATCAGGGAGGTGTTCCACACTCTCTATCATCTTTGTGCCCTCCGCTAGACTCTTGCCAGGAGATCCCTGTCTTTTTCGTACCAGGGAGCCCAGAACTGCACACAGTACACAATGGAACATTACTGACAGCCAGATTCGATGTGAAGAACTGAAAAAAGCCTCCTTGGATGTCACAAAATGCATGCAGCCAAACAGACAAAAAGCATACACAACACACGCGCGGCCAACGGATATAGGAGCTTGTTCTTCTTCCAAATACACCCCAACACAATTTGCAATGAAATTGTAACGTGTGATTTCCAGCTCTAAAAGCTGAACTGGATGCTTCAGTTGCCCACACCTGCTAGGATTTCATTCTGTACAATGACACAGTGGCACAGCATGCAAAGCACAGCACTACATTCATGTTAGATTTAACACTGACTTCTCTAAATTCAGGGTCAGGACCCCTTTAGACCCAGGTGCCTAAAGAGGGAGAAAAGCACCAATCTTCTCTCTCATGATAAAGTAACTCCTCCTAGAAGAGATCACTCCTGCACCACAGGAAATGTCTGCATGCAATTTTTATGTACATTTCATTAGCACAGTGCAAAAGCAACTGGCTTCATCTACATAATTATGCAGAGTTGCCAACAATCTTCTTGGCAATAGAAATAAAGGCACTTTATTGAGAACTCTTTGTACACGTAACACTGCTCTGCATTAAGAATGTCTCACCTTAGCAAGCGTTCCTTCAACACAGTACCCGGCTATAATGACTCCGTTTCTCTTATCCGTGCACCAGCTCTCGAACAGCTCTCTGGATAAGCCACTCTGCATCATACCTGGGGAAGCCATCACCACACTCGGGCCAATATCATCAAAGTGGTCCATACTCTGAGTGGGAAACAGCGAGGATCTCCATTACCACAATCCTGCAGTGACACGTAGAGTCCTACATTCATTCACACACCGTCCTCATAGAAGGGACTGCAGGAAAGTTCCTCTTACCAATAAGGGGCAAAATATATGCGTACAGATCTACAGCAGAAGGTTGGGGCCTCTGGGAGGGCAGATAATTCAGATATAAGAAGATACAACCACCAATCAATCTCTTAGGGTGGTATACAAAGGATCAGAGAACGACTGAGTGTCTCCGTGCATACATGCCAACTGTTCAGCAAACACAAACTCTTCTATCACTGTTCCTCACTGCAAGTCAACCTTACCTTCAGATTGCTGATGTGCTTGAAAACAAACGGGTTGTTGATGTTGATCTGCTTGCGGATTTTGTCATTCATGGCATTGACGTAGGTCTGGTACACAGCCATGCATTTCTTGGCCAAGGAGGAGGCGTAGTAAATGGGGATATCGTGCAGCTCAGGGTGGTTTTGCCAGTATTCATCTAAACAAAGAGCAACCAACGCATCACAACTCAGCAATACAGCTTCATCTCCAAAACACGTACTCCTCAGGATGCTTCTGCTTTTCACCAAACCTATTTAGCAACGTTTTTATGACAGAAAATCCCAGTTACGGATATTTTTTCTTCTCACTTGCCCTGCTAAAGAAGAAAAGGCAATCACCAGCTGAAAGCAGAACTCTAATGCAAACATTTCTGGCGGTCAAACCCCAACCAATCACTGATTTTAGGCAGAACGTGGTAACACACAGCACTAGCTCCACATTTACAACAATACAGGTTACACCACGCCACTGCACGGAGCTTAAATGCCTCTGAGAAATAAGAACTGCTCATCTGACAGCAAGGCAGGACCACATAGGTATGTTATATTCCTGATCCCAAAGTTGTGTGAACAACCCCATGGAGCTGAAGGGATAAGGCAGCTACTGAACCTAGCTTCCTGCAGCACCAGCAACACTTAATTTTAGAAGCTGAACTGAAACAAACACAGGAGAAACAAATCCTCCAATAACCACAACGTGCTCTGTTGCTGATGACAGCAGTCACGGCCTTTACTAAAAACAAATTAGAGATGTGAATGCAGACACACAAGTAGAACTTTCTCATTTTCCCACCTGGATACAGCTCGGATCACATGAAATATACTTCTATTACAACTGGGGAACAGCCATCAGAACAGAGTGGTGTGCTCTTTTGGCTCCATTTGTAAATCTAAAACAACACAGCTTTAACCTGGCAGCTTTGAACTGCAAAGTTTTCAGACTGAATCAAAGACCTCACTGCCACGAATATCTTAATAAGCCAGAACGTGAGGCAGAAACAGCCAACAGGAGATAACCAACAGCGGCAGTTACTGTAATATCAAAAGACTGCACCCATATTTTTTTTTGCCAGACACGTATGGAAGAACAACAAACCCAGCAGCCTGCAGGTTAGTTGTGTAGGCATGTGTGGTGCAATTACATTTTCTACCTAATTAAGCATCCAATTGCATGTTGAGCTTGAGTGGACGTATTTCCAAGTTTATAATGTCGCTTTCACATCCTCACACAGCAAGGAAAGATGAACAAATCACAAACTGATGGCTCCAGGAGACCTCAAGTGTTTAGATTTCATCTCCTCTGTCAAATCAAAAACTCTACATCGACATTAATAATCCCACTACACAGCACTGACTCCTACACTATGCCTGGATCCCGAGCTTTGGGTACCATCTGAACAGACCAAGAACACATTCTGAAAGCAAGTATCAGACAAATATCAGTTTGTTTATGCTGATCACAGAATCATAGAATGGCCTGGCTTGAAACCCAGAGCGGCCTGACCTGAACTGAAATGGAGAGTGAGGAAAGATGGGAAGTTTTAGGTAACGTTTGAGAACCAGTACTCCCCAAAATACAACTTTAAGTTTTGAGATGGTTATCTTTTGATCTTCCCAGCATTTGTAGGAGATATAAAGGCTAGTAATTCATCACAGTACAAATTCAACATGCCTGGAAATAACAGCTTGCTTAAAAACAGCTTCCTCTGAAGTACCACACAATACCTATTTCTGTCTTTTATGAGGAATAGCTCGTTACGACCAAGCACAAAACCATGTATCATTCCCCTCCCCTCAGTTCACTCTAATTCACTTTCCCATTATGATTAAGTCTTTAGAAAGGCCACACGTTATGTCTGGTCAATCACCTTTTTTTTTTTTTTTTTACTTTAAGTAATAATATTGCTCATTCTCAGGTAATTAACAGATTGAGAAAGTGTCTAAAAAGCTGTTAAAAAAGTTACTGCACCTGAAAGATTGCATACGATAACACTCCCGTTTATATGTCTTTTATTAAGAAGGACTGGGAAGGTACATACCCAGAATTAAAAGCAGTTCTTGCGCTCGACCCAGGGCAAACACAGGAATAAGACCTCTCCCTCCTCTATTCACAATGTCATGAACGGTGTTACAGAACCGTGCCTCTCGCTCTTCCCTTTTCTCGTGGATATGAGTGCCATAGGTGGATTCCTACAGACAGAGAGAGCTGGTGTGAACAGCACTGACACGTACGCTGATTCCTGACCACCTCCTCTGAATCCAACAAGAAAATGCTGAAAAACATCCAGGTGTTACCGTGCAGGAACAGAACTTTCATTTCACAATTAAGGACGTGCATTTACGTGCCATTACGTTACATGCACTAAGCTTTCAGCGTTACAGGATGGTGGGGCAGAGAAGAGGGAGGCAGAGCTGAAAGAACCAGAAAAATCAACCCCAGAATCGACCCCCTGCTCCAAATTCCCACAGCCATCTCCTCCACCATGGCAAATAACAACTCCCCTTGCCCCGAGCCCTTCCTCATCGTTTGTGGAGAGATCCCAAGCAAAAAAAAAAACAGAAAAGAGAATAAACTATAAATGCTGATGCTTCTTTTAAGTGATTTCTCTTTTACATTCTTTTCCTAACTGCACGTGCTCTGCTTCTTTTTTTTTCAATTAGGGAAACCAGCTGGCACAATAAATGCAACACTGTCTGCATTACTCTAAAGATGCCACTTCCATTCTAAGAAGAAACCTGCTGCTCTTGAGCTTCCCCCGCGGACTCAGAATGAAACCATTTTGCTCAGCAAACAAAGCATAACAAATCCGAGTAGCACGCAGGACTCGTCCACTCAGGACAATTCCCCAACAATTACAGCTGGAAGCTGGTTAACATCTATTAAGAAAAAAAGGCATCTGGTTAAACTGAAGTTTGTGATGCACGCAGTGAGTGCTGAAACCTGCTATGTCTCCAGGACTGAAAAGGCATCTAGAGGCATAAGGAACTGCATGGGCAGAATGACAACTAGATCTCAAGACTTCTTAACACAGCAAGCAGAGCTGACACAAACCACACACCACCATCAGCCTCTGCTGCCCTTCTCAGCTCTAACGAAGCACTGCCTCTGCACAGACTTAACGACTAATTTAAAGAGTTACTTTTGTGAGACTTACAATTATAAGAATATCGGGTTTAATATTGGGAATCTCAGCCGCCATCAGATGTCTGTCCTCCTGCCTTGAGAAGTCACCTGTGTACAAAAGCTGTGAGAGACCAAGAGAAGTGTGGTTACAGGTTCTAGCAGCTCAGCAGTGTTTTTAAAAGCCTTCATCTGGGAATATGGGTTGGTTTTTCTGCTTTAGCAAACTGAATGGTAAGGAGTTGATGATAAAAAGCTTTCCTACGCTTCAGCTGAAACCTCTTCTGGGAGGATGGCGTTCACAGTGGTAGTGCAGCAGCATGGCAGAACACACATTTAACCACAGGAAGGCATTTCAAGCAGCACCTTAGCTCCGACAGAGCAGGTGAACTAACACAGCTGTGGTTCGCTCAGCACAGAGGGGCTGCTTTCAGCACTTCATGTGGGCCAGGAGCAGTACGAGCTGCCCTGACAATATACAGCAAGCACCAGGTGGAAATACAAAGGAGATGCATCGCCATCTTATACAGCACAGTGCAAACACAATTAATTGCTTTTAAAATTCCTTCTAAGAATCTGTGATGCTGAAAACACCTGTAATCTAACCTCCCAAACAGAACGACCAAGCTCCCCATTGCAGCAAGAAGTGATTAGCAGCCAACAGTAATTATTAATGCATTAACTGATCAGGGTGACTGAGCAGGGTGGAATGCTGTCCGCTGTGCCCTGAATGACTGTTTCAGAACTATTTTTACTTAATCTTTCCACTGATGAAAACATGAATAGCAACAGAAGGCACAGCCAGCAGTAGCAGGTAACTGGCCTACAGGTAACCTCTGTCACACTCCTCATTTGCTTCACAGAGAAGCAAATAAAACAATGTGTGCTAAAAACCAAAACCCAATCAATTGGAGTAATGAACACACAGAGGGAAATCCTGCCACACCTTAATGAAGGAAAAGAAAAAGCAGTAAGATGTCTAAATGTTATTGTAGTCACTGTAAATACAATTGTTTCTATGCTTTCTAAACCATTTCTCTACCATTACAGACCACGCCAGACAGCAAACCTCAGGGCCTCTCTTCCCTCTTCAAGGCTTTTTTGGGTGGAGATCATCCTATCAAACCCCAGACTAAAATGCAGCATCAGTGAGACTGCCCCAGCAACCAGCTACCTCTGAGCTCTGAGGACCACCACATATTTACTGATTCCAAGCCTAAGTGCTAACTCAGTCCCATAAAGCCCAAACATATTACCTGGCTCAGTACACAAATGTCACCTGCTCATTTTAATCCATGAGAAAATACATGCTCCAAGTCAAGGCCTCCCACCTGCGTGCCCAAGCACGCCTGACAGCTCCAACCACAGCAGCAGGGCGTAATAATAAACATTCATTAATGGCAACATGAGAATTCAGGCCCAATTTCAACTCTGTAACAAAATGGAAATACCTTCACACCAGCTATTTCGATCATGAACATGGCTGCTCCCAGAACATGGCCTGCGTGGTAACACCAGAACTTGATGCCTGCCACCTCCTTCACTTCGTGAAAGTTGATGGTTTCAATCTTGTCCATGCTTTCTTCGAGGTCTGTTTCTGTATACAGCATGTCATCTGCTGATATGTTACTGGGGGTAACGAAAGCGCCAAGAGTTAGTTCTACTGGCTCAGATAATACAACAGTTGAAACAACTGACTCTCAATCAGAAACATCAAGTGTCCTACACTGGAAACCCAGCCCAGGGAGCTCACCCAAAAGGAGCGAAGATGCCTTTTTAAAAGACAGACATATTAGCTGTGCGTGTCAGAATAATCATTTCAGTTCAGGATCTGCTCTGGATTCATCTCCACATACCAGCAGGCTCCGAGCTCTTGACAGAGGTTCCACACTAAGCTACTGACAGTCCTCAAGCACCAAACCAAACCACTTTTCTCACTGGCCCAGAACAAAGAAGTTAATAGAAAAGTGTTTGTCGTGTTTCTGAGCCAAGCTGCAACCTGCTGAGTTGTCAAACACTCAGGACCACTGCATTCACATAGAAAAAACGTGCTCAAGGCATGTTAATAGATGGAGAAAAAAAAAGAAAAAATTCAACACACAAATAACAGCACTCTCAATAGGCTTGCCTAGATGTGTCACTTATTTATCTTGTCCTGAAGAGCGGGTTGTTATCTTTAGGGCTTTAAAATTCACTACTTCTGTAGAGCTTAAGAAAAAAAATACTGACATAAAAACACACAAGAGCAGAAGAGGTAAGAGAGACAGCCTGGGGGCACAGAGGAGATGCTAACAGATCCAAGGCCCAAAGATGGAAAATGAAATAAGATTTTGTGCTGATTGACAGGAAATGATTTTAGAGACACAGTATCCACGAGGCAGCAAGGTGATGCGTTACCTCTAATTCTGTTCCAGTCCTGCTACCCATGGCAATGCCCAGGTCTGCCACCTGTGGCAGCTTCATCTCCTGCTGCCCATCAGGTAGACAGGGAAAATAAATAAGTAATGGAAAAAAGCAACAGGCAGCTTACCTGACTTTGACATAGTCTGAAAGAAGCCATCTGTAAATAGCTTTTGTGGCATGTGTCATGAACGTCCTTCCTTTAAAACTTGTCTTCTGCAAAAACCATGGCAAAGCTCCACAGTGATCTAAATGGAAACTTGAACAGACACACAGATCTCACAGCACGCCGCTGCGACGCAACGCGGTATCATCAAGTTCTTTACTGGATTGACACAACACCCTGAAAATGTAGAAGCAGAACTTCCCACCTCATGGCTACCCTCGCTGGTCTGCATGCTGTACACAGTGACAGGTACACTGGTTAAGCAGTGCACAAACAGCTCTCTTCATCTTGCTGTCACTAAGCCACATTTAAAGCACATTCAAAGCTGGCATAAATCTCTAGGAACCCTTTTCATTCCAAGCCAACAGAGGTGTCTTCTTGTAGAAAATACACTCTAGTAGCTGTCACAGTGCTCAAAAGCAACTGAGCATCCTCACTTTTTAAAAAGTCTGAAACAGAAGTTTTGCCAGCTGTGTAACACAGCTCTGCTTTCAGTCCCTCTCAGCCTACACATGAGTTCAAACCGTGCCCTTGGTGCGTCAGCTGCTTGTGGGCGCAACTTACTGACTGATGAGGAGGAGGTCAATCTCAGCAGGGTCTATCAAGTCAATGTAAGGGAGAGCATCCATTCCTTCCAGTCCAGGATGGATACCGCAATCAAGCTGAAAAAAAAACACAAAGAAAAGTTAAAGCACTGCAGAATCACGGAATGGCTGAGGTTGGAAGGGGCCCCACAGATCATGCAGCTCCAAGCCTGCCATGAGCACGGGTTGCCAGCCACGTCAGGCAGTGGATCAGGCTGATGTGAGGGTGCACAGATACACTTGTGAAATAATTACCATTATTTTCCTTCCTTTAAACTCCAGGATAATGCATGATCTTCCTACTTCTTGGCCAGCTCCTCTGCAAAAAGATACCACAGTCACAAAAAGAACGTGCACCCCACAGCCATACGTCAGATGCCTTTCACCGAGTTAAGTCTTCTGTGCAGAAACAGTGTGTGCACAGTACAGTCACAGAATGGCTCGAGCTGGAAGAGACCTCAAAGGTCACTGCAGTTCCAACCCCGTGCCGTGAGCGGGCTGCCCACCACCAGCTCAGCCAGCAGCTCAGGCTGCCCAGGGCACAGCCAGCCCGGCCTCGTGGGCCTGCAGGCCGTGCCAGGGCCTCACTGCCCTCTCCGTGCACAGCTTCCCCCTGCTATCTGCCCTACGCACCTCCTTCCCCCTACCCATGGCAAAAGCGGACGTGTAAGCAGCGGAGGGCCGCAGTGAGGTGCCCGCCGCGGGCAGGGGAGCGGAGGGGAGCTCGCTTCCCGAGCCCGTTCCTGCGCGCCGGAGCGGCGGGCACCCACCGCGACGGAACGGCCGCCGGCCCTCCGCCTCCCCGCCCCAGCCCCGGGCCGGCCGCTCTCACAGGGGCCGGATGAGCAGCTGGTCGCTCTCCTCCGCCGGGATCAGGGCCTCGGCTTTCCGCTTCGCCATGGCCGCCGCTCCTCCTCCCGGCCGCGCTTCCGCTGGGCGGGGAGCGCCGCAGCGCGCAGGCGCCGCCGGGGAGGTCGGGCCCGGGCCTCTTCCTGCCGGGCCGCGGGCAGCGCGGGGCGGGCGGAGGGCTGCTGCGGCCGAGGGGTCGTTGCCGGCTCCGTCCGTGCCGCTCTTGTGGGAGCTGTAAGGGGCTCCTTCCCCTCGCGGTGACGGCTTCGCGTCTGCCTTTCCTGCCCAGAGTGCCTTCCTTCAGCCGGCGATGAAAGCATGTTTAGGAAAGGGAAGAAGCGGCACAGCAGCAGCAGCTCGCAGAGCAGCGAGATCAGTACGAAGAGCAAGGTGAGCGCGCCTGGGTACGCGCTGTCACGGAGGGACGCCCATCCCCTTGGAGCAGCGGTCGAGTCGCGCTGGGAGCCCTCGTCACGGCATGTGCCGGACGAGGACGGCTTCCTGCTGCGCCTCAGGCCGCGTTAGGCTTAGGGGAATGAGCCCGGCATCGCCGAGAAGGATGCCGGGCTGGTCGCTGCCGTAGCGCAGGGCTGTGCAGGAGGAGCAGCGCTGCACGCTGCTTCTGTCGCGATAGGCATCGCCCTGAGAGCTGCTGGGCACCGGGAGTGAGCTCGTTGTTCGGCACCGCTTGGTGTCTCCGTTTCTAAAAGCCTTTCTTCGTTTTAAATATGCTGTCCTTTTTTCTGGTAGGTTTGGAATGATTATTTGCACGTTCTGGATTGTCCAGGGTGCTGTTTCGCTTTCCTTGCACCACCGCAAGCATTGGTGACCAGCACGTAGTTGCCAATATCTTCCAAGTTACGATGCAGTGCCAGAAAAGTCTGGACACAACCTCACGGTTCATTTTCTTTTTTGTTTCCACCTTCTTTTGAAATGTTTGTGGGCTGCTGAGTCTGTGTCAGTGTAACTTACAGCGAGGCACAAAGACAGCTTCAGGAGAAGCATGGGGATTTTGGCTTGTGCTCTGTCGCTGTTGTTTCCCTCCCCGTTTCGCAGCACAGCTTAAATAACTCCATCAGGTATTGGTTTGTTTAAAAAGTCGAGGCCGGGCAGCTGTAAGGGAACTGTCAATACGTCCTCAGTAATTTTCTGATGATGTTAACTTTCTTCTTAGTCTGTAGATTCCAGTCTTGGCGGACTTTCCAGGTCCAGTACTGTGGCAAGCCTTGATACAGACTCCACGAAAAGCTCAGGTATGTAACTGGAGTTGGAGCAGATAAGTATGCAGTAGAATGAACTTTATACATGTTTATGTAAAAACAGAAAATATTAAAATGCCTAATTTTGTTTAAGTGAATCTGTTAACGCAGCTGACCCATGCACGGACAGCCCTTGGCTTCTGCAGTATCCAGTGTTCTAGTGCTAAGTCATAGCTTTAAAGTAACATAGCTGAGTAAGGAAAGTTCAGTCGGCTTGCTCCCACTCTTACACAGCACAAATCTGATGTCGTGTTCTCAGTTCTGTGTTTTACACTTTCCTAAGTTGGCATCTGCACTGGGATAAGCACGGTGAGGTTAACTGTTATTGTTCCTGCTCACCAGACCACAGTGAGTCACTATTAAAACAAATGGTTCTTTATATCTACATATATATAGACAAGTAGAATCAGCTGCCCTGTGTTTTCCGATTGTGCTAACTTTAATTAGAATTAACATTCCTGAGCTCTTCAGGATTGCTTTGTTTTATTTTGTTGCAGGACAGAGCAATAGCAATTCTGATACGTGTGCAGAATTCAGGGTTAAGTATGTTGGTGCCATAGAAAAGCTGAAACATAACGAGAGCAAAAATCTAGAAGGGCCGTTGGACTTGATAAATTACATCGATGTTGCCCAGGTAAGAGCGTTACGAGAGAATGCCAAGAATGTCAGAATGTCCTACGCTTCGGTGCGTTGCTTTTTGCTACCATGTGACCTGGCACCTTTTGTTATACATTTTAGACTTAGTAGAATAAAGTAGCTTAATTAAAAAGAAAACATAACACACCAGTCATACTTGGTTCCCTCCTGTTGAGTCTCAACTGGGGAAGATGCTCCTGAAAGCAGTTCTGAAGAAGCAGACTCAGAGTGAAGGCCTTTTCTGTGAGTCATTGTGCAATGAATGTCTCAGCCAGAAACTGTTATGTCATCTTCAGCACTGCTGGGATTAGTACCTGTCAAAGAGTATCTCCTCTAGATTTACTAAGTGCTGTAGAATAAATTCTTCTGTAGAGGAAACTGTCATGTTCTGCTTACATTCACTTATGAACCCGTGACCAAAGAACTGAGTAGTATTTGGGTCATCCTTGCCAAAGTGTTTTTTGTATTTATTTCAGTACTAAGATCTCTAACTGGTTGTTCTGGGCAGGTCGTTAACTGTACCTTTAAAAGCACAGAATCTGTTTATCTCACAGCAGCGTGACGCTTCAAGTCTTTGAATGTACACTAAAAGTATTCTTACAGCCAAGTATGAAAGTGCTGCTAGTGTGGAACATAAACCAGCCAAAGTCAGAGCAGTGTGATAGGCCCAGCTTCCCTCAGGTGGTAGCGTTCCTTTCTGGATTCGTGTAGTGTTTCACACAGCAGAGAGACTGATATTCTTGCATTTGTCCAGACTTCAGAGTAGTGATGTTGTTAAGCCAGGCAGTACAAATAAAAATACTTTGTGTCTTCACTGTTGATGTTCTTCTGTCTGCACTAAAGGCTTTTGTTTGTTTCCCTCCAAAGCAAGATGGAAAGTTACCTTTTGTTCCAGGTGAAGAGGAGTTTATAATGGGCGTTTCCAAATATGGCATTAAAGTTTCAACATCTGACCAGTATGTAAGTGATTCCCAAAGAACCTTTTGATCAAAGTTAAAAAGTTTTAACTGATGATCTGTGTGATCGTGGCGTCACTTCTGGCTTAAAGCAAAAGCAAGAAAAAATAAGGAAAAGGGAGAAAAATCTCCCACAGCGTCACCACTTTATAGAATCCTGGAGTGGTTTGGGTTGGAAGGGACCTTTAAGAGCATCTGGTTCCACCCCCTGCTATAGCAGGGACACCTCCCTGTGGACCAGGCTGCGCACAGCCCCATCCAGCCCGGCCTTGAGTGCTTCCAGGGAGGGGGTGTCCACAACCTCCTCTGGATGACTTGTTCCACTGTCTCAGCAGCCTCACTCATTTCTTCCTGATATCTAGTCTAAATTGCCCCTCGTTCAGTTTAAAACCATTTCCCCTTGTCCTGTCACTCCGTGCCCTTATAAAAAGTTCCTCCCAGCTTTCCTGTAGACCCCTTCAGGTATTGGTACTTCATTTCATCTCTCTTCTGGGCTGACACAAATCCATTCCTTTTAAGAAAGCAGCAGACAGAAAGGAAATCTTTATGTTTCTTGGGCACACATTACCTTCTCTGTGGCTGAACTGCCATCATCACGTGGGAAGAGGAGCATGAGTGATGACCAAAGCAATAGGCTCTTCAACCTGAGTTAGTAATTCAGTTCCTGTTGATGTAATTGTGGAAGGAGAAAAAATATATACTTTTTTTGAGAATACCTGAGTTGTCTTCCTCAAAGTTCCAGCTTTGCACTGCTAATCTGAGAGTGTGAGTCCACTCCAGCGTTAAAACCTCATAATTCCACTTTAGCCATCAAACGTATTTATTTGTTTGCATTATTTCCTATATGTACTTTATGTTCCTTTGGTGCACTTGAAATAGTTGTTTTGCTAAAAATAAAAAGCCGGTCTCTTCCCTAGGGCCCTCCAGATGCCTTTGTATAGCTTTGTATTGCAGCCATGTGGTTTCCTTCTGGTTGCCCTCAGAGCCCCAGATACCGTAAATACTTGGCCGTGCAGAGTCATGACCCATAACAACCCAGCACTGCCTATCTGTAAAAGCCTCAAGTGTGAGAGTGGTGGATAGCATTGCTCAACGGCTGAGTACTCTGAGGAGAGCCAGAAAGTTTCCTGTGTGTCCCTTCAGAAAATAGAATGCTTGTTTCTAACGAGTGGGAGGAAGCGCAGTTCCTCAGACTGGGTTTCTTTGCGTTCTGTTTCTGCTGTCCTCATAAATGCTCAGTGAGAACGTAGGATACTTTAGAACTTCGTACTTTGATAAAGGTTACGTGGGTGTTTTCAAGACTTCTGTCTGTTGTTCTGGCTTCAAGCTGAGAGCAGGCACAAGCAGATAAAGCCTTTTGTGATGAAGCTGGCTTGCACTGGGCACTGCATTTTGTTTTCCAAATTCTGCCTTTCCGCATGTGTCACCGTTGACACTTAGTTTGTCCTTTAGCATGTTAGTACAGCTATGCTCAGAGCTGCAGGATGCAAGGTTATTTTCTGTGCATTCCTACAAAGAAGTCACTTTTAAGGCTTTGGGAGAAAGGTGAGAGTGCTGTGATTTGTAGGTAAGTCTGCAGGTGACTAGGCAGCTATTTCACATGCTTTGTGATGATGTAGAAATAACCATCGGAGCAGAGGTTGCAGTGGTGTGCAGAGAGAAAAAAAGAGGTGGCTCCTGACACGGGTTTTCTATGGATTTTCCTCTTAGTCACCAGAGAGTGATCCCCTGTCAGCTTTCAGGGCACCAAGGCACCAGTTCTCAGCTCTTGTCCATCACTGTCTCATTCAGCTGTCTGTGTGCTACACGTCTTACACAATGTGATACAGGGCCACCAAAGTGCTTCTCAGATGCAGACCTGCTGCCAGGAAATAGCATGGCATGAGGTGGGGTAAGAACAGCTGGTTAGGGAGGATAGTGGGGAAACAAACACGTGCTTTGGTAGCACGGCCAGGGCTACAGACTACTACAGGTGCAACTCAAGCAAAAATTGCAGCTGAAATTCTATTAAACCACTAGTTCTTTTAAAACCTTGAAGAAATTCTTCCTTTCAAGAAATATATTCTTATACCAAAGAGTATTTTTTTTCCTGTAAATAAATCTGAAGTATTCTTTTGTCAGGGAGAGAATCAAAATGTGTAGAAAACTGAATGGCTGTTGCACTGCCCCAGAGTAACTTTTATTTGTCAAACGGTTTCAGGATGTGCTGCACAGGCATGCTCTCTATTTAATTGTTCGGATGGTCTGCTACGATGATGGTCTGGGAGCAGGAAAAAGCTTACTGGCTTTGAAGACAACAGATGCAGCCTCTGAAGAATGCAGCCTCTGGGTCTATCAGTGCAATAGTCTGGTAAGAGTTGACGTTTACAGTCTTTAATTTAGCTATCAGCATTTTGATTGTAAAGGGAGATTCTGAAATCCAAGGGCCTTATGAAGCTTTCCTGGCAGAAGATGGAATGTCAAGTTAGTTATAAAGAGTAAAAATCTGCCCCGACTGAAGAGAGGGGAAAAACCCTTCAGACTGATCAGCTTGACTAAAATCTCTGTGTTCCCTAACATTGCCAGTGAATGTGTGTGCCTGGAAAAGCACTTTGCAGATTTTAAGTGTGCTATCATAGCTGCTAAGGAGAATCCTCCATTTGCATTTTCGAAGACAAAACCTCTTAAGATCCGACAGAGCAGGGAGGGATTGAGTAACAACTCTGGTAATAAAGCAGGCATTCATATCTATAGGCAGTGGGAGTGATCTCCTCTTAAGAATTCACTGTCAAAGTCACTGTGATATGACACATGCTCAGAAGTGCTGGTGGATCACACGAATGGACTCTGAATGCTAGTGGCACGCTATGATGAAAGCTAACAATTCTGACTTGTTCCAGAAGAGCTCATTTAAAACAGCTTCCCGCGTGTCATGGCAGTCACAGAAGTCAAGTTAAATCTCACTTGTGCTGCTCCATTTTGCCGAATATCATTCACAGTCACATCTGCTTTAATCGAGCTTTGATGATTGCAGAAGTTCTTCAGAAAGCAGTAACGTGTGTTCTTATGCAATACAGGAACAAGCCCAAGCTATCTGCAAAGTGTTATCCACAGCCTTTGACTCAGTTCTAATGTCGGAGAAGTCGTGATTTTCTTCAGCAGCCGTGACCGTGCAGAACAGGAGGCCTCTGTGTGAGGAGGAACGGGGCTGCAGCCACACGTGCTTCAACAAGACTTGCTGTGCACAGGAGAGCTGTGGACGTGGTACTTCATCATTCCCCAGACGTGACTTGAAGAAATTATTCCACCAGAATTGTTTCCGGAACAGTACAGAATTTTATATTTAACATGGATTATTTTTTTTTTGCTACATGATGTTTTGTATAGCCGTGTCAATATTGTAGAAATGTAAAATAAAACTGACACTTGCTTCTATATATTTTCTTTAAATGAATTCGTTAATATACTCAGTCCTGCTCAACATCGATCTCTTAACAGAAGGGCAAGAGCAGCGCAGTGGTTACAAGCAGTTGTTTCTCTATAGCTCTGATGTACTGGAAGATGCACTGTGTGCACAGTTCCCGTTGTACACAAAGAGCAACGCTGTGTGAGCAATACAGAGATACACGAGAGAAGTGATTTTAAAAGTAGTTTTATTTTTCCAGACATTTGACTGGTTAACAAGAGTAAAATTTATTAATCATGCTCTAATTATAAATCACTGCATCCAGGACATTGAAAATAAGAGCTGATTTTCGGTTATACAGTATATACAGTTGCTCTGCAACTAAACAAAATAAAAACCACTGAATTGAATATTATACATCTCATAGCATTCTAAGCTGCATTTTTTAAGTGTCCTTTGCTCCTTTTTAAACAGTTAACACAGCAACCTAATAGTCTATTGACAGGTTTTTTGAATCACCATTTTGATCAGATTTGAAAAGCTATATGAAATATGCCAAGATTTTGGACTTAAAATTCTAAATTTTATATTATAAATAGATATCTACAGGCTCTAGAATTTCTTCTTCCTCTGCCAGAGGAAAAGCAAACTTTGAGAAACGCTGAAAATCTGGGGATAAATTTTGCTTAGCTGCTCCTTATTGGTCCTCGACGTTTTAACAGTCAGCACTGTTGGTGCTGTTACAGTGTAGTCTAAAGGCTTCCTCGTTCCTCAGTGACTGCTGAACAGGACTGTGACTAATTTTAAAGTGTGTTCCTCTTCTAGCAGAGCCTAAGGAAAATTTGCATCGTTTAAACTTTACGAGTTGTACACTATAAGATTCTGTGTTAAAAATACTGTACATTAGGAGATCTGTGCAAAATAATATGCCCATTTACTCTCTAGACTCTATCAGGGATAGAAACATACAAAATAGTGTTGCAAACTGAAGTTCAGTAAGTGAATAGAACTGTAGTGCTAAACTATTACTCTATCATTTTACTGGGAACTTTGAAAATACAGACTAATTTGCTTCAACTTGCAACAAAAATAGCATGAAACATTCCAGTTTGTTCCCCGTTTAAACTGCAGCAACAGCATCCAGAAGATGAAAGTGATGTGTATACTCGGCTGTACCCACACGTTTGAGAGGCTATCGACCAACTGTACCATTCAGGAAAGGAGACAGAAGGGAAGATCAGTGTTGCTCTCCCAGCATTGATGTGATTTTTCTCCAAATATCATTTGCAGTGGCTTACTTTCCATTCTGTTACACGTGAAATGGCTGAACTGAAACACCACTCGTCAGAAATTTGAAGCTGTCTTGATAAATCTGGAGAGAATACTCACAAAGTGTGATCAAAGCCAACGTGACCTAGACGTGGGTTGTTCTGTGTAGCAAAAAAGCAACCACTGGTCCAATCCCAGAACGTACAAACACCAAAATGACACCCCGTTTGTACTGGTGCTTTCCATCCACCAACTGGGAATTATCAATAGCCTAGCCTTTGTTCACAAATAGCCAAACAAATTTAACAACAGTGTAGCTACCATATACGTGGGTATATTATATAAATACAGAGTGAGTTAGCAAACTATTACTGTTTGCAAGGTAGTGGCACACAAATTTTTATAAAACAGAACTTGACATACTGTACTTGTGAGGTGTCAGAGACCTTATTAACCAAGGATAGTTATCTAAGTCTTCCACCAAATACGTTCTGTGTGAACACATAAAGAAACTAAAAAAAAAAAACAACCAACAACAAAGAAGAGCCTAAACACTACAATGATACGAGTGTAAGAAATGTCCTGCAATCCATCATCATGGTTAAGTACATTTCAGGAAGTGCAGTTTTCATATCCTTGAGTTAATGCAGTAACTCGGTAATATTGCCACAGTTTAGTAAACCAGCAGTAGTCACATTAAATGACCAAAATGGATGTAACATACATAAAACATTCGAAAAACAGGTTCCACACACGTGCAGCCTAGAAAAATAAAACAGCCTCAAGCTCACAAAATCAGACCTAGAAAGTTCAACGACTAACACAGATTTCAGATAACTTTAAGCAAATATCTACATCCATTCTGAAAGAAAGAAGTTTCTCCTGCGGTAAACTGAAATACGTTTTCACTTTTACCTGGCCAAAGACACCTAGTTAGAACTGTTTCTTCTGCAATAGTTGACATCCTGGATGACAGCCACTATGGCAAAATGCTGAATGAGTTCAAGTCAGAACTATGCAGCAGCTTGCGTGTTTTGGTTCCAAATACTTGACACAGCACTGAGGATTGGATAAATCCACTGCCCTGTTACAAATGCACAATTTCCTTGATTGGGGAAGCAACACTGAAGTGTGGTATTGTCAAGTCAAAAAGGGAGAATGAACTTACAGTGAGTGGTTTAAAAAGAACATTCTTTATGTTGTGATGTTCACATACTTACATGGATTTTGATTGTTAAAGCTTTTCAGTTCACCTTAAAAAAATACAGGAAGAGGTTTTTTTTGTGTGTGTTTTTTTTTTTTAAGTGTAAACTGATCATGAGAAGTTTTCACATAGAAAAAAGTTCTAAAAGTCCCAAAATCAGAACAATGGTAATAAAAAAGTAAGCTACAGTACCTAGGACTTGGGCAGTGTTCTGGCAAGGTGTCTGCAGATAGGTAGATGAAATGAAATAGAGCAAAACTTATTTCTGTGACTGCTGGTAATGAGAAATGTCTCCACTTATCAGTAGCAATTTAGTCAACAATAAAGTGCACAAATGATACAGGGAAAGCTCCTTTCCGGCTTGGATCTCCATCAATATGACCAATCTGCAAGAGTTCAGATAGTTTTCGAGTTAATCCCAAAAAGGAATTACAAATATCACCAAAACCAACATCAGAGACCTTCCTGCCTCAAGTATGACATCTCTCCCTCCGTCCTTTCTTCTCCTTTTGCCAGAGACAAACATCATGAGAAGACTCAGACCAACAGGATGCACTTGTTATTCCAGCTACAAACATACATTTTTTTTTTCAAATTGTGTTTTACTCATCTTTTTGAAAACAACACCCCATAATGCATCTCTACTGCATCATTTCAGTTCATTCTGGAATGCCTGGCAGCCCAGTCTCTGTTTGTATGCTTCTGCTTTCTCCTTTTAACAGACAGTGAAAAGAATGGATTAAGCTTCAATAAATCTCAAGGGTTTGGGGTTTTATATGAACCTGTATGTTCTTACACAGCATTATTGGAAATCTAGATGCAATGTGGAATTCTATTCTTTGCTAGCTGACAGCCAGGCTAAGGCAAGTGTTTTTACACACATTAATTTTCCAAGTTTTCTTCAGCTGATGCAGCTCTGGAGTGCAAACAGCTGAGATGGTTTCCCAGCACACAGACCACTTCTCAATTTCAGTCAGCTAAAGAATCAGGACAATAAAAAGCTGTCTCCTGAGGATCACCATGGGACATCTTCAAGGAAGACAAAATAGTAGATTCTTAAATTGATGACACCCACCCAAGTGTTTCCTTAGTCACATAAACTGTGTACCCTAATAATCAAACCTTTTTTTTTTCCTAAATGAAGAGATAAAAATTTATCTGAAGCTTGACTTCTGAACAGAAGGAACACCTGGAGTCAGGCTTTCAAGAAATGAAACTTCTGTTATTTAGAAATCCAACAGGGATCTTCTGAAGTCAACCTCCAGATTTCATGTGGTTCTTTTAAAGTATGTTGACAAGAAACTTAAAATACTCACCCACCACTCCTGATCCTCTTCACCATCAACTACGATGATATCTCCTTCTGAAAAAGTTAGCTCATCTGGGTTATCAGCTACACAGTTGTAAATTGCTTTCACTCTTTTGGGCTTAGTTTTTGACTGAAAGGTAAAAATAAGTACATGTAACTAACAAGCATGGAAGAATAAAAGCAGACTCAGAGTTGATCTAAAGAAAGCAGTAGAAAATATACTGTTATTTTCTTGGGTGCTGGCTGCTCATGGTTCAGCCTGAAATTGGCAGCATTGTAGGGCAAATAACCCCAAGGAAAGCACTTCAAGGAAGTTAGTGCGAAAGGATGGTATATTTTTGGTAGGATTTAAGTAGATGTTATACAAAATAATAGCAAAAGAGATTGGCTCACCTTGCTGATGGTTGAGGCTCGCCGATAACTCCACCAGGGAGGGATCTCCAACAAGAGATCCTTCCCCGCTGGTGGTCAGCCCTTAAATGGGGTCTTGGGAGAGGTGGAGTCAAACTCCACCCCTTCCAATCACACTCAGTTGTGCCCCTGCAGCTGACTCAGGGCTTGCCTCAGGTGGTCAATCAGTGGTTCAGGCCGTGATTCCACAGTTCCCATACACTCCACCCCTTCACGACATGAACCACTGATTAAGTAATTATAGGTTGAGCCCTCCTTAATACAGAGACCCAATATATCGCGACGTTTTACATAATAACCCGTCGCGATGTGTATCGATGTAATCTGGGATGAGTGATGATCATCATATGGCTCGTGTTCTTCCTTGGGCCAGTGCTCGGTGGTGTCTACTGGAAGCACGCAGTCATGTTGTGCAGGTCCGTCCTACTCTCCATCAGTCCCAGGTAGACCATCACCGGATGTTGCACATGATCTTATAGCAACTCTGGAACTCAGCAGCATCATTTGGTTCCCTCCGGTGACTCACAGACTCACGGGGAGTAATATAGATGTTTCAAAGGTACCAAGAGGGGGAGGTCCGCTCTCCAAGGTAAGATACAGGCCGTATTCCTGTCTTGGGTCAACACTTCAGCTTGTACAGGGGCATGCCCTGGCCGCCTGTACCAAACTTTTCGCCCCGATGTCTGTGGCTGCACAATTAGATCAGGCACTAAAGGGGGTGTCCTGATCTGCCACAGGGACATGATAGGGGTTCCTTTAGGAATAAAGACTGGAGTGTTGACCACAATATCAGTAGGCCATGTACCAATCACTGGAGGGACTACCGAACCTCCCACCTCCAACAATCTCCCCCAAGGTGCAAGTAGGCCACACCATCGTGGTCCTACCTGCACCTTCCAAGACCATCTTATTTTATTGGTGCCTGGTTTTAGGTTCTCAGGGGCAGGGAGCAGAAGATTGTTCTCACGGCCAGTCTGAGGTCTTACCTCATTATCTGTACCTGTAATTTGGATCCTAAGTGGGGAGGCCCATGTCGTTTGCAACATTTTCAAGGCACTGGGTCTGCCATCTCTAGGTCTTTCATTCAGATCTCGAAGGGTTTCGTGGAGTCTCTTCGTCCACCCCTGTAGAGACTGAGAGTCTGTCTTCAGGGCGGCCTTGAGAATGCCATTATAACGCTCAATAAGGCCTGCCCCTGTTGGATTGTATGGCAGGTGGAATCGCCACTCAATATTGTTCTCTTCTGCCCAGCGTTGTATCATTGCACCCGTGAAATGAGTCCCTTGGTCGCTCTCAATGACTTGTGGTGTCCCATAGGCAGCCATCAATCTTGTGAGCGCCTTGATAGTATATGCCTGGTTGGCTTTTGGTACTGGATAGGCCTGCATTAGCCCACTCGCGGTGTCAACACAGGTTAGGGCATATCTCGCCCCCTCAGACCGAGGGAGGGGCCCAATATAATCAACCTGCCATCGCTGTAGAGGATTGTGTCCTCTAGCAAGATGGGCTGTAGTTTCAGGCAACGACCTCGGTCTCATTCTGGAGCAGGCATCACAGTCTCTGCATGCTTGAGCTACGTCCGATAATTGTACGGGCAGTCCCCATGCTTTGGCAGCTGCCCACATGGTCTTCTGTCCAGCATGCCGCAACTTTCGATGTAACCAGTAGGCAATGTTCTCAGATGGTGAGTTCTCAACCCATCTAACTCGGGCCAGCGTGTCGGCTTCATCATTTCCTGGTGACTGTAGGGGTCGGTGACCAGAAACATCGTAGACACGTACAGTTCTGTGTTTAACTGTATTCCATATGTCTAACCACATATCTTTGCCCCAGATCGGTCGGGAGTGGATAGTCCAGTCCTGGGTAGCCCACTGTGCGATCCAAAGAGTGAGCCCCCTGTACACAGCCCAACTATCTGTGCAGATATTCAGGATACCGTCACCAGGTTCTTTGGTTATAACCATCCACACGGCCCGCAGCTCTGCCCACTGGCTGCTTTGACCATCCCCCTCGTCAAACCATATTGTGTCTGTGGCAGGATGGTATGTTACTGCTCTCCACTTACTTGGGTTGCCCTTGCTGGACCCATCCGTGTACCAGGCATCTTCAGGAATAGGATATTTTCCTTCCTGGACGGGACTCTTCTCTGGCGGAGCAACCAAGGCTTGTTTTGGGGCATCACTGTGATACGTCACTGGGCCTAGAATCTTTTGGAGTTCTTCTTTCAATGGTGAGGAAGACAGACTACTCCTCTGGCTGAGATAGGCGACCCATCGTGCCACTGTCTGTGCTTGGGCCACCCCTGTCTTAGGAAGGTGGGTCAGATCTCTTACCCACCCCTGAATTGGAAGAGTGGTCTTAACTACGACTTCAGCCGTCTGGGTTATTGGCTCTACCGCTTGCAATGCAGTATAGGCAGCCAATAGCTGTTTTTCAATCATACTATATCTTTCTTCTGCTCCATGCCAGACCTGAGACCAAAATCCAATGGGAGTCCGAACAGAACTCTGACGTTGCCACAGGCCCCAGCCAAAGCCATCCTGAGTAACATGAACATCTAATTCAGCTGGGAGGGTAGGATCGAATATACCCAATGCCTGGGCTTGTTTCACCGCCTGTTTTGCTTGCTGGAAAGCATCCTGTTCTGTTCTCCCCCAATCCCATGATTGGCCCTTTTTTGTGAGTCTATACAAAGGTCTCAGCAGCTGCGCCAAATGAGGTATAAAGGAACGCCAGTATCCCAATATACCTAAAAATTCCTGCAGCTGCTTTGCTGTTGTAGGGACTGGAAATGCCTGAACCTTATCTATGATGGCACTGGGTAGCACTTTGGTCTTTCCTGACCAGACTACCCCCAGAAATTTTACAGACAGGCCTGGACCTTGCACCTTCTGAGGATTGATAGCCCATCCTCTTTCACCTAGGTAGGCAATTAATGAATCTGCCGCCTCTCCTACTGCTTCCAGTGAGTCGGATGTTAACAGGAGATCATCAATGTAGTGATATAGGTTGACGTTATTATTAGGTTTCCTCCAATTAGCTAGGTCACGCGCCACCAAGTTATGACAGTATGTTGGTGAATGCACGTACCCCTGTGGCAGGACCTGAAAGGTCCACTGCCTGCCTCCCCATGTAAATGCAAATTGATCTTGCAATTCTTTGGCAATCGGAATACTAAAAAATGCATTTGCCAAATCCAGGACACAATGGTAGGTCTTGATTTCTCTACTAAGTGTGTCCATTAGGGAAGCAATATTGGGTACGGCCGCATGGATGGGCGGCGTGACCTTATTTAATTCCCTATAATCTACTGTCATTCTCCATGTTCCATCCGACTTCCGCACTGGCCATATGGGGGAATTATATGGACTATGTGCAGGTCTTATAATACCTACTTTTTCTAGTTCCTGCACCGTTTTTGATATTTCTTCCTGCCCCCCCGGGAGTCTATACTGTCTTACATTAGTAATCCGGCGTGGTTTCGGCAAACAAATTGGCTCATGTTTCGCATGGCCCCTCAATACTGTCTGTATTGCCCGGACACTAATGTACCTCTGTCGAAGTCTGAACTCTCCCACAGTTGTCTGGAGAGCCAGACCCCATAAAATGTCTATGCCCAAGATGTATTCTGGAATTGGGGCAATTGACACTTTATACTCCCGGGGTGGAAGACGCCCAACCCCCAATTTCAGCCATGTTTGGGTGACCGGAATGGTCTGTCCCCCAAACCCACCAATCATCACTCTATTGCCCTTAAATTTTGTTGGGTCTCCATATATAATTGATGTTTCCGCACCAGTGTCTACTAAAGCCATCACCTTTTGAATATTTTTATCTGTCCAATATATCTCTAATTCTACATAGGGCCTCCGGTCACATCTGGAGGCCCTAAAGGGACCAAAGTTCTTCGTCACTCCATGAAGTTCGCTAGGTCTAAGTCTTTTACCACAGGTGGTTCCGGCACTGTAGCTCGTGACACTTGTGGAGGTTTCTTCCTTCTATTTGGGACTATGAAGTCAGCCAAATTCCAAGTTGTTGTTGGTGCTGCCTGTATTATCCGTACTCCCGATTTTCTGGGAGTACTCTGAAATTTCTGATCATTTCTTAGTTGTTTCCAAAGCTGTAGCAACACATGGTTGGGTTGCCCATCGATTTTAGCAAAGGCAACCCCGGCCCGTATAAGATCATTAAACATAGTCTTCCGGGATACCCGTATGGGGCCCGATCGGGGTATCCGTGGGACAGGCTTCCTAGTTTTAATGGGGAATGCCTCAGCTTCTTCTATCATGCGGATATTGCGCCTAGTTCTTATGCGCTCCGTTTCCCCAAGGTCTGCCACCAACTGGGCTGCCTGTTGAATGATAGCCTCCGAAGCCACTAAGGGGTTTAGTATGGAGACCAAAGTCCCATAAAGGTGAGAGGGGGCTTGCTGTAATATTAGGTCTCGCATACCTGCCGTAAATTTTTCTGTATCAGGGCTTTCGAAATTTTCCGAATACATGGCCTCTCTCATACCCAGTTCCCGGATGTATGTTTGGAGGTCCTCCATAGAGGACCATAAACCGGTATTAAGTGGAATATCAGATTTGTTAGGCCATGTTAGGCGGCATGCTGCCATCAACCAATCTATAATAGAATGATTTTCATTAGCGTAATAGATGGCAGCATATAATCTTTGCCTCAGGGCTGGGTGTATAGTTATAGACGCTAATTTTGACATCTCTGTCCCACTGACTAACACACTTTCAGCTCCTGCATCCCATAACCTCAGGAGCCATGATGGTATGCTCTCTCTTGGTTTTTGATGGAACCGTTGTACTAGGTCCATCAACTCATTTGACGTATACGGGCGAGCTGTCACATGCAAGCATGTTTCAGCAGGGGGCCATTGGTCAGGAGGCACCCCCGCTGGTCTATCTTGGACTTTTTTTGTTTTTTGAGTTATGATTGGTCGGATCTCAAACGGATCTTCCATAGATGGAGCTTCGAGATCCGATTTAGAGATCTTGGCTTCTGAAACATCCAGGTCCGCTACTTCAGGGACCTGGGTATCTTCCACTGATATGGTACGTATTTGTCTTGCTGGCACATCTAGTCCAGGCTTTTTTGTTACTAATGTGCCCAACTGTTGTTCTAATTTCTCAATTCGCTCTCTTAACAACTGATTTTCAGTTTCTATGTTTGTATTTGTTACATCTAATTTATGTAAAGCCATTATTAGAGGCCAGGCCACTGCAGAAGCGGCTAGCCGACGTTCTTTTGTAACAAGTATATCCTTATCTAGGCCTTGAAAATAATCCGTCAGCCGGGCTGGAGACGGAGAAACACTGCCTGTAACCCGCAGGGGTCCCCATTTTTCAATAACAGTAGCAAGACCATAATAGGGTGACCCTATAAATCCTGGAATTTGGCCGGGAATTGTTTGGTCTAAGGGAGTAACATTCACCCCCTTGCCCCATTTGAAAAGGTTCCAAATGAAAGACATGGTTTGTTATTGTCTAAGTATATATATATATATATATATATCGTTTTAAGCCTGCCTGGCTCGCCAATTGTAGGGCAAATAACCCCAAGGAAAGCACTTCAAGGAAGTTAGTGCGAAAGGATGGTATATTTTTGGTAGGATTTAAGTAGATGTTATACAAAATAATAGCAAAAGAGATTGGCTCACCTTGCTGATGGTTGAGGCTCGCCGATAACTCCACCAGGGAGGGATCTCCAACAAGAGATCCTTCCCCGCTGGTGGTCAGCCCTTAAATGGGGTCTTGGGAGAGGTGGAGTCAAACTCCACCCCTTCCAATCACACTCAGTTGTGCCCCTGCAGCTGACTCAGGGCTTGCCTCAGGTGGTCAATCAGTGGTTCAGGCCGTGATTCCACAGTTCCCATACACAGCATCCAGAGCCTTTATGAACTTCTATGTCATCAATGTGGGCCAGCTTTCCCTTTGTAATCTTCCATTCTGGCTCACCAAGCCAGCC
Organism: Callipepla californica brunnescens; assembly: GCA_023055505.1. NCBI lineage: Eukaryota > Metazoa > Chordata > Aves > Galliformes > Odontophoridae > Callipepla > Callipepla californica. Next base: position 10,352,889 of record JALIRH010000007.1, read on the forward strand.
TTCAGCGCTCTACATCACTACAGCATGACTTTACTCCAAATACCCAATGGTCGATCAAGTGCTACACCGTGAGTGCAACAGCGTTAACAGAAAGAGGGCTGAGTCACCTACTAATACGCCCCTTTTTAACTTACTAAACCCTTCCATTCAATCTATAAACTTTCTGGAATATCTTCAGGCTCTTTGTAGTGCTGAGGATTCAAGCCACAGGAGTGGTTTTCCAATAGGAAAGTTCACACTACTGTTAATCAGGGAGTTATAAAATTTCAGTATTGCAGTGGCATTCCAATCCTAGCCATGTTTTGTTTGAAATCATGTTGAAATGATTTTGCTCTAGTATCACAGTATTCGCCATTCTAATCTCATGCCTCACTCTGTGCAACTTGGCCTGTTCCCATCCTGTGTTATCTACTGCAGCTGCACTTGCTTTCAATTCCTGTTGCAGATCATCACTAATGCTACACTCATAGTGACTTCCATGCAAGGAGTGGGGAGGTGCAGGATCTGAAGGCACAGCATAAGCTTTCTACCATGAATCTACTACTCTTTCCTCCAGTTCTCCTAACCTCAGTCACCAGAAGTCTTTCTACTCTAAGATGCCACAGTAGACCTACAAGTGCCATTTAAGTCACCACAGAGCTGTTAATGCAGTGTATTTGGGACAGAGGCTCCAGATAGGGCAAGGAAGAGCGAGTCTCACCACCCCAGGAACTTGTCCCAGCCTCCAATTAGGTCAGCCATGGAACAGGAAGCTTGGAAGAAAAGACTTAATCCACAAGCAACCATTTGCATTTTAGAACAAAAACATGCCCTGCCCAGATGGGGCATATCCTTAGGCTCTGTCTGTGGGCATACCCCAGGGAGATGCAGCCTTGCACAGTATCACAGTGATTTTGCTCCATCTCAGCCAAGTTACAGTTTGGGCCACGACCAACTATGTCGAGAGGAAAGAGCTTCACATCAGCACAATGGTGACATAATTACCAACTTCAAAGGGTTATAATTCCAAGTATTTCTTGTTCTTTGGATGTCAAAGGAATTAAAATAAATCCCCATTCCCAGGAGACTAACATCTTCCAGGAAAGTTTTCCATATGTCTACAATGTTTTCAAGAATATCAAGTATACACTGAAAAAAATGCTGCATCAGGAACTTCCTAAACGAAAAACAGCTATTGGGCAAATCATTATATCACAGACAAGTCACTGGCTGCATGCATATGAGTAAGCAGACCCTTTTTTTTTCTTTACTCAAAGAGTACTTGTGCAATCAGATTTTCCTAAATCTGGGCTGGCTTCTGTACTCTCTGGCAGACATAGTGAAAAATACTGGGGTATAAGGCTAAAGGGAGTGATTTAGTCAAGTGCTTTAGCCAGACTGATCTAGGTAAAGCTCTTTAACTGAGGGGGCCCTTCACTAAATCTCAGCTAAGATGCTTTAGCTAGATTGATTTAGCTAAAGCACCTTAACAAGCACACACCCTGAGCCAGGTTTCCCTTCCTTATTTGTCCTACGACAGAAGAAAATCATCCAGCTGATTTTCTCAGTCACAAAGAATTCAGCCTACTGATGCCCTAGAGTTATTTGGAGTCAGACATGTTTCTCATTACATGCAACTAATAGTAATGAGTGAGTAGAGACAGACTGCTTCTAAGAACCAGCCAAGGCAGCCCTTTCACACATAAGTAAAGCAATCTGTCCTATAAAACAGAGAAGGAGGGAACAAGATACAGATCTACTATGACCTTAATTTATACAGAAAGCCAGGTAGGGAGCTGGATCAGAACTGTCATATGTGCTGAACTGGATGCATCCAGTGCTCGCAACAGAGTCCCAGAATGCACAAAAGAAATTGGGACCGGGGTTCAACAGCTTTATAGAAACTGCAATTCCCTTGGTGCATATAAGCAAAAGGGATAGCTACTCCATTTCTCACTAGCCAGACCATTGTGGTCTAAACCATGAAAGTTATTTTGATGCGAGACAGACAGTAACTTGGTTAAACAAGAGAGGAAGAGGCAAGAAAACAGAAGAATTTACAATACCAGCTAATGCAAGATGAACTCCAGATGTCTCTGGCTTTTTTCATTTTATCAGATGACAAAAGCTAATAGTTCAAAACAAACGTGCAATACTATGCATATGAATATATTGAAATCTCTGTCCTGGAGAGTTACTATTGCAATGGACACGGTTAAAGAAAAATGAATGGGTAGACAGAGAACTGAAGAAAGATTCTTTATTCTATCCCACTAATAACACAATCCTGGAGACACAAACAACACATCTTCCACCTCTCAGCTTATTACTTACCCAATGAACCATGTTCCTACACAGAATCTAAAGTATAAGACAACCCAGGCCTCATCGCAAAGAGCACCTGAAGAGCATGGGATCTCTATATCGTCATCTGTATATATTCATCATGACAAATAGTTGTAAAGATAACTAATTCATCAAAGATCCAATTTCTTTTCTCTTGAGCTTGGCTCTGACTAATCTAGTCTGAAGTCATTTCATGTACTTAGGTAAACAATTATATCTACTTCCATTATAAAAGTAAGCAAAAAACCTCCCTTACCACTTAAATGAAGTTTAAGAATCAAGTTATAAATGACTTATAAATGACCTGCTGTACACTTGTCAAGCTAATCTGCCCTCAGTAACCCATACATTCTACAGATTGTGCAGGTCACATTCAGACACGAGCAAAGAATCCACGCTTTGACTTTTGTTTGCCCTTGTTTTTTGTTGGTGTCCTTCTCAACTAAAAATCACATAGAAAAAGCAGGAGAAGCAAGGTTTTCATAACTATCTACTAGAGGTCACACAAACTGAACAGAGGATACGGGTTTTTTATTTTTCATGGTTCACACACTTCCTTTCCAACAGGACAGATAATTAATCTCAGCAGCGTGTTTGACAGCGTGTGAAAGATTTAAGTCCAAACCCAGATTGTCTACTTACTATTTGGGATTTCCTTGGCATTGGTGCTGGTGGCTGGATCTGTGCCAAAGTATTTCCTGAAGAACCAGTCTGTGTTACTGGAATTTCACATGCAGAAGAAGATTCTCCCGCTGCTAAGGTAAGTGAAACAAATTTTAGGCAATGCTTTAAAATAAATTTAAGAAGTAAAAACAATAATGCAAATTAAAACCAAATGTATCGCTCTCAATTGGAGGATACGAAGAATTTTATATACTACATGTATTTCTTTTTTAATGGTTCTTTATAAAAAAAAAATAATGTAATTTTTCTCCTTACCAAAAAGGCTCATGTTTTTCAAATATGATTACTTAAGATCTTTAATGTTATTAGACATCTAATATTACAGATACAAGAGAAAAAAGCCTACAAAACAGATGAGACCAGAACCAATTTTCCCATTTTCCCCACACATCCATTGCAAACTGCATGCTTTTAGAACCTTTCTTGCCTAATCAAGGTCATCTTTATAAAGATGCTGTGCCCTTCACAGCAAACTTCTAACAACAATGGCAGACAATGATTAGCAAGGCCTATGTTGATATGTTGAAGGGAAATAAAAACAAATCACAATAACAACCAATAAACAGAAAACACAGAGTGGAAAAGGAGATTGGGTAGGAGAAATTCTACTAAAATCACCACAGAATCCACGCAAAATTTCAATATTTTATTGCAATGTCCTAAAATAGTAGCGAAATATTGCTCTGTTCATGCAGAACAGCTTTAAGCACTGAGGCCTACACAATCAAGAAAATGAACAAGAACTCTGGTACTGACTCTTTAAATGCACAAAGTAAATAAAATAACTGCCCCCTTTACACTGTAAGTGATAACAGCTAATTGCAGCAAAATAAATCTCTAAACCATATTTACCAGTTTGTTGTAGGGCCCCAAGTCCTCTAGACTGCCCCTTGTTACTTAAGCCAGATGACTTCTCAGACCTGTTCAAAACATAAGAAATTCTTCCATTTAAGAAACAACACCAACCACAATAATCCAAGCTATTTTTCAAATTATGAAGTTCTTTTGATATCATCAGTATGTTTTGGTGACTGGTATTTTAATTTTAAAATACTACTTTGCTTCCATGTCTTTGAGTAAGCTGATGATCAGCTGCACGTCAGCCACAAATGTAAGGTGGAAGAATAATTTTAGGTTCCATTCCTGCAGTTTGTATAGAGCTGATTTTCTTTTCCTAAGTTCTGAAGTTCATACCATTGCTTTTCAATATTCTTTGGTGCAACTAATTAACAATTTGGTGCAATACCATTATGTTGTCTGTACACAAAAGCAATCTTCAAGTTGCCTCACTCTTTTACTTAGTATGTTATATTCAATCAGAGGACTAGAAATGAAGGTCAAAGGTCGTTTATCTCTCCTCACAAAGCATCACCCACACATTATCTCACACAGTCATATATGCATCCATTCTCCTCTCTCTTATAACTATCTAGGTTTATACAGGCTATATTCTGCCAAATTTTCAGTGGCAGAGAGTAGCACGAGTCTTCTGACTTACTTTTATTTACAACTCATTATGTCTTCACAGGTTCTTCCTCTGAAGGATTTCTGTTTGACCATACTTTGCAGCTCTGCATAGTCTGTTTTTGTAGCTGATTGTTCCTCAGCACCAAGTGTTGCTTACTAAATAACAATCTTTCTCTCCCTAGACTACTGCTACAATTTTTCAAGGCTATTTTGAATATAATCCCATTCACCAGAACACAGGCCCCTCCTAACTTTGTTTTTCCTGCAAATCTGAATATTTTCTACTCCACATTTCTACTTCCACCATGCGTGAAAATATTGAATGGAACTGAACATAGGACAAGCATGTGAACAACAAATGGTATAATCAGACATAGTATCTTCTTATCTCTTCTTTGTTATAAGAATACTAGAAACCGATTATTCTTTGTGGCTTCTTAATTCCAACAAGGGTAAGCATTCTGCAAATATCATGCAAGCCATCCAGTCTTAAATCACTAGTCTACCCTGTTTTTACTGTGGGAATCCCTGAAATGTTCTCCTTTACTATCTGTCTTCTATTCATTCACATGGTTTAGAACTCATCATTGGCAAAAGCGTGTTTGGTTTTTAGAAGACTTCCATGTTACAAGCCACATAATTGAAAAGTTAATAATAATTATGAAATATATGCATTAAATACTGAAATGGCATCAGTTACCCAGGAATAGGCTTTCTTTGAGAAACTCTACTAGGAGGTTGTGGGGGCAGTGGTGGCGGGGTTGGCTTAGTTTGTGGAGGAGTTGGTTGCTGTTTGGATTGCTGGTTCAAAGCTTCCATAATGCTGGCTGTCTTTGCCACTGGAGGCGGTGGTGCAGGTGAAAGCACATCTATAGAAAAAAGTTAGTGAAAAGGTATTAGACTTCTATGTACCATTTTGTCACTTGGATTCTCATCCATAGGTTTTCCTGTTACAGGATTTATCCCTATCAAAGAAGAACACTTTACTACTTGTAATCAACAACTTATACATAAAGCAATCCTTCCATTGGAAGGAAGACCTCTCTGGAAAGAGGTTTATATTTAGTTTCACCTAATCAAAATCAGAAAGCTCACAAATACTTCCATTCATCAAAGCCTTAAAGTACAAACAAAGAATTCTCATCTCTTAACAGAGTTATTCTGATCTAATATTTTCAAGAATATGACTGTGTTTAATTGAAGTGCTAATCCTGTTTACTCAGTCAAGGCCTTCAGTTTGTGTTTTATGTAAAAGTAGCTGAGTGAGTATCTGAGAAATTTTGTTTAGAGGACCTTCTTTTAAAATCCTGTTATAACGAAATTTAGTCAAATAAACTTCAACCTAGGTTTAGCAATTAATTAAAATGTCTATTGAATTCTCAAAACCACCACAACAGCAGTTTGCAATGCAGCAAAGCATCTCTTTGCATTCCTATGTTCTGCAAGAATTGAGCATAATGGTGGAGAGGTGGAAGCCCAGAGCTTACACAAAACCTTTATCTTTACAAGTCACCCATGAGAAATGCATCATTAAAGCTATACATACAAGTGGAAAGCTCTTTAGCTCTAGTAATAAGGCACTATTTCCTGCTGACCCTGCAATACACCACACAGTCCTCACTGGAATGTCAGAGAAGACGGCTCGTACAAAGTCACTGGATGGGAACGATAGGCCAAAGCTACAGTCACCAAAAGAGGAAGCATGAGTTGTGAAAATGGAAAAATAAGCCAACTATGATTAGATACAGCAGAAGGGAAAACAGGGGAAAGTGGAAACATACTTGTAGATGTTACACGCAATGGCGGCACAGGGGGATGAATAGCTGGTGGATCAGATGAAGATCTCTGCCTGCTTATACTTTCCACTCCTAAAGAATTTGTCTTCCACATTGTATTAGATGAAGAAATTGTCTGAATACCACTGCCAAGAACTGAAGGCTGAACTAAAAAGAGAGGAAAATACTGTATTATTATCGTTGCTCACCCTAAGCACAAAGCGTTAACACCGACACCTGTGCTTTTAGAAACAGTGCAGCTATACACTACATTCACCAAACCAGAGCTGCTGCCATCCTGCACGAATGCCAGAAATCAGAGTATGCTTTAAAAAATTACATGCAAGTTTCTTACTGGCTGAAGTCTCACCAACTCTTTACCCTAAAATTTGTCTCCAGTCATTAAAGAAGACCAACACTTGAAAAGCAGAAATTTCATACTAAGAAGAGGGAAGTCTTGCTGCCCTCTTCAATCCCTGGCTGATAACTGTAATCATCTCAGGTACACCAAACAAAAAGGATCTCACTCTCAGTATTAGCAGGCTTTGCTGACTCAAAGTGAAACATCAGTTCTGATTTGGAATTGACATAAAACTGAATGTAACCCAAACAGGACGCTGTAATAGCTTAGACATGAAGCTACAATTGGTTACACAGTACTGCTGTTTCAGAGTCTCCTAAACGATTCCATTCTAAAGAGCTGCCTCCCCATTCATAAAAAGCACACTACAGGTTTTCATCGTAAGGGCAATATTTTGCACTTTTCATGCCATTTTTCCCTACTCAGAGCATGAGCATCATATTCAGAATAAATGAAACAGCGTAAGGCATGAATAAATACCGGGTTATAGGGAAAAGCATAAAAGGCTCAGAAGGTTTGAAGAACAGCTTAAAGCTAAGAGGATAAAGGAGTAATAATAATACATCATAAGCATAACAACAATATCAGCTATTGACATGAAGCTAAGTCTGGTGATACTATCATAGCTTTTAACTGAGAATATAAAATAATAGGCTAATGCACTGCTAAAGAACGTGAGTTAATAGTCTCTCTGAGCCAGGCAGCATGCTTTCTTGGCATGAGTTGCACTACACTGGTGCCAACAAGTCTGGGGCTGGGAATGAAATTAAAATGACCGTATTTCAAGTGTCATTTAATCAAGAGCAAACACTGAGTAAAACCGTATGGTTTGCAATGGGTAAAATAATATCGAAGGGTAAGAGAGTCTTTGTAACTATTCAATTATATTACTAATTTAGGGCTAGTATCTAACAGTTGAATAGTCACAGCCAAAAGAGAAGAGACTGGGTAAATTTTCTTGTTTGATGGTGGAAGCTTTCCTTCCCATCTAGTAAAAAACATATTCTGATATTAAGCTCAGACTTCATGCAAAAATGCCAGGTGAAAGCAATCCCACCTTGGTCAAGAGACACAGTTGTATGCACAGCTAAACTTCTTCCAGTCTCATGTTACTCTTTCAGAGTAGCACAGAATCGTGCTGTTCTATTGTTCTCAGTCTTTTTCCCCACAAAGCAATACATTTTAGTTCACCTTTTATGCTGCAGCCACTCCTGTGACCAACAACTGAGTTTTAATATTACACAAATGTTCTGTGCAGTGCTTTCCAAGGCAGACATAACACACATAAGCCTAGAATGTCCTGCATTCCTAACATCCTCTTACGGAATTTGAATCTATTAGAGAAAGTGTTTACACAGTCATTTTATGGAATTTAAATTTGCATAAGTTTAGCACCCATGAGAGATTAATAATCAGTATTGATATTAATTAACTATTAATTGCACTAAAACAACTAAACACAACTGAATGTGAGCTGAATAAAGACAACCTATACAAATATCTCCATACGTCTCCAGTATGATCCAAACAGATTGGACACGAACATAAGAATGAGGCTTATGTGTCAGCTTTAATGGTAGATTTTGCATCCCTTCTGAACTGGGATGAGCCCAGTACATTTTATGTGTATTGTTTTGCTGATCACCTACAGACACATTTTCAGGCAACTAACATTTCTGCAATTTATCCAGTTTTCCATACCATGAACCTACACTTTGTTCCATTTTATTTTATCAACCTTGAAGCACGTATTAACAGAAGACTCCATAATGCTAAAACCTCTCACTTTTGGCATACACTCTCCGTTTCCCACGTATTCAAACCATTTTCTATAGCATCCAAATAATATGAAAATTTCACCTTTAAATTTTCATCTGACAACGGCACTTTCAAATAACAGAAGTATGAAAAGATGGAATTTAAGCAAAAAGTACTTGCTGAACTTTACTGTAGCCTTCCTTTTAATAAATGCTTTGATTTTAGTAAGGTTACTTGGCCTTGTTTTCTCACACACTACTGTGTACTTTCTTGCACGTATATTGATGATCACATTCAGAACTGGTTGTGCATATTCACTTCAAGGTGAAGTTATCAATAAACTGTTCCAATCCTTACCTGTGCAAACTATCTGTAAAAGAAATCTTGAAAAGGAAAAAAAACTGGTCATGATCCCAGTCATCAACATGTTTTCCCCAGTGTTAGTACCTTTGCCAATATTCCTTGGAGGTAGAGGAGGTGCACTGCTCGTAACAGGTACTGCAGACTGGATGGGGGGCGGACTGCCGCTGAGGATTGCTCCGTATGTTTCATTCTGTAAAATACTTGGCATAAATCCCCTTTGCTTATCCTTAGCAATGTTCGCTGCGTCTCTCGCCAACGATGCTACATTAGGCTGAAGTTGGTTTGATCCAAGCTGATAGAAACTGACGGGCCTGTCCTCTCTCCGATTAGGACTGGGTTGCTTTAATACAATAATAGAAGTTACTGTACTGACACTGCATTATTTGCACTCAGTTATTAACAGAAAGTTACTAATACCACGACAGTAAAAATGGCTTCTAAAATGCATTTTTATTCCTTCCAATACAGAATTTGGAATCTACTCCTCCCTCTTCAAGAAGTTTGCATGTTAATAAAAAAAATAATGTGAACTGTATTTCAAAAAGTTACTTTCCTTTTCTTTTGTGGCATACTCCTAAATGATAATGCTGTATTCTGCATATACACACAGAACTATATTGCTATAGACAGTAACAAAATACAGAAATTCAGAGTAGATCAAGTTTTCCTGCATAAAAACCACCACTTAATATTTTTCAAAAACATATGAACAACCAAAGAATCGAAGCCTCATACACAGGAAGCTCAGCAGCAATAGATCCCAAACCAATGACGTCCATCTCAAAAACAGGACAGAACTGCGTCCGAGTGTTCTACCTGCAGCTGGTCCTGTAGCCCAGACTTGACATGAACTCTTTTCAGCTCATTAATATTCACAGCTAGGGAAATCAATTGGCAGCTGGGACAGAATATTGCTCAACCTATGCACATTATCAAATGAGCTCTAATTAGCTGTCCTTGAGATCTGCAGCAAGTCATCTGTTTGCCATGCAAACAACATTATTTTTCCTGTTTCAACAGCAAGCATGATGATTATTGTTATCAAATCATTAAAATAGCTCAAGTTAAAAATTCATATGGCTATTGCAGGAGGGGACTGCAACATTCCACAGTTCAGAGAGCATAATTAAACAAGCCTTTAGAAACAGTGTTAGATAAACACTTAGCTGCAGTGTATGCATGCAATTAAAATAACTATTTAGAGTAAAGGCATTTGAGCAGAATAGACTTTCACCAAGAGTATCATGAATAAACAATCACTTTTTCTTCAAATACATTCAGTGCCTACTCCGGATAGATCATGTAATAACATGTAGGCCTTCAGATGTATTACAGCACTGATAGCTCATAACGATGTGCACGACATCCATCTGCACTAATCCCTGCCTTTACTTTGGCTTAGCAGCCTCGCTCCTGGCTGGATGACTATCCTCATTCCCTGACCTCTCCACTGTCCTGGTTCTGATATTCATTTCAGCCCACAATTGCTTCTGCTTTCTAAACCATGAGATTTATTTTTGCTTTGCTGACTTAGCTTGCACTGTTACACCAAACTGAAACAGCTTGATAGAGGGTCTGACGTTTGCCAAAATGGAGGCAAACAATGAAGCTGGATCAGGCAGTTGGGTGTGGAACAGCAGCAGAAACCATCTGGATTGTCATAGCTTTCTTTCAGATTAGGCTATCTTTTACACAAAAATCCTGGACTAAAAGAACTGCCATTTCAGAAGTTACCCCTTCTGACAAAGATGATCAAATTTCTTTAAAACAAAGAGAGACAAGTTTAACTAACACACTAATATCTATAAACAGAACTCAGATCGTACACGTGATGCTAAGCAACAGTGATATGCACCAGTGTGTTCAATGCATTCACAGACACCACTCTGTGATTAATAACCCTTAATCTCCTTTCAAAAGTCCCCACAGTATAAGCCTACTAATAGTGGGCAGTGAAGAATCAGTTTCATTACTGGAGCCTCATTGCTGAGTAGCCAGTAACTTTTATTGGAGGTGAAACTCAGTGACTGGCAGAGGAACAGAAGGCAACTGGCAACAATAAAAGAAGAAAATAAAAATGGATCAAAATTTCAAAAATAAATTTAGAGGGATCAGTGTCCCAGAGAGGACATCTAGTTGTAAAACACTCAGGTTTTACAGCAGGAAATAAAACCCAAAACTGCAGCAGAAAGTATTGAGCTACTTTAGCAAAAAGGTCTTTATTACTGCTGTTATCATCCAGATGGTGACACAATATACAGGAATACATAATGTTTGGATATACTGGAAGGACTGGATTTAACAGTCCACAAATTGCAGATTCTTGCACACACATCAAAATTCTCAAGAAAAATCTTGAGAAAATTCCCAAAAAGTAACAATTGTTTTTTGAAAGGCAGGGCTTATGGTGGCTTTTTTGCTCTTCTGTGCTTAATCCAGTGAAAGTCAACTGTCAAGAGGAAATAGCTCTCTTGCACTAAGGGGACAAGACATGGGAGAAGAACCCTATGCTGACAGGATCTTGCCAAAAGAAGATTTTCCAATAGAAGAAACCTGTTGATGTCAAAATTCATTTCCAAAATATTAAAGCATTCCAGAAATCTGATGGCCTAGTGTTTTTATACACAGTCTGTGAAAGGAAAAAAAAAATTAAAAAAATCAATCTATGACTGTGAGGTTTTGATATTTCCAAAAAGAAAGAAAAAAAATCCAATTTTAATTGTTGGAAGAATTGGCAATTCACATCCTATCTGAGCTGGCAGACTTTGCAGGAGATATAACTAGAATATCAAAATTTGTAGAATGAAAAGAATTTGAATTTCATTACCCATAGGAGAAAGGATTCTTTTCTTAGCTACTTTCAAGAGAAAACCAGTTGTGCTAACATCAAGAGATCAGCAAATACTGCTAATCTTTATTGTATTTGCTCCTGTGTATTTCTTGCACTTTATAAACAAAGCAGGAAAGTCACAAACAAGTAGAACTCTGTGCACACACAAAAACCACATTTGTTCAATATTTCTACGTAATCCTACAAATAAAGTACATTTCATAACGTTGTGTTTTGGAGCCTATCCACCATTTCAAATTACTTGGCAAGCCATTCTTCAGAGTTGTTCTGGTGTGAAAATTTGGTAGTTTGCTCCCTGTCTGTATGTCTACGTGCTTAAATACTTTTTAAGTTGATCCCCAAACTGGAAAAGAATATGTATATAAATGACATAAAGTTCCTATGGCACTGGAATACTTGGTAATATGAATACTTGTAATGTGACCATCCTTGGAGATTTCCAAAAACCATATGGTTGTAATTCTGAGCAATAGCCTCTTGGTGACCCCACTTAAGCAGCAAGGTTGGACCAAAGTATCTCTAGAGACCTCTCCCAGCCTCAGCCATCCTGTATGATTCTGTGACCCAGGAGCAACACCCCAATACCTGAACCTTGAAGTACGAAAATGGAGAACAGAAGTATTTTGACAGGAAGATTCTGAATTAAGACAGTCTTGCCATTACTGAAAATGCTTAATTTAATGCACAAGTTTAATGCCACAATTAAGACAAAATTATAGCCATTACTGGAGCTGTTTCACAAAAAATGAGGAGTTACTGTAAAGTAACTTCTCTTTGTAATGGCACTTTTCCTAGCACATTACGTCTGCTTCACAATCAGAAGACCTAAATATTTCTAATACGCTGAAAAAATAACAACTATACTGAATATTTACTCCACTAAGAAAACACAGCCAATGATCTCCTTCTCTGGAGATATTCAAGACCCACCTGGATGCCTACCTGTCCAACCTGGTGCAGGGAACCTGCTTTGGCAGGGGGGTTGGACTTGATGATCTCTTGAGGTCCCTTCCAACCCCTATGATTCTATGACTCTATGATCAGACTGCAATTAGCCAGATGTCATTTTTTTTAGCATTTTACATTAAACAGAATGTCAGCAGTAATTTAAGAAACTAACATTTGAACTACTGCATTTTACTACACAATGTCATTCTGAAGTATCTTCATTCCTATCATATGAAGTCTTACTGAGATCATTATGAACAGCCTACTAACATAGATATGCATACAGAACATCAATAGTGTACTGATACAAACCTGTAACTTTTCATCCACATCATCATCACTTTCATCAAGGTCTTCATGGAGTAATCGCCATTCGTATTCTACGTGAACATGAGAATTGAATCTTCCAGACAGTGCTTGAGTTAGCTGAGGAAGAAAACACGACTGCTGACACCTATGATATGCACAGAATTTACTTTCAAAATACCATAATTCAAAACAAATTAAAAACACACACTGAAGGAACTCTGCTTTCCAAGTACAAACATCACCTTTGTTTTAAAAACAAACTTCAGTAATTTGGAAAACGGTAACACTGGGGTAAGTTCAAAGAATGAAACTCTGATCAAACACAGCATGAAGAAATCAATAACAACCAATCCTTCTAACTACAGGCCCACTCTCCAATTTTGGACAGGAAACACCACAGTCTATTTGCTTCAGTTCAAAAGTTGCAGGCCAAAGAAGTTAGCTGCAACGGTAGATTTTTTAAACAGACTCATTGATCAAGGCACCCTGACCCCATCCATTGATTTTCCTTGCTTACTAGACTTAGTGATGGTAGCAAACTTCATTTCTATGGCCTTCGCCCTTAAAACATATTATACTGATTCAATTTCAACAGATTGTCTGACAGAACTTTTGCAGATGTGACACCAGAATCTAAATTACAATCATCCCCCAGCCCCAGTAAGTTAAACATTTTCAAAAATATAAGAAAAAAAAATACTTTTCTTCTTAAAAGCATAAAAATTCATTGTTTTCCTGAGCAGAAAACTACTCTGTCTGGAAAATTATTGTTGAATATTCAATGGTAAGCAGTTAAATATTCAGACATAGTTCTACTTGTAAAGGAAAGATGCCACACTTACCAACTCTTCACAATGAGTATGTTTTAAGCGTTTAGCTATATCAAGTGGTGTCTCTCCTGATTCATTAGCTGCATTATATCAAGAAAAGAAAGTTACGAGGATAGGAGTCACTATTACTGTCCGTTCCTAAAGACAAAGATATACCTGCAAGCACGTGGTGAAATATACCAACACAATCTAGAATTCATCTCTTTCCTTTGTGTGTAGGTCCAATACCAGCCCACTGAGCATGATAAGCAGTAGCAAGTCAACATGACACATATATATATGGAATTATGGCCATGGAAGGGTAGGATATAATTAGGAAAGATGTCAGTCAAAAATCTCTGTGCTTAAGTAGATTTGTTTAAAATAAGTGTAATGTAGACGTCAATTTAAACTTGAAATAAACAGTATTCATTTTTTTTCAAAAAACAATTACTATTCAAAGAACTGTTAAACAGTTGAGGAGAAAGAGCATGTATTTCACACTCACTTTTCCTTATCTGCAGCAGTGACAAATACGAAATTGAAGCATTACCCTTTTACCTATTTCAATGGAAGCTTTCCCTCTCAGCAGCAATTTGAGGCACTCAACGTTGTCTGTCAGACAGCAGTAGTGCAGGGCTGTGCTACCTTTACAAGTCTGCTTGTCTAGATTGCCACTATTGGAGTATGAGAAAGAAGAGGAAATCTGATTGAAATCAGTCTCCTACACCATATCAAAAAGCCTTTATCATTACAAGATTTTAGAATAATAGAGTTATATCTGCAAATACCAAAATTCAGTTTAGGTATTACTTGACAGAAAAGCAGCATCAGTGACACGTTAATAGTTTCCAGTACACTCACCTGTTCTGCACTAAAAAATCAACTATGTGGAGGGACGTTCTATCAACTGATCTAACAGCGAGGTGAAGTGCTGTTTCATCTTGCTCCTACAAATAAAAAAAGTCTCCATTAGAAAATAAAGTCCTCTTTAATTATGAGAGTATACTGTACTTTTAAATCAATATTTTTTTCTAACAAAACTTGTCACACTTACATGTCCATTGGCCAGTGGAATTTTTTCTGTGAGGTCCACACCGTCAGCATACACTTGAACTAATCCAAGAATGTCTCTTGATTTGACGGCTTCACAAAGAGCATGCAACTTAGCTGCATTGTCAGCATGCTTTTTTCTTGCATATTTTCTCTCAATATACTTGGCAGTAATATAATCTTTTCTTGCATTCCTGAAATTGAATATAGTTTACTGTTAAATTTTTTTTAGTTTGAACTTCCATGGATTCATGCAGAGCATTTTAAATAAAATCTGAGAAAGCCTGCATTTCTCATTATTATTACTTTTTAAATATTCATCTAAGACATGGCACCTCTATTTCCAGGATGAAATGGTACTAAAGAAGTAATTAAATAGCCAGTATAAGACACACCGTAAGTTTTCTGTCTGAATTCTATTATAAAGCTGGCTACAACATTAGACAGTTTTACATAGGGAAGATGCATCAAAGCCTCATAAACCTGTTTTGCCAGCAACAGTCTTTCAGGTTGATGTTTTCCTGACTTGTGCTGGAAAGGAATGGAAGGCACAGGATACAAAAGCCTGTCTTGTACCCCTGGTCAGACAATCCAAGCCTTGGTCTATGTTCACAGCAATGAATATGATCTATATAGCAACTGCTCACCACACCCGTAACAGACAAGAGAATGTAGTGAAATTTTTATTTTCACCTCCAAACTGAGGTGAAAACTACCATTTAGGATATTTGAATCAGTATATGAATTACCACTTACACTGATAATACATAACAGACAAATGATGATTCTTATTCCCATCACAGTCAGACAAGACCTGGCACGACTCTAATAAGCACAACTCCTTACCAGCTCTTGGGATGTACATAGCATTGCACAGAAGGCATTACAGAAAGCCAAAATTTATCATCTACAATACTATAATAGTGGGCAAAAGAAAAAAAATCCAATGAATAACAGATTGAATTTATGGATAGCTTTTGCTCCTAAAGAAGAAGAAAATGGTAGTTTTTTTTTTAATAAAGAAGAAACATCTGTTTTCAGGTTCTTGTTTCACAAAAAGAAGGACAAGTTTGACAGAACAGATGTATGCAATAAAATAACTTTCAAAAAGCGTAACATTTTTAAAAATTTTCTATGCTGCTGATCTAGCATTCAGTAAGATTATTAGCAATTTTAATAATTAATATGTTTTTTTTTAATTATTGATAGAAGTAGTCAAAATTATTTAAACTGCAGCATTTTACATTGGCTATGTCAGAATGGTGGAAGCTGGGATAAATCAAATCAGCTTTATCCAAAGATGACCCTTCTGTGTTTCTGCATTGTTCAGCAGCTCTCCTATACAGCCAAGTTGCCAGCTGTCTTTGCTGTGTCTCTGCCACCAAAGTTCATCGAGTTATATGTTCTCTCTTTATTCCACACAATTATAGACTGAAGTCCTAGCCAGAGTCTCTACAAAACACGTGTTTAGTATTTGTCAGGTGTAAGTGCTTACTTTATTCTCATTTCTATTTTTGTATTTAAAAAGCACAAAATAAATAGTTCTGTTTAAGTTCATCTATTTGTGCCCTTACGTTTCTTTGAAATTCTGCAACAGGTAATCTCTAATTTGTTCCTGTCCCACAGTTCACAACTCAGAGAGTTGGTAACAAAATTATAACTACTGTGGAAGTTATAATCAGATAAAATTAAATAAGACAGATATGTGAAGCATCAAGAGAAAAATAAAAGCTTACTCCATGATTATAAGCTTAAGATATCACGCATCTTCCATGGTGTGCTGGCTCAAACTATAATGGGTGAAGCCATTAGCAATGACAAATTACATGCCTGCCTTTTTTCCAGTAAGTAGCTCTTTACTTACATATCACTGCTTGGATTAGGTTTGACCATCTCATCAACTGGCAGACAGCATTCCATAATTTCATTAAAACCAGCATTCCCAATATTCTTTGCAAGCTGGTGAAAAAACAAAAAACAAAACCAAATGTCCACAATTCACATAAGAAATATACTGAGTCACTGATCACACATTTACTAGTGGGAGGACAAGGGAGAATGGGAACTGGGACTTTTAGTTTCTCATTCCTATTTCTGCTATTAAAACAGTGATCAAGAACCAATTATGGTAACTTATTGGACAACAGTTTTTAACTGGGATTAACAAACAAACAAATGGAAAAAGCAGCCAATAGCAGGGACTTCTCTGTGTACCAAAGCCAAATATTATTCTTTCCTTTTATGATTAATTATTTAGCATCTTTACAATTTTAATGAGCGAAGTATTTGTAGGCTCCTTCAATTTTTAATCTCAGAGGCATATTTATATTTATATGTCAAACAGCTGTTTAAAAAGCAACGAAGATTTAAGAGATGTGGAAAGAAAAAATATTAAGCCTTTATTAATTTGAATTCTAAGATCAGGTAAAGTTTGTAGAGAGACAGAGTATTCTAGGAGGTTCCCTTAATCTTGAGGAACAAAGTATTCTTAAACTACTCCACCAGAGGTGATTTTAAAGATTGGAACAATATATAAAATACACAGAAAAAAGGACACTTGTGTTGGAAGTATTTTTAGTATTACCTAAGTCAATAAAAGCAATATAATTACCAAAAGTTCAGATGTTCCCAGCACATCTAATGTAAGTGATTGCATTCTGGAATAGTGAACACCAAGTTCTCTATGGATTCCTGAGCATTCAATGCACGTTAGAATTCCTAAATTTGTTGAAAGCCAGGTAGGATCTGAAACAAAAAGTACCCACAGGATTAGAATTATTTATAGAGATGACTTCATTCTAGAAAGCATACAGTAATGAAAGTCTGGAAAAAAATAAGATGGTTGTACATAAATTATCAGATACTATTATTTAGACCATTTCATTTTCTCTGTTGGGAAGCATAAGCCACGGTACTTTATGGGGCAAGCAGTGAAAATGCATTTTTTACATTTCTGTGTTTGTAAACAGAGAGCTCCTCAGATAGTCTAGTGTGTCATTTTCTACACTGTTATCAAGAATTACAATTCTTGAAACACCGTTCTTCTACTACACACTAATATAAATGGTGTCACGTTCTGTAACAGGTCACCTTAGGTGCAAAAGAAACTAAAATAACAAAACCCAGGGTTTTAATCTTCATTTCAAGTGAATTTTAGACCACGTGAAGCAGCAATGATTAAAAAGCATACATACAGCTCCACACTACAATGGGTTGTTGCTCAACTATTTTGAAGACAGTAAGACTCATCATTCATTACCCTTCCTTGTCCTTTATTCCTGCTAAAACATCCTATTATTTTCCAGTTAAGGAAGTAATTTCTGGAGAATTGGGCTGCTTGAAATGAATTTATTTGATAGAAGCGTGATAGTAGCTATTTAGAATCTTTTTTAAAGACTGCAGGATTGACACTTAGACTCAGAATTCTACACAGTATCTATTGCTGGAAGTTATTGATTTATAAATTGCAGACTGGTTCAGAACTGATGTTTTCAGATAAAACATCAGATCAAAAAGCCTAAGTCCTGCAGTGCCTCTCTAACATAAAATAGCACGGGAAACAGCAGGAACTTAAAAAGCATAAAAGCTGAAAATCATAGATCAACAAAACTCAATGCTGCAAACCACAGTCAGCAAGTGCATTCTCTTCCAAACAAACAGAGTCTTAAGGCTATCTCCAGGGTCACTCCCAATCTAAAAATGGGGAAAAAATGGTGTACTAGGAAAATGATTCAAGTACCTTACTGCTCCGGATTTGCCCAAATCTTAGTTAAGACATGGGCTAATAAAAAAGTTCAACTGATTTATATCAGCAGCAGATACAACTAACAGAACACATGGGATAAAAATTACCTTTCCAGCAACCCTTTCCCCCTACTCAGAATACGCATACAACAAATAAACCTTACTGAAGCAGTGCAATTAAATTATTAGCATATTCTAGTACGTGCGTAATCTTTGTGAGATAAGCAGTAAAACTGAAAGCATCAAACATCACTCTCAAGATACACAGAAGTTTTACCGATTAGAAATATGCTTAACTGAATCACCTTGTGCTCCACAGTCACAACACACATCATTTCCAGTCATCCTTTGGACTTCAGATATAATTTCTTTTGTCAGCTCCTGGACAATATTATTTTCTCCTGTGTTATCATCTCCTTTGAATGCATTATTTAAAGCTTCCTCTTTGCTGTTTTGCAGAACAGATGTCCATCTAAAATGGCAGTAACATTTTGCTATTAAATGTTTCAGCACTTCCAAAGTTCAAGGTAATGTCTCAGTTGAACACCAATATCAACAACAAAATTAGAGAAGTAACTCACATCTGGCATTCCTGTTCATCTTCTGCTTGGAAGTGGTATGTCCTGTCATCTGCATAATAAATATTTCACATACTGATTACAAAACTGTTTTTGCAGAAAACTCTCAGAGAAACCTAACATTTATTGATTTTTGACTCTCTAGCCTCATCACTGGAGTGGCAAAAAGTCCATCTATCATATTTCACTCATACTGGGTACACTTAGCTCATCTATGTTTACATATGAGGATTTGTTCCTCTTTAAACAGAAACCTGTCTTCAGTACTGCGCTTTTCCTATGCAAACAGCTGGGGAGTGTTTCCATATTCTAGATTTATCCTCAGTCTGGAAAACACACTCCATATTTGAGTTTATCAGTGTACATAAGAAAGATCTCGAGGTTCCAAATAATCAACAAAGGCGAACCAAACTTGTCAGACAAAAAGAGAATTCAAGATAAAGATACAATCAAGATAAACCCCAAGCTTTTTCAATTAAATATAACTAAAAGTTCTACTTATTACTACTTTCATAATTCTAAGCATTGTTATCAGACTATACTAATTAAATTAAAAAACGCATGATACATTTAAAGTCTAAGAAAGAAATTATAACATAGTTTGGTGATGTGGCTGGCTTCAGAATTAGAATAGTTGATGAAGTAAAACCAGTGACAGAAAGATATTCCACGAAAATCCCTAAAGTTTAAAAAATTTCAAGAGTGGGGATGCATGAAAGGATGTAAGAAGAGTAATGTCAAAGCAGAAGTATTGCTACTCTTTGTAAGGGGCACAAAATGATACAGAACAAAGAAATAAGCAGAGATTTAAGTACAAGCAAAGACACGGCTGCAGCTAACTTGCATTACGGTAGCATAACGGAGGAAAATGATAAACTGCCCTATGAAAGCCATTTTATAAGTCCCTTCCTTTATTTTAATTTATTTTAGTGTTCCTTAGCATTTCACTTCAGCACCAAACCATCTTCAGAAACGATGCAAAATCCTTCAGTATTAACTGCAAGTAAAAAAACCTGAACAACAAACCTACGTGATATGAGGTCAAAACATTTTTTCTCCTCTGGGTTTGTTTTCACTTGGCAGGTTAACAGATTGAGCTTTGCTGGAGGTCGGTTAGCCTATTTGAAGATAAAATAAGATACAAGTTTTAGTATATTGATACTGACTGAGCCCTGAAATCAAAAAACATAGGAAAACATCCAATTTGCCAGAAAGACTTGACAAAAGGACTGCTACTTCGGGTTTTAAGGAACTCAGGTTTTGAATTACGTTGTCTCCTGAATAATGGGTTTGTAAATCACATTTTCTTACATTTGGCCATTTAGTTCACTGATAACCAAATAAACAGTAGCATTTTGTAAGAGGGGATGGGCAAATATCGTTTTGATTATCCTTTGATAGTCCTTTGATCACCTGACCAGTATCACTTACCTCAAACCATCAGAGATGACAAAGAGGTGGATACATTTCACTTTAGTTTAAGCTTATAACATTCAGACGTTTTGTTTTAAAAAGTTAATTAATCTACATTTACAATAACAAACACTCTCAGCAGATGGTTCATTGCACCCAGCCCTCCACAACAAAGGAAACTAACAAGCCTGCACACAGAAGTCTTCCAACAAGCAAGTGCGAAACTAAGCTCAGACAGTTCATTACCAAAAAAATGTAGTTCAGCAGTATATAACGCTCTATAATGATATATACTTTCTAGTCAAGTTCCTCTCACATATTTCACTTCCTTATGAATACAGTCACAATGTTTTATTTAAAGCAAAATGAATAAGCACATTTCCTTTCCAAAAAGTCTGATAAGAGCTACGAAGACTTTTCAGATAGGATCTCTGTATTCATCTCTTCTTTCCATTAACCTGCCAGTCCTCCAGATCTGCAATGGGACCTAGGAAGGTATTTTTAACCTCAATTTAATGAATTAGGAATTAAGAAGCTACTATTGTAAAGACAGAAGTACACATAAACACATTACCACACTTACTGTGGTGTTCTAACCTTCTGAACACATCAAGTGGCTAAAACAACATTTAATCATCTAAACACAAGAATTATTATCAAATGAAGCTGAAAAATCACGTAATGTTATTAACGTGCAATCAATCACAAGAGACATAGATCTTCTTAATAGCTTCCCAATTTATTGATGGAAATATTTCATTCAAAAATTAAGAACAATTCTGAAGAGTCCTTGAAACAATATGATAAAATGTTCTAGCTGGCCAAAAGAGGAAAGCAATAGAATTCTGTCTAAAGGTCAGTGAGAGATCAAAGCCGTGGAGAAAACAATTATGTATTTTTTTCCCATATAATTAAAAAAAGAAAAAAAGAAAAGTCATAGCCTCCTTGAAAACCAGCATGCTCATACTTTGCCCAACACAGCCACCAGACATAACATGAAGTCATGCATGCTTTGAAACAACAAACCTCCAGGTCTCTAGCTGGGCTATGTCAACCAAATTGTACCCATGAGAGGTTTTGGAAGCACTAAGATGACAATTAATTGAGAACCACATTGTATTCTCTGCATAGTGAGTAGCTTTTCAAATTACAGGCATTCCTTTTGGTTGTAAAACAACACACAGTTTTCATTATTTAAGCCTATGAACAATCAGAGTTCTTTGAAACTAGAAGCATGCAAAAACACATACTGAAAATGCCAGTTGGAACTCATTTTTTGGGTTATATTTAAGTATACTTAGTAGCCATAGCACTTAGGTTTCCAGTGTATACGTTTCTAATGTATTTAACAACCAGTAAGTCTCCAGAAGCTGTCTATAATGAAAATACAAAATAAAGCAATAAAAAATGAAAATGTACATGCTCCATAAGGAAGCCAATGGACTTCTAAACACATATTTCTCACAGATTTCATAAGAATGTAAAAATGCAAGTAAATTTAGGTTAAGAAAGAGTTCACTTGCTGGAAATTTAAGAAGTCTCCAAGACTTTGAAACTGAACTGTGTTCAGGACCTACTTTGTTTTCTGTAACTTAGGAAATATGAAGCTCTAAGTGGACCCACCAGAATGGTTTCAGAGAGGTCTGAAAGACCGATACACACAGACCTCTTTGAATTAGGAGAGTTCAGTATAATAATTTTGTATCAGGATTTAAGAACCAATGGTAATGGCTGCATCAGCTTAAATCATATGCTGGTCCAGCATGGTAATTTTAGAATGCAATCATATTCCAATGCTTTTAACTGAGAACCTCCATAACCCTATTAAGAAAATCAGCTTTAACAACGCTATTAAAAAATAAAATACATCACAATAAAAACATATTAACATTTGGCTAATAACATTTCATTCTATCTTCTATCCTGTGGTCAAATAACAGCCTCCCCCATGCCCATTACTTGATGAACAAATGCTTCCATCCCCATAGCAGATGTCAGAATCTTGAGACCAAGAACAGCAAGATTATAAGGCTGTGTAATTTTTATTTTTTTTTTTTGCTGGAAAAGATGTAACCATCTATCCACAAAAACCGACTTATAATTTATATCTCCTGACAAAAAGCAGTAAGTGCAGGAATCAAAAAGTATCCTCTAAGACCACACTGAGGAGTGCCATGACACAGAACTGATTTTCATCAAATGCATGAGCAGATGTGTCCGCTTACTTAGCAGACTGGTCAGTTGATTTTAGCATGCATTTTTTTCTGGGTATCGTAACTATTTACAAAGAATCCAAAGATTAAATCTAACTCCTTTGTGTTCAGAAAGTCATGTTAATCACAGTGGTAGACTGAAGTTTCCAGAAGTCATGAAAACAAAAACAAAATTCCTCGAAATTCTCACACTCCTTTATTTTTTGCAGACACTGAGCAAACACCATTTATGCTGCTCCTGTATAGGAGATGCTGAGTCACAGCCTGACCACTGACTGAGCACCTGGAGAAAAGACCGAGTCAGCCCTGCAAGCTCAGGTGAAGGAAACTCACCTTTGTGACAGAAGGGGTGGAACCTGGCTCTACTCCCCCTTAGACCTCATTTAAGGGCTGACTGCCACTGAGGAAAGATCTCTTGGATGGAGAACTCTTCTTTGTAGAGGTTATTCTGTGAGCTTAGGTACTCAGGGATGGTTAAGTAGGTGTTTTTTGTTGTTGTTGTTTCTTTTTTTGCTTTTTGTAGCATCTTCTCATTGTGCTAGCACTTCTGCCATTACAGCTCCAGAAACTCAAAGCTTCTCTGAGGGCAGGTTTTTTACTGAGAGAGCAATGAGGTGCTGGAACAGGCTCTCAGAGAGGCTGTGGATGCCCTGTCCCTGGAAATGTTCTAGGCCATGTTGGATGGGGTACTGGGCAATCTGATCTGGTACTTGATCTAGTAGCTCGCAGCTCGCTTCTGGCAGGGGGGTTAGAACTTGATTATCCATTTGCTGATACAGATGTGTTCAGCACTACAGTTAGGTTAGAACAAACCATATTCTCCCCACCCACAACAGGAAAGCATTTGGCAGGCAAGTTTAAGTCAGAATACAGCATCTGCAACTGCCTGAAGATAGATGTTGCAGAAACTAAATCAAAAAAGGGAGGCTACGTGACCAACGAGGAGAAGCCCATGAAGAAAATATAACCTTTAAAGGAAAAGTACTTACAGATCTCTATTTAATGCAGCAAACAAAGCTGGCTATTGAATTACTGAGAAATGGCTCATTTTGATGAACAGCTGGGAAGAAATACTGATGTATCATATTCTAAGACCAACAGATATGAGCCCTGAGGATGCTTGGAAATCAATGTTGTTGCTTGAAAAATCTCAGAAGTTACTCTGAGGAGCACAGAAAATCCTTAAGAAATAGAAATTGTCCTTACCCATTTAAGTGTATGATATAAGCAAAGACTTTTTTTTGCACAGAGCTGCCACCAATACATATGGAGAAACACAGCAAATAAGGAGAAATAGGAGTGCATTTTAAAATGAGAAGATTCTCTTTCAATTTTTATCAAAACCACACTTGTGAAACCCACACAGCTAAACCCACAATAAAGTATCTACTTAAAGTAACTGATCTCCAGCTACACAGCACAGATTCCAGTGGGAACTTACCATTCTCAAAGTGCGTGACCATCTGGCAGACAACTTATAAATAAAGAATCAGTGCCTCCGTAGAACTTAAGTGTCCTTGCACGTAAATTTTAATATATTGCTCCACAAGTGGATTTTGTAGCCTCTGCTAGGTGTAAGCTGCACTAACTCCACTCCAGCTGTTGCCATTACGGCATGTTCAATGACAAGTCCACTGACAGGACACAGAGACACGAGTATAGAAACACTAACAAATTTTTCTCTAATAAGGATATACTAACACACACTCGAACAGAGCGGACAATCCCAAAGTCAGGGCAATGACTCTTTTGCACTCCCTAAATCCTGTCTGTTAATTCTGAAAGCAACAGCTTGTGGTTAGATGCACAAATGAGAGATTAATTCATTTTTGCTGCTAAGATCAACTTGTAGTCATAGCAACAGGCATGGCAGGATAGAGAGCAGAAGGTTTCATAAGAAGATCAAGAAACAGGACTGTTTATTGGACAAAGAATGGAAAATACCACCACTGAGTTGATTTTTGCCTTAAACTTAAGTTTTGAGAAAGCAACGTAAAAGGAGGAAGGTTAAGGGAAAGGAAAAATAACTGAGTTCAAAGCCAAGTGTAGAAGTTAGAAAGTAGGAAAGCATGAAGTTTAAAGCTAAAGTTACCATGTTGCAAATACTGGTAGCAAAGAAAGAGAAGCTTCTAATGCCTTCTTTCATCTTTCTGGTAGAATTTTGCTTCAAACTTAATTTTCTCCAGTAGTTACTCTCTGGAAGTTACCTTCATAACAGATTATCATACAGCAGCAAATTTGAGGGAGAGGAGAGATTCAATGTTTTTTTCAGATTGTCCTGTAAATATTAAAGTTTACCCATATGTACCCAACCATATCATTTCTACATACTGAAGTTAGAATTTAGTTTTTAAAAGGTCTGGTAAAATGTGAACAGTTTGCAAGAATAAAATGAGTCCTTAAATATTTTTTCCATTAGCAATCATCGGCATTAAAGCAGTTGTATTTTTAGATACTGTGTATATCTTGATATATTTCTGAAACACTGCATTAAAAAAATGTATCCATCATATTCAAAACACTGCATCAGGAATGTAGCTAATTCCAAATTATAAATATAGACCAGCATATTTGTCTTTTTGTATTAGCAACCGTGCACATAAAATACTGTAAACAAATACTTACTGTACCATGGGAAATTGTAAGAAAACCATTTTTAACTGAGCACTTCCTCTTCTGCCACACTTTTCTGATTCTGGTTTAAAGTGGGGGGAAAAAAGAGAAAGTGACTCAGTTTTTAAAACATTATTACATCACTTTGGTCTTAAGATGTATTTTTCCCTAGTAGAATCCAGCAGTACTTACCCATCACTTTTCTTGTACAGGCTCCCATTTCGTTCAGTGCCGTGTTCCTTGTTTCCCTGAGGCTGATGTAAACTGTAAGCTGTACTCTGACGAATCTGAGAATCCTGAAATACAAAGAACAGCAATTTGTACTCCATTCCACGTTTTCAACTAAAATATCCATCTTAGTAATGAGTTTCAGAGCCTTCCCTTCTGCTCTAATCTGACAGGCCAAATGAAGCACACTTTTCCTCTGAGGAGAAAAAGAATTTCTTTTTCAGAGGACACAGAAGACACTGTGCAATTGGCTTTCCAACTGATGCAAACACCGCTGCTCATAAACACTCAAGACTATTATTTCCTGCAATTTCTAGTGCACTCTTTCATTGTAAAGAATAAAACACATAAATATGAAGTGGTTTTCCTTGTGGGAACAGAGTCAAGTTACTCTCTTTGAAAGGCAAGAGAGACTTACTACAAACAGCTCAGGAGGCATACAGGAATGAGTAGGTAAAACTGTAAAGTTTTTTTCTGTAAGACTGACCTAAATTAAACCATCTTGAATGTGGTAGAATGCAGTGATAGGAAAGAATAACCTAAACTATTTTAACTTCTCTCAAAATCACCCTGATAAGGATCCACCTGCTGCAAGAGTCCGGTTCCTTAAAAAAGAAAGATCCTTGTAGTGAAAAATGTGATGTGTCATGCTGAATTAGCAGCAGCAGCATGATATGATAGACTTGTTAATGCACACACCAACAGTGACTAGGATTTACAGTACTTTTCTTCTCTATCTTTGCTATTCTGATGTAAGACACCTTAATTATATACAGCATATAATACAAGTATAGCAAGAAAAATACAACAAACACAAAGGAAGCAGCTCACTTAAATGACTGAGCTAATACAAACTAAACCTCAGGAGCTAGTTAGAAATATACTCACGAACTTGATAAAAACACTCTTTTGTAAAAAGATGAGATAGTATATCTCAGATACAGTAGGAGTATGGTTACAAGATACGTTAGTTTGGGTTTCCAGAGTGTACACACACTAAAATCAACAAAAATCTAAAAAGCATGTATTTAAAACATTATTTCTCTGTAATTATCATTAGCTTCATGGACTCCCTTAGCCTAAGAGTCATCTCTGGATATAAGTAGTAGGAAAAAAACCTAAAACTAAGAACAAGCTCCTTCTCAATAGCAACACCAGTCAGAAACACAGCAGGGACAGAGCCACCACCTACAAGCCCCATTCAGGATGCTTACAGCCTAACTCCACAGCTCTGGACTGCAGGATGCCAGCTCATCCTGAATGCAGTCCTAGAGGTCAGTGGTGTGGAGCATCATAAGCTGAGCTGAAGGCAGCAGAGTCCTGGTGCTCCTTTTTGGCAGAAGCAGCCTGTGCCCACACCCCTGTCTCATGGCTAGAGATGTAGGAAGCTGTATCAGGTAGCAATTACATACTTCTGAAGCTTTTAAAGGCACTGCAGAACCACCGTGCCTACAAAGCAAACCTTCAGATCTAAGTCTCTATGTTTATCATTCTTCCCCAGTCTGTTTACACAGAATTATTTGGTTTTGCACTCTAGCTGCCAAACACGAAAACATTTGAAAGGAATTCTCGTCACTGATTAAGAAGCACTGCATGTGTACATTTACTGACTTCTGAAGAAAATCTGATCTGACGCTGCCCATTATGTCCTACCAGTGCCTTAATCACTGCCTCCTATTATTGTGTGGCTTCAGTAAAGGAACTCCATTCCCAAACAGATTAGAGGCCTTACAGGAAATTAATTTCAGTTCTCCACATCCTCAATTACAGAGAGATTTCAGATGACCTCCAACACCTGCCCTGAGTAGAATTCCCATTACTTAAGATCAGGCTGCTCCTTTTTGTGGAACATTTTCTGCTGCATTTCAACTACCTCCCTTCAGCTGTTGTTTACCCTCAGTCGCTATGTTTGGCCAAACTGGCAAGCCAATGATACAAGCTTCCTGCCATACTTCAACTAGAGAGGAAGTTGCTCTAGGTGACGTGCATTTCCACACATTCATTTCTATGAACAGGATCTTTAAAAATTTAGTATTATTTCATGACAGAGGGTTAAGGACAAGAGTAAAAGATTTCCAATTTTAAATCCCTGTTTCAAGGAGCAACCAAATTACTGGTTTGCTGTGTGATTTCCAGATGATGGCTTTCCACAGCCTCTGGACAAGCAAGTTCACAATTTTGGTCTAGCTTCTGAAAGACATTATGCCATATGACTAACCCTCATTGCAATTAACATCCTTCCAGGCAATTTCAGCATCCCTTTCCCATGCATGAGTTCCCCAAAGGATCATCACTTTTTTTTCCTGATTTGTATATTCCACATAACATGAGAACAAATCATAGGCAGCAGACTCAATAGCCTTGTCAGAGAAGCAGGAGCAATGCAGGTGACCTACGAGAGGAAACAGAGCATTGCAGGTCGTAGGACACCAGTCCCAGAGCAGAGAATTGCTGTAAATCTCTCTCAAACGTACTAAGAACAGGACAGAATGAAACACACAAGCCAAAGTAGTTGAACTTTCTTACTTTATCAGCTTTGAAATGTGGATAGGTGTACAGAAAAGGGTGAATAATTTCATTTCACTGCAGCACTTCTGTAGTGAATCACTTCTCTGACCATAAACAGGTTCAAAATGATCTCTTTCAAAATCTTACCAAGATTTCTAAATAAAGCTTAACAACACAACTAAAAATTAAAGAAATGTGACAACAGCACTCCGTAAGGATGGTCTCTGATGGGCCCCATCCAAAGTACTGCATCCAGGTCTGGGGCCACCAAGACAGGAAAGATGTGGAGCTGTTGGAGAGCATCCAGAGGAGGGCCGCGAAGATGATCAGAGGGCCAGAGGACCCCCCCTGCAGAGACAGCCTAGAGAAGAGAAGGCTCCAGGGAGATGTTACTGCAGCCATCTAGTATCTAAAAAGGGATTATAAAGAGGAGGAGAATCACGTTTTTACAGGAGTAGACAGTGACAGAACAAGGGGGAATGGTTTCAAGCTAAAGGAGGGAAGGTTTAGACTGGATGTCAGGAGGAAGTTCTTCACAGAGACAGCAGTGATGTGCTGGAACAGGCTGCCCAGAGAGGCTGTGAGTGCTCCGTCCCTGGAGGTGTTCAAGACCAGGCTGGATGGGGCCCTGGGCAACCTGGTCTAGTATCAGATCTGGAGGTTGGTGGCCTCCTGTGACAGGGGGACTGGAACTTGATGATCCTTGGGGTCCCTTCCAACCCAAGCTATTCTACAATTCTACTGGCACAAGAGATCCTACAAACCTAGCTAATAGCACAACTATCTGAACAGAACAAGAGTTTTCCAAAGAAGGTGCTTTAACTTTTACATGGAAAAATTTGGCTATCTGTTTCACAGCTCTCACGTAGCAGGTTTGAGACTGTCCATATCCCTCCTGTGCACAAAACTGCCAGAAAGCCCTTACAGCTTTCCAAGAGGTTCCCTTGCATTTGCAGTATCATTACCAGGAGGATTTTTCAGATACCCATCACCATCTATCACAGCCCCATATAGTCTCCAGCAGATCCACCTGCCAGAACTTCCTGCAGGCAGCCTCTCCTATAGCACAGCTATGAAGACTTTTAAGACAAAGACTATTCCATTTTGCAGTCACCTAAAGAGACTGCACATTCTACCAAAGAAGCAGAGGAAGAAGTATAAGATTTCAACACGGCCTTGAGGTTACCTTCAACGCCAACTGTTGGGAGTTATGCACTAGCAGAACAGGTCACTCCCATGGGCTAAGAGGGTCCCAACATCCTAACTGTCTTTCTTTACCTTAAGCTTGTACACAAAGCCTTAAAAATCAAAGAGGATGCAGGAATGACATAAATGAAAGCAATGCTACTCTACGGTTGACCTTGATGCTTGAAGGAGCTCTACAGTTTGGAAAAGTTAAAAAAAATAAAAACAAACAAGTTAGAAATAACCAATATGGACACACAATGACCTCTTAAAAAGGTTTCAGTACAGATCAGGCTTGAGAAAGTTCTATGCAGGAGGAAACTATATATTCAGATATAACAAAAAAGGTTCACGACGAATATTCACACACTTGTTGTGTTTTGTTTTCTTAAGCAGAAACGTTCAGCAACATTCTATTGTTTCATACATTAAGGCCATTTTAATTAAGAATACATGTCTTCAACATCTTGCAAGAACACCGAATCAAGCAACTGGATTTAATTCCCAAAAGAAAGTGAATAGGAAATTACTAATTTCTCCTACAGTAATTTTCTTTCCCAAGAATAATCTGACTTTTATTTTTCCTTTTTTGGTAATACAAAAAACAGAAGAGTAAAACAAAAATCAACCCCAAACCATTCTTCCCATGCCAACAGAAAAAAGCTCAGAGGAAAAATCCAGTTTCTTGCGATCTGAATGGAAAGCATGCCAACGATTTTCATTAAGATATAGTAACACTTACTCTCCTAGACTTCGGTCACAAAATGTAAATGCATTTCAGGAAAGAAAAAGAAATCAGTTATAGTAAAGGAAATTACAGTGAGACAAGAATAATACCAGTGGATTGTACAGTATATTACAGAAGGATTGTGTGGAACCCCACTGATTAACTGATCTTTACAAACAACTTTAATAAATGTACGACTTTTCATGCTCTGCAGGTAGTATCTACCTTTGCAGAATTAATATAGAACTATTATAGCATAAAGCACTTTCAACACTTCTGTTTTCCATCTCAACAAAAACCGTTCAAGTGATAAACATATTTGTGTTACTAAATTTTTTAGACTGTGAAAAGATGTGTGCCTACCACATCTTCCTTATACGTTAATACCAGTATCATTGGTAAATAGATAAATAGAGGGGGGTGACATGAAATCTGACTGCTTTTCTTATCTCTCTTCAACAATGATCCAAGCAGAATAGGAAACATCCTAATGAGTGCCTGAATAGCAAAGACTCCTTAATGAGAGTAGGCAGCCAACGGCAGGTCTATCGTGTCTGGCAAGATCACTAGTTTTTCACTACACAGAGCTCAAATTTGAATGTTTTTAGCAAATACATACCTCAGTGAATTCTAAATGGCAGGCAGGACCTAAAGAAGTGCAAACTGAACAGGGTTTTGCACACAGTGACAGTTACCAAAAATTTCATGTGACTACTAACAGCACCTCGCAGTGAAGAGCATTTAATGCCCCTCAACAAGTCACCTGGCTGCCACCTGTTACAGCTGGAGCCAGCTCACACTTTGTGGAAAGCCAAAAGCAAGACTGAGACAACAGATTAAGGAAGTCTGAGGTCTACAGACTAAATTATTTCATTGTAACCCCTCTCAGAAAGACAGTTTTTCAGGGAAGGGTTCATGCACCCCTTACTCATCGACCAGCAGCAACACAAAGGAAGCTGGCTGGCTTTCATTTATATGAAAAGGAAGCACTAGCAATCTGAAACAGAAGTAGAACCAGCATTCAGGATTAGATTACACCTAAGATTCTTGCTTCCAGATCAGAGCTCGTGCTATGGATTTTGCCAAACAAAATAACTCCAGAATGCTTTAAATCTAACAGCAATCACAGCTGCAAATCAAAAAATACTTCACTGGTTAGATTGCTGAACTGATCCAGCTTTGGTATCTTTGACACCTGGCATCTTGCAGCAGAACAGCAAATTTGACTGTCATTTCTGCAGATGGTGACAGAAGTATTCTGGGATTTGTAGTTCTGTATAATCTTAAACATAATCTTTATGGAATACTTCAGTGAGATAAGATCGTAGTAACTGTGTCCTTGTTTTGCCAAAGTTCTTTTGTTCTCAATTTGCATAACTGAGGTACAGCTGCTTGCAGTTAATTCAGACAGTGCATCAACTTAAGTGCTTTGCAATATTAGTAGTAAAAATAAATTCTTCTGCATATGTTGGTCTTATTAAGTGAAAATCACTATTAAAACAATATATTTGTCAGAAACTTTCAATATCAGCATCAAAACAAAGATAAATAAACAACATCAAAACAAAGATAAATAAGGAAATTATGCAGCTGATGAAATTTAGAATAATTCTATTTCAAATATTAACATAAGATTGGAAGTACACAATGGACATTCAAAGGTTAAATCACTTTATATGCTCACCTCTTTCTGATCAACCTGGAGTGCAGATTTTAAAATATCTCTGAGCTGTGTTAATTGTCTTCTTTCCTCATCTTGTGCTTGTTTTATCTTGAAAGAAGAAAAACACTGGTTAAAAATAACATTATTGTTTTCATGTCAACAGTTCTTCCAAACTTGCTACTTAATTGGTTCACTTCTCTGAGAAATGTTCAGCAAGAATTAAAACGTGAAAAGATACCATGACCAGTTTATTTTCCTCTTTATCTCCAGAAAACAAGATAGTGGCTAGGACATTGTCAGGTTAAGGTGTTTTGAAATTACCTCACTCTATTCTTTTTTTCTTGTGCTCAATTTGAAACCATATGTTGTTTTTCACTAAGCCAGTAAACATTTTAGGGTAAGGGCTGTTCCCCTAACACTTTACACAGGGGGGTCCTGAACTGAACCTAAAGCTCCTGGACATGGTATTAAAACAAAACTATACTCAAAAATCTACCCCAAACCTTAAAAATTTCACAAATGTGAAAGGTTGCTAACTCACCGTATAAAGATCCGTTGACAGTGTCTCAATCGAAGGCTTGAGACTTTCAACAGCTTTCAACCCATCCTGAAAGAAACTTAACAAAGAGAAACAAAAAGTCAACTTATTAAAACTTTGCTTTGTACTTTCTGTTTAAAAAGTTGCCAAAAGGAAAACATGTAAATTATTATGCAATGCCATGAACTTCAAAACTTTAAGATTTCTTTTTTTGCGCATCTTTGATCACTTCACATCTTTATTCCCATCACTGCTTATCCTAAATTTTTAATGCCCAAGTAGATTCACAACAGCCACAATGTGCTGTTGTGTAGGTTTTCCTCACTCTCACCTCCAACACAGATTCTCATCTCATTTTTTTGAAGACCAGAAGTACAACAGCAAAAGCTCTAGCAGGTCTAACATAACTGTGACTTCTTGGAACCCAGAGATTCCACATCTGACACCATCCTCCCACTAAAGGAAAGCCTGTTTCCCAAGCATTACCTACACACTATATTCAAACTTAATCATACTTTATTATATGTACTGGTGCATTTGCACAGTAATATTCTGTTTCAACGTTTCAATTCTTTAAGAGAACTGAGATTTTAAAAATAAATTCAAACAAACCCCAGGTATACAAATATTTCATTAAAAAACCGCTGCCACATTTGCAATAGAAGAATTTTCAACTCTGTGATGCAGACATGAAAGTGACCTCACAACACAGCATTTGTGTTTTTTATTAAATGGACAGAGGAGATAACTGACAAAGTACAAGAGAAACCAATTTTAAAGTAACATAGTAAAAGAGGGGGAAAAAACCTCCACTGACTCAGATTGGTATTTTAAGATAAAAATGTTCTGATTTGCACAGGCAGACAGAAGCTCTGTCAAGCTCAGAGCTATGGTTTTGTTGCCATATTACTGATCTGTAATACTACCATAGAAAAGGAGATGATTCTAACAAGAGCTTTGTGTTTTATCACTGAGTCCTTCAATTAACTAGAAATAATAAGAGTGATTCTTTCAATATTGTTTTATTTCACTGCTTATGGAATTCATTATCCTTGAGCACAGATTTAATTTACATCATTTCTACATAACACTGAAAAAATAATCCAAATCAAACATGTCAAAACTAATAGAGCACTAAGTAATTGAGCAAAATAACAGCTCTATTTCAGGAGTAGTTTTTGAAATATACTAAATTATTCTGTGGCCTTCCTTTGGAATACGCAATTATATCCTATGGTATTAAAACTCATTAAATGCTTTGGAATGTAATAACAAACACAACTGCTAATCTATTTGACAAAAGCAATTTGTCAAAACATTTCAGTAAGACCAGCCCAATCTCAGAATTATTTTTTTAAATCCAGAAAAAAATTATGTCCAAATTTAATAATAAAAATTGCCCCAGTATATAGTGTAGGTATAAAATCTAAAACATACTTGCATTGAGCATGAAAATACTTGATCAAGTTCTGAAGCAAGTCCACTCCTTTTTTAATCTTGATTTCGTTGACTTTCAGCAGGTACTGTTAACACAGTAATACACACAAAAAAATAATGATTACTGTCACAGCTTTTTTTTTTCACATTTTATTTTCACTTGTACTTCAAAAAGCTTTAATAGTTCCAAATTTAAGAAGCATAAAAGAATATGCCAAACTGTGGTTTCAAGGGTTAATCATACAAAAGCAATGGCTGTTACTGCTACTTTTGATACCCTGTGGGGATATTTAACTAGGATTAGTTCAAACTAATCACATCCTTCATGACTCCTAGTGGAAGCCTTTGTTAAAGGAAGCATAAAACAGTTTGTGCAATGAATTAAGGCACCCATTCTGAAATCTAGCAGCCCAACAAGATCCCTCCCTCTCATAGATTGTTAAATCCATTGCCAAGCAGATGTCAGAAGAAAGTAGTTTACTCAAGAGAAATTAAAAGGGAGGGATTATTTTAACCCATTCTTTAAAATCTGCCTTCTAATTTTATCATTTCTTCTATCAGTTCCTTATACATATTAATAAGAAAAAACAGTTTAGCATGAGATTTAAAACTGTATTCAAGGCAGCTGCCTTTAAATCTATGTTAGCATATCGACCAAAACAAAGTCTCCTTTTACTACTACTCCTTTTGCTCTCAGAGGTAACTAAGCATAATCTCTTTCTAAAAATCAGAAAAATACAGGATACACTTCAGCTACTCCACATTTAAGGTAATCTTACAGATTTCACTCTGCATTTTATTATTACTACAACTGACTGAAATGAATTCCTCCTTTACTGTGAAAACAGAAGCATCTGTTCCAGCCTGTTTCTTGCAAATGACACAGATGGGCAATTAGTTGGCAAAATCCCTATATTTATTGAGTATTCAAACTACTTCGCCAGCTTTGAATGCTTTAGTCTGACTCTGTACAGGTGTATGAAGTTTTCCTACTTAATAGCAGTTTGTGCAGTTACCAAAACTGGAATCAGAACTATGCTGGCATACAGGTAAAATGTGCTTTAGTCATTATCATTAAAACCAGAAGCATTCGTGGTGTATTTTTTACTTAGTGCAAACCAAGAACAAACAGCCTCAGCTCCCAGTGATGGAACCTTGTGTGTCTTTAAATGAATCAAATGAAAATATCTGCATCAGATTTAACACCACAAAAACCAAAATCAAGGATTTCTAAGTGGCGGTATCCCTGAAAGACAAAAGAGTGCTAAACCAACAGAGTGCTAAACCGGAGTCCTTCCTCGCATAACACTGCAACAGCTGGTGGTGCAGGGAATGATACAGAGAGTGATTTGGGGCTTAAAATAACTTGAAGTGGAGTGTAGAGGTATATTTATAATCATTTCTTAGTCTTCAGCAGAGCTTTGCATTGCTTATTCTAAAATTTACTTATGTGTGAAACTAGAAAATTCACTGCAAAGTTAGCACATCAGGATAGGAAAACATACTTCAGTAACTTTAGTACAATCCTGTTACTTTTAATATCACATTATCCCTCAAATAATTATACAAAGTATTCCTAAAACTTTTCTGTAGAACAGATGAATTTCATGTTGAATCTTACCTCACACATCTGTAACTGGAAGAACCTTCTTTCTTTCTCCATCTCCTCTGCAATTTCAGCACCACTTATTTCTGTACGGATCATCCCATGCAGCTTAGCATGCTCTTTTTTCTCCTTCTCTATTTTTGTACTACAAGGCGAAGAATCAGTCAGTGAAGTGAGAAATTCAAAGCCTCTCAGGAAATCTGATTATTCACAAAGTCTACTGACAGATGCAGAGCCAGTCTTGCAGCTTTGCATAGACTTACTTC
Source organism: Callipepla californica brunnescens (assembly GCA_023055505.1). Lineage (NCBI taxonomy): Eukaryota > Metazoa > Chordata > Aves > Galliformes > Odontophoridae > Callipepla > Callipepla californica. Next base: position 10,388,311 of record JALIRH010000007.1, read on the forward strand.
CAGATGCCATTCATTTGAAATTTGACAATGACTAAAAGATCAGCAGTGACAAGCAGTAGCTGAAACCTAATTCAATCATCTGTTAAAATAATTTCCTGACATAAAGGAAGATACTAAATTAAGAGCAAGATATTAACTTCTTGCATCGAAGAAAAAATCAGCAACTAAATTGTCCTATAGTTTCAATTAAAATTCATGCTTAATCCCAGCTGACCAAACACTGGTTAATGGAGTTCAATTATGTCACCAGATTTATTGAGTCTTGCCTGTCATCAAGTCATCTTCTATATATACAGGGTTTCCTAAGCCAAAATCACATTTGCCATCTCTACTTCCTACTGAGCCAGCTGGCACCGGGAGCGCCGGCCAGCCGGCTGTGTTGCAGACTTCAAAGTCTGCCAGACCAGCTGTCCTAATTCCCTCAAAGTTTCCACGGACGTTTTCCAAGAGCTCTGAATAAAAAAAAAGGTTCTCCTGGAGAATGTAAATGAAGAGCCGATGCCTGTAATGCAGGAGAACTCCCCTACACGCGTTTGTGTGTTCATTATTCTCCATATTATTGCTAAAAACAGCGAATAATTATATTATCCAGTTAGACCAGCCTAATACGGAAAATGATACTAATAAAAGAAAACAGATGAGTGCTTGTTTTATGGAGAAAGACTTTCAGTTTGTCATGTACACAGCTTAGAAGCAGAAAACTCTGAAAAGGGCTTCCTGAGGAAATGCTATACTGCTTTTGGACAGGAGAAGCATTATACAGGAAACCAGGAAGCAGACGAGAGGTACAAACAACACACACACTGTCATGCCTCCTCTTTGGCAATCAAGTGTCTCTCAGCTCCCTCTCTGAAAATATATATTTGTCTCAAGTGCTCTCTTAACCTGATGTTAACATTGTCCAATATATTCTTACACAACAATATATTCAGCCTTTATCAAGAATGAGAAATTATCTCCTCTTCTGCCTCAAGCAGCAACGGAAAACTAGTATTAATCCCATTAATCTCATCCCATAACATTCCCAGAGGGAAACATACTGAATGGCAATCCAAAACGCCCCGTTTCTCTCTCATTACTGGCAGGCACAGTGCAGCCAATCCCTTGTAGTATTTCATCAGTCAGCACATCCAGCCAACATTACACTCTTTCTGAGCACATCAAGTTCTACAGGAAAGAGATGCTCTGAGGAAAGCTCCTCTCCTTTGAAATAAGTACTCTGAAAGTCTTCATTTGCCTGAGGAAAAATGTGATTCCATTTTCATAACCAAAAAAGTCTGTATCTTATCCACTTACTGCCAAATATGCCATTTTGTAACCACAGAAAAGGAAACCACACAAAAGAATTAAGTGGACACCAACTGTGAACAACGACACCACTGCTACAATAAGAGTCAGAGAATGGTAGATAAGCAGCTTCTTTCCACCACATCAGGTTGAAGGTTTACACGATGTGATACTTGATAGTTCCAAAAAAGCCAAACCTCAGAGAGATGATTCAGGATAGTTTCAGTTCTCTTAGTTTCCACATTCACTTAACAATTCATGAGGCCACCAAATTCAAAGAAACAGGATCCAAATTCAATAACCATCAATTATTAGTTGTTCTGTTGTTTAGATTGCAAAGTAATCAAATAAAGGGTGACATAACCACTTCTAAAATTAAGTGTATTAACGTGTCATAAGGTTTTTCTAAATGACAATTAAATCAAAAGACAACTAACTGCTAAATAGTCAAACAATACGCACAATATTACAGTATACATTGCATTCAGAAACTGAATTCCTTTTAAACAACAGGCTAGACTTGGCTGGAAGAATCTGTCTCTTCTATAAAAGATAAGCATATTCTTAAAAGCGTATGGTAGTTAAATTAAACCTAAAGTATCCCAACATCTAGCAACTAATTTGGAGAAACAAGGCATCCTCGAGCCCACTTGCTGGAGCTCCATTTGCATTTCTGTAGCAGCTACAAGTTTCCACTATGGAAATGGGAAGCTGGATCTGGAAACAAACTCAGAGGTCAGGCTCCTGCTAAGAGGTAGCACTCTGCAGAAAGAGGCACTGTGGCTTCAACAACTTCCATGATGCTTTAAAACAACAAAAACTAAACTCTTGGTGACAAGCAGCAGAGGTACACAGATTCATGTCTGTATTTCCTTATTACTTATGTTTTCCATCTCCAGTGACCTTTTCCGCTTTGTAATTCAGAACGTAACCTGTTGTTCTGCTACAGTAACATGCTGCCTTCTTTCTGACTGGTGCCACAAGACACCTGGTTTCTAGGCAAACAAAGAAACCAGCAAGGCAGTGTTGCATGCAAATCTTCTGGGTGCAAGGTTTAGCTGTGTTTCCTATCTCAAAGGTCAAGTAAGGGTCTGGAAGCATCAAATGTTCCTGCACTGTGATGAAACTGTAAGCCAGGTAATGAATAAGTGGCTGAGAGGCAGGTGCCACCACAGGAACTTTGTGTTTTTCGACCATACGGCTATTTATTCAGCACCTGGTCTAATGGCTGCAGATGGGTGTCACTAAGAGGGAATCGGATCCCAGCCCAAGAGCTAGTGGAATTCATTGAGAAGGCTTTAAACTAGGTAGGAAGGGGGAAGGGGATGCAATGAGGCTTGCTAGGACAAAGTTAAGCAGTTTGGGATTTAAAACTGAATCTGATGGGGAAAGAGACTTGAGGGCGGCAGGACAAAGAAAAGCTTGGGGTTGCGGTCATGCCAGCAGACTGAAGACAAAAATCTCCAAGCTGTCCTGTAGGATATTCTGGGAACTCCTCAGAGGAGGTAATGCTGCCAACTCCCTGTCCTTCTAGGACCTTCTCATGTCCTTCTAGGGAAAATTCAGATTTCTTTCAGAGGTTTGAGGGAAGGCCCCTCTACAATGATAGTGTGCCAGAAAGCCCAACTGAAGTGCCTTTACACCAAGGCGTGCAGCATGGGAAATAAGCACGAGAAGCTGGAAACCATGATGTGCTTGGAAAATTATGATCTTGTTGCTAACATGGAAACATGGTGGGATGAATCTCACGACTGGCATACTGTGATTGAAAGCTACAGGCTTTCTCCATCCCCCTGCAGAAGAAATCAAGCAGATGAAGTAGGCAACCAGCATGGCTGAGCAAGGACCGGCAGCTTAAACTGAGAGAAAAGGGAGAGATGTACAGGAAGTAGAAGCAGGGTCTTGTAGCCTGGGAAGAATACAGGGATTTGTCTGCTCGTGTAGAGATAAAATCAGGAAAGCCAAGGCATAGATGGAGATGAACTTGGTGAGGGATGTGAAAAATAACAAGGAGTTCTACAGGTACATAGGCAAGAAGAGACAGACAAAGGAGAGCGTTCCTTCTCTGACAAATGAGAACACAGAATTGACTTCCTCAGACATGGAAAAAGCAAAGGTGCTCAGTAAGTGCTTTGCCTCAGTCTTCACTGGTGGCCAGGCTCCCTATGTCTGCCAGGACCCTGATCCTCTAGGTGTGGGTGAGAGGAGTGGATGCCATCCCACAGTAACAGTGGAACAAGTCCAATACTTCCTCATGCAACTAAATGTATATAAGTCTATGGGGCTGGATGACTTGCTTTCCAGGGCTCTGAGAGAGATGGCTGATATGATGGAGAGCAGCTTGGCAGCTACATTTGAAAAATCATGGCTGTTAGATGAAATCCCTGGCCACTGGAAAAAGGCAAACATTACTCCCATTTTTAAGAATGGGGGAAAGGATGACCTGGGGAACTACAGGCCAGTGAGCATCACCTCTGTGCCTCAGAGGGTGGTTATACACTGGAACAGGTTGCCCAGAGAGGCTGTGGATGCTCCATCCCTGGAGACATTTGAGACAAGGCTGGATGTGGCTCTGGGCAGCCTGCTCTAGTGGCTGGCAACCCTGCTCACAGCAGAGGGGTTGAAACTAGATGATCTTTGAGGTCCTCCTCAATCTAGGTCATTCTATGATTCTATGTTAACTAAATCCTTTACAATGTATCATTGTGGGATTTCCAAATACTGAGGAACGTTCTGGTTTTCCAAGCAGATCAAGGAAGCAAAATAAATAAGAAAATACAGAAAGCTCTAGGAAAGTCTTCTAGTATCAATAAAAGGCAAGCGTTTTGTAAAACTGCTGTTCTTAAAGCTCATGCAGTACATACTGCATATATAGACTTCGCTGACTAAGATTTAAATCCAAGCATCCTTCAGATCATTTGCAAGACAGCTGCACACGACTAACAGACAATGAGCTCAGACATGTGTAACAGACAAGTACAGCTGAAATACACGATGAAGGATTCTAACCAAAAAGTAGGTCAGACACAAAATAAATGGCCTCATCCACTCACTGTATGACTATTTGTAATGCTCCGATGTGAGAAACAATTGTTTTTCAGTATAAACTTTAATTTCAATTCCACTCCACATTATGGCATAAACAAAGTAGGCTTTATTGTTATTATTAAGGAAGGACAGGACCTATTGCTCTTTAACATACCTAAGACAGGTGTTTACTTTCAGCCAGCAAACAAGGGTAAAAAACTAGTGTCCTGAGTGAAGCAGCAGCAGCAAGCTGGTAGGATTTCATCTTTCTTCCTCTCCTTTCCTGCACCTGTACAGCAGTAAGCCAGGCTGAGTCTAAGAATGTAGGGGCAGAACACAGGCAATAGCAACTGGAAAGTGACTTATGTACATGTTTTAAAAGAAAAAGTGAATGAAGTATTGACAACTGATGATTATCAGTGGTCTACTGAGTCAAGTTAGAAAGTGAAAGAAGTCATTTGAGAACAGCTTGCAACATTTTCAGATATAATTTTTAAACACTGTTCAAAGAATGAGTTTAACATACTGGAAACATCATTTAAATACACAGCTACGCTGACATCTTTACAGAGGACTACAGTAAGAACTTGTTCATTCGCCTATTGACTTGGCTCAAAAACCATTCATTAGTGATATCTACATGTGAGTGCCTGTATTTCTGCACCACGTTGTAACACCTCAGACTACTGCCTTTGATCTTATAATCCCAGAAGCACATTCAAATAACGCGTTTTACTCACTTAAGAGTGCATAACAGACTTCACATCCAGTTTTCAAGGCAGAATGGGAAAGGAGGAAAGGGAATCAGCCTTCCCAAGAAAAGCTTGTTAATTTTCAATAAGCTTTTATTTTTAGCATTTATATTTATAGCATTAGCACAATGCTTACTAGCACAGGACTTCTGAAGAGAATATATATTCACAGACCTAAAAACAAAGTCATCTTTATTAAAAGAAATAAATAACTTTTTATTTTCTTTTCAAGAAAAACAGGTTTTTGTCTGGGATACTGCCATTACTACACAGCTAAAAAAAAAAAGGAGTAAATAACATACTTCAGGAAGTTTATCATTCTGTCTCCTGTGTAGAAGTGATACAATATCTGCCTCAAAATCTACCACAAGAGGACCGATCAAACTAAACAATGTGGGTGAAATCTGGCTTGCTGCCTTGATGAATACAGTCTGCCTGTTCTAAGTATGAGCAGTTTTATGACATGTACTCTCTGCCCATATGCTTCCTCTATGTGTCTGCCATTAGTGTTTAAGTATATGGGGGAAAGCAACTGCCTTATAACAAGCAGAGCCCAGTCTGCACCAGTTCCAGTGAGAGGAGCAGACGCATTCATCCCACTGCAGTCCCAGAGCAGCCAGCAGCACTGTCCAGCTCTCAGAGTCTGAACAGAGATAAACAGAGGCCTTTCAGCTATCTTAAAGCTTTAAAAAACATTTTAGGATCTTTAGAGTTACAGATGAAGTGTGCTAACAACGAATGGTGAGATACAAATTATTGCTCAACATCAGCTAAGGATAGTCCTAGCTTTTTCTTAAGGTTGGCTACCATAAAGCTTTGGGTTACTTGCTCCTCTCACTCCCTTAATCAAGAACAGTTTCAAAGTACAAAACCAGTTATTGTCAGCTAAGGTGATCTTGAAGAAAATACTCTGAGAACTGGGCTATTCACAAAGGAAGAGTTGATCAACAATAATCACCATTGATGAACGGAGATCCATGTGTTTAAGAACACTACCTTCCCAAACAAGACTAGATACATAAACAACTTTAAAACACAATTTCACACAGTCTGAAGAAGCAGCTCAGAAATTATTATGAGGAAAAAAAAGAACACTTCTGAATGAATTTCTTCTCAAATATGCCACATTTGTATTAACACTTGATATAATCAAAAAATCTCAAGTAAAAGATGATACAGAGGCAAACAGGCTGTCTTTACAAGGAAAGAATCAGAAGAATTGTTTATTGAGTTGAAGAATTGTATAAGAATCTCCTTATCGAGACAGAAATCAGGATGAGGGTACTGTCACTTCTCATCATACTACAAAATCATGACTTTGCTATTTGGTGATTAGCTTCACAGGCTTAAGCACAGTCCAAACAAGGCATCATCTAAAGGAACAGACTGAAAAACACCAAGGAAACCTCTAGCTGTCCGAACTGTAGATTGAGGTTAGCAGAGACAATCCTGCATTTACTCAATGCTATGGATGACCAAAACGCACAGACATAGGGAAGTTCAGATCCATTTGAGACAGCCACAAAATCAAAACAGTGATTTTCTCTGGAAACCTGATGAGTACATAACTGCAATTCTAGCAACTGAGAAAAACCTCACTGTTTTCATACATCCAAAATTTAGTACATGACAAAGCTGATCTCAACAAATTCAGGCTTAAATCAGTGTTCTCACCCCAGCTTGAAAATCACATCATTAAAATTCCAATATTTGTAAAGGCCAAGCTAAACAGTGACAGCTGGGACCATTTCAGCTTATCTGGAAACCCAGCTTCCACACAAGATGGTCTGATAAATCTCAAAGGCCTCCTGGAGATGGGGCTAGGGAAGTTCTATTCTGAATTTAGTTGGTAATTCACTTGGTAGAAGTGATGCAGATTGCACTGAAAAAAAAATAGTATTTCCTGACTGCCAAACTGCAGCCACAAAAAGCTGTCATAAAACAACCACCACAAAAAAAAAAAAAAATCACAAGAAAGACCTTTGAAGGATTTGCCTGTACATGGTATTCCCAGGCTCTCTATCCCAAGCCTCAAGCAGATGATCCTTTGGTCTTGATCAAAGTGAAGGAGCCCAACAGGCTAGACAAACTGCTTTAAACTGTAGACTACTGATGTGGAGCTTTTATGTAACTGCTTAAAAAGCTGGCAGTTACAAACACGGCAACCATACCAGTCAGGCACCCGGAAATATCACAGAAAATGGTAATGGATCTGAAAAAATTTCTGATGAACATATGGTACCTTCAGCTTTTTTTTTGCTTTTTTTTTCTTTTTATTCTTAAATAAACTGCCACATAAGTGGTTTAAAAATGAGTATTGTTAAGGAGATGTTTCTTATTCCTTAAAGAATTTTGGCAAAAACTGTGGAGGTAACTTGGAAGAAGTATCTCCAAGAACTATCTCCTTATACTGAAAAATGAACCAGTTCAGAATAAAAAAAAAAAAAAAAAAAAGGCATCTTGATTAAAAGCAAAGTCAGAAAACAAACTTTAAAGGACAGTTACTTAAAGGACCAAAAAAAAAAAAATTAAATCTTGTGATCTCATATGTTGGATTCAGTTCCACAGACAGAAAATACAAGGCCAACATCACAGCTTCACATGCTAAATGTAACAATGAAACAATGCACACACCAACTTTTCCTGTATCTACTGTCCTTAAACAAAAACGAGATTCAAATGCACTTCCTTAGGGCATTTTTATTTCTCAGGTACTCAAGTTGCTTATTTGTGTATTTAAAAATAAATATATATATATTTCTAGTGTAAGTGACTCTGGAACAAACCACTCACTACTAAGAGCAAAGTGAGGATCAAAGTACAAACCCTTCCATCGCTCTAACATGCTCATCCTGTTGAATACACTATTCCACTAGGAAGTGTTCTTGATATATGCCTCAGCAGCCTGCAATTGTATTTATTTTAAATTCTGCACATAAGCTTTGTGGGATGTCACTATGAATGAGTTCTACAAAATTAAACAAGCTTTCAGATCCAGTAATCAGGCACAGGTAGATAATATCAGGCTAAATTACAGAGCTGTTCTTTACAGTCCATCCTCAGAGACAATCTACTGCCAAGGGCGATGGTTAGAAATCTTAATTACTTCAATAGCTGAAAATTGGCATGGCACCAAACAGGATTGCTTGCTGGTATTAAAAAAAACACTGAGCACTGAAGCCATCATAGTCTTGGCATAGTTACAGCTTCCAAGGATTCAGACTGGAGGTTTATCTTAACGTTTCAGAGTATCTTATTATGAAAATCCTGCTGTAGGATTTTTTTATGAATGCTGTAAATGCTGTAGCATTTTTTTATGAAAATCCTGCTGCAGTTTCAAAAACATGACACCACTAAGGTCCTCCTCAAAAATCAAGCCTGGAAAGCAGTAATTAGACCATTTTCATTGTTATTCTTAAAAGAAAGAATGAGATTTAGCTAACTTGCTAAGCTTGTTGTATTTGTGAATAAACAGCCAACAGGAATCGCTTCTGAAGCCTGCTTGCACATGAACTGAGATGGGTCAACTCAGTAGGCACCAGAGAACCATTATTTTCCAGTTGCACAATGCTGAAATTAAAAAATGGTGCTAGATTCTCAGTCAATCTAGGCTGATGACCTCAGAAGATCAAAGACGTCAGCTGGATAGCTAAGAAAACTCAACCGACACAACCCAAGTAATACTGGAATAAGGAATGAAACACACCATGAAATTCTACTTCAGGGACTAACAGCTGAGCTGATACAACTGACATGGTAAAACCAGGAAGCATACCTATTCCTCACATAGGGCAACTGTTTCAATGTCTCAACCACTGTGGCACTGCTTAACAGCAAAGAATGAATAGAAATCACGTGCTTAAGTTTGTAATTGGAGCGGGGAACCAAAGCACCTGCTGAAGATTTTCTGTGTCCAGTTCTGGGGCCTCCAACACAAAAAGGACACAAAGCTGTTGGAAGGGGTCCAATACAGAGGAGGACCACAAAGATGATCAGAGGACTGAAGCATATCCCTAATGGAACAGGCTGAGAGAGCTGGGGCTCTTCAGCCTAGAGAAGACATGACCCTGGGTGGATCTTATAGTGGCCTTCCAGTACCTGAAGGGGGCCTACAGGAAAGCTAGGGACATACATTTTATAAGTGTATGTAGAAAAAGGATGAGGGGAAATGGCTTCAAACTGGAAGAGCGCAGATTTAGACTAGATATCAGGAAGAAATACCATACTGGGAGGGTGGTGAGACACTGGAACGGGTTGCCCAAAGAGGCTGTGGATGCTCCCTCTCTGGAAGCATTCGAGGCCAGGCAGGATGGGGGTTTGAGCAACCTGGTCTACTGGGAGATGTCCCTGCCAGCAGCAGGAGGGTTGGAACTACATGATCACTTTCAATCCAAACCATGATTCTACGAGAGCAGAATAGAACAGAGGATGGACAGTCCTACATCCCTGTGCAAGTTCCCCAGCTGCAAGAGACAACTACATTATCACTGTGACAGGGGATGGGGTCTCTACAAACCCTGTCTACACTGGAGAAGAAAGGGTTGTTGCTACTCTTCCCACATGCTCAAATGCTGAATCCCACCCAATCCCACCTCACGTGAGAATGACAGACACATATGCAAAGTATCTGCTTTTTCAATAAATAAAAAGAACTGTGACTCAGTATTCAGGTGTGCACCTGTCACCCTTAATTACCAGACCAGAGACTACACTGGAATCAAGAGTGGTGATGCAGATTTTCCTTACCTGTCAATCTGACCTCTCTTTTCATGCTAGATTAGAATGTAACACAAAGGATATCACCACAGCTAATCACCAGTGAGGTTTGGATATATACATGTATACACACCCAGTGTACTATGCTAAGTGTTGTAGCAGGATACAAACAAACATTTAACTGTTTGTTTGGTGTCATTTTACCTTAATTTAGCCCCAGGGAGTTTCAAAATCTCAATGACCCTGATCTCATTGGGTCACAACAGGTACAGAAATTAATTCTGCTTGATCTTAGGTATCAAGCTTTGTTGACTCTTTTGATTCATTTAGCCAGATATTGTTATTAAAACTGATATTATGGCTATTATCTATCGTACACCTTCACACTCTGCCTTATAAATTGTGCTAGATATGCACAATATGAGACAGATGACAGAGCTGTACAGGTATCCAGTCAGCACACAATACATCTGCTCAGAGCTTCCAACCTTGGCATGAAATCCAGAAAACATTCACACGTTTAAATAAACTGCAGTAATTTAATATTGTGAAGGTCTGTGGAACTGGAACTAAATCCTGGCTTCCATATACTTGATTTTTTTCTAACAACAACTGAAAAAACACAGACATTTCTTCTGTGCTCTTCTGACTAAAAAAACTTTCTAATTATAGTGAATGAGTTCATGAAGAAGAGAAGGAAAAAATACCAAATCCTTAAAATTGTATAAAGTATAATTACGTTGTTATACTTTCTGTAGCTTTATTGGAAACTACTGAAAAATGTAAAAATGCATATTCCAATTAAAATAAAACATTCCCAAATGAAGTGGGAGATTAGGATGATTACTTAGAACTTCATTAAGCAAACAAGTCTATCAGAGATACTAACTGTCATGGCACAAAAAAAAAAAAAAAGGAAAATATTTACTCATGTATGTTCTGTAGATTACAGAATTATAGAATTCCAAATGATTATGCTTGTATTTATATTTCCACTCAGATAAAAATCTTCCCAGCTAGGACTTCTGTCTGGAACTGTATTACTAAATAATATGCTTCTCAGATTCCAATTATACTTCTATATAAAAAAAGATACATACACTTTAGTTTCATAGTCCTTCCAAGCTTTATCAAAGGGCTTTTTCAGGTCCTGCCAAGACAAAAAAGAAATAATAATGAAGTTACTTATTTAAATGAAAAACACTACAGATCTAACCATGAATCTATGCCATTTGCAGTGCCTACTGGAACAAAGAATTCTGCTCGTTCTTGCACAGCTCACATAAGGATTGTGTAAAAGCAATCTCAGACACAGGACTAACAGTCACATTTTTACAAGCATCTCTAGGAGTCCACGTGATTTAGATTTTTCAACAAATTTAATACTGAAGTAGAATTTGATTATTTCCTCAAAGCAGGAACATGGGGCAACACTGTATTAAATGAATTTTTTCTGACACAGAAAAACAAGAAAAAAAGGAGCAGATAGCACTAAGCAATGAACAGAAGGGTCACAAGTGTATAAATAACCGTTTCATCCATCAGTAACATACAGAGATCATTTTTAGTCTGTGTACATCTTCCTTCAGTGTCCTAAGAACAATAGCTGCCAGTTGCTTCCTGTTTGCTCAGCAGTAAATTAAGTGTAAGCCAAATATATCTGTTGGCTACAGGCTTTGAAATTTATTATAAACATATTATCAGTAGAGCTCTAAGTTGTTATTACTTCAAATAGGAAATATCTTCAGGGCAAAAGTAGGTTTAGCCTTTGTTCAGAAAAATAGTACGTTCACTCAGCTTAATGTGCTTTTCTTAAAAAGGTACTTTTAGAGTGCTAAACATATACATTAATAACAATTCTTCCTTTCTGAAGTGTTATCCCCTTTCAACTAGGTAAATACACATAAATTACCAATTCTTATACCTCCCTCTCTGCTTATCTTCTCTATTTCAGGACTGTTTTTAAAGCTTACAAACGTTTTGTATATGTAGTCAACAGCATGCTGTGTGTGAAAGCACACACAGAAGGAATGACTCAATTCATAATAATAAATAATTACATTATTAAGCTAGTAAGTTTTATATCAAATAAGATTAAAATAACACAACAGCTAAATGTATCTATTTTACCAACAATTATTTAATATATGAGTAAGAACATAAACATACCCCTTTTACTCCTTTCAGATCTCCCTTCAGCAAACTGTCCAACGGAAAAGTGATTATGTTGTTCATATTCTGAATCTAGAAGACAAAATATTACATCAAAACATTTCATATATTTTAATACAGAATGCACACTGTCTCAAATCACAAGAAGTTTCAGTATGTAATCTTCATGGAATCATTAAGGTTGGAAAAAACTTCTAAAGGTAACCAAATCTAACTGTTCACCTACATCCAATATTGCCCACTAAACCATGCTCTTTAGGACCACATCCATAAATTTCTAGAACATCTCCAGGGATGGTGACTCTATCACCTCCATGGGCAGCCTGTTCCAGTGCCTGACCACTCATTCAGAGAAGCTTTTCTAATATGCAATTGAAACCTCCCCTGGTGCAACTTGAAGCCATTACACCCAGTCCTAACACAGCTAACAAGGAGAAGAGGACAACCCACTCCTCACCAGAACCTCCTTTCACACGCAGCAGAAAGAAAATCTGATTAACTTTTGCAGCAGCGAAGTGAAAGTTGCCTCTGGGTATGTTTCTTCTTTTGTTGGTATTATCTGTTTTTTTTTCTTATTTTATTTTTTTCAAGAAGCACAGAAATGTATCTTTGAAAGCAGATTTTCAGAATTGTTTTCAGTAGAGAAAGAATTTTTCATCATGTAACAAATAATGATTCTGTTCCTGAATAAAAAACATCAGGAATATCAAAGTCTCACTCTCAGCATAACCCAGGTGGCAAAGGAGTGACACTAACAAGGATTTTAAGGAAAAAACATTTCCAACTCTGAAGCTTCAGACAACCTAGAATGGAAAAATACAAAAGATATCTATCATGCTTGGTGTCCTCTCTAGAGTGAACTCAGGAGTTCCATCCCCAGTGGTCAAGCTCAGCCATGCTCAACAGCTGCTATTAAGAACAAAAGAACAAATAAAAAAAAAACAAACTTTCCCTTCAGGGATGCTACCTTATTGTATTTGCTTGAAATTTCAGCCAGCGACCCAAGAGAAATAGAACACACATAAATTTTAAAGCTTGAAAAGATTAGGAAAGAAAAAGAAGGAATGAAGAAATTAAATTTGGTCTATTAAGTTTTTACAACACATCACATTTCCCCTCCTCCACTCTACTTTTCCTTCTCCCAAAAAAGCTGCAGGATGCAACCACAGCCCTTCAGAATCAGTCTTTGTGTTTGTTTTTAAAATAATTCTTATAAAAACTGAATGAGCAACATCTACCCATGCCTAGCTGACAGTGCTGGAAACAATCCACCTCTGAAGTTCTCAGCAGCACTACAACACCCACATACCAACATAACAGCATCTAAAGTTAATGAAATAGTACATTATAAAATAAAAGGGAAACAGTTTAAATCACACAAAACCTGGGTAAAAAATAAAAACTTCTACAAGAAGACTGATGAAATGCACACAGACACCCAGAATGGCTATCCAAGAGGAGAAATAGAAGAGGCTTCGTGTAAGACCTTGTCCTATGCAAGGTGTTCAACTGTGTTATTCTACTTTATCACTATGCTGCAGTAAAAGGTCTAGCCTAAACATCAATGTCTTCATAGCCTTCATTTAAATATTCTTCAAATCCACACACTCAAGCAGAAAGCAAGAGTAAGGTGTTTCTCAACAGCAGATTCAAGACAAGTGTTCTTCCTGAAGCTATAAAAATGACAGACTCTCAACTATTTGGAAAGACATGTTCATACTAACCACCATCAGCCTTCAAAACAGTTCTGGATATTCCCTAGAGATTCAGTTCATGGGACATGAACTCATGTTCCTAAATAGAATACTCTTGAAGAATTAGGATTTATTTTTTTTTAAGTAGGAAGAATGTTTGCCTGTTCAAATGAATTCTCTCAGTGCACTACTACCTGTAAGTTATTGTAAGCCTACATAATGCATAAATTTGTAACTATTAGCCTAGTTAGATGAATTGTACTTGTTTCTAAATTTACAAATCTGCAAAGCAGGATACACAAGAGTGATCTTACATTTTTCCCACTTTCTTGAGAAGTTTAACCGGAACTATCAAAAAATATAACACAGATTCATTTTTGGCATGCAGAGAAGAAGCATTAATATGCTGCAGCTCCTACTATGTGTGTACACAGAGAACTAAAATGTATACAGCTATTTATGTTTTAAAATATTTTTTTAAAAGAGACGTGCACAAAAGCGTATGAACGCTTCAAAGAAATGAAAGTCATCCTGTGCCAGAGGAACACAAGCAGGTTCCATGTGTTTTGGGGAGAAAAAAAAGATAGGAAAAGAGAAGAAAAGCAAAGAAATAGCTGACCTGGTTTCCACTTCCAACACTGCTGCTTTGGCAAACTTGCAGTTTTCCTTTGACAGCTTCCAACAAGATAAGATGACAGAGACAGGATAATAAATTAAAACTTCCTAAGTTGGAGAAAGCTCAGAGGAGGAGAAGAATAAATGGAAGGAAGGAGAACATAAAAATAAATGAACTCATGGCTGCCAGAAGTGATGGTAGAGACAACAGGCAAGCCAACATTTGCTAAGCAGAAAGATTTTCAAGGAGCTTAAGAGTCTGTGGCTAAACACTGAAACTCTTCATTTGCCAGCACTCCTATTTATTTTAATGAGACTTTTAATCAGAACTGCTTTAAATCCAAAACAAAACTAACAAAGCAAACAAAAAAAAATGAAACCAAAAGCTTTTTCACTACTTCAGAAAGACTTTTCTTAACACAGACTGATTTAACTAAAACTGAGACACTTGAAGAATCCATGACATGACTCACTCTGGTGTTACCGAACTCTAGATGCATGCCATACATTGAGAAGCTCTGGGCTTTCTCAACCGATTATTTTCTTTTTTTAAGGCAAGTACTACTGCACTGAATAATTTCCAATAGTTTTTCCACCACCAAGAGACAAATTAAGCACTGGGATCTTCTCAAATAGGAACTACAAATATAAAATAACAGGAAATATGTTTCTTAATGTATTCATAAAAGCATAAAGTGCTTAAAATCTAAAGGCCAAGGAAGAAGAGATCTGAGGTTATTCCAGCCCTTCCTCCTTGCCAGTGGAGAATTCCCGACCATACATTCTCTAACTTACGTTAAAAAATGTAAGCAGAAAGCTTCCACTGCTTTCTCTGGGCCATATCATCTAATACTTTTCACAGCAAGAGCCCATCTACACACAATTCATTAAGTTCCCCTTCCGCAAGCACAATTCTCTTCGAGCCAAACCCATTCTTCTAAGCTTTCTTCATAAAGCAATCTATTTAAGCCCTGATCATTCTTTTTCTTTCCATCCTCTGATTTTTTTTTCCAGTTGGATCAATACCTTTTTGGCAAAGAAATAAAGGTAAGATTCCAGACGGAGCTGAACCTATGCCATGTAAAGAGGAATTATGACATCTTGCTTTTCCTAGCACCTACAACCAAAAGGTCTAATGCAATTTCTGTACTTCACACTCACTGCAAGAGCAAGCCTTAACATCTCTTTCCTGAGTTACATAAAAGTTTACAATACTTTCTGATTATCTGAATGCCTTTAGACCTTCTGGGTAATTTTGTGTTCAGTAGCTCCTAAAGATGATTTTTAATGTTTATACATTTTTCTTGACTTATTTTTCATGACCTAGAATATTACTCTCAGGCCTGTCAAGGTCCCTCTGGCAATCCATTCCCTCCAGTTCACTGACAGCACCACACAGCTCAGTGCCATCAGCAAACTCACTGACAATGTCAGTGAGATGTTAAATAGCACTGGTCCCAATACCAACCCCTGAGGAGTACCACGCATCTTCATTATCCACCAACTACTCTGTCCCTCCATTAAATCCACGTCACTCCAATTTTGAGACAATGATGCCACATGGAACACTGTCAATTGTTCTGCACAAATCATATAATTGCTATTCCCTTATCCACCAATGTTGAAAGCCCACCACAAAAGGTGACCACAATTGTCAGGCATTATTTGCCCTTAGTGAAGCCACCTTCATTAAGGAGGCTGTCACCTCCTTCTTTTCCATGTGCAATATCATAGTTTCCAGAAAGATCTGCCCTGTGATCTTATCAGGTACAGACATAATAGTGATTGGCCTTTGGATAGCAGCTTAGGAACTTCACCTGCGAGAACACTTGGACACACAGGACTCTAACCAAGGAGATCTCTGAAAAGGCCAAAGCCCACTCTCCTGAAGTGCAGCACAGTGAGCTTGCTGTGCACTCTCCTCGCTGCCCTAAGGATCTCAAAGTCCACCATTTCATGGTCAATGCAGACAAGGATGCCCTTGAGCTTCACGTTCTCCATTAGTTCCATCTTGATGGTGAGAACAGTCAAACACAGAATCTCTTCTTTTTCGCTTTCTTATCACTTGGAGAATAAAGCTATCACTAATACATCCCAGGAACTGCCTGGATTGCTTATGTCCTATTGTGTTGTCCCTACAGCATATACTGGGGTGAGTGAAGTTCCCCATGAGGACCAGTGCTTGAGAACACGAGGCTGCTTCTCTCTCTACAGAAGGCCTCATCTGCTCAATCTTCCTGGTTGGATGGCTTGCAGCAGAACCCCCACTATAATGTCACCTGTTCCTGCTCTCCCTTTAACCCTGATCCACAAACTAGGTCAGCTCATCATCCATTCCCAGGCAGAGCTCCATGCACTCCAGCGGGTGCTGACATACAGAGTGGCATGCCCTCCTTGGCTCCCTTGTCTATTGATCCTAAGGTGTCTGTATTCTTCTGTTCCAACACTCTGGTCATGGGAGCCATCCCACCACATCTCCATGGTGCCAAAAAGATCACAGCCCTGCAGGTGTGTGCAGGTCTCTAACTCCTCTTATTTATTCCCAATGCTACGTGAATTTGCACATAGGAACTTAAACTGGGTCACTGATGAGGCTGACTTAATGAATGGGAATTGCCTCATGCAGATCTTTTATCATCAACCTTTAATCTTCACACACAATACTCCAAACTCACATACACATCTGTAGCTCCTTCATTTAAATTAATATTTCTACTAAGCTGAACACACTTGTAAAGATTCAGACACCAAATATATTTTTAAATCTCTTTCCTGACCCATTATTCAGGAGAGAAAATTCTGGACACAAAAATCCTTAAGTTCATTACGCAGTACAGAAATATGCCTTTCTGTTTTCTTACTGGTTATCTTCTAAGAAAATCTCTTCTCTTATACTTTTTAAATGAAGTAAAATAGGAGCATACGGTCAGAAAAATGCCACCTTTGTTCTTCCATTTCTCCTCCCTGAAAATCCAAGTACTATTATTAATAAGTTCCTCACACTTAATCTCTTCTTCCAGCTACCTTTTACACAGTGAAGATAGCAGATACCAGTCCTCTCAGTTACTGTCAGAAAAAAACAAGTCCAAGAAGCAATACTGTACGTGCCACAAAAAGTACTGTGTCAGCTCTAACACAGCAGAAAAGCTTCCTTTCTTATTTTTTTTTCTTTGTATTTCACTCTCAAAAAAGACTTTTTAACTGATCGGTCTCAAACACAATTTTATTTCAAAAAAAGTTCAAGGAAAATGTTTAGTTTGTTATTGAAGCTATGGCTATAAAAATATTGCAGAATATATCATAAATTGATCAAAGCATTAGGCAAAAGTGAGTAGCTGCAAGGACTTCATGTGAAGCATTTTTTTTTCTTTCAGAAGTTTCAGAAATCATTTCAAATTTGAAGAATTCTAATTCTTCAAAAGTAGCAAAGCAAAACACATAAAAACTCAAGCAACCCCAAGACCTGAACTTTAACTTAAATAGCTTACAGTTGATTAATCTGATTGTAACAAAAATCACTTCAGACATTAATGAAATATTTTAAAACATTAATCTCTTGACAGTTCCATGAAAACATCACTGTCTTTCGAGAAACCTTTAAAAATACAAGAGAAAACAGTAACTTTAAAACCCTGTTAAAAGTAGAGTAACTTCACTATTTCTTTCTTTCATCTTAGTGAAGACAAGCTGAAGAGAAAAATCTTTTTGCAGAAGCACTTTACGGTCACAGCTCTAAATGCCACCCAGACCGAGAGCTGACAGAACACATCAGCTCTGAGAAACAAAATCAAAACACATGACAAAGCAAAACTTGACAGTAGCCTTAAAGCTTTGCCGGTGTTAATAGCTTTGGCATCTGTTCCAGTCTGAACATGTCCTCTCAATTCCCTGCACATTCCCCACTTCTTTCAGCTAAAAATATTCCAGGGAAATTCAGAGCCCTGTGATACTTCAAGGGAAGGTCTACCTAAATAATGCATTTCAGTGTGTTCTGGTTTTTTTCTTTTAAACAGCAGCAGATCTCATATCACTAGCCACGTTCCTAAAAAACTGCTTCCAACCAAAGGATGTTGGTGCTAAAAGGAAAGGCTCTCGAAGAAGGATGTTTTTCACTGCCAACACACTTAAGGCATTCAGAGCTGGTTATCTCACAACAGCATGAGAAAGCATGGGGCTTGTTTCACATATGGCTATGACTAAAAAAAATCCAATGTTATTTTCAACCACTATAAAGGATTCTTAATGCTAGTCTTAATATCTTTTTAACCTCTTGGAAGATTAGACCTACATCGGGGAACATCTAAAGGGACCTCAGTTACAAAGAAATTATTGTTGTAGTAGTAACAGACAAAGTTTTCAAAATCAGTAATATTGTTTTATACATGTTTCATAATTTAATAATTCTTATAAGTCTGGTATTTTCAAGTAATAATGACAGAAATGTCTGAAGAAAAAAAAAAGTTATTTAAAAGACACCACATTCAAGATCCATCCTGTTCCTCTATTTCTTCAGTTTTTCCTTGCTAGTCAGGAGAATAAAAACTTAAAACCTCAACAATACAAAGTGCATCAGGAAAGAGCAGAACACTAAAGAGACCTAATCATCACCAGACAGCTCTTTTTAAGAAAGACAATGCCTATCCTACAGTAATATTAAAAAAAACCAACAAAGCCAACCAACCAACCAACAACAGTCATGTCCATGTGTAACTAAACTGTATGCATTTCAAATATAGAGAAAATAAGAGCCACAGGTTGAGATAAATTGAAAACTCAGATATGATCTCAAGGCTTATATACAGAAACTGAAATAAAAATACACAGGTGATAGTGGGCAAACAGAATGCAGGAAAAAAAGATATCCTGTGGAGAAGACAAATAAAAGATATATCTTAAGACAAATTTAATAAGATGCATCCCATCTCCAACAGATATACATTATGTTTTTGTTTTTCTTTGAAGTCTGTGGAAGGAAAGTTACTTATATCAGAAATATTTTGTAAGGATAGTAATTATTAAGAGAACAAATAATATGATAAAATTACATCATCGCTTGGCTTCTTAAAATAAAATACATTTACAGCTTTTTTTCTTTTCTGGACAGGAGGGTGCAGCTCTTAGTAGACTGTTTTTTTAAACCATATAAACATGGCATTTTACAGATCCATTTGTTTAATGAAGTCACCATACTGCAGTTAATGTAAGATAGAGAGTTTTTTTAGTCAACAGAAGGTATTAATCAGGAGACCCATTTCATTTACCCTCCCATATGAGCAGTCTACCTCTATGGAAAACTACTCGGGATAAATGGCTGAGTCACACTTGATAAGGATTCTCTTCTGACACATAATCTCAGAAGCTATTTGTACAGCCAGAGATATTCAAATCGATATGACCAATATGAAATACATTTCACTGCAGATAAATACACTTGGGGCCAGATTCTCTCTCTTCGATATCACAACTGAGTAAAATGAAAGGACAGCATCACAGAGTGAATGAGACTGCCCTAAATCACATCAGCTGGAAACATTCCCCAAAGAACTGATTATGACCAGCTGGCTGCAAACTAGACATTTGGTCTAGATTCATAAAAGCATCTGATCTGTCTACATCCATTGAATTCAGCAGACACAGATTTTTAAAATATCTGTATCAATCTGGGTCATCTCCTCTTCCTCACCCCCAGTTTAAGAGTTCCGTGGCTCCAATTCAGTCTGGGACTTGTCCAGGCATAGCTTTAGCTAGTAGAATGGAGAATCAGAATCTGCTGTTTGTGCTCTCTGATTAATGTGAAACTGAGGCTAAAATTTCCCATTCTTCCATTTGGCTCCATCCCACTTGGCTCACTGAAGAGCGTTTTTAAATCTTATTGGCTTCAGTTGCAGAAGTGGTCCCCAGTGGATACTACTATCACTGTGACATTTCATTTCTTCTTCCTGACTGTCCTGCTTGAGAAGCAGGAGACTCCCTTTTACAGAGACACCAAAATCTCTTTAGAAATACAAATGGAAAGTGTGAAAATATTAAGTAAAAGCAACATCAAAACCAAGTAAACCAAGTTGAGTTTTACTGGTTTCATAATTTAAGAACAGTACTACTTTGTTGTGGGAAGCATTCAGACGTGAGAATTGTTAGAAAAGAGTTTAAATGGTTGGTTTGGGTTGGGGGTTTTTTGAGCTTTGAAATGTGAAAGGCTAAGGTGTGAGACATTTCCTTAAGCCAAGTTTTTCTTTTTTATTTATTTATTTTAAGAACAGTCCTTGCTAAAACACAAGTTATCATCAACTTGAAGAGCTGTTGTAATTCAGGAACACAGAAGTTACAGTGCTGTTACAAAGGTGACATGTTTTCAGGCAGAAATTCTTACCAGATTTTTGAAGAGTGCAGTTAATTCCTTTGTAAACACAGAAAATTTTAAAAATGCTGTTCCCAAATCCGGGTCATCCCTGCAAACACAGTTGCCTCCAAATTTCTCCAGTGCTTGTGTGTACTGTTCTTCATTTTCCACGTGAGCTTCAAAAAGAGCAAAACATGAAAATGCCGTCAGCAGATAATAGGTTATAAAAATTACACCCTAGCTTAAAAAAAAAACAGCAGAGGAAAACATCTTTTCAGAAGGTTTCTCACTATGACTGTTTAGTTAATACAATAAAAAATTATTTATATTTTAATGTTTTTGCTGGAAGTATGAAGCACCTCACTAATTCTGCTTTACGTGCATTTACCCACATGCTGGACAAAAGCGTGCAAGTGCCACTGCAACAAGATGATCATCTGACAAGTATCCTGTTTGGAAAGATGTACAATATTTCTGTAACATACAAAGTTCATATAATGAACTTCTACAGTTGTTTATTAATGCTCTCTAAATTTAACTGTGATGTGCTGAACAAAGAATCAGAGGGGAGAAGAAACACTGGTACATTCCTGAATCCCTCCTGTACGGGGCAATGAATAAGGATTCTCAGGTCATTTTAGGAAACGGACTACAAACATCACAGACAAGGATGCATGCTTGCTTTCTGATGCAGACCAGCACTGAGGATCTGAAGCAAATCCTAGCAGTCTGTATTTAACACAACATGACTTATTTTTCAGAGCAGTTGTGGCTCATGACCATCAGGTTCCTCCTAAGAGGACAAGACTTTCTCAGAAGTGCCCCAGTGCCTAATGGAGATGACAGGCTCTGAATATAGGTGTAGGCTGCACTTCCTTAATGCTCTTCAAAGCTTTGAACTCCATGCGTTGAGGAGATATTCCGCCCAGGGAGTGAGATGAAATCTAGGTCAAAGCAGTTTCCCCTGATTTAAATATAAGGGAAATGTGAGGGGCCCCAATCTTATCTACATCTAGCTAGTCATTCAATCCTAGCCTACCAGTTACTGTCCACAGACGTAAGAAGTGCATGTCAACCTCGTCTGAGAATAAAAAAATCTCTTTCTGAGCTTAGCAACTGAGAAGCTTGAGCACACAAGGCAAAGCACATCAAGTTGGCACCTAAGTAAGTTAATACTGCCTATTTCTTATTTCAGTTGTGGCAAATTTCTAATGGCTCCAAAGAAGTACGAATAAAAACTCCACACCCTAGAAAACAAATGACGCATGAATGAGAACAAAGAATCCTTCTTGGCCATTGCATGAAACCAGCATAAACCCAAAAGATTAATGTTAGTTCAAACTAGCAGTGGTTTAATTTCAAGCCCATCTGTGCATGTTAGCAACTTAACATCCAAAGGATTCATGTTGCAATGTCCTTTCCCCCAAAATCTTTGCTATTTGAACTACAGGATAAATTAAGGCTGTTCAGCCAATACTACTGTGTGACATGAATAAACCTGGAGAAGCTGTTAATGAACTGAGACATACTGACACTTGAAGAAGCTTTGAACAAACTGGCACAGACAGCAAAAAACAGGGTTTGGCACATTGTAACTGCACTATTCACACAACTACCCAGTGTGGTTAATTATTTCCATACCACTTTCTTTAACCTTACCACTTCCTGCATCTAGCTCTGCATGTGTGAACCAAGTAAGGCTGGAGGTCAGGGCAACTCAAACAGAATCACTCAGGTTGGAAAGGACGTTGAAGATCATCGAGTCCAATCACAACCTAACCACACTACCCTAACTCTAACAACCCACCACAAAATCATGACCCTGAGCACCACATCCAGATGGTTTTAAAACACATTCAGGGATGGTGATTCAACCACCTCCCTGGGGAGCCTACTCATAGCAAAGAGAATATTACCACTGCATGAAAATAAGGTGAAAAGGCTGTTGCTGTTAATTGTTGAAGTTAGATGTGAAATTAGCAGTCAGAGAACCATGCTGCCTTTTTCGTACTCTTACAGGTTTCTATTCCATCTGGTATCCTCAAAACTTGGGCCTCTGCTTCTGGATCTATTTACCGTTTTTTAAAAAGTCAACAGACCAGCAGCTCTGCAACAGTCTGAAGACATACTCCACAATGCTGACAGTCATTACTGCAACAACACAATATTGGAGCTGAGCTGGTATTCCAGAAGCGCATCTAAAGAGCAGGAAGTGGTGCTTTTTCCACAGCTGAAGTACACTGATGAGGAAGCATAGTCTAGCACCCAAAAATTACCAAGAAACAAAAAACAACAGAACACAGCATGCCAAACAAATACGTAACAGATGACATAGCTCCACATTAATCTTAAACTGGACACTCAACATCCCAAAGATAACAGCCTTATAAGCTTCAGCAAGAAGGAATTTCCTTTCAATTAGCTGATCCTAATTACACCACAATAGCAGTCCTTGTTATAATTTTATATCCAAACACCACCATACTCATAAGCTCTGTCAGATATTGGTGGCTCTCCAAAATTGCCAACCCTATCTATTTTGCATATAATATAGGTTTTCTTATCTCTAATTGCTATGAACTGCAAGAAGAGAACCAAAACGTACAAAACGCTGTTTTTTCTTGTTGCTGGTCCACAAAAACAAAAGCTTCATTTATTTTTTCAAAGATAAACACATAGAACTCCACGAGATCGGAGCAGATATGAAAGCACACACAGCAATAGTTCTTCATGTTGTTATCACTTTTGTCAGAGAAATATCTGACTCCACACATCATGATAATAACAAACTGAAGCTCATCAGCTTTCTCCTGAAATGAAATTCTCAACACACGAAACTGGGAGCCACCAGGAAGGCTGTTTATAAAAGCAGTTAAGTCAGTGTAGATTCCTATCACTGCCAAAAAGGATCATTTCCACACACACCCTGCTTCCCCCTCATGTCCTCAAGGACACAGATCACATGCCTTGCAGTGAAATCAACACAGCTGGGGTTAGATGAGCACCTGAAACGGCATATGTATATTTATGCATGCTGAAAATCCCATCTAGAGTTCTGTCAAGCAGCAGGGGTGACAGAAAGAGCAGGTAGTCCTGAGCTAGGGGAAGGACCCCCATTTCATATCAGTTTGGTATGGCAGGTTCAGCTATCTCACAAAATGTTATTGTTACTGATGTCATTACTACGCAGCTAGTTCAAGACTGCTATTTAAAACCTACACATTTCTTTTCTTAGATACCAATGTAACTTTCTGTTTCATTAAGAAGACCAAATGTTTCACCACGCCTTCAGCTTCACCAGCACAGCTTAACCAGGAGTTATTAGCTACTTACCCAGACCAGATACATTTATAGCTTTGACAGATTTCTTCATTTTGTAGAGAACAGTTCGGTCCACATCCAGAGCCTAAAATAGAAAAAAAAAAAATTAATGTGAAATACTGGATTGACCTCTGGTAAAATCTGTGCCCCAGAAACTTTCTGTACTTATAATAGAATTACGTTAGTTAATTTTATTTCTGTATATTAAATTACATGACAGTGCTCCCACCCCCATCTGTACAACCCATTCTGTCCCTTTGTTCACAAGGATACATATTCCCTCTTTCCATGGTGACCGGATTCATTTATACCCAGCACCTTCTGGGTTTATTAATAGTTTAATATTCCAAAACAGAAGTATTTATACAATATCTTCTTATGTTAAATTATTAAAGAAGCTTACTTAAAATAGTTTCAGCCAGACGTATGTTTTGACATATGATGCTGAAGAAACAAGCAGCATCACTTCTCCAGGCAGACTATTAAAAATGAAACTTAATTTCAGCTTTCTTGAATAATTCAGCTAATTAATTGCATTCCCAATCATATGAACTTTGTGACTGCTGTGCTGAGCAAAATAAACTGAAAATCTCTCAAAAGTGCCACTTGTTTTTTTTTTTTGACACCGTGAAAAGCTTTTACCAACATAACATAAAATTCACATTTAAATCCTGTCCAGAATCCTCAAGCATTTATAATCAACTCATTTGAAACCAAGAGGTGGAAGCAAGCAACCATTTTGCTAACTAAAGTAAAATACAGGCAGATTAAAAAAAAAAATCTTTGCAAAACTGCAAGAAAATTTAAATATGAATTCCCAAGCTTGGGCTTCATTGAGGAACAATACCAAAACCAAGAGATTACATTATGCCAAGAGCTATTTAGCATGCTACACGCTACAACAGCAAACAGAAAGCACAAAACTCATAGCAGTTTTCATTCAAAAGGTTCCAGTGAGCTGCAACAGCAAGAAAAACAACCTACTGTTGTTTTACTGTTAATCATTTGTATAAGACAAACGACGCATACCAGTCAGTCCCCAGGAACCCATCTCAACATACAGAATGCAAACAGAAAGATCATCCATCATAATTAAAGGAGCATTCTTAAACTGAATCCATGTAGGCCACAAATAGATGGGCAACATCTTTGCAGCATTCTGTGGAAATGCACACATTTCAGTGCTGCCTTCCTACCACAGTGTGACAGTACTGCTATGACCACTGGAGCTTTTACAGTCTGCACCTGAAATGTATTAGAAAAAGTACAGAGACATTATCACTTGTGATGGTCTTTAAAAAATTCCTAAGAAAGCCCGTAAAAGTCACACAGGTTTCTGTACAGCAATTTGGATTGCTGCCATTAAACAAACCAGTATACAGTGCAGTCTCAAGGGTCAGAACACTCACCTGCCTGCATGGAAACACAGAAGGTAACACCCTCACTGCATATTAAGGGACTGCTAAAGTAACCTCAGCAGAGCACCCATCCGACCAGCTATCACAGAGGAAAGACAATTTCATCAATGACTTCATCAAAGAGCAGTTACTCTCTTGGAGAGGAAAAGAAAGCATCACAATTAATGGCCCAAGGAGAAGGATGATGGCCAGAGACTTTGAAGTTACAGATCCAGTTCCCAGCTAAGCCTCAAATTTGTATGTGCAGCTAATAAATTATTTAATGCCTGCACTTTAGTTATGGAAGGATAGACACAATGGATGAATTACAAACCACTCGTAAGACTGTGGTGAGGCTTACAGACAGACCTAAAGGTACGCTGGCCATGACAGCATCCATCAGAAAGCACAGACTCTCACTAAGGGAAAATCATAGCTCTTCAGCTAAAGTCATCATTTTGGCTTGCCTAAACCTCCTGACTCCTGCTTTCTCCAGGATTATGCACCAGAACATAAAGTTAATGCCACAACACACTGGTGCTGAATATCTAGGCAATGTCAAGCAGTCGGTTCACATAAACATTTGAAACACGCATGTCAGAAAGAAAACCTCTAGAGATGACTGAAGGTGACACAGCAAGCAAAACCTAAGGCCACTGTTTGGTGAACATTTTCCAGACAGACAAAACAGGCTTGCCTGGGATTCCTTCTGTCCTTTCAGCTGCTCCTGCACAAGTGTTTGTGGGGACAAGTGGTAAACCACAGCAGAGAAGTGATCAGTCTTCAAAATGACATATGGAGAAAACTTTCTTCAGCTGGATTCAGTTTGACTCAGATGAGAAGGCAAGGGAAAAGCAGGAATAAGGAGAATGACCAACAAACCTTCAGCTCCTGCTGAAGAAAGTCTTCAACACCATTTCTGAACACGAACTACAAAAAATGGCTACCTGAGTGCAGCAAGCACTTACTGTTGTGCTCTCTCTTTTTCTTTTCTCACCTTTAGCACTACATTAGTCTTACTCTACCTTCATATGTTCCTCCACCACAATAAAACATGTCGAGTAGTTCAGTTTGTCTGAAAAGTGGTACCTCACTTCTAAGGTGACAGCAGATGCTGCGATGTAGACAATGAAACAAGCAGCATGACTGAAACAAAACAGGGGAACACCACCAGGAGAAGAAACACTGGCTTTGGTTGAGGACTTCGCTCAGCTTCTGTTCGAGTGTTCAGCCACGAACAGCACAGAAGACTACTTCCAGTAGCAAAGTATCCATTCTCAATTTGGATAAAGGAAACGTGGACTCAACTTACAGCTGAAAATGAAAAAGTGAAGAACTGAAGTAATTTGTGAAAGAAAACACTTGATATGAAACACAGAGGAATACTGTAATGGACAATACAAACAACGTTGTCAGAAGAATAAATTGCATTTCATTCTTTAAGGATGTGAGCATTTTATCATTGATTTAAATAACTGATATGATATTACCATTATCAGCTAAGAAATCAAGCAGCAAAGACTGCAAAGTCATTTCAGCTGGGGCACAATACAAATACGAACTGGAAGAACATTTGCCAAAAACTTAGGGAGAACAAGGATTTTGGTTCAGGTGTTGGTGTCTTTTCAAATCAGTGCAAGTGAGAGACTAACAAACACCACCAGAAAAATTACATGCACAAAATAGGATGTGATATAGATGTTGTTTTCATCCACTAGCACATGAAATACAGAATGGAAGTAAATGCTTTTCTCAAACTGTTCTGGTTTTGGAATTAGATTGTTTGGAATAAGCTACAGAAAACCTACATCATGCCTGGAGCCAGTGTGTTCATTGCAGAATAGGGATTATAAGTAAAATTTAAAGAGCACAGCATGAAGGAAGAATAGATCCCTTTCAGAAAGGATCTCTGGTCTACTCCTTAGAGAACTGACAATCACTTTGATTCTGATACAGCACCAATAGCCCACACCTTATGCTCATTCAGGTACCCTGACAGACAAGCTGCACCATGGTCTCTCCAAACTTGAAAGGACCCTACCTGATGGTAACAGAAGGAATAGGCACTCACAAACAACTAAGCTAAAAACTAGCACTAGCATAAGGGCAGCTGAGTAGAAGCCACACATGAACAAACTGCAGCTGAAAATCAGGAAAACAAATTCAGTTCTGGAAAGCCTGGGAATGAAGGGTGAAAAAAAAGTACCAGGCCATCCTAAGAGGGGCCTGAATAAACTGATGAGGGATTGCTGTGGTAGTTCCTACAGCGGTAAGGAGCCAGACCTGCCCCATTGGAGGGTTCTTTTAGTCCTTCAATCCTCTGTGAAATCTTTTGATACCATGTCATTTTAGAGTGGCAATGCACATCTATAGCTGATGCATGAAACACTTAAACGTTTCCAGTCACTAACATTTTAGCCTTGCCTGTGGTCCTAAATATGGGGAAGGGGATCTGTCTTGCTTGCTTTTTGTTTCAGTGAGATACACTGGCCCCTGCTCACAGCTCAGGATTCAAAGGAGTCACATTTCAGCATAAAATTTTAAAATGTGAGCTCTTTGGTCTTTAGTACTGTTCTTCGTATTTTCTCATCCTTTTCTTTGTCCAAATCTTACCAGAAGTTTAAATGCAGCTCTAGCTTTATTGTATTTTTTGAAACTTAAATCCAGTATAGAGCAGGGAAGAACTTCTTTGCTGTGAGGATGGTGGAGCACTTGAACAGGCAGCCTAGAGAAACTGTGCAGTCTCCCTCTCAGGAGATACTCAAGCCGTCCTGGATGCGTACCTGTGCGACCTGCCGCAGGGAACCTGCAGGGTGCTGATGGGTGATCTCCAGAGATTCCTTCCAACCCCTACAATTCTGAGATTTCCATTTCAAAAATACATACACTCTACACTGACGTGCACACACACACGTGCCCTCTCCTCCTTCAACCATACACATATTGCTCTCTCCTCCATCAGCTGCTGTGGGCACTTCGCATGCAGTGCCAGAAACACTGAAATTTGAAGTGGCTTCTGACATTGCATATTCCAGCTTTTCTTTTTTTTTTACTCATTAACAATGCTGTAAACCTCTGAGCCAGAAGAAAAGCAATCATTTAGTTCATACGGAGGGATCATTTTCTCCTCTCATTTAATGTTTCGAATTTTGACTCAAATTAAGTCCAACACACCTCCCTCTATGGCAAGTGTTTATTTTGGCCATGTTTACTCCAGCACAATATACTCAAAGAGGACACATGAATAATTTGCACGCTCATACTCAGTTTCCACTGATAAAGGCTCAGACTTCCTTGACTTCCCTTTTGTTAAAAATAGTAAGAACAACTTGAATTTACGAAAAAAATGCATTCTACAGATACAGCACACTAGTAAAGAAGCAGCTCTGTTGCAGAACTAGTTATATGTGGCATGAACTGAAACAAACTCAAAGCAACCTTCTCGACAGTGCCCTTGTCAACACAGTATTTTTCTGAACACAGTATTTATGTCTTCTGTTCGTTTATGTGACTTCTAATGCTAACCTTGAGAACTGCTCTCAGATACACTTTCTTTTATATCACACCTTGTGGTGCTGCTGTAGTGTACCTAGAGAAAATAGACATACTCTGAGAACCAAATTGTTGACCCATCTAGAACAATACGTTACCAGCAACCACGGTGGATCTTGTTCTCTTGACATGAATTTCAAGGCTACTAAATAAGAGTTAATATTGAATTAAAATAAATGAACACAAGGAAATTAATTATCAAGCTTGGTACATCAGTATTCTTCAAAATGCAAAGCTTATCCCTTACAAGGCTCTTTCACACATCATATTTCTGGGCCATTATACCTTACAATCTACAATGACTACTACAAAATGTGCTCATTTGTTTCATATTAAATACTTGTACTTTCCATTTTTTTTCCCCCACTATCTTCAACTCATTTTTACCCCTCTGTGCATATGATCACACACAACACACAGCCACCCACCCACATTCCCTGCAACAAATGACTTTCCTTTTAAATTGCACTTTTTTATCCTAACCAGCTGTGGTTAACATCTTGACGCCCATCACAAATACACTTGAGAAAATACATCGGTGATGTGTCCAGAGGAATTCAGTAACATCAGCTTTAGGTACTTGGAATGCCACAGACTGAAAATGTCAAAATGGTAACATTAAAGTGAATGAACTTGTGAGGCCCGTGCATACAGACTGTAGAAGAACCAATTCAAATCACTTTAATTGTTTTGAGGTGTTTTTTTTTTTTGCCAAGTTCCACATGACAGATGAGAATTTAGCAATGTGTATGTCTTTAATTATTAGAGGCAGGGGGTCAACATACCAAAATAAAGAGAAGAAAACACAGCTCTCAAGATGAGCGCTGGAGAGAGACAGACTGAGCTACTACTGCTCAGTGATCAGTAGCACAGCTTTTCTCTCCTCCAGTAAGAACAAAGTCCAGTTTCACTTGCCAAAGGCTGATTTCCATTTTAACTGCTTCAAAGGTTTCCACCCTGAACAAAGAAACGTGCCAGCTAATTAGAACCAAACCCACCTTACTAAGAAGAAATCAGCACCAGGCTAATGAAACTTCCTGAAATGCTATTCTACACCCTAGCTCATGAGCCACAATCCGTCCTGAGACTTTAAAATAAGAGCAATAATAAATCCGTTCAAATGCATTTCACATCGCCGAGGAAGACTTCATCCCCCTGGGAAATACAGCATTCAGACACTCATTGTTGCTTCCCAAAGACTAGCCTCAAATTCTCAAAACTAGCTTTAGTCTAAAAAATCTGCATTCTTTCAGTAAGTCTGCACAACACTTAGGGTTCTTTCTTCTGGAAGGCAGGGTGATTCAAATTAATAATATATTCAGTTCATTTCAGGCTGACAACAGAGAAATGAATGTGTTACTTGCTCTTTTCAGTGGAGCAGGGTGAAAACAAACTGTTCTATTTTTATTACATTTAATTGGAGGAGGAAAATAAGTAACAAACTGAGTAAACATCCTCAAGATTTTGGCACCTTTTACAGAATGGAAGGATGTAGGAACAGCGGGGCAGCAGTGGGACGAGCGGCCAGCCGTGGGCTCTACTGGTTAGACGGTCACTTGGAAGCCAGAAGTGAGCCAACACCACATTTACAGCAGTCTGAATCTCCTTCTTAGGAAAGTCCACTTGCACCAGTGCCTTATATCTCTGTGGCCTGGAAAATGTATGTAAAAGAACAGACAAATAGCCATACTGGATCAGATGGGCAGCCCGTTTAACCTAGTACCTCTCTCAGCAGCGGCCAGCAGCATGTCTGGGGCAGTGACGGAAGAAAAGCCCACATACATCCTTCCCCAGGATAATCTAGATTCCAGCAGTGGCTTTAAGAAAAGACTGAGACAACCAACCGAAAAACACTACGCAGCCCAACAGGCTACTCTCCAGAGAAACAGGAAACCAAGTTTTCTAACTCCACATGAGAGCAAAGTCAAGCTGCCTTTCCGCAGCCCAGCCTGAGCTCTCTGATGACTGCACCGCGGCAAGCTGAGGGAAGCTGCGAGGGAGGAAGAAGGAGGAGGCCTTCATCTTCGCTCCCTTTCTTACTTAAAACATTTTAAAGTCTCTAATACATTCCATTCTTCTTACCCACAGAAGTTTCAGTTTAGAAAGCCTAAAATTAACTACTTGTGATTTCTGGTTATCCGGATCCGAATTTGAAAGAAGTCTCAACCAATGTTTCCTTCTTTCTCTCTTTTTTTAAGAAGGAGGGAGTTCAATTAGAACAACAACAAAAAGATCACATAAGCCCTACTGGAGGAATAACAACATTTTGGCAAACAAATCCCCAAATCATATGAAAAATAATCCTGGAGAAAGATCCTGTGTGCTTTTCCCCATACTGCACGTTTAACTACAGAAATACAAATAAAATATCTCTTTCAAATCCAATATAAACCGCTCTATCTTTAAAGCAAAATCTAACCTCATCTTCAATTTCAGTAATTTGTATTAAAGTACTGTGCTACAAAACAGCCATAAATCACTCTGTACTTCACACCTTCTAGCATTTCAGGATAAATAACAGTGCCAGAGGCTGCTGCAGATGCCGAACACAAATAGGAACAGCCTTCCAGAGACAAAAGGATGCAGAAGGAAACACAGGCAGCTAATACAGAAGGGAGAAGTGAGCAAACAATTACAGCAGAGAGAGCAAAAGTCAGCTCCTGTGCTTAGCCAGACCACTTATTTATACAGTAACAACAGCAAGTTTTGAACACTCCGACTGTACCAGTAAGAGCCACCTTTGACGTTTCTGGTGCATCTTTAAAGGCAATCTGAATCTTGCTGTAATTAAATCTCTCTGTCACAAGATCAGAGACGCTCAAAGGCATTCTCAGTTTGTTATTTTTCTATCAAAAACTCTGCACTGTTACCCTCAATCTATCTGTTACAGGAGGTGGTAAAAAGCTTCCTAAGTTCTGTCATCCCACTCCGAAATCCTCTTTCCATTCTCTGTATGTCGTTTCCTCCCTTCATGTATCAGTTCCTTTTCCAGCTCCTCTCCAGCTTCTGCCCACCTGGCACATTCCAAGAGGGGCTGACATGAGGGAAAAGAGCCTCATGCACAAAAGTCCCACATACTCAACTCAGATTAGTTTTGAGTGACTTCTTTATTTGGAAAGTACATGTGAAGGAGTGCTCCAGAATATTATATTCTATTATAGCCACGGCAGTTGATTCATAAATCACACATGAGGTCTTAGGCCTGAGACATGTCTACTTATGAAAGCACGGAGACAGACATGCAATAAAAAACATGGGGGTTTAATGCAGAATTGTCTCTCAAAGCCCCTTTCCACAAAAGCAATACTTCTCCAGCATCTGGGTTTGTGGTTCTTGTGGGCCCAGTGCCAAGGCAATCTGTTTGAACAAGCACTGGTCTATCTGGCAGAAAATAGTAAGCATTTAAGCTCCAAACAACTGTACATACAGCTAAGGGTATGCATAGTGAAAAGAGGTAACGGTACTGAACTGGGAAAGTAAAAGGTAATTCTACTGTGTGGTAAAAGATGGGAAAATTTGACACTGCTGTATCACAGAACCTCAAGGGTTGGAAGGGACCTCAAGAGACCGGGTCCAACTCCCCTGCTAACACAGGCTCCTTACAATGGGTCGCTCAGGTATGTGTCCAGACAGGTCTCAAATATCTCCACAGAAGGAGAGTCCACACAAACACACGTGAGCACAGTATTTTATTTAAGTCACTGTACAAAGTCAAACAGGTGATCTCAGAAATTCTCCCCATCAATAAAGAGAAATCATGAACAAGACCTTCAGAACCTACAAAGCCCTGGTCCCGACAAGTCACTGCACGATGCTGTTACACACTAAGCAAAAAACGTGCCTACTAATTCAGTTCCCAGGTGTTCCCTCACTGTATCAAGTTGGACAGACACTTAAGCAAGGGGGGGGCAGATACCAAGCATTCTTGTTTAAGGACACCTCTTGCTTAAGAGAAAAGAATGGAGACCTCTGACGCCAGCTAGTTCTCGAGAACACATCCACCTCTTAGTTTATTTTACAGTGAGTAATACAGTCTGTTTCTCCTTTTACAACTTTACCACCATCATTGCAGCTATCGGCTTCCACATCTGAGGCGAGTGAGTTTTAACTAGAGATCCCATAGGCAAAGTAACACACTCGACATATTTACTTCTTTACAATAGAGCATTTTTAAAACAAAAGGTGTGTAAATAAAACTCCCTGACTTCATTAGTGTTTAATTTTCCAGTTGCACTAACTGCTGATACTCATATCCACTTATTAAATATTACAGGCTCCAACAATCTATGATACATCATTATGTAAAATAAGATCACATTCTTTCAAAAACAGACTTCTGAAGACAAAGCTCAGTTGACTGCTGTCTTGAACAGGCATGTCAGCTTCTCTGACTCTTTACCCACAGTGAAACACTCTGGTCCTCACTCTGCAGGATGTTTCTCCAGCCTCATATCTGCTGTCCGCCTTCACTGAAGCCCTTCATGATTCAAAGTCCAACTGCTGGGAGACCCAGGAACTACTCACCTGTCAAGTCTCATCTCTGTGCCAGGGAAGGCCATGGAACAGATTCTCCTGGAAGCTATACTAGGCACACAGAAGGCAGGGAGGTGATATGGGAGAACCAGCACGGCTTCACCACGGGCAAATCCTGTTTAACCAACCTAGTGACCTTTTATGATGGTGTCACTACATCAACAGACAAGGGAAGTGCCACTGATGTCATCCATTTGGACTTCGCTGAGGCCTTTGACATGGTACCACACAACACTCTTCTCTCCAAATGGGAAAGATGGATTTGATGGGTGGATGAGTGGACTGTTCTATGGATGAAGTGGCTGCAGGACTGAGTCCAGAGAGCACCGGTCAATGGCTCAATGCCTGGATGGAGATCAGTGATAAGCAGCATCCCACAAGGGTCAGTGCTAGGACAGATACTCTTGAATATCTTCATTAGTCATGAAGTGAGGTTGAACGCACCCTCCTCATCCAGATCTTCTTCGAATCTTATTTCTTAGTTTATCAAGTAATTCCAGAGACAATAAATTAACCAAGAATAAAACACAGCATACAGTAATACAGAACACTCAAATCTCAACCTTGTCAGGTCTCTGAGAGCTTCTCAACAGAAATAAAGATTTGTATTACAAACATCTTTGGTGCGGATATACGTATGTATGTGTGTGTATC
Organism: Callipepla californica brunnescens; assembly: GCA_023055505.1. NCBI lineage: Eukaryota > Metazoa > Chordata > Aves > Galliformes > Odontophoridae > Callipepla > Callipepla californica. The sequence continues at coordinate 10,422,371 of JALIRH010000007.1, forward strand.
TGCATATGTATAGATAGGTGTGCACATATACATACAAGGTGGCCATTCTGAAAGGCAATGATAGGCACACAAACTCCCCAGTTTATGGGAACGTCTCCACAGTGCAGTGACGGAGCACTGGCACAGCTGCAGAGAGAGGCAGTGGAGTCTCCTTCTCTGGAGATGTTCAAGACCCACCTGGACACCTACGTGTGCAACCTGAGCTAGGGAGCTGCTTTGGCAGAGGGATCAGGCCATATGATCACTAGAGTGATCCCTTCCAGCCTCTACAATTCTGTGAATCTATGATATTAACAACTGCAGCTTATATAGTTTTCTTTATTGACGAGTCACTTCCTTTTACAATTTAATGCATGTTCTATAGTTAAACTTTGTTTAATTTGCTAGTTCTCATATTAAATACACTGCGCAATAGTAAAACTCATTTTCTCTTGAAATACTATAAAATTATTTCTATAGCAGCTTCTGGACGTTAGGTGTAATTTTCACTCTAAGCTCCGTAGTGCAGTGCACTGCCTTTGAAAACCTCTGCATGGTCTCTCAATATTAATACAACTCTTTCAGTGAAAGAATAACTGCATGGTGGTACAATTAACAGCAGCTAATGCAAATAACAGTTTGGCCCAGTTATGCCAATCAAACATTCGATAACATCAATATCTTTTTATATGGGTTAATTAGAAAGAAAAAAGAAGATACTGCTCTCATTCCATTTTGTTGATGCTTTGTCATGCTGTAACCATCTGCGAAGAGCCTGAGTTTTTGTTGTATAAATCCATAATAGTCTCTTAATTTCCTTTTGGGAATGTGTTTTTAAATGGAAGAATGAATCCAAACCATCACACGTTGGCATTCATTTCAGGTGCTCAATGAGAGATCTCAGGACGCTACTGCACTCTTGAAAACTATCATTTAAAGCGGAGTTCCAATAGCTTTAAGTGCATCTAAAATTAACGGTTCAGGCACTCCTGCCACTACGGACAGCTTCCCAGAAGCATACATGATACTTAATTCACAGAGTTACTACTGCATCCAATAGTAAATTAAAAAAAAAAAAAAAAAAACCTACCCATTTACATCATAGTTGGTGTAAAAATAAAAGCCTTTCCAACAGCGTGACCTTTGTCAAACTTCTTAGGGAGTTCAAATACACAGAAGATATCTACAAGATGGATTAACCACGACTTTCCTCCACCACTGACCACCAGGAAGATAAACTCATGCACAGCCAGCTACCCAGCACTGAACAACTTCTGCCTTCCCAGCTGCAGCAACAGAGGCAGGTGCAGGCCTATCAGCTCTGTTGTTCTGTTCCCCAGAGGAACAGGAACCAGCTACCCGTTCTGTGTCTGAAACTCATGAGATAAAAGCCTGAACCCATGTGGCTCAGCACCCGTAACATTACACCATCACCAAATCCATGCACGACTGGCAAAAACTACTGATATGAAAAGCACGTCAGCCACCGGCAGCCACCAAGAGAGCAGTAAAGCAACAGAAAAGAACGAACTAAGCAGAAGAATGAATGAAACCAAACAAAAAGCAGCTTACAAAAGATTTACTACTTCACTGCCTCTGTAATGCTACTCTTTTCAGCACAGCTAATGTCTAGCCTACAAGAAACTCCACATGTAGGAGGATTCCGCCGTTATTTTTGTTGTTGGGTAACACACACCTACAGCACTGTAAAACAAACAAATGATTAAAAACATGTGCTTTGCATGAGTCTGTGCTGCGTGTGATAACAGAGCAGGGGCTCTGTGCTTGCATGTGCTAAGGAAATTTCCACTCCAATTGAATAGCCAAACAGTAATCCTGTTTGATTGAAGGGGCTTAAAATGATTAGGAAATGCATTTGTTTCTAACTCGCCTTCCCTAAAATACAGTCTAAATTTCCTTAAAATTGCATATCCAGGAAAGAAACCTTGTACAAAGAACATAAACCATAAACCATGAGAAAATAATCTGTGCGAATGCTCCCACTGCTTCAACATTTTGCCTTCATATCTAAACGTAGAGCAAAGCTTTCAGAAATGTAATTTGCCCAGTTCTAATCACTTAGCTGCTCTGATGTATCTACATGCATACTTAGCATAATGCCCAGACAGAATGATACATTTCAGACCAGAACTACACTGATAATCTGATCTTTAATCAGGGACAGCAGAGGGGCCTGCAGTCTGCAGGTACTCGCCGACACCACGCTGCTCTGAGGGAACAGGGAGCACAGTTCCAGCTCTCACTCACAATTCTTTGTTTTTCTTGGTTTAAAAGCTCAGGTGGTAAAATTTATACTGTACGTTCCATCGTGTTAACTTTTATGGCCAACTATTAAAGAAATACATTTCACTGCACAACGTCACTTACACAGTACAGTGAGCAGAGCCCACCTATACAAAGAAGCTGATTTTTCACATTCCCCCCAACACCTACTCACTTGAAAACAAAGCCTACTTTAGACAAAAAAGAACATCACACTACCCAAGCTTATTTCCTGCAAAGCAGCACTGCTCCTAAGAACAAAGCCATTCACTTACAGCACTGTATCTCAATTCCTTCATCAATAAACTCTCCCCCATAAGGAAAATTATTTTCTGTATCCAAACACCATTAACTCTGAGATACACACAACTAAGAGCCTGTGCAATACTTAGTTTTATGTCCTACATTCTGGACATAGCACACAGCTCTTCCTCCACGCTCCCAAACCGCAGGTAGGCTGCATCACAGCTATCACCCCCCATCACTGTCCCTATCCTCCCCTGCCCACCTCCCAGGTCAGCCCTCTCCCCATGCCTGCTGGCTGCCACTTTCACCCCACTTTCTGCAGAAACGCTGACGCATTCTCCCTTCCTCTGCAGTTCCTGACAATTCTTACTTCTCTGAACTTCCTTAGGCTTCTGATACATTTCCTTCTCCCCTTTTTAATGCCTCTGCCTTTGTCAGTTCCTGACCCTCCTCCACAACACACACACCATCACAATGCTTCTGCTGCTGGATGACCCCCTCTGCTCCCCATGTTTTTAATGAAGACTTCATCCTCTTGCTCTTCACTCCTCTTCTACTGATCCTCATATTTCTCCTTACACATTTCAGCTATTAACATCTTACTTTTTCTTGCATTCCTGTTTTGTTGTTTGCTAGCCACATTTTTCTCCTCCCCTTAATTCCAATACTGACGTAATTTTGTGAAAGAAGTCTGGATTTAGTCCAAATGAAAGAAGCTGACAGTCATCTTAATCACAGGCAAATCTGGTATCTAACAGCAAAATCTCCTCCAGCTTATGTCTCTGTCCCACCAAGAACAGCTGCATCCAGTGAACCTTTTAAATACAGAAGAGCTTGAGCTTGCTGCTAACAAATGTGAGACAGAGATGGAAAGACTGGAGGAAAAAAGAGAAATCACCCTACCATCAGCGTGCAATAACTCAATGGTTATAGACACAGAACTTGTGTTATTCCCTATCTTCATCTACATTTTTCAGGTGAGTTTAAGAAAAAGTCTCAGATGAAGCTCAGTAAAGCAGGGATTTTAACCGTACACGAAAACTTTCCTACGCAGCTTTAAAATTATGGCTCTCAGTAGTTCTGTTTTGCCTAAGAAATTGTAAGCACCAGGAAAGAGTAAAGGAGCCACTATACTGCACCTGGGGGCCACAACACACTGTTTGAATGAGTCTCAATATCAAAGCATTAAAGAAAATAACATGAGTTCAAGATCAGACATTACTTCAAAACAGTTGTTAAATCTTCTTTAAAAACAATTTGTAGCAACTATATTTATTTTCTGACGGTCAGTCAATTCAAACATCGTTCATCTCTTTGGTGTATTCTTCTCAGAGTACTGAAAAACTTCCACAACCCTTCATTCACAACTTTTCTTAATGTGAAGTTTGCACACAACTCATTACAACTTCAAAAACCAAAGCAGACGTTAAAGCACAGCCCTCTTGCAGTGGCAGTTGCTGCTGATAGCTGCTTGCATTATTTTTGAGGTATTTCTGGAAGCCTGAAGAAGATCTGGTTATTCTGCCATCCTGTGCTCAGCCAGGGATACTTGCAGTATCTGAATAAAAATCTCTCTCCTCAATTTAACAGCGATGGTCTGCATTTCTGCACCTATTGCAGTAACTTTTATCAGCAGAAATTATTTATTCTTCTATTTCCGTTCCCACTTTTTCTTTTCTTTTTTCTTTTACCCCTATGTGCTCAAATCAAGTATCATCTCAGTCTTCAGGGGTTTATCAGGAGTCTTCGCAAGTAAATATCCTAGTTCTTTCAGAATCCTGGGAAATAAGTTAACCAGCCCCAACAAATTAAGTGCTTTAAGTTCAAAGTCTTGTTGTTGCTTTGCTTGCATCTCCATTTCTGCCCCTAGTTTCCCACTCTGAGTTGGAAAGCTGCAGCAAAGCACTCGTTCAGATTTGGTGACATTTGCATTACCTTTACCATGGCATTCCTTTGTCTCCTCACAACCCTATGTACCTAAAGAATGTTTTTGTTTCCCGTGCTGCCTGCTGCTACAGCTACAGAAATTTGACTATTACAAGTCTGCCCTTTTCCTTTACATGCTCCTTTCAAACACACAGCTTTCCTCTACTGATCAGTCTTTTTCTCCCCACTCTGGACTCTGTGTGGGGAGTCTGTGTGGACTCTGGACAAATGTTCATTTGTGACATTCTTCTCTGTTTTCCAAGACCATAGTTTTTCCCGTAATTTTGCCCTTTCTTGAGATATGTTTTTCATGCTTTAGTAAATTAACTCTTCAGTTCTTATTTCACCAGCTCTCTGTTTAGTGACTTATTTCTTCTGAATACAACTTTTTGGACTGTTTTGTTTTTAATATACAATGATACAACCTTCAATGATTCAACAAACACTTGCTTCCTGTCTCATCCCCAGCATTTGACTGCTGCCTCACAACAGTAAAACCTCCTGCTCCTACACATTTCCCTGAGTGAAAATGAACATCCTGGCTGTAACCACAGACGCCCAACCATAACGTGGATGAAACATAGCTCTTTTTATTTTTCCCCTTGTCCTCTTCCACCATGCCTGCAGTGTTAGCAAACAGCCCAACCATATAACCAACAGGTTGTCTTAAACCACCAACCACTCTGATCCCTCCTGCACAGTATTTCTGCTACACATGCACGTGGCCTTTTGCTTTACAACGCTTCATTATCCCATCCTTTACCTTTTATTATCACAAGAACCTAGTCTTGACAAATTTTTTGTGCTTGACAGCACAAAAATATGTAGAAAATTTTTACCCAGTCAATGTCCCTGTCTTCCCACTTTCTTTTATTTTTCCCCTCCAACCTTTTATCAACAGGTGAAGGTTCTTCCCTCTCTTTCAACTTCATTTAATATAAGATTTACTTGGAGCCAGCAAGGACTGAAGGTAAAAGAGGCCTCTTGCCACTAGCCCATCCATTGGAGAGAGCCCAGCTGGCTGCAACCCCACAGAGATGGTCTGTGTCTGTAGGACCATGGACAGGGCTGCCTCACCCCTTCCAGAGCCTGGTCCCATTGCTGGGCCATAGGGCAAGGCCATGAAGCTCCTGGACACGGGACACAGCAATGGTAATCTCTGTACCAAAGCAATTTTAAGAAAGCAAGAGATAAGGAGACTGTTAAATTGCAGTGAAGTATGGGGAATCTCTAATGATTACCAAGATAACAGAAAGAAGAGCTAACTAAAGTTGGCTAGGGCCAACTTTCCTAAAGCTACAGGTGTAAATGTTACTTGCTTTTGGGACACAGGGTTTGACAGCATGGTTTCTTAGCAGTAAGGCTGAGACTGGGGTGCTGGAGTTCTAAAATGACTGGTTGTAACTTTATGTGTATACATACACACACACATATATAACAGAAAACATGGAAGGTGAAAACCATTAAAAAAATAGGCTAAGAGTTCATCTGAAGCATTCACGAAGAACTACCCTAATGCATATGAATAAGAGCAAACCACTTCACAGTGGCTGCATTCTGCTATCTATTCATCAGCCGTGTCCTGTTCTTCATGTGGACCATTAAGTGCTTTGGGACAGGATTAGGCTTTTGATCTGTTACTGTTCAAGGCCTTATAAAATGAAGGCCTCGCCTTTACCGAGCACTGCTGCAGTTACAGTACACAGAACAACATGAAGATAAGAAGCAAAGGTGTGTTAAATCTAGCAGAAAGAATCTAAGCCTCTTCCCATGTCTACTCTCTTTTATCACCAAAATGAAGAAAATGCAGTGAAGCCAGTTCTGAGGAATGCAACAGCACCAGAGAAAATGTCCAAGGACAAAAGCCACAGTTAAAACACTTTGGAAACATGTACATTTTCCACTGATGTTCCCACTGCAAATGGGGCATTTGGTATCAGGAAGGAGATGCCCCACTACGTGCACTAAGGTTTAAAAAAGATTTACAAAAGTTTTAAACACTGTGTTTACGGAGCTCTGTTTGGCAGTGAGGTAAAAAGAAGTACACAATTATGTTCTAGAAGGAGCAACTCACAGTGAGCACAGAGATGGAGTTCACGGATAATAGTAATAAATTATCCAAAATGCAATGTAAGTGTAATTCTCTACTGCTTCTCAAAATATATGACGTTTTCTTTACATAGATTTCAAAAGCAAGACAATATCATGAAAGCAGTGTAAGAAGAGAGAACTCCAGTCTCAAAGATCTAAGAAACCAAAAATACACAGGAAGTATAACTTTTCAGAACATGCATATGTATGCAGGTATCCAGCCTCTCACTCACTGATCCTACCACGATGTTATTACCTCTTGCCCTCATTAGCTTTGCAGAAAGACAACAGAGCAGGGAGGACTGAAAATTCTAGTGTACACGAGAGCACAGAATTCAATGAGAACTGATCCCTCGTGCCTCTGAAAATCAGCTGAAAACTGTGGGATTACCTTAGATGAGATGTGGGTGTTCAGAGCTCTGATAGAAAAACTTGTGTTGTAAGTGACAGCGAGGAAGGAAAGGATTTGATACTGAAATGGTACGCTACATCTCTAGGACTGAAATTTATAAATCATTTTAACTGTAAATTGATGAATTCACTAAGGTGGAATGATCTCATGGGAGAGGACCAACAGAAGAGAGGCAAGTACAAACACAAAGCTACAGCTTTGGTTTTAACATTAGTTTCTCTGAGTACATAGAAATTCTTGGAGAACAGCTTTTAAATAGATCCGAAACAACTGAATTATTTGTATCCAAACAACTGAGACCATCTCTGCTTACCCCCCCACACTCCTCTGGCTTGCATCTCCTCCAACTTTCCACCACACATCTGTCCTGCCTACTAAAACACACTTGTCACAGTAGCAAGTGCTACTACACTGAGACAAGGCGTTCCAGTAACCTATTAAACTTCTCTCAGGGTTTCCATTCTCCACTCTTTCTAGGGAAACCCCAGCTCTAGTGAAGTTTAAATAGGCAGGGTAAGCTTTGTGCCTGAAATCCAGACTTGGATTGAAACGCCCTCAGAACTCCAACCCTCTGATTCTTCCTGTTCATGCAGTAGCCTGAACAAGAGCTCCCCTGCCCCTTCTTTCTTGGTCCAGAAGCACTATACCACAAGAAACAGAGCAGAAATAAATACTTCCAATTTTTATGGGCTTCAGTGCCAGTCTTTATTGTAAGCCTTAACTCACGCCTCAAAATACAGCAGCGTGCCTGGATACTATTAAGTGATTAAATGAATAAGGTAATCATTTCCAAAAATATTTAACCATCACAGCTATTAGAATCGTTTTTCAGGCTTCATTACAGTTTAGGGACTATTTTATTCAACTTACAGCACCTGAAAGAGAGAAGCGCACATTCCAAGTTCATAGCAGTACTAAAATCAGATTTTTAAGCACTCATAGCTTAAGAACATTCACCACCCAATTTTGGATCCTGTGATAATGGCAGACCTTTAACAAAACCAGTAAGCTGAGAAGTTGGCATTTGTCAAACCAGATTACTGACTTCAGGCAGCCCCTCCCCCTGCCACGTGACCAGGCCCTGGACTGTATCAAAACTCATTTAATTGTAGTCATTATCATACATGCAAAGATTAAACAGTACCCTGTAAGGGCCTGAGCCACACTGCTCACCTGAAACGCAGCTTTGCTTGTAGCTGAAGAGATTCCCATCATTCTGCTAAGCAACATCCTTGCTTGAGAACAATGCATTAAATGATTCCTTTATTTTCAAAATCACATCGTACTCCAAGAGCACACCATTCCCAGTCTCTTTCCCACTACTGCCAGGGAAGGATCAGCTTCTCCTTCTCTTTCTATGCGTTTCAATAGGCACTGCACTCCTGGTGATCTCAGGAGCTGTGACCAGCCATCTGTCATTGGTCCGTACATCACACAGACCACAAAAATCCAGGTATTCTCCAGTGGCACTGAAAATCAATCATACTCTGCAACAAGGGGTCAGTTAATCCAAGCTCAGGAAACACTGATTTAAGGCAATACCACTGCCCACAGAGACATAACTGGTAAACGATACACATAATTGTCCAACATCTTATTGATCCCTTATCTTAACAAGCCTCTTCCACTTCATTGCCAAAAGCAAGGCCTCGTTAACTGAACCTTTAAGACACTATTATATACCTACTAATTAACTAAGACAGAATTACAAAACTGGTAGCCAGCAGCACTAACAAGTGCAAAAAGCTTCCCATGGGGATCCGGAAGCAGCTCTCTTTGTTTGCACTGAGGTGCACTCAGGCTGAGAAGTCCCACCATCTCACAGCTGCTGCACAACCGCCCCACGTTTCTGCAAACCAGCTTTGTGCAGCACAGGCCACTCCAGAAACAGATCTGGGAGGAAAAGCAGCTAAGGGACATCCACAAAACACTACAACTTACCAGTATTGGGAATTTATTTTGTTTTTCATATGCACAGCTCCAGCTGAAAATGTGCATGCCAACCATGTACTCAACGCCCTGGGAGATGAAAACTTAATTACCTTCAGCCACTTGGTAAAATCAATCCACCCACAAAGCCAATAGCCAGCAAGTTTTCAGCTCACCTATTAACTACAGAATCATGGAGAATCATACAATATCCCGAGTTGGAAGGGACCTGTAACACATTCCCTGAATCAGGCAGAGCCAAACCTCCCAGCTTCCAGAGCTGCGCTGTACACTGCAGCAGCGCACACTGCAACATGATGCTCTACAGTACGTGACTCTGGAAATGCAGATGGGTTCCCTGTGGTACCTGCACACTTTTAGATGCATTCTTTTTATGCCCTTGTTCATAACAACCCCATGAGCTAATTCCTCCTTGTCCTTTTGGAAAAAATAAAATGTGCTGAACGCTGACTTCTCTATTACACAATTTATAGGCAGATTTTTATCAACAGGTCGTATTTAACCTGAAAAACCTGGTGCTTTACTTTGAAAGACCTCAGTACTTCCAAGCTTAAGTCGTGAGAAAAGAGATTTCCCAGTTCTGAAACCATGAAAATTTGTTTGTTGTTCTTGATAACGCATAAAGAAAATCAGCAAACACTTAAACACACGCTCTACAACAGCAGTAAGAATGGGCAGCAACTGCTGATTTTTTTGCCAAAGCTGCTAGATAGATCGATAAGATTAAGAAAGCTATGGCTAACGCAACCTCTCCTCAGCCACTGTGCAAACCTCACCTAGGTCTGTAAGGCACATTTGTTATCATCTTTATCACAAAAGGTAATTTTGTATCTAAGCGAGCGCTGTCTAATATCTGAAATATGCAGAGATACAAACTAAGTTTCAACATCCTGACTGAGCTCCTCTAAAAGCCGAGCAGTGGCATACCAGCATCTCACACACACACCAACGCCAGGCAAGCAAATCAAGAAAGGAATCCCACTGATTCAAAGCTTCGAATGCACATCATTCTTCTGATGTTGAAGAAGTTTTCAAGATGCAGCTCCCTGAGTTGGGTTTTCAAAAGGCCATAAGATACATAACATATTATAAAATTCATGCCATTATGCAGAAATTTCTGTGCAAATGAAATGTGAAAACGTGCATGAAAGAGAACAGAAATGAAAAGCAAAAACTTTCTTCCATGTTTTTCTCTGAGAAATGATGCGACATTCATGCAATTATTCAGTCTAAGAAACTGAGGCTGCGAGACCAGAATTTGTGAAACCCACGATAAGAATCTCTAATTCTAGCAAAACTGCTTTTAGTCCAAGTGCTTACACCGAATTACATTTTGTGTCAATCAATTACCAGGCAGTTCCACCACGCAACTTTCATGACTCACTATTACAAATAACCTTTGAGAAGAAGTTACCTTTGATACAGAATTGTTGATCTTACGACTATCAGGCTAACAACATGTAATTAAACGCAGGCACTTAAGTGCAAGCTTGCATGGAAGAAAATTACCTCGGGAACAAAACAGTAATTCCTTCTGCACAGATTATTTTGAATCCTGCTCCTCGCTTTAGTGGTTTTGGGAACTGGAAAAACAGGAAAAGCCTGAAAAGGGCGTTTAAACCCCTAACCTGGGTTTTGTTCTGGTAATAATCCATCGCTGGTGGCAGCTCTTTTGTAAGAACGGCCACTAACTACTGGCAAGATCCTTTCGCTGAAGAGGCTCTTTTCAGACTACGTGCTCACTGCAAAACAAACGTACTGAACGCGCTGCCAGAACTGATGTAACAGGTAGATGGAGAGATTAATCCGCACCACAAACACGATCCCCCCTCCCACAAGTTACTTCGGGGAAGCCGCTGGGGGAATGGAGACACCGAGCGGCTCCGGCTCATTGTGCGCGCACGGCAGGGATGAGGAATGCACTGTGTTCAGACCTGTCCCACATTTCCGTCCGATTTGAAACGGGAGGGAAAGCACTCGGCGCCTCACGCGGCTGCCGGCAGCCGCCCTCCCAGGCACGGCTGGCCGTGACCGGCCTCAACGACACATTTCAGCCCCTTTCGGGAAAGCAAACAGCCCTCTCCCCCCCACACAAAAGCAGCGGGGCCGAGCGCCTCAGGTGCACCGCCAAGGACGGCGCAGAGGCTGCCGAGCCCCGGCCGCCCCTCGGCCAAGAGCAGGGCGGCACCGAGCGGTTCTCCAGCACGGGAGACGAGGGCTCCGCGTTCCCCCGTCCCCACGCTGCCCCTGCCCGGCCGAGCCGCGGCCCTTCCCCCTCCCTTTTTCTCCCCCCTCTCCCCATTTCCTCCCGCTCGGGGCCGGGCGGGGAGGGAGCGGCGGTGCCGGTAGCGCCTTGTTCTCCGCCGCCAGGCCGAGGGGCCGCGCTGCCCGCCTCACCTCCTCGATGGCCGCCACCGTGTTCCTGCACTGGGCCATCCGGGTGGTGAAGTTGGAGGCGGTAGGTGACTTGTAATCCTCATTGGTCTCGGACACGAATTCCGACACGGAGATCTGGTCCGGCATGGCGGGGCGGGGATGAGCGGGGCGAGGGGAGGAGAGAGGAGACAGGGGAAGGAGAGGGGGGCCGGGGGGGGGGGGAGAGAGCGGGCGGCTCCGGGGGGGAGGGGAGGGCCAAGGGTGGGGGGGAGGAGGGGGGCTCCCCCCTCACATCGCCCGGCAGCCGGCGGCGGCAGCTCCCGCCCCGCGGGCTGCAGCGCAGCGTTGTTCCTTCTCCGCCGCACAAGGAAATTCCCCGCACCCACACTCCGCCTCCTCCCCGCGCGGTCACGCAGCACCGGGCACACGCCCAGCGGCGGGAGCGGCCTCGCAGCCCGCCCTCCCGCACACACACACACACATACACACATACACAGTGGGCGGAGGCGGGCTCCTGCCGCCCCCCGGCTCCCGCCCTCAGAAGATGGCGGTCCCCTCTGGACCCCCCCCAGGGCAGTGTGAGGGGAGGGGCGGGCGCTCCCGCCCTGAGATCGAACAACAACAACCGGCACAGAGCCGAGGGTGGGAGGGGGATGTGCTGCCCCTCACGCGTGTCGGCGGCTGAATGGGATCTCCTCGCCGTGGTTTGCGGTGCGGTTTCAAAGGAGCCAAAGGAAAGGCTGCCGCGGTCCCAAGAGGTCCGCGCGAAAATACCGTGTTAACATTTATATCTCATTTCTTAGAAAGCTTTTTCTGTGCTGGGAGAGGAAGCGGCGCTGTCGGAGCGAATGCTTTGGGCTTTTTATATAAAGCCGCAAGGATGAATTGAGGGTGAAAGCGCAGAAATCAGCCCCAGGTGTCGGGTTTGTCACTGAGGTGGCAGGAGAGCCGTGCCATGAGGTGTCACAGTGCTCACTGCGATGTGTTCTACAGCGGTGAATGCTCCTGGCCCCAGAGCATTTGGGGCTCCCAGCCTGGGAGCACACGAAGCTTTGTGGGGCTGTGTTTTGGCCTAGAAACCCTCCAGCCGCCTCTGAGTCCCCTCTGGTGATGAAGTTAATCACTTTCAATGAGTAATTCTTTATTACCGTGATTTAGAGCTCCCCAGGGTGCTCAGAGGAGCAGGCAGGTACTCTTGTGCCGCGTTCGTAAAATGTCCAAGCCAACAACTGCAGACCTAAGCGGATGTCAGTACCCTTGGCAGTCCTTGAGCTGGCACTGCGTTGAGTTCTCCTTTAACACAAATGATGAGGTTTGTCAACCTTGCATCTTTTACTGACGGTAGCAAAGCAGATGGATAAACGGTGGCTGTCTGGATATGCACTCCTTTTACAACTCAGTTTTTTCATCCTGGGAATTTCTTTTTTTCTCTCCTACAAATGACCGCTGTTGGTTTTTTTTTTGCTTCAGTCTCCACACAGTGTTGTACTATTAACCCCTCCCTCTCCTTGTTAAGGTTTGTGCATATTTCAGTTAATGAGGGATGGGCTTATAGAGAGTATTTCAGTGTTAACATGTTAAACTTATCTGTGTCGCCAATATTTATGACCAGGCTTAGTATAAATACTCATTCTTGCTAAAAATATATGTGATGTTACGTCTTCATTTCTGTATCAGCTGATGGTGATATCATTGGAGCATTACCTAACCTCAAACTATCATCTAAACTTAGTAAACACTGATGTTCTTAAACTGTCATGTCTTCCACTGTGGCATGTTTACTTGTAAAATTTGAAGGGATTAAAAACTTGGAGTCTGAGAGGTAAATAATACTGGATGTTACCATGTTGGAATTGCTCTATGTGATGTAGTCCAAATCTACAGCCTCTAGCAGTTGCATCTTCTGTCTGATAACACATGTATCTGAGACTGTATCCTTGTACAATGAGGCCTTAAATTCTATTGACTATATCTATGCGGCAGGTTAGGTTACATGATTGCAGTGTTATTCACTGATCTGTAACTTAATAGATTCAAAAATCTGCCATGACAGTAAAGCTGCTAGGTACTTTGGTCTGTCTGTTTGCTCCACAGACTGCTTTTCACTCATCTCTCCTTCATCCTGGAGCCAAAGGCATGCACATAGTTCATTCTGGAAGGTTTACCAGAAGACCTCAACTCATAATACCAAGCTCAAAAGTTTGGGGAGCCTACTGCTTCTATTGCCATTTTATGACAGTAATTTGTCACAATTGCTCTATGTCCCAGCTATCTCTTGTTTTTGTTAGTGTGTCTGAGTGTCAAATATCTCAACATTTCTCCATATAAGCATTCATGTATAAGATGCATTCATGTAATGAGATAATATCCAAGTATTGCTTTTTAATAAACTATAAACTGGTCAACACCTCTTTTTTTAAGAGGGCCAAGCTAGCCTGAATTGCTTTGTATTGGCCACAAACCAGAACTGTGTACACAGACAGTGACAGTGGTTCAACTGACATGTGGTAGCCTGTAATTCTGCAGTAACATTTTATTAGTGTGTGTAAGTCCAGCGTCTCTCACTGAAAGAATGTTTTCTCAGCCCTTCAATCATTTTTATGGCTCTGACACCTCAATAAGTTGTCTTTGCTTCCTGTTCCTTCTCTGACATGTGCAAGAGTCTCGTTAGGATTTCTGGTTCCAGTGTCATACTGGTTCAGCATTATCTACTCTAACCTCTACGTATTTATGAGCAACACTGAATTTCAGTATCTGGTCCCATTCTCTGAATCTGTAACGAAGAGGTTCAGTGGAATGTCTCAGTAGTCAGAGACCTGTGAGCAAGGTTCACCTGTGCTGGACTTGGCACTACTGTTCTGCCTCCTGGTTCTTCCTGCCTGCCTGCTTACCTGTGTATCTGGCTTTGGACATTCCCTTCTTACCTGCAATGAATACTAGATAAAACATCACTATCTTTGACCTGGTCACGCAGTTAGAGGGTGCAACTCCTTTTCTAAGCTTCTACTAAACAGAGAGAAAGAACAAAAACATTTTTTCAAAGGTTTGAACTCTGCGTGTTGCTCTGCTGAAAAGCGTTTGATCTCGTGGATATGCACAGAGCACATCTCTAGAGAGTGGTGAGAAATAGCAGGGTTCAGGTCTCTTTCCCTTGCACAAGAAGTGAAAATCAGAAAACTCTATTTGTACAGATATTTCTTCCTACACTGATTCCTAACCAGTGTTAATGTTTTCATCAACAAGTATTGTTAAAAGCTGAATTAGACCTTCAAAATCACAGGATAGATTTTAAAAGAACTGGTGTCTTTCTCTTGTGCCTTTAGGAATCGTGTCTGTATGTCAAAATAGTGATTTTTATCACTGTCAGTATGTAAGAACCTAAAACACAGACCTGGTGCTATACAAACACAGAAGAGTAAGGCAGTCTCCAGAGACGTGAGAATCTAAAATTAGCAAGTAGAAAGCTAATTGTGTGAAGATGAGGAAATACTGGACTGCTCTTAGTCTGTGTGACAGACAGCCTGTGATCTTGGCACGTGGACTAAGGCATTTTAAGTACAATTTTCAAGAGAGATTATAAGATAGGATTGGGATGTCGGGAGGGGGGGGCATGGGAATCATTACAAAAATGAGTTTTAGTCTGGGATAAAGCACACAACACTTGTATCCTTCAGGTTTTATCGGTCCAGAGTCGGATGTTAGCATGATGGCTCAAAGAGAGGCAGAAGTGGATGTCTGTGCAATGAAAGAACATGCTGAAGGAGTTGTAAGAATAGCAAGGAGAGAACATGATGAGCTGGTTAACATAGTTGATGATCCCTCAAGCAGCTGCCTGGAATAGGACTCAAAATGCGTAAGGGATTTCTTTTTCCACAGCAGTCATGTGTCGTTATTGCCCTTTACCTACTAGCTCAATAACAGATTCTTTCATGATATTTGCTCTCTCTATCTTCCTTTTCTCACTGTTGGTTTTTTTTTCACAGAATTTTCTTCTTTGATAACTTAAAAAAGTTTTAGGAAACGTTTTTTCTTGACCTACATTTCAGGTACTTAGCATTCCCAAGGATTCTGATGGGTATTTATTAATTCTGTTAAAGATGTGATTTTTGTGACAAGGAAGTGATTCATAGAAAAAAATAGAAAAAAAGTTTGCCTTATTTTCTATCTTCAAACATACAGATTAGCATGCAAATAGATATAGTCTATTGGCTGCTAATTACTGGATGAAAATGTTCAGGCAGGTAGGTGCTGAACTCACAAAGCTATGGGTACACATAAGTCAGATAGATAAAACACTGTGATAAGCCCTGGGTCCTCGCTGGGACCTCTGGGTTTATCCCAAGGCTTGCAATATTTATTGCTCATCTTGAAGTATCAGTTCCTGGTGCTCAGTTTTCAGATAATCGCTTTCAAAACAGACTTCACTCTCCAAAATTATTTGCCGTAGTTTCAGGGAAAGGCTTCAGGTTGTGATTTCTAAAGGTGTAAAACCCAACAAAAGCACACATTTTTGTTATTTTTACATTACACCCATGAGCTTCAAGGTCTAACTTATTTTTTAATGATACAAATTACGGTGCGTAGCAGCTTTAGAATAGCAGCCTCTGCTGTTCAAGAATGAACTCATGGCATTATTTTGTTGAAATTAGATTGATCTGTTGTGCTTGCTTTCATGTGTCTATTTCTAGAGACTGATTTCTACAAATGGGTTACACCTATGTCTGAAAATTCTGCACATTAAGTTTGTTCAGAAAAGATCCTTTTTTTCCGGTGCTTTTGAGTTTGGAAGTGCCTACTTGGGAGCCTGTGTTACAAGCACTATTTAATATGCAGTCACATTCTGTTGCAGTTTCTCTCAGGCTCTTGTGGAGAACATACAAAGATCTGTTTTCTGTAGTATTGTTTGTAATAGCAACACTTGCACCTGGAAGAATAGCATGTTGACAGTGGCGAGGAAGGAAAAATAGGAGACCAGTACTGGTAGTTTGTGCTATTTCTCTCACAGTCTTTCAAAGATACTCTTTTAACCATAGCAGGAGGGCGTACTGCTTAAGTGGTGAAACTAAACAAGTCTGAGTCTGTAAACCCTTGACTGTGATAGAATTTTTTATTATGGGACATTGTCGGAGCTGCACTTCTTTTCTTCCTATTTGTATTGAATAAAATATCTTGCTGTCACACTTTGTAAGGTGTGTAGTGGATGACTGTGTGTATTTTCCTACGTGTTACATATTGAATGCTTCAGGATTTAGAAGCCAGTGTTCACTTCAGTGGATCAGACTGATTCTTTGCGCTATTTCACGCTGCCCTCAAGAGCTGCTCTCTTCACGATGCCTCAGGCTGGGCTGGGTTGTGTGGATCAAGCTGCAGGCCCTTGAGCCATCTCTGAAATGCGCATTAGATGGGAAGCCCTCACAGCTACCAACAGCTGAAGGGTTACTTTGCTGCAGTCCCAGTAATGCTGCCACTTCACTCGCTGTTGTTATCCCTAACCACCACAACCTCTGGTCTCTGCTCTCATAAATGAGCCTAACACAAGCAGAGGAGAGCAGTACCAGAAAGGAAAAATGAGTCTTTTCAGAGAAATTACAGATTTAGCATTCAGCAGAGTGCCCTGCATTCAGGTGGCAGGAATGACATCTGAATCACATTTGGGAATGAAGAGACATTAGATTCCATGTGCACAGAGTGAGGAGAAAGGATACATTTTTGGATTTTGAATTTCTAGAAAAAGAAAAAAATAAAGCTGTATAATTTTCATACACAAAGGACCTTTATTTCTCTCTTAAATTTGCTGTCAAAGAGGGACTCCTCAAAGTCAGTTCAGAGAACAAGAGTGCTCCATTACCCCACTGGAATTTATAAGCTAGACAGGAAACCTGAAAGTTGTCTCTCTTCAAAGAGATGATTCAAAATAGTATGAAACCTGTCTGACCAGGGCCTGAGCAGGATGAAGGACTGTCAAAAAAGGGAACTAAAACTGCTGTTACCTGGTTTTAACATGTAATATAGAAATTGGGAGTTTCCTCGTTGCAGTGAGGCTAGGCTTGAAGCAGAATAGATTTTAACAGAAAATCATACCCTGATTGGCCTCCTGTAGTCAGTCTTTCAAACAAGAGTGAAGTGTGCAATCGTGTGAATGTCTAATAGATAATCTGTGATGACCTTTAAAGTTGAGAATGCATTAATAACCACAAGTAAATCTTCTAGCCTGAAGTCTTCTAGTCTTGCTGGAGAAAGTCCTCAACTTACTTTCAAACTTCTGTCATATTACCTGCCTTGAATGGGAGTGATCTGGCAGTGAAGTGGCTGCCTTGGATGCCTTTCAGGGACCATCTTTTGCTTCCTTGGTTGCTTCCCTGAGGTTGATTATCAGGAAGCCATGGGAAGTGGTAGGAAATGTTGATGTACTGTGCAGGGCAACTACCTGTCAGTGAGGGACGTGGCAGGCAGCAGGCAGTGCAGAAAGGAATTCAGACAGCGTGATCCCATTGTGATCTGCACGAGCCAGAGCCTGCCCTGTGTATGCTTCTGACTCTTGTACTCTACTAGTTTGCCACTTCAGAAAGTGCTTGAGTCCTCACATGAAAGTGCTTACTCAGTTGTCTTAGTACTAATAGTGGAAAGAGCCCACAAGAAATGTGCAGCTTGGGCTGGGAGGCTCTCAGGCAGGAAGGATGCTGTGGAGAAGGTCATTCCAACATGTTATACCGAGAAGACGTTGTATACAGCATCATGAAATCTTTGACTGTATGAATAATGAGTGGGGAAAAGAGAGTGTAGTCCAAAACTCTAAATTTTCCTTGGGGTTCAGTGGAACACGGCCTGACTGTGAGGGAGGAAATGTTATGTGTTTTCACAAGTTTTAAAAAAAATCATACAGGACAAATGTAGGTGAAAACTTTAGATATGAGTCCAGTGCAGTAAGAGCACTCTCAGAGGAGAGCTCTTCATTTTATAGTCAGGCATATATCTTAGGCAAAATAACACGAATATCTGCAGAGTCTGTGCGCTCAAAGTGATTGCTGACCTTTGTCAGTTGAAGAAAGCCTCAATTCTTTCTCACTTCTGAATCTCCTCACCACAAACTTGTTTGGGCTGTCTTTTGAGGTTACTAAATTTCCATCTGTATTTATTTTTTCTTAACAGTGCTTCTAGCACTTGACTTACAGAAATGTAGAGTAAGTTAGTAGGAGGAGTCCTTGCGGCCTATGAACTTAAGCCTAAGAGTTACTGCTGGAGAAAGAGGGGCTGACAGTGCATGGTAGGAGTGCACTAAAATTAGGATTCATTGACCTTACTAGTACTGTCTGCACTGTTGTCTTTACAGCTTGCTCTCTATATTTCTAAGGCATTCAGCAAAGAGGTACTTTACCAAACACTGCAGTTTCAGAATGGAGACAACACTTTGTCTTTTATATCACAAAATTGTCCAGCTTGAGACATCTGCCGGAGGCAATTACTAAGCCTTTCTCCTCTTACTTGACTGTTTTTCTAAGGGCTATAAGGTAGTCTAAGCCACATGGAGTTCCTGCTCAGCTGCTGGTCTCCCTGGATATGGACATGGGTGATCTGAGGGAATTTGGGATGGATGTGAGCTGACGGAGTTCGAGGATTGAAAAGCTGCAGCATTGGCTAGTGTGATGGCAAGGAAGTCACCTTTCAGAAAGGTCAGGAGGTGAAAGAAAAGAAGTGGAGAGGACAGAAATAGTGAGGCTGAAGGAGTAGCAAGCGTATTTCCTTGTTCCTCCTACACAACAGGTCATGCTAATAGAGAATCACCAATAGTTCTCTCTAAACCATGTTCAAACCGTGTTCAGCAGGACTGCCTGAAGAGCTGTGTTTGTGAACTCTGCTTAAAACTTAAGAGTTGAGCTGTCCATTGAGTTTGACAGCACCTGGTAGGACAAAGGACAACCTGACCTCATCTCTACAGCATATTGCTGTGATGGAAAGTGGCAGGCAGGAGGAGACTCAGAAATCAGATCAGCTGTAAGCTATGCAGACCATTCTCTGCAATACAGAAGTGTTAAAATTTAAATCAACAAATTACTTCTACTTGTCTGATGTTGATTTTTTTCATGCTGTCCACAGGAAGAAGTAGTGATTATTCAGGCCCGTGATTGTTGCCTATCTCAGTTGATGTTGGCCTGTGGAAAGGGAACTGAGGCAGAACAACACAACAGACATTTATTTGTAGAGCATACAGTATAGAAAGCAGTTTTGAGTGGCTGGAAACCCTGAGCTAAGATGAATGTGAGTGTAGAAGTCTGACATTTGCTGGAGGAATATATTCTTTGTTTAATTAGTGTTGGTCAGTTTTATTTTGATGCTGGCTCTGATTTTATAGGATATTGGATCTGTTCTATCTTCCATTTCAGACCGTACTTTGTGTGTCAGGATTTTTTTTTACAGAACTCCAGTTCAGTTGTGGATCTGTTTGTATGAAGTTACCAAATATGAAGCACTTTCAGAATGGTGGGCAGTAGCTTTTGAATTATATATCTGTCTTATATTTCTGTTAACAACCAGATAACTTCTAGGGACTTTGGAAATTTTTTATGTCATCTCTTTTTCTAGAGATAGTTATCAGTAGTTCAAATGTACTGCTTAGGTGAACTAACTGCCTTCCAGAACTGAGACATTGTTCTTCTCTTTCAGAAGGCATTGGAGTGATCATTGTAGCTGAACATCATCCAGCAGGCAAGCCAGTGGACATCCCCACTGAAGAACAGAGGGTGGCTCCTTTGAGGAGGTTAGCATGTCATGTCTGTAGTGGTAAGTTAAATGGTGCAAAAGTGGAGCACAGGTCCTGCAAAAGAACCCATGACAATGTTGTAGTCACTGGACTTTAAGAACACCCATGTCTTCTTCACCAGGTTCGTGAGTCTAACCTATCTTTCTTGGTATTAAGTAAAGGCTTCTGAAAATGAAACATTCTGATTCCAATATACAAAATTAATTTAAAAAGTGAAACCAAGAAGACTTTTTAAAATTTCCTTGAAGAAGAAAATGAAACTAAAAAAGTATTTTGTTCAATACAAGCATTGTTCTCATGTAATTCAGCTTAACTGATGATGTACTTAACCATCTGTTCATGTCCAGTACCCAGAAATGGGTGAGACTGGTGTATTTTGGCACTGTGTTCAGGAGCCTGTTTCCATATGTGGATCTCACCCACACTGACCAGCCCATCCTAACTATGTTTGCTAGTGCTAACTCTAGCTGCCTCAGTCACTGTGACCCTGCATGCTTTAGGTTTGAATTTAGCATTTTGTATTTCCTATGCTGTCGTATAAATAATTATGCAGTCTGTTCTCGTTGCACTTGTCTTATCAGTACAGCATTAACTATGCTTACATCTTACCTATTTATGCACAAGATATTACTGAGTCATTACTCTCCAACACTGGTGCTATCCACTTTAAAATGTAGTCCTATGTATGAAATTGCTGCCAGGCACTTCCCAAATTCATGGGAGGGTCTGACAAAGTTCTTACAGTTACAGGACAATGGATTCAAAGACTATAGTTGGATAATATTCTTCAGTGTTAAGTTAGACTTGATAGAAACATTAAATTGTACTCTGTGAAACTCTATTATTATATGTTATGAAATTACGTGGGAAATTATAAACAGATGAAAAGGCAAAGCATAAGGACTCAAATCATCTTTGAGACTATTTCAAGAATAGCAGAGACACTTTGGCACTAGAGAAACATGCATGCCAGAAATGAATACAGTTAGAACCTGAAGGCTTATAGACTTCACAGAGAAAGCAGAATGAATTAAATCAATACAGAAATATGTGTATTAAATTCCCAGCCTTCCTTATTACACAGTATATGGAAACAAAATAATTTCATTAAATGGGCAGGGCTGGCTTAACTAACTGACTTTAACTCTTTGAAGATAGCATTTATAGTGGTAATAAAAAATCCACTCCAAGCAAAACGTTCTAGCTTTGAACTTTATAAATTTAATTATTATTTTACCGCTAAAAAGAAGGCAAGAAAAAAAAACCCAAATGTTTATTTATGTGGCATTTATGAGTGATAGGGGACTAAATCATAAGCACAAATTGTAAGTTAAATACTTGTGATGAATGGAAATATAGGAAAAAAAATCAAAGAGAAAAATAGAGGTGTGTCTGAATTACGTGCACTGTTAATGTTTGGAGAGTAATGGATGGTCTGAATAAGGCTTATGAGTTCTTCAGTATGTACAAAAACCAAGAGCATTTCAACAATGACCCTCTTCCATTGTTGTTACCACTGCTGATCCTTACCAGGCTTTGTAGGATTAGTGAACAGACAGTGACAGACTCTGGTAGAAATGTTCAGACCTGTGGGTGCCCTGAAGTTCAGTCTTTTTGTGTGTGTGTGTTTGAGCAAAGCTGCACTAACTCTCTTAAGATGTCTGCTAATCTTTCTTTTGGTGTCATCACATAATGACTGAAAGGTAGTGAAAAGCACTGCATCTGTCGGCTGCTAAAAGAAGGTATTATCAGTACCCAATCTGTTGTTAAAGTCTAGATAGGAAGAATAGGAGGCACAATCATGACGTGCCTTAAAATGACAAAAGAAGAGGTGCTCCCTCGATATACATTTAAACAGTCCAGCAAGAACCAACAGTTAGAATCCAAAGAGATTTAGTACCCTGTCTGTAAGCAGTGAACTTTTTATGCCTTGGCACAAAAGAACTAAGCATATTATCAATGAAGAGAAACAAGTGATACGCCTGAATGTTGCTTGGTGTGTAGTAGCTAGTAAGTTTATCACATTAAAGCCAATTATTTAAAAAGCCCTTTGTTAATGTTAACATTAACATTTACAGTACTGTGAAGGAATAAAAAATAAGTATTAACAGCTGAATTGCTAGTAAAATTTCCAATGCAGTAGTGCTTGCATGCAGTGCAGTTGCTTTCTCTGAGATATGGTCAGGGGCCTAAAGCAGCCCCTCAGATCCTCTGTTAGCATTCTGAGTAGCAGTCCATGAGGAAGGTCTGGCTGTCCTGCACAAATCTGGCCACATGTGTCAGAGTAAGCCAGGCATGAGGATTTGCCCCATACTTCCAAGGGGCATAAATGGTGAGTCATGGGAAGTATCTTCACCACATTGAGAGCTGATGCAGTCGTCTTCCTCGTGGCACCAACAGGGAGGCTGCCCAGGAGGTTCAGGCTCTCTGAGCTCAGGTTATTAATTGATTGTTAACTTTTCCTCTCCTAAATTTAAAAAAAAGCTGAACAGCGTTCTTATTAAATTCACAAATCCCAGTGTAAAATCTTTCTTACTTTGGTGTTCACAAAACTAGTCACACTCATCTGAATGAGATTATCGTCATGAATTAGAGGAGCAGAATTTGGTCATTATTTCTGTGTGATTCATTTAAGTTAAGGTTAAGAATATCTATAAATAATAAAGTTTCCGCAGTTTAAAATGAGATGTGTGGTTTCTGAACACCTCTGTAGTGAGGTCACGCTGGTACAAACTGTAAGCAATCTAATTTGACATTTATAATTTTACAATTCAATTTTATCCTAGAAAAAAATAATAAATTATACAAAAATTTGAAATTAATTCCAGTATATGCTTCAAAGCAGCACATATGCAATTTTGAAAGCTATTCAGATTCTTTCTAAAGCATTCTTTAAGTTTTGGAAAACATCTTGAGAAAATACTATGTTGTTTCATCTTTAACCAAGGAAGAGAATTAGCACAGTAAATTGAAAGCAATTTGAGAGTCAAGCAAAAGATGTGATATAAAATCCCAAGGAAATCATATGATTTCCGTTCACATACTTTCATTATCCTTATACGAACAGATAAAAAGTTGCTCTATTTCCAAAGATATTCCTTTATGATAACGCTCAAAAAGAGAGTGCACAGTTGTTTCCAACCAAAGGTAAAAATAATTGACTTTATCATATCAATCTTTATGGAAAAAATAAAGATTGGAGGAAGTCCTTTCATGCAGGATGTCAGATTATTTGGTACGATGATCCTTCAGGCTTGAGTAGTTCTGTATTTACTTTTCTGTAGAATTGGAACAGAGGGGATGCACTGTACTAATGAAAGTTCTTCACTTCCTTCACTTTGTGGCACCTGCTTTTAAAAAATAAAGAGGTAACACTTTTCCCAAGTAGGAAAAGAACAAACATAGCTGCAAACAGATAATTATAGTTTCTGTAACTGCATTAAAAAAAAGGAAAATGAGAAGTGAAAATAAAAATACTTGGCCCCTGCTCATAATCCAGTTACACACAACAATTGATGGAATCCCAGAAAGTGCAGTTAATGTTCACATACATGTATAATGCGATTTAAAGTGCCTGTATGTTAAATATGTATCATACTGATGGGTTCTTTATAAATGCATAAGAGAGAGATTTATTATTTATATCACTCCAGGACTGTACTAATTCTGTTCAGTAAAAAGCAGTGTGTTTCCTTCCTCAAAGAATACATAGCTCCATTTAAACAGACTGATGGGATTCTATACCTTTAAGACAACAAGCTGTTTTTTGGAGTTGGGATGGTATGCAAAATGCAACGTAGCTGTAATTTTTAAGGTTTGTGACATGTTATGTATGGTAGAAGCTGTTGTATCTATTTCTATATGCATTCAATTAAATAACTCATCTTCAGTGATGTATTCTAGCATACTCCTGGGAACAAATCCAATGTCTTTAGCTATCTATTTTACATGAAAGCAATTATTGTAATATCTCTAATGTCTAAGTGGTATTGTCATGAGTGCCATTTTAGCATGGTCCAAAGTATTTATTTATATGAGTTTATCTATCTGCTCTTCAGATTTATTATGCTTTCAAGAATATCCACAGTCCCATTAGCATTTTTGTATCCCACAGCCAAATGTTCAAGCAGAATTGAATATGACATAAATAATCAGAGCTCTCATCTTCTGTTTACACAAAATGACCTCTTGCTGGTGCTTAACCTTTCCCTCTTTTCATCCTAAGTTCCCTGTGACAGCCTGTGTGAGTTATTTCTTCTAATTCTTTGTTTCTCCCTAGTGCTGTGTGATGCTAGTTCAGATCTGCTACGAACTACATTGTCTTGAAATCTCTGGGATTGCAAATGTTACAGCAATCTGCAGAAGAAAAGTTCTGTCTCATGTTACTGCAGATTACTGTTATCTTACAGTGATAGGAAAATGTGCCCATGAGCACTGAGGTCTCACATGTGCCACTGTTCAATTTAGTGCAGTTTTCCCTGGTACAGTTCTGCTTTTCCAGAGGTGCAGTGGGGATAATTGTCTGTTCCAGAGAAGTGTTTGGGCCGTGTGCATTGATGTTATGCTGAATGTTACAATATTCAGAAATTTCAAAAATTGGCATAAATTATTATTAGCATTATTATCCACTGGAATAATCCACCTGGAAACAAGAAATCTGTCTAACCTTTGGATCAAAGGGCAGTGACAGCGTGAGCTCGAAAGCAGGGGGTGGGAAACTTTTACAGCATCCAGAAGAAACCTATGGTGTGCCAGGATGTCTGTTCTCCCAAGGTTCATTCCACCACCACAGTTTGGAGTCAGTTGATTGTCATTCATGTACTACACTGTTTCTCAGCTCTGGAGTATGAGCAATGGCAAAGCACTAAGCAACATCTCCACCTCTCCTTTTAGGGGCAACCCTGACTGTTTCTAGTCTTCCTCCTCCTTGTAGCACAGTGTCAAGGGGTTTGTGAGCTGGTTCGGCCCAGCCCCGCAACAACCAAGGAAGGAGACCCACAGGCCCACACCCCAGACAGGGGGAAGGGGGAAAGGGAAAAAAGGGAGATAAGCCCCAAAACAAAACAGCGGCAACGATCTGAGGGGGAAAAGCTAATTTACTAAATAAGACATCAGGAAGTAAATAACACAATATAATGCAATACAATTTGGAATTAAGCCCAATGAATCAAACAAAATGAGTAAGAGAGAGAGAGAGAGAGAGAGAGAGAGTGAGTGCCCGATAAACCGAAGGCCTTACGCTAACGCTGAAGGCGGACGGCAGCGAGCACCCACTCCTAAGTGATCCTAGAGGAAAGAGAGAGAACGTCCCGTGACCGCAGAGAGTTTTTATCTGTTCCCTCTGAGCGGAAAACACGTGAAAAAAAAACAAAGCATTGCAAAGTCCTCTGGGGAATGTAGTTTTCTCCCTGACTCCCAATGCACCACATGATGCCATGATGTGGAATACCAGTACCAAAAAATCATAAAACCATGACACACAGTCTGAGCACACCCAGGCAGCACAAATAGAACAAGCAGTGACGTTCAAATAGACCAGTAAAAGGACCAGATATTTGCTAAACAACCAGCAAGAACAGAAGCTAAGCAAAAGGAACATTTCTATCCAGAGATTTGAGTGAGGAATGACTTGTTAAAATAGTTTCTGTGCTCATCTCCTATTTCATTGTTATTGTTAGCTTGTATAGCCAAATGAGACCTTGCAGCTAGTTCAGTAAAATGGGTTTGATTGACAGAATAATTACTGGAATCATTCTGGTGGGATCTTAAAGGGCGGAAAATGCCTTCAGGAGAACTTCTCTTGAGACAACTTGTACATAAAATATACTGAAGGACAGAAGAACACCATTAGTTCATGGTTGAATGATAAACTTAATGTTTTAGAAACGTTATTAAATCCACAGCATAAGGCTGAGCTAAGTGGGAAAACGCAAGTTACAAAATGCTTTTCTAGGTAAATAAGAACTTTTTTTTTTCTTAAACTGAGTAAATTTAATTAAAAATGTAATTGAGTAATTCCTCTTTTGAAGACAAAAAAGGAATGCCATTTGTTGTATGGCTTGCAGAGCTGTCTGGGCCTCTGATTTCTGAGCAAGCATCTTTTCAGTGTAATAACAGGGGACTCCGATTATAGCAATATTCTTAACTAAATCCCCATAATCCTCTTCCATATCTAATGAATCTCCTTAGGGGTTTGTCTGCTCTAGGATGCAAATGCAATGCCATGTTCAAGTTATAGAATCTTCAAAAGTAGGTAGGAGTGGCACAGCCCACCATTTCTCCCAAGGCTGTACCTCCATCATTCCTCTCAGACTAACCAGTTCTTTATTACTTCAAGTGAGGAAGACTGCAACTGTTGCAAACAATTTGTTTCCAGTGCTCTTCTGCTCATTGTTAGAAAGTTCTGAAGACTGTTATGAGGCTTTCCTTAGACTTTCCCTCCAAAGAATAAATAGTCCTTACTCTTCTAATCTTTCCTTATGTTCCTAGACTTACAGTGGTGCTGATTTCTCCATTATGGATTCTGTTGAGAGAGTCAAGTCTTCTCTGCTTTTACTGAAGTTAGAAAAATGATGGGGAATTAGCACCTGTGGCCAAGATATCACCACACTGTCAGACACATTCTGCACATCTGCACCTTCCTCCACACCGACCACCGTCAGCATTTGTGCCCTAAGTAAAGCAATATTCATTTTCTGGAAAATGTCTTCTGGTGCTGAAAAATACTTCCCGTCGAGGAGCAGCAGATTGCAAGGGTCACTGCTAGATAGAATGGGTGCAGCAGAACACGATGCAGTGTAGTTAAAAGTGGGATTTTCACCGCTTCTCCTGTTCCTACACTCTCAGACATTTGTTATACTTCAAGAAATCCTGCTTCACTTTAAACAGACTCGAGTTGTATCTGCACTCTTCTTCTGCCATACAGAATAGTGGCAATAATTTGGGGTCTATTAGGGCAGTGTCGAAAGTAACTGATGAAATAACAGTCTTTTGAATGTAGGCAAAGGCTGGAGGTGTGGGATGCAAAGCAAAGCAAGTGGCATTAAAAAAAGGCTGGGAGCATGACTTGCTGAAAACAGTTGTTTATTGCTTTCACTCCAGCATATGTGTAATTTCACAGCACAGCAAGCAGCAGTCAGGGATTCTGCATAAAAGACTCAGAGTGTTCTGCACGTTTGCCCCTCCCATTTATCCCGGGTGAGTGAACAAGCTGTGGCAGGCACAGGTGGTGACCATTGCTCTGTTTGGGTTTGTCACTCTCCGTGTTGTACCATCTGCTCCTCTTTGCTCCTGCAAACACCGTGCAGGGGACAGCGGAGAAGCAGAATCCTGATAAGGCAGGTCTGAAATCTGACTCCCTTCCTTAAGGGCTATTTCTCTGGCCTTCAGGTGGTCAAACACATTTTCTACAGCCAATTTCCACTTATGTGGAGCTCAGCTCACAGCTATGAGTCATCTCTGTTTTCACTGGACAAGATGGTGGTCAAGGCGAACACCCTTTATCTTCTCTGCTAGAATGAATTCTTCAGCCTTAGCAGTCAGCTGAGTCCTCTCTTTTTACAGTACAGTGGTACCAGAAGGTATTCTGCATCTAGGCTGCCTGTCCTGCCTCTCCGTTCAACCCCAGGTGCGTGTTCCTATCCATTTAGTTGTACACACTCCTACAGTTATGTGATGAGCTGCATCTGGGACCTGCTCTCCCCCAGAAATAATGAGTTTCTTGATGGAGCCAACTGTCAATCCCCTGAACTGTCTCAGTATGTTGTTGCATTAGAACCAGTCCTAGCAAAAAAAGAAAATGATGGAAATGCCATTGGGAACTGAGGCATGGCAGGACTGCAGCAGGACTAAACAGATTGAGAGTCACTGCTGTATATTGCACTTTCTGCATATACTCACCTAAGTCTATGAAATGTATTTTGAACGGTCCATGCCTCTTCTCACAGCTCTCTGACCACTCCCAGGTAGATATGTAGCCTGCTCCTTCCATGTCTCAGGGGAGAGTTGAAAGTGTCATGTTGCTCCTGCAGTTCTAGGTTGCAAGTGGTGCTTCTGTGTGTATGGTAATGGTAGCTCACTGAGAAATACACA
This sequence comes from Callipepla californica brunnescens, assembly GCA_023055505.1. NCBI lineage: Eukaryota > Metazoa > Chordata > Aves > Galliformes > Odontophoridae > Callipepla > Callipepla californica. The sequence goes on from JALIRH010000007.1 coordinate 10,450,483, forward strand.
GAACTTGCTCTTAGAATTGTGGAAACGTGACCAAAGTTTGCATCATTACCACTGAATTCTCTGTCTCTTTTTCTGAATATTCTTCCAGTATGTCGAAATAATTTTGAATTCTAAACCTGTCAACCAGTATCCTTTCTGTGCCTCACAGTGTCACATTATCTGCCGATTTCATAGGAACAGTTTCTGGTCCATCATCCAGGTTGCAAAGGAAACTCAGAATGAAGCAGGGTCTGGGCCAAATTCCTGTGGCCCTGAGCCTAATAGAAAGCTGTTGCTTGATCTGTCCTTCAGTTTTAAGAGTTACCTGTTGATAATTACTCTTAGCATATTGTCGTCCAAATAGGTTTTGTTCTGCCTTCAATAAGTTTGAACTAAATGTCTTCTAAAAGACATGCCTCCAAACTCTTCCCCGCCTTCACTGTGCCAATGGGTTTTTTATCTCATATGTGAAGGTGATGGACACTTTCAGTGACAAATTAATTGACCTCTGAAAGCAGCTTAGTTCTACACTTAAGGCCACTTGAGCACATGGCATCTAATTCTTGTATGCACCAATGATGTGGAATTAATATGTTGATTTCACAAAATACTGACAGTAAATAAATTACCTGCGACTAGACTATGTTTTCTGTTATCTCTTGCAGAGCCAGGAGCTCAGCATCTTCCCTACCTTTTCTTTTGAACAGGTGAAGAAAAAGATCTCTTGGCTTATTTCACAGAGAAGCAGAAAAGCAAAGCCTCATTAGTGGTGACTGTGCTCCATAGTTTTGCAACCAGCAAGGCTTGTTTGTGCCTTACTTCATGGATTTGGAACGTGCCTGTGGCGTCCCCATGGCAGTAAAGCTCACACAGTGTTAAAGCAATAGCTGTGTTGCACACATCAGTGAGCAGCTGAGGCTGCAAAGCCCACTGCTCCCAAATAAGCCTTTAGATCTGCATGCAGCCGTTTACATGATGTAATGTCATCAGTGCTGTTCTTTAAAGCGCTATGTTTGTTCTTTGTCTCATCGTTTTACATCTCCCTGCACACTGCAGTGAAGGAGGTGGCTGGTGACTGTGGCCTCACAGGTACTGTCCATTTAGCCATTCCTTGATGTGGTAAATTGAAAGTCAAGAAAAAGGGAAGTGGAACTACAGAAATAGTGTCAATTAATAATACATAAAGAAAGAAAAAAAAATCATTCAATCTTTTCTTTTGTGATTTTCAGAGGATGGTTTTACTCAAGGCTTAAGACCAACACAATTCAATTCTGCACATAAAACAGTTGCTGCCTTCCTTTTTGCCCAGAGGCCACTGCTTGCAATCTGCCTGCAATTACGAGTGTCTAGAGGCAGCTTCGGGTTTACTTAGTGAGAAGGTGTTATTTGAAGTGTGCACACGTACGCCACCAACCTTGACTACCCAAAATCTCCTTTACACATAAGCAGACAATCATCTGGCACAGTATAAAATCCTTAATTAGCTTATCACAATCACTTTAAGGTGAGTGAATAAATGTTTTCTACCACTGGATAGCATTGGTAAGGTGATATAAGTTCACTGTGCTGATTGTAGTCATGTCAGTTCTGAGATGTTATTTTCCCTTTTACTGTTTAAGGCAGAAATTGCTGAAATCACCAGACTTTCCCGTTTTAAAGGAATTGTTTTGCTGGTTGTGATAAAGAAGTCTCTGTAGTAAGCTGGATAAAATTAGGTCACAGCAACATGCAGTCAGTCTCCATGTCTGCCAGATATTTCAGTTTTGACCTTTACTGTCTGCAGTACTGGCATTAATTATGAGAGAGTGCTAACTACTTTTAGTGTTCACGAAAATCTTTTAGCCAGACTGCTTACTAATATTAACATGGTGTTTCTTGGTAGCTCAGTGTAGTTTTTCTAAGATTGTGTGGCATCTGTTACCATGATAACAACCTTCCAGACAGGTTAGATATTATATGTGGAAGTCACATATCACGGTGATGCTATGTGCACATGGGTGAGAATTCTCTTTGCATTACACCTTACTAGGGAGAACATCTTGCTACAAATTCAAGGTAAAAATGGTTAATGCTCTGATGTTTATTATTTTATGTTCACTTTCTGGGTTGTGAATTAGTACCTGATCTGGGGCAGTGATGAAATTAACTTGAGACAGAAAGACATCAAGTCTACATCTTCCTCTGTGGCTGGCTGAAAGCCTGTGATGCATGGTACTGCATGTCTAATTGTGACTTAGCTCTTTGGGAAACAGCAGAACTTCCTGAAAGACGTTGACCCTGTCCCACTATATGAAAGAAGTGGGGGAAAAATGATAGTAAAGACAGGAAGGTCTTAGTTGCCCATGGAAGACTGCTGTCTTGAAATAGAGAATCTTAATCTGTGTGCACCTGGTAGGAGTAGATCACCAAACAGTTCAAGATCGCTTTCAAGAATAGTGTCTACTGGGGATGCAGCAGATTATTATCCCTCACAAACATGAAAAAGATCACAGTAACATTATGGCCTTCCTAGGAGGTCCTCCAGAATCTGCATTGATCGAAGGAAGATGTGTGTACATTTCATTCTGTTTTTATTGCCTGGAAGAAGAAATAAAACACATAAGGAAAGTGGATCTCTAAATTAATGATGTCAACCAATAGTCTTAGTGCCAAGATACCTGCCCATCATTTAATCATCGAGAAGTGAGAAGCAAACAGTTTCTGACACCACTATGGCAGTGCCAGCCAACTCTTGCTTAAATAAAGCAGTCAATAAGGCTACGTAATTTATGACTTTTTCTAAGTTACAGAATTTCTCCAGTCACAGCCATGGAGATATTTCTCATAAAACAAATGAAGCAGGATTATTATTAACTACTACTGTAGGTTACCACTCTCAGACTTTTTAAGAATAAAATCTAACATTTCAAGCTTTTAGTACTCTTTTTTTCTTTTTCTTTCAGCTTCCAGGAACTGTGGTACCCATTTTAGTAAATACCCTTTCAATAGCTCTTCCTTCAGAGACATCCTGTGTCAGCACATATTTGCAACAACAGACAAAAAGATGTAGACATTTGACCACTGCCTAAATTTAGTGCAGCTTGATATATAAATATTACTAGTTCAAGCCTTCGCAGTACAGCAGAGACGACTAGTTTTTCATCATTTGTTTTTGTATGGTTCCCTACAGATACTAAAGAGATTCATTTATTTCCCCAAGTGCAGGAATAACTGATGTTGTGAGTCAGGTAGGCCTGCCATGAGCAGACAGGAGAGTGATGTGAAGATTTACTTTGGGAATACAATGGAGAACAACAACTCTTTTGGATAGGTGTCTGGGGGAAGAATTTATTTCTTCTTTTCCTGAGCCCAGGGCAGCAGTAAGGGGATGGGCTGATGTGAATTTGGGTGCAGCTGGAGTTAAGAAGTCTGAAGATGTGATAGGTGTGATGACCAGGCTGAAGCATTCTGCAGGAGGAGCATGAATTCTGGACTGTGGAGCAAAAGGGCTTCTTACAAGCATCCTAAACTTTGCTTTTCCATTGCAAGCCTTGTGCCAGATGGATGAACAGTCAGAAGGGCAGGACTTTCTGTCTCAAAATCTAAGATTATTCAAGATATGTCCAAGTGGAATTTGCAGTCCACCAAAGATGTCTCTTTTGGAGTTCTACAGCCTTGAAGAGCTGCTCATGAAGCCTGTCACCGGTTCCAGGACAAGTGGCCTCGGTATGACAGAATGACTCAGAGTCTAGGACTGAGAAAGAGCAATTCCAGAAAATAGATAAATAGAGAGTGGATCATTTGGCTGGAAGGGAAGCAGTGCCCTGTGACATTTAAGGTTTTCTTGCATTTATGTTTTAATATTCAGAGAAATCCTGACAAAAGTTATGTGAAAGCTATATATTTTCCAAGATATCAAAAAGGATGTGTTTCCCACCATGGTAACTGAAGCTGAGGCATATCTTGTTTTCATAGGTAGGGACCATCATGGTACGGTGCCTGATAAGTGCTTAGTGTGGTGTCTGAATGGTGGCAGGACTTGAAACAGATTGCTCTGTTTCAATACTCTCTCTCTCAAATGGAGTAACACTGGGTTAAAAGAAAAATGGTGCATTGAGCAAAAACTAATTTATGGAAAGGCATTTATCAGTGGGTAATTGTTTTTGCAGTTCTCATTTCGTCCACTTCAGTATAATTTAAAACAAAACCTGCTGAGGCAATTAAACATTCTGTTACGGAATGCATTCCCATGTGAAGTGCTGCCTCTGTAAAATCAAAATGTTTTGTTGCTCTCTTATCCATCAGTTAATATTTTCAGTGGAAAACTACAGAAAGAAAAAATCAGAATATTGTTTTGTTCTGCCTCCTTGGAAGGTTGATGTGATAAGGAAATGCTTCATTTCAGTGTTACAGTGCTTCCTTCTAACTTCTGTATTTATGCTAACAACTCAAATATTCTGCAGTTTTTCATTTTAGAAGAAACTCTTCATTTTGTCCTGATTCAAGGCAGAATAATAAAAGCTCTGTTTTTGACCATTCCAGTTGTTTACAGCATGATCAGCATCTATGTATGAGCATAGCTGCTATATTTTCAGGCAACTTTGTCAGCTCTTCAAGGAAACTGTCGGGTGAATGGGGAGGACATAAGAGATTGGTATTTATAGAGCTCAGTCCCAAATCATCCTGAGCCTGTGACAGCAGCTCACAAGACAGTCTGACCCTGAAATGAGTACGTGGGACAGCTGGCTTGTGGTCCATCTGGAGCAATGTCCTCTGACATTTGGGACAATTGAAAGCACAGCTTGCAGGATGTGTGACTTAAGTGGCAATAGTCTTCATCACACAGCTGCAGTCCTTGACATTCCTGCTCCTCCTTCCCTAACCTCCCTCTACTGCAACAGAGGGCAGTGGCCCTCACACCCCAGCTGATAGCCTGGGTAACTGTTAGGATATGGGAAAAGAGAGAGCTTCGGGCAGAATGTGGGGTAGAAAGTAAACTTTGTGGCTGACCCATCCTACAGGTTTGTCTGATGCTGATGGTGGGGGTTTCCAGAGGACTCAGACATAGTTAACCAGAACCATTAGCTGCATTTCAGCTGTGCACTGACTGCTGCTGCCAGTGGCTGCCACAGGATGGATGTAGCTCTTTCTAAACCCTCTTTACAGAGACCAAAGTATCCCGTTGGTTACTGCAATATGTTCTTGTGTATGCAGGCACGTGTGAAGAAGTATACTTTTTCTAGTAAACATGAGAAAGACCAGTCCAGCTAGGGAACATCCCTTGAATTCACAGTTATTCCTCTCCTCTGGTTTCTTCCAGCTACCTCCAGCACTTATTTAAATTCACAAGCTACAAAACCAAAGAAAAACAAAATAATAAAGCAACATCCAAAACAAACAAAAGAAACTCCCTAAAACTCCTGTGGAAAGCAAGCTAGGTTAGTTATCTTGCTTCCAAAAACCACCTACTGCTTTTTGCTAAACGGTGCCACTTACGTAGGAAGCAGGAGCTGAGGGTTTATCCAGAAGTCATGTACACACCTCTTCTCTGCTTCTTTGGCAGAACTTGTGCAGACACAGAGAGATTTGCATGGACCCTGAAAATACCTGGTTCATCAGGACAACATGAGGGATAGCACAGTTAATCAAGTGGAAGTGAAGTGCCTAAAAAATACAAAAATACTGCAATTTGAGTTTCTTAGAAATACAAAAGCTTTTTTGATTTTTTTTTAACCTTACTCTTTATCAGCATGATGATTTATTGCTCTGCCTGTAGCATTATTCACAATGCTTTGCAATCTGTTTTATCAACTGTTACGAGCTCTGCTTTCAGATATAAAGTGCAGATGAAAACCTCACTAAATGCCAAGAATGGTTTCAGTGATGGGTAGAGAGAGCAGGAATTACCCAGGATACTGGAAAAACTTCTTCCTCTGCTGTCAAATTCCTCATGCAGCCAAACAGGAAAGCGGAAGCTTTTAGAGAGTATAAACTAGCCTGGCAAAAGTAACTTTAGTTATAGTACAGCCACAGGAGAATGGTAAATCTGCTTCATCCTTCTCCAAAAGTTAGTTCAGCTTTCCACAGAGAGACACATATTAAAGATTCTCAGAACAATTCTGTGTCCCGTTCCCTATGTGGGACTTTTTGTCAGAAAAGTATTCATTGCCCTCAAAGGTTTTTTCTTTCTTGTTTTGATGCTGCAGATTTAAAGGATGAGGTCATTTCTTTTGGATGTCCAGCTGTTAAAGAATCTGCATCTCTTTTTAAGAAGTACAAGAGGGAAACACAGTGTCCTTGCCAGAAAAACAATCAGATAATAAGATTGGATGTTCTTTAATTGGGAAGAAAAGAGTCAGACATGATGTGATGTGTGGATGAATCAGCATAAACAAGGAAGTCTGTGACCCAGAAGTCTTCAATCTTGAAACGACTGCCATACTGTGTGTGGAATTACTTTCAGTTCTTGCACTCTGGTTTTCCATCTTCGCTGCATAATGTTGCTAATGTGCTGCATTTCCACGCTGTGCTAATTCTGAGGATTTTATCACAAGTCCTTTCACAGATGTTTATCTTTTTAGGGCTTAGTTCTAGAACTGAAGAAAGATCAATCTTGGTTAATGTTTTATGTAAGGTTAGTTTCTGATTGCCCTGTCTACATGAAAATTTAATGACAGATCCACCTAGGGTTTCTACAGTATTCTGTGTTGGCTGTACAAATGAGAAGAGTGTCTAAACTTGAATAATAAAGGAAAAGACAGACACTGCTAATGCTGTGCTGGGATGTGGTTAAAGAGAGCTCGTGGGAATGGAGCACTTGCACAAATACAATTGTCATATTATCAGTTATTATTCAGAATGTTTGCCACTGAACTCTTATTGCTGATGAACAAATTCTGGAGCTGTCCCTGCTGGTAAGCTCTTCTGAAGGATACACAGCTCATTACAACTGTTGAAGACAGAGATACAGAAAATGTTACATTTGGTCTGCTTTGAGGATATCTTTCATTTGCTATGGTGGCCAACATCTGTACAAGGATACATTAGAAATTAGCAGAATTTCCAACAAGGACCTTCAGTATTATTGGTGGCACACCTTATCAATGTACTTTAGAGGTCTGAAGAACAGGTGGAAGGAGTAATTGAATGTCCAGACAGTACTTGTCCTCTGTCATTTGTGGGATGCTGGAAGGAGGTGTATATAAAAATACTCAAAATCCTCTCATGGGAGCTTATCTTCTTCTGTTGATGAAGGAAGCCAGATATAGAAAGAAAACCAAGACACAAAACAAGATTTAATTACACCTGGGAGAAAGGTGGCTTAAGTTTACTAAAGAGGACTTTAACCATAGACACAAATGTTAAATGATTTTTTTATTCAATGGAGAAAGCCTCTGCAAAAATCAATCACTGAATAGAAGGCAGAAAGGTGTAGCTTTCAATTTTGTGATCCAGGTTGGCAGAGGCAGTGACTACATCCAGAACGGACACCTTGACTTCGTCCCATCCCATTCTGTAGACACAAGTTCCCACGCTCTCCCTTGTACTGGTGTTTTTCTGACTACATAATGCGAGGATGCTAAGCTAACAAAATGTTTAAGCTTGCATTTTCTGGTTGGCATGATTTTTGAACCAGCTTGTGGTAGGATCCAGCAAGCATCAGTACAACGGCATTGTGTAACCCCAAGTGGCAGGAGAGCAGGGACACACGACCATGTTATGGCCATGGGAGTGGCTTTGTTGTGTTTAAGCTCACTTCTTTGAGTGGTGATTTGCTTTATAGTTCCATCATCACTGGTAACAAAAGAACAGCCTTCCACTAATTAAACTGTTAAATAATCTGCAAGGATCTCTCCAGTTCTTCAAGGGGTGAAGTGCTATTTGTCTCTATGCTCTTTTCCTCGTCTTCAAAACCATCTTGGAAGAACCAGAAGGACCGCTTACAATCTTATAAGCTAATATATGTGTCTTTGGGATTTCTGAGTGCTTCCAGCAAGAATGGAAAGAGCAAAAACAAATCAAACAAGATAAGCCCCATCTACGTAACTACATCCCCCATAGATGTACTTTCAAGTAGTGTGCGTACTGGGGAGTGCCAGGGCTTTCATCAAGAATAAATCAGAAATCCCAGAAAAAAACATAGGCACATTGCATTTCTGCTCTCCCACTTGCAGTGTTCTGCTGATCTGTTCTTTAGTGTCCAAATGTGGAAACTGTTTTGTTTTTTTGTTTGTTTTTTTAAATTTGAAAATTTTACTTAGGGATGTTATTCATCTTCTAATGATATTAATCCCCAATGGAAAAAGAAGGGATCAAAACACAGTGGGGTCAATAGGTTTCTCCAGTGGCACTGGTTTGGAACAACTGCCTTGAGCCAGCATGCTCTGCTTGGGGCTGTGGTACGTGCATTCTTCTTTTTCTACCTGCTGCTGATTTAATTATTTCTTCTCAAAAGCAGTGTCTGGTCTGATGGAAGGGCAAGATCTTGAAATTTAGAGTAAAGGCAATAAACCTGTGCTCATTTTGGCCTCATAGAGAAAATGAGATGTACAGGTGCACTTACCCTCCTCCTCTAAAAACCCTCCCCAGGATTCCTGTCCTGCTTGAAACTTTCTAGCTGTGTTTTTAGCCTGCATCTAGCTTGTGGTGAGGTCCACTGCACTGAAATTAGGACAAGTGCTATCAGTTTTCTACATGTATAAATGACTCTAACAATGATGATTTGCTTTTCTGACTTAGCCCTCTTCTTCGCAGAATGCCATCTTTGCAAGTGCAGGAGTGAAATATTCCCTCTTGTGCTCTGTGCGAGTACTGGGGTTCTGTTTGGAAAATGGAGCTGCCTGAACAGGTCTGAAGTTCCTTTTAACCAAAGTGACTGGCTTTAAAACTCAAAATCCGACACAAAGAGTTTGCTGGACAGTCCATCAGCAGAGCTCCCAGCACAAAGCCATCTCCAGCTGCATGAAAAGCATGGCATTTCCAAAGGAACGTACGGCAGCCACTCAGCGCGGTGTAATCTTTAAGCAGAATGCTTTTTGTTGTTGAAAGAAGGTTGGTTCAGACATAGTGCATGTCCACCTACCATGTAACCCCTGCCCTGTTCCCAGCACAGCTCGCAGAGGTGGGGCAGCAGCGCCTCGCAGTGCCTTGGCCCGTGCCTGCCTCCTGTGGGGGCAGTAATGCTTCTGGTTCTTCTCAGTTCCAAAGCCACTGTCACCTTCACTTCCACTGGCTGCTACCTGAGACTTACTGGTACTGCTTAAGCAATACTTCCTGTTTTACTGATGGCTATGCATGGACTTTTACTGCATCTCCCCTTCAGATCATGAGTAGATATTAATCATCTATCTTTATACATACTTTTAAAGTCTGAGAAAAACCTACTATCTATTATCTTAAAGAAAAATTAACAACAAACACATACCAAAAACAAACAAACAAAAAAACCCAACTCATCTTCAAAGTACTAAAGATGTTTTTTGGTTACTCTGCATTCAATCTGCTGACCACTAGAATTTGAAAGGCTAATTCTTCTTTAGAATTTTATAAAGTGTCTGAAAGTCTACAGAAGCTTCTTATAGATTCATTGTCAGGTACTGACATGTGGAATGTCTTCTCCAGCAGCTTTTACAGTTTATTACAATTCTACTCCGAGCAGATCCATTAAGTGTCACAGTGTAGTGAGACGGAGCTCGTTCCTGTTGCAGGAAACTGCAATATGTGGTCAGCACAAGTTAAAGAGACTCAGAGGAAAATTAGTTGTTTTGAAGTGAAAAGGAAACATGGAGTGCAGGAAGAGTGGAATACACTGTGTGAAACTCATTTAACCTAGCACAATACCTTACTGTTAAAGGTTGATGCTGAATTCTCAATACAGATTACTTCAGGTAGCAGAAAAGAAAAACCATGTTGATTTATTTTAAACTAAGCAAATGGAGTTTTTTTTTAACTCCTAGATATTTTTTTTTTTTTTTTTTTGAAGGGCTGGTTGTCTAGATATCTTTTTTCCTATGGCTAGGAAGACTGTACTGTATGCTAAATATATTTGCCAACAAGTTGGATTGATAGATGTATAATTCTGGAATACATGTGGACTGACCCTTGAACATGTCTGAAGACCTAAGTAGTTCATTCTGGTTTTCATTTGTGCTTTCCATTTTTTGCTAGACATTTACATACAGGTTCATTTAGATTTTCCTTTGGTTCCTTGTCTTGTTTGTGAGGCTTATTTTCTACCCACTGCCTGCATTACTACTCTTGTGACCTCAGTGCTAAGCAAAGGAGCCAGGGCATCACGTCCTGCAGACCAAGAGGAGCTCTCCCCACTGCTGGCTCTGCTCTTTGGGCACCCCCAGCCCTGGGTCCAGAGCACAGCGCAGGGAAACCCTCTTCTGAAATGGCCTGACTTTTTCTCCCTGCTTTTTCAAGGGACCTCTATAGACACCCCTATGTGTCCAGGAACTTTTGGAGCTGCTGGCAGATTACAGCCACGTTACAGGCTGTAACAGAAGGTTTAGGGTCGCGAAGAGAAGCAGAAAGCAAGGAAATCCAGTCGGGTGTGAAGTTTTAGATACTGCGTTTTGGCTTTACCGAAGCTCTTCTCCCCTAGGTCTGTGAAACTTGGGAGAAGCAGTTGCTGCTGAAGGCCTCCAGAGGGAGATCCTGCACCTCGAAAGCCAGGTGCCTAAGCGCAGCTCATTAATTCCACCCTACATCTCTGAAGGTGTCATGAAGCCGGGTGGGCAGAGATTGTGGAGAGAAGACAACAGAGATGCTCCTGTCCAAGCATCCTCAGGGACCAGCATAAGCAAGGCCAACAGCTGGTTTATGCCAGGATAGAGAGCTGTGATGCTTATCAAGTCCCACTGAATTCTCAGAGGGCAGCGAGACCCTGGCACAGCTGCCCAGGGCAGTGGTGGGTGCTCCATCCCTGGAAGCCAGGCTGCCAGCAGCCTGATCTGATGGGGGACAACCAGCCCGCAGCAGGGCATGGGGTTGGGTGGGCTGTGAGTTCCCTTCCAGCTCAAACCCTTCTGAAACCCATTCTGTGATTAGCAGTAGCTGTATTTTTTGTAGTAGACAGCACTAATGTCCCGTCCTGTTGCTCACAGTCGTCTCAGGAAGTCATGTGTGTCCCTCTGTTTGTCCTTTGGCACTGGGGAGCTGAAGTACCTCCTGGACCTGGCTGAGGGGATTCCCCATTCCCACCTGTGCTACTGGACCCAGCCAGTGAGTGAAGTGAAAAATGGCACTTTTGTCACCTGCTGTCTCTGCTGTCTTGGCACTAAAGGAGCATTAGTGAAAGTCTGTCAGCTGAAAGTGCAGTTATGTCTGCGTGTGTGCTCCAAATGGCTGTGCCTGATGCTCTGCTCCTATCTGGGGCTAAGCTGGCCTTCATTTTTGTTTGAGCATTCTCTGGATATGTTACTCCTGAAGGAAAACACCTGGGTATTTAGCCAGCTTATATTCCTGCCTTCACATCCTGGGTAACTGTCTTGTCTTTCTCTACTTGGTATTGCTGAGGATCCATCTGAAGTACAGCTTTTATGTTTTTCTGTCCAGTTAGGATGGATGTTGAGAAAATGGAGGGAAGAACTTTCAGGGTGCAAGAACATTCACCTTACAGGCAAGAATTGAGAGCTACACTTCATTAACCTGGTGAGAGGAAGCTAGGGGTGCTGCTGGAAATTGGATAAAAGATACATTTAGTGGGAAAGAGAGAATTAATAGTAAAATTACTAAATACAATAAATAAATAGTAAAATTACTAAAAACACATATGGAGCTAAGTGCTCTGTGTAAGTTTATTTGCCCAGGATCTCTAGTTATCAGATGCTGCTACTGGGACGCATCTTTCTTCTGTCTTTATGTTTTGCCTTCCACCAGGTTGTTGCACACCCAGAAATCCCAAACAAAGCAACAGGGCGAAGGTGCTATAATGAGCATGTGAAATAAATCCACTGTGGTCACTGAGCCATGGTAGATCTATGTACATAGTGCCCAAGGAAAACAGGCACAAGCAAGAAGACCTACACACCTTGAAGGTTACAGCATGCCGACAGATTAACTTTTGTTGAATTTTGGACCAATTTCTGTTTGAGATTTCTGTAGAGAAATGCTTAATGTATGTATAACTTTGCAAGTACATCAGTAAAGTGTTCCCCAGTCATGAGGAGCTGGTGACTTCATGTCACTGCGCTGATTCGATTAAAAATAGCTTTTGTTTGTCTAATAGAACAAGGCAGCATGTAACACTTCACACAGAAATAGAATTTTCAATTATCAAGTCAAAATAGCATAGAAAACCTGCTAAATTCACACACACAATAAAGAACATGAAGTTTGGTATATTATTCTAACATCGTGGTTGAAAATAGAAAACGTTTTAAGAAATTCCTCTGCAGGAAAAGTATTATTTTTTTCAACGTTCTTACCACAGCACATATCTGATATGAACATTCTCCAAAAAATCGCAGCTCTGATCTCATAGTGGGTATACAAAACCTCAAAACAGAACTTTTCCAATCCCTGCAGAGGTTGGACGTGTCAAGCGAATTGTGTTCTTCATGAGCTGTTCTGTTCCTTCCTTCTCACATCCTTCCTTACCTGTACTTTTACTTGGCACTCCCCATCTCTGTGTCAGACAGGTGGCAGCTGGGTTTGGCTTCGTGTACCACAGAATAGTTAGGAAGCTGCGGCTCCTCGCTTTGATACTCGTTTTTATTCTGAGCTTTTGATCCCTTACTCATGCTGACAGTCAAGACTGTTCTGAGTCACACTCTTACAAGATCTTTCTTGAAGATTTTGGTATTACTACAAGATCTGTCACAGTGTGAGATGCAGCGTATCGTTTTCCTGTCTAGAAATGACTTTCCAGAAAGCCGTGCCCCTGATCCTGCATGTACAAACACACATCAGGATGTCAGTGCTTGAGCATCCCCCAGAAACACTATACATATCTCACACGTTAAGCTATTTGTATAAACATATGTTTATGAGTTGCTGAATACCACAGATGCCTGTACTAAGATAATTTTAAGATGATCAAATACATAATTTAACGTAATCTGGCTTTGGTTTAATAAGATGAAGGCAAATAGATGAAGAAGGTTCATTTGTTCGTGAGCTCTTGGAAACTGACCCCAGCAGGTACGAATCGATTCAGTGTGGTGTCTTCCCCTATATTTTATGGGGTGGAAAGAGAAATGAAGTACAGTAGAAGAGGACTGAAGCACATTGGGGAATGTCTGCAGCTGGCAGCATTGTTCCTTGGGAGCATTCAGAGATATGTTTCATTGCTTAGGGAAAGATGAACTGCAGTCCTTCTCTTTGCTGCTGAACAGAGGCTCAGAATGCACCACGATAGCCTGGAGGCAAGTTGAAGAAGGGCAGACCTGCAAAGTACAATTAAGAATGTGATTTTTGTTATCAAAGGATGGAGAAAGCACTGGATGTCTTTAATTAAAAAATACGCAGTATTCCTGCCTTGAAAAATGGTCTACATCCACTAAGTATTTATTTAGCAGCTTTTACCTGTAACTGAGTCAGTTATGGCAATGATCACAGAATCACAGAATTGCAGAGGTTGGAAGGGACCTCTAGAGAAGTCCAACCCCCTGCCAAAGCAGCTCCCAGCGTGGTTATTCCTCCCTAGGTGCAAGACTACACCTGCTCTTGTTAAACCTCATCTGGTTCCTCTCTGCCCAGCTCTCCATCCTGTCCAGGTCTCTCTGAATGTCAGCACAGCCTTCTGGCATGTCAGCCATTCCTTCCAGCTTTGTATCACCATGGTCTTTAAAGAAACAAAGATATCTTCCTTTCAGAGTCAATGAAGCTTTGACTTTACCTGCTGGAGAAAGGGAGATATTTCAATCTGCTGGAAACAGTTTGGATTCTTTTTGGAAACCCTACAGCGTCCTTTAAAGGCCCAAGTTTCCACCCTGTGATTGTTCCTTACATGTCCTCTCCAGCTCTCAGATCTTTATGTTCAGGAGGAGGTGGGGCTCAAGTACAGCAAATTCAGGGGCTGCTTTACTGAAGCTGTTAGGTACAAAGAGAGCACGAAAAATAGGCTGAATTGCATGGGTAAAAAACAGAAGTTTATCACCACCTTAGTCCAAGTCAGGCAATCACAGAATACATGATACATTCATGAAAATAGCCTTTAATTGGTCACTGAATCCTATACCTGTTACATTGTAGACAAATCGGCATAAACTATCTAAAGGTACAAGACTAAAAAACTCAAAGTGTTTTAAGAAAATATTGGGACATGATTCTAGATCTGCTGTGAACAAATGGAGCCCATACCTTCCTGGAGAGGACTGCAGCCTGCCGTGCCTTGCTCATGCCAGAGGCGGCAATGAATCGAGCTGAGGGCTGACAGCTCTGGACAGTTTATCTCCCAGTAGGGAGTGGTATAGTGTTTGGGCTTGATATTTCTAATTAATAGATTGCTGAGTTTAATCTTATAGGGACAAGCAGATGTTGTAGAATTTTTCTTTGTTTGTTTTGAAACATCATTGGTCTGATTTGTTTATACTATTCCACAGAATATTTTGGTTTTACTATTCCACAGAGGAAAATCGAAGATGTTAAATCCAATATTGAATTCCTTGTCCTTGATCTAAATACATGTAGTTTTCTGTTACTTCATAAGAAAACAGAAAACTGAAACTCGTTCTTGTGTCCATGAGTCTCCATTGACTGTTTCACCTTTTGCTGGCTACCCTGCAGTACTTCCTGCCATGAATGATACAAGCCAAGCATCACAGCTGAGTGAAAAAGAGGAAAGTGAGAAGAGTGGAACCTATGAATAGGAAACTAAGATGCAGTGGCCTGAATGTGTAAGCTTCAATTAGTGAAACCTCAGCCAGTGACCTGGAGCTCATCCTGACAAACTTCACATGGGGAACGCGGGGCTCCTCAGCGGCCGTGAGCAGTGCTGCACTGCAGGGTGCTGATGTTTTGCTCATAAGGAGCAATGTCCTGAGCTTTGGTGAGCGGGGCACCCTGCTGCAGAGGATGATGGAGCTGGATTTGGCACGCTGCTTCCAGCACCAAGCAGCTGCGGCAGGCGGGGCTGTGCAAACGCTGGGCTGCTCAGCAGCCTCCATCCCCATGCTTTGCACTTACCTGCATGAGGACGTACCTCGAGCAGCTCTTCTGAAACTCCTTCCCTGACCTCAGTCCCAGAAATGGTATGATGAACACAGTACTTTGTCCTCTGGGTGCAGTTTACAAATGGAAGCAAACAAATGGTAATCCACCCATCCAGCATGGACAATAAAAATACATAAGGGCTGATGCACTGATTCAGGCCAGAGGTCCCTCTGGTTCATCAGCCTCTGCCTGACTCTGGCCGAAGCAAGATGCTTGGGTTGCAGCGAGGAAGCTGACTTGGGTTCTTCCCTTTTCACCTCCTGTCCTTACTGGTGTGCAGCTGAGCTGCCCAGAGGAGGTCCCTTTGTGTTTCATAGCATCAGAACTGGTTTTCCTCCACGACTCTCATTGCTTTCTGGACTTGTACATATTTTTACTATTGAAAACAGCCTGTGGAAGAATTCCACAACATTTTACCTTGGAAGCTTGCTTAGTTTCTATTTTTTTCCTCAACTTTATTAGCTTTGTTTTCCTCATTGGAAGCCTGATGTTTGTATTATTCTCAGAACCTCAGGGAGTTAATATGTCAAAGAGTTATGGGGTTCGATTTAAATTTGGTAGAGAAGGACTGAGGAGCTTAACAAGCAAATAAATATTAGGGAAGGTGTAAACAATAAAAAAGCATACAAATCTTGTGCAGTAGCAAGAAAGGGAATAGTGGGAGAAATCGGGGGAGAAATTTGCTGTGGCTGGGAAGGAAAATGTGTTGTAACATTGCAGTGTATTTCCATCAGAAACATGCAGTAAGAGGCAATATGGATGTGTCCAGAACACTTCTAGAAGTGAGTGGAGATCACCCTGCACTGGCATTGAGCAGCCACCAGATGCTTTCTGTCTTTGCAGTGAGGCGTTTGCTTTCCTCCGCACTTGGGAACCGAGCTGTTTATCTCACGGCCACATCCCTGCTCTCATGCTTTGGCATCTGACAGAACTCAGATTTTGCTCCATAGATCATATGACATTTTTGTCATTAGACGTTAGAGGAGGAAGTTATACGTCCAGGTATCTGCTTGTCTTGTTTTATCTCACGGCATCCAATAAAGGCACAGCTAGGGTAGGAAACAGGAGTAACATTTTCCAGTCGGGAGCTGCAGAGCATTAGCAGAATTGCATCGCAGGCAGGCAGCTGTCTTTCCCTGTGTCCCCTAGTCCTCCTCCCGAGCCCTGGGCACGCGTGGCAGCGGTGTGGAAGTCACCCTGTGAGGGCTGCCTCTCCCTCCCTGCAGGATTTTGCACCTCCTCCACACACCCCGTAATGCACAGAGTAAGGAGGGAGGGCAGTCGGGATCTGCGTCTGCACGGATGTGCTGCTCCTTGAAGCTGGGAAGCAGAAAGGCACCCAGAATTTCTGGAGCTCGGATGCCCAGACTGGAAATCTGAATAAGTTGATAAAAATAAACAGGGCAGGGAGAACTCAGTGCATTAGGTCTAATCCCAACGATAGCGTGGCATGGCCTCGTTTAATGCTGGGATCTGGCAGGGGTAGCCGATAAGGAGTGAGTGGTGACAGATGCCAGTTGGCACCACAGAAGGAAGCTTGGTTTTATAGCCCACACTGGGAGATAATAATGGATACAAAAGAGGACACGCAGACCAAATTGTGTGCTCTGATGGAAAAGCTTCTTAAAAGTCAGTCTCGCCGAAGGGAAGCGGGGGTTTTGTGTGCCGCAGGGTAGTGACCGTGCTGAGCGAAACACACGCACCACTGCCGAGATGGTGGCCAGACACTTTGTTGAAGGTTCCTTCATGCCTCCTCTTCTTTAAGAACACTTCAACAAAACAGACCTGGAAAGAAGGAGCACGAGCTTGCTTAACTTCCACACGCATCACTTTATCAGTCCATGGGAAAGACAAGTTGAGTGATGTATGTGTTCTGAGAACAAATAACTGGGAGAAATTAAGTGTCAGTTTGTGTCAGGGTTTTTATTTCTGCATTATTAGAGTAAACAGGGAAAATTCTTCAATTCAAAGTCTTTTTTATTCACCTTTCAGGGAATGAGGCAGATAGCTTTGTTCCAGCTGCTGGGCACATCCCATCCTTTGCACACTCTGGTGCAAGGTGGGCACAGGTCCTTTGTGGAGCTTGCTGGGAGATGCTGATAGTGAGGTGTGGGGCACAGCTCACGTGAGATTCATTGCTACAGCATATTGCTAAGAGAAATCCATTATTAGGATTGCCATAGATATAAAAGCATATATATATGTAAATGAATTGCTGTGAGGTGTTGGGCAAATTGTTTCATCCTCTCACAATGGTTCAAAATGAGGATGATTATACTTACTCTGTTGAGTAAACTAATTAGAGGTCTAAACATAGAAAGCACAGTATGTTCCGAATGTGATTAAGACAGATAACAGGGAAGGAAAATAAATGGGAATCTCAGTGCTCACTCTGATGGTGGGGATGCTGGAATGCCTGTGCAGCATCTAGGGGTGGTGTGAGATGAGGAGGACTCCGGGCTCCATGACTGCTCTCTTTCTCCTTCACCAGCACAGGTTTGTCTATCAGTGGTTGTTGAGGTGTAGGAATTCCTACCTAAGTAGGAATGGTGTCTTCTTCATTCTGTCTGCTTGTAACTCTGGGATAAGTTGAACATCTTCATCTTTTGATCTGCTGTTCTTCAGTGGACACACATGCTGCTGTGAAGATGCAATTTATCACTGATGCCAAAAATAAGATGTGAGGGGGATATTTGATAGGTTTTACATCAATGATAAGTGTAGGGATGGCATGTAGGAATGAAATTTAGAATGAATTTCATAGTTTGGTCTTTGAATAGCCCTCCAAATACTACGCAGTACCACTACAGTCCATGTTAAATGAATATGTTTGCACCTAACTCCTATCTGCACCTGACACTAATCACGTTTCCAGCAGGAACACTTCAGTGCACTTCTGCTTCTGAAGACTTGAGTACAGCCCAATGAGGCCTTGTAGCAGAGCTCAAATAGAAGAGCAGAGATTAAAAGGAATCCTAAACCTTCTCCAATTTCAAGCTTTAATGCAATACCCTCCATGTTGTTCTTTGTTTCATTGCTCCAGACTGAGACAGATTTAATCAAAGGCTATTATTTGTTTCTGTGTGCAGTGAGCAGCATACTGATCTCAAAAACTCCAGAAAGAACAGTAGCTTCAGATCCTGTTGGTTTAACTCTGACGATGCATTTTTTTAATTCCTTTTCCAAAACCTAAATGCAAGGTTTTGTAATTAATGGTACTTTTTATTCTAATTCATGTAATTTGCTTAAAATCGATGTCATGTCACCTAATGAAAACCTGGAGGTAAGGTCTTAACTTGGAAGTCATTACTAGTGCATCTATATTGGAGCTTCTTTCAGAAAAGTGCTGGTGATGTGTATCTGGCTCATGCAGTTAAAATTCCTTTCTGTTTTCTGTCATTTCAGTGAGGTGGACAGGAGATTTGTTTTCAGAGGGTTCTTGGTTGCTGAAATCCCTTTCTTTTTGTTTTTTGTTTTCTGTTTTACTAAAGGCATGCAATAATCCCCCTACAATGCATTGCCTGTCATGTTCAATTGCTTAATTAAGTTACTGTAGTGAACTCATTAGGACTATAACAGTTTAAATCTATTATCCATAGCCAGCCAAACATTAGAAATAAAATGTTAATGCCTTATTCTGGAGTCTGGATTCTGCCTTTCTGCTAGAGGGCAGAAATTATAAACTGGCAGTGAAAATATTGGCTCCTTCCTAAAGCCCAGGGCCAGCGTCCTCCCAGAGACTGCCCTTGCTTAAGTGTTTAATAGTAACTGATTAAAAATAAACAAAGAAATAGCAAACAGTTCAGCAATAAACTGCACATTGTGGTGCATATCAACAGAATGTTGGTGGTGAAGGTCTGCCTGTCCCAGCACCTGACCACTCTTTCTGAGAAGTTTTTCCTAACGTCCAGCCTGAACCTCCTCTGGCACAACTGGAGGCCATTCCCTCTCGTCCTATTGCAAGTTACACAGGAGAAGAGGACAACCCGCACCTTGCCACAGCATCTCTTCAGGTAGTTGTGTGAAGCAACAAGGTCTCCCTTGAACCTCCTCTTCTCCAGACTAAACAATCTCAGTTCCCTCTACCACTCTCCCTAAGATTTGTGCTCCAGACCCCTCACAGCTTTGCTGCCCTTCTCTGAACACGCTCCAGGTCCTCAATGCTTTCTTGTAGTGAGGGGACAAAAACTGAAGCCGGTACTCGAGATGTGTCCCCATCAGAGCTGAGTACAGAGGGATGATCACTTCCCCGCTCCTGCTGGAAACACTGTTTCTGATAAAGCCAGGATACCATCAGTCTTCTTGGCTACCTGGGCACACCACTGCCTCATGTTCAGCTGAGCGTCCACCAACACCCTCAGCTCCATTCCCTCCACACAGTCCTCCAGCCACTCTGCCCCAAGCCTGCAGTGTTGCCTGGGGTTGTTGTGGCCAAAGTGCAGGACACAGCACTTGATCTGTTTGGACTTCATCCCATTGGCCTCAGCCTGGTGATCCAGCCTGTCCAGATCCCTCTGTAGGGCCTTCCTACCCCCAGGCAGATCAACATTTCCTCCCAGCTCGGTGTCATCTGCAGACTGACTGAGGGTGCACTCAATGCCCCTGTCCATGTCATCAGTGAAGATACTAAACAGGACAGGCCCCCAGTGCTGATCACCTGGGAGCACTTCTCATGACAGGTCTCCGTCTGGATTCAAGTCCACTCACCACCACTCTCTGGGCCCAGCCCTCCGGCCAGTTCTTTACCCATCAAGGGTGTACCTGTCCAAGCCACGGGCTGACAGCTCCTCCAGAACAATACTTCAGGAGACAGTGTCAAAGGCTTTTCTGAACTCCTGGTACACTATGTCAGCAGCCCTTCCCTCATCCACTAAGCAGGTCACTAGACCACAGAAGGAGATCAGGTTGGTCAGGCAGGAGCTGCCTTTCATGAACCCATGCTGACTGGGCCTGATCCCCAGCTCGTCCTGCCCGTGATGTGTGATCTCACTCAATAACATCTGTTCCATAACCTTCCCTGGCACCAAGGTTAGGCTGACAGGCCTGGAGTTCCCCAGATCCAATTCATGACCCTTCTTTTAGATTGGAGTAATACTGGCAAGTATTCCAGTCCCTGAAGACCTCTCCCAATTTCCAGGAATGCTGAGTTGTAGTTTTTCTGGCTGACTGCACCAAGAATCAAGTACTTTACCTCTTCGTGGTCACTCTGCCCAAGACAGCTCAACTACACCTGCAACCAGTCCTTCTCTGTTTGTGAACAGCACATCTAGGGGGCACCTCCCCTGGTAGGCACTCTTACCATCTGCGTCAGGGAGTTATTGTCCACACACTCTAGAAACCTCCTAGACTGCTTCTTCCACATCATATTATATTTCCAGTATATACCAGGGAATTTGAAGTCCTCCACGAGAACAAGGGCTAGTGATCACACATCCGCCAGGTGTTCGTACAGTGCTTCATGCTGGTTAGTTGGTCTATAACAGACTCCCACTAGGATGTCAGCTTTATTGGCCCTCCCCCTGGGCCTTACTCATAGAGACTCAGTTTTATCACTCCCAGTCCTGAGGTCAGCAGCATCAAAACACTCTCTAGCATAGTGAGCCATGCCACTGCCTCTCCTTCCTTGCCTGTCTCTTCTCAAGAACTCATAGCCATCTGTCACAGCATACATAGCCATCCTTAGCAGCACTCATGTCCTAGTATGGCTCACTGCTGCTTGGAAATGACTGCTGTGTTCACAGAAAGAAAAATGTATATTATTTTAAAACTTGATTAGTAGCTTTTTAAGTATTAACCTCTGTTAACATGATCAGTTTCGGACTGAGCACCCATTTTCTCCACCCCACGCACACATTTGTCCCTGCAGCTTCTACAAAAAACATGGAGGAGATCCCCCAGGGAATACACCTGGAGCATTCATATTTTGTTGATTATCAGTCCTTAAATGCTGGCCAAGTAGCAGCGGTCAGCAAGGAGAAGGCAATGAAAGATGCAGTAAGGATACAAGCAGAGGAGGTTTAGATGATGAAAGCCACTTTCTCAGGAAGAAGCAGAGAAATGCAGTGACAGAGCAGCCAGGCAGCTCCTATCAGGAAGCTGCTCACTGCTCCTGCAAGCTTGGTAGGAGTAGCTCCACCACACAGGCTATACAGCTGAGGCTTACATCATGGTTTGCCTGCCACACAGGCAGGTGGGGCATTTGAGTATCTGTGGTGGAAAGGACTTTGCCTTTGCATCATATGACTCTAGGGTGAGAAATGTCTGCTGTTGTACATTTGGGAGAGCATAGGATCACTCCACGGAGAGATGGTCAAGCATTGCCAGGGGCTGCCCAGGATGGTGGTGGAGTCCATATCCCTCAAGGTGTTCAAGAGACATGTGGATATAGGTTGATAGTTGGACTCAATTATCTTGAAGGTCTTTTTTAACGCAGGTGATTGTATGATTCTCCTTCTGAGACAGAAGCCAGATACAGCCAAGGAAACAGATCCTCCAATTTGCTGTGCAAAGAGAACTATGGTTAACAACTGTGCTGTAAGCAAGGAAACATTGTATCTGATTTTATTAGTGATAATTGCACGAAGGCTGTATTCCAACATGACTAGTTTAAACTGTATTTCAATAATATTTTCCAGTCCCAATATGATGAGTTTCTGATGCAATTGGTTGTTTTGTTTTGGCCATCTGCCTGCTCCCTGGGTAAGGCCGCTCTGAGACGTGAGCACCACCTCCCTGCCCCCAGTACTGCAGCTGAGGTGCGTTCTGCCTTCACAGAACCTTTCCAGCTTTTAGAAATATGTCGTGTTCTCTGAAAAATGAAAAGTTCTTTCCCTCGTGATTGTAAGTGCTATGGAAAATCAGAAATTGAGGTTTCGGAAGATAAACAGTCTGGATTCTGTGGAATGTTTGAATTCTTCAACATCTCAGCGGTCCAATTAAACCATTTTCTTTATGAAGACTCAGCTTCATGAAAAACTGAATATACTAATAAAAATGTGAGTCATCGTGCCTTTCTTACTGAGTCTTTTTATCTTTCTGTGTCCGAGGCAACAATAAACATGATTTATATGCACTATGTTTAATTTCCTGTGGTGTTCTGATCTTGCACTGGTGCAGGGGAAAAGTCAATGAAGATGGATGGTGAACAGAATGCAGACTTGAAGGCAGGCAGTAAATGTGACCAGAAATGGGAGGAGATCATATTGCAGAGATAAGTAACACTTTCCCATCCCCAAAGCTGATGCTATTTAGGGTGTATTAAAAGAAAAGGTATAATGCGACTGGTAAGGCAGAAAGATGCCTGTACCCACAAAAAAATACCAATTTAAATCCTCTTGTGAGAATGAATCATAATGCAGTGCATAACACCGTATTGTTCACTCCACAGCACTGCCAAACAGGGCCACATTTCTGTAAGGATGTTCACATAATGGTTTTCTGTAAAGGTCGGATGACCTAATCAATACCGGTCCTAACTGCTGTAGCAACTCTTCCCACTGAACTGCGTTGCCCATGTGCCACATAGGGTACCATAGGAACTTTCTGTTTCCCCATGTGCCATGGGAATGGCGCAGAGCTGCATTGGGGACAGTCGTGTTGGGTATTGGGGAAAGGTTCTTGGGTATTAGGGAAAGGTTCTTCACCAGAGGGTGGTGGGCATGGACGGGCTCTGTAGGGCAGTGGGCACAGCCCCAGGTTGCAGAGTTCAAGGAGTGTTTGGACAATATTCTCAGACATGGGGTTTGAATTCTGGGTCTGGGGCCAGGAGTTGGACTCGATGACCACTGTGAGTCTTCCAAACTGGGAAATTCCATGATTCTATGATTCCATGACTCTGTTTCCTATGTCATGTGGGTGGGGCATCGCAGCTACCTGTACATGTGCCTTAGGTTACGTGGGGTCATAATTTGCCAAAAATTAATTCAATCTTCTAAAGCCTACAGCACATTTTCCTAGTGGAAAATTACTACAGGATATTTTCTGGTTCCTTCATTTCAGATACATTTGTTGGGACTTTCTGTTTTGGGACAACAGTGAAATTGGCTCTGGAAGGCCCTTGCTTTCTTTTATTGGCTTTGACAGTATTCTCCATACAATTGTGTTCCAGTTCCTGTTGAAGTGCTGCTATTTAACTGCACATTTATCTTTCTATTCGGGACAATGAAGTCTCCAGCTTCTGACAGCACCATGACCTTCCTGCCTCGCTGTGGACCCCAGAGACAACCCTGAGGCACAAAGAGGCTCCACTGGCTGCCCCTGGGAACTGGAGTGAAGAAAGATGCCAGAAGGGTTGCCTGAAATGGCAATCAGCGCAGGGGGCTGCTACTAGGGAAGCATTTCAGTGTGAAAGTGCCAAGCCATACTGACTTTGTTCCTCATAAGGTTACTTACCATGGCTCAAGAAGCCAAGAGCATTGACTTAAAACCATATTAGTCACAGGCAGAGGAAATTTCAAGGCAAAGGAACAGCACTTCTGGAAATGTTGTACAGTTGGATAGAAAAAGCCTCAAAGAGGAAGGAAACCAGCATCTCTTTCCAGAGACAAGCTGTTTGCTGGGCAGCTGCAGCCACTGGAGGGGAATATCCCGAGAAGCCCAACTTTGTCTCTGTAAGTTGTTTTTGGAATAAGAAAAAGGGCACATTCTAAGGCAACAATAGTCTTTGTGAGAAGATGCTGCTTTCTGTCTCTTTTTGCGGTCTTAATTGTAAATTATACTACTTTTTTGCAGTCCTACAGTTAGAGACAGGCATTTTGGGTTCTGTTCTTCTCCCTCCTCCCTTCCCAATGAATATAGAGATCCTTAACCTACTTTTAGTTATTGTACAGCTCGGAGCCTGTGCCTGCTCCTTCAAAGGACAACTGGAAGGCTGCCACTGACTTCAAAAACAGCATGGGCAGGCTTCTTGTTAGTTAACATTTGTAAAGTGCTTGGAGGTACTTAGGCAACAGATGTTACATAAATGTGATTAATTTTATAACTTTGCTACCATGCCTGCAATGCTGCATTGTAACTTTGTCAGCAGGCGTATTAACTCATGGCTGAAGTGCTGTCTGCAGGATCGAGGTTTAGTTAAGCACAGATAAACGATCTTACCAAATTCAGTGCATCTGCATAAATAAAACTTCTACCTCAGTCCCTTAGAATAAGGAAACCACTTGTGTGTGTGTGTGTTTCTGTTTGTATGAAAACTCTTACAAGTACTTCTTAACACAAGATCTTTATGTCTGGTACAGCAATAAAACATGTACTTTTGAGCAATGTGGGCCATGGTAATACTTCAGTGGAACTTCTTATGTGCAAATTAATAAAAACTGATTCATCATTTTAGAGTATTTAGGCAGATATTTCAAAATTGATGGACATTTTTAAAGAATTTTTGACATGAATCTTTTAATCAACTTGGTATTTCTGAAAACTACTAGCTTGAGGTCATTGCAGGCTAAGATTTGAAAGAGATCTCCATATCTTTTGGGCAGATAATGAGTGAATACAAGTGAATGCAGCCACTTAATGAGACATAATGGCAGTTGGTGTGAATGCTGGAAGGCAGAGGCAATAGGCTCAATGGAGCTGGAGCCTCGTGGCAATGCACTGTGCAATGAAATCCAGTGGCTGGGAGTGACAAGTGCAAATCCCATTCTGGGCAGACACGTCACCTATGTAATATGTGCTTCATGTTGTATGAGCAGAGCCACACTTCACTATGAAAGATAGCAGATGTGTTAACAGACTGATGTAAGAATGTCCCACAAACTGTTGACTTGTTTCCAAAAAATCAGAATGGAAGATAAAACCCAGCAGACAAAACTCTTTTCATAAGTTTTCTCATAAGATGTACATTTCCCCTTTTGTGACACAGTCCTGCAATGTTTTCATCTACATTCCATCAACATATGTGCTGCTTTGAACCTAGAATGAATATTTTAGATCATCTTGAGTGAGATCACACGTCATGGGTGGGACGAGCTGGGGATCAGGCCCAGTCAGCATGGGTTCATGAAAGGCAGCTCCTGCCTGACCAACCTGATCTCCTTCTATGGTCTAGTGACCTGCTTAGTGGATGAGGGAAGGGCTGTTGACATATTGTACTGGTAGTTCAGAAAAGCCTTTGACACTGTCTCCTGAAGTATTGTTCTGGAGGAGCTGTCAGCCCGTGGCTTGGACAGGTACACCCTTGCTGGGTAAAGAACTGGCTGGAGGGCTGGGCCCAGAGAGTGGTGGTGAGTGGACTTGAATCCAGACAGAGACCTGTCATGAGAAGTGCTCCCAGGTGATCAGCACTGGGGGCCTGTCCTGTTCAGTATCTTCACTGATGACGTGGACGAGGGCATTGAGTGCACCCTCAGTCAGTCTGCAGATGACACCGAGCTGGGAGGAAATGTTGATCTGCCTGGGGGTAGGAATACTTTGTAGAGGGATTTAGAGGCCCTGGAGCATGTCCAGAGAAGGGCAGCAAAGCTGTGAGGGGTCTGGAGCACAAATCTTAGGGAGAGTGGTAGAGGGAACTGAGATATTGTTTAGTCTGGAGAAGAGGAGGTTCAAGGGAGACCTTGTCGCTCCCTACAACTACCTGAAGAGATGTTGTGGCAAGGTGCGGGTTGTCCTCTTCTCCTGTGTAACTTGCAATAGGACGAGAGGGAATGGCCTCCAGTTGTGCAAGAGGAGATTCAGGCTGGATGTTAGGAAAAACTTCTCAGAAAGAGTGGTCAGGTGCTGGGATGGACTGCCCAGGGAGGTTGTGGAGTCACCATCCCTGGATGTGTTCAAGAAACATTTAGATGTTGTACTGAGGACATGGTTTAGTGAGAAATACTGGTGGGAGATGGACAGTTGGACTGGATGATCTTGAAGGTCTTTTCCAACCTCGGTCATTCCATGATTCTGTGACATAAAACAAATACATTCTATGTTATTTTTCACTGAAATTCATTATTTCCCTCGTTTAGGAAGCAGTACTAAATTTTGAAATCATTGGATGTTCATTTAGTTCTGCTGAAGAATCTGATTTTCATGAGTTCCAAGTTCAACAGCAGTACAAACAAGTACCTTTTCTGTATAGGGCTTCTCAGTAGCAGCAGTCCTAACTCAGAGCTGGATGCTTCCTCATTCACTCCATGGCTTCCTTGTCTTTTTACCTGACATTAAGGCTAACTTATAATGCAGGTCAGGAAAAATAGCCAGATATGCGTGGCTTTTTTTTACTAAGTGGTATTTTACTAAGCAGTATTACATTATTGGCCATGAAGAGCTTACCATTCTGGGCCAAACATCAGCACCACTATTCATGTTTGAACACTGCCTACATATGTCAGAACAGTGGTAGAACCGGTCAAAAATATTTTATTTTGCAAGTCAGAACCTCAAAATGTCAAAACCTCAGAGGCCCAATTGTCATGATATTGTTGGGCCTCTGACCAATCACAGCAGAAAACACATTGCACGAATAAGGTTTTTGCAGCTGAGACCTTCTCCTGTCCAGCTGTGTTCCCCAAGACAGAATCAGACATGAAAGGAGCACACTGGCAGCTTCTGGGAAAGCTGCTGTCTGTGCTAGAACTGGTCCAAGTTATCACTGAATGCATGCCAGCTGATGTTACAGCAGTGTCACTCAATGTCTGTCTCAATAGGGCTTCACAGTAGATATTTGATCACCCAAGATGGTTATATCCCAGCGTTATGTAAGTTTAGAACAAATTTATCTACAGAACTGATTTAGACCCACTCTGAATGTTACAACTTCCAAATTCTTATTGTTGTGAAGATGTAATGCGGGACTTAATCCACAAACATAACCTTGTTTTCTATGGAAGTCAAGGAAAATGGTTGTACAGCTTCATCCTCAACATGTTCAAAGGTGAGATTTAGCAGCTGGTCATTTAGGAAAGCACGTACTAGGAAACAGCACTCAGAGAAAGAGTAAAAATATAAGAACTCAGAGGCATTATCTTTTATTCTATGGCAAACAGCTTTTAAGATTCTGACCTGTGCTTCACAAACTGATAAGCTACTATCTTGCCATTCAGGGGAAAGTGTTGTGTACAAAGAGCAGTGAATACTGCTCTGACAAACTCATGAAGAACTATTTTGCCTGAAACTTTTCATCTTTCTTCATTTTAAGAAGAAAAACTTGATAGAATCAGAATGGACTTGCATTTTTTAATTTTTGGTCTTTTTTAAGTATTCTTTAAAATGTTTTGATTATTTTGTCCAATTCTTTCTAGCAACTTTTCTTATTTTTTGTACAACAAGGTTTATTGCTAAAAGCAATTTCTACCAGATTAATTACTTGTAGTGCTTTCTGCTCAGGACAATATGTCATAACTACAGCAGCAGCATAAGGAGGAGCCACTTAGCTGCAAGGCAAAAACCTTCTACTACACATTTTACCACACATTCTTGTTTAGTAAATACTGGAATAAAATCACCTTCTACTATAGTTGTATCAGAAGACGTTAAAAGACATCAGAGTGGCATGATGCATGCCTTGGAGTCTGTGGAGAGTAGGTCTTACCTGCCTGGAGGGATGGAGTTGGTCATTGGCTTATGACAGGTTGTGATTTATGTCAGGCAGCACTGGAGACTCTTGGTTTGGTTTTAATCACACTTTTCTATTTGACTTGTACTTACTTACAAACAAAAAATTGATAAGCTACTCCAAATGAAAGCTTGTCATTTTCTTTTTAAGAGCAGTAGAGCTCAGCAGTGGATTCCCTGGGTTGTCTGACCGGTTTGAACATGGCTTAAAACACACTGAATGGCTGAAATGGCTTGAAATGCACATTTATTTAATACCAGCAAGAAAATCATACAGCTTTGCTCATTTCATCTCCATTCTTTCTGCTAACAAAACAAGAACATTGCCAAA
Source organism: Callipepla californica brunnescens (assembly GCA_023055505.1). Classification (NCBI taxonomy): domain Eukaryota; kingdom Metazoa; phylum Chordata; class Aves; order Galliformes; family Odontophoridae; genus Callipepla; species Callipepla californica. The sequence continues at coordinate 10,478,471 of JALIRH010000007.1, forward strand.
AGAAAAAAAAATCCCATAGTGCAGAGCAGCACGAGTCAGCACAGGATTCTGGGCAGCCAATGCTAAGTAGCTAATTCAGAATAATGCAGGGATGTACGAGCAGGCTAATTAAGGAAAACACCTTAAACACACTCATCAAAGTGCTAGCAAATTGTTGCGTTTAAAGCAAATTACTTCCACAGATATAACATTCTTCTGCCGACAAAATCATGCTCCACTTTATTGCCATTTTCAATTTTTTTCATTTAAATTTTTACAAAATATGTTAATAGCAAGGAGCAGTTTGTAGCTGTAGGGGCAAATATCAATTAACTCAGCGAGTGGATTTTTTTAAATAAAAGCCTTAGTAGAATCAAGCCGTTGAATAAGCTGGGTGATTTTGCAGTTGCCTTCTCCTGTTCCCCCTGGTTGCCTTTAAACTGTGCAATTAATAACTGGCAGTGCTGGGGAGGGTGATGAGGCAGCAAAATCTTCCTTTGCCCCATTCTTGTCATGTTGGCACACCCTTCTTTTTCCTCTCTGGGATTACTTTAGTGCAGTGGCATTGAGGGAAGTAAACAAGATGGGGATGATTTAACTCACTGAAAGCAGCAGCAGCACCCACCAGGTGCTCTCTAAATGCAGCTCCCAGTGCAGAGCCATCGATGGGAATGTGACTTTAAATTCTGAGTTAAACACATGAGAGGAAGCATGCTTTTCAAATTCAAGGGCATGGTGGGTACTGAAGTAACCAAAGTGATTTTTATTGATGAAGCTAAACTAATGAGACTCAAAAAAAAAAACAGCCCAAACATTTCCAATGGGAGGGACAGGGGCAAACAATGTTACAGTGCTTATATATCAACTTGATTAATTTGTGAAAGGAAATACCTAAGGTGGTTGTCAGAGGAGGCCTGGCTTTGCTTAGGTTCTCCAGTGTTCCTCTTGTACTCTCTTCTTCCAATTTCCCATCTCAAAGCAGATTCAACTCCGACATGAACAGAGGTCGAGCCCAACCTGCTCAGTGTCACACTCAGTGTAACTCACTGCTTTCTGGAAATCTACAATCATAGGAAAGAAATAAAATGAGGAAATAAACATCAGTTCAAACTTCTGCCTTGCATTTGCAGTGTCCCACCCTAGCAACCTTCCAGGCTGCACGGTTTTTGTTGCTTATCCCAAACAGCCACTCCCCAGCTCCTTTACCCAGGTTTTGGTTACACAGTGAGTCAACAGGCTTAAGAGTCAGCATAAAATATTACATGCTTTTACTACATGTATTACCAGACTTGTTTCACGCTGAGTGCTGAAATCCATGCTTGCATAAGTTTTCTTGGCACTACAAGACTGACTCCGTCAATATTAGTAAAGTGCTATGCACTTACTGGGTAAGAAAAGATGTATACCTGCAATTAGTAGTAATTGCTATTGTTTATCTTTAAGCGCTAACCAGCATTAAATCTGAACCCCTGAGTAATCTTCTTTTCAATGCAGATGTTATTTCAGAACACTGATAAGAAGACAAAACGTAATACTAGTAATACTAAGGACAGTTGTCTTACAGTAGAGTCACAAGTACGTAATTAGATCATACATTAAATTAAGAAATCTCAGGTTTAAAATCTGGGAAATACAGTGTAGTCACGTAGTGAACTGGATGGATGAATCAGGATGATGTATGTTCTTCTGCCACACATTTGCTGAGCTGCTCTCTCACCAGTACCTTGACAAGAAACCCAGTTTACTCTGCGAAGCCTCCACTCAGTGTAATGCCTCTCTTGCTGATCCTTCCATGAACTATTCAAATAAGGAAAGACTGTGCTGAGTTTTGTTGTGTTCAAAACTTTGCTTTTGGGAAAACAAACAGCATATCCTATATATTTATCTATAAGCAAAGGCAAGTGTTTATTATTAGTATAATTCAGCTCCTCCCACTTTGATTTGGGAATCATCATCAGTTTAGATCTAGATCTAGATTAGTCTACCTATTACAGAAGAGCAAGTAATAGAAATAACAAAGGTATGACACTTAAATATAGTAATAATGCAATTAAAGTTGTGACGCACACACTTCTTAGTTTCTACCCCTATTCCAGGCATCATGCTCTCCCTTCCACTGCTCTTCTGGGTCCTAAGGGCAGTGGGCTCAAGCTGACATGTCTGTTTGCTAACACAGTCATATACCTTTGTCTTTGTTAATTGGATTACCAATCCAGATCACACCCAAATATATGATATACGGTGTTGTTTTCTATTTCTTTCTTCTCTTTGTTATCCCTGAAGCCAATCTTGTCCAGCCCCAGGCATGCACGATTTTTTAGCGCACTATGATGGAGCTGTTTATAGCTGTGGGACCTCTGGTGCCAGCCTGTGTGCATCTCTTGTCTTCCCATGCCTGCCCTCCTCTACTCTGCATCCCACATCTCTGCTTGTCAATGCCATCCTGGCAGCCCTGCTCCTCACAACATCACCTTCCAAGTGTTATGAACCTCTCTCCATGCTTGTTGCTGCTATCTGCATAAAACAATTGTGGTACCACACATAGATAAACAAAAGTGAAACAAAGGAGAAATAGACACCTGGACAACAAAAGAAACAAGTAGAAGAGCTCTGTGGCCATGACAAGAAAAGCTGAGGCAGGCCTGGCAGTGATGAGGCCGTATGAAAGGGTTTGAAGTTACAGATTTGCCTGCCGCCGTTGCGGTCCCAAGCTCTCCTGTGGCTTCACACAGCTGATAGGGAAAGCTGCCCACTTGGTTGGGCCTGGCAGTGAGTTCCTGCCCACGCTTCTGCCTGCTATCTGAGAACCAGCCCTCTACATCCCTATATTTGATCTCTGGCATGTGGGCAGCCTGACTGCAAGCCCAGATCAGGTTGCACTTGTACACCTGCTTCAGCTGCTCCTGCGCTTATCCTGCTAATTTGCACCATGGCTGCAGCAAAACCAGAAGCTGCTGGAATTTAAGCGTGTCCATCCTTCACTTGCCATCCCCTACTCTTGTGCCTTTCGGACAAGCTTCCCACCCTACTACATTACATGGTGGTATTTCACAGCTCTGTCCGGCCCAAACCACCCCCCTCCGTCATGCAGCTGGTGGGGAGGAAGAGCCCCTTTTTAACAGGGATGTGGGGCCCTGTGACTTCAGCTGGCATACTGAGCATGTTGTGTGGTGCTGCGTGGAGACAGGCTGCTCGCTGCCACCAGTGAGCACAGCACATGTGTGACTGGCTTCATGAAGGCCTGGCCTGACTGGAAAGCCTGAACCAGGTCTCCACGTGCCTGGGTTTCAAGCCCTTGCTACGCAGAGTCTGGCAAAGTGCTCACATTGCCTCGAGCACAGAGCTTTCCGTGATCCTGTCTTTTTCACCAGTCACATTTTCAGAGGGAAAATAGGGAAAAGAGTAGAAGAGAGTGCCACAAAGCGTTACTGAGAGACAGTCGTGTCCAGGTGTCACAACACTTGCCTGGAGCAACCTCCTCAACAAACCATTCCCCAGGGTTAGGAGGATCATGCAAGGACCTGGTAGATCGAGAGAGATCCCTCTCTGTCCTGAATGAGATCCCCAAGGCAGCAAGCGCTGACTGACACCTTTGTTACTGTGTGATGGAAATTTCTGTGCAGCTGGAAGTGATTTCTGGATAGATGGCTACAGGGAGCCCTGCAGTGAGGAAGGATCTTGTCTCACTTAAGGGCTGACTGGCTTTGATCTATGGGAGAAACCAAGTAATGAGCACATGCCCGCTGCTCGCCTGGATGGCTGCAAGGCAGGGGTGGTTTTATATACATAAACTAAGCAATTACATCTCCTACAATTGCCATAGGGATTTTTTTTTTAATTATTTAATAAAACATGTCTCAACAATTGCCACACAAAGGTTAAAATGTTTTCATACATGCAAGAGTATGCATATTGGACTAAGAAAACGAGGCTGCTTTTGTCATGGCCACGTAACTTGTAGCCGAACGTAGTCAGCTCAGATGGAGAGTAATTGTCAGAAGCTGCTGATGGCTTGTGCTAAATTACATCTCTGACCACTGCCTCCAGCCAGGTGTGGGGTGAAGGTCTGCAAACAAAACTATATCTAGCCATTTTTTCTTCAACTAAACTGCCTTGGGTACCTGTGGGCCAATTTCTTCACAGTGAGACTTCTTTAATGGATCTGCTCTTTCAGAGCTCACAGGAGCACAGAGCAGCTTCTCCAGCCCCGCATCAAGAACCAGGCCCAAAATCATGTAACCAGCACCAGTCTGCATAACTCTGAGCACAACCATCTGCTTAAACTTCTTTGTCTTGGTGGGTTCACTTATGCTAACAATATCTGTTTTCATACAGAGTTTGTTTGCCATATGAGGAATGTTTATGGTGAGGGGAGATACTGCAACTTGTACTTTGCTGATAATGATCTGCACAAGCACAGCGTTGGTGAATTAGTCTAAGGAGAGTTGTTACCAAAGTGAAGTTGTGATTTAGCTTTTCAGCTGTGAGCCAGCTTTAGTGGGTGGCATTTGCTAAAGCCACTAGAAGTCTGTACTGTGGGTCTGTTTTATGTGGAGGCTGACCCAAGCAGTGCAGCAGCCAATGCTTTTTGGCAAGAGTTCCTTCAGTTTTTAGAGCTAAATCATGGAAGCTCCTGGGGATAAATCACAAACCATTCACTTCTTCTCCCTCTGCTGTGGCAGATAAGCTGTGCTTATGGGAGGGCTGCTTGGCACATGCCACTCAAAAAGCAGCAGCCAATCAGTCCTCTTCCACACCCATCCTGATGGCCATGGATCAACAGCAGCCAGCAGCCAAGGGAGAAGGCATGTCAGGCAGTGAGTTCGGTCAATGGATAGCGTAATTTGAGTTTAAACTCCTGAGTAATTGAGAACATTTCTCCTTTCACTTACAGAATATGTGTTCAGAAGGCTTTTAAATGCTTTACACGGAGTGAGAGAATGCTCAGGCCATGCTGATTTCTTCTCTTCCCCACTCTGAGATATCTAAGATGTCTCACCAAGTGAGTTGCCCAAGTAGTGAGAAAGTGAAACGGTGACCTGGCAGAGGCTCTAACTATCTGCTTAACCACATTAACGCTGAGTGGCAAATCACTTTCCCTAAGAGTCAGTAAGCCTACAGAAGTGACTTCAACAAAGTGAGAAATAAAAATAACCTTTTCACAGTATGGTCTGCTGCTGCCTTGACACTTTCTAACAGAAAGCTCTGAGGACTGCTGAGATCGTAAGTGAAATGACACAAAATAAAATCTGCAAATTCATTCTGTAACATGGATGTAATAAATTCTCACACTGAAAATCTGCATCTTGCTATCTGAGAAAGAATGGGCTGTTTCTTCCCATGGCAGACACTACAAAAACAAAGGGACTAACATCTAAACCACTTACTGAGGAGAGCGAGCGCACGGTCACCATACTGTCAGGCCAGAAGAAAACACTATTCTGTATCTAAATTGAGAGGCAAAAAACTTGCAGAAGTTATTTTATAATATATATGTAGGAAACACTTTGACCATTGGTTCAGAGGCCATAAACACTCATGCAGGAACAGGAGTGCGTGCAACTCACAGCACTGGCACTTTCAGCAGGGCTCTGAGAGGCAGCTGCTAAGGATGCAAGGACACGCAATCCTTGCCTCATGAGGCAGGCATCCAAAACTCCTCCGACTCTTTGGTCTGTTGTTTCTTGCTTCCCAGAGAGTGAAAAAGACAAAACCAAGCATTTCACAAGATGTATGTGTGATCTCACATGGTGGTCAGGCAAACTCCGTTGTCCGTGCTAAATGAAAAAGAGGTATCAGGGAAAAGAAGACCCTCAAATGCAGAAGACATCAGAAGCTGTGCCTTCTGAGCATCTCAGAAGTCTGAGTCCTGGCCTGTTTGCACACACTCACACAGTTTGTTTTACATTTTATTAGCAATCTTACAGGGCTCCTTAAATATTTTCTCGTACACTTTGTGAATTTGCTATGGTTCTCTGTTTAAACATGCCATATAGCTCCCCATAGTAATTAGGAGCTTACCCAGTGAAGCCCGAAAACTAATTTGTGACAAAACACCCCAGGCAGAAGAACAGTGCTAGACACTAGAAGCTTGAGCAAATACGAACCGTGAGGTGTGCAAAAATGAGGACAGCGTGCTGCAAGGTATTTTGCAACTTGACACTGTACGTGGTTGTAGGCCATCACTTAAAGTTGCTGTAAAGAGCAGGGAATCAAACATAGATTCATAGATACATTAGGTTGGAAAGGACCTACAAGATCATCTAGTCCAACCATGTTTGGCATTAATTTCACTAGCCTCTCTTGGCTGAGATCAACGTGGCTCGTGTGATTGCTTTATGACTGTAGAACTCTGCTGCCTTTTATCTACTAAGAACAAAATGTTTGGCTTATCCCATACTGTTTGAAGATATTTGCAGGCTGTGTCAAGACAACACAGGCTCAGTTCCCCATCAGTTGTGATACACAGTGAATCCAGTGATAGGTTTCAGTTATCCCAGGGCTGCTCATGTGTTTCAGAACGTGGTGAAGTGGAGCCTTTACCCAAAGAGGTGTTCACGAACGTTTCCCAGTGCTCTCTTAATCCTGCACAACAAAGCAATATTATGGTGAAATCAGGTGGATATTTGTATTCCACTTCATTTTAGACCATTGAGAAAAGCTGGCTAATACATTAGATGTGTTCCCTGTAACGTGGTGTGTATCTATTGGGTCTAACCAGCAACAGACACCGAGCTGGGGTAGACAGTCTCTGCCATTTCCTGACTAAGACATTGGAGATTTGAGGCAAGTTCATTGTTCTCTCTGCAGAGAAAATATGAACAGTGTAGGCAAAGTTATCCTACTCTGAACAGTCCACTAGGTAGCTATGTATTACATCCTCCATGTCCATACTACATGCTCTCTTCCTGCTTTATCTCCTGCTTAGCACCATAGCATCTTTGTATGATGTGTCTGTGCATTGTTCCCAATAAGAATACACAGCCTGCAGGCATAAAGAAAATTCATGCTTTTTTTTTCTTTATTTATTTTTATTTTTTATGTTTTTCCCACCCAGCAGTATGCATGAAAGGCTGAGTATTGTGCTAGGTGAGCAAAAAGCAGATTTTTGGAGGATGTAAATAGTCTGTAGCTTTGGGGTAATAAAGAAAGCAAACTACTCTTTCCCTAAGGGAAATATGCTGTTCTACTGGATCGTGGAAGAGACATACAGTGCTCCTCCTGGGATAGCATAGCCTAAAGTTCCAAGCAGCACAGCATGCACGTGAGTATTATGACCTGGGATAAGTTCCAGAAGGCAGCGTGGGATAAAAAAAAAAAAGGAAGAGCACTTCTCAACTTGTCAGACAAACCAAACTGTGTACATAAGCAAATAGGAGAATTATGCAATTAAAAAGCATACACCACATAATCCCTTCAAAACAAGCGTATCTGTCAACAGGCTTTCTCATGTCAAGTATAAAATACACACATATACTTCTACTGTGTAGTGCTGCAAAGTTTAATACATGAGATTTTGACAGGTTTTTTAATGATCTATGGGAGGCTTTGTGTACATGAGATAAACAGTTATGGATTGCAAAGGCTGAAGTAGTGAACATTTTTTATTTTACATGATGCAGCTTTGCTCCTTCTAAACTGCCTTTGCCAAGACTCAGTAGTTTAACTGATTTTCACTGCATTTCTCTCAGTGTAAAATTTTAGAACAACTTTTTATTCTTTATGTAGAACCTTTATGCTGGAGGCCCTGTTAATCCTCTTCTGTAATACAGTTTGAAGAAAGGTCATCAGGGAAGCACATGGCTGAGAAACACAGGTCCAGCCTTCACCTTCTTTCTCGACCATGCAAGAACACATCTGTTACTGAAGAGAAAACAGAAAGAGTTTGCAATTGTTCTGGACAGACTAGTTCACACTGGCCAAAAAGAGACAATTGGAGCCTATCACGATGTAGTAGGGAAGTTGTTGAATCTCTCTCAAGGCCTGCACAGATTACCTTGCAGATCCAATTGCTGAAGAACATATAAAGACAGAAAGGCTCCAGGACCTCTTATCCGAGACAGAACCTAAAGCTTAAGTGCCGTGTGCCTCTAGGTATGTGCTGTGCCATGACCCACAAGGAGATGAGAGGGGAAATGAAGGGCAAAAAATAAAAAACAAAAAAAGAGAAAGAGAATTTAATCCAGAGTAGGTATAGCCACAGCTAGAAAAAAAATGCTCTTTTTCTTGTGACAGGGAAAGGAGTAGCTTATTTGAGCACTATCCATAGCACTATCCAAGATGTGGCACCAGGCCGTGCAATTCCAAAGGCCTGAAAGTGTAAGTTAACTTCCGAAAAAAGATCCAGTAAAAGAGTGGAGTGAACAGACTTGAGCAGCCATTTAAAAGGATTTTATGACTTTTTCAGTCAAAGGTCTCTTTCACTTGGAAATTAGAATTTGGAGGTCATCTTCTAGTGTTCTTGTAGACTGCCAAAGGGAACTGCTGAAGTCTCTTTAAGCCTCTGTCTGTTTGTATGTATTTCACTTCTGGTATGCACAAATCCTGAATTCATGACTAGAAACTCCTGGGTAACAATGTAACTTGAGGCTTTGCTTGTCTCCCTGGGCTGATGGGCTCCTCTTGTGAAGGACAAAATGTATCTGAGAACTTTCTGGCTGCCCTAATTTGGTAGAAACGTGGAATAGTAATAGCTGAGACTAGAAGGGGCACCATCAGATTGTCTAGCTCAAACTGCACCCTGCTCAAAGCTGGAGTAAACATAGAAGGTTGCTCAGTTCCTTGTCCAGTTGGATTTTGAGGATCCCCATGACTCCTCAACCCCTGTGGGAAACATGCTTCACTGTTTGGCTACCCTTAATTGTAAAAAATGGTATTCCTTATATGTAAGTGGAATTTCCTGACTTTCAGTTTGTCCCGTTGCCTCTTGTCTGGACAGCTCTGAAAAGATGCTGGTTCTGCTGGTTCTTTTACTGCCTCCCTTTTGCTGTTTACACACAGATAAGATCTCTCTGAGCCTTCCCTTCTCCCAGCTAAACAATTCCACTTGTCTCAGCCTCTCCTTGTATGACGCATGCTTCACTCCACGTCACCTTTCTCTCACAGGACTTGCTCCACTACGTGCATGCCTCTCTAGTGCTGGGGAACCCCAAACTGGACACAGCACTCACTGGATGAGATGATTTCCTACCCTCGACCTGCTGGCAATGCCCAGGATGCTGTCGGTCTTCCTTGCTGTAAATGCACACTGATGGCTCATAATCAGCTTTTTGTTCCCAGGTCCTCCCCAGCCACTGTGTGCCTGGCTGTTCCTGCCCACGTGAAGGACTCAGCATTTCCCTTTGTTAAACTTCATGGGTTTCCTGACCATTTCTCCAGCCTGTTGAGGTTCCCGTGAGTGGCAGCACACCCACCTGATCTATCAGCCACTCCTCCCAACTTTGTACCATCTTCATGCATGCTGAGGGTGTGCTCTGTCCCGCTGCCTGGTTCCTAGATGATGAAATGAAACAAGCTGCTGTGGTACTGTGCTAATGCCAGATCCCCATCTGGACTTGGTGCTGCTGGTCGCAGCCCTTTGAGCCCAACAGCTCAGCCAGTTGTCAGTCCATCTCACTGTCCACTTATCTAGTCTGTGCTTCATCAGTTTGTCTGTGTATTATGGGAATTGATGTCAAAAGCCTTGCTACTCTAGGGATAAACAACATCCATCACACTCCCCTCAGCTGCCAAGCCACTTTGGTAAGGCACTATTTCCTGTGCTTAAATCCATTCTGAAAACTCCCAACCATCTTGTCCATATGTTTGAAAACAGTTGCCTAGAAGATCTGCTCTGTCACCTTTCCAGGGACCTAGGTAAAGCTGGCAGGATGTAGTTCACAGCATTCTTCTTGCCCTTCTGAAAGACAGAGATAGCATTTACTTCCGTACGGGTCCCAGGAACTTTCTCCGATCACTGTGACCTTTGATACGTAATTAAGAGCAGTCCTGCACAAAAGGGTGAATCCCACCAGGTCCTATGGACTTGTGTATGTTTTAATTGCTTATTTATTTCCTAACTCGATTCTCCTCTGTTAAGTCTTCAGAGCTCCAGACTCTCCTACAGACACCCATGTCCTGATGCTCCTGAAAGCAAATCTGACCAGAAAAAGACAAGGTCAGTAATTTAGTTCTGCAGTACGAAGCATTCCATTACGGTCAGCTCTAATACTTCTTGTATCTGTACAGAGGTTAGCAAATGAAAACAGGTGGGGCTGAGGCTTAGCTCTTGAACCACACACACCTGAACCATGTGTGTGTCTAAAACTCCTGTTCTCTTGGTGAATCACACAGGGATAAGAAAAGCTCCTGGATGTATTTCCTGAAGAGTCATATGTTATACTGGCAATGTACATCTGGGCTAGGCAAAGAGACAAAAAAAGGAAATCTTTAAAAAAAACAGAATGATATTTTAACAATCATATAGGTGCCAGATTTGTCTATGTGAAAGGCATATTTTTTTAGACAACAAGCACAACTTTTATCTGTAGTAACTGGAGATAATGCAAGAATGAAAGCAATCATCTTCATGCCCTCTAGAACCGAACTGTGAAGTTTCTGATCAAATTCCTGTTATTGTATTGTTAAGGAAGTGGCCTCGTTTGCTGAGCTGAAGCCATCCTAGAAGAGCTTCCTGTTTAAAGCAGCAGGGAGTGCAGCCCCCAGAACCATCAATCATACGATTCATAGCATTCGCCCGACTGCAGCATTACAGGAACAGTGCTCCATTCAGCTCCAGGAGTCCCCTGTAACACTATCAACTGCAGGATCCGAAAGTCAGTATTTCTTCACTGTGTCACAGTAGTTCTGTAATAGAAACGGGTTCAGTTAGGTAAAGAAGCAACTTCACTGTGCCTGGGGATCAGATCAGCACTCTTCCATCCATGGTAGCTGAGCAGTTCATAAAAACTGTAAGAAATCTGAACAGCGAACTACATAACGTGCACACAGGTTTCTCCCACAGAACAGCTAACAGTGACTTAGCTTAAGAACTCAAAGTCCAGGGCTTAAAGATTTATATCCCTCGTAACTGAAAATTATGTCTGCTCTTGCTGACGCTTGCGTACCTTTAGCATGGCTGTTATTTTCTGGTGATGAGTTTCGCAGAGTAATGATGTGTTTGTACATTTTTTGGCTGTTCTACATTTTTCTCACGGAATTTCTTTGTAATATAGTTCTTTCAAATAGAAACTAAGAACAGTTAAGCTCTTCATTGTTTTCTCAATGTTGTAATTGTACTTCATATTTAAACAAGAGGAGGAGGCAGATCCAGTGTTGCTATGAAATCTTTAGTGCTCGCTACTCCTTACTAAAAGCAAACACAATCATAAAGCTAAATAAAAATGTCAAAATGAAGAGCAGGGCGAAGTAAATCAAGAAGCAATGTGTCAGGCAGATTTGCTCACCACATGAAAGCTTTGCAGACAAAATGTTATGAAACGATGTTACGATATTTTGAGCTCTGTAAGAGCAGAGCAAGCTGATGTTATGAACTGTTTGTGTTAAATGCAGACATCCATCTCACTCTGCTACCAGCTTAACGCAAGAGATGGAACGCACTGCCTCTTCATTCAGGCTACTTACGCTTTCGTGGCCCTGTTTCAAATGTGCCCCACAAGTACTTTAGAAACAGGTTAAATTCACTGTCACTACAAATATCAGTCTGGGAATCATGGAGAGAGAACGTATATCTGATTTTGTGCATGACTTGAGCTAGCTCTCAGGAACTCTACTTGCTACTGTGCCCACACTGTTCCTCGTTAAGGTTTCATGTGTGTTGTGGAGGGGACTACATTATTATTATAACTAACTCTCACAAATATGTGTTGGACAAGACACAGATGCTTACAGAGGGCCACTTATCAGATGGGACACGGAGACCAAACTAAGTTTCAGTGAAGCATTTTTATACTCAGTGGCTGGCTGGTGCAAGGCTCCAGGACCACTTCTCAGGTCTAACCCGAGCAAAATCCCCCTGTCCTGCTGCCCTGAAAAGTGAAGGCTTTCCCATAGGACACATGGCAACAATTTCTCAATGACTAAAGGCAAAGAAAGGAAGAGAAGAGCAGGTGGGTCCTGGAACACATGCAGAAACATTTGGGCTCTGACTCAGTGACAAGTTTAACTGCACTGGGCTGTTCAAGGCAGTGGCATCCCCCATGCCTCCTTTCCATTCATCAGCTGACAGCCCTATTTCTGCACACACCAGTTCTGTCCTCTGTACAGTCTGATGTGACTGAATGGCTGGCAGTGAGGAAGTACCTCAAGCTATGCTGGCTCCAGTGTCAGAGTCAGAAGCGGTGAGGGAGGGATTTTCAGAGCAAGAGCTTCAAAGCTGTGTGAAGAGACACTGGTAATGAGAGTAGAAGCAAGCTTCATGTGTTGCAGGAATAAACCTATCCTGTTAGTAGGTGCAGGCAGTAAGACTGGTAACATGAATGGATCCTGAAGATCTTATGACAAAAAACTTCCAAAAGAAAGAGAAATTTAAACTCAAGTGAACGCATAAGGAATAGCTTCAGAAAGCCCTCAAGGAAATGTTCCTACTTCTCACCAAACAGAATTATATTCAGGACTGAACATGAACGCTGCTCAGAACAGAAAGAACCATCCTGATCTGAGTGGCAATGACCATATTGTCTTAGAAAGCCATTCAGGGTAAGCTGGTCCTGGGGAACAGAAAAAGAAAAATCCACAGTTCTCCCTTTCTCTGTCTTAACTATGAACATGAACAACGGAAAGGAAAACTTGTTTGGTAAGCGTCATCTTCAATTGCATTTTTATTATGTACTTTGCACCCCCTCCTACACTCCAGCCTTTTCTCTCAGAATAAACTTACCTTACTCTCCAACCTTATCTTGGAATTAAAAGCAAATCTTAAGCAACTCTGGCAAGAATAAGGTGTGCTATTCTTTCAGAAACAATTAATCCAAACAAAGAGGAGTCTTAGTCCTGTCTTACTGCACTCACCTAGGGCAGGTGGGAGGGACCCTGGGAACTGAACTCTCTGCGTGGCAAGGATCAGTTTGAGAACCTGTAACATCAGATATCGGGAAAAGTCAGGTTTCCCATTTCAGCCAGGAGACAGCCCAGAAACCTGAGAATCTTGTTAAAAGCAGTCATTTCCATGGTGCTGTTGTTGCAGTTTAACAGGAAACTAAATGATTTATCAACTGTACGTTCATCCATAAGCATTTAATATGATTTTTTCAAAATAGGGCAGTAAAATAGGTAACCTTGTCACTTCCTGAGCACTGACTGACAATTAGATTCCCCTTCCATCTACCTCACGTCTCACAGTCTGATACACAACTAATTAAGCACAAAGCAGCAATTTTTGAACTCATAATTAACCTTTGAAGTTCAACGTTTTTATTGCAGTTTAGAAAAAGAGCCTGTAATACACAAACTTTTCAATCATCAGTGACAACAATAACCCACTTGCACTTAAGTTATTACAAGCTAAACGCTGCACTGTCAGTTTGTATTGTTTTCCCATAAATTATTTCATAAATAGAATTTGCTCTGAAAAGTTGGCTCGTTTATTAGAGCAACGTCTTGCTGCTCGAGTCTTGTTTTGTCCTTGCCATGCAAGCATGAGTTCCTTCAGTCAGGAAATGACCATTTCTAAGATCTGTACCTGAGAGCTGCAGTGTACAGCTGAAGGGCTGTGTGAGCTGTCCCATATCCCTCCTTACAAGGTGTGCTTGTTTGCTAACAGACGTAGCGTTATAACTGAAAAGCATCATGGGCTGAGCTGAACTGGAGTTCCCAGGTGACTCTACTGCGTTTTCCTATCACAGAACTCATGAAGCTTAAGTACTTCGATGTAAGACAGTTGGCCCAAATACTTGTTTGTTTGATTGTTTGTTTCTGATATTTGCTTCCTTACAAGTGCAGAGGCTTCTTTGCTTTGCAGGAATGAAACAGGAGAAGAAATCCAAAATCTAAAAGCATAGCACCCTAAAGGGAGATTTTAGCTACGGAGTGAGTGTAGAAAAATATTTACTTTTTTTTCCTAATAACCAAAGAGAAAAACAAATGTTACATGACCCAACGATGAGCAGTATCATCGTTAAAGAATTCCTACTGATATTAACAGGAATCACATGGGGCACTGGATTACCAATATAGCAGAAGTGACTAATTAGAGATCACATCAGATCAGTTAAACAGTGGATGCATGTGAAACCTATTGTGTTGGCATACTTGAAATAGTGGAAGGGGTGGCAAAAGGCTGCTTTGGAGGAATGGTGAGACCTGGTTACACGTGGCAAAGTTCAGTAGCAGAATTTTTGATTTGGTTTGGTTGGCATTAGCTTCTGCAGAAACACTTTTCTCTTTAGAATGAAGTCTCAGATATTTTAGCCCAAGCAAAGCCAGAGAGGTAAAGCTAAAATAAGATTTTACTCTGGAAAAGGGATAATCCTTCTAGAACTAATACCAAAACTTGTTTTCCTCTTCATCTGTCGTGCTAAAAGGAGTTTTAAGAATTGTTCGTGTCTTCTGCCGGTGGATGTGTTTTCAGAACTGTCTTACTGAGCAGACAGAGGAATCAAAACTGTACCCTGTGAGGTGCATCTGATAACATTGTCCCACTGCCTCTTCCTATCCTCTCCGCAGAGCTTCTCTTTTGGTTCTTCATTGTTCAGTGTCACGTGGTAGGACTGGTATTGTAAACAGCCCCATATCTTACACGGTCATTCTGCTAAACAACGTTTACAGGAAATGTCTGTTCCATCGGGGCTACAGCATTCTGACAGACCAAGTGACCTCTCTGGGACTGAGACACCTCTGAGCTCATCTTTATACCAAACCGTGAGCACTTACAGAAGCACAGAAACCTAATTGCAGAACACCAGAGTAGTTCATGGTCGAGCCACTCTCCGGGGATTACTTAAGCCCCTGACTGACAGTGTTGGTGGAATTTCCTCATGGAGTGGGGTGCTACAGGAAAGCTGGGGAGGAATGTTTTATAAAAGCAACAGGACAAAGGAAAATGGTTTTAAACTGGAAGAGGGGAGATGTAGGTTAGGTATCAGGAAGAAGTTATTTACTGTCAGGGTGCTGAGACACTGGAACAGGTCGCCCAGTGAGGCTGTGAATGCCCCCTCCCTGGAAGCAGTCAAGGCCGGGCTGGACGGGGCTGTGAGCAGCCTGGCCTCAGGGAGATGTCTCTGCTATAGCAGAGGGTTGGAACCAGATGGCCTTAAAGGCATCCCAAACCACTCCAGGATTCTGTGATTCTAAGGACCACTTCTTGCTCATGACATGCAAATATTTCCCACAGCACGGAAGTAAGAAATGTTTACTGAAAACTGTTCCACTTCAACAACTCTTACAGTTTCCCTACTCTGGGTACACTCTCCACCTTGCTTTTCCACAGCTGCCTTTCACTAGCCAGTGTCTCACCGTCCAACAGGCAACACAGTCTATTCACAGAGGGAGGAAATTCTCTACAATTCTTAAAATGTGTAATGAAGTCTGTTAAAAAAAAAAAAGCCACCAGAAGACCTAGTTTTATTGCAATGCCCGTGAAAGCCCTCAGCGTACGATTTATAGCTGATACCAAAGGTACACTACAGCACAAATTGCTTATTTTCCTGTTAATTTCTTCCCAAACAACATTTGCGTGCCTCACTTTTAATTGAGAACCTGGATCTTAAGCTCTGTGGGGCAGGAGCCTTTTTGTTCTTACGTGTAACCCATCTGTGCTGTCACTACAAAGGGACCATTATTTTCAAGACACGTTTCTTTGTCATTGTCTAATGCACACCTTCCTAAATAACAGCACAGGAACATCTTCTCCAAGCATTGCATTTTTCCAATGGAAACTTTGGACAGAGGGAATCGTGTAACTTAATGCCTTGGCTGACCACTATTTGTAATGATAATGGAGTTTGCTGTACAAATAAATGTATCATTCAGGTTTGAACTCCTAAGATGCTAGAGGTCAGTTCATAGATTCACAGATACATTAGGTTGGAAAGGACCTACAAGATCATCTAGTCCAACCATCCTCCTACCACCATCCCTACCCACCAAGCTGCTAAATCAATGCCTTAATCGATGCCTTGCTCCGTATATTTCATGAAACTCTCAGGAGCACCACCTCCGTGGATTTATGTGGAATCATTCCTTGTGACCAGGCTGTGCTTCAGAACTAGCTTCGGGCAGCCTCTAAAGCAGACTTTCTGCAGTTTCACGTGAGAACGTTTAGATTAAGACTTCCAAAGGTTTGTGTGTAGGGATATGTCTGCTTGTTGAATCAAATAAATGAGCTTAGTCTCCATGGCACATATGTAATGCCTATTGTAGACTGAGCCCAGCGAAACTGCACCCCTCTGAAGTTAGCTACACGTATGTACATACGTTTTGGGGTTCAGATTTACAGGACTGATTCAGAATTAACTGGGAAAAGGTGTGGGTGTCTTTTTCCTTTCTGAAAGCAGCTCTTTGCTTTACTTACAAAAGCACCGTGCAATTGCTTCTGAAGTTGCAGATGCTACCACACTTGTAATTGCTTGTCACACAGTGAAGAAAACTAATTAAAACCACTTATTTGTAGCTATTAACCAGTCTCTTTAACTGCAGACAAAAGACCACACTACAAGCTAAAATATAAGGGGAGAATGTGGTCTTCAACTCAGTAAGAAAAGCATCGGATGTTTTCAGATAATTACACTTACCTCCATTTCCCTGCTACTACCAATTAGCATTAATTGTGAACTTAAATGGGCATGCAAATCACTCACCTAGCTGCTCTTCCAGCTAGGAAGGCAAAACATCTCATTTTTTGTGCACTTAAAAACAAGGTGAAACTCTTGTGCTTGCGGGAAGCTGCACGATTAGATGGCGTGCAGCCCAAGTGCTCCTGAGCAGTCACAGATTCGGAGCAGCATGTTCCACTGGGGGCTCCTTCTCCATCATTAGAACAATTAATGTAAAACTTTAGTTCATGAGAAGAACGTAACAGAAGACTCCAACACAGAAGCAGGGCAGGTTACTAAAGCAGAAGCATTCAGTACTCACCTCACTCACTGGGAGCTTGCTGTATGTCCTCATGTCAAGTCACTGAGGACTTTGTTTTGTGTTACAGCGCTCACTGGGCAAGAGGAAGAGCTGTGCCACGCACCCGTTTGTTGCTGTTGGCACCACATCACTTCTTGCTTTCTTTAGGGAAACCGCTGCTAGCCTGAGCCTGCTGGAAAGGCACCCAACGTTGCACAGTTTCAGGTTTGTGTGTGTAAGAAACAGACACTTAACAAAGGAAAAATTGTGGTAGATGGATGTCTCTGAAGTCAGGAAGTTGGAAAAGGTGATTTTTTTTTGCCCAGCTGTTGAGAACTCTTTATGATGGGGATGGAGCACCTCTCCTGCGAGGAGGCTGAGGGAGCTGGGACTGCCCAGCATGGAGAACAGGAGGCCCAGGGGCATCTCCTCGTGTCACCAGAAGGGAGAGTGCAGAGAGCAGAGCCAGGCTCTGTCCGTGGTGCCCAGTGCCAGGACAAGAGGCAGTGGGCACAAACTGAGCACAGGGGGCTCCCTCTGGGCACCAGGAGCGCTTCTGTGCAGTGCAGGTGATGCAGCACAGGCAGCCCAGAGCTGTGGGGTCTCCCTGGAGCTCTCCATCATCCCCTGGACACGGTGCTGTGCTCTCTGCTCTGGGTGTCCCTGCAGGAGCAGGGCCGGGCCCGGTGCAGGCGGAGGGCCCTGCCGGCTTCAGCCGCGTGTGGCACCGCGCCGACCGCTGCCGTCGCAGAGCAGAGCCGCGTTCCGGAGTGCCGCCGCCCCGCAGCTGTTCGCGGCCCCCGGGAGGAAGATGCCGTTTCCTCTCAGGTGCTGCCGTCTATTTCTGAACGCCGTCCCCGCGCCCCTCCCGCATCCTTTTCCCCTCGCGGCCGCAGGACGAGGCTCCGGGCCCGGCTCGCTACCTGCGCGAGGCCCCGGCCTCACCTCAGCGCCGGGCGGCCCGCCCGGGCCGGCCCCATCCCCGCACCGCCCCTCCGCGCTCCATCCCACACCCCCCCCCCCGCCCCCACCCGCACCCCGCGCCGGGCCGCGGTCGCCGAGCGCGGAGCCGCTCTGCCCCGCCCACCCCGCGGCGAGGGGCGGGGATTGGACGAGCCCTCCCGTCACTCCGCGCCGGCGCCGCGCTCCCATTGGCCGCCGGCGCCGTCAGTCGGCGGCGGGGCCGCGCCGGCCCCTTGTTGTCACGGCGCCGTGCGGGGCTGGGGCTTTTCGCGCCGCCGTTGTTGCCGCCGCCGCCGCCGCCGCCCGGCAGGGAGCGGTTCCTTCGGCCTCGCCGCCCGCTCTCCCGGCGCGGGGCGAGACGCCATGGCCACCAGCACCACGGGCTCCACGCTGCTGCAGCCCCTCAGCAACGCCGTGCGCCTGCCCGTCGACCAGGTGAGGCTGCCGGGCGCCGCCCGCCCCGCCGGGGGATCGCCACGAGCGGCGCCGCCTCGTCCCGCGCCGCGCCGCGCTCGGGGCCGGCTGCGGGACCGCCGCGGTCCCCCTCCCCCGCGGGGTGCGCGCTGAGGCCGCGGCCGAATCGCGGGCATCGCCCCCGGGGCCGCTCTGCAGCGCGGGGGCCGCGGCCGCTCCGCGAGTCCCGGAGCGGGGATGCGCGGCGGCGGCCCCGAGGGTGCGGCCCCGAGGGATGCTGAACCCGCGGCGTGCCGAGCGCCGCGGCCCGGCTTGTGCCCGGCGGCCGCTGGGGTCGGCCTCCTCCGGCTGAGGGATGTTGGCGTGTGTCTGGGTACGTGGGTAAGTTGTGAGTGAGTTCTGCGGATCGTGTGGTGCCGGGGAAGTTGGTGTGAGCAGCGCTTAAAGGAAAAAAAGATGCTTCTGTTAGAGTGTAAATGAATGGAGCGCAGCGGGAGAAGCGGTCTGCGTGCCCGCAGCGGGGATGCTGCCGCCTCGGCTTCACCTCGAAAGTGAGGAAGTAATTGGAAATGAATCCCAAAGGGAGGAGTGCATCCGTTGACTTCGGAGCCGCCCGCTCTTGTTCTCTCCTCTCCTTTCTTCCGTGTGTTTGGGGGAGGTGAGATAACCGTAGGTGAAGGTTAAGAGGAGATATCTTCGAACAGCTGCCAGAAGCGGGCAGGTTCCGGCTGAGCTGGCTGCGATGGGACTGATGCTGAGCACCGCTGGTGCTGCCTCCTGTGGGTGCGTGGCTTTGCGCGGCTCTGCTGTGAGCTGCTGCCGCGGCGTAAGAGGTGATCACCTTTTTATGGCGTGTTGTTGCTGTCCCCTGATCGCCTGCTTGTAACTGTAGTCATACGCTCAGTGTTTTAATCGAAGAGCTGTTGATAGGACGTTTTGGTGGTAGTAATTACTTTTCAAAGGCCGGAGAGCTTCCTCGTTCTGAATGTGTTGCAACAGATGCCCCTGTAAGGGTGTTTCTACAAACAGCTCTGCTCTGTGAGTTCTTGGGGCTTACAGCAGTGGAGAGTGGCTGAACACAGGGCTCGGAAGATTCATTTTGTAATAAACATTTTAAAAACTTTGTGTGTTTTTTTTCCCCTCTATTAGTTGGTCACAGAATCAGCCCGGTTGTATATGGAAACCTTTGGCTGTGAATACTGAATGAAGAGTTACAAAATTACGTTGCCCTAAGAATGCGCCTTTAACTGATTCTAAAGCAGCGCCAAAAAGCAACTCTCCGGGTGAGGGTTTTGCAAACTGTCAGTCCGTCTCGGTGGTTAGTGTGTAACACTGAAAGATTGGGTATGTGTTCAGGGTGCTGGAGGCAAAGGTGGTGTGGAGAGCACAGGGGGCAGAGAAAGGAAACGCACCCAGAGTTTGTGCAGGGCACTCAGTGATGCTATATGCATACCAGGTAAGGAAACAGAGCTGTGCTTGGGAAGAGGGATTAATGAAGAGCTCTTGATCAATGCATTGTTTCTGCCATCTAATTCAACCCTGCTGTGATGGGCCCCACTGGGAAGCAGGGCCATGAAACAGGCACTCAGAACGATGTGCCGTGTCAGCCGTTAGAACCAGCGGATAAACAAGAGTAAGTTTTGTTTATCTGCTTCTGCATTCTGGTTCTGACCACAAGTAGATGCTGATGTTTTTATTGGAATATTGTGGTTTACAATTAAGCAATTACACTCTGTAGTTATCCCGCTGTAGAATCTTACTGGAGGCGAAGGTGTGTAACTGGGAGGCTGAGTTTAGGCAGCACGTTCCTGTGCTGCTCTGCTGTCTGGGTGTTCAAACACACAGATGAAAGAAACTTGCCTTTTGGCGCTGAGCACACGTAGAAATATCACTTACAGGTGAAGGTGTTTTCTCTGATTTTGGCTGAATTAATTGGGTAAAAATCTGTGTGTGTTTTTTGAGTGCAAGAAAGCAGTTGGATTACTTTTGGTAGAAGTAGAGGCACAGATCTGCTGGAGAGTAGTGTGTGTTGGTAAGGGCCTCTGGAGATCACCTAATCCAGCTAGCTGGGGACCTGGAGGATGGCAGCTCTACCAGAGCCACTGGATGTGCTTGTAAGAAGAATCATGGAATATCCCAAGTGGGAAGGATCACTGAGTCCAACTCCTGGCTCCACGCAAGACCACCTAAATATTTTTAGGCCATGTGTCTGAGAGCACTGGGGCTGTGAATACTGCCCTAGAGAAGCCTGCTCAGTGCCTGACCAGCCCTGGTGAAGAACCAACCTGCACCTCCCTCTCCTCTGTGTTGCACGAGGAGAGCTCTGCTTCTTTGACAGTTTACTCTTCATGACCTTTCCTCTTCATAGTGGACCACCAGTTGGCTACTGGTGTGGAAGAGAGCTTGTTTTTCCTCTTCTGTGACTATCTCTCAGCAAGGTATTATGTGATAACTGTGTTAATCCTTCCTTTGGCTCTTCCCTCGGCTTGTACCAGGTGAAGTGAAATACTTGCTACAAAAAACAAATGTGTCTTGTGGTGGGCTGCTTCTTCTACCTTCGTTCAATCCCTTTGTCATTTTCAGTCTTATGGTGCTAGGGAAGGTGCTTGGTGTGATCAGCAACCTAAGACTGTCTCTAGATCTGGGAAGTCAAACACGCAAACCTTTTTTGTATATAGTTATAGGAAAAAGCACTGCACTCCTTGGGGTGAAACCCTCTATCTTCGCAGTTCTTGGAGCAGCCAGGTTTCCTGCTCAGCAAGGGAAGGTCTTGTTGACAGCTCTGTGTCTTGGGTCCTTAAAGTTAATGAGGAGTGAATGCATGTAATTGCCCACGATTCTCCCTCTGTCTTGTTTGACAAGAGAGGGAATAGGAGTAGTTATGTCATTCTCTCCCCTTGCAGCTAGAGAAGTGCAACAAGAATTACCAGGAAGGCTTGGCTGCTGAAGGGTTTTGTTGCATAATGCATCGGGGTTGCAGCTCTCAGTGTTCTGTTACGGCCTCGTCTCTCACCTAGGCTTCTAGTTTTCCCATCTATGCTCCTGTCATGCCGGCGTGCCTGCTGCCTGCATGTTCCTGCGAGGGGAAGCCTTGGCAAGCAGTGTGCTGGGCTGCGGTCCGTTTCTAGCTCGGGCACTGTCTTGCTGATGGCCCGTTAACCAGTCGCTTGTCTCTTGGTATACCTGCTCACCTTTACGTCGGGGAGATCTGAGTTAGTCGTGAGCTGAGGGTGGTCCTAGGAAAGCAAAGCTCGACTCGGAGCGCGGTCTTTGCTCTTTCACTGCTTCCACCAGAGGGAGCAAAACTTGAATCAGAAAATCGGCAAAAATTAGTTGAAATATTCCCGCAGTTCATTTACCATAGAAACAGACAGCAGTTGCAGAGGAGTCGCTGGGCAGCAGCGATGGGAGCTGGGTGATGGCGGTACGTGAGCATCAGCTGTCGGTGCTCGTCTGACAGATTGATCTCGAGATTGTGGAGCACGGGCTGGAGAACTGGATCAGCTAGGTGCTGTGATCATCTTCCAGATAAGAGCAGAGCTGCAGTGTTTTTCGACAGACGTCACCGAATTTCCTTGCTATTTATTTTTATTTGCCCCTCCCCCCAATAATTTTGACTTTTATTTGAATAATTTTCTCATTTATGTAGGCCAGACAGCGTTTTCTCCAGGAGTCCCAGAATCTAAATTGACCTCTTTTAAGAACAGCCATAAAGAGCTGTGTAAACCATTCACACTTCATACCTTAGTGACTGTGAGCAAGGCTGCTACATCTCTGCATTGCTTGCAGCGCACGTGTCCTGGTGCAGAGTACCTGTGCTCCTTCAGCAGGTCTTGAATGCAGACAGCTCTGCAAAAAGCACTGAACGCTGACATACGTTGAGCCTCACATTTCTCCTGCCTTCAAGAAGGGTGTAGGCGGGGTTATTTTGCCTTGTGCATTCCTCTGAATTGTGTATTTCTTAAATGCATACGACTGGAAAAACGCAGCTGTGATGTTCTGACTTTGGATGCTTTGGAGATGAGCTCCTGCTGGAGTTTGGGTAGCAGACTGGGCACGGAGGTGGCATGGCTAATGGGTGATATGTATTCAAGGGAGGTTCACTTTTGGTATTAGGAAACATTTCTTCTCCAAAAGAGCAATGAGGCAGTGGCACGGGCTGCCCGGGGAGCTGGTGGCATCACTGTCCCTGGAGGTGCTCAGGGAATGTGGAGATGTGGCACTGAGGGATGTGGTCATTGGGTGTGGGCTGGGGGTGAACTAGGTGATCTTAGTGGTCTTTTCCAGCCTTGAGGATTCTATGATTAAAAAAAAAGAAAAAAACATGAAGAGTGTCCGAGCCTTATTCTGTTAGTTGACTTTTGCTGATGTAACCCAGGAAATGTGTGAGTAATACAAGTGAGTGAAAGTAGTACTGATGGGTGTGTGAAATCCAAACGTTGCAGGTGAGGGAGTGGTAGGACGAGCACTTTGTGCCCTGGCTTTGCCCTGTGCTTTCCATGTCTGCCGCTCACAGTCAGAAAAATGAAGGGTGGGTGGTGGTGGTGTGATTTCCCCTGGCAATGGACGGACGCTGTGGTGGGTGAGCAGAAGCAGCAAGAACTGCTGTGCTCTGCATTCTGTGTGCCGTTCCCATTAAATGGATGTTTCAGATATTTCAGATTTGCTAGCAAAGTGCAAGAGAGGGTAGGTATTTTTATGGTATTTTTTTTTTCCTGCCACTCTTTTGAAGGAAAGTTCAGGAACATACCATCAAATAGGTCTGGTGTCTTTGCAGTTCCACCTTTCCTGGAATCCAGTGCGAGTGTGCAGGTGTTGCCTCGGTGCTCTGAGTGATGCTGGTTGCGGTTGTGCTGTGTGAGATGTGTAGAGAATGATGAAACTGGGGGGGAGAAGGAAAAAAAAATTGGCAGGAGACAGTGAGTGCGTTGAAGGAAGGAGTGGGAGCTGACAGAAATGGAAAGAAGGCAGCAGACGCTGGTCGCGGTGCTGAGGAAGATGAATTGTCTCTGAATTGCAGGGAAGACTCAGTGCAAAAAGGGAGTTTGTCTCTGTTTATTTCAGGTTTATGAACGCTGTTGCAGAGACATGAAGGATACAGTACTTAATTGGTTTAATTTTTACGGAGGCGACAGTGAATTTTTCCTTTCGATGTGGCTTCGATTGCTTTCATAGTGGGGATTTCTCCAGGCCTTTGTGGAGTAATGGGAAACCTGAAAGATAATTACAGCCCAGGGTTTCTCCAGCGAGCAGCTGAAACCAACGTGCTCTACCTCAGCAGTCTGAAGTTACTGCTTTATTTTGCCCAATTGTTTTTCCCATCCTTAGGCAATTCATTTTTCTGCTGTAAGAAAGAGCATGTACTGACTGGGACACAAGTCACTCCTGGGTCCAGGTGCCATTCTGGAAGTGCTGCAAAAACACCGTGTCCTGGGATGCTGAGAAGAAATACTGAAGTGCCCAGAGAACAGGTTAATAAAGAAAAAGCATTAAGGCACGCTGAGGATGACAAGAGTAACTTGTTCCCCTGAATGAATAGCTGCTACTGTGCTGCTTTGTTTGTTTTTGAAGAGTTGCTGTTGTAAATCAGCTGTACTGCAGCTATACAGCTCTTCCTCGGAGGGCTTTGGTGGGCACAGCTCTGCTTTAAAAGGAGTTCTGGAAAATGCTCACATCTTTATAATTCACTAGCCTCTATGCTTGTTTCTTTTTAACCCCTGTCTACCTTTTTTTGGCTCAGTGAAGATCTGTGCTGCATCCTTTGCAGCCATAATTATGGCATGTTTGGGGATGGTTAGGGATGTGGTTTAGTGGGCATGGTGGTGATGAGTTGACAGTTGGATAGATAACCTTAGTGTCCTTTTCCAACACTTTTGATTCTATGTCTTTACCAAGTTTCTTATTTTGACTTTCATGAGTAATGCTTCCCCTGCTTTTCTCTTGATTTCCAAGGGGAGTTGAGCTGTGGGTTTATATTTTCTCTTGTAAGGTGGGAAGACTACGCACAGCCAGGTGGAATCCTGTTTGCCTAACACACGCATCTTTCCAGCACCACTTTTAAGGGATGTGTTGGTGCAGTTTTTCGCTACAGATATTTCACTCTTCAACACTTCACATCAGGCATAATTCTTAGCATTTTTGCATTCCTTGAGGCGAATCAAGCAGTTCGGCTGTTTCAATTTATCTTCTTCATTTAAATGATATTTTTGACAGCCAAGTGAATGAACTATACCTCTGCCTTCTACCCTGGAATAAGATATCCAAAGGGGAAAGTGTTGTTTTGGGCTGGCTGTAACAGTACAACGTTACTGCAGTCCCTGGGATTTGGATATTTCTACTTCTGTCTAGTTCAAGTGGCCTAAGCTGAAGAAGGCACTTGAGTTTTGGAGCATGGCTTGTGGGCAGCCTGTGAGGTTGTGCAACTGCAGTTGGTGTACTTGGTACTGGTCGTGCTTCCTCTGTAGGTAATTCCTATTCTGTCTGACCTGCCTTCTGTTGCAGGGATACTCTCGTATTTAACTTCTTCCTGTTTATCCTTTAACAAAGAAACCAACAAGAAGCAAATACAAAGCGTGCTGCTCAGAAAGTGGGCTAATAATCCCCAGAGCAATGAACAGTGTGTGGTAGTGTTTGTTTACTTCAGGACTGAGAAGCTGGGAAGATGAGGCAGTGAATCTGCAGGAGATGCATAGAAGCCCAGTGCTGGCTGCTGGATGAGGAGGCCTGGCCTTTGAATGTGTTAACAAATGCTTCTCTGAATATAAGAAGCTGGAGAAAAAAGAGACTGGATTAATTTGAAAAGCTATAGGAACTCACAGGAGCATCCTCAGCAGACTGCATTGTGCATTGCATCTTTCGATGGAGCTTGGTGCTTGGAGATGCTGGAGGTGGCCACCTTTGTAAAATCATGGGATAGTTGGGTTGGAAGGGACCTCACAGCCCACCCCCACAACCCCTGCCGTGGGCTGGCTGCCCCCACCAGCTCAGGCTGCCCAGGGCCCACCCAACCCGGCCTTGAGCGCCTGCGGGGATGGGGCACCACAGCTCTCTGGGCAGCTGTGCCAGGGCCTCACAACCCTTTGAGTAAAGAATTTCCTCCTAACTTCAAATTGAAATCTCCTCTATTAGTTTAAAACTGCTCCCCTTGGTCTGTCTTGGTTCATATGTGGAATGTTAGTCCCTCTCCTGTTTATAAGAAGCTCCCTTCAGGTTCTGAAGGGCTGCACTGAGGTCTCCCCGAAGCCTTCTCAGGGCTGAACCAGTCCAACTCTCTCAACCTTTCTTCATAGGAGAGATGCTCCAGGCCTTCCTGCAAATAGAAATGGAGACACCAGTGAGATCCTGTCCTTATTCCCTTTTTCTCTGTTCTTCTGAGAACACAAAGAAGCTGACTTGAATGTTTTAGTGATAGGTGGGGAATGTTTGTTTTACCTTGCTAAACTTTATGAGCAAGCATTAACTGTACAAGCGGAGTTTGTTTCTTTTTCTCCTAAAATAGTAGAGCTAATGGTGAGAATACATGTTTCTGGTTATATTTGGAAAGAATGCTCCCAGATATGTTAGTTTTTCTTTTAATGGCTAGAAATGTGAGTTATAAAAAAAAAAAACCCTCCATGTATACATTAGATAATGATTACTCTAAGTATTACACAGGTTGCTCTGAAACTGACACCCATGAAAACTACAACAAATACAAAGAGAACACAATCACGCTGTTTGGCAGAACAAATTCTTAGCTACAAAATGTTATTTTTCAGCATAGCTACCACCATTAGCTCTGCATTTTTGCCAGTGATGAACATGAACCTGCGTGCTGTGCTCATAAAATCTGTGTGGCCATTCAGAATGGAGCTTGTCTGCTGGAATGTACCACCCACCCCTTGGTGTGCTCACATCCACTGTTTGATCTCCATAAATGTTCACAAGTGCCAATGGGTGCCATTTTTTTTCTGTATGGAGGCATGCAGTGATGCACCTTTGCTTCATATGCACGCTTCCATGTCAGATGCCATTGTGTCAGAGTGCTCTTCTGCTGATGTCTATCACACAGCAACAGTAGGTATTGGAATATTGGTGGGTCTGAGTTTTGCAGCCTTGAATTGGCCAAACCAGTTTTTGCTCACAAGAAGCAAGTGTGTTAGGTTGTCACTGATACGGGTGGGAGGTGGGGGTGACACCACCACCAGGAATATGCAGGCTTTATCACAAGTTCCACCTTTGGAGCAAACTTGCTTTCTTGATTTTGTCTATTGGTGTGTACACGTAGCTGTTCAAAGCTCAGTTATGTCTCTTTGATTTGGACTATTATCAGCATGGAAAGAAAGTATTCAGAATCTAAGTGCCTAAAGCTGCTGCCTAAGGCTCATGTAAAGAGGAAGTGTAACGGTGGCAAGATTTTGCCAGTATTGTAGAAGTTAGCTAACAGTGGGAAGAGCACAGGCTTAGAGCAAGTGGCTGCTCTTACAGGAGTTGTGCTTGGAAGTCTGGTCTGAAAATGGCTCTTTCTTCACACCGAGTAGTGTGCAAACATAGAGCAGTACAGACTTTGCTACTAAGAACACAGAGTTAACATCTCCCACACTGATACTACCTAAAATAATTGCTGCTGCTTCGCATTCTTTTCCTCATATTCCTCATAAGGTGAGCTTGAGACTGGAGGGCAGGAGTGCTGATGAGTTAAATCTTCACCATGGAAGGTGACTGGTATTGTTTGAACCAAAAAGGGACTGGAAAGCATCACGGCCTTTGAATTGAAAGAGGAATGCCCTGACTGTTGGAGGTGCTCTCTGAACTGGGCACTCAAGTGTCCTTCAACACCATCAGATATCGATGGTCTATGGAATTCTTTCTGACCTTTCCCAAAGAATTGAAGTAAATTACCGGATGCCTTGATTTTGATTTTTGTCATGGTTTTTTTTTTTTTTTTTTTTTTTTTTTTTGATTGAAAAATTGATTGTTGCTTTCAAATAATAACAGTTGTCACTTTTGGTTTCTTAGTGGTTTGACAGTAGGCAATTATGGGATCATCGTGCAAGCAGATTGTTCTTTTTCTGCTGGATGGAGTTTAGAAATCGGACAGTGGGAGATCCATCTGTACTGCTTTTTGGTTGTGATAGAGAAGCATCAGCTTTTCTGTGCTGGAACGAGTTTTTTGGGAGCATCTGAAGATGTTTTAAGTCTTCAGCTGATGGTGTTGGGGAGTGGAAAATTGCTGTTGTAGGGTGAATACCTGAATGAATAGTGTACACTGAAGGGTGATGACCTAAAATGAGTAATACCCTAACAGTATAATGAAGACGGATAGTGTATTTTTGGATAGATTATCCATATGGTATAAAGGCACATGATAAATTAGGAAGGGTCACCTGTCACTGAAGGTCAAGACTTGCCTAGAACTCCACATGGGAGAGATCTCCAGCAAGAGAACCTTCCCCAGTGGCGGTCAGCCCTTAAGTGGGGTCTGGGAGAGGTGCAGCCAGACTCCACCCCTTCCGGTCACACAGGTGCATTGCCTTCACCTGTGCTCCTGTGGTTGACTCAGTGCTCACCTCAGGTGATCCATCCGTGGTTCAGGTCATGATTCAACAGTTCCAATACAGCTGTGATTTAACTGGCACCAAGAGAAGTATGCAGTGGGAAGTGAGATGGGACTTCTAGGTGTTACTGCCATTAAAATTTAAATTGGTACGTGAAGATTGCACAGCAGTATATTAAAAATGAGTTTGAGAGAAATGATCTCCCATATTTCATTCTAATGTGAATTTTTAATAAATGGTTAATACTTTTTAGATGCTGCTTATGTCAAAAGATTGGCCATTTCTCACAGCTGAAATTAAGTATATTTGCCAAAACTCTGAAGCTGGAAATCCTGGGCAGTGTTTTTCTCTTTTTCCTTATATAAAGAATAGATTCCTCAAATGCTTTTTTATTTTTGTTTGTTTGAGAAAGTGTGTTATTACAAATGCCTGTCACAGATTGCATTTAGAAGCCTAGAATCAATGTTTTAAGTTTTATTACAGACTTCCTATTGACGTTTGCACAGCGTATGGGAGTGGGAAATGTGTCATGTAGAGTAGTGCTGTTAACAGCATAATGGCTTTACTAGAACAGCCAGAGTTCAAATAGCCCAGATGTTGAAACTGGTTTGTACTGGCGTTGCACTGTCATGTTTGGCACAAAAGGTGTTGAGAAGCTGCGCAGTACTACTGGTCTCCCACTAAAATAGTGGGTTGAACTTGAAAGTTACCAGCATACATAAAGCAAGGTTTAGAATACCTTAATGTGTCTAAGAGGGATTTGACATAGATGCCTATTGATAGTTGCTGAATGATTGTTGCTGATCGCTGTAAGTTGTTTTTGTTTTTTTCACCTCTTCAGTGTGCACGCGGAGCATCATGTAATGGGATGTTATATGTGGCCTGTAGGTGTTGCAGTCTCCATAAGCTGAGCTGTTGGTGTGGCCTGTAACTCGAGGAGGTCAAAAACTCCATTTTTCTTGTTTTATAGATTTTCTGAATTACAATGCCTTGGGGTGAAACTTGCTGTTCCACACGTTGGATCAGATTTATTTATTATTTTTTTACCCTTAGGACGTCTCTGCTTTTCAAATGGATCCAAGTTTTTATTCCTTCATAAAACCTGAGCTGCTTGTGGGAGCTGCTTTTACGACTTAGGGGAGACAAGCTTGAGTTGGGTTTGTGGAATGAATCACGCTGCCGTCGTGGTGTGTCATCTTTGTTCTTTGTGGGTGTTGTGCTCCAGCCTGACCAAGTTTCGAGCTGTTTAAAAGTTGCACTCTGCAAAATGTTCTGAGTACCCAAGTCTATCGCTCCCAGATGTTGAGCTTATTATATGTAATATTTACCAACTGAAGAGCTGCTTGGCATGTGTTTTCTGTATAAGCTTTAACAATGATGGTGTTCCCTCCTCCCCCTGCCCTCTTACCTAGCTCCTTGTTTGTGCTCTGAGTGACTGTTCCGTGTGCCTTCTGGCAAGCTGGTTCACCTTCATGCTGTATTTCAAGGCAAGCTGTATGTCTGCAGATGGTCGTGCAGCTCTTGCTAGTTGAGGACAAGTGAAGATGGGAGATGTAATTGAGAAAATGCTGAATATTAAGTTCTGGCTTTGTTCATGTCAAGTACTTGAGTGCAATAGGAATGCATCTGTAGAGTGATGTTGCTGTTGGGGTCGCATCACTGATGCTGTGATAAGTTTAGGAAATTCTGCTTCTGCTGAGGTCTAGTCCACAGACTGAATGTCCCATTTTCTTTGGAACATATCTTCACGTTCAGTTCAGGTTTAATTAAAAAATAAAAAATACTGATTTGTGTACTTGGACGCTGCTGTACCATGAGTGCCGAAGTATTTAAGTGAGTGAGGATGCTTGAGAGGCTGCTGTAGCAGCCTGCCTGTCTGCCCTACAGAACTGTGTAGATGCTGGAATTAGGAGTGAGTAGGATGGGCTTTGTAAGCTTAGGGTCTCTGTTCACCCCCTGTAGGACCAGCAGGACATTAATCTTATTTCCGTGTGAAATGAGTTGAGAGTTTTGATAGCTGGATGTGCTTTGGGCTGAAGTGGTAACTGGTAGTTGCAAACAGGTGAGTGCTGAGTTTGTTGTAGAAAGAAATGCTGTGTTTTGTTTCTCTTTAAAATGTAAGGAATCAGATATTCAAGTGTCTGCTAAGTGAATACGTAGCCTGCGATAACATATGTTTAAATGTCCAGAGAGGCATCAGATGAGGATTATTTATTTGAGTGTGATGCAGCCCAGCAATGGTTATGACCTCTCTTCCATGTGATCTCCTTTCCTCATTCAGAATCCAAGTCCTCCTGCTTTGCTGCCTTTCACATCTGTGTCTGCCACAGAGTTCTAGCGATCTGGAGAAATAACGTAATGAAAATGTGGCTGTGATGACTTTAGGTTTTTGCTCGCGTTCTGAGGTACTTTGGGCCTTATTTATAGGATTGCTGAATATTCATAAGAGCAGCTGAAGCTGTATTTTCAAAGCACAGCTCCAATTGAAGTTCTGTTGGAAGTACTGACTGAAAAACCAGGCACTGGGTGTTTGAAATTGGCCGGCTGAAATTAATGAGCATTTAGTTTACACTTTGGACTTTCATTATCTTGTACATTCTTCCCATGCTGTGGTCAGATCTCAATAAACATGCCTGTGGGGAAATGTAAGGTTTTGTATTCTGTGTAGGATGCAGATGGTAAGCATTTAATGGGTTGTAGGATGCAGGACAAAACTGGGCAACTGTCCATGTGCTGAATGAAGCAGAAATCCAGCTGGGGAGAACAGAGGAGGAGGTATATGTAAAGGCTAAATGGGAGGTGCCTGGTTTTCAACTCTTAATGTATGAGTATTTCGGTTTGGTAAATATGTATTGAAAGCTTTGGGAGCATCTGGTATAAAACAAGGCTGCAAAAACCCTCGGTGCTTTCTAATCCATGTTTTTGTGCCCTGTGAGGCAAATGTTAGGGGTGGATGGGTGGGGTTAGGGACTGCCCTGAGGTTCTGTGTGAATGTTGTGGTGGTGTCTTTTGTGCATCCCAGTGTGCATCCATCTGTGCACTTTTGGGAAGAGCAGTTAGAAGTACTCCCTGCTAACTGTGGAGTCACTTGTCAGGGAGGATTTCAGAACAGGCCTGTGTTGCTTGGGTCATTTTTATTTTTAAAGACCAATGCTATCAACTGACATTCTTAGAGATTTTTGTACTGTTTTGTGTCATCTGGAATTTTTCCGTGTCCCTAAACCTACAAATTTATCCTGAGTTGTGATGTTCGGGATTTGCTGTTTAGCTTGTCTATTCCTGTGGAGACAGTGGTACAGGCTGGGAGATGCCAAGCGCTTCTCCCCTTGCCATGGCAGCTGTTGGAGCCAAACCTTGTTGGCCTTTCTCCCCTAGTCCTTGCCACCTTGCTTTCAGAGGTAACCTGGAAAAGAGGGGCACAATGAGAAGCTGCAGAAGATCTGTAAAGCAGTTAATGCAGTGCTGGCTGGGTGCTCAGTAAATCCAGCAATGCTGACTTGTTCTGTGCCATCACCTAGGATGGGTTCATGCCCACTTCTTCCCTCTGCCTCTTCCCCCCTTCTCTCTGTACCTGTCCCAGTTTTCTCTCACTCCCCATCCCAGACTGGGGTACGAGTTCTTGGGGTTGCAAATGGATGACTGCTCTATAGTAATGTGATTTCCATAAGAAATATTCAAAACAAACATCAATATGGACTTCATAGTTAATGACTTGGGCTTTATTTATTTTTTCTTCCCCTCTGTTTATTTCATCAGTTTGCTCCTTTCAGTGGTTCATTAAACCCAAATGTTTTGTATGGATCTTTTCCGCTAAATCCAGAGACTCATCCCAACTTCTAAATCTCATTCTTTTTCATTTGCATCAGTGCGTATAATGGAGAGAAAGCAGGTCAAGTTATGCCCTGCAAGAATATCTCCTCATTCATTTGGGAGTTTTCAGCATAATGTAAATGTGGGAGTAAGCAAATGGATGGCCAAGTGTAAGTGACAGTTGAGTTTGGGGAACCTGCTCCTGTTAAGAAGAGCAGTGCTGTGCTCACAGCTGCTTTCCCTGCTAGCACTTAGTGCTTGTGTAACTCGCTGTTACAGAAGGGTTTGGAGTACTGCAGTAGAAGGGGAATTATTCTTTGCATATGGGGAATCTATGGATGGTTAAGAAGATGAGTTCTGTAGGTTGTGGTTATAGGTTGTCCCAAGTTCTGCTCACATAAATAAGTGAAAAATAATTTAAAATAATAATAATAAAACACAACCCCACATCTTCATGTTGCTGGGAAGTATGAGCGTGTCTGTGATAGAGAGAAGGGTGGTTTGGTGTACAGAATTATTCTGATGCATGCCCTGATTGCCTCTATTCTGCAGCTTTGAAGAATCCTTTATTCGTGGCTGCTCATGGGAGCCCTGCTTTGTGCTTGGTGGTGGGAGCTCTTGGGAGGAGCTCTGGTGGTGTCACGCTGTGATAAGAGCTGTGGGAGAGCCCTAAGTTGTGCAAGTTGCAAACTGTATATAGTCTGTCAGCTAGTTTTAATGCACAAGTGTGAGAATTCATTTTTTTTTCTTTTTTTATGCAGGTCAACTTCGTAGTGTGCCAACTGTTTGCCTTGCTTGCGGCTATTTGGTTTCGAACATACCTTCATTCAAGCAAAACTAGCCCATTTATAAGGCATGTTGTTGCAACCCTCTTGGGCCTTTATCTTGCACTTTTTTGTTTTGGATGGTAAGTTGCACTTAATTTCACTTCTAAAGGATTCATACATTTTTAATTCCTTGTTTGCAGGAAACAGTGCTTTCATGTGAAGAACGTTACCTGTGTTTTTTGGCTGCTGCAAATGTACAGCAAGTGCCTTAAATTTTCTGAAGGGCAGAAGTTTTGAAAGATCTTCCATTTGTGAGCTGTTAGCTAACACTCTCTTCTTGTGGTTCTGCGAGGATGGAGCAGGTGCAGCTTAAACGTGCTTGGAAGGTGTTCTCTTGGGAAACTGCAGATGTGATGAGAGCACTTCTCCTAAACACTATCTACATCCACTGACTCTCCAGGTCCTCTTCTGAATATTGAATGTAATCTGACATGTCACAGGAAGAGTGACCAGAACTGCAGAGCTGCTGATGTTCCCAGTAGCATCAAGCCCCTGAAAAGGAGCTGTCCTTGGTTTGAGAGTGGTACTTCTATATGTATTTTTGTTTTATAGGAAGAGTTTAGTTTAAAAATTTAAATTGACACTGACTGCTACTTTCACATCTTGGTCTTTGCAGAGGACACCAAGACACCAAGAATGATAGTAGGGCTAATAAAGGGAATGCGTTTAGTTGAGTGACTTCTTTTTTTTTTTTCAAAATTATGAAATGGCTCTCATCTTCCCAAGCTGAATTAAGAGCCTGTTCAGTTCAGTGCACTGTAAGCAAACTGCTTTTTCAATTTTAAATATATAGGGGGCTTAGATTTACACTGACTGTGGGGAATTAATCCTTTCCCTTAAGCTGGAGTGTGGGTGCAGATGGGAAGATGCATACACCATGTGTACACTGCGTGTCTGTGCACAGAGTGTATAAATTAATCTTGGATTCCAAACCATGGATTTGGTCTCTACTTTGGTGTGTTACAGAGGCTGTCCAACATTAGTTGATAAAAGTATTACTTCTGAATTCAGGAAACATCAAACTTTTACTCTTTGGATTTACATATGCAATTTACTTGTATATGTAACTGTGACTCCCATGCATTTATTCAACTTTTGGCCCTGGCATTTTGCTTTGAATGATCTGCTGTCAAAAGACTTACAGTCCTAGCTCCAAACGGGGAGAATGATACAGCAGATGTGTGTGGTTCTGGTGAGATCTCTGTAAAGCTTTAGGAGCTCATTCTGTATCCATTGCTTTGGAAGCAGAAATCATTAATTTAGCTTGTAATGACAATACAACTGAATATTCCAGTCTCAGTGTTGTAGCGGGGAGACTTGAGCAAGAAAACCTCCAATCCCAGCAGGCATAAATAAAGACTTGTACTGACAACGAGAAAGAAGCTTTCACACCTGGAAAAAAGACACTGCAGAGAAATTGTGTTCCTTGGTAGAAATCCAGGTTCTTCTCATTAGCTCTGGATCATACTTAATGCAATTATTTTAGCAATAGAGTTCTACTTCATATAATTGTGGATCAAAAAGCTTTTTAAAATGCATAAGATAATGTAATTTGAGCTGTTCTACTCTTTCTTTAAGAGACTGATAATTCAGTTTCATTTGTTCCAACTTTTTCCTACTGCTTAAGTGTACATTGATCAAGTATGCTTTTAAGGCTTTACGTCCTTCTTTTTCACTCTGTTTTTGCATTTTATTGTTTGTTTTGATCCTGTAATGCTTTGATGTGATGGTGATGTGGATCAGGAAGAAAAGGGATCACTCCTTGAGGATAATGGCCAAGACCACATAAGGCCTAGAATGTCACTTCACTGCTCCATATTGTGTTTAGGTGCATCTCATGAGATTGGTCTCTGTTCAAAAAGCTACACTGGTACTGGTAATGAGACTTGTACCAAAAGAAATATTTTCAGGGACTGTAATCTTGACACAGTATCCATGTCAATCTGAGCTTCTACTGTAATATATCCCTCCATCTCTTTAAAAAAGCAACCTTCCTGATGTGGTGTTTTTCATTTCACTCATACTGTCTTTGTCACTTTCATGGGGAAAAAAATCCCCAACTAGATCAATGTGTCACTTGAGCACATGTAAATGTTACTGAGGTGCTAAGAGCACTAAACTGGAAGTAAATCAACTTGTTGAAGACCAAATTATTTTCCCCATCCTTAGTTAGTTATTGCACCTGGGGCAAAGAGACTGGCTGGGCTGGTCTGCCGTACTTATTGCCTGGGGAAGGGAAGTCTTCCCTTATACTGATGTTGTGGATGCTAAAATATGGTTGGCCTTATCTGCAACAACAGATCTCAGATAAGTGAAAAGGCAGATATGGAAGCTGAGCCACAAAACATTCATGTTATTTACTCATAATGCCAGATGAAAGTATTGTAAGGCCTATTATTTGTGCCTTAAGATTATCAACTTTGTTTGTTCTTGTTTATTAGCTGGAGAGTTCTAGTTACATCTGTAGTCTTTGCTCATTATTACTGTCTGTGCTGTGCTAAAGGGGGAAGCTGCCAGAAGGAGTGAGGGTTGCTGCAAGCCTAACTAGAATGCATTTTAATTTTTTGTTAAGAAGTGATGGAGTTAGAATTTGAGAAGCCTTTTCAAATTAACATTAAGCAAATAAATAATGTAGTTGATTGTCTTTAATGAAAATGCCTTGAGTGATTATTTTTTTCCTCCTAGGTATGCCTTACATTTTGTTATACAAAGTGGAATTTCTTACTATCTCATGATCATAATAGGAGTGGAAAACATGCACAAGTAAGTTTTTATTCTAAAGCATAATAATAGGAAAATTAAAGAATGCTGCTGTTTATCTTCCTTGTAGCTGCTTCTAGTTGTGGAATGTCCAGGTTTTTTGGAATTTGAATTCTGCTAACTGTGATTTTGTTTTCCAGGAGAAAAAAAATGGTTTATTGGGTATTTTTGCCTCCTTTTTTAAATGTCTAAAGCTCGTTACAATTTGCAATATCTCCAGTGGTACTGGGATTAATAGCATTCTCAGCATTCTGATTATATATGTATATATTTGCCATTTCTTAATAATTTCAGGTTTCTCAAAAAGATGAGATAGCTATACAAAATGTAATTTGATAGCAGCTGGTGCTGGTGGAAGGAAGATGTCTGTCTGAAGGGAAATGTCAGTCTGTGAGATGTATAATAAGGTACTGTTTGCCATTCTCTCCTTAGGAAAGCACAGGGCAACTGCTGTCTTAGACAAAAATACCATCATAAAATTAAATATGTAGGACATTATTTTAGGTTTGCTTGAGCATACGATCAGATTAGCAGTATCTGAAGCCATGCAGAACATAGCTTTTCTTTCTTTTTTTTTTTTTTTTTTTTTAAACCATTCTTGAAACCAGGAAGCACATGTCTCTTATTACTGTATGTGTATGTTTTAATATTCCACTAGTCTGGAGATCAGAACCAAATCAGGCTCCCACAGTGTTAATTCCTGCATAAATGCTTAGTAAAACAGCAAAGCTGTGCTTGAACAGATTCCTGACGTGTATGAAGCTGTCAGGAAAGATGCTGGTGAAAGAATCAAAAAGGAAAATTGCTTTACTCAGGAAGTCTGAAGCCAGGGTGACTTTCATGATCCTGTTTGTTATAACACTCTGCTGCATTTTACTGCTACTGAATAGAATTTTATTCAGTCTCTGGGAGTATACCGTGTTAGGCTCTTGTTTTCAGGGTTCAAAATCAAATCAAACAACTCCAGGTGTGAGAACTTCAGTTGGTTGGATAGGCAGTTTGCTCCCTAATGGTTGCTTTGGTAAGGAGTTGTTTTAAAACAACTGGTTCATTTTGGTTTCTCTTCAGAAATGTAAGAATGCAGATTGGAAGTCATGTAGTGTTGTGAAAGAAATCATGGATAGCTGCAAAGGGGAGGCACTACGGTGGTGTATCTGGGCCTTCATCGTGACAGATTCCTTAGACTTCTTGTGAAAAGAAATCTAGTGGTTATTTACTTCCCTAGCAGTGAGGCAGGAGGTCATGCATGCATTTAATGCCCCTGTATTGGAGCATGGGAACTGCCAAGCTCTGGATTCTCCTAGTTCATACTAGCTGGTTTAACTCCGGGCCTCATCTGCAGAAATGACTGCTGTGCTATGTGCGACTGTGGGTATGTGTGTGTTAGTCACAGCTGCTCCTCTCCTGGGAGGGCAGAACTCAGATTTGGCTGCCGGGCTTACGGTTCCGTATCATGGTATGAGTTAGGATACCATTGGATGAAACTGGAAAGCTGCTTTTTCAATGGAGGAAAGAATTGTAACAAGCAGAGCAGTTTTGTTTACAAAACTGTTACTTCAGGTTGTATGCTATTGCTTGTTGTAAGTAGGTTAAAGCAAGCTCAGCTGTATGGAATGGTGAGGGGAAAAAAAGCTTTAAGCAAATAACTGCTCATACTTTAATGCTGACTAGAAAAAATAAGCCTTATTAATAAAGCAATATTATTTCAAGTGAATTTGTTTCACTAGCTGTATTTTAGTACTATTTAAGGACTTTTCAAGTGAAAGGGATAATGCTTGTGCTGCTTTGTAAAACAGTATGGAGGCTGCAATGAACAGTAAGTTTAGAAAATGCATTTAGAGTATAAGGTTGGTGAGAGTATTACAATGTCCTTAAGGATGGTTGTTGAGACTCAGTCTGAAATAGAGTTAGTCTGGTGTCTAGTAGTTTTTTGTAAGCCAATTCATAGTTGTTCCTTTTTGGTCATTTCTGCTGATGCAGCAGTATGAATAGGAAATCTAAACATCTGGCAGCCTGGAAGCACAGTAGTTCTGCTGCTAGCTATTCTCTGGCAGCAGTAGAAAAATATGGCTGTAGCTTCCTGTGTTCAAAAACCGTATTGAAGCTCACATTGCTGAAAAAAATAAGGAATAAGCACAGGGCCAGCAAACAACCATGAGTGTTGGACTGCAGATAGTACCTGTTTGGTGCAGTCTTGACCTCCACAGCTAACACTAGGGTAATGCTTGGATGCTGTCAGGAATAGCTCCTGGAGCTTTCCAAAGAGGTGACAGAGGAAACACTGTGTAAGATCTTACTGTCAGTTGTTACAGTACCCCAGGAGGAATAGTACCTTTTGTTGTCTCTGTTTGCCTGTTCCTTTCACAGAAGAACTATACACTGTAGTCCTGATTTTTTGCTGTGAAAACACTTCCGATAGCTTTTACATGGCACCCTGGTACTCCAACACTGAGGCTGGGCAGTATAGCCCAACCCATTTCCTACTGGTGTGTGTGTGTGTGTGTATGTATACAGCTGTTCAGAGTACTTCTGTATGCCTTCACTGTTTGAGATTTACTTTTCTGGTGGTAGAAGAGCCTGCTGCCTGGCAGTCCCAGTTAACAGGTTACCTGCACTGTTCATAAGCTGCTTAAACTCAGATACGACAGAACAATAAATACCTATAAATGATGGAAATATGGATTCAAGTGGTTCTGGATTGAAAAACACTTGCATATTAAAATATTCTTATGTGATGATCACAGCATGCGTGAGGTGGGCAGGAACCTCTGGATCCATTTACCCCAGACCTTACTTGAGCAGGGTGCCCAGCAGCACATCCCAACAGCTTTTGGAAATTTCTGAGGAGATCCTGCAGCCTCTGGGCAACCTATGCCAGGGCTGTATCTAACTTAAATCCTAATTCATTCAATGAATTTGGTTTTCCTCCTCTTCTCCTGCCTGTCATCCTGCAGATGAATTTATGAATTGGGAAAGCAGTTATTCCTGTCATTCTTTGCTGCTGTTTCCACCTGCTAACAGTACTTCATTTTCGCCAGCCTCTCTAAAATTTTTGACAAACTGAAAGACAACTGAAGTTTTTAGACTGTTTATCAGTTCAGCTGCTATATACTGAGTGTTCATACACCCTTACCATTTGAAGCAAGGAGCAAATTTTGCTGTAGATCAAACTTTCAGGTCTGGTACTGATACTCTTTCAGAACTGTCATTTTCTTCATGTACTTCTTTGCTTGCTTGAATTCTTGCTGTTCTGCCAAGTTTCTACCTTTGTGATCTTCCTAAGGTATCTGAACTCTCTGCAGCTATTACTTTTAAATGTTAGTCTTGGCAGTATATGTTGTGTTAAAGATGAAAGCCTTACTTCAGTAATAGGAGAGGGAGAGTAAAGCTCCATGCAAAAAGGAAAATTGGATGTGCTAAGAAGGAAGCAAACCTTACCTTTGTGTTTTACAACTGTGTGGAAAAAGTTAATTACCAACAGATCAGTTACCTGAGATGTGCATTTAACTAAAAGCAATAGGTTTTTTTTTTTTTTAGTATGTAAGTCTTAGTTCAATGATAGTATATAAATGAAAGATGGAGAGGTGGCACTAGGTTTCCTGAACAGAATTTGAACTTGTCACTAAGGTAATATGTTTGTGGTGGTAAAAATAAAATATCTGTTTAACAAGTTCTCAATTGCAATACATTTGCATTTGATAGCTGATATTATCTAATATCACAGAATCACAGAGGCTGGAAGGGATCACTCCAGAGATCATCTAGTCCACCCCCCCTGCCAAAGCAGCTCCCTAGCCCAGGTTGCACAGGTAGGTGTCCAGGTGGGTCTGGAACATCTCCAGAGAAGGAGACTCCACCACCTCTGTGTGCAGCTGTGCCAGTGCTCCGTCACTGCACTGTGAAGGAGTTCCCACACACATTTGTGCAGAACTTCCTGTGCTTCAGTTTGTGGCCATATCCCCTCATCCTATCACCACACACTGCAGAGAAGAGTCCAGCCTCATCCCTTTGCCTCCCACACTTTAGATATTTACAAACATATCAGTGCTGAGATTTTTTTCTTAGAAATTTTCCTGTTCATTCTGTTTTTTTTTTTTTTTTTTTTTTTTTGAAACTACTGCTTTCCTTAAAAGACAAAACCCCAAATACCAGGGACAGGGAGTTTTTCCTTAGAGCAGCTGGCGACTGTTGGCTAGTACCTACATAAGCAAATTGTGCACAGGTGACTTACAAGCTTTTTGAGGCTTCCAGGCAGCTGTTTCTCTTCTGACATAATTGTTCATTTTATGGTTGGTAAATAATGTCCCTCTGTCTATGAGGAAAGGAAAGTCAATTACAGGGCTTGCAGTTGCTTCACTGTAGTCAGTAGTTTTTTCAGTGACTTCACTGATAAGGCTCGAGTTCCAGCTGTGACAGTGTAGAAAGTAAATCTGCTCATTTAAAGTTAGTCCTTTTGAACCTCATTGGTGTCTGGTGTTACCAAGCAATAGAAGTGCTGTTGGTATCTACTATGTTCTGCCTTATGCTTAAGTTTAAGAGGAAAGCTAGTGAAGGACTAAGAGACCTGGGTTAATTATTAGAGGTAGATATTTAATGAGCTTGGGGGCCTGCTCACAGGGCTGAGTTTTTGATAGATTCCCATAATTTTATCAGATTTATAAATTTCAGACATCTTACTGATTATTACGGGGAGTACTTTTTTGCATCTTTTAAGAAATACCTTCCTTTCCTACCACAATTGTGTATAACACTCTGGGACTGCGTTGCTCCCATTGAAAGGTGGTGGCTGCTTGTGTGGATGACATTTCCTTAGGAAGGGATTTAATATATTTTTCTCTCTTTATCAGTTAATCAGACTGTGGTGGCTTCTCTTCCTAAGTTTCAGCTGACTTCAGTAGGTTAAATGTCTGCCA
This sequence comes from Callipepla californica brunnescens, assembly GCA_023055505.1. Taxonomy (NCBI): domain Eukaryota; kingdom Metazoa; phylum Chordata; class Aves; order Galliformes; family Odontophoridae; genus Callipepla; species Callipepla californica. The sequence goes on from JALIRH010000007.1 coordinate 10,518,722, forward strand.
GATATCACACAGAAGTTGATCAAGTACTCACTGCTGGCATTTTGAACTCCGAGTGTTTTGCTAATGATTCAACTTATAAACACTGTGCTGAAGGGATTACCAATACGGTGCATAACCACCAGAGAAAGGCAAGTAAGTAATCATAATGATTCGGACTTCTTGCAGAAATGTGGCTTCTTAACATGGAAGCTGCGATGGAGGAAAGTAAGCAGGGTCTTTATAAAGGCTGTCACTTCGAGAGTTTATTTATTATTCTAATTCAACAAAATGTTCATCTAAATTAATTTGCTCAGCATGTTAATTGAGACATTTCATTAAACACCTGACTGACAAGTTCAGCTGCATGTCATGATTAGTTGGAGCACGCATTGGATTTGTGGTTACGCTGCAGTTTAAATTGCTATCAAAATTGTTACCTATTTTTAAAAGTGATGGTTTTGGTGAAATCCAAAATGGATCTGGTCAACTACTCTCACACTCATCCCGTGAGCACAAGGCAAGATTTATTGTAAGTGTCTTTCTTGTATCTTCAGAAAGAAGAGAATTCATAAGCTTAAGTGATTTTTTTTTGAAAGTGGATTTTGGGCTTTTTCTTTCTTTCTGAGCTTTCATCTCTTCCAGAGGTCCTTAATCAAGACAGATGTAGGGCTCTTTGTTCCTGTCTCCTTTTGATTTGATCACAAGTGCTGTAAAGTCTATGAAGAACGTATGTGATGTGGATAAAGAGGAAATTTATCTCCAAAAAAGGATCTGATGCAGCATCTAAAATTAGTCATCAAATGTACAGACTGAAATAACAGTATCTAATAACTGTTAAGAAATGCTATCAAATCGTAGTGATGTTTTTTAGCAGAGCTAGGGTTGGAAGCCTGCCAGTCTAATTACATTTACTTAGAAGGCACAAGGGCATCCAGAGAACTGTAAGTAAGCTATGGGGCATCACTTCTCAGTTACGCATTTGTAATTTATTCATGGAATTGGAATAAAAATGTCTGCTATGTAAGTAGCTGCTGAAGGGCAGTGGGCGTAGTGTGGAGAATACCTGATTCTGAATTTGGAGTATTAGCACCTGCAAATTGTTCTGCCTACACAGAAAGGTCTTATGTTTCTATTCCTTCAGTTAGTGCAAGTGAGATAAACTTATTTGAAATAAATAAACCAATTGAGAGCTGAAAGATCAGAAGTGTGTTCTTATCATCCAGCCAAGGATAAATTGGAGATGAGGGAAGATCTCATCTTCAGCTTCTGTAGCCTTAAGTATCAAGGTGCCTTATCAGATGTGTGCTAAAGGCCAAAACAAACAAGAAAAACCCAAGCAAACAAAAAAAGCACCAAAAAACCTGTTAATATTTTGTAATTCCAAAATGTATATTTTATTTAAAAGCAATTTAAAGATTTTCTCATAGAAGAGAATCAAATATATATTGAACAGTATTAGCTCCTACAGCATACATAGCAATCTCACTTCCACCTATTAGAAATAACTACCAAGCCAAATGAATGACTGTATTTGGGAGCATTTATTAATAGTTAAGAACAAGTAATAATCAGTTTTCCATTTAGAAGTGGTATGTCTTTTCCCAAAGGGAAGGGATTATGCTCTGTAGAAAAGAGCAGTGGCCATTATGTGTAACTGTCTCAGCACGAGCAGTGCTATAGCTAAAATACCTACTCCAAATCTTAAGGAATGGACTTCCAGTAATTGAAGGGATCTTACAAGCAGGAGGGGGAGGCAATTTTTTTTACCCTGTCTGATAGTGATAGGACAAGGGAAAATGGCTTTAAACTAACAAAGGGGAAGTTAGATGTTAGCATGACATTTTTTACTCAGAGGGCAGTGAGGCCTTGGCACAGCTGCCCAGAGAGGAGATAGAAATGTCCAGTTTTTTAGAAAGTATTGCAGAAAAATGAGTTAATGGTACTGAATGCAAGATTCCTGTTTTCCTTTAGCTGGGATCTCTTTTTTTTTCAGTCAGAAGTACTAAAATGCTTCTATGCAGAAGTGTGCTAACCAAGAAAAGAAGTGAAGCATATGTTTCTGAATTGCAAAATATATGGTCTTGCTGCTTGATTGCCTTCCTAATTATATAAAGTCTTTGATGCTTTGCTTGTATAATGTCAGATTAATTTGTTTGCAGAAAAGAAACTAGTGTTTACTTCTGCAACAATGCAGCTTAACACTGTGCACGCTGAAAAGGTGAAATGATTAAAATAGAACTACTGCAGACAGCTGTTAGGATTTGAAATAGCTTTTGTTTTTTTGTCAATTCTAACATCTTTGAGAAATTTTTGTCCTTAAGTGCCGAGTGCTGTCTTAACCATGGACATGAGAGCTCTGGGCAGCTTGTATTCTCATACCCTGCTGGCTCTACCTTGGTTAATGTGTGGAGTAAGGACTGGGATGGGGCAGATCCCATAGGTCTTTGAAGTTTACTAGCTGCCACCCACGTGTTCTTTGTTTTCTCTTCTACTTCAAATTAAACATCAAAACAACTAACATCTCAAAACTAATGTACCAAGAATTTAAAAACAAACAAATCAGAATCAAACAAACAAAAAAAAGCAACAAGAACAAAAACCACACTATCCCAGCTTACTTCTGTCGAGCTTGAAAACTATAGTTAGTAATGCTAGGAGTTCCGTTTGTTTCTTTAGTGGTCTTGATTGACTTTATCTTGGTCATTTCTTATGTTTCCTTATTTCTGATTTGCACCTAGAGGTCAAAATTCTGTATCCTGAGGGGTGTGAATGAAAACAACAGACAGCGGTTCTCTGTACACTGAAGATCTGTCCTTTCCAAAAATAGCCTTGTAAATAGATGGCTGCCTTCAGTGACTTGAAAAGTGAACACTTGTTGAAGTAAATAGCTGTGAAGGAATTTCCTTGGATTCCTTGTGAAGTTCTTTTGAAAGCATTTGTTTTAAATAGCTCCTTCAAGTTCATCCACTTCAATAATTTCCTGTAACTCTCCTGGCTGTGCTTTGATAGGACATAATGAGTTACTTAAGACAATGAAGGACTAACGACTTAATATCCTTCTTAAAGCTGGAGATGCTTGAATGGAAAGCTCTTTACTGGTCATATTTTTGAAATTAGAGAAATGGAGTGAAAGTTGGAACTGGAATTTTTTTTACCTTTTAAAATACTCGTAAATTTTGTCTCATTTTTCAACTGTGAAACAAATTTATTTATTGTTCCCCAATGTGTGTACATGGGGAGGAAGAAAGAAAGACAAAAATTGATATAGTTTGAAGCTTGGTGCAGCATTTGTTGCTGAACAACAAAGCAAAATGAGTTTTTTTCAAGTTTTGTAGTTGCACTGCATTCAGACCTTCAGTTGCATTGGTACTGAAGGGGTGTATTAAAAGTTCCAGTGCAACTACAATGAATTCTGGTTATATATTTTGTATTTCCATGGGGAAAAGCCTAAATTAGTGTATTTTACATATTCCCACCTCTTCGTCTGACTTTGGTTGCTGATGTCCTTCAAGGAAAGGAATTCTCAGACCATGTTGGTGATGTTGCTGGTATATTAAACATCCAGTGTTCCACTTGACAAAAATTAGAGTGAAAAAAAAAATCTGGACTTTTATTTATCTTTTTTTTTTTTTTTTGAGAAGTAGCTATGGATCGAGCATTGAGGTTTAACTGAAAGAGTTCTCTTGCTTCATTAAACCGAACTGATGGAGATAGATTAAGTGTGTGTGTGTGTGTGTGTGTATATATATATATATATATATATATATATATATATATATATAAAAGAAAAAAAATATATATGTACTTGATTTCCATAAGCAGACAGAGGACAGTCTTGGAAAGAAGTAGTAATGCAAAACTGCATGGTGCATTAGAATTCTGCTGGGACTGAGTAGCTATTGCTTTCTGGCTTGCATAGATATATATTTTTAAAGACTCTGTACTCAAAGTGAGGGTGAGCTCAATCAATTAATCAAGCAAAATAAAATTGATGGTGAGGGTAAAGTCATGTTTTCTGGGCAGCGTATTTGTTTGATAATCCTTGAAAGTTGTAGCATTTATATAAATACTTCTTCAAGGCACATTACTCTGCCTGTCATGCTGCCAAGCAACTTGACTGCTAGCAAATGAGCTCTGAGTCATGGTATCATTGCTGCATGGTTTATTACCTCAACAAACTATTGATGTCAAATAAATTGGCCTCCCTACAAAATGAAGTGGCAGAATAAATTGTACCTAGAAAAGTTCAGTGAAAGCTCTGCTCGTCTTCAGCTTCTGGCAAAAGCTGCAGCTAATAGCAGTTGATTAAAGATTCTGGTTATATGACATCAACTGAATTGAACCAGTTGTTTATGATAGAGAGGGATAATATGCAAGTATTCTTCATGTTACAGTCATTTATTTCATTTCAGTGTGCTTTTTTAATACTTGATACTTTGAAATGTCTTTTATTTGGGACAAATTTCACTAGAGGAATGATGACAAGCTCAGCAGACTACCATTTCATTGTCCTCAAATTATGCAAGTCCATCTTGAATGCAGAACTGGAAGCGGTGGTGTACGAATTGCCTGATTTTGGAGCTAAAAGATGATAGAAGTGAAGGAAGTTAGCCTGTTTTGATACAGGTGCTTGTTATTTAAATAGCAAACTTCCTTTAAGGAAGCTGGATGTAAGTAAAAGGGACTGGTATTCACAAAATACAAACATCTTCATTTTAAAATCCAGTGTCTTAATTAAATATAAGTTGATAAGTTTCACATATTATCTTCACTGAAAATGCTACTAAGCTTTTAAAGTTGATCGGTTTTGCAGGTAAAATGCCTTTATTGGAAGTCAGATGAGACCATAAAATCACAGCATAGCTGAGGCTGTTAGTGTTTTCTAGTCCAGTCCCCACGTTCAGAACAGGAACATCTAGAGCAAGCTGTTCTGTGAAACTGAAACCTTCCTTAATACGAACACGATCCTGGATCGATGTCGTAAGCATGCCAGCCATTTCCTTTTGGTGTCTTGCTTCAATGTCTATTATAGCTTAACATTTATTTGAGATGACTTCATGTAAAACTGTTTCTTTATCTGATCCTGATTAACTACATAAGCTTTATTTTTATTCCTTATTTTCCCTTCACCCCATGGGTGCAGAGTGTTGTCGACTTTCCTTGAAGCTGCACAGATACAGTATTGTCAGCTGAAGCATGGTAGGCCCCTTTCCACTGAAATGAAACATGTAATTGACAATTATTTTGATACAAGACCATGTTAGGAAACAAACAGTAATGTTTTCTTGTCCTTTTCTTTGAGGGCAAAAAAAAATCAATAATAGAAAGAGGATGGGGCAGAAACTCAAAACAATGACTACACCAGCAGAAAATTCATAAGTCTTGTATCTTCAGGCTAGTAGAAACTAGTGGAATTCCAGGCTAGGTAACTTACAGATATCAGAGAGAATATTTGTGATGTCAAGTTTGTTTTAATTTTCAATTCATTTTCAGTTATATTTGAAGACAAATGTGTTTTCAGTATTCAAACAAGAAATTCCTCTGTGCCATGAGAGGGTATGTAAGGGATTACTCATGCTGTCTTAACTTTGGTTGATTTGCCTGGAGATCTTAATAGGGTAACGTGCAAAGAAATCCTGTTTCTTCGCAAATAGAGTGGCATAGTTCTTATGTGAGATGCTTACAGTTCTGACAATAAATTTCAAATTGCCATTAAGTCATTATGAATTGCAACTTTCAAAGACAAGTAACAAAATACATAATTTGTAAACAAGTGACTCCTCTCTTGAGAAAGTGAAATGGAGCTCTCCATGTCCTGCTTACCATCAGTTTAGGCTGTGTACTAAAGCAGATTATATCAACATCTTGTAAGAATATGCACATACCTTGAATAATATAGCACAGTATTCATCTTCAGAGCTGAAGATGAAATACTTAATATAGGCAAGTGCTAAGCAGTTTGCAGTCATTACTAATCACAGGCAAACAGGAACTGTGAAGTCAGTAGGCTTGCAAAAGGAGACTGGGTATTTCAGTGCATGATTGCTTAGAGTGAATAATGTATTTTATTAATAGATCATCTCACATGGAAATGCATGATGCACACACGTAATTTTAAACAAGAGCCATGTAGCTGACTGTCTTTTTCTTGGTGTTCTGTCCTTTCTGGGAGTGCCTGTGTTGTTTAAGTCCACTATTCTGGAAAGTCCATAGTAAGTCGTGGGCTTTTCAGTTCGCCAGGAGTTCCCTTCTCCTTCCTTCAACCATGGTATCCATTCTTGGTGCCACATTTCATGTATATTGTGGCATCATTCCTCCTATCTTCTAGCTTTGATATTGAGTCCTTGGTTATGTTTGTTTTTTTAATTATGGCTTTTGTGTGAAGAGCTTTTCAGCTTCAAGGCCACTCACGGTTTATGAAATTTCAAGGTCATCTGGGGCATTAATGCTGTGGGTATAGAGGGAACTAGTAAGATTCTGCCATGTCCCTGTATAAGAGAGACAGAAATCAGCTGAAACTTACAGTAAATGTGTTTTGATGCATCAAGAAAATGAACTTCTTTGTTGATGGGTTTTTTGTTTTTTTTTTTTTTACTGATCAGCAGTGCTCACAATGTGTCCAAGAGTAAAGAAAGAAAAAGAAGGATCCTGGTTCTTTCTTTGTGTTTGTGCTGCTCTGGAAATCTGATCAGAAAATGTTATTTATAGGTACATTCTTTACACATAGGATATGCATGTAAAACTGTGGTCTTGAGGCAGTTGTTTTTCTTCAGTTCAGGACTGCAGTAGTTTAACTAGAAAATTTGCTTTGGAAATTCACATACACAGTGTGATTGTGGTTTCTGAAGAATTGTCCCTGCAGCAACCTACTGCCAGTTTATATGGGAACAAAATGAGAACTGGTCTATGTGAATGCAGTGTGATATGGATGGGACTGAGGGAGCTTTGCAGAAAAATGAAGGGCCTTGGTACTGAGCTGCTGTCAGACCTCCAGTCAGAAACTAGTGGCTTCCTCGTTGTTCCTGGCTGCTGGAGTGCAGGAAAACAGATTTCTATCAAATATTTAAACAAATGTATCATCTACATCCAGGTAAGATTTCTGCATACTGAGATAGCTAAGGCTAACTCTTCTTTTAAAAGGGTGAGAAAGTAAACCATGATTCATGAGTGGCTTCTGAAAAGTGGGTTGAAATAAAGCTTTATTCTGATATTGCTTTGATATAAACTGTGTGGCTTTGGTTAGTTTCCCTGGCACTTTTCCATGCTTTTGTTTGAGCAATTAGCATATGTGAGATGATTTCTCTAAACAGGAGAAAGGTCTAAATAAAGGAGCCTAAGGCACCTAGAAACAGATTTGAGTGTAGCTTGAACAGCAAAGCACTGCTAACACAACATTCAATTACTTGGTGTATTTTTTGAACTCCTCACAAAGGTCACTTTGCAATGTAGATGTGCAATACCTCAAGACGATTTATGCTCTTAAAAATTATCATCCTTTGAGGACTAAGAAATGAATTGCAAAACCATTTGGAACATACACGTGGATTGGGATGCTGTCCCCATCCAGTTCTTTTGATAGGTGATGATAATCTTCCTACTGTAAGGAGTAAAACCCATGTATTTTAATGATAAATAAGGCACTGCCTTATGACGCAAGTGATATTTTCTAAACATTGGTGGAATGGGCAAGAAATAATTCCAGTGATGGCAAATACATCTGTCCCTCGCTAGCATCACTTGTTTGTGTTTTGTAATCAATGATTAAGTGAAATCATACTTAAATCTTTGCATCTTCCACTGTAGCCATTAAGTAGTTGTAGGATGATGTATTGAGATTTTTTGGAAACCTGTTCTTTTGGGTCAGCACTGGTGGTAGTTGTTTAAAGTATTTTCCATCAGAATGTGGTGTGTTTCACTTCACAATGTACACAATGCTTCTCTAAGAATCATAGAATGGCTTGGAAGGTACCTTAAAGACCATTTGGTTCCAACCACCCTGCCATGGGCTGGTTTCCACCCAGCAGATCAGGCTGCCCAGGGCCCATCCAACCTGGCCTAGAGTGCCTCCAGGGCTGGGACACCCAGAGCTCCCCTGCGCTCTGAGAAAAAAATTTCCTCCTAACATCTAATTCAAGTCCCGCTCATCTACTTTAAAACCATTACCCCTTGTCCTGTCACTGTGAGACAAACACAATCAGTGGAAAAAGTCTTTTTTTTTTTTTTTTTTTTTTTTTCCTCCTGTTTATAAGCTTCCTTCAAGCACTGGAAGGCTGCAGTGTGATCTTAGAATCACTGAGGTTGGAAAAGGACGCTAAGATCTAGTCCACCTGTCCATCTACTACCAATATTGCCTACTAAACCATGTCATGTCTACATGCTTCCTGAACACCTCCAGGGACAGTGACTCAACCACTTCCCTGGGCAGCCTGTTTTACTGCTTGACTGCTGCCCAACACTTCTCCAGGCTGAACAAGCCCACGTCTCTCTATCTTTCTTTACAAGAGTGATGTTCCAGCCTTGTGATAATCTCTGTGGTCTCCTCTGGATCTGCTCTAACAGCTCTGTCTTTTTTTTTTTGTTCTGGGGACTGCAGGCCTGGATGCAGTATTCCAGATGGAGCCTCACAAGGACAGAGCTGAGGGAGATAGTCACCTTCCTCAGGCTGTTAGCATCCAACCGTTTGTCCACCCTTAAGAATGAGATGTGTGACCATATTAAAGGCTTTGCACAAGACCAGGTAGATGACATCAGTTGCCTTTCCTTTGTCCAGTGATGCTGTTACTCCATTGCAGATTGTACCAAATTGGTCAGGCAAGGTCTTTCTTGGTGAAGCTGTCTCAGGTCACCTCGTCTCATATGTGCCTTAACACCTCTTCCAGGAGGATCTGTTCCATGATCTTCCCAGGCATAGACATGAGGCTTGTGGGTCTGTAGTTCCCTGGGTCTTCCTTTCTCCCTTTCTATAAAAATGGGAGTGATTATTCCCTTTTTCCAGTCATCAGGGACTTCACCTGACACCCTTAACTTTTCAAACATGATGGAAAATGGCTTGACAGCTACATCAGCTGGTTCCTTCAGGACCCTAGGGGCTGCATGTTTTCGAGTCCCAAAAAGTTGTTCATATTCAGTTTAATCAGGCTCTTTCCTTACAGTAGAGAGATTTTGCTCTTCCAACACCCCATCCAGAGGTTCAGGGACTTGGGAGACATGGGAAGCCTGAATGCTTGTGAAGACTGAGGCAGAGAACTTGAGTACCTCAGCCTTCTCCATGTCTGAATCCAGTTCTCCCTCATTTATTAAGGGAGGAAGTGCATTCTTCTTGGCCTCTGATTGTCCATAGTGTGTTTCTCCAGTGTTCTATAATCACATTTGATATTTTCTTCTCTTTCTCATAATCAGAGTGAAAATGTGAGCCATCAGCAAATAGTTTGTCTTAATTGTTCTTTCTCCTTTCCTGTGTACAAACACAAAGAAATACTGGCTGTAGGTCTGATTTATTCTTGATGGCATTGCTTCAGTTTCCATGTCACGGGACATTAACAATGATGACATATGTTTAAAATGGTATTTGATGAAGTCACTGAGCAGATGCCTGACCAACCTACGTAGGTTGCTTTCCTTTGTTCTCCTTGGGAGTGAAAATTCTTGCAGTGTTAGTGTCCCTGTATGCAGACATGAACAAAAATTATAGTAGGTAACAATTAATGGGTAACTCTTGCAACTTATGGCTGACTTGGCAGTTGAGTGGAAATAGAGTGCAGTAAGAGGAGACCAAACAACCCAAACTGAATAATAAGTACTTGAATTCTGGACTTTGTGTATTTATTGTTATTCTGACCTGTTCATCTCTTATCTTTGAGTACTCAGGCTTTGTCATTGTTTGACTTCAGCAGGCCATCCTTGAACTATCAGTATGGTCAGTTAAGGGTTCACTGACACAATAAAATTTTTGCAAGGGGAAACATGGATAGTTTTACCAGAGAAATCCAGAGTACTTCATCTCTTAGAAGAAGCCTGAAGGATTCCAGCATGCCAGATGGACAGTAGTTGCTGGATGACTGAGATGCCAAGAGCACAGAGCAGGCAGAGGCAGAAAATGGATGATAACCTCACCATAAGGCAGACAGCTCTCATTAAAGATTCAACAGTAAGCCTTCCCCTGCAGCAACAGGTGACTTTGCTCTGCCAGCATCTTATTTTCTAATAGCAAAATCTTGTGCTTGGAGTTCGATTGAGACATGTAGATGCAAGCCCTGATTTTCTGACGCTCGTTTGAAGGAATCTGTTTTATTAATTGTCACAGGCTGAAAAGTCTTCACAGAATGGCTGAGATTAGCAAGGATATCTGGAGATCACTTGACCCAGGCTCTGCTTGAGCAGGGTGCCCAGCACCGTGTCATGCTGGCTTTTGGAAATATTCAAGAAGGAGACTACAGAGCTTGTTGGCAACCTGTTCCAGAGTTCCATGCACCTTGCAGTATGAAAGTGCCTTTTTGTGCTTAGAGGGAACCTCCTGTGTTGCAGTGTGTATCCATTGCCTCTAGTCCTGGCACTGGGCACCACTGTTGAGTGCCTATCTCCATCCCCTTTGCAACCTACCTTAAAATATTTATGGACATCGACGAGATCCCCTTGAGCCTCCTCTTTTCCAGGCTGAGCAGTCACATTGGAGAGGAGCTTCAGCCCCTTCATCGTCTTCGTTGCCTTTCACTCATCTCTCTCTCCACTATGTCAAAGTACCTTTTATACTGGGAAGGCCAAAACCAAACCCAGCACTCCAGATGTGGCCTCATCGGTGCTGAGCAGAGGGGAAAGATCAACTCCTTTGTCTTGTTGGTGATACTTAGCCTGATGTGGCCAGGGATACCATTAACCTTTGTAGCCCCAAAGGGCACATTACTATCATAGGGCTGATGTTGGCTTTTATAAACATAGAAGGAATTTTTTTTAGGCAACATTTGGATGTTTTTCTCTTAAGCTTATTAATGTAGCTAAGATCATCAGCCTTGAAACAATCCTATCTTGTGTTTATATTCATCTTTTTTAACTGCAGCTCTTTTTTCTTATGTCTGTTTGCTATGTCTGTGGTCACACTGATTAATGTCATTGCATGATCTGTTTTGCTGTTTCATTTTTTAATATGAGAGATACTTCTTTCCAGTGATCATGTACTCATTTTAATATCAGTGGGGTTAGTTGTTCCTCTGACATTCAACCCATTTCTCATCCTCTTTCTCTTTCAAAAATATAAATACATAATAGGCTTTGTCTTTTTTTGTTTTTTCCTTGTTTCTTACTGAGAGAAAACTAATGCCATGCGTGTGCATTTGAAATTGGTGAATTAGTTCAGTCAACTTGGGCATGAGTTTGGATTTCTTCGAGATAATTCCTAGTGTATGTTGTGAAAACTGGATCCGAGGGAAGAGAGCACTTCCAGTTCTAAATCTGTGATGCTTTCAGATCCTTCACCCATCTGTTGTTGACTTTGTCCTGCAAACTGAACTTCACTATTCTCCTGTACACACCCACTGCTTTTTGTTGGATGCATCTTCAGCTTTCACTGAATGGTTGTGTCTCTCTGAATTTATGGAACTCCTTGCTGCCTTCCTTCTGCCAAGTACCTGCCCGTCCTGTCTTGTTGTAGAACACTGTGGTGCTTTGACCTCTCGTCTGCAGACTGCCATGCCTTTCCACGCTCTTCAGTTTGTGGGTGGCTTGTTCATTTTTCTTGGATTTGAGCAATGTTATTTATCTTTCTGTCACGTACTTAGTGTTCCAGTGCTTTCTGGTATTCAAGTCTGCTATAAATATTTTCTGCAGGTCAACCTGTAAGCTGAGTTTGAGCAGAGGAAGACCCTCCTGGCTTCAACCAGGGAACAAGTTATTGCATGTCTTTTCATGGCTTTTGTGGAGATAAATATGGAACTGTATTAATAGTAGAGCAAACTACTTCCAAAAGTTTTTACAGAATATCATGGAATATCCCAGATTGGAAGGGGTCTGTAAGAATCATTGAGTCTTACTCCTAATGCTCCTGTTCTTTCCCAAAGGATTAATTACTTTCCCAAACAGATAATGCTGTCAGGACGTGTGTCAAAATCTCATTTCCTTTAGTATTCTTTTGGAAGAACATTTTGGAATGATCCTACTTGTCAGTGTGTTTGTTAAAAATATGTAAGAATCCTTGTATGTTTTCTCTCCCTTGATGATGGTCTGACAGGTTAGCTGAGCAAAAGCTGAGAAGAAAGAAAACGTGAAACACAGGGGAGTTGGGAGATCTTCTGACTTTTTTAGCTTACATTTGTAGCTTGGTAGTTACTCTACCTAGAAATAGTTTGGTGGTTTTTTTTTTCCTTTGCATCGTGCTTTCCTGTGAAACCATGGGGAAGGGGTGACTTAATATCTAAAAGGAGACTAGGAGCTTTAACCTTTAAATGTCATCGGCTATTTGGAGATAATTTGGCTCCAGTAATGAAAGATATATAATTTATGAAACTTCAGATCCCCCTGCTACTTCAAGTAGGTAAGTACAATGAAATCTCGTTTCCATGGAGTACATAATCACAGCTCCAAACTCAAATGAATCATTTCTAGATAGTAGGAGCATTTGTGGACTTCTTCGATGACCTAGTAATCCTGTTCTTATGTATTGCAGAAATACATATGGGACACAGAGCTGTCTAAAATAAAAGGTGGGAGAAAGTCTACCAACGGACTAGTAGTGCTGAGGTCACCATTTAAATGAAGCAAATAATTCCTTTTAAATGAGCTTAGACTTACACAAAGTGGTTGATTCTTAATGGTTTGTCACTAGTAAAATTTTAATGGGAATTTGAAGGATTTTGCAGAGCTGAAATATTGAGTACTTCCAACTTAGTCTGTTTTCTTTAAATTAGGGGCTTTCTTTGCTTTTAGTGTGTTGCACCTGAGGCAGACTGAGGGGAGGCTGCAGCCAGAGTATAAGAAACAAAATTTCCTTTTTCCTACCCTGCTGTCTTCTAGTTGCTGAGAAGGAGAAAACAGTAAGACTTGCCTCAATGGATTAACGCTGCTGGAAGTGCCATTCAGAAGGAAGAAGCTTTCATCTTCTGTCATGCTTCTCTGCCTGCTTTTTTTTTTTAATTATTATTTTTATTTTTTAATTATTATGCTGATGAGGGCATACCTTCTGAAAATCAATCTGAGGGTGCAGTTCTACTGCAGAGTCTAAGCTCTCTGCTTAAGGAGAAGGAGGAGCAAGGGCTTTGATGTAATGTATCTTTCATTCTTTATATCCTCAATTTCTTTACATCTGTTCCTGGGATAAACCTGCTTTTTTTTTTGTTTTGTTTCTTTTAAAAGTAAGTTTTAGGAATCATCTTTCTCATGCAGGATTGCTGTGAACATTACTTTGGCCACGAATTCCTAACATTCGTCCATCACTTTGTTACTGGATTTACATCTTGCTCAATGATTTTTCCCCTTTCTACAGAAGTTAAGGAATCTCATATTTTAAGCATGCGATTGGATTTTGTTAAGCCCATCTTATTTCTCACAGTCTCTGCTTTCCCAAAAATGTTAATAGGAAATGTTCCATATACTTTTTCCAGAAGAAAAACATGTGGTGTGTGCAAGGGATGTAGATAGAGCGGGGGGGGGGAAGTATGTGAGAGCTACAACTTAGCTCAGTTTTCTATATTATTTTTATTTTGCAATACATACTACATGGCTTATTTATTGTAAAGAAATACAGTACATCAAATATTTGAACAGTCTCTAAAACAAAAGAGGGAGGAAGCTGTTGGTTCATCTTCCTCATGCCAAATGTTTCTTGAAAGTACAGATGCTGAAGGCTCACTCTGCCTCAAGAATGCTCATTTGCATTGATCAGTAGATAAGAGGTATCACTGCCCACCCTCAAAGCACACCCAAACTTAATCGAACATTTATTATGTAGAATATCTGTTCAGAAATAAATACATACTGTACAAAATGTGAAAACTCTGCAGCACACACCATCTTGTTTGGCAGGACTAGAAACACTGAAAAGAAATCTGAGTAGTAATAAAATGTAGCAACACAAAAACAACTCCTGTGGGTGCGTCTCTTTCATTCTGTTCTTGGGTTTGTCTTGCCAGATCATCAGCATCTGCACTGCCTTCCCAGCTGTATTTTTTCTTTGTTGCATCTCAGCTCCTGACAGACTTGAAATTATAAATACTTCAAACGGAAGCATCTTTTCATGTACACACTGGATCTGTTTTAGACAGATTCCTTTTCACTCATTTCTACAAATGTTTATTTTCTTCAGGAAACCAAATCTGATAATGGAATCATGGAAGAGAAGGCTGGAAGGGATTGGAGAGTTCTTCTGGTTTTCTAATCAAAGGCAGTTTGAGATGAAAGCAAAAAAAAAAACCACAGTTTCCACAGTCTTGTTAGTCAGTTCAGATAGGTGCCTAGTGATACTTGTGCTTATGTTCTCCTAGAAATTAGCACAAAGCTAAACTAAGTTTTCTGTATCTTAAACTCCTTCATCTCCATAGGAAGATTTATTCCTTTGCTTTTTTTGCAGCAGTCCTCTGTTTATGTTGTCTCCTTTCATTCCAGTAAAGACTGAACTATTTAAATCTTTCATTAGATGGTGTTTTCAAGACCTCTTTCCACTTTTGTGTAGTTGCTTTTGGACTTCTTTTAGTTGTTCTGCGCCATTTGGGGATGTGCTTTGCAAAAACAGATTGAGGCATTTATAATGCTAAGCAGGATAAAAGGCTTTTCTGTCTGTTTTGTGGTGCTGTGACTTTTCTGCAGATCCTTTTCTGCTGTAATGCTCCTTAATAGTTGGTTTCCATTACAGATTTCTATGGTTGATTATTTACAGCCAAAATTGCACTTTGCACACAACTTAATTCCACTCCATCTGATGCTTTTAAGCCTGCCTTCCTTTTCTTTCAAGGTAATTTTTTCTGATCCAACTGAGAAAGTATTTGCAGTTTGTATAACTTAATGGGTATCTGCATGTTTAACCAGTTTAACTTACAGTTAAAGGCATCCTTAATAAATTATACCTGTTGTTTTGATACTGTTCTGACTCGAATGCATATCTGATACATCCTTCTAATTTCATGTCATATCACCAAAGCATTTTTTCTTTATACAGTCTGCCTATGGGTACATAGCATCTCACAGTGGTTGGGCTGCTTGGCGTAGTTTGTTCACGGCAGTCATTAGCTTTGGGTACTCACAGTAGTGCAGTCACAGTTGTCTGACAAAGTCATTAAATAGGCTATTTTGATGGTACAAGTTCTGGACAAGCTTTAAAATGTGTTGTGCAGGTTACATTCTGGGTGTTTAGAGATGGAGAATGGGGAAATAAGTCCCTTAAGAGTGCATGGCATTGAGTTTATGGGTCTGTGATTTTCTGAGGTCCCCTTCCTACTTTTAAAGACAAAATCAGCATCCTCTGCCCCTTCTCCAGTTTCAGAGAAATACAGAGCTTCCCCATTTGGGAAGGGCTTCAGAGCAGTCATCGTGGCCAACCGCTGTCTGCACACAGGACAACGCAAAACTAAGAAACCTACCCTGTGTGTGAGAGCGATGTCCAAACACGCCTTGAACTCAGGCACTCCCTCAGCCCTGGGCAGCCTGTTCCTCTGCTGCAGAGCCTGTCCCTAACCCCCAGCTGTCCCTCCCCTGACACAGCTCCATACTGTTCCCTCGGGCCCTGTTGCTGTCATCAAAAAGTGGAGATCAGCACAGTTTTTGAACCTTATCTGTGATTCTTTATCTCTTTTTCTGTAGTTGGCAGTAGTGCCTTTGTGGCTTACTGGCTGTTTGATTTTTATTCTCCTGACTGTTTTTTGTTTGTGGTTAGAGGGAACCATTGATCAAAACAATTCCCTGTGAGAAGCATCAAGTGTTTGCCTGTGGACGGAGTATTTCTACTCAAGGAACCTGCATAAAAGTTTATCAGCCCCACGATTCAGTATTAAAGGTACCAATGATCTAAGAAGATCACACACTGAAAATCACAATTATAGAATGGTTGAAGCTGGCAGGGATCTCTGTGTCCATCTAACCCAGCCCTGTTCCAGCAGGGACACCAGAGTGGTGCCTAGCACCACATCAGGGCTTTTGCAGTTCTCCAAGGAGCAGACCCCACAGACTGTGGGCACCCTGTGCCAGGGCTCTGTCACCTGCCCTGTTTGTGCCCAGTGCCTCTTGTCCTGGTACCACTAGAGCCTGGCTGTTTTCTCTCACCATCCCCTCAGCTGTTAGTAAATGAGCCTTCCCTCCTCCAGGCTGAGCAGTCACAGTTCTCTCAGCCTCTCCACAAGGACAGGTGCTGCAGAGCCTTCATCATCTTGGTCTCCCTTTGCTGACTTAATGCCTCACTGGTGTTGAGCAGAAGAGAATCGCACAGAAAAGGATCGCTCCCCTTGATCTGCTGGCAGTGCTCTGCCTGATGCAGCAGATAATTGCAGATAAGTGTTTCGCTGAGACAAAAGAAGAGTTTAAGGATCTTTGAAACTACTAGAACTCAGTAAATGGAGAAAAAATGACAGGCTCAGTTCAACATGGGAAGGGCAAACAGTCATTGGAGTAGGTTGCTCAAGTCTTCATAAAGCACAGTTACCTTGGAATTAGAAGTGAGACATGTATGTCATGGAAGTCAGCTAAGAGAAACCTCCTAAAATAAAGTACAGGAAGCATGAGGTGTGAAGCAGAGAATAGTAACAGAAGATGTTTCGCTGTTCCTATACGGATAGGGGAGCTGCTGTCCTGCAGAACTCTGTGCCAGGGACTGAATGGTTTATCTCAAGTACATAGTGCAGAATTACTGAGTATTCAGAGGATTTCTAGTAAAAAAAAAACCAAACAAGCAAAAAAAGCAAGAGGCACAGAAAACTCAATGAGAATTTGAGTATATTTGAGTTTATCTTGAAAAGAAAGTTAATTAGAAGGGGCAAACATTAGAAGCTGACTAAAGTTGTTTGTTGAGAAATTGCTTTTCTGTTGCAGGACAATGGGAAGACTGGGAGGGGATATGAGATGGAAAACTGGATTTGATCTTCCGATTGCTTCTGGGAAAATAGAAGTAGTTTTGCCCAGTCTAGTTGGGGTACTTGCTTCAAAAAACAGCTGTTTTTGTTCCTTTCAAATAGCAAGCACATGATGTAAATTGTATATCGAGTTTGGGCTACAAATAGAGATGCATGTGAGCAGGGTAGGAAAACCAACTTGGCAGTTTTTCTCTCACAAAGTATATAAAAATGCATTGCTGTTAAAATTTCACTTCTAAAAGGTGTAAGGGTTTACTTTCATCTTGGTATGCAGTGGACCAGGAAGCATCAAAAGCTAAATTGGCTTCCGGCTGTAAGATCTCATGATTGTAGGCTGAACTTTTATGAGGGAGAGTAAGCTCTAGCTACCTGGTTTCAAACATAGCACAGATATATTTCCCACAGTTACCAAAACCAAACACTTCTTTTTTTTCAGTTGATTGTATTTCAAAATCAAGACTGGATGCTTTTGCAGCAGGTTCTCTGAGTCAGAAAATGTCTTCTCGGAAAGGCTGATTCCTGTAATGGCACTCAGTGATTCTAATCAGAACGTTTTGTTGCTTTATTCCTGGCATTATTTCTTGTTACGCCCATTTTTGCCTTTTAAAAGGTTTTCCTAATGGACCTCATATTCTTTCACTACGAAAGTAACATTTGTGTTGTGATCAGATATTTTCTACCATGTGGTTCCCCCTACAGCTTCTGGTTTACTTGGTGCAGATAAGGATTACTGAATTAAATGAACCTCTGGGTTCATCCCTTATGTAAAATAAAAATTGTCTGAAGTACTAAAATAAATTACAGTGAATGAACATTGTGTCATGTTTGTTGTTGCAGGTTAGTATTTCCTTTTAAGGCAAGAGTAGGTGAATCTTTTGTAAGGAGGGGGAATCCTTTTGAGAGCTTCCTTAGGTGTAGGGCAATGAGATGTTGCTGCAGTGGGGCAAGGGGCAGCTGGGGGGCTTCTATAGGAGCCAGCAACGGGCAGCCAGGGCTCAGAGGGCTGCAGAAAGCTTCCCACGGACTGGGGTAAGGGAGCAGAGGCTGCCACCATTCACAGCAGTGGAGCTGGCTGGGAGCATGGGCTGCTCTGCCAAGGACACAATGAACAGAGGGAGAGATGTGCTCTTTGTTCTGCCTGCCCCAGTTGCTCTGAGTCTTTTATTTTTTTTTCTCTCTCTCTGTAAAACTTAGGGTTCTGGTTTTTGTTCTAGCAGTGCCTGGGGAGGGATTGTTTTTTGTTTAGCTTCGAACTTCTGGAAAGCTTCCTGTGGGGAAGGGATCCAGACACATCATTTGAAAGCCGTGGCCAACTCTGGGTTCTTTGTTAAACTCCCGTCCTTCTTGGACTAAGTGGTTTGGGGCATGCACATGTGGGATTTTTTTTAAATGATGTTTTCCCACAGCAAATCATAATGAGTGGTGGAGCACGTGTTTGCCAAGCGAGGGAAATAATCTTTTTGACTCCTTACCTCTGAGATGCTCTCGTACCATTTCTCTAAGCATTTCTCTTGAAGCACCCTTACACATCTTTGGTATTTTTAATAAAAATGTGAAATTTTTGCAGTCTCTGCTACCTGTACTGAAAACCGAGATGATGCTTCTGCTCTCATTGATACAGGTGTGTCTTCAGGAGTAAATAGTTTTGTGTTTAGAGCACTAAAAGAAACCTGAGCTTTAACTGTGATGTTTACAGTGCAGTAGAATCTCCTGTTTGAATCTGTGTTTTGGGAATTTACATATTTGTATAGAAGGTACACATAAGGAATAATTTATATTATTGGAGGAAAATTAACTTGTTTTGGAACAAGAAGGCTACAAGGCCTGAGTTTTATGCTCCAAATGCAACTGCTTTATTATTGGATGGCAAACTTGATCAGGAAAAAAAATTACTGATTTTTTTCACCATGTTTTGTCTTAGAAAATTAGCAGACAACTTGAGTCTCTGAATGATTACCTAATTCAGGTGGAATGAAGCTGGAGGTCTCTGATGCAGCCTCCTGCTTGGAGTTCGGTCAGCCACGGGGTCAGAGCGGGCTGCTCCAGTTCCTGCTAGCACTGGATAACCATCTCTCTCTTATGGTACTCTCCTTCAAGCTGACAGTCAGCAAATTAACAGATCTGTGAAAGATGGAGATGGACCTTGCAAACCAAAAGCTGCCCAATGCATCGTTGTCCACATTGAATGAAAGTTAACTGCAGTTGATGGATGTTACTATCATTTCGTAGAATGTACCTTAGGCTAACAAAGGGAGAAGCTGTGGGCTTCTTAACAGCAGCTCTGCTACTCTGAAGTTTGTTCATTAAATGTGGTCTTGCAGTCTTTGCAGGAGCCCAGGATAATTTGGGCCATGACGAATACCTGTTCCTTGTGAGTGAAATCTTTGTCCTTTATTTTTGCAAGTCACAGATCTCACAAGGTAGATGTTTGCCTGTTTTTTTCTTTTTTCTGCATCATACATTCATGGGCTTCATTGCTTCATTACTGAAGTAATTTGAGACAGAAAAGCTATTACAGAGGTGTAGCACATCTGTATATCTAGTGGCAGTAGGGAGCTCAGCCTGAGGGTGTGCCAGTGTGTTCATGGTACCCTCACAGGGCCTTTGCTGGAATAGCACAAATAACTGAAGGGAGCACTGTTGGTTTTTGTCGGTCACTGATGTTAATTTAGTAGTAGCTGGAGGCCAGCTTATGTGCTTCTGGTTTTAGTAGAGATGTCTGACTCAACTAGCATGGCAAAGCCTTCAGGTAGACTGGGAATGCTTCCATAAACCAACTTACAAGCTTTCAGCTGCTGATGCTTTTGCTATTAATTTATTCCTTATGAATTGTGACAAGACTAAAGCTCCCTCTTGTAGTTTATAGCTGATGCTGTATCTTAAGCAGCTTGAAGTAGAGTGCTTTCTCTCATGACAGTGTCTGGCAGTTGGTTTTGTTTTTTTTTCCTTTTTCGCTCCTTGTTTGTCTTTGCATCTCCAGAGAAAGTATCAGTTCTGTCGTTCAGCTGAACTCACCGAAGCAAAATATGAGTGCTGCAGTCTGTTTGCTTGTTAATTCAGTGCTCTTCTTGCAAGACTGCCACCAACATTTTTCTTCCTCTTGCTGCTTTCTAGTTCATTTCAGCTTCGGTGAGGCTCAGTGTGTGAAACAGCATCACAACAAACAGCACTGGTCCCTGAACAGCTAGGATAAGTTTGAAAAGCATTCCGTCTTGACATTTTTCCCACCTAATGCCATTTAAATTTTCTCTTCTAAATAACAAAAAGACCTATGTATATTTTCAGACCTGCACTGTCTTTACAGAGCGCTTTCTCAATTGTTCTAACACATACAGATGAACGAAGAGAGATTATTGGTGGCAGGAGCATTATAAACCAGTGCCAAAGGAGGACTCTAACTCTACTAGGAAATGAATATATTAAAAATCCTGGTGAACAATAATTAAATTTTATCCCCCTGAGTGGAGGGATGCCTGGTGAAGCCATGAGTGGATATAAAGTGCAAACTAGAAGTTGTTATTCACCTTTTGAAAACAACCCTGGAACTGATGAATAACTGAGGCGAGCATTGGAGCGTAAACACTTTTTCATTTCACTTGAATAGAGTATATCTGGTTCAAACACCTCATGGGAGAGAGAAGCAATGGCTCCTGTGGATCTTTGAGGCCAAACCAGTATGAAATTCTCTTTTCTCACAAGATACGGTCCACTTTCCCTCAATTTGAGTCACTAATAAATGTCGTAAAGCCCAGATGTGTTGAGCTGGTGTTTAAGGCATGTAGAGCATAGCCTGCACATTTAGCCGAAACCTTTGCTCAGATTGGGTTTCTAATGAAATCACAGAAGGCAGCTGAACAGCCGTGGCACTGTGAGGCTTTGCAACAATGAATAATCAGAGATAGCACATTGTGTGCTTGTGTTGCAGATTAGTTTGTCTTTACTGTTATAACATATGCGATTTTTCAAAGTCTTGACATTCATGGCAAGCACAGTGTAGGAGATTCTGGATGCATACGGAATTTCTGGCTGACTGACAATCAGTCTATTTTTAGGCTGAAGGGTTACAGTGTGGAGCCTAACATGCTTGGAAGAGATCTTCATTTCATTCCATCTGAAAACGAGTGATTTCAATTAGCTCAAATGCAATTTATACATGGCTGCATGATGCGTGTTTTCTAATAGAATTAGTTTTGTGGAGTGGCTAGGTTTAGTGTCTGGGTGTTTGTATGATACAGAAACAGTTCAGCAAATTGTAATCTTTACCGCTCTTGTGAGCTAGGTAAGTGTTTCTATTCATGTTTTATAGATGGGGCAGGCAGAGGGACTGAAATAGCTCTGTAAATTTAGCTCCCAAATCCCAAGCTTCTGTGGATTTATACACTGGGAATTTGAATGCCTAAAGAAGAACTTCATAAATAGGAACACTTATATTTGTGGATCTTGGTTTGAGTCACCTGTTCAGAGCCTTACAATAAGGCTGGGATGGTCTTTCCAGGCAGCTCGAGTTGCATTCTGTCCCTTGGTAGTTCTGCCTTTCTGCTTTGGCTGTTGAGTGAGCTATGAAATGCCTGAATTGTTTCTATGCAGATACAGTGTGTATTTCCTGCTAGGAATAAATAATAAACATGAATTAATAATAAAATAAAATTATTTTATGCGTATTACCTTTTGTCTGTCTCTCTATGTTTAACAAACATTAGGTGATAATGTCTTTCAATAGTATAAATACAGCACATCACTGCATGCTGTCTAGAATTCTGCTTAAGAAGAAATTTCAGTGTTTTCCCTTTCTTACTTCAGACTGGCACCAATCTTGGAAAATAAACATCCAGACAAACTTTCTTCTCAGTGTTTCTGCGGTTCAGATTTAAAATGCGTAAATTAATTTTAGAGTTTTGTTGTGGCTCTTGTGTTGCCTAGAGATGAAGGAAGGTTTTTAGTGAAAATTTAACCAGGAGAAAAAAGGAAGCTTTAAGCTAGCAGAAGATGGTCAGATAGCTCTCTTGTCGGTACCTGCAGCCTGCTGGCAGTGTTGCTAGCAGCAGCAGATGTTGTCATTGATAAACCAGCATTAAAAAAGATTTGGGAGTGAGAAGTTCATTTCCTTGGACACCCTGCTTGTGATGAGAAAAATAACTGATCTCAACTGAAGAATGGCTCTTTGTGTTTGGACGTACCACTCCTCGTCCAAAGAAGAACAGCTTGTAGTAGGAACAGCTTCCCCAGCTACTTAATGAGTAGAAAAAGTGACCGAGTGCTGGGTGACGGAAATTGTTAAAGGAAGATTCAGATGATTGATTTTAAAATTATTATTTTCTCCAACGAATGATTTTTACTTCTACTGAAGTATAAAATGCAATGAATTGTGAGCTGATGTCTGTAGTGAGATTTAGGAAATAGGATAATTTGGGAATGTAATGGAAGATCTTCATTAGGAGCAGTAGGTGAATGGCACTAATGTGGGTGCACGCACGGGTGAAGGATTTGTGATTTTGATTTCATATCTCAAAGGATAATTGGTGAACAACCTGATGTTCCTTATCCTCCTTGCACTGACACTCACACTGCATTCATATGGAAGTGGATCCTCTTCTGCTAGCATATATTGCTGTTACACTTTGTGCTATTAGCTTCTGCTAGTTGACTTCATACAACGCTTTCCTAGGGACAGGACATATGATTCTTTTGGCTGGAATAAACAGTAACTGATTTTTATTTACTAGTTTAGTTAATTGTGAGATAATTTGTTTTCTCCAGGCTTGTAGGGGGGGAATTTGGAAGCACATTAGAAGCTCATCTTTTCTGAGGAATCTGGAGATGACAAAGCAGGGCACGAGCACTTCAGCAGCGAGTGTAGGCTGAAAGTATGGTAAAGTTCAAGCAGGTATGGAGACAGGGCCGTGGCAGTATCCAAGTGAAACTAAATATGTGTTTTATGTAACTGCAAATATGTGTAACATATATAATATAGAGATACGTTATGAAAATACAGTTACTGTCTAGCTTGGAGATGATGAATGTCACTTTGAGGAATTATTGTTTGTCTGGGTGATTCCATGAGTGATTGTGCCGTGACTTGGACCAGCACTGAGTAATTAATCTTCATTTTTCAGTTTCTCGTTGGGAGCTGGAAGAGAGAGAAATGTTCCAAAATAAATGAAACAATTGTAGGGCTTTTTTTCATAATGGGTTCCTTCAGTGCTTGCATGCAGCAGTCTACAGATAGAGATTCTGAAATATTTCCCTGTTAGCATACAGAAGGACTACTGTATGTCACAAATAATCATTACATGTAAGGCTCGCTGCTGCTGAGGCCTGGTTTTGTGCCATGCCATTTCTATTGCGTCTCCCGTTTCTGTGCAGTAGCTCAGATGCACTCTTGGAAATGGCTGATAGTGTTCCATGTGGGAGAAAAGAAATCTGCATGAAAATGGGAGTTGCCACTCCTGTTCTCAGGAGTAACCTGTGTTAGGCTTCACCGTTTAGCAAAGAAAATGGAGTTATCGACAGGTTTTCTCCTGGCTGGGAGTAGGAGACAGATAGATGACTTTGATCTCTAAATATGATTCTGCTGGAGCACGTGACAGGCACTGTGACAGTGGCAAAGCTGATGCATCCTGTGAATGCATTATCTATGTTGCCATGCATTAATTAAAGGATATAAAGCATATGAAACTGTCGTGTGATTGTGGTGATTTAACTTAGCCTGGCTGGGGGGCTGAGGTGTGAGGAAAGCAGGCTGAAGTGAAGCAGCTCATCGAAGGGATGGGCCAAAGGTGTGTTAAGCATCGAAGCAAAGCAAGTATTTCTACTGAGCTGTATTTTAGGTAAATGAGAGTTTTGCAGAGCATCCAATTCCAAATGCTGCACTGTTTGAGATGTGTGCAGGGTCACAAGGTGATGCAAATCACTCTCTTGCGAGGAGGAGAGCTGTGGATGTGGTGTGGGTCAGAATGGCTATGGGGCTTGCAGACACAGGGGCAGCCAGGTGACACCACAGGCTGTGTCCTTCCTTCCTGGAGAAATGAGACTTCAGGTGAGAAACACTGCCGCCATCCCCCTGGTGAGTACCTCTACAGAAGGCATTTTGTTTTGATACACAGTTGAAAAGAACATTCAGCTCTGTTCTGGATGTGTTGAGTCGTTAACACAAACTGCTGGCTTCCCTGTGATACTCACGTTGCTCAAATATTCAGTTGCTGTAACAAAATGTGACTTCTGCGGCCTTTCCTTTTGCGTATTCCACCTTGCAGGATGTGGGTTGTTTATTAAGCTGCAAGCTGCCCCGTGCACTGCTTCTGGCTGCACAACCACCTTCTCAGCAAATCGCATCCCCTGTGCTTCACAGCTGCTGCCATCCTTAATGCGCGTGCAGAATGTCTCCTGGCTGTCTGAGCACTGATCCCAGCTGGCATCACCTCACGGCTGAGCAAAGCTTCCCCTCGCTCCCGGTGCTGTTGCGTTGCCCTCTTTCTCTGTCTCAGGTGCTTGTATCCACAGGCAGGGGATGTGAGGGCAGCAGCAGAGCTTGGGGCAATGAGACAGCTGGGAATCTGCCCTGCTCCGCAGCCAGGAAGGACAGCAGCTGTGACACTTGGAGGTCTGAAGGGGGTGGGAAGCTGGAGCGGAGTGGTGAGTGGGTGAATGAAAACAGCAGCTCGCTCTTATCTTTATCCAAGATGGTACATGCCAAGTGCTGAGATTACGGCGGTAACGGGTTTAATGATTGACCTCGTTGTGGGTTTGCCAGCAGAGAACTTGCTCTGTTGCACTTGCTCCAAGTTCTTGTGTCAGACTTTGTGGTCTGATGAAACAAAATGATGTAGCCTTACAAAATGTTTTGGTTTTGGCAGTTCTAGTTTACAAATGCTAAGGCATTATGGACATTAGAGCTGCGTTTTAAAGTAGTATTGCCTTACCGAGTTTTGTCAGTGTTATGAATAACATCTGTATTCCCTTAGAAATATTCCACAGAACTTGTGAGGCTGCCCCTTTCCTAAAATGAGTCTGTTTTGCACCCATAGGTTTCTGCTGGTGTGCAGAAATAAAGGCTCTGGACACGTCCCTGATGTTTGAGAATATTACTTGTGTATCATGTGGGAGCGGGGGGAAGGATTAAATCACTGGCATGCTGTGATACTGGAATGTCAGATAGGTGGGCAAATACTGTGTAGAAAAAGAGCTGAACAGCTGGAAATTCCCAGCACCAGAATTAGGAGTGTTTGGAATTGAGCAGCTGTTTGATTTGAGAGCTATTCCTGCTCATCTTTGTGAGAAGATATGTGAAGGATCTCCTTCTTTCACCTGGGCTTTTTAAGGCAGATTCCAAGGTCAGGGAGCTTTGCCTTTACATGTTTTGTGTTAGGCTAGTTGTTAGGCTTTCTCCTTTGTGCTTGTTTTTAACTGCAACCAACTGTTAGCAGCTTTTTATAAAACATAAAGGTCAAACTTGGTGCTCTTATCTGTGTTGTTTACTGTTATACTTTCAAGCAATTGCAGAAATACGGGTTGGTATGACATGACAGTACACACTGTGGTTTTTCAGATGAGAGAGAACTTGAATGACCTCTCCTGGATCATCTCAGTTTAATAGGAGATTTTGGACAGGCTTGACTTCATCTCTCAGCTCTGAGTCTGATAAAATAAGTTTATTTCTATCCCCATCCTTCCTATTTCCATGTTCCCTTGGAGACGTACGGGAAGAGTGAAGTGAACAACACGTCTCCTCCATCCCGGTGAAGCAGTGGAGGCACTCCCCACACACTTCACTTGTGGATGATGTTTTTCCTTTGTATGAGGGCCTGGAGCATTCCAGATTTGGAGGGAGCAGGAGAAGAGGTCAGAAAGCGAGAGAAAATAACATCTGAGAGCGTGTGGATAATACCAGAATTTCTGTATGCGTTTTTGACAAGAATGTCCGTGGCTGTATTTGTCATATTTTAATGGTGTATTTGAAATATGGCCTGTAGCTATAAATGGAGTGATTGTTTAATTTAGCTTGGTTGGAGATTTGCTTTACCAAGCCACTAAATTGCCTCTATCTAGCAAAGCATCAGAATACTTGAGGCGAGCAGGAACATCTACAGCAAATCTGCAGTAAACA
This sequence comes from Callipepla californica brunnescens, assembly GCA_023055505.1. Classification (NCBI taxonomy): domain Eukaryota; kingdom Metazoa; phylum Chordata; class Aves; order Galliformes; family Odontophoridae; genus Callipepla; species Callipepla californica. The sequence continues at coordinate 10,544,846 of JALIRH010000007.1, forward strand.
AAAAGTAGCTATCCCAGAAATCCCACGTGCTTCTGGGTGTAGCAGAGCTAATGTGGCCTCATTTCCCATGGCTTTCTGTGCCTGCTTGTGCCCAGGAAGCCAGTGGACCTGGATACCTTTCTCTGCTGGCTGAACAAATCCCTTACAGGCGCTGATCATGGCCTGCACTGGGTCTGTCCGCTCTGTGCTCCTCATGGCATGGCCGAGCTGGCCAACTCACCTTTATGGTAGTAAGACCAAGCTAATGTGTCCAGCCCTTGTGCCATGCCTTGTGCAGGAGCACTGCTGTACCTACGTGACCCCTCGTGTGAGGCCATCAGACCCCAAACCTTCAAATGAAGTTGAAGGAGGATGGGATGGCCTGGTGGCTCATCACCAAAGCATGGTGATACAAGCTCTTTGTTCTGTGGCCTTGGGCTAGTAGGCAGTCCCCTGTTTATTGCAGGGGAGCTGGACTAGGTGGCCTTCCAAGGTCCCTTCAAACTCTTAAGGATTCTATGATTTTATTCACTTTGTTTTGTTTGGTGTTTTTTCCAGCACATTTTGAAGTACTGAGAAGACAGACTATTGCAGGGGTCATAAGGATTAATATTACATTTTACAGAGTAGTTTCTTGATATGTAGAGAGGACTGTGACTTTCTGAAGGCCACAAGCTCTGGCTGGTTTTGTGATCAATATTCTAAGCTGATGGACATTGGCAGTGTTTGATAGTTTGATCAGGAGTTGTGTAAGTAAGGAATCTTTTTTGGGTGTAACAGCAGCACGCTAGGGCAGGCTAGCTTACCCTGTGTGATGTTACGCAGTCAAAGCTAATGCTAATCAGTATTTGTATTAGATTGGACTGGATGGTTACAGAATTAGAGGTTTAGCTTGGTTTCGGACCTTTTTGATTGATGTTTTTCCCTTTCAGGTTTCACACACTTTCTGCTGTAACTGCATGGAGTGAGCTTTTGCTTTGTGAGTGATGAAAACTAATTCCGTTCATCAGAATTAGAGCAGTTAATATAGCTACATCTAATAACAACTCTGTTACGACCCTAGTGGCAAGGATTTATTTCTTAGTGATTTTTACATTGGTGGAAACAATGGGACAGCCAACCAACCCGGGCAGCAGCTTTCAGCACAGGGCTGGAACATGGTCTTGGGAAAACTCCAAGGCTATTCTGTCACTTTTTCTAAAAATCAAAGTGGTGTGACACTACGTTGGGGTCATATTTGCCTTTTGAAACTGTGTAGTTGCACACTCAAAGTCTATATTTTCTCCTAGTGTATTGGAAGGAGTAGAGCTGGACCGAACATTAAACCTTTACTTCTGGTGAGAAAGTGCCTTGTGCTGATTGGTTTACTTAACTTTCTTCTAGCAACATAACATACTATGCTGCTGTCCTTCCACTGCATGGGAAGAGCCTAAAATAACAAAAGCATTACGACAGCTCCCAAAGGGTGGCTTTGCCAAGGTCACTGTTCCTATTTTCACTGGATTTTGTATAAACAGAGATAGGTATGTTAGGTACTTGACCAAATATTTTATTTAGAAGATGAGTCCCCCAGAAGTGTAAAATCAAACAGAAATGCAACTCCTGCCCCTGGTTATGCAAATACAATCAGCTGATGTGTGTTATGGTTGTCCTCAGACTGACTGGTCAGCATGTACAGAGCTCTGGAGTTAGCCTGTGGAAATTACTGTTGCTCCTTAGCCAGCAAACCAAAGTCTTCCGAGGTCACAGGGATCCTGCTGTGAAGGCACAACATAAAGCTACTGAAGCTTTAGCAACTTGTGCTTGTTCTTCGCTAATTTTTACGTAGCTCAGCTGAAAACCTGGAATTGATGAACAGGGCAAGAGTGGTAAAGATGGAGGGATGTCTTGAGAGGGAAAAAACAAGCCTATAGAAGATTATTACACATGTGCATTCAGTAGTATTTGAGCCCAGGCCTTTCAGGTGCTGATGGTTTGAGTCTCAGAGCTGTGGGAAGTAGATTGTGGCTGCATGGCTGAGCACCTGTCTTTAGCCACTTGTGGGGAGGAGCACTGACCTGGATGGAGACGTTGCCTGAGCTATTAGCACTGCTGCTTGGATGAGACCTTTAGCTCCTGCTTTGTTGTAGATGATGTGGTGGGCAGATTAGTAAGGTTACAATATAGAATGATTTTAAGATAACAGTGGATTAAAAGGGCTTGCTTGAAAAACAAAATTAGCACACTTTGCACTGAACTAGACAAGCAATGATGGGAGTGAACTATTGTTTTGCTGGCTCTGCTGTGCTTGTGAGGATGGTCAAGAGGAGGGATTGTACAGGGCTGAGCTTTAGGAGATATTCCACATTGGCAGAAACGATGCTTTGCAAGTCCATTGAGTGTAGCTACACCAATTTAACAATGCAAAGTGTATATACTGAATTTCATGGAGGTGTTTGGAAACCAAAGTATGTATGTTCATGTGTTTGTATATATGCATAAGTACAGACACATAGGATGGCTTTTGACTTCTTGTATCTATTTCTAGACACATACACACACCTATAGATAGACTCATGTGCGTATATGCAGACTAAAAAGAAAACCTTTTTTTGATTAACATTAGCAACAACAAAAGATGAGATGAAATAATGCTGTAGAACAATGTATTTGCTAATAAGAGATAACTCTGCATTTAATTTTTAGCAAAGTTAGAATATAAGTTCTCTTGATCAGCACCTTCTGCTGAGTACCAGTTGGAGAGAGAGCTTGTTTGGTGTTTTGCATGTTTAGTAAAAACACACAATAATATATAGAATAAGTTATATTTAATGTGAAATGTTAGACCCTATGTTAAAAAACAAGACAAACAAACAAATGAAAAAGAACTTTCATTGTTTTACTTTTTTACTTTTATTTTTAGTGCTTGTGGGGTTCAAAACAGTAGTGAATTAAAACATAAAAAAAAGAAAAGCCCGGCTTTCTAGTGGTATATTTAGTCTTGTTTGCTTATAACCTGTTTTCTAATATGAGAGGGGACCGTTGGTGGTTTTTTGTTGGGTTTTTAGCTTTAAAGCTGAAGTTAAATGTATCAGACAATCTGTTCTGCTTTCTGCTACATCATTATTGCAATGTCTTCCAGACATGCTGGGCTTGGTTGCATCTGTTGGTAGACAAAGGAAGGTCATTTTGACAGAGATCCTGTGAATTAGTCCTAAACAAATTCTAAATGAACGTCTTTGTGTTGATTAATTATATACAGTACAACATGCATTACAGGTCAGTTTGTCTTAAAATTGTTTGTCATACTAAACATATTGCAACTTGCTCGTTGCAGCCTTTGAACAAAGGGGGTTACTTCCATAACTGCGCTCAAGACCGTTACTCACCTAACAGCAGCTATAGGTGGAAGATTAACGTGGCTTTTTGAAAACCACTAGCTTTTATACCAGAAGAGAAAATTTAACTCTGGGTAGCACTGCATTCACACACAGCCTGTAATTAATGCTGTGGTACTTAGGCAAAACTTCACATGGTTGAGCTCTGCAAGGCTTTCCTCGTTTTTCTGGTCTATGGGATGTTCTTGGTGAAGAAATCCTGCCACACTGGTAATGCTGGCTAACATCTATTTCAAGCAGTCAGATGCGTGGTGCTTCAGTCAGCAGCTAAATAAAGCTAGGTTTGGTTTTGTTTATCAGTAGGCATACCAGGTGCTGGATTTGATAGACGTTCCTGGATCTTCTCAAGGCAGGGAACCATTTGTGCTCTTGCTCTCATTTCCATGACGATTGGCATTTTCACCTTTAGAGATGTTGGGAAGGATGTCTGTCCCTTCCACTGCAAGGTGTTGTCTAATGCTTTATCAAAAGGACTGTATATTTGTAATTACATGTTTCTGCTCGAAATGAAGGCTGCAGTAGCTTTGGGTTTTGTTGTTCTGAGATGATCACTTGTACATACCGTTCCTCAACACATAGCTTTAATGCTTCCTTCTATAATTAATAGTGACTGAGCTGCTGGACAGCCCTGGCTGATATGGATTTCAGGTATTTTCATTCAGTGTGGCTAAAGGTATCCCTGATACCTCATTTAGTTTTCTTTTGAGTTATTTCACTTTTTCTTATCAGTCTTATTGACATAACCTTGTCTGTTGTATTTAGAAGAACTTGAAAGTGAGTCAGATAAGGATCCAGAGAAAAAGAGGAGAGAAGCCCAGGAACTTGTAGGCAGAAGCTCTGGAACGAGAGCGGGATTTGTGGATTGCTGGAAGATTCACACCCATATTTGTTAACCAGGTTCTTTACAGGCAGGTGTCCCTCATAGTTCTAAGCCTTCATGGATGCTCAGAGAACATGTCTGGGCTTTGATCACAGCTTATGATCTTTATTTATCTTTATTTATCTATATTTATCTATATAGACCAACTGTGAATGGTCTTTTGTGTTACATTTGTGTAACCTACCAGACTTCCTGTAAATATTAAGTGTAAATTTGGATTTCCATCCAAAGTTGTATGTAATAGTACCTTCAATTTTCTTCTTTCTGTGATGCAGGGGTGAGGGGAGTGTTATTGCCATCTTCTTTCCCAAAACTAGGGGAAATAGGTAATTCACTTATTATTATGGATTTTTTTCCTTATTTTTTTCCTTTTTTTTTTAAATTAAAATGTTTATAATTCCATCCAGTTTGTTCTTGTATAATAATGAACAGGTTCTGTTATTTCTAAGAAGAAAGAATCTTCTAGATTTAGTACCTGCAAGTATAAAGATCTTCATTGATCAAATAACAGAATATTTTAGAAATAATCAGAAGTTAATATTTAGGTAAAATCCTGTTATAAAATAATAATGAATTATACATTATGAGACTGGACGTGTTTTCAAAATGGTTAAGTAAAGTGGAAGCAACAGTTCTGTGGATTTTGGAGTTTTTCTCTTTGCTATTTTGTTCTGTTTTAAGGAGGATAAGCAGCTACATCTGTGTAGTGCTTTCGGAAGCACTGCCTGATCTAGCTTACTGCTGTGAACTGATGCTGATTTTAATTTTTATCTGTTTAATGAACTTTTAGGGAATAGATTATATTTACTTTGGTCACTTGTTTTCCAAGCATTGCCATATGTTTCATGTCATTTATGATATTATCATTGCTAGCAGTAAAACCATCTATATTTCCATCCAGAAGCCACCCTAGTTTCCTTGCAAGTCCCTTCAGGTGGCACTTGATAGTTGCTATGTCTTCAAAAAGTGTATTGTATTGTTTTGTTATTCACGTGGACTTGATGACCTGCCACACGGCAGCTTGTGATAATCTTACATGAACATCACTGCCAAGCTTTGCCTTTGCATTGTCAGAGTGTATCTCTCACTTGCACATAAGGCAGATGTGATTTTCAAACAGTAGGTTTCACTTAACGAAGCATCAAATTTTGTACCTTTGTGTATGTACTGACCCTTAAGCTATTACTGAAGACCTTTACACTTACTTGTATAGTGTTCAAACTTGCAGTGCAGAAGCAATAAAAAACAAATGTAAGAAGCCTGTTGAGGTTCGTGTGGATGGCAGCACGACTCTCTGCCAATCAGTCATTCCTCCTGTTTCATGTCATCAGCAAACGTGCTGAGGGTGCTGCCACATCACCCAAGTCAGTAACAAAGCTGCTGAACAGGACTGGACCCGATGAAGATGACCCGTGAGTCAGTATGGATCCCCTCCATTCATTGCTGGCCTCCAGCCAGACTTTGCATCACTGACCACCACCCTCTGGGTGCAGCCATTCAGCCAGTTTTCCATCCACCTCACTGGCTGCTCTTCCAGCCTATGTATCAACAGCTTGAACGGGGGGGGGACAATGTCAAAAGCATTACTGAAACCCAAGTATACAATACCCTCTGCTCTTTAGTTGTTTGCCAATTCACGGTAGAAAGTTAGCTTGAAGTTGAAGTAGTAGGGCATTTAAGCAACACCACAGCCAACTGCAAGGAATCATAACACTGTCCTGTACATTTTAGTGGTCCATAACCAGGTAGCATTGTTGCCTCTGTGTGCCTCAGCATGCTCACTCATAGGGCGGTGAGGCCGTGGCACAGCTGCCCAGAGAGCTGTGGTGCCCCATCCCCGCAGGCGCTCAAAGCCGGGTTGGGTGGGCCCTGGGCAGCCTGAGCTGGTGGGGGCAGCCAGCCCACGGCAGGGGTTGGGGGGGTGAGGTCCCCTCCAACTTCTTCAGCCTTAAAATATGTATAATAACAATCAAGCTCTTCAGCAAGACTGGAGTTTTCGGTTGCCTGTTACATAGTGCTACGAGACTATATCATAATGACTATATAAAAAAGAACCTAAGATTGCCTCGTTTTTTCAGTGCTTTTCTTCTTTTAGGATATTAGTTACTCAACTGAAGGATCGGCATAGCTTTTCTGTGAAAAATAAAGTCTTTATGTTTTGTTAAGATCTTAGTGTGAAAGTGTCACAAGATAAAAGTATCTGAGGTAGAAACTGGTGACTGTTCTCATTTGTCTGGTGGGATGTGCCCAACTCACTGATGCATCGCATGGTCCTTGTCCTAACAAAATGAGCATTGCTGCTGTGGTGGGCACTGCAAGGCAGGAAAGCTGCAGTTAGTGTCAGGAGTGAAATTCTGTTTGCTTTAGAACTGCTGCAAAACACAGTGAATATACTGTTGTTAATAAATATATCATGTTGCCATTGAGGATAAAATGAGTTTTTCTTAGAGAAAGCTACAATACTTAAGTTGTTCTGTTTTTTGGTAGCTTTGTGGCCATTTAGCCACCCAGTATAATATTGTTTCTGGATTATTAAAATGGGAGAAAACAAAACATGCTACTCTGCCTCCACGTCTCCCAGACCCCATTTAAGGGCTGACCACCACTGGGGAAGGATCTCTTGTTGGAGATTCCTCCCCTGTGGAGTCCTGGGTGAGCCTTGACCATCAGCAGCAGGTGAGCCTTTCTTTATTTACTGGTTGTCTGTATACTTTCCGGATAAGCCAGACAACATATACCACCCACCTCTATTATTTTCTGTGGGTTACTATTCTTTCAGGTTATTCACCCTACAGCTATCTATTGCTAAAATGGGCAAGCTAAAGCTTTAAACAAACAAACATGGATTGGCATAGCTTCCAATGCTTGACATTAAAGGTCAAAAATGGTTGTCAGACAAGTTAAAATATTGTGTAGTTTAAATCTAGCACAATTCTTAAAGATTAACCTGCAAGTGTTCTCTATGGCAAAAGTAGGTATCTCTTTCAGCTTGAAGAATAATTTCTCAGACTTCAAACATGAGATGTAAACATTTTTGTGCTAAAATATTAAGAAAGAAAGGAAGAGCGTGTTCCAAACTCCTTGTGGAGCTTCCCTCACTGTTTCACATTAATGCAGTAGTAGTCATGATTTTGTGTTTGATACATGACAATTTTCATTTTAATTGGATTTTGATTGTAGAGCGTGGTCTGCTGTAGGGGTTGACCAGCAGCCTAGTGTGCTTGATTTCATTATCACAAATGCTGCATGGTCTGTGTGGAAATAGTCATCATTTTACATCTTACTAATAGGAGGAAAAGCACCTGACCTTACAATGATGTGTGAAATTACATTTTCAATATTCAGAGGAAGTTGCCTTTATGTTATTTTTTCACACTCGCAAGGATCAGCTTTAACAGGAGGTGTGAAGTCATACGCTTCCCTTTTCAATCAGATATGTTTTAATGGGAATATTTGAGAATTAATAGTCTTTTCCAATGTCTGTGGCAACGGAAGCACTGGGATTTGTGGTGATGAATTTTGAATGTATAGAAGTACTTTCAATGGAGACGATGGTCAACGTATGATTTGCTTAATCTGCCTAATTTGCATACTCATATGGACAGAAATTAACTTTGAACTCAAAATAATAGATCCATTCTATAGAAATTCTGTTCTTCACAGCAGCATTTACATTACAAATCCTGTCTTATTCATGTCAATAAATAAGATAATGGCGATAGCATTTGCAGTTCAGTACTGTACACTTTGAAAAAAATCTTCATGGTTCTGTAGAAGAAATATTACAAAAAAAAGTCAGAATGAAGGTGTATTTACATGTGCAAATTATGCAATACTCCCTTGAAATTACTGTGAATTAAAATCTAATTAAAGGATGCTGACTCAGTGGAGAAATGTTTTTAATTAAAATGCTTTTTGTTTTTTTCCCCCTTTCAGGTATTGCTTTGTTTTTGCTTTGGGATACCTCACTGTGTGCCAAATTACTAGAGTCTATATCTTTGATTACGGACAGTATTCTGCTGATTTTTCTGGGTAAGGAGAAAAAAAAATCTCACCATCTCACCTTCCTATGTGATGCTGCACCTTTGTTGTTTATTTTTCCCTTTACCACCCATGGCAATGTGATGAAACCTGAATTGTCTCTTACACACATGTATATGACTGGAATTCGATGCCATGCTGCAAATCTGATTGTTTTAAGGAATTCAGCTTTTCTTTTATTGGGGTTTTATGTTAGGCATTCCAGAAAGGAAAAGCCAAGGTGAGAGACATCCATGTGTTTAAGTAGGCACACAGCCCTTAGAACTACAAAGCTATGCCTGTATGTGTTCTCATTTTATATGATGACCTTAATCTGTATTTGGTTGGAGCCATATATGAGCAAAATATAATAAAAAAGGAGAGGTAAAACTGAAAAATATTGGTGATTCTTCTCAGTACTACAGACAGAAACAAAGCACATCATTGCTCCTGGCGGTTCTTTGATTTAAAGGAGCATTTTGGGGAAAAAAAAAAAAAAAAGACAGGTGTGTGTGCAAATCTGTTTAAAAACAGCAACAACAAAAACAGTAAATACTTGTCAGGAATAGTGGGAATGGTGTTGGTGTTTGTAGTTCAGTATTACCTGTATTGTGTAGCAGAGTTGTGTTTGCCTTGTCACTTCTCAGTCTACATTGGTAGGAGCCTCAAAACTACCTTGCAGGCTGAAGCCTGTAGCTGTTATGGTTAGGTTCATCCTTCCTGTTCTCATCAGGGGAAATCTAACCAATGCAGACAGCAGAGCCTGGAGGGCACTTCAGCTGAGCCACCACTGAGTTGCTATCTTGATGTGAGCTGCATCACTTGCTCCTGACTCTCTTGTCTAGATCTCTGCTGACCATAATGAGAGATTGTAACAAAGATATACGCATACAGAATCTAATCTAGCACAAAGCTAGATTTACAGATGTTGAATTGAATTTCACCATTATTTGTAGAATCTCAGTTCAAATACTCTCCCTTACAGGTCACTTAAGGGCTAAACTGTACAGCCTTACATCAGCCAAAGCTCTGAGCTCACTTGGGAAGCAGTGTAATTGTATTTGCCTGTTACTGCTCTAAAACTATTAATAGTAGCCTGAGCACACCGTTGCTCAAATGTGACTGTATTGCTCTGATAGCAGCTGTCTTTGTGGCTCTATTCGATTGATGTTAGCTCCAGTTTCTGCCAGGTCTAAACGTGTCCAGAGATTCATGAATAGAGCTGCTCTGTCCAGATGACCCTTCCATACTTGGGAGCTTGCTGTATACATATTGTATTAAATCTCTGGCATAAACTGCATCTGCTCCCTTGAGACCTGAGACCGGAGTTGTTTCCCAAACAGAAGAACTGCATGCTGCAATTTGAACTGAAAGATGCTATTTTCCATCAGTTTTGTTTAGTTCCAGAGAAAGGGCCTGAACTCAAAATTAACAAAAAGCAGCTGGTGAATCCCAGCACCAGCAGTTCTTTCTTGGTCCCAAAAAAGCTGGCACAGCTTCATATAGAGGTTCATATATACATTTCTCCTAGCCCATCTTGCCCATCTGAAGTGTCCAAGCCCAGAGAATCTGCCAATGAAATTTGACCTCGTGCTGGAGGTGCCATTGTGATTCTGGCCTGACACCAGCTGCCTGCAAGCCTTCCACAGCTTCCTTGCCCTTCTGCCAGTATCTTGAAGGGAAATGAAAACTGATACTCTGCTACGCTGTTCAGAAAGGCCTCTTCCTCTTTTAGTTACTAGGTTGTTGCTCCTCAGCCACATCTCAGAAGGTGCTGCAAGAGCCATTACAGAAAGAAAATATATCAGGATCTGCTGTGATAACAATGACATGTATCAGGTGAAATTATTGTAAGGTCTGACTGAGCTCCTCCTGGGCTCCATCCCTTGTCCGGGCAGGATCCGTGCATTCACATGCCCATTTACAGAAGAAAAACCTGTTCTATTCAGAATCAGCTGGAGATCTGTGAAAGCACCAGGCAAGTTTTCAGCTCAGATGCTGAAAAGAGATTGGAGAGAGATTCCAGAGTGCCCATTCTCATTTAGTTTTTTTCCTTGTTGATCCTCACCTGTCACTCTGGCCTTGGTAACAGGATTTTTTGGGGCACTGGTAATACAGCGGGATGCATTTTCCCTGATTGCATTTGAGAACTGAAAATACACTGTGCTTTGAGATAGCCTGAAACCTAAAAAATATCATCTGGCAGACTGAACCATCTGGCAAAATACCTGTCAGCAGAGGAGGACTTGATGGCTACAAGATCATCTTTTTTCTGTTTGTTTTTGTTGCTGTGTCTCCAGCTCATGTACTCCTAAGATATTTTTAAGAACTGGTTTCTAAATTCTGGTAACACTCATTTTGTGCTTTTGTCTTCCCTACCCCTGGTAGGGATTAGAAGTGCTGGGATTTTTGTCTGTTAAAAACTTAGGTACACTGGAGATGGTACCATTTCTTAGTAAACTTCTCTCTTTTCCAGTGCAGTTAAAGCTGAGATACTTATCCAGTGAAGAATCTCTCTTGGACAGTTTAAGATCCAATAAAGTGTAGGAAATTCAACACAAACTGAACTCCATTGGAGTCAGCATACTTATGCTAGGTTTTAGTTCTATCAGGTATGTTTACTTGAAGCACATAATAACTGTAGATGGAAAAATTAAGCATAGGACCAGCTGTTAGTAGGAACAGTGAAAATGGCCTGCATATCTAAATCAGTAGTACTGCTGCTCAACTTTGGTATTCTTATTGTCCTTCGCTTGCAGCCGCTGTAATTTATAATTAAAGCATGTAGTTGCTCTTACCCTTTTTCCCTTACTCTTCCCCTTGATAGAAAAGAAAATCAACAGTGCTATTAGAAAGAAAATATGGAACACTTCGGTGACGTTTGTGGAGCCTAATACAGAAATAAAAGGCGTGGTTTATCAAATACTGTGTCTAAGGAGTAAATTGTTTTCATAGCTCAAAAACAATGTAATGTTTTGAGCTCCAAAAACATGCCTTGCATTGGAAGTCCTCCACTACAGAGTAATTAACCTGGCTATTACTGTAACATTCTCCTTGATATTTACACGTCAAAGAAAATCTGATTTATTCCTAAACTATTCTCTCTTCCTTTCTCGTAACAGTCCAATGATGATAATTACACAGAAGATCACTAGTTTGGCATTCGAGATTCATGATGGTAAGATTTCTTTAAGATGTCTTTCATTTTCCATCTCATGTTCCAAACAAGGTAAATGTGAAAAGTTAGTCATGAGCAGGTCAGTGAGTTCCTTCAGTGTAATTTGTGTTTTAGGGCAAAGCGTATTATTGTATGTCAGCTTATTCTTTTGGTGCTTACTATAGGAAGTATCAAACAATGCAGCTCAGACACCACACAAGCTCTGAAAATACTCACTTAGTGCTGAAGCTAGCACTTATTAAAAGACCAGGTACTTTTTTTGGCTGGAAACATTTAACATTCTTGTGCTGGGGTATGGCTTCTGAGAGACAGACAAATAATTTCGCTATTCAGAGGTCACTGCTGTTGAGAGATGGATGGTAGCAGTACATTGTGATCTCAGTTGCTGAGCACCTCTTGTTTTAAACAGCATAGATGTTATGTGTGTACAGGTTTTAGTGCTGTTGTTTATTTTTTGTGTTCTGGTGAGATGCTGTCTAGAGAAGCCTGTAGGCTGTAACGTGCACAAATATGAAAAGCCTGGACAGCATTTCTTGTTATTAATTCTTGAATGAATGAAAACAAATGAACAGTGCTAGACACATTTAGCTGACGTCTAAAAAGGTAAAAAAGCTGATGTCTAACTTCAGAGAACACGCACTCAGAAGTATTAGTTTTGTAAGCTATAATCAATTAGAGTACAGAGTACATAGATTAGAGGAAACAGCTTATTCTGAAGAGATAATAACCCTGTTATCAAAGGTAGATGTTTCCTCCTATTATTTTGCTAAAGGAATGAGCTATTCCAGATTTGCTGGAGTCTTGCACAGGTAGTGGAGTTGTGTTGTAGGACAAGAATGGGAGTCATGCTGGTGGTCTTGAAATAAGTGTTTTGCTTACTCAGCTCTATTCTCAACTTTAATTATGAACTGCACAAGATTTTTTTACCTACTTGAATTAATACAGACCACCTATATTTTCCTAGCAAGTCCAGATTATTCTAGGTCTGAATGTGTTTGAGGTTAGTTGAATTCTGAGTATCTACCGTGAAATTTATTACTCTACTGACTCCACATCAGGTACCCTCTGTCATCTTGTGGGGATACAGTGGAAAGCTCTCTCTCTGGTTGCATTTGCAGTTAACAGAGTTCCTGAGTTGGATGATCACAGCTGCTAAAAGCACGGTGTGAGCATAATGAGACCAAAGTAAATTCAGGCGCATCCTTGAGTCTTATCTCAGGAGATGCTTAAAAAAACATGTACAGGGGAAACCAAGTTTATATTAAGTCGATGATTTTTAAGCGTAGTCAGCCTGCAAGGGATCTGTCAAGAGAAAACAATGAAGAGAAGCCTGCTGCCCATGGGCTTTTGTTCACTACACAAAGATATTTGCTTCCACTGGAAAATATTTTGAGAGACCTACTGCTTAAGGAGGAGATAACATTGAAGATGTCTGTACAGATGGATTAATGGTACTGTGAACCTTCAGCCACATCAGCTTGGCTATATTCATCACCAATTACTTTTTGTTGCTTTTTTCTTTTTTTCCTCCTCGATTTTTACCAGTACATCTAAGGAATGGTAATGAAAATGAAAGATGAAAGGTGTTGCTGCAATGGAAGATCTTTGTAAACTTCAGGGCTCTAGCTGTAGTTAGGTTGGCTCTGGGGTAAAGACAAGTGTTCTGCACTTGATCCTGACAGCTGACTGGCTGTGTTCAGCTGGTTACAGGATTACATCTGAAGATCCTGGAAAGAATTGAGTGTAATCACGAAAGGCACTCACTCACTCACACTGCATACTGAAGAGTCTGTCTGCTCTTAGTGGGTATCCTTGATCCCACGATGAACACTGGTACTTGTGTAAATAAATAATGACAGGTTCTGTAACTGTTACAATTCTGAGCACTTATTGGGGACATCTTTTACAACAGGAAAATGCTATGCAAGTTTCTTAGGAGTATTTTAAGTTTGACTGTAATAGCTTTCAGGAGGCTGTATGGATCACGAATTTACACCTACATAAGTTCAGTGGATCACTTTGGTGATTTGAATTTAAGCCCATGATAATTTCTGTCTTCCTTCAGGTTCCTGCTCCTTAAGTGAACACTGACTGAAATGAATAGCCAGTATGTTATGCTTTGTATTTCTTGCTGATTATCACATGGATATTTTAAAGGCAGAAGTGCTTTTGCGTGGTTCAGGGACTGCTTGTGTCCATGTTCATTCTTTATGGCAAGATCTACATTTATTTGTTTAATGTTAGGCTGATGACAGAGTTAAGGGGGAAAAAAGGAACTTCTTGAACTTCAAATTCTGTCTGGCGTGCCTTTTGCATTGAATTTAAAACTGGCATGTTTTGGAGAAGGAAGGTACATTGCAGATATTCCAGAAGTAGGCTGACTGCCTGCAGATAGAACTTTCCAACTAGAAGGTGCTGTCAGATACAGAAGCTTTTGCAATTATAAGGCACAAAAAGTTGAGCAAAGGAGAAAGGTACTGTTGCTGCTTGACTCCTCCATCTTGTGATGCCAACGATGTATTTTATTGATAGAAGATGATTTATCAAAGTTTAATGATAATGAAGACAGCTATTTATCAAGCTTTGATGGCAAGGTACTCTTGGTTATTCACTGCACAGAGGACAGGATAAGAGGAAATCATCTAGAAACCCTTTTTGTTATGTCATGAGGTTCTGAGTGGACCCTCTTGCTCTCCAAACTCCTCCTCAGAGGAGCTAAGGTGCAGCAGGATCCAGCCTTAGTCCCAGCCTAACAGTGAAAAATCAGCTTGGGCTGGTGGATGTCATCACACACACTGAGCTCCCCCTCTTTTGCTCATGACCCACATACCCGCACATGAGCATCACTCATTTTACTGCAATTCTGCAGGAGCTGGGAGATCTTTACAGGAAGGAAGGACCTGTATCAACATCTAATCTCACTGATCTGTACGTGCTTTGACAGCTTGTTTTCAACTCCAGTGCTTAATGAATCTTAAACAAAGAGTCTCTTCAAATGTTTGTATTATGAGTTACGAACTCATAGGAGCTCTGGATCTCTCAACGTGTTTATTTTTAAGGCACCAAGAAATTCAGTCACCAAAACCAGGGAATATTAGGCTCAATATTTACTATTTAAAGGGCAGAAGTGTTCATGACTTCTTCCAACCTCATTCTTATTTCTCTTCTCAAACTAAATTGTGAATAAAGATTAAAAAAAAAAACAAAACACCAAAACCATGGTCACTTCTTACATGTAATACTCATATAGTGAGACAGATATAATTCTGAATTTCCTCCATATTGCTGTGTTCCGTTTGTCCAGAAAACTGTCTAGATACAGGTAAGAAACCAGAACCATAACACCCTTCTTTCATCTTCTTCTTGGTTCCTAGAGACTTATCTCTCACATGCTTTCTGACCACAGGAAAATAAACTTTCCTGTTCTTGTAGACACCCTTCTGCTATCACTCATGCCTTGGTTTTCAGCCCTGTGGTTGCTAATGCTTAAATGCAGTGTTCCAGGAAAGCAGCTTGCTTTTCTCTATTTATTATGTCCTGATGGATCTGGCACCCTCCATTTTTAAAAGCAGTAGAGCAGACATTGAAAGTGATCTGGTATGGCTCTGCATTTACTGTGGGAGCTAAAAGGAGACAGAGCATACTGAATATGCATCTGGAAAGGTATTTCTGTTTTATTTTGTTAGGATTTTTTTAATCTCTGCCTTTTCTTTTTCATTCATGCATCAGGAAATATAGTTGTATGCTAGTCTTGCAGCAGTATTTTGGGTCTCATTACATTTGTTTTGTTCCAGTGGCCGCATGTGAGGACAATAGCTGGACTGTTTGATGCTGTTTCTCCTCATATTGCTGCTGTACTATTGCATGGTGTTGTAAGATTTACAGATTGGCTATTAGAGCCTATTTTCCTCCCAAAATCATGGAAGTATAGTCTTTGTCCCATGTGGTCTCTGGAGAGATGGTACCTTAATGGATGGATGAAACACATAGGAGAAAGAGATAAGAAAAAAGTATTATTGGAGAAACTTCCATGTTACGATGTTAGTTGCAGTGGTCTTAATTATCTTTTGCTACCACCTTCTTGCAGTCAAAGCAGTGCACCATACGCTTGGGATGGCTTTTAAGCAGTGTAATATGAAAGAAAAAGAAAGGCAAATGCAGCTAATGAACAATCCTGTCCAATTACAGTACCTGCTATTCTGATAGCAGTGCTGGCTGTATTAGCTGCTCTCAGATAACAGAACGCTGCCAGAAGTATTGAAGAATGTTTCATGTTTAGATTGATACGAACATTCCATCTTTATTTTCAGTTGATGCTTTGCCTTCTTTTCTCAAAGGCAAATACTTGCCGTATTCAGCAGGAATGTGGTGCTGTTTTTTTTGTTGTTCTGTTGTTTGGATTTTTAATTACAATGCTTTTCACGAGTCTAGGAGTTTCTTCTAGCATTCCCTCTGTCGATTGCCTCTTGATCTCTATTTTGTTCATCTTTTTTTAAAGTGCTCCCTCTTGTGTTAGTGACAGCATAGCTGTTGTAGCTGTTACCAAATCACTTTAATTGCTCTACGTGCCATTAATATTTTAAGGAATTAGATTGTGTTTCTCAACTCCTAAGACCCGTGATGTTTGATTAAGTCAAAATTCCTGATTTTTCTTGCTTTTCTGTAACTTCTCTGCAGTTTTCCTTAGCTGACATCTGTGTCTGCTTGCTACCAGTGTGCTGATAACAACTAAAACTGCCATGGAATATCTGTGTCCTCTTCAGGTCTTAAAATATTTCAGTAACAGCGTGCATTTACGCTCAGTTGGTGATCCATTTCTGAACTTCAAATTAAATCTTGCTGCGGTTTCAATAGGGCTTGTGATGCAATCTTCATGTTTAAGTGTTATTAATTAATAATACATCATATTTAAGCATTATTAATGAGTTACTTAATAGCCAGTTTTTCATGCAAATGTAAAGGTGGATATATTCAAGCAGATTAACTGCAGAGCTGGGTTAATACCAGGATAGAATGATAAACACTGTGCTGAGCTGTAGTGAGAAAGCCTGGTAGTAGTCATAACAACCTTTAATAAAGCCTGGAGGGAAGGATATTGGTTTGTACCCAAAGACGTTGATTTACCTTTATGATGTGATCTCCTGAGGAGGAATGAGCAGATGCAATCTCCTCACAATCTTGATCAACGGAGATAATTTTTTTTTAATGGTGATTTACAGAATTCTTGTACACCAAAGGAACGTAGGCTTCTTTCCTACTTTACAGATGAGAAAACTCATCTGCTGAACAGCCAGATAATTTCACATCTCTCACAGATGTTCGATAAAACCCATTTTCTCTAATCTCCACTGCGTGATCTGGTAGCAGCTAGAAGATGCGACCATTGCAGAAGTATGTTGCTTTACAGCAGGAGAAAATATTTCTCATAATCCCTAGAGAAAAATAGACAAGTTCCCTGCCAGTGGCAAGCTGATGAAATGGGGTTTCTTTATCTCTAGTGTGTAGCAGGTAGGGGACAGCTATGATCTGGGGTCTCTGTCCCCATGAGAAATACAGTGCCTCAAAAGTACTGAATGCATTTATCTTGCTTTAGGTAAGCATTGATGGTCCTTCCAAGTCCCCACCTTGAAGAGATTTTAAAAGCATCTTTTCCCTTTTCCAGTATGCATTTTCTATCAAATAAAAGCTTTCAAGAGTGTGATGCAGGCACCGAGCAGATGTGAAAAAAATGTAGGGGGAAGGCACTGAACTCCAAGAAGCTGGAGTGGAAAATTAGTGGAGGATTACTTGTACACTGTGTGCTTGTGACGGCAGGTGTATTGCCTGCCACGCTGTGCAGGGAGAAAGTAACTCCACACATCTGTATATGGCTATACTTGAACCTTTCTAAATATGCCAACTCCTTACCCTCTAGCCCTCCAAAAATATAGGTTATATTTCACTCGTTAGAGTCTTCTATTTGAGTTTTTTCCTCTATTTTGTTGCACATCAGTGGTTTGAAATCTTTCATTACCCTAATTAACTGTCTTTAGTCCAGCCCTGTGCAAGTTGACACGCTTGGTCACTGTTTCTTCCTGAGTCAAGGAAAAAGATATCCACTGGGATTTAGTATCTGAGCCCTGCTACTTTATAGCCTTAAAGGTTAAAATACTTTTTAAAAAGCTTCTCTCACTCTTTGTTTGTTTGTTTTGTTTTTTTTTTTAATTCAGCCCAGCGTAGAAACTGCTGTAGTATTGAGAAGATAGGACACTGTAATGGTGGGGAAGAGAAAATGCCTGCATGAAGTCAAGGGCTTTGCTTTGTCCTTTGTTTTCTTTCCTTGGGTGTGAGTGAAGGAGGTAAAAATCAGGAATAAGGAAGGTATTGTTTCAGGTTGTGGGAGCTGCCCATTTGCTGAGCCTCCTGTATCCATCTCAACTTGCAAGATGAGTGCAGTTTTTAAGACCTAAGTGTCTGTATGTCATAGTTCCTGGAATCAAATGAAGACAACAGTGCTATCTTCTCCTCAGATAAGAAGTATTTCCATGAGTCATAGAATTGAGTGAGGTTTGATATCTTGTTCTCCATCTTTTTTTTTTTCTTTCTTTTTTTTCTTGTACTTGACTGATTTTGATATCTAACTAGAAAACAGGCTCCTTTCTGTGGATTTAATGGCATCAAGGGGCAGGCTTTCAAGGCAGTCTTTTCTGTGAGGAGGATCCTTCCCTTCTATATAATCTGTATAATCACTTATTTTCATAAAATGTATTGTAATTTCCTATCTGTTACCTCTGCGCTTTCATTAAGCTTGGATGGAGGTTGGCTTTTGGGTTTAGGACCTGCTAGGAAGTAAGATAATTGAAGCGGGATTCCGTAAGCTTAATTTCCCTTAGGAAGCTCTGTTTTAGAAAATAAATGTTTGAATGCTTGCAATCACGAAAAGAAACTTGCTGTTGTGAACAGCAGAGGATGGATGTACGCTCTGGTGCAGGAGGAGCTGAAGCGGCCGTCTTGGCAGGCACTGCTAGCTGCTCTAAGCCAGGCCTGTCTGAAGGAAGGGGCTCAGCTTCTTCTGTGCCCCCAGCCTTAAATTACTGTATTTTGAAATGTGTTTTTCACCACTCTCTTTTTCAGCAATAGGAATTCTGGAAGTTGCTTTTCAGGAATAGGCCAGCAGCATTTCAAGAAGGGCTGGGTGCAGCAGGAGCATAAATGCAGCCTTGCTGCTGGATGTAGCCTTGACCTGCCCCTGTCTGCTAGCAGGGCTTTGGGTTCTGGGCAGGGACTCATGCCTGCTGTGCCCGCTTCTCTGAACCTTGTTTATAATCTTTACTTGCAGCACAGAGGTACATTTTAAAGGTCTGCATTGGGTTTTGAGTAGCATAAATCTGTCCTGGGCTGCGTTCATATTACATATCAGAGGTGTGTGACCCTGGGTCACTGCTGCGTTAATCGGGCTTGGAGTTTAACTTCCCAGACTGGGAGAAAAGGGTTCTCAAAGCTGCAGACTTTGAAATCTGAAGAAATGTGAGGGAGCTGTATTTCTCATCACTTTCTATAAGCCTTCTTAATGCTCTCCTGAAATCCATGTGGTTTCAGGTCTGGGCACTGTTGGATATAACTGAGGATATGAAAGTTTGTAATTTTGTCAACAGGAAGAAATGATTGATCCAACTCCAACAAAAATATTATGTGACATATCCTGAAATGACTTGAGGACATAAAGAAAAAGATTATACTGCAGCATGAGGGTTGCACTACTGATGAAAGCCAGTACTAATGAATAAATGTTTAAGCTTTTCTTTATTTTTCCTTTACTTTGTGCTCTTTTCTAGGTATGTTTCGAAAAAATGAAGATTTGACGCCATCACAGAGGTGCTTGGCTGTAAGGTAGGCTGTCAGTGATGGGAGAGTGTAGTTTTGGGGGGCAGGAAGAAGCTGGTGGTTTGTGTGCTTTATTAATGCTTTGTGGAATTACTACAGCTCCTGTTCAAGATTGAGACTTTACAAACTTGGCTAAAACAGGTCCATGCATTTTATGTTTGTAACTTAATCACAGGCATCGATTCTCCTGCAGAATATCACTTAAAATGGAATGTTTTTCTTAAGTATAAAAGCTAAGATCTATGCGTCTCATGCAAATGACATCCAGACAGGAGACTGATTTACATTTAGTGCACATGTAAAGTAGTTGGCAAAGGAACATACTTGTCTAATTTCTGTTTTACAGCATTTAACTTACCTTTTTTCCTTTCTTTATTCAGGAGACTTGCTAATAATATGTTGTCCTGGGCTAAACAGTCTTGGCTTGAGGAATTTTCCTTAATTTCTGTTATTGCCAGTTAACACAAACCTTTGTTTACTGACTCAGTTAGTGAGGAAAAAAGAAAACATAAACACTTGAACAAACACTTTAGGGAAACACCCTTCCTCATTCCCCAGGCTCAGCTCCAGTCATACACCACTTCAGGTGAAGGAGAAAGTCACGAGAGTGAAAGACATCGTTCTGAAAATGCTCAGTATGGATTGGAAAGCGATGCTATGTTTAGAGTGTTTAAAGCTGTGATTACAAAATATACACAAACTGCTTTTCTACATTTGGTTTTTACTGCAAATAGAGTAAGCAATGACATGCAGTATGACTTCTCCTACTGTGGAAATTCTGTGGAACTACACATTCCATCTCACGAGCTGCTTGTCTTTGAATTACAGACGCATGCCAAGTCTACTGGAATATTTAAGTTACAACTGTAATTTCATGGGTATCCTGGCAGGCCCGTTATGCTCTTACAAAGACTATATTACTTTCATTGAAGGCAGATCATACCAACTGCAACAGTCTGAAGCCAATGGGAAGGAAGATACAAAATATGAACAAACGGATCCTTCTCCAAATGTAAGATGTATGACTCTGACTCTTGCAGTGCCGATGCTGATGTAATCATTGCATGAAAAGCTTGGTTTGCACTGTTCCTTTCCAGGCATAACTGCTGAGCTGTATCTGGAGTTCGATCATCAACAGTACAGTTCTCTGTTCAAAAAGTTAAATACCTGTTCTTTAAGCTAGGTTTTCTTCATGGTTTCCAGTTTGGATCGTGTGGACAAAAGTGAATGAAACTGGTGCTTCCTAACAAGCTTATATGGTAAAAAGCCACCTGTAGGTGAAGCAGTTACTGCATGTTTTCCTCAAAGCGTACACAGTGTACGGTGAAGGCAAACTGTACGTCTTGTCTTTTGGAAGTGGATGAGACTTAACAGTTCAGTGAAGTTAATGGAACTTCTCAAATTCTGTTGTTTTTTAATGCCTGCATGCAGCAAGTAGACAACGTTCATAGGCATTAAGTTGAAAAACACTCGTGGAAAAAAAAAATTCCTGCTTTCATTTGTGTAGAGAGGTGCTAAAGCTGGATTTTATTTCTTTATTTGATCTGAAGATGTAGAAAAACGTATACTAGTAATAGCTGCATGGCTAGTCATCCATACAGCATATTTATTTTCCTCTTTGTTCTTTTATTGGAAAAGAGAACACAAACGTGCAAAAGAAAGTCCAGTTGATCCTACCTTCCTGAAGAGATTGTAAGGTCTGAATTAAAACCTCCTAGAGCTCGTTCCTTTTGTAATTTAATCCAAAGAGTTTAATGTTGAAGGCACTGAATATTATCACTCTCTTCATGTGTTCTTAAATAGGAGTATGTCTATCTTGTGCATTTGTGTCTAATATAATTAGTACTACATATTAAAAACAGAATTATTATGGAGTCAACTGGAGTGCTTTGCACTAGCAGTTTTCAGTAGCTCCAGGAGCAATTACTTGTTTTCTGCCTGTCTTTTATACTGCTGGAAGTTGCTAGAGCAGATGAAGGCATTCCCTGCTTGTCACATCCTGCTAGCTGGAGCATTCCATCCCCTAGTGAATAGAACGTACCAGTGCTTCTCAGTCAGTTGTCATCTCCAGCTACTTCCATTAAAAAATGTGGGTGAGGACATTTTGCACATTCTATTCTACTGTTCTGATGTGGTTGTTGTAAGTTGCACCACAGAAATATAAACAAGTGGCTGGAGAATGAGAATGTTTTAACCTGCTCTGCATGTTGGCAAGGCACCTAAGCTCACGCAAGTGTGCTGTTGAGGAAGTTGTCAAGAAGGGAGAAGGACAAATGAGACTTGCTTGTATAGGTCAGCACTTCATAGCCTGTCCAAAGCCTACACTTGTGTGTTGTGTGGGCTGAGTTGCACACTCTTGGTTTTTAAACAACCTTTTATCTTATGTACTAAAATCCTGTTTCTGGAGGAAAATATTTTGAAGTATGGTTGCTACAAATTAATGGACCTAACCCAATCTGCTGGTATCAGGACTTCTGAACACGCATCTCCTGGCTGCCTAGTAGGGCTTCATAGCTTTTTACCACATAATCTTTCTAGTGACCCAACTAAAGTCAATACAAATAAATGTAAAACTATAACAGATTCTTCTTTCAGGTAAGCAGTTCTCTTTAAAATGTATGGCTGTCAAAATGTTTGATTTTTTTGTTTTTTTGCAATCTATGCTGCATTAGATTTTGACATAAAAAATAACAGAGAAGTTGACTATGCTGTTGATACTTCATCTCCCAACTGGCGTCAGAGAAATCTGGCTGCGTTTTGTACCACCAGAGTACTGTGTGCTTTTGGAGAAACGTGGATGATACGATTTGTTCACTGCATTTGCTGCATCAATTAAACAATTCCTTGTTTTGTGCTAGAAGAATGTTTAAGTCCCATTAACTTCATGTTAATCTCTTAAATTTGTGCCTAGATTCTCACGTTGCCTTTAATTTCAGGGTAAACGTTAGGTAACTCAGAAAAATGAAGTGTAATGGGGAGTGGCAAATGTTAATGCACTAAACGAAACAAAAGTCCTTCAGCTGAGTTTACAATAAGCCTCTTGTTAATATAATTTATATAACAGAAGTAGTTCATGCCAGCCTCCTCCCCTCTCCTGTGTGCTGACTGCATGATATTAACTTGGTTTAGCATTTTTGCTGTGTTCATTGCATGTTAAATGAATCGAATCAGCATATTAAAACTTATTTCTTATGTCCCTCCTATTGTGCCTTTTTGCAAGCTATCAGTTGTTGGTGCACAAAGTGGTGTCAACTCTCAGAAATTAATATCTGTCTTTGTAAGTTTCTTTTTCTTATGGCTACCCCTAACATAAGAGATGCCTGTCAGCAGATACCCACTTTCTTGCATATTCTACACTCTTTCTATAAATCAAAAAAGCTCTCGGTTAATTGCCTGTGATTTTTAAGGGAGGTGCTATCCTTCTCAAAATGATGTACTTGAACGTGGTTTAATATTATACTGAGGTCCTTACAGTATCAGCCAGGAAGAAAACAGCATTCAAATAAGCCCTAAAGCACTGTTTATACTTGTTGTATGTACTCATGTATGTAGTACTTGTTCATACAGTGATACATCTGTGTGAGCTCAGCGCTTATTGCTTCAGTTACAAAGCTGTTCCTGAACTCCTTGTGCTGGTTAGGAGCCCGCTTTCAATCTGCTCACATTCCCATCCAATTCTTGCACATTTACTTTTGCCCTGGCCCAGTCCTCCAGCCTAAATGCCTTTTTCGTTTCACAGCATTTCATATTTTTATAGAGGTACGCTCAGTTTCTGTTCATCAAAGCTACATGAGCCAGACCCTTCATCCTTTCTGATGAAAAATGAATTGTACATTCTACTTCTCTTGAGGTGAAAGAGACCCATCCTGTAGAGTCTGTTCTTTAGCAGAACAATTCGCTTGGTCTGTAGTTTTGAGTTATTCCACAAAAAAATGAGTTTTACTTTCTGACTTCACGTACTGAAAACTTGGGACAGTGAATGAAACAAAATTTCGGACTTCTTGAAATTACTTTCTTCATCCTTTAAAAACCAGCCAGTCCTCCTGTGAGCACGAAACCTATTTTATGCTTTGGCAAAAATAATAAGCAAATGGCAATTGAGCTATAGGTAACTGTGGTGTTGGCTGTGGATTTCTATTTTGTGTAGAATTATTCAGAATTGGAGTGCTCTACGCAAGCCAAGCCTCAGGCTGCAATGTTAAGGTCTGTTCAGGCCAACCCAAGTATCAGCTTGTGTCTGTGGCTTCTGAGTCATTTCCTTGTCACTGAATGCTGGTGAGCGTTCCACGGCACGGTGATCTGATTTGATCGGTTGATCCCATCCAAAGCTAGCTTGTAAAAAATAAGTAAATGAAAGCAAACCAAGGCCAATACCCCTACTGCTTCCCTCATCTGACCCACCAGAAGGAAAAGAGCAAAGACACGTAGCCAAGGTGAGGAGAAAAGGCAGGACTGCTTTGTTGCATTGCAGCCTGTGTTTGGATTGTCCTTCAGTAATGCTGCTTCAAGCAGGCCTGGAACTGCAGCTCCTACTCCTTGTAGGAGATGATATCCAGTACTGTTTGCTGAGGACTTTAATGGGCCAATGCATGCCTGGGAGCAGTGTCAGTAGATCTGGTTGGGGTTCTGGGATTTATCATTATAGAGTGAAGTAGTATTGTTTAAAAAACAAAAATGGAAATAAAAAAAGCCCCATTAAGTAATGTGCCTTGCTGTTTCTGGATGTTATTGTCCTTTTTCCTGTCGCTGCTAAAAACAGTATAAATAAATGAAAATATGAAATAGTAGAAATATATCATTTAAATGCATAAAAACACCATCCTCCTACGATACGTAGGAGGTCTGCAACTACAGATTGAAAACCTCAGAGTTTGTTTTTTGAAGGTACGAATGTATGAGTTCGTTGTTCTTCCTTAAGATGAATGTCATGGAGAACCTGCTGCTGTTCCTTCAAAGAAGGGCTTTCACCTCCATGATTTAATTGAAAACCTGCAGAGAGGTACCAACGCATTTTGGGGTGGTGGTACAGTATGTGGAGAGATGGGCAAGTAGTGGCAGTGGGCAAAAGGGAGAGCGGTACTTATTCTGTGTCACCTCGTGTCCGTGAGGCTTCGGTACTGTGCATGTAGCAGAAATCCCTGTGTTCATCTGGGCACTTAGTGCTGCATTGTGGAACAGAATAAGTGTTTTGGAATTAGGTATGCGCAGCTACACTGATTGAACTAGGACTTTAAGTACTGGAAGCAGGATGGGCAGCGAAAGGATTGCAGTTATCCTTTTGTTCAATACTTCAAAGAAAATTTGCTATATGGATTGTTTTCCTGCCAAGTTTAGTGTCACAGAATTATAAATTAAAATGGTAATACTGAAATGTGAATACTGAGTTTGCTTACGATGAAAACTTGAGAGCTGGATCATTTAAACATAGTTTGCAGTCTTCTCGCCTCAGTGCTTGGTTA
Organism: Callipepla californica brunnescens; assembly: GCA_023055505.1. Taxonomy (NCBI): domain Eukaryota; kingdom Metazoa; phylum Chordata; class Aves; order Galliformes; family Odontophoridae; genus Callipepla; species Callipepla californica. The sequence continues at coordinate 10,569,602 of JALIRH010000007.1, forward strand.
GTGTGTTCCTTTGGGAACCTGCCCAGACTGGAACCACCCCTGGAATATGGGTGAGGCTGCTGACTTGAAGTAGTAGTCCTCATCGCACTCTACCACTTCCTGAAGGGAGGCTGTGGTGAGGAGGGGGTCAGCCTCTTCTCCCAGATAACAAATGACAAGACGAGAGGGAATGGCCACAAGTTGTGCCGAGGAAGATTTAGATTAGATTTGAAGAAAAATTTTTTCTCTGAGAGAATGGTCAGGCACTGGAATGGCCTGCCTAGGGAGGTGGTTGAGGCACCGTCCCTAGCGCTGTTCAAGAAGCGTTTAGATGAGGTGCTGAGGGATTTGATTTAGTAGCTTGGTGGGTAGGGATGGTGGTGTGAGGATGGTTGGACTAGATGATCTTGTAGGTCCTTTCCAACCTAATGAATCTATGAATCTAGTGCTTGTCAGGCATTATCGCTCTGTGCCCTTCATAACAGAACCTTATCAATGTTGGTGTCCTAAAAATGCGTACTCTTTGATGTGGTGGTTATAGCAGAATTGAATTTTGAGGGAATCTGAGTCCAGACTCAAGCTGAAGAACTTATTTTTACATGTCTGTGAGCATATTATCTGACTCCTTATCACCTGATCATTCTAGCTAGGAAAACAGGTCTGTGTAGGACTGAAGTATTTTGGCTGTAAATTCATAGGTCATTTCAGTATTTTATTGCTTTGGAAGTTAGATATTGCAATAATCAAACACAGATGATTGATGTATTGCATTGGGCAGCAATGAAACACCTGCATTATGCCAAAGATTGCAAGAATGAACTAAAATTCAGTCATTCTTTCTGGGATCTCTGCAGTAATTGTACGTGTGCAGTGCTGTTACGTGCTCTGTGTCACAGTGTCCTGGTAACTTACTTGTTTCGCTAATTTGACAATGAAATAAAAACTGTTACCAAAAAGGATTCTCAGGGACTCAGTGTAGATGAATTTGATCTGCTGTGTTTGCCAGAAGCCATGGTACTCACAGTGTAATCAAGATAAGGATAGTTCCTCTAAAATGTCACCAGTATTTGAAATGTTTGTTAGTAAATACTACTGAAAATGTGACATACATATACACTTGTTAAGGAAAGACTAGTGAGAACATGCCTTTGTTTTCAGAAGACTAACAAAGCCTGAAGCTTACGGAGTCTCTTATCTTGAACTTTGCAGATAGCTGTGGCACAGAAGCTCTTAATCTGTGGACTGTCCTTACTCTTTCACATGACTATTACAAAAACTTTGCCAGTGGAATACAACATTGATGAGAACTTCAGAGCTACGGCGTCATGGCCTGTAAGAGTTTTCTACCTATACCTGTCTCTCATGGCTGCCAGACCCAAGTATTATTTTGCATGGACTTTAGGTAAGTATGGAAAGAAAGAACCCTGTTCTGAGTTTCATTTGAGATGCTGCACAAACCGTTTTAAAAAGAGACAGTGCCCTCTTGAGGCCCTATGAAAACATCAATAGTACAAGAAGTACTACAAGGCATTGTCAGAGGTACTGAATGATGTCTCTTTCTTGTGAAACAAAGCCTATCAACCACAGCACTAAGCACAGTGTTGTGACAGCGCTGCAGATGAGATCACGGTATACTGAACAAATCTATGTGAAACGTGAGGGTTTTTGAAGAGGGATATTGTTTAATGAACAATGTCTTCTTTTGCTTTTTGAAGTGTGTATTAAAACTAGTCTGATTTACAATCCTTAGTGTTTTGGACACATCTGTGAAGTAACTAAAACTTTCTGTGATTAGTTATCAGTAATTTGCTTGATGAAATTATTCAAGCATGAAGAGAAAATGAGTAAATTGAAATTCAGACGTATAATTGTGTCGTTAACAATAGTGGCGTTCCCAGAATGGTGCTTCATTTTTAGTCTTTGCTCACTAAAAATTCTGTTTGATGACGGCAGAACACCCGTGGTCCCTCACCTAAGATAATGGATAGATGGTACAGTTTAAACAGTGTTTTGCTTTCTGTGTCATGTTATTTAAAAAAGCAGAACAAACAAAACAAGAAACAAACCCAACACACACAAAAGCAAAACGCTGTAGATATGTAACTGGGCATGCTGGATGTGTCTCACAAAATAGATTTCATTGATTTCCTCCTTCAGTTTTACATTATTTGTTTCGTAGCTCTTTTGATAGAGAATCTGTGGAAAACTGGGATGCGTTTAAAAAGGGGGTGGCCAGCAGGGAGAGGAATGTGATTGTCCCCCTCTACTCAGCTCTTGTGAGGCCCCATCTGGAGTACTGCATCCAGGCCTGGAGGCCCCAGTACAGGAAGGACGTGGAGCTCTTGGGGCGGGTCCAGAGGAGGGCCACTAAGATGAGCCTGGAGCTGGAGCACATCTCCTATGAGGAAAGACTGAGGGAACTGGGTTTGTTCAGCTTAGAGAAGAGAAGGCTCCAGGGAGACCTCATTGTGGTCTTCCAGTACTTGAAGGCAGCATATAAACAGGAGGGGGAATGGCTGTTTATGAGGGTGGATAGAGGTAGGACAAGGGGGAATGGTCTTAAACTAAGACAGGGGAGGTTTAGTTTAGATATTAGGAGGAAGTTTTTCATACAGGGGGTGGTGATGCACTGGAACATGATGCCCAGAGAGGTGTGGATGCCCCATCCCTGGAGGTATTGAAGGCAAGGCTGGATGTGGCTCTGGGCAGCCTGCTCTAGTGGTTGGTGACCCTGCCCATGGCGGGGAGTTGAAACTAAATGACTGTTGTGGTCCTTTTCAACCCAGGCCATCCTATGATTCTATGAAAACAATGCAGTAAAGAAAGCCTTAATGTGGCAGAGCAGCATGACTCATTTACTGCTTCCTGGTCACTGAATGAAGTGCTTTCAGCATGTCTGGATATAGTAATCTTGGAGCTTGTTGCAGGATGAAATATTTTTGAATATTGTGCTCTTAAGCACCAGTATCATCATCTGTCAAAAGCAGGAATCAGCTGAAAAATGAATAATTTTCTGCTTTTTCCTCCATCGTTCTTCACATGGATTTGCTAGCAGTGAAGAGTTAGTATGCTAACTTTACAGTGAAGGCTACAGAGCACTGGGACAGGCTGCCCAGAGAGGTTGTGAAGTCTCTTTGGAGATACTCAGAACCCACCTGGATGCTTTCCTGTGCCACCTACTGTAGGACACCTGCTTTAGCAGGGGGTCAGAGCAGATGATCTCTAGATGTCCCTAAAATTCTGTGATCCTGTGATATCAGATGACAGCAATAAATGTTATTGCTTTCAGAGATAACTATTTAATTTGTCATTGATAAGGGAAAAAATGTAAATTACCCTGTATTAAATCCAGAGTCATAAATCACTCTTCCAGACTTGTGAATGTTTGGAGAATCTGAGCTTCAGGAAAGGAAGAGAATGTTTGGCTCAGTCGTTTGTTTTCTGAGTGCATTAGATTAGTACCTTCAAAAAGTTGTTGAGAAGAAAGGAAAATACATAGTAATGATACATAAGTAAACCTATAATACAAATTCCTTTTGATATTGTAATAGAAGCTGAGTGATGATTATTGCCTTGCAAGAGGTAAGAGGTGATATTCTGATTAGAGTGCTACAGATGAGTTCTCAGCTCATGCTGAGGGCTGATGCCCTGCCTCTGGAGGACCTGATCTGCACTGCTGCAGTAAAGCCTTCTGGCAACCTTGCTTGCACTTCCTCAGTGTTATTTCTGATTGTGAGAGGAATGGGCATTCTGCTCCCTGGGGCCATTTGTACTGCCAGGTGCTCTGTGGTGAGCTCACAAAGCTGAGGCAAAGGGCTGTATGAGAGGTATGAGTATCATCAGTACTGTGAGGTAGACGATAGTACTACTCATACTTGAGCTTTGGGAACAGTTTTTTTAACTGAAGATGGCTATGTAAGCATGGATTTTTTGGTTGCTGGAGCATCTAACACAGTGATCCTCAGTAGTTAAAAATAATACTCTTAGCCTTTAAAACATAACATGTTTTGAACAACCGACCTGCTGTGTGATGCACAGTACAGGCACTTTGTAATTTGTTTCTTCTTGTCTCATTGCAGCAGATGCAATTAATAATGCAGCAGGATTTGGTTTTAGAGGCTACGACAAAAATGGAGTTACACGTTGGGATCTAATATCGAATCTGAGAATCCAGCAGATAGAGGTTTGTTCATTGTTGTTCCAAATAAAATATATGGCCATGTGGGTATTTAATTGGAATTCTGTTAACTTTTTCGATACATTTTGTTTATCAAGAGGGTGAGTATGTTTTAAATCAGAAAAGACACATTCGTCCCCTTAGGAAAGGATCTTAGAACGCGTTTTACTTGTCAGTTGACTTCTCAGATATTTTGTGGTAATTAATATTGAGTCAATTCCTTATTTAACTCACTGCAAAACAGATTTTTTGTGCAGTTTTTGTGTGTTTTGTAACATGTTACAATTACTGACGTAACTGTTTTTTTTTTTTTTTCTCTTTCTCAGTCTTCCACAAGTTTCAAGATGTTTCTTGATAACTGGAATATCCAAACAGCTCTTTGGCTTAAAAGGTATTTATTTCTGAAGGGCAAGCTCTTCTGTGCTGAATCTTTTTAAGTAAGATGATTGTGAAGAAAATTTGGCATTTAAAGCTAAAGCTTACAAACCAGTACAGTCGTTCAGCAATTGCAAGGAACGTTCTTGCAGCACTTACAATAAAGCCTCTGAATGCAGATCCCATAGTGTGAAGTGTCAGCTAATGAAACTGTTTAACTCCTTCACTGGTCATAGGAAACCTGAAAGTATTAATATGGAGGAGTCTTTGTTTCTTTATTTCCTCTCAGCGTTCAAAGCTGTGCATGTAGGCAAAGCATGCAGTTTTGGCTGCTAGCCTGTGCAGGCTTGGAATTTATTAGCCACGCAGTGATACAGAAACTTCCATACATTCTGTGAGAGAACTTTCTGCACTCCTCTTGTAATGAGTGCATGGCAAATATCAAACCCCGCAGTGTGCTATCAAAAGAACATTTGCAAATGAGTATCCCCGAGATGCATTTTTTTCTTGTCTGGGAAACAGACACAAGTGTCCAGTGGTGTAAATCATTCTGCTTCTGTAAACAGGAAGAAAAAAGTATTCTTGAGAGTAGTACACAGGTTTTGTTAAGCTTTGCCTAGTGTCTGTATAGGTCATCTTCTACCTGCAGGTCTGAGTTCGATTCAGATCCCCATCTTGGGATCACTCAGGACTTTCGCTCTCATCTTTCCAGGATGGCTGGCAACAGCACGTTGCTTCCATCAGATTTCATTGGCAGTATGTACTCTGCCTTCCATCATTTCTTCCCTAAATATTTTCCTGACCTAATAATAACAATTTAAACAAACAGGAACAAAAATAGAAATAGAATTTGATTATTCTTACTGAATCGATAGGCACCAGAATGTATCAGCTGCCAAGAGGAATTAATGCATACATTTATTTAGAGCAACGGGAGATGGATCTTTAAGGATAATCTGAACATACACTGATTCTTTCCGCAAAGGAAAAGGGAGAAGGGTGAAAAATTTTCTTAAGCTTTCATTTTCAGTACGAGATTCTTTCAGTGTCCGTGTACCAGGACCATAAATAGTGGCACAGAGTATGTGTTCCAGTTACCCATCTCTCTGTTAGTTGTAGTGCTACATCAGTTTTAGTAGGAAAAACTCATATCTTTAAACATGTAAACACTTTGAACACATCGCTTGTTTGCCACTGAAAAGAAGGTAAAAATCTTAGGTATTTATCTCACAAAAGATACAGAAGCATTGAACACAGCACTGTTTCTGTGGGTTTTTTGTTTTTAATACCTTTGGAAGAGGAACCATCAAAATGATGAGTTTCAGATCCTGGTTGTGTGTAAAAACGTACTGAAACTTAAGCACATAACTGATCTGCACTTCATAAAGATGCTTCAGAAACAGTTACTGTGAATCACAAAGCAGCTCAAAGCTATTATGGTTAGAAGCAAGCACGTTAAAATAGATATTTATCATTATAGTGTTTTCTCACTGAGAAATTCCTCAGCCCATTCTTTTTTTTTCTTTTTTTCTTTTCCAGAGGAAACATAATTCTATTTGCAAAACCGCTGTGGTTCTTGTTTTTCTCTTTGGGCTTCTTCCCTGCCTTCCTCTCTTCTTACTGTGTCTTTTATAACCTCCAAGGTCTTTCCCTGGCTTGTCACAGGCAGAATGATCTAAATGGATTAATTACAATTCTTTTGCGAGTACATGGATATTACTTCTGTCTTTTCTTTTGCAGCAGCGATCTCCTGTTTGCTCAGGCCCAGCTGACAGTCCCTGCTGATTGATATTCATCATCAGCTCTGCTTTTTCTGTAACGTTACGCAGGCACTGTTACTGTTCTGTATCTTCCACTTTTCTTAGATATTTTCTAGACTTTGGACTTCATGTTGGTGATTTCAGAACATCATTCAAATCTGTCAAGGTCACTTTGGATTCTAGTCCTTTATCTGCTGAGATAACAATCCATTCCTCCTCTACCTCACCTTCCCTTCAAAAAAAAAAAAAAGGAAGGGAAGACAGGGTGAAAAATAAACTGGTTAGTCTGCTGCCCAAGCTAGTAAGGAAAGCACAGGACCAGGCCAAGGGCAGTGCCTTTCTGAGCAGCTGACACATCTTCCCCCAATAGAGCAAATTGCTACTAAACAGAACAAGCCATGTTTGAACAGATTTTCTCAGCCTGGCCCCCTATTTCCTTGGTTTCCTATTAGAAATGTCTAATGAAGCATTTCAGTGAGATTGCTGACAAAACCACGGAGGAATTTTCAGGCTTACATTTAACTCTTTTAAACTGAGGCCTGATGATTTTTCTACTAGGTATCTTTCCTGACCTGTGTTGGTAGGACTGAAATTCAGTTAGTTTACATAGTTCTTAAGCTCCCAAATTCTTTGCAGGGGAAAATCTGCTTAGTTAAAGCAGTTTAAACCAAAACAGAGATTGAAGCCGTTTATTGATATATACTAACAAGACGTAATTAACCAGCAGTCCATGAAATGCACATTCAAGATTCAGATCATTGCTACAGCAGGTAATGTTCTGTGAGTGCAGTGTTACACCTTAATGAATGTAAAATGCATTTATTCTGTAACTAATCTCAAGGAGTTTAAGAAACACATGTGCATGACCACAGTTAGAGGCAACCCACCCACACTCTGAAGGACACACGGGTTACAAAATACGCCTCTTTTTTCCAAGCGTGGCCCCCTGCTTGTACACACTGCTTTTGGTGGAGCAGGGGTCTCAGCTTGGGGTGAACCTGCTGATTCACACGCTAACTGGAGGAGCACACAACACGTTCACATGCATGCATGGTAGGAGGATGGTTGGACTAGATGATCTTGTAGGTCCTTTCCAACCTAATGCATCTATGAATCTATGAGTCATGCAGCCCACAGCAGTAGGGCACTGCACCCTGTGGTAGCGTTCTGCAGTAGCAGTCCCCTGGCTGGCTGCGGGCTGCATGGAGTGTTGCAGGGAGGATCTGCCTTGGCCTTGGCAGAAGTCCTGATGCTGGGGGTGACTTATGGCAGTGTGAAACCAAGTTTGGATTCCAAGGCGTCTTCTCAGCTGTTCCTCAGATCCGTCGTGCTGCTTTCATACTTCTTTTTAGGCTGGCACCTTTGTTTCTGAAGTCTCTTTGAAATGTCCTGGTTGCTGTTTAATCTGGCCAGTGCTGCTTTATTTTGGGAAAATGTCCTCAGGCTGCTGTGTTATGCCTACGAACACCTGCACCCTTCTTAGGTCCTCATTTCTGTCATAGCAGTTGTTAGCAAAGCGCTTTGGCTAGGGGAGGAGACTGCTGGTACCCCAGTGAGAAGAAAACTTGTTGCATCTATTTGACTGAAAGAAGCTACGGTAGCAAAATTCTCTTGATATTTCACTGTTCACATCCCGTCTTTTTTTCTTCTACTTTTTAACACTGACTGTATTATTCAGTCTCAGAAATCTTTCATATATATGAAAGTAGTAGTAAAGTAGTTACATAAGTAGTAAATGTTTTGGCTCTCTGTATCATTAGCTTGTCTTCTTTCAGTATCAGATCCACATTCTTTCTGTCACTCGCTGTGCATTTATAGGACCTTTCTACATATTGCTGTCAGTGGCCTTTTTTAGTTAAAACTTATTTTTGTTCGTTAGTCTTAGATTTCTGCTCACGCATGCTTTGTGCTTTTTACTCTTACTTCCCTTTAGCGTGTGTCTGCTTCCATATTTCCTGTTGCTTTTTGGTTTTCAGATCATTAAAGAACTCTTGATGAAGCCGTATCAGGACCTTACCATGCTTCCTATCATTGTTCCACAGCAGGATGGTTTGTCACTGTGTCATTTAATGCTGTCTTTCTTGGATTCCTTTTTCCCTTTGTCCTTCTAGAACTCCTCACTGTAGGACCTGGCTTAGTAGTTCAGAGTTTCTAAAGAGCAGAGTTCAGCATTCTCCTTGTTTGAAATCCTCACGTTCCTCGAGTCATTGATTATCATCATCACACTCAAGAATGCCCTACACACATTTGCAACTACAGTATCTCTGTTACTCAGAACTGAAGGGAGTTGTTACTTTTCCCCTTTGCCCCAAAGTGGCTTTTGTTTTATGAAAAATATGTAGCAGACTCACTGCAAGAGTTTGTGGGATAGTTCCTGCCTTCTGGTCCAGCTTTTCAAACATATTTTTAGATGACTTAAGATCTGTTACTAATACTGACACCTGTCTATGGATGCTTCTGTACCACTTCACTACAAATGTGTACCGTAAGGGATGGCATTGAGCACAGATAGCACTGAAGCTTTACATCAGCAGCTGAGTAGCTTTAGGCATTTCCTGTAAGTCATAATGTGGTGGCATTATTTTTAAATAGCAATAAACTGCCGTTGTGCTGCAGATCACACATCAGAGATGGACTGCTAGAAGTATGAGTGACAACTGGGAAGGTCATTAACAATCTGTGTCTCATGTTGCTTATCTTGATTTGTCTCTCATTTGCTAGAGTGTGCTACGAGCGAGCCACCTTCAGCCCAACAATCCAAACGTTCATCCTTTCTGCCATTTGGCATGGGGTTTACCCGGGATATTACTTAACATTTTTAACAGGAGTGCTAATGACACTAGCAGCACGAGCTGTGAGTATCAACCAAGTATCTTCCTAAATAATGAGCAGTTTTGACAAAGCAGAATGAGATGATGTGAACGAGGTTCAGGGACAGTTCACGGGTAGCAGCTGTGTTTTCTCTGCAGGATTTTACAGGCTAATTCAGCATAGGAAACAATGAACCTTTTTATATTGGTCCCATTTGATATTAGTTGTTTTATTAAAAGTCCTGATGTCATTAGAACTGATATTTGGAGTATTCTGTTGTTTATTTTACCCCACTAATCCTCAAATATACCTTCATAGCGAAGGGATGAAAATGGCTCACCACACAGGAGCTTTTCAGCAAAAGCTGAAAACCAGAATGGTTTTCATTTATTCTGTAATGAAGTGTTTACAGAATGGCTTCATAGGATGCAATGCCGGCCACGTTCAGACAGTAGTCGTGAGATGCACTGGATTTAGGGGAGATGGGTGTGCATGCACTGTTCTGCTTCCATTTGACTTAAACACTTAAAATCCCTGTGCTGGATTAAACGTGCTGCTCTGACAGTGGTGGGATTTCAGCTGACTTCTTAAGGCAGTTAATGGGTACTTTGAAAGTACCCGTTTGAAAGTTCAAAGACGTTTCTCCATGCACACAAATGTGAATTTTGTGGAAGTGCAACAAATTCTATGCAGTGAAGTAGCAGTAATTAGCTTGTTACTGATCTAACTTACTATCATCTGCTTTTGTTTAGATAAGAAACAATATCAGACACTATTTTGTTGAATCTCCCGCTGTTAAGCTGTGTTATGACATCATAACATGGATGACAACGCAGGTAGCAATAAGTTACACAGTTGTGCCATTCGTACTGCTTTCTGTGAAACCCTCGTTCACCTTTTACAGGTAAGCACATTCTCCCACTTTTCTTTAACTAAAAGGACATGAATTTATTTTCTGTGGCATAGCACTGTGATGGTATTCTGCTGATATGATAAGATTTGTTACCTGAGCAAACTGTTCCAGTGTGCGAGCACAGTTTGTGGTGGTGTTCAGAAGCACTACATTCTCATTTTTGATTTTAAACAAGTACCTCAATGCACAAAGTACTGCATTTGAGCGGGCCTCAGCAATTTATTCTTAAGCATCCTGTAGACGTGGTCATCATTTTTGTGAATTATTGATTGGTTTTATTTGTTTTTCAGCTCCTGCTATTTCTGTCTTCATATCGCCAGCATCCTGGTGTTGTTGGTATTTCCATTGAAAAGAACTCAAAAAGGAAGTAAAAAGCATGAAAGCATCCAGCCAGCGTGGTCCAAAAAACTAGAAGAAGAAAATCTTTTGCAAAAGAACAGTTATTCCACAACAAATAATAGTTTCAGTCAGAAAGAAGAAATAACCTGCAGATATCAAGCACTAAAGCAGTGATTGAGGAATATTATGATGAATATATTTTGTATGTTTTCAGAAACCCATTTTTAGCACCTTTTAAAGGGGTTTGTATTTGTTTGCAAAGATGTTTAGTATGAAAAGAATGCGTTACCTAGGAAAATCACATACAATAGCAAGACTGGAAACAAAACAGATTAACCCCTCCCATGCCATGTCCCGGTGGGTCACGCCTTATATGAAGATATTACCGTTATGTCAATGGGCACTCAGGACTTGCAACGTATGTCCATAGGGTCATATGTGTGCCCTCTGCTGAATGTACGTTGTGTATCCCAAGGCACTGATGGGGTGAAATGAAATCGTGTCAATCTAACAAATGGAAATGAATTTTTCCAAACGAATGACTTGCCTTAAACCCTCTATTTACTGAAACATTGTTTCTAAGTGGTATTTTCAAGTCTGATTTTGTGGAAAGTATTTCAAATATTTAATAGTATATGCTATAAAGAAGACGCAAATATGAAATGCAAAGTCATTGGAAGGTTTTTGAACCTCTTCTCTAAAAGGGAATTGCAATAAGCATCTCAGTATTTGGAGGGTTTTCTTAAAGTATCTCAAACAATTACAGTACGTTATGGAACTGTAAACATTACTGATGCCAAATTATAGTTAGTTTTCTGTGACAGAGTCTAATTAAGCAGAGCCCTTCTGAACAGATTTTAAACAATCATCTCAAGGTTCACCTTTTCCAGGGCTTCACAGCTCTAGTTTAGGTTTCCTTTAATTTTAAGTACATAAAAACAATAAAAAACACCACCGAGAGGGCTTTGCAGCTAGAGAAGGAAAGGCAGCCAAAGGATGCTGAAGACAATGTGCAAGCACCAGAACTTCCATGAAAACGTGTTTTTTACCCTTAAATATCAGAAATCTTTGTCTAGAATATGCTTATTTTACCAAAAAGAGGTTTTAGTACTTAAAAACAAAGTAATTTTGAATGTTGAGGCATACAGTAGTTGATGCTAGCAGTGTAAAAATGTCAGAATTAACTTGAGATCTAGTTCACGGTCAATTATGAAATCACCACGATAAACAAGTTCTGTACACTTGATCATTGATTGCCCTTTATGCAAAGAAGGATAAATTCCCTTGAGGGAAAAGATTGTTCTTAGAATTTTAGATGCAGGTTTCACATGGTACTTGTAGGTAAATAATGAAAGAAAGAAGTGCTTGAGAATATCTCACTGACCGAATTATGGAAGAAAGTCAAGGGAAGAACGCGTTGGTTCTGTCTATCCCGGACCATTTGTTGAGATGATGGTCACTGCTAGAGTAGTGTTCTAAAGGGCTACATTTTAATTGTTTGTATTATCTTTTATTTTTTAATAAGCACAAACTGCTTATCCACATGTTGTATCGGTTTTAAAGGTAAAAACGTACTACTGGAGAAAAATAACACAGCTTGTTGAGTAAGCTACGAATGAGCGATAAAAAATATCGTCATTCTGTTTTGACCCGGATCCTTTGATCAAACATCTGGCACTAGTGAGGGGGTCAGTATAGCATTCCTGGGAAACTGCAGCGGTCGTCCCCAGCTCTGGGGACATTACCATGCAGAAATAGTCACAGTCCCTGTCCGGTTTACTCTCGAAAAACCAAATTCTCAGTCAGGTCTCTGTAGTGACCGCAGTGACCACGCTGTGGTAATTCTGTGTCTGGCCTTCGGCTCCTTGATGAAACTTCAGGAGGAAAATACACTTTCTATTGTTTTATATACTTAGGTTAGCACACATTAACCGACACACCTGGAAACGTGGAAGCAAATGTGAAGCGAGTCTTAGACGGGCAGGGATGTTCACTGTTTCATCTTTAAAAAATACATCATATTTCTGAATCCTCATGTTGGTCACCTAAGTAGTCCTCCCCTTGCACGGGGTTGCCGTTGTCATCGGATGTGTTTTGGAAACATCATTTTTTCTTCCATTGTTTGTAAGTAAGGGCACACTAATTTCTTTACGGTTATTTATCCTGACTGGAGATAGAATCAGGAAAGACACTGTCCACTTTCTGTTCTTGGACGGATGTTTACATTAAATAACAAATGGAACTGCAGTCTGGTAGGTGAGTAGATGTTGGGTTGGTTCCTTCAGTATTTGCTGCTGCTGAACTTAAATTCCCCTTCTCGTTGGTGCAGGCCACGTATCTACTCCAAGAAGTGGGTTTGGATGCCAGTACTTGTAACGTGCCATGTTCCATTAAGATTCTGGTACTCCTGTTTCTTTCTTTTGGCTGAGTGCCAAGGTGTGCAATTAAAGCTTCTGAATTCTTGATTAACAGCTACGGGAACAGTTGTAAGCAGTCCCAGAAAGTAAGCTGAATTAGGCAGTAGAGTCTGGTACTTCAACCTGAGCAAATGCACAGAAACGGTTTTGTTCGGAATTTTTGTAGAACAGATAAGAGAACACTCATGTTTTGGTCACGCGCAGCAGAGATGGGGTTCAGAATTGGACATGACAGGGGTCTGTGTGCAATACAGTTTGTTATTTCTTCATGATTTGAACTCCTTAAATAATGGCAAAAAAAAAAAAAGAAAACGATGACCATTTTGTTCTGCCTAGAATTTCTATTGAAGTGTAGTGTCCTAGAGTTTAGTTTTTAAATGTCATTGTTGCATACGGGAGTACTCCTAACCAAAATCTGCTCTTCGTGCACTTGAACTCTCTTGAGGACTATTTCCTAAAGAGTGCAGTTTGTTGGGTTTTATTGTTTTATTTTTATTGGCTTTTTTTTTTGCTCTGAAGTGGCAGCACTCTGATGTTGGCTGAGTTTTTGTTGTTATTTTCCCTCTGCTTTGCTAGTTTCATTGCCTTGCTATTGCAAAAGGAAACGTTGCACTGGATTCTTTCTATTCATTCAGTTACAAAAATAAGAGCAGCCGCCCCAGATGCTTTAGATAATATTTAGGTTTTACACACACGGTTTCATACTATTGATTTTGAAAAGATGGAGGTGATTTACTACACGTGACTCTTTCTGAGTAAAACAGTAGTAAGCAAATTGCTTAGAAACACTTTGGACGTGAGAGAAATGTGGTTTTAAGTACTCATTTCACTTGATGCACATCCAAACGGTAGAAGTCTTTTCTGTGTTCCAGACCAGCACTCTAGGAAACGTGAAGATAACATATCATTCGTAACACTGTGGTGCTTTGCAGATATTTGCCTACTGTAAACAGTTCCTCCAGACACTCAATGAATTAATATTATTTACTAAATGTAGTCACCCTGATAGTAACTATTTGCTTGCAAAACCTTTTTTTAAAACCTTTAATGCTTCTGTATTAATGAAAGAGATGTATTATATATATTTAAAGAATAGTTTCAGTGGTGCCTACTACTGTTCTATTAGGGAAGGCTTTGTTAGCTGTACAGCTACATAAATGCCCTTCGGGAAACTTCTTTTTCTGTGGCTATTCCTTAAGGTGTCATGTAGACAGCATTTCCATAATAAGTGACATTTTAAAACACGCTTTCGTGTAAAAGGCATATTACCATGTAAAAATATTGCTCTGCCTTTTCATGTGCTCTTAATAACAGTGCAACGAAGACAACTTTGCAAAGAGATCTTAGTGTACTCCGTGCTCTACGCTGACCTGTGGTATGAGTTTTACCAGTAGAGTATGTTATATATTACAAAAACATACAGTTCTTTTAAACTTCCTCCCTCCCTCCCCCCTAAGCAGTACCAACTGAAGCTCTGTGTTTGCCTGGCACACGCTCGGTAGCTGTGCCCCTTTTTAATAGCGTCGATTTAGTTAGTGGTAAAACTTGTGATGCAGCTGAGATGTGGTTCTGCAAACAGCCCTATGAAAACTCGGCCTCCTGTCAAATTCATATCAAAAGTAATTTTAGCGGTCTGGATTTTTCTCAGGAAAGCTTTGCAAACAAAGTATTGTCAATTGATTTCAATACAAGGTCGGATGGGTACTCACGTTCACATACAGGTGTGTTACAGTTACTTAGTGTAAACTTTCACATGTTCAGCTTGTAAGTAGGCCAGGAAAGATAGAGAAAAGCACGGGGTACAGTAATAGATAGAGCAAAGCATGGGGTACAGTAATTTTAGGCTTTTGTTTCCTTTACCCTTAATTCTTTCACTTGGCCAATTTCACTGGCACAGCTGCCCTGAGAGCTGTGGGTGCCCCATCCCCAGAGGTGCTCAGGGCCCTGTGCAGCCAGACCTGACTGGACCTCAGCCCCTTTGCAGTGCCAGCCCCTGTCCTGCTCACGGTCAGGATGGAACATGTGCTGGCACCGGGGGCTGTGCAGTGCTGAGCGTGTCCCACTGGAGCAGAGCTGGGCAGGGCAGCCACAGCTGTGGCTCTGCCTGAACTGTGATGTGTGTTGTTGCAGTCTTAACCCAGATGCTTCACAACCACCACCAAATCCTGGCATCTGCAGAGCTACCCTGCCATGTTACAGCTGCACGTGTTGAAACAGTTGCTTGGTGTGGTTAGAATTAAATGATGATTATTTTTTTAATTTCTTAAAAACGTTTTGAGATTAGCTTTTTGTATACTTTTAATAAAACGTGGCTGTCAACTGTAACAACTGTCAGCCCCATTAAATAATACCTGAAACAGAACTTTGCTCCCTTCACAGGGAGCATGTTCAGAAGCAAACTCTGCCGCTTCATCCCGTTGTGTGAGGCAGCTACGTGTGTGTGCAGCCACTTAGGCCTGCTTTTGGGTTTAGGTGTTTGTGGATTGCCTGGATCCCTGTGCATATCCACACAAACCTCATGAACTGGCAGGCTGTGTTTGCCAGGAGCGTGCATAACCACACGTGGCAGAGGCCGTACCACTAGTTCCATGAGCCTGACTTGGAAACTGCTTGGTCTGCTCCCGCAGTGCTGAGCTTCCACTTCTCTAAGTGAGAACCTGCTGCTTGCAGTTCAAGTGGAAAGTAAAGGGCTGCTTTCATTTTGGGTGTTCTGCTGTAGAACAGGCAGATAAAAATTGGGCTGCAGATAAAGGACTGAAGTCAGAGTTGGAAACTGCAGGGCTGCTTCTGGAGGACCTTTTTCTACTAATAGTGACTGAGCCCAGCACCTTACTCCTAATGAGCCTTGTGGCTAAAGAGGCCTCAAACAGTCCCTTTCGTTCCGAGGCAGAAACAGCCCACTTGCATTTACATGTAAGAGTCCCCACAGTAGGAGCAGCCAGCTGTGGCCTGGGCTTTAGTCAGACTCAGCAGTTCCCTTCCTTCCTCCCAAACTGCGGAGATGCCATGTGGGATGAAAAGCAGTGAAACGTGGCCCCTGGAGACTGCAATCAGAACAGTGCAACACTGCACGTTAAAGATACAACCCAACATTGTCACAGTGAGTAAGAGGAGGCTTTGCCTACGCGTATTTTGCCTTTTCTGTATGTTTCTCTTTACATCTTTTCTGTGTACCTCTTTTTGTCCAGTGGTATGGACTATTTCTCTGCAGCATCTTCTGGTGTGTCACACCGTGACAGGTGTCCGAAGGGACACGACAGCAGCTAGGTGGTCGTTCTGACATCCCAGACCTCAGATGTGTTCGAGATCAGTTAGAGGAGAGCATTTAAAACGCATGGAATGAAAAATGGTGCAGGACGAGTGAATACAGCGTTGTTCAAAGGTGTGGTAATAAGTTCTTCAATTTAAGAGTATAACATACAGGACCGCGTTCTTTCCCACCTTGGTTACACGTTCAAGGGAGTAGTTTTACCTCAATGCAGAAGTAGTTATGTCTCCAGAGACCCATGTACTAAGATCAGAAAACACCCCTAAGAGTGTGGATAGTTACAGTATCCCTAAATTTGCCTTTCCTGATTCAGAATATAATGCATTGTCGGTGAATTTCATTTTTATTATTCCAAAATATATATTTTTTAAAAAGTGTTATTTTTCAACAGATCCATAAACTAAGTGTTGGTGTATGGTAAAACTAAAATACCACTGTTAGTTACACTGTGATTGTGATATTTTAATAATTACTTCTTTCTAATTTGTCTCAGCCGTGCTGCAGAAGCGGCACGCTGTTCTGTTTTAAAGGTGTTTTTAACTTGCCTATAAATGTTTTTTTTCTAATTTGTGTCTTTAAATCTGATTAAACTGTAGTTAAAAAAAAACAAAAACAAAAACGTGAACTTGTCTTTCCAAGTTCTTTGGTGTCTGTTTTTAGTCCGTGCTCAGAATGGTATTACGTTGTGCTGTAAAGCAGTTTCTCCTTTACAGGTTACCGAACATCACAACATGAGTGCTTACACTGAAACTTGGGGTGCTCTGTTGGAAAATTGCTTTCATCCCATTTGCTCTCTGGGGCTGACATACAAATACATACATGTCATTATTTTCCAGTAGAAATGTACTTATGTAATTATTTTCCAGCTGCTTGTTAAGTGGGAAATGTACTTACACAGCACGGGAATCTCCATGCCAAAGCTCCCTGCTCCACTGTCACTCAAGCTTTTTTCAGCTGGGAACTTCGTAACAAATCACAACCAGAGTTTTGAACAAGCTGCTTATTTAACTGCAGACTGCAAAGAAGCAGGACTAAATGTGACTAAATGTGTGTGTGCTGCTTCTGCTGCTGGAAGCATCACTCAGAGGGCTCCACTGTGGTGGCTGCTGTTGGTGGGTGATGGTATTTTAATGCAGACTGAGATTCCTTGACCTAAAGTCTCTTTACCGTGCAGATTAACATACAGATTGATAGAGAAGAAGGGAGATTGTATGCCACTATGGCACAAGTGCTGTTTCCACAACTTCCTGTCTACCACTGAGTCATTTCCTCTCTTCATCAGGTATTAATGCTTCAGAACAGACTTTTTAATGCCAGCGTGATTTGCTGAAGGTCTTTACAAGGATCTGTTTCTGCAGGTGGTCCCCCCTGGGAGCAGTACTTAGAACGTGTGTGCTGGTCTCTGGAAAGACCCAGCAGTATGAATGATATTTATCCACGCTGTATTTAGACTCCCCTTGGGAGAAAAAGCACTTGCCACTTCAACACAGCTGTACAGATACAGCTTAAGAAGCTCTGGTGACTTTTCATTCCAACCAGAAGTGAGATTCTGCCATGGAAACTGCCTTCTCAGGTGTGTGTTCACAATGGTGCAGGTCCCGAGTACAAAGAATACCACCGTGAACTGAAGGTTTATCTCTGCATCTAATCACACACATTTGAGCAGATGAAGAGGAAATACAGTTTTCTAGTTCTGCTCCAGGATGATGAGATTTACTGGTACACCTGATTATTCCTGCAGTGGAAAACTGTTACTCCATTCTTTAAGATATTGAAGAAAATGTCCCAATTTGGAGTTTTCTGGAGACAGAGATATTATCCTTTGCCAATGATTAACCTTAAATTGGCCCAAGTAACTTCCTGATAACAAAGCAGGGTGTTTTAGTACATAACGCAGAAGCAGTTCTAGGGGAAGATATCTTTACCACAGCTGTTAAATTACAAGTGGAGATGTGTACCCTCGGTGGGGTCTGCAGTTCTTCCTGGGATGGCTGTATAGCAGCAAAATAATTTTCTCCATGTGGGTTATTCATCAGTGAACTATAGCAATAAAGGGAATCTCCACATTTTTATTCTTGTTATTCTGCTGCCATAAGAAACACATTTAAATATGAATCAAGTGGGAGATATACGAAAGCCCCTCATGACTCGTGCTTAAAGCAGTGTTTTCCCAGAAAGTTCTGGATGGGATCCCTAAATTATTTGCTTGATAATTAGTAACTTAATGCATTGAGGGATAATTCCATGTCAACTTCTGCTTTGTTTGAAACATGACGGCCTTCATGGCAAACGTCCTTGCTGTGCCCCCAGTCTCTGCTTTAAGTGGGTAACAACTCTACCCTCATAGTCCACCTCTTCTCGTAATAATGCTCTGGTCAGAAGATAAAAATACACTTGCCAAATGGCTGCAATTTTCATCATTTAAGTTGAAGAAGTGCAAAAAGAAACAATTCAAGTGTTCTATAATTAGTAATCATTAAAGCTCAGTCAAAATCTATAACTGTGTACAAATTATTTCATCTGTTTCTGGGCCGTTAATTGAGCTGATGTTACGTACTGCTTTGGGATAATGTCATATTTAAACAAATACCTTCTGCGTGTGCAAGGGTACTTAACTGCTTTTCAAGTGGGTTTTAATGGTATGAATGGTGTTACTGCAGAATGTAGAGGTCTGTCACAGAGGGGATTGTGAATCCTGCACATCATCTGTTGTGAGTTCTCACGTCTCTCTCTTTCTCCATAGGTTTTGTTGGGGATTTGTTTTGGTGTTTGTTTGCTTAATGAGCTGTTCAAATACCAAAAACCCCAGAGACCACTCTTACTGTTATTAATACAACAAGTTTTGGAACAACCATTAGAAGACAAAGATAAAAATTCAAAAGGGAAGCAGAGCGCTCCATGTAAAACTGGGATTTTTCTAGATTGCACCTCGAGCCCCTCAGCAGGACCAGGTTTCATTGTCTGTGCGAATTCACTGATGGGAAAATGGTGCTAATGTGAGGGCAGGGTGTGAGTGGAAGAGTCAGATGAGGTCAGCAGGCACGAGTGTGTCAGGAGTTGGATGAGCTGAGTGAAGGGGAAGAAGGTGAAGTACAGACAGCAGTGCCTTCCCTGCCTCCCCATCACTGGCATGTGCAGGTCCATACAGGAGCTGCTGTTTCTGTTTGTGGGGCAGTGCCTAATGTGAGGTAGAACTAGGGCAACAGAATAAGGATTTAGATGATGATGATATAAAGTGAGATTAATATACAAATTAAAATTAATAATTTCCTGAAACATCAGGATCACCCCTTGAGCAGTGGTCCATAGGCATGAATTTAAGTGAGTGCTTTTTAGCTCACTGCAGGGATTGTCATCCTCTATCTTTTCACACTGCACCTCAGTTGTATAAAGAACAGTGTGCTTTAGGCCTTTCGCTCCTCCCAGGTTTTCAGCTGAACACATCTTTTGGTGCAGACCGAAGCGGATAGAGCTGATTTTCAGAGCTTGCTCATTTTTTTTCTTGTATTAACAAGTTTTGTGCATTTAAGGTACCCATTTTATCTGGGTGTGAAGCTGTTCTTAATATAGTTGAGCTTCTTTAAAAAGGTCAGGGGAAGAACTTGCAGTCACTTTCTGGTTGAAGGTGCTTGGGATATCCAGGAGGCACTGCGGCGTGGGAGGCTAACATTTTTCTACAGAGAGATGGAAGATCGCAGTGTTGTGAAGGTTTTGATGCTTTCACCATTTGGGAACTGCAGAGAGATGACTGCATCCAGGTCTGGGACAAGACAAGAAGGACGCAGAGCTTTTGGAGGGGGTCCAGAGGAGGGCTACAGAAACGATCACCATGCTGGAGCACCATTGTCTCACAGAAAGGCTGAGGCAGCTGGCTGTGCTCAGCCGGGACACGGCCCTGGGGACACCTCACTGATGGGTTCCCCGCAGGCACTCAAGGCCGGTTTGGGTGGGCCCTGAGCAGCCTGAGCTGGTGGGGGGCAGCCAGCCCACGGCAGGGGTTGGGGGGGTGGGCTGTGAGGTTCCGCTCCGTAACCAAGCTCCCGGGGCCGGGAGACGAGCTGAAGGCGGCGGGCGGGGCCGCGTCCCCTCACGTGAGCGCCAGGCAGAGGGAGGCAAGATGGCGGCCGCGGGCTGTGGGAGGTGAGCGGCGCTCGGAGCCGTACCGCCCTGCCGCTGCCCGGAGGGTCCGGGAGCTCCGCACGGCCGCGTCCCGCCGGCTTCGGGGTGAGCGGGGCGGGGACGGAGCGGCGCCGGGGGGGCGGGAGAGGCCGGGGGGGCTCCGGCCGCCGAACAAAGGCGCGGGGCCTTGTTCGCTGCAGCGGTGCTTTGTAGGGCTCTGGTTGTTGGTTTGTGCTTTCCTGCTGCTCCTTCCTGTGCCCGGCTTGCCCGCTCTCAGAGCTGTGGGTGCAGATTGTGTAAGGCGAGGTTTCTTCTTCAGGTTTCTTTCTTTCCTCCGGCCTCCGCTGGTTGGTGTTTTAGAAGCTCGTTTCGGTTGCTTTGAAAACGTTATTTTGGTTGGTTCAGGCCCTGTAGGAGGAGTACTTAAAAATATTTATGGCTTCATGTCGCGGCGTGTGATGTCTGGCTTGTCAGCTGTCCCGATGTTCATTAAATGCATACGTTAAGGTGTCATAAAGAATTGATAACGCAGTTGAGGTGACAGCGTTTCTGTACATCAGCAGATTTCTGCAGTCTTTCCAAAGCAGCGATAACGTCTGCTTCAGCACCGGAGGGAAGAGGTGGTAAATCCAGACCAAAACAGCTTAACCCTTGTGCAAGCGTTACCTTCACCTGACCCTTTGTGCTCTGAATCCATCTCGTCCCAGCTCTCGGTTTGTTCTCTGTGTCCCAGAGCAGCAGGCTGTGTGCCCCAGGGCACTGTGAGAATCCCAAGCTCAGGAGGTTGGATTGGGAATAAAGAAGTTTGTTGGCTGAGAACTCCCTGGCATCTGTAAGGGGAAAACAGAATGAATCTGTGTGCAGCTTACAGATAGGCTCCTGCCTTTAGCTGATGGAAGCTTGGGATTGTGATAAGTTCTTTAATTTGAGCGCATTTATGGCTGTCCGTGCATTGGATGCTTTGTGGGTTGGTGGGGATTAAGTGCTGTTGATATCTGTGCGGGCAGCACGTATTTCTTACTGTATGACCGCATGCTTCAGGACCATTGCCATCAGAGAGGTGTTGTGCTTGAACCCAGAATGAACTTATTTTTCTGTCTATCACCACAGGGTCTTGATTCAAAGCATTTTTGGTAGTTTAAAAGATATCTGAAGCATTGGAAGAAACTCCGTCTTAATGCCAAGCGCCGTGCATAAATTCCATAGCAATGATACTTGTCCTTAAGTAGTAAGGTGGGCCTTGCTTGTGGGGCTTCATGTGTCCTGAGTTGCTGCTGTGAGTTAAAATACCGCACACAAAACTCCAGCCTAATTTCAGGCACGTGTATTGAGGTAAGTTTAAAAAAGTGCAACTTCCAAAACAATTGAGCACTGATCTTTCCTGTATGCTTATGTTGTGAGTGTTTGTTTGTTTTTCTCTTTGCTTTATTTTGTTGGGTTTGCCTAAGGAGTAGAAGAACACTATAACCCGCCATGAAGTCAGGTTGCATTTTTACAATGGACGCTCCTGTTCTTCTCTAAAGAGACCTTTCCCAGAGCCCTGTGACGGCCTTGGTCTTCAGGAGCTGCAGAAGCTTTGCCTGACAAGTGCTACATGAAAGCATGGGGATATGAAATCCAGGTTTTTAATGTCAGATTTCATTATCCTTAATTTATAAGGTAGGCTGTTACCAGTTCTAAGAAGGGAGTGCTTTGTGGCAGTGAAGCGTAAAGAAGTCTGGTAGTGTCATCCACAGAGATGGCTCACCCCAATGGCTTTGCAGTTTACAAACAAGGAATATCACCTTAGGGTTTGCACAAGCAGCTCCAGGTGCGTGTTTTAGCATGTTTTGTGTGAGCCAGAGGTTTCAGTTGCACCTGAGGGCTCATGCTGGTGGTGAGGCAGCAGATGTGCAGCTGTGATAACTGAGTTCTAGCAGTGATTGCTGGAGGAAGAACTTATCTGTAGGGCAGCAGGGCTGCCTTTGCCTTTCTGAAGCAGAGCAACAAGGAACATGAAGGAAACAGCTCTGCTTTGAGGCAAAAGGACCACTGAGTTCTTTCTTTCCTTTTCACACCAGCTGAGAATTTCATGGCTGAACTTTGATTGCAAACGCATCGTATAATTTGCTCTGTAAGATGTTGTGTTTTGTATGTGATTTTTAAACATATTGCTTAGTTTACTGTTGGGTGTGGAAAGTAGAGTGGGAGCTAAGGCTGCAGGAGAGAGCTGGGGTGCTGCTCAGGGGGAGTGGAAGTGGGGTGGGAGTTGAGTTGAAGTTGGGTTGTGTGGGCTTCTGTCAGAATATGTGCAAATGGCAGAAGGAACTGAGGTGCCTGAGTGTGAACATTAAATGGTGTTTTGTTTGCCTGAAAGGCAAACCTGAGGCATAGGTGCAGGGCAGGGAGGTCCGTGAGTGTTGGGAGGGAGGTGTGCTGTGCTGGGTGCCGGGCAGCAGTCTGCATTCATGGCATTTCTGTAGCTAAAACGGTAGCAAGTACCCAAGTGTAGGCACTGCATCTCTCTAATCACTCAGCTTCTTTTCAGCCTGCCATTTTTGGTGTAGTTTGGTCTTTTTTTTGTGTGTTTTTTTTTTCCTTTTAAGTTTTGCAACCTCTCAATTAGCTCTTCCTCCTACCAAAAAAAAACAAAAAAACAAAAAAACAAAAAAAAACAAGCAAAGAAAAAAGAACCCAACAGAAAATAGTGCAACCCAACCAAACAATAGCAAAAGGAAAAAAAAAACAGTTGCATGCTGTACTGCTGCTCACCCCCTTTGCACCACAGTACTTGAGCTCCATGGTGAGCACACTGTACCTTTCTGGTTTTGTGGGAGTTACTGTGTATTTGTGCAGGGCATTGTGTGCCCAGTCTGGACTTCTTTAGAACAGATTTGAGGTTTGGGTGTTAAATAGTGTCTGAGTCACGCTGTTTGGCTCATGTATTTTACGTGGCATGTGGAAGTCTGGAGCGCAGAGAGTTAGTTCGGGTGCCTAAATCTGCTTTGGAATTTGTTCCTGAAATTACAGCCTGAGTTTAAGGGTGTGATTTACATTCCTGCTTCTCCTCTCTTCTCCCTTTGTTCTGCTTCACCTATAGTTTAAGTAGCTTCATGGCAAGTCTTCTGTTCCTCAGTGTTGTGTCTTAACTGAGAGCACTCTCCTGTTGGAGCCTGAAAGCGTGTCATCAGTCAGCAGGAGCTGTGTCACGTTTGATGGGAAGTTGACAACGTGCTGTCACATGCAGGCATGTCTGGATTGGGTTGATGACGACTCGTGTGATAAATGGTGCTCCTCGGAGTTCTGTGTGGCTGTAATTCAGATATTATCACTGTTTCATCATGTTGAGTGGTCTCCTTGTTCTGCTTATCTACAGAAGGGTTGCACTGTACATGGCTAGCATATATGTTGCACATTTCTGTTGCCTGTACAGGGATTCCCACAACGTTACGTATGCAGAAGCATTAATGTGAGTGATAGACTACTGTGCATTGCATTCATAGCTCCCATTTAGCCAATATCTAAAAAATAGAATAACTGCTGTGACTAAAACCTAGAGAAATTATGCAATTTCCTTTTCATTGTAATGCAGCATGTTTAGTCTCTGAAGTATTTTATTTAGGAGAATAGTGGAGCCTTGTACACAACTGCTGATGTTTTGACATGTACAGTTTGTTTTCTAATGTTAAAACTAACTCCTAGCCTTTACTCATGCTATTTTTTTATTATTATTCTTTTGAAACAGATAAACTTGGTTGTAGGAGCATTCTGAATACTGTGTGAAGATGGCGAGTTTGATGAGTCAGAGTCTGCTGACCTATGCAGAAGAAGGAAATGTTCCTGCTCTGAAAGCACTGCTGGAGAAGTGCAGGGATGTAGATGAGAGAAATGAAGTAAGATGATTTTTGTCAAGTTTATTTCATACTGTAGCTTTTCTTGAATGAGTATAATCAGCGAGACCACACTAGTTAATGGAAAATATCAGCTTTATTCTCAGCTGTTTGCTCACATTTGCACAGACTGAGCACACAGTGTTCAGTGTCTGTGAGCTTTTCAGCATCCTTCATTGTAATTTTTTCTTCAGTGTTCTGAGCTAGAAAATTGGGATCTGTCCATACGTTGTGGATGGAGGTGATATCTGCAGCTGGGAATTGTTTCTTAGTTCACAGAGCCAGTTATGTGTGCTTCATAGCTGAGCTCACTTCGTGGTTAGATCAGGGTGCTCAGGGACTTATCAGAAAGAAACTTGCAAGTGCTGAGGATGGAGGTTCGCCAGCCCCTTGAGGCAACGTTCCAATGCTTAACCACTCTTAAAAATATTTTTTCTGATTTCTTCTGATATCTTTACATTGGAGCAGATAATTTCTGGACATGGGTATGGTTTGCATCATTTTCAAACCCATGAGGAGGGTATACCCTGGGGGAACCCCACACTATTTATATGCATCAATACTAGGAGTTTTGTTTAAATGTGAGCTCTTCATTGGAATTCAGCAGTATTGAGAAACTTCTGTTTCTAGCTTTGGACTTGCCAAGACCTTCTCTTCCCTCTCCCACAGGCTGAGTAAAAACAAAGCAACAAAACAGAGTGCCAGCCAGCCCCAGGGGAGCATGTCTATAAAGACTTGGCAGTGCCAATACCTCAGTGGCAGCAGTTATTGCCCATGATGGGGTTCCTCTGCACTTTGTAGAAGTAGTCCTTTCTGCTGCTTCACATTGACAGTTAAAAACTGAAAACCAAAGTGATGACCTTCTGAAGTTTTGGGCCTTTTATTTTTTGGTTTATATGCATAATTTGCTTCACTTCTTTAATTTCAGAATGGCCAGACTCCACTCATGTTGGCTGCTGAGCAAGGCAATTTAGAAATCGTCCAGGAGCTTCTCAAGAAGGGGGCTAACTGCAACTTGGAGGATGCAGTAAGTATTAGCACTCGATGCTGTGGTACCGAACTGCAGAAGGGAGAAGAAATTGGAAGTCAGGCAAAGGAAAGGTGTCTTGATGAATATTGAGGGGACAGGAAGAAAAGAGGTGATGGAAAATGATATGTAAGCAGAATTTTATTTATCTCAGTATTTCTGAGTTACATTCCTTGATTTCTAAGATGTTTAAAATATCTGAGAGTCTGTGCTGAATGCTGCTGCTGATTTTTTTTTCTAGGGAATTACAGTGATAGTGTTGCCTGTCATTGAAATAAGAGTACAGGTAAAATAGGGAAACTGCATCAACAAAAAGCTGATGTCCGACTGATTTTCTCATGGTGGTATTGATGTGGTCTGTCAGGGTTGTTTTTGTTGTTTTTTGTGTTTCTCAGTTAAATACTGAGGGAGAATTTAGATTGAAGGATAATCTCACGTGATAGGCAGGACAGAGACAAGTAGAAAAGGGGACCTGCAGCCACCTGAAGTAGTAGTGGAAGGAAGTCTGATCCCCCCTGAAGCAGGATCACAGATATTAGAGGCAGAGCACTGGTCTAGGTTTCCCTGTGTGTTAGCTCATTGGGTGCTGGCACTCTCTGTATGTGGGGAACAGACCACTGCCGTTTTTTGTGCTCTTAGTGCCATCTGCTCCCAGCCAGCAGTTCTGAGTGATTTTACATCATTCTCTCATCCTTCGTAGGTTTTGCTTCCCTGTAAAATTGTTAAGTAATTAACCTGTAGCAAACTGAGAAGTGGGGGCCGATAGACTCTGGGAGGAGATGATTTTCAGTCTGTATTTACAGTCGTGTAACTGTCAGGGTGTTCACAACTTTTTTTTCTGTTCTTTTAAAGAAGAATTTTTAAGGAGTTGTGGATTTCCTGTCGTGCAAATCTACATTTGAGAAACAATGTAGTAATTATTGCAGTATTGTAATACTGAATATCACTTACTGTTTTTCCTTTTTTAGGATAACTGGACAGCTCTGATTTCAGCAGCTAAAGAAGGACACGAAGCCATTGTAGCAGAGCTTCTCAATTATGGCGTCAATTTGGAGCATCGGGATTTGGTGCGTGTCGTCCTGGTGCAAAGCTAAAAGATCTGGCATTTTTAGTGACAGGAACAATTTAGTGAGTTAGAAATGTTCAGTTCACTGAAAACATATTGGTCTAGTTTATTGATCTAGTGGTCTAGTCCACCTAAAGAACTGGAGAAATTGGTTGCGTGTTTAATGAGGAAGGTTAGATTGCTAGAGCTACAAACTGCTCTGTTGGCAGAAAAGAAAGTTGGATACATCTCAGAACTAATTGTGTTCTGCTGAAATTAGGAAACCATTAAGAGACTTAGTGCTTCCCTTAACTGACGTTTCACTTTGAAGACAGAGGCATGCTCCCATGTCTACTTTTTTATTGTGGTGGTCACGTCTGCATGGCAAGCACTATGTTTGCAGCCCTGTGTCAGTCTGAGAGGGACCTCGACCTCTGAAAACATGTATTAGAGGATAATAGAAATTGTGCTTACAATTAACACAGGCACACAGTTGCTTTAAAGTTAGCTTTGCTTACCTGACTGAAGACATGCCTTAGGTGATGAGAATTCTTTGTTTCTGTTCTTACAAAGTTAAGTAGCCACACCGGTAATGTTTGAAGCTAATTGCTTCTTACCTGCTCCCGTATAAGGACAGTGATGTCTTTCAGGAAGAGAGGATTCATTACATAGTTACTATGTGGAGGACAGGCAGGTGTCTGTTAGACAAAACAAAAATGAGTCCTTCCAGTTAGTTAATTTGGATTCTAGCCTTTTGTTCTGAGGTGGGGCTTTCTTTTTGATTTGTCTAGTCAGTGGTTTGTATGCACTTGAAATCTGAATTATGTGTTTACAGAAAATCAGTAATGTTTAAGTCACAGTATTCTACCAGGCTTTGTGTACAGCAGAAAGTGGATATTTGCACGCATGCCTTAATTTCCTAAGTAGGATTCTAAGATTGTGTAGTCAGTCCTTGCTGTGTTTTGGAGTTGAATAATGAATTAAATAACAGTCTACAGTGATATTTCTGGAGGGTGTTTTTCAGTGATGGTGTCTGTTTGAATTGTGCTTGCCAGGGAGGATGGACTGCTCTGATGTGGGCTTCCTATAAGGGCCGTACTGAAGTAGCTAAGCTGCTGCTTGAGAGAGGAGCGAATCCAAACATCACTGGCATGGTAAGTGCTTACATTAAGAGCCATCCATTTTCCGTTCTCCAGCAAGATAGTTGAAATCTGGAATCCTAATTTACCTTGATTAGCATCTTTGACAATGTAACATCAATCACTGTACTTATTAATAGAAGTAATTGCTTTGATTTTGTATGACAGCCACTGTTTTTTAATTAAAGTAATTAAATGAGTACCTCTTAGTACGATTGAAATCAGCAGGAGAGGGGATAATAGAAGAAATCAGTAGTGTATGTAATCCTGCTTGTATAACAGTTGTTTTTCTGCATCTGTCTAAGTTAATGGAATAATTAATCTGTGCAGGTTAGAAACAATGATTTGTTTTTCATAAGTTACCAAGTAAACTAGATTTATATAATTACGTGCCATAATTGTGAGACAGAATTATGTAGTTAGGATTTCAAGATTTATTTCAACTTGTAAGCATTTTAATAAAGAAATATTTGCATCTTGACAGATGATATCTTGACACAAATGAACAGAGAGGTGACAGGATAAGCAAGTTGGTGTCTGATGCGATAGTGACCAAGAAAGTGAAAAACAGCAGCCACTTTCCTTTCCAACTGTGTGCCATTCTGATTCTTCTTTGAGAATATGGAGCTTCTGCGTGGGCTGATTAATCTGCAGTCTTAATTACTTAGGGATAATGCCTAACTGTTTTGATTTATTATTCACCTTTACAAATATGAATGTGAATTTTAAAGCCTTGTCAAAGATTTACAAAGTTGTTTCAAAACAGCAGCCTGCTTTTAGTCATGATCAATGTACTAGGAAATGTTATTTGTATGTCATTAGATTTAATTCTCTATATTCCTTCTCTTGGATATGTAATCAGTATTGTTCTTGAAGAATTAAAAGCAGTGTTATTTCCTGTGGTTCATCTTATATTCTTTTTCTTCTAAGCAATACAGTGTTTATCCAATTATTTGGGCAGCAGGACGGGGCCACTCAGATATAGTGCATCTCTTACTGCAGCATGGAGCTAAAGTGAACTGCTCTGACAAAGTGAGTGATGTTTATGTAATATCTCATTTCTTTAATGATTGGTACCTTTCTTGTAAAAATGAGTTGTGTTCTTTGCATGTGATATCTTAAAATAATTGTAGTTCTTTAAAAATACATATGTATCAAAACGTGTCAGTTAGTTTAATGCTTGAAATTACATTAGAATAGAATTAGTGTACTTAAGTAATTATAAATGCAGGAATTTTTTCCATGGTACGCTGACGATGGCTGTGAACACTTGTTTCAGTGGAAGATATTTCAGTTCTTTAAGCTATTGGTTGCATAGACTGATAGTTTTTATTGCTAGAACTTTCCAAAAAAAAGTTAAAATGGCTTTTCAGATTTTTATATATAAATTTTTAAAACAAAGTTTTCTCTCCGTAGTAGTAAATAACTAAAGTATAGGATGAGTGCTGAACCGTAGAAGATAACTGAATATGACAAAATGCTTTGCAATGCTTTTGCAGTATGGAACCACCCCACTGGTTTGGGCAGCTAGGAAAGGCCATTTGGACTGTGTGAAATACTTGCTGCAAATGGGAGCTGATGTTGATCAAGAAGGAGCTGTAAGTAACTGCTCATTTTCCAGTGATAAGATGAGGGCACCTACATCCGTGCTACTTACATATATCCAGATTTTGCAAACCATGAGGAAATTCAACTCAGTGCACCTTTTGAAAATAACAGTAATAGATACCAGTTCTCAGAAGTTAGGGTTGTTGTTTTTCTTAAGTTTTCAGCTGCATGTTGTTTTATTTCTAAGTAAAGCAGATTTTCAGCAGATTTTGGGTGATTCAGGTTGGATGTTAGGAAAAATTTCCTCACCGTAAGAGTGGTCAGGAGCTGGAATGGGCTGCCCAGGGAGGTGGTGGGGTCACTGTCCCTGGAGGTGTTCAGGAAAGGTTTAGATATTGTACTGAGGGACGTGGTTTAGTGGGAAATATTGGTGGTGAGTGGACAGTTGGACTGGATGATCTCGGAGGTCTTTTTCCACCTTGGTGATTGTGTGACTCTGTGATACGTGTTCTCATATGGCAGAGAAATGAGCACGCAGTGCCTGTGGCATTCAGGAGTTCAGCTGAATTGAACTTTTTCCCTTTGCGTTTAAAAATGTTTTCTTGGTGTAGTGTTAGTGTCTCTTTCCCTCTCCCTTTTCCCATTTTAGCTTTTGTTTTTTAGTAAAAACCATAAACATGGTATGCAAACTTCAGAACGTAAAGCTAAAGGAATGCTTGGATGCCTAAAAAAGATGTCTTTGGGTATTCTTCTGTTACTTAAACTGATACAGTGATGGTTTCCATGTTGACTGTAAAACAAAATCTGCTTCATTTGTTTGTTCACAGAATTCTATGACTGCACTTATTGTAGCAGTTAAGGGTGGCTACACTGACTCAGTGAAAGAAATACTGAAAAGGAACCCCAACGTGAACTTAACCGATAAAGATGGAAACACAGCTCTGATGATCGCGTCAAAGGAAGGGCATACTGAAATCGTGCAGGATCTGCTCGATGCTGGAACTTACGTGAATATTCCTGATAGAGTGAGTGAATTTTCTTTCTGTTCAAGTGCCTGTGTGTGGAGTGCAAGTTTGAGGTTGCGTTGTTCTAATTTGTCTGCCACCTAGAGGTATTACTGCGACGTTACAGCTGTTTGAAGCGGCGAACGCTGCTGTGAGAGAGGGGAAATTAAAATCACTTTGTCAGAGTGAAACCACCCAGGAAGCTTTGTGCTAGCATGCAGCTTTGGGGTGTTCTTTTGCGTATTAGTATTCGTGATAGTGCTGTTAAAATAGTAAATCAGTAAATACTGGAAACAATAAGGTATTTCTTTCAGTGCCTCCCTTCATCTTTAACATTGAAACATTTTGTTGGGAAACTTGCATGTACTTGCATGAAGACTTCTGCTCTGCTTTAAGACATGTGAATGTCATGTCAAAGTGCACTGTGTACCCCTGAGCAGCTAGAGTGAGGATTGCTCGCTGGCCACTAAGCCCTTTGTTCAGCTGCTTACAGAGGTGCTTTGGGCTGTTTGCAGTGTTGCCTTGGGTTCACTGTTTTCTGAAGTAAAAGAGGCAGCACTGCATCCTGGGGCATAATGGGGGTTTAGATAACCTGAATTTAGGTGCTTCTGTCAAGAACAGGGATTTGATTTAGTAGCTTAGTGGGTAGGGATGGTGGTAGGAGGATGGTTGGACTAGATGATCTTGTAGGTCCTTTCCAACCTAATGCATCTATGAATCTATGAGCAGTGCCATGCTTTTGAAGTGTTACTTTCCCAAATTGTGTTCCAGTCCTAAAGTGAATTCCTTAAAGGTTGCAGAGAGGTAAGGAAAACCTCCTTGTATTTGCTTCCTAATTTTAAAAGGACTATGGATGTGTTTTCCCATGTTCCATATTTCCACTAAGTGCATTTCATAGATGATTTCATGCTGAGCTGCGGTGCTGCATGGGACAAAAAACGCTGATCCAGAGTACATACCAAGGCAAAACTTTAAATGTTTAAGAACATATAATCTCCCTTTCCACCTTTTCTCTCATAAAATTCTGCAGCTGTGTACTGTTCTGTGCTTTTGGGGAGAATGAACCACAACTTTCAGTGCAGCTGACCACATTCTGAAATTACATTGCACAACAAGCAGTTCTAGTTTCAAACTGTACCATAGATTTTTCTAAAATGAAAATCTCTTGTTTGTCAGCCAGATATGTAATGATTACAGTTGATAGAGGACCTGTTACTACTCAGGTTTATTAATTGATTTCCATACCTGTGATCTAGTTGTATTTTCATTTATTTTCCCAGTTATATGATAAAATAATTATTAAAGAAGTCATTTCAGGATTTCACTTTCTGAACTGATGGTGTAACCTTGAGTGTGTTAAAACGAGAGGCCTTAAGCAAAATTGTGATTGTTTTATGTTTCTGTAACTCCATTTACCACAGTAAAATAGTTTTTCTTGCAGTTAATTTGAGATGAAGCCAGCCTTTGGCTTCTTTTCTTTTTAGTGACAAACTGGATAGCAGTCAGATCTGCACATAAACACACACAGAGAAATCTTGAAGATCCTTTATGCTTTTTGAGACAGCCAACATCCTAGACTGACTTCAAAGAGGTTATTACACACGGAAAGGAACTCTTTATAAGAGCAGGTAGCAACAGGAAAAGGGGAAATGGTTTTAAGCTAGAAGATGGGAGATTTAGGCTAGATATCAGGAAGAAATCTTTAATGTGAGGATGTTGAGACACTACAACAGGTCGCCCAGTGAGGTTGTGGATGCCCCCTCCCTGGGAGCATTCAAGGCCTGGATGGATGGGGCTGTGAGCAGCCTGGTCGAGTGGGAGGTGTCCCTGCTACAGCAGGGGGTTGGAACCAGATGGTCTTAAAGGTCCCTTCCAACTTAACCCATTCAATGATTCTTTGATTACTGTGCATGTTAGTTTTCTTATGGGCATAGAGAACAGCTGATCTTTTTCACACCCATTAGTAGTTCAGATTTTTAGTGGTTTAAGATGGATTTCTGTTTCTTGGATGTTTGTTTTGCCCGTGAGTTTGCAATGCTTTCCATCTCTTTGCTAAATAATTAAATAATCTGTATATCTGTTATTTTCGATCAGAGATTGAAAGTTTTGTTTTGTCTGTTTAGGTTTTTTATTTGTTTTTTCATTTTATGATTGCACAGGCGCAGCGTCTCTTTGGAGGCTGTAATTTTTTTCCTCTTGTCTTCCTTTTTGCTAAACAGAGTTAATTCACATTCAGTATTCTTTCACATTTTTTCCAGAGTGGAGACACAGTGCTGATTGGGGCTGTGAGAGGAGGTCATGTTGAAATTGTGAGGGCCCTGCTCCATAAATACGCTGACATAGACATCAGAGGTCAGGTAAGTACAGCAGTGTAAGTGTTCACATTCTTAATTAGAACGTGAATCTGGATATGAAACAGTCATAGTATGTGTCTAAAAACAGGGCTTTAAAAAAAAATTAAAATTCTGGGAACTCAGATTCCCATCTAATATTGAAAATACATTACACTGCAGTTTTAAAGGTAGAAGGTGTATGTAACTGCAACATTATGCTAAGCCACATTTTTTTAGTAGCACTGTATAATGATTGAAAGGCAAAGGGTGTAAATGGAGCTTATTCCACCAGCACTGCTGTTGAGATCAAGATTTAAACAAATTCAAATTGGTGAAGTATTTTAAATATATTTAGTGTAGCAGTACTTGGTAATTTTAATGCCAATATTCCACTGATAAGATAACGCTGTTGTCAGTAGTGTTAAGCCAGTTTTGTCCATGTATTTGTTCAGTTCCCTCTTTAACAAG
The DNA here is from genome assembly GCA_023055505.1 of Callipepla californica brunnescens. Taxonomy (NCBI): domain Eukaryota; kingdom Metazoa; phylum Chordata; class Aves; order Galliformes; family Odontophoridae; genus Callipepla; species Callipepla californica. The sequence goes on from JALIRH010000007.1 coordinate 10,602,193, forward strand.
CAGCCTTGTTGCAGCGAGCAGTTAGTGTCAGTGGATTCCGTATTTTCTGCCTGCTTTTCCTTTCCATTTTTGTCCTTTGTGTGGAGTTCTGTTTGTATTCTTCCAGAAGCCCTCTGAGCTGTGCTCAGTGCTTACTTTGATTTTACATTCAGCTTGCTTTGTTCTGCTGTGCTCTGGAAGGATTGCTGCGTTCTGCCTGGCCTCCCAGAACGCATTCCCTGTGCTCCATCCCTACAGATACAAAGTGACTTTAGGGTTTTGTGAACAATTGTTGGGGAAATGATGAGAAGCTGAGATGAAGGGCTTAGCTGTGAGCATTCAGTAGACCAGTGCCTGGTTTCGCAGCTGATGTTAGTGGGGAGTCAGCTTCCTCACTATGGTGTCTCCTAATAGGAGAGAAACCTTTTAGAACAAAAACCCACAGGTAAACAAAAAGCAGAAACATAAATACTACGAAAGAGAAAATAAAACAACTTTTTTCTTTGTTTAAAAAAAACTGTATATTTGAGTTACTATATATTTGAGTTGAAAACCTGTGTGTAGTTGTTGGAGGTGCACATTTTGGACGCTGTTTCAAGGCAAATAGTCTCTCTCAGATTGTTAGAGCTCTCAAGATGTTTTCTTCTGATTCACTTTTTTTTTTTTTTAATAGATTTCAGTTCTTTAGCCAGATTTCCCACCAGTTTTCACCGATGCACCAGTTAGAGCTGGTAGCATTTCCATTTGCCCTGAACTGAAATGTGATTATTAGTGAGCTGTATTCAATGTAGTGATTGCATTTTATATATTGGTTTTGAAAGTATTGAAGTGCTGTGTTTTTTTTTTTTTTTTTTATTTTATTGTTTTTTTAGGATAATAAAACTGCTTTATATTGGGCAGTTGAGAAAGGAAATGCTACAATGGTGAGGGACATCTTGCAGTGCAACCCTGATACTGAAACATATACAAAGGTAAGCATGAGAATTTTGAGAGTGAGATTTGCTTTGTTTAATATCTTCTCTCAATTCCTTCACAGTGTTCAGATCTTGATACCAAGTTGAGTTTCTGTGAAGTCTGAATACCTTGTGTGTTGTTTAAAGTCACTTATTTTTTCTTTCTTTCTGAAATACAGGATTTCTTTTCTGTAATGTTAATGTTACCACTTTGATCACTTACTGTTGAAACTCAGTAGGAGTATCTGCCCGTGCTTTACCTCAGCAATGCTGTACTGGAAAGTCTGGGGAGAACCTTCTGATATTATTAAGCTTGGTTAAGTTCACCATTCATTGAATGAACAAGAATTATATATATTTATGTAGAAGAAGTGATATGTACAGAAGTGATTTGCCTTTTCCCTGCATCTCTTCTCAAGTATCTTTCATTGTATCTGTATCTGCTCCTTATTTGACACTTAACAGAAATGTGTTCTGCACTTGTGTTTTTTGCTGTGGTTCAACCAATCCATAATAGTATCTGTGATTCCTCTTTGAGAACAGACATGCTGAAGGGTTGTTATCTGCAAAATAACATGTATTTAGAAAATCATCTTAACAGTGTAGGATTTAATTGGTGTCATCATCACTTGTTTTCATTTGTTATTCGGTATGCAGGGAAGGCTTAGTGTGTGTTTGTTCATTTCTTTTCTGAAATTAACCATTGGTTTTACTTTCAGGATGGAGAAACACCACTTATCAAGGCAACCAAGATGAGAAATATTGAAATAGTGGAGCTTCTTCTGGACAAAGGAGCTAAGGTCTCTGCTGTAGACAAGGTAAAGAATATTTATTTGTTCATTGTCTGCAGTGTATTTAATCATTTTAATTTTGTGACCAGATTTTATAGTGAACTGCCAAGGCTAAAACAGAAAGAGGTTTTATTTCAGTCATGTGGAAGGAAACATTCCTGTGTCAGGAATAAGAATTTCGCAGATTAGAAATACTGATTCCTGATATGCTCAAAAGAGGATATAGGTATGGCCTATGTTAATTGTCAGTCAGTTTTGATTTTGATTAATAGCCATTAAACTAAGCAGTGCCAAAGATGAATATCAGTAATATGTTACTGGCCTCTTGGGTATTACCTGCTTTGGTAAACCTCTTAAATACAGCAGTGCTTTTTTGATACTGTTGACACCCCTTAGAATTTTCTTATACCTTGGGTGCAGAAGTGATATTTTTTATTTGGTGTAATAAGGAAACTTCTACTCCGAAGCTTTTTTGAGAAGTCTGTGCTGACGTTGAAATAATTCTGCTGAGGAGTATCTCTTATTTTATACAAGTCTCTGTATTTGCTAGCAGTCACTTGTTTCTAAATAGAGACAGCAGTTTCCATGAACATTGAAAGAAGGTAACGCCACAGCTTCAGCATTATGAGGCCTTGGTCTTTCCCTTGTGTGGCTTTTTTTGTTTATTTGTTTGTTTTTTTTAAAAACTTTTGCAATACTTTTTCAAGGGGGAAAAATGCTTGCTGTAAGGTTTTAATCCTGTGAGGAGTTCCTTAAGTATATTGCAAGTAAATAATGCATCTGAAGGGACGTGGAACCTATTTTCTGTGTGATGGGATTTCGTAGTTCAGGTTGATGGTCAAATGCATCCTGTAGATATTTTGCAACCTAAATTATTCTGTGATTCTCTGACATTGCCTTTTCATCTTAACAAATTCATGTTAGATATTACTAGTTGTTGGTTTTTTTTGCTGTTTTTACTGAATTGCAGAAAGGAGACACTCCACTTCATATTGCTATTCGTGGAAGAAGCCGTAAGCTTGCTGAGTTACTCTTACGAAATCCCAAAGATGGTAGATTGCTTTATAGACCCAACAAAGCAGGAGAAACACCTTACAACATCGACTGTAGCCACCAGAAGAGTATTTTAACGCAGATATTTGGAGCTAGTAAGTAAAAGTATTTGCCTGTGGTCAAACATGCCTTTTATTTTTAACCTTTGCACTTTGACACTGGATGCTGTGCCATTTCTCCTAATCATTTTTATTTGGTTGTGTGAGTAAAGTTTTTATCTTAGTTCTGTAAGAATTTTCTTTTATTTGCTGTGGTTTTGTTGGAGAATTTGTAGTAAGCTGTAATAGTTTTGATAATTGTATAATGTTTATATAGATGATAAATGTTCCTTTGAACGAGAGTATTCCAATAATACTGCTGTGTTAATAGCACCAATATTATATGTGAGGGTTATGCATACAAGTAAACCTGTCATAATTTTATCTACAGAAATTGACATACTGATCGGATTTCTTAAAGGAAAGCTCTATAACAGTATTTCTTTCACAGGACACTTGTCTCCCACGGAATCTGATGGTGACATGCTGGGTTATGATCTGTACAGCAGTGCTTTGGCAGATATTCTGAGTGAGCCAACCATGCAGCCACCTATTTGTGTAGGCTTATATGCTCAGTGGGGAAGTGGAAAATCTTTCCTGCTCAAGAAACTAGAAGGTAAAATTTCATGTACCCATTTTCTGTAGGTTCAAATACATCTAGGGAAGTCATCACGTGTGAGTTAATAGTTTTTGCAGCAGCCCTTGGTTCATCTAGTTCTGTATCTAATCTGTGTTCCTGCATTTTATCGCAGTCAGTTCATCTGTAGTTTGCTTTATTCAGTCACACAGCATCAGGACAGCCCACAGGTGTTGCTGTCTGATCTGCAGTAGTGAATGGACTCTTACTTAGCTTGAAAGTATGATTGCTGGAATATGGTTTGGAGGTGAGGGTGTCAGATCAGGTTGAGGCATCTTTTGTTGCTGCTTTGTGCCTCCTACATGTCATCATATATATATTTATTCATTTATTTATTTTAATTTCAAGTCTAGGAACAAATTCTAAGCTGATAATATTTTTCTTTATGGTATGTTTTCTGTACACATAGTTTTCTTCCCCTCTCCTTGTTACACTGAGCTTTTGGAACTTTCTGAAATGATGTAGGGAAGCAAATGCAGTGTATTAAGGAAGTAATTTGTAACTCTTGCACATAGACACTAAATACTTTTAATACTTGAAAATTCTAAATATTCTTCATACTTAAATGAGCTGCTTCTTTACAATTTTAGTATTTTCTAACAAAGGGTGTTTTTCTGAGATGTTTCGGTTTAATTCGGAATCTTTTACTAGTCTTGATGCTTCTTGTTTTGTGATTTGTGTTTTAAAAGACTCTGTATTAGTCAGAAAAGGTTCTCTGTGTTCTTCTTCCTTAAGTGTTACTCCATAAATACAAAGCATTTTTATTTGAGTGCGGTGTTCATTGTTGATAAACTCCTATGTTTTTAGAACACTTTTCAGCAATATTTTTCTCCCTGTTATTAATCTTTTTGTTGCATGGATGAAAACTTCTTGCACTCCTCTCTGAAGAGGAATTCACATATTGCAGTTTGTATTGTTCTTTGTCAATATTAGGGAGTAGTCAGTGTAGGAAAAATATCCTCAAAAATGAGGATCTTTGTAATACTTTCTGTTCCAGAATGATTTAACGTGTTTAGTGGTCTTTGTTTTTCAGATGAAATGAAGACTTTTGCAGGACAGCAGATTGAGCCTCTGTTTCAGTTCTCCTGGCTGATTGTATTCCTCACACTTTTGCTCTGTGGAGGTTTGGGTTTATTGCTTGCTTTCACAGTGGATGCAAAGCTTGGAATAGCAGTGTCACTCAGCTTATTAGCAGTGCTCTACATTTTCTTCAGTAAGTCTGTTTGATAAAAAGCTTTTGATGGTTTCTGCTAAATATCTATGTTTAGAATTAGTTTTTGTTTTGTACACAGGCTTTGTGTTTCAGAAGAACAACTGTTTTTGTAGAAAATGAAACCTCTTTTGACCCTTTTCTTGTGTTTTGCTTGTAATTTGTGAGAAGACGTTCTTGAAAACAGAAAAAACATACATGTGGGCTTCACTATGTTGCTATAACCTTTCTAATTTGTGGCCGTAATAGTTGAAATCCATTAAGCTCCATGCTTTATCTGTTTGTGAGCTTCCTGATTTGTTTCAGCTATGAATTTTGACTGGAACTTATTTTTCCTTCTTCTAGCTGTCATTTATTTTGGTGGTCGCAGAGAAGGTGAGAGCTGGAACTGGGCCTGGGTACTGAGTACAAGACTGGCAAGACACATTGGTTACTTGGAGTTGCTTCTCAAACTCATGTTTGTGAACCCACCGGAGTTACCAGAGCAAACCACTAAAGCTCTACCCGTGAGGTTGGTTATTTCACTTCCTGAGTCTTAAATGAGTAATTCAGGTTCACTCTGATGCTTTCCAGACTGTACATATTAATGTGCATATATATATTGTCCTATGAAAAACTGTTAAGATTCCTGTTTGGAGAATGGTAGCCACAGAGGCTGCTGCAATTCAGTTCTTGAGCATGTAAAAGATCAAGAAACTGCTCTGTCAAAGTACTGTTGCTACTCTGTGCCAAAATCAGTGAAAAGTAACTGCTTTTTGGTGGTGGTGTGAGGTTGTTTTGTTGTTAGTTTATTTTTGTTTGTTTTTTTCCAATGAATTTGTAACAGAGAAAGTGAGAAGTTAGTAGCAAGCTATACCAGAAGATTATGCTTAGTGCTTTTTTCACTTGAGAGGAGAACCAAACCAGAGAAATCTTTCACCTATAAACACACAGGAAGATTTTTGCCTTGGTTGCCTAAACCTATTTCAAGCTTTCCAAAATACATAACGTGTATGTTTTGTTTTCTCTCTTTCAGATTTTTGTTTACAGACTACAATAGACTGTCCAGTGTAGGTGGAGAAACTTCATTGGCTGAGATGATTGCTACCCTCTCTGATGCATGTGAAAGAGAATTTGGTTTCTTAGCAACAAGGCTATTTCGAGTTTTCAAGACAGAAGATACGCAAGGTTTTTATTACCTGAATGACGTTTCTGATTATACCATTTCAGTGCCCTGTTATTAGGGGTTGTGTCTCACATTAGAAGCTCTCTTTAGAAACTGCTGTAATCATGCAGAAGGGGAAATTCTCTCCATTGTCTTGGAGAGAAAAATGCTCTATTTTCTTTGTTTATCTTCATTTAATTAACAAGTGCTGGTAAGATGGAATGGAGTATTCTTGCTTGATCCAAACGGAAGAAACTTTTTCTATCCCATCTGCAGATTGCTGAAAAAAATGTGCACAGTGTATAATGTTGTGAGGGAAAGAAAAGTAGAAAACTTATTTCTACTTTGAGTTCAATTTCAGTCAGTTTTCTTCATTTAGACTCGAACTGACATTGTGAGGAGTCTGTGAGATGCCATCTTTTGTCCCATGATGAAATGTTTCTTCTCTCCTATGTTCTGTGGGGTGGAAAACGCACCCTGTGTGACAAACACAACTTGCTCTTCGTTATTCTTTATTAAATTCACTGTATGTTCCTTGCTGAGCTTTGATTATTTTTTTTTTCCACTCTTAATTTCTGTTAATGAAGGAGATGAACTAGAAAATATTTGAAGTTCTCCTTAACTTCAGCTTTTACGGTGCTGTAATCTCTCCAAAAGCAAGGTTTGACTTAGTGCTAGCTCCCTGTGATGATCTGTAGTAACTGCCCATTCCACTTTACCTGTTATATCTTTGTTCCTTGGTGCTGGTGCCTTCTTGTGCTCTTTCTAGTTCTGTATTTGATGATCTTACAAATTCTCCTTGTCTGTGGGTGTTTATAGGTTTAGGTTCATAGGTTTCTTGTCTCTGGGTGTGTGTAGACATTCTGTATGGCTTTCTTTTTAGATTCATAGATACATTAGGTTGGAAAGGACCTACAAGATCATCTAGTCCAACCATCCTCACACCACCATCCCTACCCACCAAGCTACTAAATCAAATCCCTCAGCACCTCATCTAAATGCTTCTTGAACAGCGCTAGGGACGGTGCCTCAACCACCTCCCTAGGCAGGCCATTCCAGTGCCGGACCACTCTCTCAGAGAAAAAAATTTTCCTCAAATCTAATCTAAATCTTCCCCGGCACAACTTGTGGCCATTCCCTCTCGTCCTGTCATTAGTTACCTGGGAGAAGAGGCCGACCCCCTCCTCACCACAGCCTCCCTTCAGGAAGTGGTATATATTATTTTCCTATGTCTTTTAACATTCTGTCTCTTCACTCACAGACATATTCAGTCACCATTTCATGGTTGATTTATAAGTCCTTCTGTAATCTGTTCCTGTCTCTTTCTGTTTAGAGGAGACTTACATTCCTAGTTACATTCACTTCTAGACATCTTTAACTGAGCTGTTATTCTTTGCTTCTTGCCCTTCAGTCCTGTCATTATGCATTTCTGTTGCTTTGTCCCACGTCACAAACCTGTCTGTCATCGTATGTCGGTAATGTGAAAGACCTTTCCAGCTTATGCCCTGGTCTGCAGTATCATACGTGATCTGATATTCTTTCAGAGTAGTTTATTTAATTTTTTCATTGAAGTTCAGGTATTGATTTTCTGCTTTCATCACTCCACATTAGGCTATTACTGTGTTGTGTTCTTTGACATGGACAGGTGTTGAATTTCTCTGCATGTACAAGTTCCTGAAGGCTGAAGCTGCTACTTTAGTTAAACAAGCAAAAAAAATGTTTCTTAAATGGTTGTTAGGTCTGCTAATCTGACAACCACAGTGTTCTGATGTCTTTTCATTATCAATCTTGCGTAAGTGAGGTTGTTTTATTCTTCTCTGAGGTTCTTGTGCTCTGTCTGTTCATTACATACTCTCTTTTCTGTATGAATTAGCATGCAGGAAAGGGTAAAGCTAGGGCTACAATCTCAAATTGTGGCAAGCACTGAGTAATTAATCCAATGGAAATGTTATTGGGTTGCTTAAGGATTTTCTGTTTAAAACCAGGGAGTTACTTCACGATTGGCCTTGGAACTTGTGGAAATATACTTTACTTAGAGATGTCATAAAAGGGGTGATACCATTGGTGTGAAAGCTACTTAATGAGGGATATTTCTATCCAGTGTGGGTTTCTTGAGACAAACTGATATAGAAATACACCTACTTTATAATTTCCAAAGTTTCTGATGAATTTAGGTGATTTTTTTCACTTCTGTAGAAGTACAGTAACCTTTTGTGGCAATTATGATGTTATAAAAAGTATGTAAGTTAACAGGCTTTGAATTCACCTGTAATGACATCTTACACACATTGTAACAGCAAATACTTGTTTCCTAGGTAAAAAGAAATGGAAGAAAACCTGCTGTCTGCCTTCCTTTGTGATTTTCCTGTTCATATTGTCTTGCGTTGTTTCTGCGGTTGCCCTGCTGGCGATTTTCAATGTAGAACCAACAAACATGACAGTGAATGCCATTCTGATATCTGTTACATGTGTGGTTGGTTTGGCCTTTATCTTGAATTGTCGCACGTGGTGGCAAGTGATGGATTCAGTTTTGAATTCTCAGAGAAAACGTCTTCACAATGCTGCCTCCAAGCTTCACAAGTTGAAAAGCGAGGGATTCATGAAGGTAAGTGTTTGTATGAACCGACTGTTGTGAACCCAAACCCCCTTAACTTAATGAGAGCTAACTTTTTTTTTTTATATATATATCTTTAGGTTTTGAAATGTGAAGTGGAGCTGATGGCCAGAATGGCGAAAACCATAGACAGCTTCACTCAGAATCAGACAAGGCTTGTTGTAATTATTGATGGATTGGATGCTTGTGAACAGGACAAAGTTTTACAAATGCTTGATACTGTGAGTTTGATCCTTGTTTGGGGATGGGCTCTGGACTTCTCTCTTCTATAAATGATTCAGATACATCCGATTATGGCATTTTCTTTAGAATGAAAGCACGTATACAGAGTCTCTGTTGTGTTACAGTCATTTTTAAATGCTTGTCTACATAAGTGTAGCTATTAACTCTAAGGGCAGCAGTTTTCAGAAGTTGAAAACTACATCTTAGCGGGACTGTGCATGTTATACATGTGAAACATTTGGAAATCAACAGGTGTTAATGGAAAACTAATATCCTTTTGAAACAATTTGCATCATTTTGAGAGTTTTTCATACTTTTGATGTGCTTCAGATGATAAATACTTAAATGGTAAATATTTCGGAGACTGACATTGCTGCATGTTTTCTTGCTAATGACTTCTGTTTTAAGTACTTCTGCTGCTTCAGGTTTGCTTATTTCTAAGTGTGGATGAGTACCTAACATGAGACTGTCTGCTTTCTTGCAGGTGCGAGTCTTGTTTTCAAAAGGACCATTTATTGCTATTTTTGCAAGTGATCCACACATTATTATAAAGGCTATTAATCAGAATCTCAACACTGTTCTGCGTGATTCAAACATAAACGGACACGATTACATGCGAAATATTGTCCATTTGCCTGTTTTTCTGAATAGCAGAGGGCTTAGTAATGCAAAAAAGCTGATGGTGGCTTCAACAACCAATGGGGATGTTCCTTACACAGACAGTGCAGGTAAAGTTATGCAGGAGTATAATACAGAGGTTACAAAAGCAATGAAATCTGTTTTCTGGAACAGGCTAATTAAATAATTTGTTGATTGTTATTGTCATTTTATAATTCATCCACATGTGTGAGTGGAGAAAATACTTTTATTATTATTTTCCCTGATAGGATTGCATGAAGAGATTGACAGAAGAGTTTCTCAGAACAGCCTGGGAGAGATGACCAAGCTTGGTAGCAAAACAGCTCTCAATAGGCGGGTGAGAGATGTTACACTAAATGGTCTGGTACTGGTAACAGGTTTATTTGTTGTTTTTTCTTTTCTCATTTTCTTCCATGTGCTTAATGGCATGAACTTTAAAGGCTTATCAAACCATTCCTGGGAAGTTAGGATGTATAATCTCCTTAGAAGTATATTTTGAGGTCAGCAGACTGATGTTTTTTCAAAGAAGAAAAGCTATGCTCATTCACTGAAGTGTTCTTTTCCACAAAGCTTTCAATTCAGGAACTGCTGGAATGTTTAAGCTTTCTGTGAATGCTGAAATGATACAGCGTGCTATTTATGCCTGTGTGTATTTTGAACTCTCGGATATATCCACAGTACTGCAGGCTGTTGCAGTAGGGGGGAAATAACTGTACATTCTTGCATTATTCTTTTTCTATTATCCCATCTTTACAGAACACACAGACTAAAAGATACTCAGAAAATATGGAAAAGTAATGCTCCATGAGGAATTTTTTTTTAAAAATAAAATCTGCATAACTCTGGCCAGTTATTAACTTGTATGAAAACGTCACATAGCTAAGTCAGAGTTAAATTCAGCTGAATATTTTTATGGTATTCCATTTCAACCTCGCTGATTATATTCACAAGTGTTTTAACTTTATAATGAAGTGAAATTGAATTAATTTCAGGTACATAAAGTACTTTGTTGCTGATCAGTGCTTCTTGCTTTTGTGTGTCCCTGTCAGGATACGTACCGAAGGCGCCAGATGCAGCGCACCATCACTCGCCAGATGTCCTTTGATTTGACCAAGCTTTTGGTCACAGAGGATTGGTTCAGTGATATCAGTCCTCAGACCATGAGAAGATTATTAAATATAGTTTCAGTGACAGGTAAGTGTTGTGCTTGTTTTCCTGTGACGTGAAAGCCAATACCAGCTTTTTCAGGAGGATCAGATTCTGCTGCTTTTTCAGTTCCAGGCTTTGTGTTCTGAATGTTTGAGTGGGAAGTGGACCCCTGTAGAGGATAACCTTTATTCAGCAGAAGCTAATGGAGCTTCTAGCTAATATTACCTGTATAGGACTAATTGGAAAACTTCAGGGATTTGTGGATCTATCAATATTGTCTTAAAAATTTAAAAAAAAAAAAATAGTTTATCACTATTTGACATGCAATTTTATTACGGGAAGTATGTGATAAAGGAGCTCACCAAATAATGAATGGTACTGCACTGTACAGATGGATAACAAAGTGAATAATTGTGTGTTTTGAAGGAGAAGAGCACAGTTCTTGTGTTTTAACTGTCCCAGTATTAATCAGACTATCACAAGTTCTGAGTTAAGTTTATGAAAATAGAATTTCTAAATTTAGCATGCCTAATAAAATTTGAGTGCTAGGGAGACTGATGCTCCCTACCCTACCAGTAACACTAACAGTAAAATATTGTGTCCAGTGGTCTTTCTTTCTAGGATAATGTTTAATGCTTAAGTAAAAAATTCTCTTAAATTTCTAGTGAGAGTGAATTGTAGGAATAAAACTTGCACAGAAACTGAAATATTGCAGATATCTGCATATAGGAAGCACAGATTCAGCATGAGGTTCCACACTGAGTGAATGTGGTTGTATTGCCTATGCTGGGTGCAGGTCAGAAATCTTCATGTTGCCCTTGCATGGCACATAGACGGAGCCAATAAATGTGCTGCAGCTAACTTGTATCTTGCTTAGTGTGTTTGCTTGATTAGTAGGTGCACAGAGTAATAATACTGTGAAGTTTGAAGTGATTCCCACTGATGCTTTTGATTGCTGCAGCTCTGTCAGTGCTGCATCCACTGCCCAGCTTAGTGCTACGTTTGGCAGAATTGGTATTCTAGTGTGGCTCAGGTAGAACTGGTTCAGCTCTGGTATAGAGGTGAAGTGATCATCTCAGAAACAAGTATGGTACAAATACACAGTTGTATGTCTGAGGTGAGGTTACAGGATCACAAAGTGGTAGAGGTTGGAAGGGACCCCTAGACATCATCGAGTCCAAATCATCTCTTTGAACCATCTAGGTTCAACTCTGTTCAACCTGCTTGTAGAAGCAGTTTATTTAGAATCTAATTGCTGTTCTAAATTAAGTAAAATAAACCACTGGTTTTCTCCTTCAGTAATTTAACACTGATGTAATTAATAGAAGACTCTTATTTTTCCTGTTGGTCTTATATCTAGTGATGATTATATGTGAAAACAGACCTAAAATTCTGTATAAATGTACCATCTCCTCACACATTGTCATTATTGTTTGTAATGTGTAATATTTTTGGCAAATTTTAGTACAAATGTGGAAGTATAACAAAATCACAAATTTAGTTATTTGTAGTAGCAAAATATTGTAAAAACAAGAAAAGATACCCTGGAAGAACACTTAGAGTCACAGGTTACTACTATACATTGTATACCCTAATGTCATGAAGAACTCCAGGAGCCTTCAAGCTGTAAATAACATACCATGTCATCAATATGAATGCAGTTCTATAGGAAAAAAAGTTGCTACAACTTGAAAAGCAGAAACTGTAATGTTAACTTGGTTCATTCATCCTTTTTCTGTCTTCCAGACTGAGCTTTATTTGTAATTCATACTGTGTCTTAGTAATTGGAGGCCGTGTGTTTGTAGCTTTGAAGTTTTGTTGTCTGTTGAAGATGGTACTTCTGTTTTTTTTCTTTTGACTGTATTTTGTATCCCAGTACACAAAAGATCTTTCAACATAAGTTTTGAGAACTCTGTATTTAATTTTGTTCAAGTTCAGCTGTAACAGAATGAGAATGTTTAGATTGAGGTTGAAGTTGACAGTTATGTCCCTTATCCTGATCTAAGTTCTTTCTGGTATTATAAGAACATACATAGCTGTTACTCTGGGGGGAGGGAACGGTTGGGGAAGGTATCTTTCAAAAGGTGAAAAAAAAACAACCACAAAAACACCTGTGTTTCTTTTTTCTGTTATGTTAGGTCGCCTATTGAGAGCAAATCAGATCACCTTCAATTGGGATAGACTTGCTAGTTGGATCAACCTCACAGAGCAGTGGCCCTATAGAACATCGTGGCTCATACTGCATCTTGAAGAAACTGAAGGTGTTCCAGATCAGCTAACTTTAAAAACCATCTATGAGAGGTAGGTGGATGGAATGTAGTCTGAATGATTAAAATAATCATTATAAATGATGATTGGAATAGCATGGCTTTTAAACAGCTACCTAGTTGCAATGCTAAATGTAAGTCCTACGGTCTTACTCTCTTCTGTTAACTTCTGGCAACTTCTAAAATGACTTCCATTGCCATTTAGTGCACCCTGTAAAGATGTATGCTTTGTATTAAAAGCAAAGAGCAGCATACTGGAATTCTTCTACAGGTGTGTTTATTTCTTGATAGAAATTTCCTCACTGCAATGGTCAAGCTAAGTTTCTCTAGTTAGAATCTGCACTGAAGTCTGCAAACTGCCTTTAGTCATAAAAATCTCTGCTATTTTGGTGCTCTGTTAATGTGCTCGAAGACATAGCAGTCTTTTTACTGAACTTAAGGAGTGTGAAGGTAAAATGTGACTTCTTTCTTGGTAAAAGTTGCTGTCCATAAGTGCTGTCTACATATTGCATCTGAAAGCAAGAGGAGGTGTTGACGGGTAATGTGCCTCTTTAGATCCTGGCTGCTATTGAGAAAGGAAATGAAGATAGTGAGGAGTGACCTGGTGGCAGTAGGATGGTAGAATTGTTTTCTGATAGAAAAAGATGATTGCAGTCCTTATTTTTAACACAGATTTTCTATTCCAGACCAGTTGGTATGAGAAAAATGCACAGAAGTACATATAATGTCTCTATATGAGACATTTTGTCTTTAATGTTGTGGAAAACAGGAAAACCTCAGCTGTCTTTCCTTTTAAAGTTATGGAACAATTAAATTGCACCATGTTAGGGCCAAACTGATGGACGGTTGTGTCCTGAGAAAGAAATAGTCTGGGCCACTATTTCTCAAAGATTTTGATATTGTTTCTAAGCAAAACCTTTTTTTATGGATACAGATTCCTTTCTTCATCTTTTCTTAGTAGTCTGTCACCTGCATCAGGGAAGGTCAGGCTGGGTATTAGGAAAAGGTGCTTCACCAGAGGGCAGTGGGCACGGCCCCAAGCTGCCAGGGCTCAAAGAGCATTTGAACAGCACGTTTGGACGTAGGGTTTGGATTTTGGGTCATCCTGTGTGGAGCCAGGGGTTGGACTTGATCATCTTTATCTTCCTTCTTCCAGACTAGGGTATTCTATAATTCATTGCTTAACAGCAAAGGATAATCAATACTGTCATGTAGTTAATCACTGAGCTTCTGCTGAAATTGTTGGAACAACTTTTCTAGTCACACGTTATTTAGTCTGTCTCATGCATTCACGTTTATACTGCTAAATGGAAAACATGGGTGATTCTTACTCTGAAATAAATACGTATATACTGCTAAATACGTATATACTGCTAAATGAAAAACATGGGTGATTCTTACTCTGAAATAAATACGTAAGCACACCCTTCTCACTAATTCAAATTTCAGTTAATTTCTTCATCCTGCTGACAAGCTGTATGTGCTTGCTTAACTCTAAGAGATCTTTTCATCATACCGAGTTCTCTTGTGCGGTGTCTGTTAGGACGTTATTAATCTCTTGCAAGGTATAATATTCTTTCCCTAGAAAGCCTGTATGAAGTCTTTACATTACTAGCAGCTACAAGCATATACCTGAAGTTACTTTGTGGTACTCATTAGTGCCTTTTGATTAATTAGCAACAGCAGCGCTAAATCACTTTGGAATGAACAAAGTGCTGTCTTCAAGATGTACCAACCTGTTTGTGGTTTCTGAGGAGCTGAAGGGGGCATTAGAGACCTGAATTGTTCTCAAAAACATGTACTAGCGATTCCCGTGTAATGTTAAATCTGTAATAAACCAACTTGAGGAGAAGGAAAGCACAGGCACAACAGAACGCTGAAGGACTGATTCAGGTTCTGGATGATCTGTTGTTAGCACAGGCACCTGAACAGTTGTCAGTGCCAGGGTTTGTTAGTTCATGTGTGGAGGAGATGCATGAAACCTGCCGTGCAGTTTTGCCTCTTGATATGCAGGTTATGGCTCAAAGTAGTATTGCCACTTGAGTGGCTTGCAGATTCATAATACAGACATTGATAAACTTAGAAATAAAGTTTATGAAGAACCCCGTGTGATCTCTTGGTTACAACAAACAAAACCTGTTGTAATAACACCCTTGCTCCATGCTTAGGAAGAGAGTTGGTGCATCTCATGCTCCTCTGTTGAACCTGTGTACTAAATTTGCAGCTCTCCTAATGCAGTGACAAAGCTGAGATCTCATCTGTCTGATGATTTGGGCAATTGTGGTTGCCATATGCCAAGTATGAAAAGGTCTGTGAACTCTCCTGTGGGATTATCTGGTGCTCTGAAAATTTTGTTTTCTTCAAAATAATCCTTTCAGTGTATAGCACTGTGTTGCTGCTCTTCATCTACAACTGTTTGAAGTAATTTGGCTTGAGTATCTGCTCCTTTATCAATTCAAAATAGAGTATTTAATTTAGCTCCTCTTTGAGAACTTCAATCTCTGTTTTCTTAGGTTTTCTAGTTGGATAGAACAGCTTTCTGTTTGAAGTGCCATGAATAGATACCAGATTTCTGTACTTTTATAGCTTCTACTCATGTGCCGAGCGCTTGTTACTTCTTCCCTGGCTTTTATTCTGGAAAGAGTTTTTTAAAAATGTTTTGGTGCTTTAGAACAGGAACAGGAGTATAATTTTCCTAGCATTGCATCGTTTGTATTAAAATCCCTTTTATCGTGGCAGTGCACGTTTTCTTTGATGCAGTTCTGAGCTGTAAGTGTGTGAGGAGAGGGGACTGCTTGAGGATGGCAATTTCAGAGATTCTTTTTTATGCCCAGTTTTCAGTGTGTGATTGCTTCCTCCGTATGAGGACAGTGTTTGATGGCACAATCATTGTCCAGCATCAGGTCTCCCTTACAGCAAATGACCCATCGGGTCGATCTCTTACAGTTACCCTCAGCTGAAGAGTTGCAACAGATGTGTCAGCTGTGCACTGAGGGTGTGACAAGAGATGGCAAACCCATTGCACAGCTGCTGCTCGGTGGTCTCTGGGGGCAGGCAGCTCCCAGCTGTTCTCTCCCAGCAGTGGGTGCCAGCAGGTGGCACTCGCGTGGTGCTCTCCCTGGCTCCTGGTGCTTTGCCCTCAGGTGCAGCATCAGCGGTCTCTTCCACCAGGTGCTTTGTTTTTCAGTGTTGTTTCAAAGAATAAGCAATACGAAAGGTACAGGTAAAATGAAAAGAGTCAAGTAGTTGAGCATGGAGAAATAGAAGAATGAAATTGTCTCCAAACTGTGCACACAGGCAGTGTAGCAAAGGAGGCTGTTTGCTGTCACATCTCAGTGCTGTCACAGTTAGGAAAGCTGAACTGAGACAACTAAGAGCTGTTCTGGAGCTATTCATCAGTTCCTTAGTGATGCTGGAAGCCACAGTAGCTTTTGTAGAGAGAAGATACTTTTCAAGAATATGAATTTTCAGCAGTCGATGAGCGTGTGAAGAATGTGATGTAATGATTTGAAATTTCAGAAGTTTTAAGGAAGATCCTGAGTGTTTCCATGTATTAAAATTTAGGACGATAGCAGGCAAGGTCCTGAGAAGATTTACATGTGTTGAAACTTAAGGAAATTGCAGGCAAGGTTGTTTGAGGAAAGCAGAAGAGGGAAGCAAAAAGTAGGAGTCCAACAAGAAGGTCCCTCCATGACAGAGAGAGAGGATGCAACATGGAGGTTTAACCAGGACAGCTGTTTCAAAGAGAGTTGCAGAGGTAGTTTTGGGCAAATTACAGATGAAAGTAATCGTGGATACGAGTGTCTTAACCTGCTGGGGAAAGCAGTCTCATCTGGGAGGCTGCTGATATAGCTGTGGTCTGTGGATCTGAACCTACGAAGGGAATTCACAGATGAAGAGAGAGTTCAGTGCTCAGCAACAGTCAGAATAGGAAATTGTCTTTAGGAATTACTAGCAAAGAGATAAAAGAAATTATATTATACATATCTGTGATGCATCTACATTCTGAACACTGTGAGATTCTAGTCTCTGTGTTTCAGAAAGGATTTACCAAAGTAGAAGTTTTAGAGGGTGAGAAGACCCCTAATTTCACTTAAGAACTTTTCTATGAATATCAGCACAGGCTTTTTTTCCTTTTTCTCCTTCTATCAAGAATCCTGGGTTTGGTTTTCTTTGCAGGGAATGCTTGTTCCTTTGTTTTGAATCATATTTCCTCCAGAGATTTTAGTTAATTGTTTCAGTTTGAGGGTCTGATTTCTAACCATCTTTTTTTTTTTTTTTTAATATTGTATATACTTTCTACTATTTAGGACAGTAGAAAACAGAGATTAGATATTAACATCTTTTCAATTAAAACTATTGATGTTAAAGCCAGTTACACAAGGGCAGTAGTTTCTTGCTTCTTTTCTTCAGTAAGTTTATTCACTAAATGAGATGAATCTGCTGAACATGTTTTCCTGTTTGTATCCTTATCGTGGCAGGAACTGAATCTATAATGCTATATCTATTGGAAGCTGCTCTTAGAAGTCACTGGAGTGATTTTGTGTCCATCTTACCAGTAGGCCTTTGTCCTTATGGGCTCTGAAGGTATAAATGAGAGGTGCTGCAACTGTGAGCAAACCAATTCTCTTCTAGATATGGTGGCCTTGCCAGTCTGTCACTTGTTAAAGACTGTTAGTAGCTGGACTGCCTTTATGGATTAAAGCCTATTCCATGTGTTAAGGTTTAGAGATGAAAGTGGAACTTAAGGCATTTGTTAGCCTCTTGAGTTCAAGAGAGCAATTCAGAAAATGACTAAACAAGCTTGTAAACACTTGAAAAACTTTGGATGTCTCAGTTTTTACCCCTGAAGTTCCTGCAGGCTGAGGCCTAAGCTGAATTTTGTGGTGTTTTTCCTTGTGCCTAAAGTTTATTCAAGATCACTGAGAGTCAGTAATTGAAGCTCTTAAAAAAACATGCACAAATAAATGTGGTTTGAGTGTGTTTACAACAGGAGGAAAATATCAGATTCAGCACAAACCACAGCAGCTAAGGCTACTTCAGTTAAAAAAAAAAAAAATACACATGGAAGGGAGAGGTGGCAGTGAGTGTTTTCTATAATATCCTGTGTGTGAAGTGGTTTTACCAGGTGCAGGGACAGCCTGTGTGGCCAGTCATGGAAATCTTCTGACCCTGGCAAGTGCAGTAGTTGCCCACGTAGGCATGATACTCTAGTATTGTGAAGTGCCTGTTGTGCTTTGGGAGGGGAAGATGGCAGGGAACACATTGCAGCCTCCCAGAACAATGTAGTGGCCTAATTGATGTGAAGGGAGGAGTAGGAGGGGAAAAGAGTCAGTTTAAAGTTAATGCTAGTCTGTAAGAACTCTTCAGTGGTTGTAAATGGATACTACTGTGTATAGAATATTTAGCCAAGAGTTTGGTAGATTCATGGTGAGTATTTTCTGCTTTCTCATGCAGTTAGGATCTAGGTTATTTATCTTTCTGAATAGAATCGTAGCCATTATGTGGTGAAACATTGAGAAACACAACTGGTGTATCTAAGGAGGTTGTCCTGCGGAAGATGATGACTCACTCTCTTAGTTCTTAAAGGTACTTGAGAGAAGAGAGTCCTTGTTGCAAGAATTGACTTCACATTTTGTTTAATGGCGCAGAATTTGGGTAGTCACACACCTTCTATTCAGGTGTTTCCTCCTGGCTAGTTTTGACATTGCTCTGTTTGTCACACACAGTGTCATGAGGGGCAGTCTTAACTGTCACTTTCCTCCCAGGCTTTGCTCAAACTGAGGTACTGAGACAGCTTTGTGAGGATACTGGCAAGTTGTTGCTGATCTCTGAGTTTCTGTGACATGCCTATTCTTACACATTCATTCAAAATATTAGAACATGATAGCTTGGCTCAAGATAGAAGAAACACTCACAAGCCATCTGTTCAGTTTAGGAGCTCCGCCCTTTTCTTAATTTCCTTGAAAACATGCTTCTTGGAAACTAAAGAAAACTATGAAAATCAAGAATCTTAAGTCTTTGATTTTGAAAAATGTGATATCTACCAGGATAAGAAAATAGCTGTGCTTTCCTCAGAGCTGTAAGTAGCCATTGTTTTAAACAAAACAGCATAAAATTCATAAATGGCTCTGGCTGAATTTAACATCTGCAGTATGTGCACATACCTACCTGTGTTGGATGGCAAATCCACATGCTGAAGCAGAGTACAAGAAGTTTAGAATAATAACATAGCAGCTTTTATTCAGGGTTCTTTTTGTGGGCAGAACTGAAGGATGTAAGCTAGCCATAGTTCATTTATTAGGTTTCGTTAATGCATCTGTAAATATTACACTGTTCTGAGGGATAATTTGTAGAAGACATCTGCTCAAACTAATTTATAAGTCATGGAAAGTATTGGTATTTCTCAGCTTCTTCAGTTCTTGATACTGCCGTCCAGTTTCAGTATGGGTGTATGATTTTGCTTGCTTTTTTCACCAGTCCCAGAATTTACCACTTTTGGGAAGTAACCATAGAAATGGTTATCTCTACTAACTGTAACTGGAGAAATACTTAATCCTAACAACTCATCCTCTAGTTCTCTTTTTTTCTCCACATTCAACTGGTAAAGATTAATGTCGTAGTAAATGAAACAACACTTGATTATTGTAGACCTGGAGTTATATAGTGTAGATTCATTGGTGCTATGTTTTACTAATAAGTTCAAGTCTCTTGTGTGATAAGCCCTTGTGAACCAGATTAGGAAGTCACAAAAATGCCTATAGTTGAATATTTGCACTTTATCGTTTACTGCTTCAGTTTAGAAAGAGTATTTACAGCACACTAAAAATACCACTAAGATATAAATGATATGAAATTATTTTATTAAAAAAATTGAATTCATAAAAAAAAAATCAGAAAAAAGTATTCCGTAGCACTAGTAGTAAAATTTATTTTTTCCCCATATAAAGGCTCATTTATTTTTATAGCAATTTGATGACACATCTGCTTGCTTTATTCAGCTGAAAAGAAAATGTTGGTTCTTGGTGTTTTGTAAAATTGCTTTGTTAAATTATTTTCGAAATCGTTCAACTTTTAACAAATGACATTTGATACTAACATTGGAAAGCAATTTCAGCTAATTAAGTAGATCCTTCTGTAAACCATTGGAACATTAAGATGACAAACTGTTCATTCAGGATTATTTTAATTGGTACAATTATTGTAATTTTGTTGCAATTATGTGTTGAGCTAAAAGCTTTTGTCTAAATCATTTGAGGGTTTTTTGTTAATATACATAAGTAAGAAGAAAAGGAGTAAAATAAAGTCTGAAGATAAGCATTATCTGTCTACTTTTCCATTACAGTGTCTTAGACAAGTACCTATTAAATTATTCTGTTAAAAAGCATGTTATATATATTTTTGCAAGTTTCTAGCCATTTCAAATGAGCAAAATTGTTTGAAATATAACTTTTCTCAAAGGTTATTATGTTAATTCCAGTTTTGACACTGTTTAAATACCTTTCAATAAAAAGATTGAAATGAACTTTTTAGGGATTTGCAACTTGTATAAAATCTATTGATGTCTTCATTTAAGCAGTGTAGCTTTTTAGCAATGAGAGAAGTTAAAAGTGCTGCGTTCATCTCTTCTGGTCATAGCGTTCTCTGCAAAAATCTTTTGCACGGGTGTCATGGTTTTGTGATTTTTTGGTGCTGGTATTCCACATCATAACATCATGTATTGCATTAAGAGTTAAAGAGCTAATACTCCAGCTCCATAGATCATTGATAATTCCAGGTATATCTGTCTCAGAAGAGAAGAAGCACTACATTCCCCAGAGGACTTTGTGATGCTTTATATTTTTACGTGTTTTCCGCTCAGAGGGAACAGATAAAAACCCTCAGCGGTCACGGGACTCTCTCTTTCCTTCGGGATCGACTCAGCAGTGGGTGCTCGCTGCCGTATCGCCTTCAGCGTTAGCGTAAGGCCTTCGGTTTATCGGACACTCTCTCTTACTCATTTTATTTGATTCATTAGCCTCAATTCCAATTACATTGTATTATATTGTGTTATTTTGCTTTCTAATATCTTATTTAGTAAATTAGCTTTCCTCCTCAGATCGTTGCCGCTGTTTTGTTTCTAGGCCCATCTCCCTTTTCCCTTTTCCCTTTTCCCTTGCCCTTTCCTGGGGCGTGGGTCCGTGAGTCCCCCACACCAATCGTCACGGAACCGGGCCGATCCAGCCCGGTAAACCGTTGACAACGGGCCAGATTCAATTAAGTCACTTATTTCAAGGACACAGTTTCTTATTCTTGTGGCCCTCACAGTGAGACATTGCTTCTAAATACTGAACATCCACTTTTTTTTTTCCAATTTCCTTCTATTGTCTCCTACTTAGAATGCAGGATACGGAATGTTAGGTTTCTTATGCTGATAATGTCCCAGTATTAATAAGCTAGCATGTCAGTTGGTGTTAAGCTGTCGGAGTGGGTCCAGAGGAGGGCCATGAAGATGATCATAGGGCTGGAGCACCTTCTTATGAGGACAGGCTGAGAATGTTGGGACTCTTCAGCCTGGAGAGGAGGCTCCGGGGATACCTGATAGTAGTCTACCAGTACCTGAAGGGGACTACATGAAGGCTGGGGAGGGGCTTTTTATAAGGGCATATAGCAACAGAACAAGGGGAAATGACTTTAAACTGGAAGAGGGTACATTTAGACTAGATACTAGGAAGAAATACCATACTGGGAGGGTGGTGAGACACTGGAACAGAAATTGTTTGCCTAGGTAGGATGTGGATGCCTTCACCTTGGAGGAATTCAGGGCCTGGTTGCATGGGGCTTAGAGCAGCCTGGTCTAGCAGGAGGTGTCCCTGCCTGTAGCAGGGGGTTGGAACCAGCTGGTCTTAAAGTTCTCTGCCAACCCAAACCATTCTATCATTCTGTGATTCTGTGATTTCCCAAACTTTGTGGTGCTTGAGGCAAGGCATGAAAGAGAAGGACAGAGATTACCAGAGGACGTGATGAGTAAGAAGAGAGCTCTGTTGAAAACATACCGGGAAAGAAAAGGACAGGAGCAAAAGCTTCTCAGAACACTAGAGAAAGGAGGTTTTTCGAGTATTTTTTTTTGCCTTTCTTTTGTGCCTTTTCCTTTGTAACGTACATGAGTAAGTCATATTTCTGAATTAAATTCTGGATAACCATTTTAAGAAGTTATAGTTAGCATGCATTAATGATATCTCAATTTAAAACAAAAAAACAACAACAAAAAACCTTGTGTATTTCAAGTCCCTCCAAACTCCTCTAGTTGATATTAACTTATGATAGAACATTAGAACACAATTATAACACAATAAACACAAATTTGGGGGAATTAAACCTTTATTTTATTCATGTTAAGTCAATTCATGAGGCCTGTTCATTTTGGGGGAAGTTGGTAAAGCTGGGAAATAAAATTGGAGGTAATGTCTTTTTGTGCTTGATGAATGCTTTTGTCAAAGGTAGAATATTTATTCAAAAATGGAATAACCATTGTGGTGTAAGGTAATGATCTGTAAATGCTGTTTTGGCTACGCAGTACCAGTGGCTCATACCCTGGTGATGTCAAATCCTACTGGAACTGCAAATGTTTGCTAAAAATCTAAAATCTGCAGGTAAAAGTATTGAATGAAAGAATCCCCACGTAAGGTCATAAAGAAGCTTTGTAAGTGCCATTTGGTGGTGTAAATACTGAAAATGGATTAATACAGTATTCTCATATTTTACTTGTGTGACTGATCCTGTTGGACATCTCAATTAGCAAGATATAATTGCTTTTTTTGTTTGCAACAGAGCGGATTTGAGCAGTCTTAAATTCTTCCCTACTCCATTTTGCTTCTTTTCTGTCTATGCAATAAGTATATCTTAAAAAAAAAAAATTCTTTTTGCTTTCTCTAATTCAAATAAAACTGTAAAGCTATAAATGAATCCAGACATTTCAAACTCTCTTAACACTTTTTAATTAAAAAGAATGTTGGTGTAGGGAGTATTCTGGAAAGTTAAATTAAAATTTGACCTTCGTAATGTGGCTCAGCGGTAGAGCATGGGAGATTAGAAGTTTAATAAATATATAACTGTCTTCTAAGAAAATGTTGTTTTTCCTGAGGTGATCAAAACCAGGAGACTCAGAAGTGCTTTATCTACTGTTACTTGGCTTGGTTAGTTCGTTTTGCAAAGAAAGCTTTCCTGAATACCTATGGTAATAGGAGTTTTAAAATAGCTATTGCATCTGTTCAGTGAAGTCTCTGTACTGCTTAATATGCACCGAGGGGGTTATAATTTTCTTTCTAGGTAGCTGTGTCAAACTATAGCTTCCTTTTTTCGTCTTTTATTAAAGTAAAACATCAATTTCCTCTGTTTTATTATTGAGTGTGTGATGACTTTTTATTCCTGTCTACATACAAGTGTGTATATGAGCAAATGTTCTTTTTAATGTCCAAGCTACCTGTTGCAGCCTGAAGAGCGTTTGAAGCACTGTTGTTGATAGATTGACAGTGCTGTGCATTTTGTGGAGTGTTTTGTGTGAGAACTTTTAATCCAGAAGAAATGCACCCTTGTGGGCTGCAGACACTGTTGCTGTTTTGACTAGGTACAAGAAGAATAGGATACATAACTTCAGAGCAAAGTATTAAATTAGTGGTATTAGTTTATTAGATCTTAGACAACAGGTATCTAATTACCAGGTTGTTAAGCATAAAGCTTTTGTCTTGCAGTTCAGAATGGCCCAGATTTTCCAGGTTTTTCTTATCCTTAGCATCAGACTTATAAGGAAAAAAAGGTTTTGTATCATTTTGGAAGAGAAAATTTCCTCATTTTAAGTTACTATTTTAAGTTTTGACTTTAACTGTATCAAAAGAAAAACTTATCAAGAGAAACTTAAAAGGCGCATTACAAGTGAAACGTGACATGTCTTCTTGCTTACGCCTTCTGTTGCTCTAATTATTTCCTAATAGTTCTAATTAATTAGGTCAGCTGCTTTTTATGGAGTGCACAAGTTAATCGACTCTTCCTTGCCTAGTTACTTGCTGCTATGAAACAGCCGAGGAAAATTATTTTAGGTATGAAGAGGAACTTGTTGAAAGTCTTTGCTTTTGCTGTTGGGGGAGAGGTCTGGAAAGGGCAACAGGAATGGCCTTCCAGATCTCAGCCGTGCAGAGAAAGGCCATCTGTCTGCCTGTTGGGGAGCAGCTGGGAGGCTGCTTCATAAGAGGAGCTGGGTGGGGAGAGTGACTGCAAGGTGGGGCTTTGTCCTCACAGTCAGGGTCTGCAGTCCCATGGTACCCAGATGGGAGGAGCAGTGCCTGTGGCCGTGCCAGAAAACAGTCCGGTGATCCCTGGGAGAGTCTGTAGCCACTAGGTCATGCCAAGAAGAAGTCAGTGTGTTAAGGTCAAGACCAGCAATGTGCGTACATATAGCTCTTGCAAAGAGCCTTGGGCAAAGGCGTGTATTTGAGTGCAGTTCTGGAGTCAAGCAAGAATAGCACTCAGGTATGCTTCTCACAGCTTTTATCGTGGCAGTCTCATCCCTTGTTACACAGCTGCACTGTGTGAGAGCTGGCCTGGAGCTCAGAAGTGGTAGATAGGGCCTGTGGGCAGCCTCAGGGCCCTGACCTGACCTAACAGGGAATGTGGGCACAGCACAGCCTGCATGGGTAGAGCTGCTCAGAGCCTTTTCCTTTTGAGGACCACGTCCTCTGGTGGTGACCTCCACTACAGAAGATGGTGGCAGGCAGGCTGAGCCACATAGAGCCTGATGGCCTAGCGTCTGCCTTGGACCTGTGCTAGCAGCACTCAGTGCTGCTGGACCACAGTGGTTATATTCTAAGTCAGTCATGGAAATGCAAGAAGAACCAAAGTGAGGAGATTCGCAGCAAAGTCATAATCTTTTGAATGGAACGTTTGAATGATTTACCAGTATGTATTTTAAATATTTTCTTGAGGAAAAAGCAACAAATGGTTATAGGCCATTTATGGAATATGACTTAATCCACACTGAAGGCAGCTTTTAATTAAAACTGTTGATGGTAAGGGCATGGGAGGTGTAGTAGAATTAATTTTTAAGCTTTTATCAATGTATTGTTCTGTTTTGGGCCCATATATATATGTATATATATGCTATATATATATGTTGAGATTGTTTTTTGCAGAAACAAAAACTAAGCATTGCTGACACTTATTGATGTTTGTGACTGAAAGAGTAATATTTCTCGCTTAGGAATATATAGCCCCGGAGTGAGAATAGTGTTCACAGAGCTTAATTCTTAGATCTGTGTACTTACAGCCTAGAAAAAGTAACTCCTAAAGTGCTTTACATGCTAACCTTTTATTTTTTTTTATTTAAGAAGTACAGACACATACCAATTTTGTGACTCTCTGCCAAAAGATTATCATTTACATAAATATTTCTTTCAAAGGCATAGTTTAAGGCATTGAACTCAGGAGGTTAGAATAGAGACTTCAATCTGTACACCAGCAGTGGGCTACTGGCTTCTGAACAGAAGCTTTGTTTGTCATATTCAGAACACTGTTCACATTCATACTTAAGTAGAGCTGGCATTAAAATTCAGCTTATTTGTTTCATGTGACCTATCAGCTGTGTATTTTATTTAAATCTATGTCACACTCTCTTTCAGCATTTTATTTTGTAGATTTAAGTGTTGAAATAGACCACTCTTTAACTCCTTGGTCTCTGACTTCAGTACTGATTTAATATTCATTTTGTTAGTTTTAAACTCCTGTCTGCAGTACTCAAAAGTAAACAGGCGTAACTGAAATGTGTGCTACTGTTAGTATTTCATTTACAAACATGTACATATGCATGTAGTTTTATATGAGGCAAAGTGGAAAACCTGAATATAGTAGCCAGATTTTCTTGTAAAATAGACAGGTTTTAGGCTGTGGTCTTTATTTTTTCTGTCTTTTGACCGTTCACTCTTGATGTGAAGAACGAGGAGTTATTTGTGGATGCAGATACACACGCATGCACGCACAAGAACAAAAACCACTATTGCTTGACACAGTGGTCATAATGCATCAACTTGACTGTCTCACTGCTTTGTTGGTCTCTTTTGTTTGTTTTTATTTGTGTACTTGTGGCATCTTGTCTTAGAAGCTGAGTTAGTTGGAAGCAGGCACTTGTTTTTCCATCTTCTTAACTGTGAAGTCTCACACAGTTGGGTTCTGATGAACGTCTAAGAAACTTGAGTGTTTTTGTTGGGGAGAAATATTAGTTTAGAAGTTGGAGCTTTAACTGTGGAACTTCTAGTTTGTGTATCAGAACTTGAATGAATATTTTAGATTAATATGGACATGTAAACTTGCTGTTATTTTTTAAGTTACAGAGCTATAAATTTGTGATCTGATTTCAGTGAGTAGCCATACTCTAATTCTTACTGTTTGTTTATCATTTATCCGTTATTCTCCCACCAGAATTTCAAAGAATATTCCTACAACTAAAGATGTTGAACCACTGCTTGAAATTGATGGAGATATACGCAACTTTGAAGTATTCTTGTCTTCACGAACACCTGTTCTTGTAGCACGCGATGTGAGAACATTTTTGCCATGTACTGTCAACTTAGATCCCAAACTACGAGAAATCATTGCAGGTAAGCATGTTTCCACGTAAATGGAGAATGATAATTGAGACAGAACTACTTTGTGTATTGTGCAGGATCCTGATTTGTTCATCAGTTCAGACCTTCACCTCCTCTGATCTGACTTCAGTATCAAGTTGTTCAGTTTTACTTTGTAGCTTTCCATACAGGCCAAATCATACTAGACTAAAGCAGTTCTTCCGAAGGGACAAACTACTGTTAATGATTGATTCCAGGGTGGCTTTAGTAGTTGTGGGAAAACAGTACATGCATCACAATGGTACCTTATTGGTAGAGATGCAAATTTACTTCCAAGTAGTTTTTTAACAGTTTTGGATAGCATCAGTTCCTTTAGAACTGAAGCCAGAGAAACAGAATGGGATGTCTCCAGTCTGATGCATCCCCTGCTAGACACCTGTGCAGCTGATACCTGTCAGTTGTTTGTTTTATTTTGTCTGTGTTAGGATGATATATAAATTGCCAATAGGGCAAGAGTTGCTTATTGTTATTACTAGCTTGTCTTAAAAAATGAACTCAGATTCAGGTATGTGCTTGACGATAAATATTCTGATGACACTTAACTGCAAGTGGACTGATGTGATTTCTAGTTTGGCAGAGGTTGCTGTTTGATTTGGAGTAAGCCAAAGCCATCCTAATATTTCTCCTTGTGTAAAGATGCTAAAAACAGAACCAAATCTTTAAATTTAAAATGGGATCCTTATGAGTTGTTGGTCTGACAGTATACTCAGTGGGATCTGAGCCCCTTGCGTTTTAGTGTGTGCCGATTTCTTGTCCTGTCACTGGGCTGCACTGAAGGGATACTCCTGAGCCTCCTGTTCTTCAGACTCAATAGCCCCAGCTCTCTCAGCCTCTCCTCACAGGAGGATCCTCTTAGGCCTCTGGTGGGCTCTTTCCAAAATGTTTCAGTTTCTTTGGTACTGAAGGACCCAGAACTGGACACAGTTGGCAAACAACTCAGAAAGTAATTGTTCAAGTATCTCAGGCTCAATCTCATTCTCCTTTTACCTTTGTTTTTCAGATGTTCGTGCTGCAAGAGATCAGATGAATATAGGAGGACTTCCTTATCCCACACTGCCTTTACATGAGGCCCCTGCCAGAGCAGCATCTCTGTTCAGTCAGCCTTCATCAGCCTGCTCTTCTACAACCTCTTTCAATGGACCTTTCAACAGCGGAGTTCTATCACCCCAACCTCACAGCAGTTACTATAGTGGTATGACAGGACCTCAGCATCCGTTCTACAATCGGGTAAATAATCTAGAACTGATTCTTCTCATTCAGTCTGGTAGTATTGACTATGATGTCTGTGAGGTGTTTAAAAAACCCCATGCAAATGATATTTAGAAACGAAGTCTTGTCCAAAAATCAGTCCATTTCACAGTAATGTTCACTCTCGTGGTCTCATGGGGTAATGTGGTAGATTGCATTAGGATATTATGCAAAGGGAAAAAAGGTCAAACACACTGAGATGCTGCTCAGTTGTAGGGTACTGCAGGTACCCTTTACATATTTATACATATATATGGCTTTTTAAATGGTAAATTCTGCACACTTCTTCACATACTTGTTTACAGTCATTAAAGAAGATTCTGGCTTTTTCTTAGATAAGTATGTGCAGAAACTGAAGTGAGGAGCTACCCAACAAGAACCTATCCAGACATGGCTTCCCTTTTATCTCTTTTCAAAGTTATTCTGGGATCCTTTTCTTTAACCAGTGCTGCACTAATTTAAAGAATCAACATAAACTGCATAAACAGTATAACTGTGAGTTATTTGTGAGTATCAGAAAACAGTCGTAGACGTAGCTCACTTGCAATTTGCAATGCTTTATTGTATAGTGGGATTGAATCTAAACAGAAGAAGATAAACTATTTTTTAAACATTGCTCCTAGTTATTAAGTTCCTAGTTATTGTCTTATTAGGTGAGACAGCAGTTTATAAGAATGCCTTTTTAGGTGCATTTTACAACAACATTTGTAATGCTGTTCTACTTAAGGTGATTTAGTTTGCAGTTATTTAAAATTGGAGCATGCTCCCCAAATAAATTACAACTTTGTATTTTTGTGAGATGTATTCAGTATTTTTAAAACTTACTTTTTTTTTTCCTTTTTTTTCCTGCAATATTATCAGGGAGAAAAAGATATTCAGAGAGCAGATGTAAGTCATAGATTGTTTCTATATACAGTTCTAAGTAGTGAGGTTTGATAGATAGGTTCAGGTTCAACCAATTAAGCTGGGGAAAGAATTGAGTTACTCCTTAATGTTCATTAACCGAAGATGAAGAGAATATATTTAGCACAGAGCCTTTTGTCTGTTTGAAATTATTCTTATATTGACACTATATTAAGCACAGATACTATTTTCTTTAAAATAACTTAAAACGGCATATTCTTTGCCTGACACTGATCGATGCTTGTCTTAATCTTCCTGCTGATCCTAAGTCACTCGAATTAAGTGAGTGTTTAATTGGAAGCCCTGTTTTTGTCTGTTCCTGTACATGACAAGGTTTTAAGTATGTGGTAACTTGCAGTTGAAACTTAGATGTTTTTATGGCTCTTATCAGTAAAAAAGCAATTATTAGTGAGTCATGAGCTGTTTTTACAATTATTTTATTTGCTCATTTTTATTAAGTGCATACATGGGTTTGTAGGCGTGGTTATTTTTCCTTTTTAAGACTCAAGGCCTTTCTCTAAGGCATTTTACACTGCTTTTCTAAGGTAAAAAACACCGCATACTGAAATAAATAGTGAGAGCTTTATAGTAGTAGAAGAGTTTTTCTGAGAGCGTTTTCAATCACGTTTCACTTCTGGAAGAATGGTTCGATAAAAGAGCACTGACAGATGCATAAGCTCTCCTCAGCAGTAAAGTATCTGAGGGAGCTCTTTGGATACCTGGATGACACAACACATTGGGGTCAACTGCTGCTCTGGAGATGTGTGAATTTTATGACAGTGTTCTTAAATTCTTGGGATGGATACATTGCTTTATTTCTGACCAGATAATGGTTCCTGTCTTGCTGTTTATAAGAGATCATCTGTTCATAAGTTAAAAAACAAAACAAAACTTTGAGCTCTTGGGAAAAGCTCATGTTGCTTGTTTTCAGAAAACACTACTCTTATGTATATTTCTGCTTTGTTCTTCAGATGTGTCATGCTCTAGAACTTCCAGTCACTCTTCATTTTTGGTTTGAGGCCCCATTCTCCTCATGTATTGCTCTGTTGTAGTCCAGTTTAGCAGCTCTTCACCTTGGCACTTTGGCTCTCAGTTTTGGACTGTGATAGAGAGCTAACAGTTTACCCCTATCTGGTTCCCTGGTGACAAGCTGATGTCAAGTTCAGCGTCCCTGATCTCTGCTGTCATGGACCATGGGCAGATCATGTTTCTAATGGAGAAGATCAGAGCAGTAGGCATGTCTAAGTTTCCTGAGTGGGAACTAGATACTATGGCATGTATTTCTAACTTACGTCAGTATAGGGGCAGATTCTTTGGTACCTGGGCTGTGCTTATGTTTTATAGGCCATCTGCAAACTTGGAGAGCAGCTCGGCACTGGTTTATGCCCAGTATTTATTTATGTTGATCTCATGTTTTCATGATGCCTGTATTATCATACTTTGAGAGCTGAGACTGCAGAGTTGAAATTTAATATTGGAGAATTAATTCCACAGGTGGGAAACAGTGGAGTAGCTGAAGCAGGCACAAGGCATAATTAGAAATGGTGGAAGAAACTGTGATATAATTGCCTTATTGGACCAGTTTTTTCATTGCTTTGTAGTTTGATGACTCGCAACCGAAAAACAGGTGCTCACTTTGTTTCAGAGGGTAGTCTGCAGTGAGAGCTAGGCACATGAATGTGGTATCTTAATTAAGCATCTCATGCTTGTGGGTTTTCCATGTGGTTTAAGCTGCTAGTGGAAAACAGAAGCATTTAATTATTCAAGAAATAACAGACTTTTTTTTTAAGAGTTTTATGCCCACAACATACCATGAAGTGTGTGCTTCATGGCAGTGAGTTTTCTGAGTCATCTTATACTAACCAGTGAGTGTGAGACAGAGCCCAGGCATTGGTCCTCCTGCCTATCTAGCCAACTAAAGTTAAAAATCACAGAATAAACAGCTCCCACATTTGCACTAATGATTACAGTGCATACTGTGCGTCTTCATATGTTGGAAGAGCATGTGAACTTCTTGTGGTAAGCCTGAAAGTGTGTGCAAGGACTGCCTGTTGTAGCTAAGAATAGGGAATCAGATATTTTTCCATAATTACTCTGAGTTGGTGCATGTGCCATCTTAACTGATGCACACGTGAATTTTTTTCATTTATTACTGCTGCTTCTGATGGCAAAAAGCTTTTGGTTTGTTTTTATCCTTAAATCCAAAGTGGAACACTTCCACAAGTTTTATTCCTCTCTCATAGACTGGCCATCGAGTTATAACGTGGTTTAGGCTGTGCTAAATTTGGTGCAGTGGGCTACTTAAAATGTTGTCATGTGCAGAAACAAGAACCAAGCAAGTATGTTTTGTTTGATAAATAGCAGGATAGTGTAATTTTTAAATGTTACGTAAAAAAAAAACAGTATGTTTTTGGATTGTTTGGGCTTTTTTTTTTTTTTGCTTGTTTTTCTATTTTGCTTTTGAAGCCCAGTAAAGAATTCAAAGCCAAGAGTTCTGTCATTCTCCTTTTCCTGAAGTCTGTTGGTTTTTCCATTACGTTGCCTTAGAAGTGAATTCATAAGGGAGTGAAGGTCTTTACTTCAAAACCGAATTCCAATTCATAGACAGGTCAAAAGCAACATTTTAACAGTACTGGACAAGCGGTTCTTAAATACCTGCCTGGTTGTAAGATCTGTGATTCTCAAATGTACATATATGCACACATTTTAGTCACATGCCAATGGGTGTAATGTGGATTTCAGGAAATATGTTCAGGCAGCTGATTTTAGAACCTGAAGGGCTGCAGCATATGGAGTGCTTTGCTCAAAATGAAGTAATGCGTGATTTTGTGATCCCTATATCTCTTAAGTGACTTGTTAACAATCATTTATTAATATCACTTTTATTTTTGTACAGCTGTCTCAGGTACTGTGAAGCATTTTGCATTTTACTGAAAATCTGATTGAGTTCAGCAGCTCTGAAGTCAATGAAAAATATTAAAGTGTGAAACCTTATCACGTTTTCAAAACAACTGTTGGAGTGTTTCTGCTATAAGCACCCCTACTCTCTTCCTCCTGCAAGCCATGTCCTGGCACCTGCAACTGCTGGCTTTGGGGGGAGCAGTGGGAAGGGAGGGAGGGTTGGCTGCTGAGGGTTTTGAAGAGCTCACCCCAGAGCTTTTGACTGAATTCTGCTAAATGCAAAAAGAATGCTGTTAATAATTGCTCTCTTCACTTTATTAAACTCAACTACGAAATATGTTTTGTTGAAAAAAGTTTTATTTTATTATTACATTTTGATTTGTGTAATTGTTTGTCCCTTTTTTTTTTTTTGTTACATTTATATTTTTTTTCCATAGCCATTCTTTGCCCCATGTCTTTACATGCCAAGGTATTACCCTGGCAGTTCTCATCTCATCTCACGTCCACTAAAAACGAGTTTGTCCAGAGATCAGAACAATGGCCTAGTAAGTATTTTGAAGGTTAATTCACGTGCTAACCTAGACAATAAGTATAGTGAATACTGTAAATGAAAATTATTAATGATGATGCAGTAGTAGTCAAGTATAAGCTCTTTTTATCAGTAGTTTAAGCAAAGGTGTTATTGATATGTAATGTAAAATGTATTTTGTTTTAAACTTAGAAGTCACTTAGAGTTGAAAATGAATTCTAACATCCAGGTATCAAGGTTGGAGGAGTCTGACCTGGCAGGAATTTTATAGTAATACAAATTCTGTGTCATCTGGAGAAGGTCAGACTACATCTCTTAATGTCGTACAGATTTCTGCAAATTGTAAGGCCAAAGTATGTAGTTAAAAGCAATGTTTTAAATATTCAAGTAAAACAAAATACATTTTGTCTTAAGTGTGCATTAGTTGTAGCTTGGTTTTGTAAGTGTATATATAGTTCAACTTTGTTTACCCATGGAAAAGGAAAAGCGAACAGACTTTTCTGGCTTCCTATAGAATAATAAAATTCCTAATAAGATATTTATTTTACTGACAGATGGCTGTTCAAATGGAATTAAGAACTAAAGAAAGCTTAAAAAAGAAACACAAAACAGAGGCAATAAAGGCCTTACTTGTCAGTGCTTTAATTCTGGGATATTGATACAATGAACAAAGCTATCAAAAGGTTTTAAAATCTTCTTCTTTAATCACTAACAGAATACAAATACGTTTCTGTCGAGTTATGTGTTATTATGAGATCATTCTCATTCATTATTTCATATTTTTTTGTTTAGCCCTTGATTATGTTACCCAAACCATAATATTTTGTTGTTGCTAGGATGTTATCAAGGAGGATGCTGATGAGGGGCTTTCTTCACCCACAGACCCCTCAATGGTAAATGAGTAGTCATGTGGTGTGGAAATTTTAGCATCTCATTGCTTTTTCAGCAGTAATGAGTCTGCATTAATCGTAACTGCAGTTCACTAACACTGCCTTGGTGGCTTTGGTGGGCATATAGAGTAGCTGAAAACTAATGTAGTTTGTGAATGAATTTAAGAGCTAATATTTCACTTGTAAGATATAGTATGTTTTTTCCCCTGTAGTTTTTCCCTTGCCTTTTTCAGTAGCTGTCGTGCGTATTGTGGTAGTTCAGCAGTGAAGAATGACAGGTGGTCATTCGTGACTTAGATTTTAGAGCAAAGTAACTTTGTGTTTCCTGCTTTAGTCAGCTCTCACCTGATCCCTGTTTCTTTAGCTGGTGGCATAGAGCCGTCGCAGTTAACATGGTATAAAGCAGTATTACATGGAAATATAATAACAGGCCATGGTTTTATTCTTCAATCAGAGTGCTAACATTGATGTTTTCTGTGACTTGTTCTTTGTTTTAGTCTCAGTATTTGCACAAAGATATCTTCTTTGTTAGGTATCTGTTCTAATTCTAACTGGAAATCAGTGAAAAATCATGAGGATACACTACCACCAATGAGGTTAACACAGCTGTAATCATTCTCTTAAATATTGCTGCCATTGTTGCTGTTGGCAACAATTACAGTTAAAATTCCAGTTATGTCATGTTAGTCTGGTAAATCATTGCAAAAAGAAATAATAATTGTGCAGTGGAAAAAACAAACCAAACCAATCAAGAACCAACCTACAAACACACAGATTCCAAAATGGACATATTTAACTGCACCTTCACTTCATTTATCAATTAGGAACCTGCACTGGAGAATTTACCCTAAAGTTCTGTTTCCCAGGTCATCATCTACCCTGAGTGAAGGGGTGACTTTGAGGTAAATTTTTCTTGTAGTATAATTGTGGAGATGCTGATGTCTTCTCTGTATTTCATTTCTTATCTCAGTGTCTTGCTGTCCTCCCAGTCCTTTGCAGCTTGTCAATGTGATGAGAGAGAGAAGGCTGTAGAAGTATGTGTGTATTTACCAGTGTGAGAAGGGGACACGGGAGTGGAAACTCATCTCAGCATGCAGTAGTACACCAGATCCAGGAGCAGACCTGAACTTGGTTGTTCTTCTGCTTTTACCCCTCAGTGTGTTTCATAAGCAGATAGGCTGCAGGTTCAAACAACAGTTGAAAATATTTGTGTAATTGACAGGATCTGATGGCTGTAGGTTAGAAAATGTAAGAGTTGCAACTTAATAAAGAAAGCTGGAAGTAATGATAACGAAGCCTTTCATTATATACATTTTTCAGAGTCCATCTTACTGTGAAACTTAGTAGTACGGAGTATGGGTTGATGTGCTTTTCTGAGGTTTAGCCTATATTGTAAATGTAAAATTTAGAATTTCTGAAAATCTCTTGGGTACTTAACAATGATGTTGTTAGCGTATGCTATCCTGTGTGCCTGGCAGATTGCCTCTCCAGGGTTTCCTCTGTTCTAAAAACACTTATTTTTGCAGTATTCATTGAAATTTCAGTGGAAGGAAACAGTGACTGTGTTATGCTTGTTGAAGGCATTGCAATTGTCCATAGGTTGTAGTTAGAATAATTCCATCGAGCTGCTAGGCCGCTCTCAGTGGATGGATCACTACCACTATATAAGCGATGACATTCTAACTCATATCTTAATGCGTGGACTGGTGCATGTAAATTAATGAAATAGTACTAAGAAAAACCTGCATCGAGTAGTTAATGAGCACCAAGGCTTGGAGCTGGTTTGAGGATTGAAAACAAGAAGGGCATGTAGAATCAGAACTGACTTTCATGCACATCTAGAAAGAAGCCAGAGATGCTGCAAGTTTGCTAATGTGTGAAACAGAGTTAGTTATTGTTTTTAATGTTACAGAGCAGGAAACAGCTGAAGTTTAACATTTTTAATACAGACTGTCATTGCTACTCTTGGCCTGAGCTGACAGAGCTGTGCTGAGGATGTTTTGTCAACAGCTGAGGCCCCTGCCATTGTTGGCCATTCGACATTAGAAATCTAAAATTCCAAATCATACTCATTTGTCTTAAATAACACCAATGTAAATCTGAGTTAGCTTAATGAAAATCAGAACTATACCAAGAGCAGACATCATATAGAAATAACTTGGGAAGCCGTCCTTAGGAATGAAATGGAGCTGGCAGCTCTCTGAGGATGTCTTTGTTAGAGTGCAAGAGCTCTCCATCCTCACATGTAAGAAATGAAGCAGGGGAGGCAGGAAACCGGCATGGCTGAGCAAGGGCCTGCTGCTCAAACTGAGGGAGAAGGAGGACGTGTACAAGCTGGAATGTGTGGCCTGGGAAGAGTACAGGGATGCTGTCCAGACATCTCTGCGACAGATCAGTAAAGCTGAGATGCAGATGGAAGTG
This sequence comes from Callipepla californica brunnescens, assembly GCA_023055505.1. Classification (NCBI taxonomy): domain Eukaryota; kingdom Metazoa; phylum Chordata; class Aves; order Galliformes; family Odontophoridae; genus Callipepla; species Callipepla californica. The sequence goes on from JALIRH010000007.1 coordinate 10,637,433, forward strand.
AACTTGGTGAGGGATGTGAAAAATAATCAGGGATTCTGCAGGTACATGAAGTCAGAAAAGAAAGGCCAAGGAGGGTTGCGATCAGCAGACCTATGTCCAAGTGGAGACTGGTAATGAGTGGTGTCCTTCAGGAGTCTGCCTTGGGATGTGGTGCTTGGTTACTTTATCAGTGATGTGAACAGTGGGATTGAGTGCACCCTCAGCAAGTTTTCAGATGGCACCCAAGTGTGAGTGTGAAGTCGATATGGCAGGAGGAAGGGGTGCTGTTCAGAAGGACCTGGCCAGGCTTTGAAAAGTGGCTGAGGTGGGAGGGCAATGAGGTACCTTCCAACCCAAGCATCCTGTGATCCTGTGTACTTCAGGATAAATACGGGATGCCCTCTAAGAAACAGGAAGTGCTTTTCTAGAGTTTGAGCATGAATGATGGTGTGTGCCCTTGAAGCTCTCTTTTTATGTATTTTCCAGATGCTTTTATGTGGGATTGTTGTACTTTGAATATTTACTTGTTATTTCAGTTGTTTGTTCTTAAAAGTACCGTTTCAGTTCTGTGAATGGTGGTTTAAAAAAAAAAAATCACATGTTTAGATACAGGGCTTCAAAGTTATTTGAGGTACAGAGGTTATGTAATGTGATCTTGAAGTGGCAGGAGAAAGTGTTTAAGGCTAGATTTTCCGTGAGAACTAAAACGTAAAACTTAGGGCAAGCAAAGGCAGCAAGTGTGCTGTTTTACAAGTACAAATCAGAGCAGTGTTTTCTTTGGAAAATGGTACTCACATAGCATATACTAACTGTGTGTTACGAGAGTCTATCTTAAAAGCTTCAGCACATTATGAAAATATCCCAGTACAGTACTTTTGTCTTAACGTTGTTTCCTTTGTCTACTTGAGTGCATGTCATCTGTATATTCAGTCTTTTTGATGTCACTTTTAAGCTGTTGTTTCTTTTTGTTCTGTTTTGTCCTTTCCTCAAAGCTGTGTAAGTCTGGGTTAAGCAGACCAAGACAGGTACAGCCACTTTCTGTGAATTACCATTCACTTTTTAGAGTCATTTCAGAAGCTATCATGCTGGCGCTTCGTGCTGGGCTGTCTGTAAACTAATGCTCATTACTAGCCTTGAGGTTTGTTCTGACAAGCTGCTTTTAGCTTTTGCATGGCAAATACTTTTTAGACTAATGTTCTTTAAGCATCTTTAACAAAACCACTAAGGCTGAAAAATATGTCAGTTTAAGTACAGTTTTAATTCATTTACATGATGGCGATATCCTTAAAGCTATTGCATTGCTTATTCTTCAGAGAGTGCTTTTTATGAGGAATGACTTGGATTAATGTGCATCTATTTCAAACAGTTCTCACTTTAACAAAAATAATCTAAATATGAGGTTGCTTTGCCATTTATTTATTTTTTTTAATGCACAGAAGGAACTTCCTGAACTAACTGTTAATGCTTGCAGAAAGCATGACTTGCTCGTGATTGTTAAAACAGTATTTTGATCTGAAGGAAGATTGTTAATTAGAAGTGTCTTAAAAACTTCATTTGTTTGTATGTACTGCTAGATACTGTATTTAATGGATTGAGAGAACAAGGGCAATTGCTTGCACCCATTGCTTAGGGATCATTCACCACAGTAGTGCCACCGTGTAATTTTGGCCGTTTCTTTTCTTTTAATTGATCTAACTACTTTTTGGAAAGAAACTTTTAATTTGAATTAATTCACTGCCTTTTGTTTGTTGGTGTAATATAACTCGTACCAATAGCAAATAGTGTGTTTATGGGAAAATATTAGACAAAACACTTTGCCAGTTGGAAGGACAAATGAAAATGCTTTTTGGCTTACATCCTTACCCTGATGACTGAGATCTGAATTTACTCCTCGTTAGGTGCCTAATACATTAACTAGTTGGTATCATAGGCACCTAATTAGGAAGACACTGCAGAGCCTGAAACAAGACTGTTGTCCTTGGATGGAATGCCAAATCACTGCGTTAGGTTTCTGAGTCATAGCAAAGGTGTAATGCTTAATTTTAATCAGTAATTTAGGTAAGCTACCTACCCAGGAAGCAGGTATATCTTTTTCTCTTTAATGTCCAGTTGACATCAAATATTGATATGTAATGTGTCAAAAGAAATGAACTAGAGCCTCAGCTCTATTTTCAGCCCGATGTGCTAACCGCAAGGCTGAGGATCCCTCCTAAGAACACCTCCTTTAGTGTTCTTGAGTGAAGTTGATTGAAGTTTTAAGGCCATTTCAAACATATTTGGCTGACAACTCTGGAGGAATTACAGGTTGAGATTCAAAGTTAGATGCCTCTGAGTAGCTTAGGTGGGAAACTTGCCTACCTCCTCAGTGAGTGTGAGATAACTGAGGTTAAGGTGGATGCGAATAGGTTTGGGGTTTGTTGCCTTGTAGCTCAGTAAGTTCTTCAGTTCTTCTCAAATATTCTTTCTGACAATTTAGGTATGGTTAGCATCATTAAATATAATAATCCTTGATTTTTATGGGTAATTATATTTGAATTTATTTACTTACTATCAGTTTTTCTGAGATTAAATAACTATGACATACGTATAACGCACACATATATATGTAATATGTGTACTATATATATGTATACATATATGATTTTATATAATTGACTTTTTTCTAGACGTTATACATATATTTGTGTGTGTGTATATGTATATTTAGGGACTAGAGGAAAAAATGTTCTATATGTATGTAATTACTGATTGAGAAATATAGCCTTATTTCGTTAATTGAATTTTAGAGATTCAGAATGTGCTTCTGCATTTCAGGGTTTATGCATGTGATGACGAGCTCTGAAGCTTTGGAAACTCTTTTGCATTCTTCCCAAAAAGAGCTTTATTTTGGTGGATTGTCTATAAAACCTAAACCAAAACTTCATGTTTAGAAAAAGAGGAAGCACAACTTCCCTTCCTGGAGGAGGTTATACAAATATTTCATAGCTGATAGAACCGTTTCTGATTTTGCTTTTAGAATTTGGGACAACCAAACTGTTCAGAGCTTTGCACTTTGTCCTACCCAGGGCAGGCTCCCATCCAGGAAGAAAATGTTATTTTGTGTACAAATACATTTGTTTTGTTTTTCCATGCTTTCTGGCAACATTATCAGGGTGATTTGGGTGGTACGGACCTGAGATATGAGTAATTTCTACCCAAATCTCTCCAAAGCTCCAGGTGTATGAAACATCCTTACAGTATCCTGCAGGGCAGCGACAGTACTGCCTTGTGTTTCTGTGCTGTGATGACTGTATATAGCTCCCTGATAAATGGAGAGATATTGTTATGGGTACCCAGTGAATCCAGGTAACTGGGGAGGTGTGTTTCAGGTCATCTTTGTCTTAGGCTAAACCAGGAATCTTTTCAGACAGGAAAATCTGAAGTTGCGCCTGGGATACTTAATAAAAATAAATGACCACCAAAAACTGAACCGACTGCTAAAATCAGTAGGAAACTTTGAATAAAGATGCATTTGAACTTGATTAACCCTTACTTTCATACTCCTGTGTTTTGTGTTGTTTTTCATCAGTTATGTAATGTAGGAGAGTTGCTACTTTTCACATTGGCAGGACTCCAGATGCTGTGTTTTTTTCCTCGTATAAACACTATAATAAAGGTTTCTCGGTATCTCGATATTCTGATTTCAATTAAAATTGCCTGTGCATTCTTATTATCTCTTAATTTTCAAATATTCTTTGGCTTCTGGCAGTGCATATTGTTGAAATTCTGGGTGTACTGAGTTTTTGAATGAATCTTGTGTGCGCCTTCTTGCTTCTTGCAGGGAGGAGGAGCAGGTGCAGGACCGACCGCAGGAGCTTCACATGCATCTCTGAGCACAATGAGTGTGGAAGCTGTATGTGAGAAGCTAAAGCAGATAGATGGTCTGGACCAGAGCATGCTGCCTCAGTACTCTGCAACTATAAGAAAGGTATCAGCTGAATTTCATTAGTACATTTAATACCTAAACATGGATGCAGACATGTAAGAGGAAATACTCGGCAGACACTTTCAGAGGTGTTTACTGAAGCACATCAAGTATCAGAACATCTTATTTTCTATATGTGCTAAGTTTGAAGGACATTTTTAAGACAAGTGTGTGTTTCTTAGAGAAAAGGTTCTCTTTAAAACAAAGGTATTCAAAAACAGACTAGTTATTTTGAGAAAAGAAACATATTTAAATTGACATATTTAGACAAATAGTATTGTAAGTGGGTTCTAAATCCAGGTAGTGGATTGTTTTGTTTTTTTTTTTTCCCTGAAAAATTAGCACTTAGATTACAGTTTCAGTTCTCTGCTGCCACATTCCACACCTGTTTGATTCAGAACAAAGCCGTTGCACACTTTTCTGTTACTGGCTCATTATTATTAAAATATTGTATTATTTCATGAAATGTAGATGGTTCTTCTCCATCAACAATCATCAAAAAATACTTTTATTAAAAAAAAAAAAAAGTAACAGTAATGCTTTATTACATAGGATTGGACTTGGAAGTTGTGTTGGGGATGTAGTTCCCACCATTGTATCTAGTTTTTCCTTTCTGGACTGTTACTTTTACACTGCAGGTCTTGTGTCAATAACTTACTTAGTTTTACTGTTTTAGGCAAATATAAATGGTCGTGTCTTGGCTCAGTGCAACACTGATGAACTGAAAAAAGAAATGAATATGAATTTTGGTGACTGGCACCTGTTCAGGAGCATGGTATGACCTCTTTGCAATTCCAGGACATCAGAAATTTGTCTTTTCTGTTACTAACCTTTTTCTTTTATGCTGCTGTCCTGATAACACCCCTAAGCTTATATTTATCATCTTAAAACATGCATGCATTTATTATTTTGTTATTTTATCACCTTATGTTGAGTATATACAACCAAGAGCAGGTTGCTTACGCATTTGTGTCTTAGGTGATTGTGAACTTTGGACATTTTCCCCTCTTTTTGTAAGATCTGTTTTTCCTGTGTGGGTTCCCTTTTCACTTTTTAAATTCGGCTCATGCATGGCACACAACTGCAGAAGAACAGATTTTAATGAAACTGAAGCTGAAGATCATGTCAGTGAGATAAAGGGACAGTAATTTGATAGACACGTACTTATATTCAGTGCAACATTCTCATGCTGTAATGTTACAGAAGCATTTATAGATACCTAATTTCCCTCCTTGCACTGAGTGTAAATGTCAGCTTTATTATAAAGAATATGCATCACAGAGAGCTGCTTTTTCTCTTCATTATATTTGTATACTGCCTTTTTTCTTTCTGAAAATTAGATGTCTCTGAACAGCCAAATCAGTCTTGAAAATACTAGGAATTACGAGGTAATATTTATTGTTAGACTTAGGTTGACCAAAGCTGTAAAACTGAGTATTTGCCTTTGCTTTTAGATTTATATTTATCACTTTGTTTTACAAGAATTTACTGCAAGTATTTTGTGTCGTATGAGTTCATGTAAGAGCCTGCAGAAAGTAATTATGTAAATACAAGTAAATTTCTCAATATTAAAATCTGATTTGCTGTAATGATTTGGTAGTTCTGTGAACTGACCTTTCTTCATACTTTTGCATGATCACAACCATATGCAACTCTACTTTCACAGCTGTGAGTTACACATTCCTGTATGTAATGGAATTAACAATTCTGAGATTTTTTTGACTATATAATTAACTTTGCACTGTCTCTCTCCTTTTTGTGTGTGTGTGTTAAGATACTTGAAATGAGAAATTCAGAAAATCAGGCTGTTCAGGAAGATCCTCGAGGAGCAGCTGAGCACGTCACCACTGCCATTTCTCACAGTGAACTTGTTCGTCGTCCTGGGCATAGCACTGAGTTGCCTCACACCGAGCTTACAGGTCTCTCTGGTCAAGCTCCATATACACTTAACTTCAGCTTTGAAGAACTCAACACAATTGGCCTTGATGAAGCTCCTCCACGCCATAGTAACCTAAGTTGGCAGGTATAGACAAATACATATTCTACGCTCATATTGGCATAGTTGAGGGCTTTTTATGTTCTTGGCTAAGGGCAGATCAAGAAGTAAGACTACTAGAACAGTTTAAATTTCAGTTCGATGTAAATGATTGTAGTAAACATATTTTAAGCATTGTCAGTGTCACTGTCGTGACCTATTCAAAACAAAAGGTGTAAGCACGTGCTTAATGTATTGAGTTATGCTTTAGTTACTTAAATCAGAGTGGTCAGTAAGAGACAAATAGTTCTTAATTGTTCTCTCTCTTTTTTTTTTTTTTTTTCCAGTCACAAACTCGCAGAACACCAAGTCTTTCAAGTCTTAACTCTCAAGATTCGAGTATTGAAATATCAAAGCTCACTGACAAGGTCCAGGCAGAATATAGAGATGCATACAGAGAATATATTGCTCAAATGTCACAGTTAGAAGGAGGTGCCAGTTCCACTACTGTAAGTGGAAGGTCTTCCCCTCACAGTTCAAGTGCTTTCTATATGGGTCAGAGTACATCGGGGGGGTCCTTGCATTCCAGTGCAGAACAAGAAAAAGTAAAAGATGGTGAGCAGAAACAAGACGATGGAAGAAAGCCCTTCCTGCTGAAGAGGAATGATGTTATTGATTATAGTACTTCAGGTGTTTCTACTAATGATGCATCTCCTTTGGATCCTATTACTGAAGAAGATGAAAAATCTGATCAGTCTGGTTCCAAGCTTCTACTAGGAAAGAAGTCATCAGAAAGAACAAGTATTTTCCAGGCTGCGGATTTAAAGCTTAAGGGAGTTACTCTCCGGTATCAGAAACTTCCAAGTGATGAAGATGAGTCAGGAACTGAAGAGTCAGATAACACTCCGCTTCTTAAGGAAGGTAAAGATAAGAAAACAGATGGAAAAGTAGACAAACAGCCTAAGTCTCCAGAACATGGATCTGAACCTATTAGAACCTTCATCAAAGCGAAGGAGTACTTGACAGATGCGCTTTTGGATAAAAAAGATTCTTCCGACTCTGGTGTAAGATCTAATGAAAGTTCTCCCAATCACTCTCTCCATAATGAAGGAACAGATGATTCACAGCTTGAAAAGGCAAATCTCATTGAGCTTGAAGATGACAGTAATGGTGGGAAGAGAGGAATTCCACACAGCCTTAGCGGTCTTCAAGATCCAGCCGTGGTTCGCATGTCTATTTGCTCAGAAGATAAGAAGAGCCCATCGGAAAGCAGCCTGATAGCAAGCAGCCCAGAAGAAAACTGGCCAGCCTGCCAGAAGGTCTATAATTTAAATAGAACCCCTAGTACAGTAACCCTGAATAATAACAGTGCTCCAAACAACCGGGCTAATCAAAATTTTGAAGAAATTCAAGGTATGAGAGATCCATCTCAAATGATCCTGAACCCTAGTTCGGGATCCAATTCAACTGCCGTTCAGAATGAGAACCTGAAAAGTGTTGCTCACAAGAGGAGCCAGCGTTCAAGTTATGCAAGGCTTTCTAAAGATTCGTCAGAGCTCCACACTGTCACTGCCTCAGATGGGGCTGGTTTTGGAGAAGAAAGGGAGAGTATCCTTTAAAGAAGCCAGGTTCAAACAGAGAATGCCCGCGTGTTGCAGCTTGCTTGAGATTCGTTGTCAGTGTGTGGTTACATTATGCTGTGTAGTTTAAGTTTTCAGAACTGTACTTAGAAGGTTTAGATTATTTTCATTCAGTTTCTTGAAGAGAGTAAGTAATCTTTAGAACAAATTATTTCTGACCCTACAAATAAAACTTGTACTTGTCAGCATGGAAAAACTGTTCCTTAAGACACTGTGTGAGGTTTTGGTCAGAGGTTGCAGAAGTACATACGATTTAATCATTAAAATGTGATTTTATTTCTCTGTTGGGATATGTAATACGTATCCCTCTGGAACATTCCATTTAAATTATGTGCTGACATACTTAAAAATAACGTTAAGACCATGCGTCTTTGCCATTTAACGTGGGATGCCAGAATTTGATATCTCGCAGCCTGTGACATCCATATCAAACTTTACATTAACTCTTGCATTAAGGTGTGCAGCATCTATTGTGTGTGTTGAAGTTTTGAGTGTTACAGTTCCTGTTCAGCTGTGTGTGCACTTCCGTTCACTGTATGTTCAGTAGTTGCAGTTGACTTTGTGAACTTTGGGTAGAATGGTGATAAGGTTTATAAGGAACGTTGTTGTGATGTGTCGTTGGAACTGGCAGTTATTTATAAGATAAGGCCGTGCCACTGACTTAGTGAATCTGTTATTTATTATGGGGACGTAATTTTATAGTTACTGGTCTAAGTGGATGCAGGCACCTAAGCTGTGTTAAAATATTAAAGGATAAAGTATGAATGTGATGTCTGACCGTAAGAAGCATCTGTTGCTGTGCATGATTTTCCTTGGTACAGTGTTTATCATTTGGTTCCATTAAGGAAAATGAGTAGCGTTTTGCCATTTTGGAAATAATATGTACTTCTTGGAATTTACTCAGAGCTGTATGCTGGCTTCTTTACTTCTGAAGTACAGTATTTGAAAGTTTTTATGTAATCCAAGTACCTGCTTGTTGTTGTAGTAAATACCTGTTTGGTCCAGTGAAATCCGCATGATCATGAGGGGAGAATTGTTTGGAGTAGACGCTGGTAGTACGAAGAGAATAAAAATCAATTGTCCCTCTGGATTTGTGTCCAAATTTCTATTTACTGTGGTATTTTCTTTCTTTACGTGTTAAAAATGTTATGTGCAGCGCGTTGTTTCAGTTAAAATGCATCACAGGTTTAATTAGAGGGCATTAAAACAGTATTGTTATGAATACAATACTAAATAGGCATCAAGTATAAAGATGTGTTTGAAAGATGGAAGTCATTTCTAAATCAGTCAGTTGTGGAGAGGTGGCCGTCTCCTGCTGCTAGGCTTCATGATGTTTGTGGGTAGTTCTGTGCAGCTTTGCTTCTGTCCTGCTGCCATCTCCAGGTGTGTTCCTCAGCTTTTTTCGGGAAGGTACTTGTAAGAATTGTTATGCGATAGAGGAAAATAGTTCTCTCAAATCACATTGTCTGTTGAAGTCCTCAAATAATCCACATAAAGTAATTTTTTTTCTTTGCATGTCATACAGTTTTGAAATCTTTCAATCCCTGAAAGTTTTCACAAAATACCAAAATTGGAAAGAAAAAGGCAATTGAGTGAAACTTTTCAGTGTTTCCAAATTGTATTAATATACCAGCATGATTGCTCACCATCACTAAAAAACAATTAGGAACAAAGTGTCTATGTAAGATTGTACAGGGCTTAATGTTCTTTCTTTGAGTATCTCAGATAATGTCACAATGAAGAGACAAGTCATAGGAAATTCCAGCAGAGCACTATGCAGTTGGTACTAGTATGAGTTACTAAGTTGGTATGTGAAAGTGATTTTTAGTCTGTGTGAACTCTGCCCAGCGCAGGATGAACAGTGGTTCAGTCCTGCCTCTTAACCTGCTTTAACTGCACTGTATCTGCTGTAGTTTTATATAATCATTTCTGTTCATGGGCTGATTATCTAATAGCTTTCTTAAAGGTCCTAGAATTAGCAGAATGTAGATGATTCAAAGGCAGCATGCTGCAAGAGCTGTTTGCTAGTAGGACACTAAGTATGGTTGATACTTAGAATCTTCTGGCATAAAAATGAGTAGACAGAGTTAATTGTTCTCCTTTGGAGTATTGTTGTAATTTTTTTTTATACAGGTGTAAGCGAACAGAAGAAAGTGTAGGGAGAGGAAAAAAGAGAGACAGAAGACAGAAATGGAACTTTTGAACTACAGCACAGTAGTAAGAAGTACATTACTGTTCAGATTTATTTAATTTGTTACATGTAGGTTATGAAAGAATAGCATTCGCAAGAATTAAAAATAAACTGCAGTTCCATTGCTGAAACTTGTTATTCCTGTAGCACAGTTCCTATGGTTACTAGTTGCTTAGTTTGTTGCACAATTATTGGAATTTAGGGACCATAAACAATTTCTGGTGTTGAAATATTAAGTGCTAGCTGTGGGACTTGTGGGGATTGTGGAACCCAAGAGTTCCATGGAAAATGGATATGGATGAATAAAAACACAACTTCAAGCTTATTTCTGGTTCTCACCACTTGCCAGAACTCTTGTAATGATAGAATATATATCCGTTCTGGTTTTGGATGAATGAACGCTACAGGAACTGAAAACCTTAACTTTTTCCTAACTGAATCTGAAGAGTTTCACTTGTCTTCTTGTTTCGATGCCTTGTTAGGTTTGCATGGCAGAATGAAAATAAGTCATTTTAGAAGGAAAAACTAGATGTGGGTAACATTGTGGGGTTTATGTGACTTCTGTAGCTACTCACTGCTTTTTACATGGTTGCAGTTCACAAGGAAGAGGGAGAAGGAAATTCTTACTTTCTGCTTTAAAAACTTGCTCCAAAGTAATGAGTGCTGAGATTCTTGGAGACTCTGGAAAAAAGGTTCCCATTTGGGGCCTGTCCTGGTCAGACTGAGATTTCTGATCACCCTGTGGTGGCTTGGCCAAAGAAGCAAAATATGTCCTTGGTGTTTTGTGCAGGGTTTCGCTCCCTAGTATTCTGAAGTTTTCAAATATTGCTATTTTTTTTTTTTCTGTTATTTATTTCTTTAAATAATCTTTGGAAATAATCCAGGGAAACTCTTTGCACGGGTTCTTATGTTATGCTGAATTCTTGCGGCTTCTCATGGTCTGGGGTTCAGGTGTGTGTGTGTCTGTCCATGGAGTTCCTGAAGCCTTTGGTTGGTTGTTTTTTGTTCGTTTTTAATGGTTGGCTTTTTATTTTATTTTATTTTTACCTTTACAACTCTTACGGGAATCTCTCTGAACCTAATGGTCAGAATATGTGAAGTTTTTTGTACATCTATGAAAGCCACAGGCAGAGGATCCCAATAGCATTTGTTTTTCCTAGTCAGGCATGTTGTATCCCATGGCCTTGAAGCTAGATAGCTTTATCATTGATGACTGGTTTGTTTGGGTTTATAAATACATTACTGACAAGCTGCCAAGTAAAATAATACCTGGATATTTGAGGTTTCTCAGTTGAAATTCACAATTGTGGTAAAATAGAAGTGTTAATACCTAGTCATGAATTTTCAGACATTTAAGAGAAACCACAGAATTGTATGGGTTGGAAGGGGCCTCTAGAGATCGAATCCAACCCCCTGCTCAGCTCCCTAGCCCAGGTTGCACAGGTAGGTATCCAGGTGGTCTTGAATGTCTCCAGAGAAGGAGACTCCACCACCTCTCTGTGCAGCCTGTGCCAGTGCTCCATCACCCTTACAAATGCGAATTACATTGGACATGCTAAAGCTGTAACGTGCTACTGTGATATCAGGAATACAATGTTAATTAATTAATTAGTTGTCTGAAATAGAGACTGTTGCTAGAATTTTGATCTTTCCTGTGTCGAATAATAGCTGTGGTAGGAAAAAGTTGAAGCAAGCTTCCAATTTGGTTAAGCAGAAAAAAATGTGGTGTTTCCTGTTAGCTGTAGGCACTGCATTTTCTCGTTTTCTGTACTAGTAAGAAAGGGCCTTTTCACCTGTATAAAGAGAGTGGAGATAGTTTTACTTAGAGCTTTTCTTCATGAGAATATGGAAGAGCTTCATGGGCTTGACATGTTCTGACAGGTGTCTAAATTTCTACAAAAAGAAATAGAGAATTGGGTGCTTGAAAACATTAACTTGAGATTTGAATGTAAAGGTAAGTCATAAGTATTTTCAAACAACTTCCAACAGAGCTAGGATTTCCAGAATACTAACTGGCATGTGGAAACCAAACAGTTTTTAATAAGATGATTTTTAGATGTTAACATCTAGTTAACTATTTCATTCAAGTTATCTATAATGCAAGCTAATTTAGTACCCACTATGTTTTGCCATATAATTAACAAATGGGAGCTGGCTGTAGAAGTCAAAAAGCAATTTAAATCTGATGGGAAACTGCTATTTATGTATTATTTATGCTGTTGTGTGCATCTTGTTTTATTTCACTGATACTGTGCCTAGGTGAATTATCCTTTATTGAAACCTTCACGTGGCATCCTCTAGTAGAGATGTTTATTTGCTGCAGCTTAGTGGCACTTCTGGCACTACAACGATTCAGTTGTTTTGTGTAAAGACATAAAACGATGGAGGAGGTTTTCTTGGATTGAACTTTGAGTCTAACTTTTTTGTTTTAAGGTCTGACTTCTGTGATGTGCTTAGTATTATTGTATTTTGTTTTGCTTTAGAAAATGTATGCCTAGTCTCCCAGAAGGACTCAAAAGTACAGCTTTTTCAGCAATGTTTTTCTCAGTCGTAAGAGATTGTGGATCATTTATGAGACTGATAGTCATAACACCAAGTGTTTGGGCCTTAAGAAGCATTGAAAGATGTTCTCCCCGCTCACCCCGCATATGTTTGCTTACAGCACTGATACTGGGTAAGCTTGTAAACGAAAGGGTGTTGGTTGATTTCCTTCTTTTAGTTTATCCTATTTTAGGGTGACCTTCTTCAGAAGTGGGAAGAAAAAAAAAACCTTGTAATATTTTAGAAAAACATGGGGGGGAAAAAAGGTGAGAATTTGAGAGATTTTACTTAAGACTATATTTAAGTGTGCATTTCTCTCAGAGATGAGATGTTAGCAACTAGAGCACACTTTGTTACTTGTTTGTTTGTTTCTTTTTAAAATCTTTTGGCATCACATGGTTCAGCATACAGAGTTTGTAGTGTTCCCAGTCTTTCTGAGTACTGCTACCACCAATCATTACTTCTTACAGAAGTTGCATCACTCGGGTTGCAGAATTGTAAAGAAACCAGTGGGGGTTTCTCTGTCGTTACATGAGTATGTTTGTTGTTTATGAGACAGGAAGAGGGGAATAATAACAGTCCATTATAAGATTTTATTTGTGTCCCAGTTTTCTCATGATAGAAAACAAAAGGGAGAGGATGAATGGTTTGTATATGTCCCTGGAACCTAGAAATAAAAACATAGGCATAAAATATTGACTATAGGGAACTGTAAAACTAATGGAAATTCTGTGATGCTTTACTGCCTTTCCTTGCTAATTAAACTATAGGGAAGCAATCAGTGGGGAATTTACAAAAACAAAAAAAACCCAACAAGTATCAGTATTTTTGTGGAACAGTGTGATAGTTTGCCCTTGGCTAAAGGCAATGTAGACTCTTGCATCAGCTTACATATCCCAGTGTCTTTAAATCCTTCTGTATTTGTCATTGTTTCGAGAGGCAGCAATGTTATACTGGCCTCATTCTGGATGCCAGAAGAGTCAAGCAGTGGCAAAATACAGTTATCTGGTTGTCTGGTACAGTCTAGCATTGAGCTTTTATTTGATAGTCACATAGCACTTCTATTGGTAACAGAAGTCCCCTTCTACTTCATGTCGATTTAAGCCAGTGAGAAGTTCTGACATCTCACCCAGACATCCCTGTTCATCCAGCTACTGCTCAGCATTTTTGTTTTCCACCCTCTTGAAGTTTCCTCTTTGTGAACCTTGGAGCTTATTTGTGGTCCTCTCACTTTTTTGGGTCAAAAAAAGGATGTAACTTCAAAATTCTGACTTGTTTGGCTTGCAGTCATTTTGGGCTAAAGAAACTTCCCAAGTTGGTCATCATAACCTTAGGACTGTTGTACAGTGCAATATTTCCTGCTTCAGAAATGGTGGAAAATGCTGTTCTGTGGGGAGACTGGGGGCTGTTTGTTGTGGGTTTTCCTTCCCTCTATCTTGCCCACTCAAGAACCTTTGGTTTTCAGATGTTTTACTTTCAGAGATGAAGAGAAATGTTGACGTTTTGTTTTTCTGTATAAGACAAATCCTTAAGCTATAACCCATTTAACCTCAGGATATATTTACAACTTCAGAATATAAAGGAGGATTTAGAGACTTTGTTTTTTCCTGTATGCCTTCTGGTCTTAATTTTCAACATCATCTTTTCAGTAGCTTCATTCAAGGTGTGGTGAGGAGTCATGAATAATTTCCTCTGTCTTTACCATCTGTGCTACCTTCTGCCTCTCTTCTGTCTGATGATGGAGTAGCTCAGCTTCACCAGATCTTTTTATATGCTAATACAAACTATTTTGTAGTCCTGGCTACAGTGTTCAATAATTACATTTTTTCTTTTTTTCTACTTCACAGTCTTTACCTTTGAAGGCTCTCTGTACAGTAAATTATATAAGCATGTGGTAGGTTCTTCTCAGTCCTGGGACCAATAGAAGTCTCTTTTCTACAGTGACAGTACAAACACTTTACTACCAAGCAAAAAGTACAGCTTTGCAAGGGAAGACATTTGTGCTTTAAATTCAAATTCAGGGAAGTTAATCTCATTTTGTTTTTTCCAGTACATGAAAGGAAACTTTTTTTTTATTCTTGTCTTTGAATGTATTTGGACTTTCTGGAGGAATGCAAGTTACATTTTTGTTTTGACTGCTGGTCTTTTAGCAAGGACCCAACAGTGAGGATAGCTTATCTAAGATGGACCAGGATTCCTTTGCCTGGATGACTGTTTTCAGAAAACACATTCAAAGACCAGTTTGTTCAGATCCTTCAAACTACTTCATGCTTCTTCAAACTTTTTAAGAGCCAGTAGACACACACACACGCACACACAAAAAAAAAATAGAAAAAAAATTCACCTGAAACACCTGTACCTAAATAGATTCTGGAGTCCAATTGCAGGGGAGATGAAGTCTCAACAGGTTTTTTTTGTTTTTTTTTTTTTTGTTTGAACTAGATTTTTATGTGTATATATCCTGACTAGTTTCAAGTACATGTCCTTTGTCTGGACTATAAAAAGTGTTCCTAAGGTGTACACATCCGTAATTCCTGTTCTGTGCCTTTCTGGGTCTATGACCAGAAACTGATTACACATATTTTTGCGATTTCTCTTGTCACACATTATTTTTTTTTCAGTTGGAAATTCCAACATTGTGTCTTTTTTTTTTTTTTTTTTCTGATCTCAATGAAAGAAATCTTTACCTGTTCTAGTCCAAGTAACCTTCTTTCTTAAACATGAAAAGTGGGTGTTTGTCAGCACTGGGGTATTGATTTTTCTTCTGTTGTAACAGAGGTCCTTAAGAGCATAAAGAATGCTATGAGTTACTGACCAAGCCTTGTCAATCCTCTCACACAGAGCTTCTGGTTTTGGATAGTCTGTTGGAGCTAAAGCAGCACCTCTGTCCAGTGGTTTGTTCCACACTCGCAAAGTTATCTTGGTGCACCAAATTCAGTGTTTATTCAGTATTCCCAAGGGCTCTCTAAGGTTTGATGGAATTGTTTGAAATGCTTGCAAACGGAGTGTTTACCTTACCATTCATTTCCTGATCATGTTTCTTTTCAGGTTGTAACACTGTTCAGGAGAGTAGGTGAAATCCACACCTTTATGGCTTTCACTGCCACTTAAACGTTTTGGGTTAAAGCATCCATAAAGTCCTAATAGCTTCTCCCTGTTCCAAGTGATTCTTCTTTAATGGTGGATTTTCACATAGCCTCACATACCTAAGCCGCTCTTCCATGACCAGGATGTCAAGATGGAATTGACCTTTTCGTGATCAAATCAGGACTGTGTTAATAGCTGACCAAAGCTATTTACAAAGTCTGCTTAACAATGTAATGACATATGAGATGGCTGAGATGGAACATGCTCTCAGTGGCACGCTTCATCAAAACTCCAGCAGTCCTTGGGAGTCGTACCCATAGATAATTGTCAAGCTCTTCTCTGTTTAAAGCAGAAGCAAAGGATTTTGCTTCTAAGTTGAGTAGTAGTTATGCCATCATACAGATATCTAGGAGTTAGATCTTTAGATATCTATCTAAAAGTCAGATCCCTCTTTCTCAGTATGAGGGCCTAGACTTTTCCAGGTTATTAAGTAGTAGAGCTGCTACCTAGCTTTTGCATTATCCACCAGATGGGTCACTCAAACATAAAGGTGATCAGGCTGGTCAGGCAGGACCTGCCTGTTGTGAAGCCGTGCTGGCTGGGCCTAATCCCACAGCTGTCCTGCACATGTCACACGATCTCCCTGAAGATGATCTGCTCCATAACCTTACCTGGCAGTGAGGTCAGACTGACAGGCCTGGAGTTCCCCAGATCCTCCTTGCGACCCTTTTTGATGAAGGCAAGATGAGATTTAACTACATAGAATTTAAAGTGGAAAAAATACACTATTCCTAGTGTACCCTTCAAAGTCTTTCTGCTACCTTGAGTTCTGTAGTGGAGCCAGGACAGAGGTGTGTCAGCATCTATAGCTCAAACATGAATTGAGGATGCGGTGTGAACACATGCCATGGATCTCCAGAGGTCCCTTCCAACCCCTACAGTTCTGTGATTCTATGATGGATTACAGTTCTCAACTGCCTGCGAACACGTGCAATTACAGTATAAATATGTAAGTGAATAACACTTCTAAGAATGTAAGTCACTGCTCAAGGAAAGGGATTTTGGAAAAAAGATACTGCATGAATTGCTGAAAACCGTCCAAACTGATGCCTTGTAGCTCTGAAATTTTATCAACTCAGATGACTTAGAATTACTTGGGAGTGGAAAGCTGTTAAGAAAGCATCATCAGAGTATTCGTGTTTCACTTTTGTAAGGTTTTCTGTTTAATGTTCTCTGGAAAACAAGCAACAAATCAACAAAAGAACCCGCAACAACAACAGCAGAAGAAAGTCAAGGTAAGTTAACTCCATACACATTTAGCTTGTTACAGGACAGCTCCAGAAGGTTTCCTTTTGAATATTTTTATCTTCTCTCCAATTATCTTGTAGAGCTAAACAGACAGGGGAATGCTGCAATCCTAAGAAATTAGTATTTACTAACAGAAAACTACAAGGATCCACAAATCAGGAGGTTTTTAACACTTCATACCTGTGCCAACAGTTTTTAGGCCAGATAATAATTTAAGCGCCTTTGTTTTTCTTTCAGTGGTTGTTTCAAGTCAGTGTGGCCTGACTGCTTCATGCTGAAGCTAAGGATCCACTCAAAACAGCCTGTAAACCATGAGCAGGGTTGGGTTTTTTTGGTGAAAGAGGGAGAGCCATAGCATGAAATATAGCTACTGGAAGACAGAAAGGACTACTTAGGCTTCATGTTTGAGGAAAAAAGGAGGGCCTGGGGAATTACCAGTCATTCAGTCAGTATTTTACTTTGATATCTGCAAGAACTTCATTCATCAGGCTAGTTTTATTAATTGTGTGTTTTTAAACAATATGGGGTTTTAAGGAATGGCCCTTATCAAACGGCTTTAGGTTTGTCCTCTGGTGGGGTTGCTGCTCTGCAGATGTTTGACTTCAGTAAGACTTTATTAAATCTTAAGCAAATCATGCAATGAAATGAAAGCAGTCTGCTTGAAAAGATGGATTTGGAATGATTATATAAAGTCAAAGTGGGGTCTGCTTGGTCCATTTTTATTCAGTATATTTATTAGCAACATCATTGGAGACTTCTAAGTTTACTCTTGTCTGAACCTGCCTTACTCCGCAGAACAGAACTGATACAGAGCATTGTAAATTAATATGATAGCATTCAGAAAAGGCAGGTATGAAGTATTGCAGTTACCAAAGTGAAATCAAACGCATGACTTTAAAATGCAGTGTGTCCCACTGAAATACTGCAGAAAACAATAGCTTTAGTGTGGTTAGCAAACCAATACTAAATCAACAACGTAAGTGATACTGTTGAAGGCAGAGGAAAAAAAAAAAAAGAAGAAATCTCTTGAGGAGTGTATTAATGGCAGTGTCATACAATGCAGCACAGGAGAGATATGCCCTGCTGCTGAAGGTGTGCTGTGTCCAGACCTGAGCACCTTTAACAAGCAAGCGGGAGAAGAATGGCAAAAAGAAGAAAAAAAAATTGGAATTAAAAAAATGGACCTACAGATACATAATAATGAAATAATTTGATTTGTTGAGTTTAAAAGGAAAGAGGCTGAGTGGACATGATCTGTAAATATTTGTAAATATGTAAAATCTTGATACAGGGGGATTATAAGAAGCTCTATTGCTGGAGCACAAAGTGATCAACTTCTAAGTCATAGGGGAAAAAAATGAAACAAAAAGCATTCTTATAATTAAAGTAGTGTCAAGGTTATCTAGGGAAGTTGTGGAATTTCGTTTCCTGGGAGCTCCTGAAAGTAATATAAATAACAGAAAGGAATCATAAGGTGACCTCTGGCCATTCTAGCCTTACTCTTCTTGCTTTTAGGTAGTGGTATGAACAGAAGTTTGTTTAAGTCAGTGGCTGTCACTGCCCTTAGCACTTATGAGACTCCCAGAGGAAAAAAACAGTGCATGCCAAACCTTTTTTCTATCCTATTAAATTCACTGGTGGAACAGGCCTGAGTGTAAATACCTGTGAAGCAGCACGGGCTTCCAGAGAAGTAGGAATAGAAGTTCAAATGCAAAAGGGCACATCTGAAATCTGCGTATATATTCTACAGAGTGCTGAGGACACGTGCCTGCTGGAGGCCAGGTAGCAACGGTCGCAAGATGTGAAGTTCCAGACCATTCCAGTCATTAAGTGGACTATTACGATAATAGTTTTCCTTGTCAGACTGATAACTTTGTCCATGATCTCTTTGGCAGTGCTTCCAGTCACAAGTGTGATTCTGGTACTTTGTTCACAGAGCCAGCGTAGCCATGTTTTGCTACCATGCTGCGATGTTACTGGCATCCAGAAATGTATGCATCATCTTGGAAGCATCCAAGTAAAGTGATTTGCTGTTTGCTTTTTAAGTTCTTGAAAAGGTTAAAAAGTGGACTTCTGTGCTACTGGTGCCACATCTGTCCTTCGTCACAGGATTGCTCAGGCTCTGGTTTTATTTCTCTCTTTTCATTATGCTGTTTAATTCTTCAGATTTAAATTTCAGTCATCTTTATATGATTACAAGATGAGAAAGGTCAGAGGATGTATATCTAATGTGCTTGTTTAAGCAAAACACAGTCTATGTAAGATGCTCTTTCTTCATCTACATTTGGGCCCAAAGAAACAGCTTTTCCCTTACTCAGGGGTCTGAGTGTACCCAGGGCTTTTGCCTTCTCCCCAGCTATTTTTTATTGATAACGTAAGCAAAGTGAGAGCCTGAATTAACCCGACAAGCTAATGAGCACTCTTTGGCCTACGCAATGGAATTTCTCCTATCACTACTGATAATCTCTCTTGAAAAGAAAGCGTGATATTGAAAAACCAGGAGAGCGTCTGAGCCACGTAACTTCAGAGTCATGACTGCCAATTGTTTGTGTGTGGCAGGTACAGTTGTGCAGGATAAATGGCCAGTTTCAATGCCCAAGAATGCTGCTGCCCCTGTTCCATTTAGTGCTGCAAAAGCAGACCAGTATCCAACCACTTCAGACGTGTTGGTTCCTAAGAATTCCTGGGAGAGAGAACTCAGCTGCCCATTTTCACACATGCACAGAAACATGAGGCAGTGTAATGACTCACAGGGGTCACACGCACAGTCTCAGGAAACTGGGAATAAGAGCTGTGTCTCGTAGCTCCCAGTTCAAAGTCTGACCCACAAGTTCATTATTTTCCCCCACATCAGTGAAGCCCTGTTTCATCACTTCTAGCAGCTGATAAATTACTTACTTGAACTGCTTCAGCATCAGAACTTTGAAGGGAAAGGTAAGAAGCATTTGTAGCTTTTAAGTGTTTTCACGGACGCCTTAAATCATTCACCAGCTTTATAGGCATCAAATGATGAGGACTTTCTTTCCTGACTTGTAATTAATGCTTAAGAAATGTGTGGAAGCCATCAATTGATCAAGAAACTTAAGGCGTGTTTCATGAACAGTTCAAACTAAAAAATAGTAAACTATGGGTTTGTTTGTTTACTTAAAATTGTTTTCATTCTATAAAGAGTTAGTTAGCTGGTTGGTTAGTTTCCCCTCCAGGAAGCTGAAGATTGCCTATGAATGGCTGTGTGGTGAAACACTCAGTTCCTTAAGAGGCTCTGTCTGATGGTCTCTTTGCAGTGATCATTCTCTGTTACGCCTTACATCAAATTGCTGCACAGTTACCTTCACTGTATAAACCCACTTTTTGGTGTTAACTGCCCTGAAGATAAGACAAATATCTAGTAATCAATGCAAAATAAATGGTTGTAAGTTTTCTTTCACTGAAACCTTGCAGAACTTGCTTTTGGGTATGTCTGAAATGGAACCTGGTGGTGTTAGGGCAGCTCACGCAGATGGGCAGTAGGTATTGATACAGATATGTATTGTCTACAACAACCCACGCTGTCAGTAGCTTAGCAGGATGAAGGCTGACCTGGGCTCATCTCCACCTCATGGCTCACGCTTCCCAGATGGACCCCTTTTTCAGGTTTGGAAAAACACTGTTCACGTCCACTCCCTGTGAACGCTGGCTTGATGTTTAGGTTGCTGCATGAATGAATGCCCCCAAAGAGGTGTTTAAATGTTCATTTTCCCTTGTAAACTTGAAAGCTAGAAGAACCTGCTGTTGCTGTTTAATAGTGAACAGTTTTAATCACTAATAAGTAATTTAGACCACGGAACTCTTGCTTTTAGTGTCCGTTCTAACAGTAATACTACTCAATGAATCTCCCAGTTTTAAGTGAACTGCGTGCTGCCTATGGTGGTCGGTGTTGTGTGTGAAGCAGGAATTGAGTTACTGAAGGTGATTAATTCAGTTATCGATTTTCCTGACAGATTAGCCCTCAGAAGGAAGGTTTTAAGAAATACTTGTATGGTTAATGATTTTATTTTTCCTTGTAAGTTGTTAAATTTAGTCAATTGCAGCAGATGTAGGAATCAGGAGCCCCACCTGATCTTTCACAGGTTATGTAGTGTGAGTAATTTAGCAAATAAAAAAAAAAGTTCTAATGGAGGTCCAAGGCCAGTCATTGAATTAGTGTTTTGTATTTGTAAACACAGTGGAATTAAAGAGATATTAAAGAGATTTTTGTTTTTGTAAGGTGTGAGGTTAACACAATGAATAATACCAAATGGTATTATAGCCAAAATACGTTATAGATGGTACAGTTACACAGATTATTTTGCTGGAAAAGAGACAATCAAAATAAAGGGAAAAAATGCTCACCCATGTCCTGGGCTCACAATAGGAAACTCCAAAGGAGCAGTCTCCAACAAGAGATCCTTACCAGTGGTGGTCAGCCCTTAAATGGGATCTGGGAGAGGTGCAGCCAGACTCCACCCCTTCCGGTCACACAGGTGCATTGCCTTCACCTGTGCTCCTGCAGCTGACTCAGTGCTCACCTCAGGTGATCCATCAGTGGTTCAGGTCATGATTCAACAGTTCCCATACAGTTTTGATTTTAGGTCTTTGTTAAACTCTCCTGAGACTGGAGGAAATTTCTGACCATTCCTTCATGGGACAGGTAAGATTTCCATGCCTTTTGTTCCCTCTTCTTTTTCTTGTAGAACTGATGATTGCATTCACCATCTACATTATAGAAGCATTTTCTTCTGTCTCTCTTACCTGGGCAGTTCCTTTAGGTCTTATTCATCGCATTTTACGCTTTTTCACTATGTATGACTGTATCATCTCTTCTCCTGGCAGAGCCATGCTGATTTTCCTATATCACTTTGTCCCATTTATCTGTCTTGCC
Organism: Callipepla californica brunnescens; assembly: GCA_023055505.1. Lineage (NCBI taxonomy): Eukaryota > Metazoa > Chordata > Aves > Galliformes > Odontophoridae > Callipepla > Callipepla californica. Next base: position 10,659,018 of record JALIRH010000007.1, read on the forward strand.
TTGTTCTTCCACTTCTACACACGTGCCCATTGTTCTGCAGCAGGTCACTGCCACTGCACATTTTCCAGTGGCAGTCAGACGACACTTGAAGTACTTCCTTCATTTCTTCTCTTTAATGCCTGGCTTCTGAGTTTGTTTTTCCATTTGAAAAATTCCGGTTATTCCTTGGCTAATAAGTCACAAATCTGCTTTCCTCTAGGTCTGATATAGTCTGGCTATGTATTTCTACCTCTGCTTGGGCATCAGTTCATAAGTGCTTCCTCCCTCCAGCAAATGCTGTTTATTCACCTATTAGACAATACTGCTGGCCTAAGACAGTAATAAAAGTAGTCGTAAGTACTCAAAGCTGCCAGAATAACGACATACCATTCAATATCTGTGACAGTTTGTTTCAGATTTTCAGATTGAGAACTTACTTCACGCTGTCAACAAACTATGCTGCACGTAGGATGTGGTGTGTACTTAGTGTACACAGTTTATAGGTAGATATTGACTGCAGAGAGCTAAACTTCCAAACAGGTTTTTTTTTTTTTTCTAAATTAGACTGGTGGGATGGAAAGATCCTTAGATAGGTGAATAATTAAACATTTGTTGAATCAAATGAATTTAATCAAGAAGTTCTATCTCAAAGGAACTCAAAGTTTTTTGAATGACTGAAGAAGAGATTTACAGTGGAGTTTAGGAATTTAGAGTTACAATTTTAATACTTCTGTAATAGATGAAGTCCAACCAGGAGTTCCAGATTTCTATAAGAGTGATGAGGGTAATGATGGGGTGATCTGAGCACAGTGAGAATCACTGATTGTTGGTAAACAGCGTGTGTCTATGTGGGTAGCACCTTGCTTCATATATGTTGGGTGGAAATGTTTATGTGCAGTAAAACAGCTATTTAATTCCTGTTAAAATTTAATCTGAACATTATATATGCGTGTGTGTATATCTATATGTTCATACTCATGATCTTTATATGTGCGCGTGTGTTATTGCTCTGGGATAAGATCTCTCTTGCCCTCAACAGACAGAAGATAGGTATTTTCTGTCATTCTTCACATCTCTCATGATTAGCCTTCTACACAATGATGTCCACGCATAACATTTTTTCCCATTTCCAATGAGCTGGTCTGAAGATGGCAGAAGTCAGCACCAGAACCTCCCATGTTTCCTCTGCTTTGGTTTCTTGTAGAGTTGGTCCAATTTCTTCTCTTTGGGTACTGCATGGACCTGCTGGTAGATTTCTGAACCATCACACGGAGCTCATCAGTGAGCAGTAGGTATAATTCACTTGGGGTTTTCAAGCTCGTCTGCGGACCCCCTGCCCTGTGCCATCATGGTGACATTTACGGACACTTTCTCAATGTGTATGGAGGCTGAGCAGTGGCTGTGAGCACAGTGAGGCCGTGGGTGCTGTGCTTCAGCAGTGGCAACTATGACAGTGGGTCACCTGTGGTCTGGAGCAGGTTTATACAAGTGTGGCATGCAGGCTCTTGTTCATTGCTGGTGAAAATGCAGAGCTACTGGTGGTGACCGTGATGAAAAAGTGTTTTGTAGCTGAGAATTTGCTCGATGAAATAGTGTTAATGCGCTCTTTGTATTGGTTGTAGTTTCCGTGGAAATAAACAGGAGGCGTTACATTCAGAGTGACCTTTGTAGATGTGGCAGTTCCTCTTCACTCACTGTGGCCCAGATGACCCGAAAGATTGGAAACTGTATTTTGGGGGGCTGCTCCGAAAGTAATGCCTCCTATTTTTCATGATGTTGGCCCAAGGTTTCAGAGGCGGATGCTGGTATGGCACTAGAGAGTGAACCTTCCCACCAGTTTCTCGTTGTTGTCGCATTTTGTAGCCGTGTGACAGATGGCAACAGAACATCAACAGTCTGACAGAACGGCCAGCGCGGCACTTTCTTGCGCCGCTCATTTCTCCCGCATCCCCTTGCTTTCAGCGCTGTTTCAAGGCAAGCAGCGGGCTGCAGCACCAGTCCCTCCCATCTGACTGACTGCGAGGGCACCAGCGTTGTTTTCCCCTTTCGCTTCCCGCTCCGCGCGCTATAAGCTTCGCTTATATACAATTATAACGCCTCTTCTAGAGAGGAAGGGATCGGGTTTCAGCCTGCCGATGCGACCCGAGCGGCACTTGGTTGTCGCCGAGCGGCGCGCGCGTTGGCCGGAGGGCGGCAGTGCCCCTCCACGCACGGCCCGCGGCCGCCGCTCCGAGCCGCGATCACGGCGTCGTTGTGGGCTCTTGTATGTGTGTGTGTGTCTGTGTGGGGGGGGGGGGACCTCGGGAGCATCGGTCCATCCCCCTGCTGCTGCTGCTGCTGCAGTTCCCTGCAGAAGTCGCACGGGAATGCATCCAGGAGGGTCTTGGATGTCCTCGGAGGGGATCCCGCCGCCTCTGTGGGTAGCCTGTCGCAGAGCTGGTACCCTGCAGTAGAATTCTTCCTCGTGTTCGTATGGAACTTATTCTTCAGTTCCAGTTTGTGCCCGTCGCCCCTTGTTGTGTCATGGGGCACCACTGGGAAAGAGCTGGCCCCATCCATTGACTCGTGCCCTCGAGATATTTACAGGCATTGATAAGATCCCCCTCAGCCTTCTGTTCCCCAGGCTCAGCCTTTCCTCACCCAGATGCTCCAGGCCCCTCGCCAGCTTTGTGTCCCTTCACTGGGCTCTCTCCAGCAGTTCCCTGAACTGTGGGGTGTCCGGAGCTGGACACGGGGTTTCTTTCCAAACGAGGACTTCACATTTATATCTGTAGGTGTGTTTGCAACTTTCATGCCAGGTGTATGTGAGAAAATGAGCAGCGTGTAAATCTGATGGCTGCCAGCAGCTCTCGTCAGTGTGTGGGTCTGTGTCCCTCGCGGGGCCGTGCCAGGGTACAGGGCTGGGCAAAGTGGTGACAGCTTCAGCAAGCAGTGACAGTCTCAGAGAGCTTTCTGCTCTCATCTGGGGCACGCTGGCAATGCTGGAACATAGAGAGCCCAAATCTGCAGGGAAACATCAGTGTCTCAGCATTAATTCTCATGCTTTGGCTTTGCCGTGTTCATCTCTGACTGACAAAGTCTTAAGAACAAAAGCAAAGAGTGAATCCCAGATGCAGACTGGCTGGTGCCAGCCCCTCGCTCTGCTCAGCTGACAAATGAGTTAACGGTGAGGGGAGGGAGATTTCATTTCTTACTTCACTTTTGAATAAACATGTTTGTTTTTGGGTTCTGTTCGTGCCTCATAAGTGGTGAATGTGTTGCGGCTGTGCACGATGGCTAGCTTTGGGCTACAGGTGTGTGAACTGTCCTGCAGCTTTGAAGCATGGAAGTGCGCGCGCCTCAGCTCTCGGTGGGGTTGATGTAAACGGAGCAGCTCTTTAATTTCACATATCACACCGTGGCTTTAAAGGGATGCTTAAAGGCTCCACACAAACAGCTGTGTGGAAAATGAATGGGGCGGTGAGCGTTGGGTTGCTACTGGCGATACTGAGTTAAAGCCCTCAGTCAGCTCGTGCAACTGAGGCGAAGCGTACACCCTTCGGGGCACCTTGGGGCCGAGGTGCGGGTAGTGCCGGCGGTGAAGCGTTCCCGCTGGGTCGGGCTCAGGCGGTTCCCGCGCGGTGCAGCGCAGCAGTAGCACCGCTCGGCCGCAGGGGGCACCGCGCTGCCCCGGCCCCGCAGCGCTGCGGCCAGTGCCCCGTCCCACGGCCCGGCCGGCACAGCCCTTCTCGCCTTCTGCTCGCGCTGACCCCGAGCTCCTGCATTAAGAGATCAGCGCTGGCTCCCGCCCAGCCTGCGTGAACGGATTTGGCGTCAAGGGCAAGGAAAGGCGGCCGGAGGGGGCCCGGGTGAGGTCCGGGCAGCAGCACAGCCGCCCCCAAACGCTGCCCGGCTCCAGCGGAGGGCTGCCCTGTGGGCCCGAGGTTCCCCTCGTGAGGGCTGCCCTGTGGGCCCGAGGTTCCCCTCGTGAGGGCTGCCCTGTGGGCCCAAGGTTCCCCTCGTTCCTCACGAGAGGGGTTCTCCGTAATCCGTGCGCAGGACTGGCAGCCTTCCTTCCTATTTCAGGCGGGGGTATAACAGCTCAAATGAGCGTGTCATCGGGGAAGGCGGCACGCTTCCCACATCCAACCGTCCTGTGACAGCTCGGTGGATCTGATGAGCAGCGCTCGGTACAGGGCGTACAGCAAGTGGCCCTGGATAGCAGGGCACGGCACACGCAAGTTTCTGAAGGCAGGGGGAGAAGGAGACACTTAGTGGCTTTCAAGAACGTCGACTCCTATTTCAAACTTAATTTAATTCTTATGGAGAAAAAGAGTTCCTTCAGGAGCAGCCAAAGTTTAATCAGTAACACAACAGTGATTTAAGCCCAATTCTCAGTATCTTAGTCATACAGAGCTGCTGCTGCAACTGATTAGAAAGCCCATTTCATTGAAATATTGCATGGAAGCATGCAAATTCCAGTGCGGAAAGGCAACAGTCACTTCATCATTTCAGATCCCGTGTTAACGCATCACCAGCTCGCGCATTCAAAGCCTTCAGAGAGAAATTTAACAGTTGCAGGACTAATAACCACCCGCAACCCCACAACCGGGGCGATTATTCTAAACACCCATCAACAGATCCAGGGCATCGCTGCTGGAAACAGCACCGTATGGGTGGGAGGAAAGTCACACTGTGGGAACGGCTCAGGGGAACCCTCTTGTGTACATTCCCCAACACTTTGTCAGTAGCATCCCCTCGGCCATAAATTACTGCCCTGGTTCCTTCCACACTGGTTACAGGCATAAGTTCAGAACAGACACTCAAATAAGACTTCCCGAGTTACAAGTTATTATTCACTTCAGGTCGTTTTATTCTTTACATTCTCTACACATTTGAACTCGCTCAGTAAATCGTAACAGAATGTTTTAAGTACTTAGAAAAAAACAAACAAAACCAAAACCCACAAAACAGCACAAACGGTTGGTCCCCCAAAGAAGAAAGGCAGCAATCAGTTCAATAAACACACTTGAATTTATTTTGTATAAAAAGGGGTTAAGTTTACAACTAAACTTTTATAAAAAGTTTAGCATGATTAAGTACATCATTACACTTTTTGCAGAAACGTCCATTTCTGCCACTATACAAGAAAACTCTAATTAAAGAGTTCACAAGGGTTCACTCATATATATATATTTATATATAAATATATACACAGCATCCAGTCCTAGGTTCGTGTCAGAAAGGCAATTTCCGACCACGGCCTCTCCTAAAACACCGAACACCGGATCCTTCTGGTACTCACGCTCCACCTTTGGAAAAAAAGGCAAAGTCTGCTTTAAAATGGGCAACTCCGCGTGTGATTTTTGTTTCGCTCCCCATGTTGGGAATAGTATATAAAGGAAGCCTTCCAACTAGGGAAAGGGTAGTTAAGAGTCTCTTCATAAATAACTAGGTGCAGTCCAAGTTGGAGAATGGGGTGGGGGGGGGGAATAAAGATCAATCTTGATTTTCATTATTCGTTTTAAAAAGGTCCTTTTAGTTTAGTTAGCGTGGATTTCTCCCCTCCAGACGCGGCTGAAAAATTCAGCACCTCAAAAAAGAAAAAAAAAAAAATCCTGTAGACATATTCTTGTGCAAGAAAAAAAAAAAGAGAGAGAGAAAAAAAAAAAAAACCTCCTCAGCGAGTGGAACACCTGCAAGAGATTGAAAAGAGGCGTATTTAGGAGCATGCTAACAGGGCAGAGATCCGGACAGCCTGGCGCCAGGGAGGAAGCCGCAGTTTGAACATTTAACCAAACACTCCGAGATTGGGCAAACCCTGGCGTCCAGATGCAACGCGTACACGCTCACACACTCGGCAAACTGAGCACTGAAATAACACACGCTCCAGGGAAAGGACAGCGGGGAGGATTCTCAGCCCGATCTCTCGCCGGTCTGCCTCCTGGGGCAATTACTTGATTAAAAGCAGTCCCCAGCCGAAGCGATAGCTCGCACGATCCCACATCACAAGGAGGGGAGGAACGCTGCCAGGATTCCCCACTTGGCAGCTACGAACACTTGCGAGCTCACTTTTCTTTCTACTCCCAGTTCATCGGGAGCATCCCCGCACCGCTTTTTAGGGCTGCTTTCTGCAAGCGGCCATCAACTTAAAACACGGCTCGCGTCCCCCCCACCTCCTCCCAGCCCTTCGCCTTTAAGTGGGAGCGCTCTGTAGTTCGCGAGGCAAGCGATTCGCGGCCGTACTCACCGTGCGGTTCAGCCACAGAGCGCTTTGCTGTCACCTGCCATTAGTTCCGAGGGGAACTCGGCCGCCTGCGGGGAGAGAGAGCGAACAGAGCGGGCGGTGTGAGCGCGGGGAAGGGCGGGCAAGGGCCGGGGCCGCGTCCCGGGAGCGGCTCCTACCTGTAGGGAGAGGATGCTGATGTCTGTGTTGAGCGTGGTCAGAGGGGTCCGGGAGACGGCGTTCTGCCCCGGCCGCTGGTGGTGGAGGCTGACGATGGAGGGGTGCGAGTCCAGCGCGATCTGCAGGTCCAGGATGTAATCGATGACGTGCTGCAGGATTTCCATCTTGCTGACCTTCTTGTTCTGCGGGATGCTGGGCACCAGCTCCTTCAGCTTGGAGTAGCAGTCGTTCATGTTGTACAGCAGGCTCATGGGGTCGTCCACCGGGGTCTTGCTGCGGGAGATGCCCAGGTTGTGCTCCGACAGGCCGTTCTTCCGCACGGACCTCACGGGGCTGAAAGCTTTCATGCTGAAAAGGCGGGCGCGGGGAAGAGCGCACGGAGCCTGCGGATCGCGCTGCCTGCCGCTCCCCTCTCGGCGCCGCCGGAGCTCGCACTGAAGTGGCGGGGCCGCGCGGGCCCTTTATAACCGCCGCCGCCGCGCCCGGCCCGTGCGCGCCGCCATTGGCCGCCGCCCGCCCGTCCGTCCGCCGCGGGGCGCGCTCACTGGCGGGGAGGGGGCGCGCGGGCTTCCGCGTGCCGGGCCAATGGCGGCGGGGGGCGGGGCCGCGCCGCTCAGCTGAGAGTGTAAATAGTGCGCGGCGGGGGACGGCGGCGGCGGAGCCGCGCGGCGCCGCGTGGGGTCGGAGCGGCTCAGGGGGGAGGCGGAGCCGAGCGCACCTACGCGGGCGGTGTTCGACTTTAGCCGCGTCGTACCGCGCTTCTCCCGCCCGGCTCGCGGCGGGCACCGCGCGCGGGTGAAACGCGGCGGGAAGGGCTCCCGACCGCCGGGATGTCGGCTCCGCCGGGGACCCCCGCCCCGCGCGATGCCGCGGCGATCGGTGCCGGGCGGCTCCGCGCGGCGCTTCGTTCCGTCCCCTCGGCACCGCGGGCAGCTCCGTGCCGCTCCCACCCGCCGGCAGGGAACTTCTCCTCCCCCTAGGGCTCCGTCCCGCCGCGGGGTGTCCCGGCGCCGGCGCGCGCGCGGCCGGCCCACGGGGCTCTTCCACTCCCCTCACCCCCCCCCCCCCCGTCTCCCTCTCTCACTCTCTCTCCCGCCTCTGCCCCGGGCGCCGCGCCCCGCCCCGCGCCCGGGGCCGGCCCGGACTGCGCGGCGCCAGCCCCGTGACATCAGCCCTTCGCCGCCGCCCCCCCCCGCCCGCGCCGCCCGGGCCCGGCGGCGCCGCTCAGGCGGCTGCCATGGCGACCGGGGCTGCGCCCGCGGCGGCGGCCCGGCCCCGCTTCCCCCTCCCGGGCGCACCTGCAGCGGGGGCCGCCGGACGCCCCGCCACGCCGGGGGAGGGGGGGGGGGGGGGGTCCTGAGGAAAAAAAATATATATCCAAGGGAAAAAATAAGGGATTAAAACGGGGAAAAGCGCGCACGGCAGCGCCTCTGCCCTCACCCCCCGCTGCCGGCTCCGCGGAGAAGCGCGCGTCTGTAGAGCCAGAGTGTTTCCCTGCCCCGCCGGCAAACGAGACTTCAAATGAGGAGAAAAAGAGCCCCAAAGCAAGCAGGCTGCGGGTATCGGCCGTTCCCGGCGCGCACCGGGAGCAATAACAGCAGCCCCGCACCGGAGCACTCCGGTGCGGGGCTGCTGTTATTGCTCTTGTTGCTTTTTTTCCCCTTCAGAGCGAGCGGGGTACAATCTTTAGTTACAGCTTCTGCGAAACGCACCGGTCTGTGACAGCGTTTTCTACTTTCACAAAGGATTTTCCTGTGACTTTTGTTCCGGTGGCAAAATTAAAAGACTAAAAAAAAAAAAAAGGGCGAAAGAGAACAAAAAAAAAAAAAAAAAAAAAAGCCGAAAAAACTTGGGGGAGAGATAAGGTCTGGAAAACAATCTGGAATTGCCAGGCTGTTGGTGGGAGCTCTGCGGGGCTGGCGTCAGGAAGTCTGCGCCGCCTCTCTGACTGTTGATCCAGCTTTGTGCAGCTGCACTCAGCACAATTAGCTTGTAGAAACAATCCTGCTGTAGGCAGCCTCTTCCCTTCAAAGTGCTTTTCTATACTGATCCCCTCACATCACGGCGCTGGAAATCAAGTCACAAGCCGACCACTGTTTGGCCAACATCATCTGTGGGAATTCATTAACCTCCATCCCAGAGATGCAACAAGAGATTGTTTGTCCAGAACTAAACTTACAGCTTAATATGATGTAGCCCATACAGGAAAAAACCTGTGTCCCCATTTTTTTTTTTTTTTTGTGCATAACAAGAAACACATTGTGCAGCTCTTTTCTCTCTTTTTTTTTTTTCTTCTTTTTCTTTTTTATTATTTTTTTCTTCAGGGGCTGGGGAGCGGAGCAGGGACCGGGCGTGAGCCGGCTCCTGCTAAAACTTTGCCATCTCGCCTCTTTTAGGTTCGCCGGGCTGCAGTTTCCATAGAAGCGACTTATCCCCGCGATCATCTTGTTGGGTGCACTTTGCAAGCTCATTTCCCGTCTGAGTTTGCTCTGCTGCTCTCAGATGCTGCAGCTGACACATTTCCTCCCCGTGCACTTTGCACCCACCTCATCCTTGCCCAGATGCTCGGGGCTGATTGTGCCTAAAAGGGGGTTTCATTGCGCTCTGCAGCTGCCTTGGGGGAAGGGATTATTGGCGTGTTTTTTGTTTTAATTCTGCTTTTTCCCCTTCCCCGGCGCCGTGCAGGCAGCATTCCTTCCTCACTGCCCCGTCCCGGTGCTGCCTCAAGGACGCGGCCGGCAGCCCCTGCCACGTACCCGGCGTGTGTGAGTGCTGCCGGTGACTTCCACGTGGGCAGCCCTGGGGAGCAGCAGTGTGGAGTCTCCCTGCTCGCAGGGCTGCTCCTGGGCACCCTGCAGGACTGTGGAGCCCCCATCCCGCTCCCCATCACCGCTGCCTGGCACTTCCAGGCACCTCGTTTGGCCAGGTGGTGCGCACTGCTTCTGTTCTCAGCCCATGTCCCAAGGATGGCTGCCCCCTTCATCCCTGCTTCTGAAATGCTTCTTCATCCGTGGGTGCGTTCCCTCCTTGCATCCTTAACAGCAGTACCACTGCTTCCCCAAATCCCGCTTTGCTGCAGCAAGGCTGGGCATCCCCCAGCACGTTGGTCGCACCTTTGCTAGGTCCCCTTTCCAAACTCTGGGCCATCTTTGCAGATGCCGTGGATCTGCTCCAGCAAGATCTCTTTTCCTTCCCTCCGCTATACTTCTGTATGACGCTGCTTTGTATGGCGATGTTTGACTTCGTCCCCACTTCTGCACGTCCCTCATGTGCTGCTGTTGCGTTCCCAAGCTTGGAGGCTTGCGGGGTGTTGCACCGAAACGTTTATGTTTTGTTTGACATCTGTGTTTCTGGCCGCAAATGCTGGGCTATGGGATGGACAGGCCTCTGTTCTGACCGAGCTCTGACGTGCTCATCGCATTATGGTCACAGTCCCAGCTCTGCAGGAATGCCTTTTTACTCAAACTGTATTTTCTAGCACCACCCTACGAAGAGGAACGGTGTTGTTTTGCAGTTATGAAGCCCAAGTTCAGACGCTTCAGTTCTGATGTTTCTTCTGTCATTTAGGGTTTCTCATCTCTGTAGTAGACCAGTGCCCCGAAAGCGTTTTGGTGTGAACTGCCACCTGCAAGGGGTTGCTGAGCTGATGCTACTGGAAGAGCGTTGCCATGAAGTCCATCTGAAAGCAACAGCTCTCGGCACAGTAAGTGTTACTGTTGGGAGGTGTGTTAAGTCTGACTATTAACTCTTGCCTATTTACCCCCAAGCACCTTTTTTCTTTTTTTAATCTCTAACGATGTGATAATTCCCACTAACTTAATGTCTGTGCTTTAGTGAAGTGTCTGGATAAATGCTCGTAGTGAACCAGCTGGGTGGCTCTATGTTCTGTGATGGTGCTAAAACTGGGGATCAAATGGTTCCATCCTTAGGTAAGAGATGGTCTTCCCCTCCGCTGGCTTGCCCATGTGGCACTTTAAGATTAGGATTTAAACCAGTAAATGTTGCTAATTTTGCACCCCCTCGACAATTCTCTGCAAGGTCCCTTTAGGATGGAAAGGAGGGGGAAGCTGGTCCTGAGGTTGCTGACAGCACCTCGCCTGCACTGAGGAGCAAGCCAAGGATTAGAAATGGGCTTGTGTTAGATACTGCTCCAGCTCCCTCAGCCTCTGCCTGGCCTGACTTGGTTTTTTAAGTACAAGATCTCTGTGAATAAGGTTGTGAAATATTTGGCTTCGTTTCACTGGATAAATAAAAGAATTGGAAACTGCATTGGTGGGAGAAGATTTTGATACCTGCTCCAGGTCAGGTCCCGACCCTCAACTGTCTCACAACTTAAATCTAATGATAACTATAAGGATAGATACTTTTGTATAGTATACTCTGAGCGTTTGTTGTTACTCAATAGCTGAAATGTTTCACGAAAGTAGGGGAGGAATGAAGTCTGCCCTGCAACTGTTGGTGAGTAGCACTTCACCTTCGGGATGAAGGGCCTTGTCCTATTAAGGGAGCACTACCGAGTCAGTGTTTTACTGAAGCTGTTGTTGGTTCTGTTAGGGCAGGACCCACAGTGTTCTCAGTGCTTTTTAGCTAATGCACAGAGCAAAATATTTTACAGCCTGGGACAGCTCATTGCACTCAGGTTTGGATTCTTGAAATGCGACGTAACAAAATGTGTGTGGTGAGTCCCAAGTGCACCCCGCGAAGTCCCACCAAACCACATGACTTCTGAAGTTTCTTAGGCTGTAAAAACTTTGCTTCTCTGCGGACCCAGTCTCGGTGTTATCTAGGTTAAGCTGACTTTCTTAGCCACTGTCTGCTGCATTAACCCAAGTGGGAATCACAAAATAGGTACGTGTCTGAGTCTCTTGAGAGTCCTGGTCCAGGAGGTGTGCTCAGATCATGCTTAAATGCACACTGACAGCATGGAGCTTAGCACAAAGCACAGCAGCTGTAGCTGCTGGAAAGTTTAGGGGGAGAGAGGGAAAAGAACTGCTTCGCTTTTATAAATTGTTTTTCTCGTGAGAGCACTTGCCCTGGAAGTGAGAGATTCAATACTCTCCTCATTAGAGAGGTGTTATGAACTCCTTCCCGGTTGCAAAGCACCCCCAACAACCAAAGATAAGGCTGAGGTGGAGGATACCCACCCATCCTGTTGAAGCTTGCCACTGTAAAGAAAAGGATGCAAATTTCAAAGGGCCAGAGGGATTACAAACAAGAGGGAGCCTGTCACTGTGGCTCTGGGGCAAAGGCATCTCCTGGATGGCAAGAAGCTTGAATGCCAGGCCTGGCCTGGCACACTCACCCATTCTTCAGGGTGAGGTTCATCTCACCTTATCTTATTTATTTAGAAGTTTGGTGTCTTGTCTCTCCACAGTCAGCGAGAAGAGAGAACTAGAGACACCTGCAGAGAATGATTCATTCTGTGCCTGTTCGACACCGCTCTGGATGGAACAAGTCTCCTTGCTGGGTGTTGTCTCTCCCCATCAGATCTCAGCAGAAGCTAGACAACCAGTTCTGACCAGGGGCCTGACATACGGGTGCCACGTGAGATGAATTCTACCACAGATGACTAATTTTTCTCATTCATCATACTTGAATTTGGCCTGTAGAAGTTGGGTATGTAACAAAATTAGTCATTTTAGTTCTGTCTCTGTACAATAATAATTCCCTTCCTTGGGAGCCTGGAGATTGATAGCTGAGGTGAATTGTCCTTGGACGATGCCTCAGCCTTGCAAACCCCTCATGAGCACGTGTGCCCCTCCTTAGCACTTGCTGGGTGTCTGAAAACTAAATGTGGAGCTATTAGATGACATTGTGCAAACTTTTGTGGATGGTCTGAGTGACTGGAGGGGCTATGCAATTTTAGTTTGAGAGCTGCCAGGTTCATACAAATATGCGTTAAAATATAGGAAGATAGACAGAGCCTTCTACTAGGACTTTCAGAAAAAATGAAAGCCTACTTATTTAGACCAATGGAAATCAGGTACTGAGGAAAGTGTCACTAAGTTTATGTTGCATTTTGGACACTTTCACCCAGAAAAAAAACCTGTCTCTGGCTTCTAGAACTGAAGGTTGGGTGCCCTTAAAAATGCTACCTTTAATCCTACCCTCGAAGAGGAAATTATGTAATTTTCAGTTTCAAAAAACTATGTTTTTTCATTTTTGATAACGTGGAGCGATGCTGAGGTGTATAACAGAATAACCCCCCAGTACGTACCTCATTGTTTCATCAGAGAGCAGCTAAAGGTCACCCAACTTTCTGATCAGATTTCAGTTGCGTGTTTCTTTGTGCTACTCTTAAGTTTGGTGCACACACAAGGCAAGCTGTGTGTTTTTATGATTTAACATTTGTCAGAGGCCACCTAAAGGTTATGTCCAGCCACTTTCAAAATCTAGATCGCAGAGGCGACGGTGTCCAGTTTGGCAAAATGAAAGTCATATGTTCTGATACAAACATAGCTGGAGACCATTCCACCACATTGTTCATGTCAATCACTGTGTAGTCCTGAGTGCCTTTAAGTAGTACAAGACACGAGCTTGAGGAACTTTTTTCTTCTTTTATCAAAATACTGAAATTATGTGTGTATGCAAGATGTTTAAATTTGGCAACAGAAAAGTAATTGGGAATTGGCTCAAAATTAAATTACTTAAGGCCTCAAGCTATTGTTTCTAGCAGAGACAAGAGGTCTGACAACATTAAAAGGATATGCAAACTTTTGAGAATATTTTGGGCCAGAACAGAGCAGTTGATTTATGCCTAGCTGAGGATCTCAGTTATTCTTGTTTGGATCTGGGTCAGAATTTGGACTTTTTTAATTTCTTAATTTCCTGCCGTTTCACTGTGCTTTCTTTTCACTCCAGTATCCTAAGTTCTGTGCTTTTGTGCTCCTTGTTCTTTCACAGCCCTACAGGTCTCTTGATTCTGGAGGTGAGATAGATCTCACTGGATGTAAAGCATACATCCTCTGGATGCCTACAGCTAATCCTTTCTATCAAGACTCCGTTTACTGACTGTTGATAAAATCATTGCTTTTTCAGTGACTTATTTCACCCTAAGCATAGAATTGCAGAGTCACCGAGGTTGGAAAAGACCTCTAAGACCATCCAGTCCAAACATCCTCTTACCACCAATATTTCCCACTAAACTGTGTCCCCCAGTACAATATCTAAACATTCCTTGAACACCTCCAGGGATGGTGACTCAACCACCTCCCTTGGCAGAGCTTTCCAGCGCCTGACAGCTCTTTTGGTGAAGAAATTTTTCCTAACGTCCAACCTGGATCTCCCCTGGCGCGACTTGAGGCCATTCTCTCTTGTCCTCTTGCTAATTACATGGGAGAAGAGGCAGACCTTTGCTTTGCCACAACCTCCTTTCTGGTAATTGTAGAGAACTCTGAGGTCTCGCCAGAGCTTCCTCTTCTCCAGACTAAACTATCTCAGTGCCCTTACCAATTACTCATAAGTCTCTTCAGACCTCTCACAACTTCGTTGCCCTCCTCTGGACATGCTTCTGGGCCTCAATGTGTTTCTTGTAGGGAAGGGCCCAAAATGGAACTCAGTCCTTGAGCTGCGTCCTCACCAGTGCTGAGTGAACGTGATCGCTTCCCTGCTCCTGGTGGCAGTGCTATTTCTGACATAAAATTTAGGATACCATTGGCTACCTGGGTACACTGCTGCCTCATGTTTAGCCGAGTGTCAACAACACCTCCAGGTCTGTTTCTTCTCCTCAGTCTTGTAGTACTTTTGTCCCAAGCCTGCAGCACTGCCACGGGTTGTTGTGGCCAAAGTTGAGGACCTGGCACTTGGTCTTGTTGAACTTCATCTTACTGGCCTCAGCCCAGTGATCCGGCCTGTCCAGATCCCTCTGTAGGGCCTTCCTACCCCAGGCAGATTGACATTTCTCCCAGCTCGGTGTTATCTGCAGACTGACTGAGGGTGCACTCAATGCCCCTGTCCAGGTCATCAGTGAAGATACTGAACAGGACAGGCCCCAGTACCAACCCCTTGGGAGCACCACTGATGTCCGGTCTCCATCTGGATTTAACTCCATTCACCACCACTCTCTGGGCCCAGCCCTCCAGCCAGTTCTTTACCCAGCAAACTCCAGGAGAATACTTTGGGAGACAGCATCAAAAGCTTTGCTGGAGTCTAGGTAGACTATGTCAACATAATGCAGCTAACCATAGAATCATAGAATCACCAAGGTTGGAAAAGACCTCCAAGATCGTCTATTCCAAGCATCCATCTACCACCAGTATTGCCCCACTAAACCGTACCGTGGTCCTCTTGCAGATGAACAATGCCAGGGTTGGTTCTCAGACTTTCTAAACAACTGAAAACTCTATTTTTCTTTGTTTTATGTTTTTCTGTGGGATTTGACACATTTTAGTTAAAACACTTGAAACAGAGGGAAAATGAGCAGTGATTAATGTACTTTCACCAAGAACGCGTTCTTCTAATGGTCTTGTGGAGTACTGAAGATTTACTGAGCACAATGTGTAACCTCTAGGCTAGATGCTCATAGTCGTAAGCTTTTTGTGTTTCTGCTCCATAGTTGAGCCTGTTGTTGGATGTTGTAATCTTTGATTATAGGACTGCTTAGTCATTTGCTGAGCAGATGTGACTTATGTAGTTGAGAGAGATTGTCTTCAGTGGAAGCCTTGCCTCAGTTATTGTAGGGAGCATAGGCAAAGAATTGTAAAGAGGCAAGATACACCCATAAAACTGCTGAATTCTGCTGTGGAGGAATTAATTCAATCCTTGCGTCTGCCACAAAGGTTTTTTTTTGTGAGATGAATGTGATGGACAAGTCACTTCAAGCAGAATTTGGTCAAGGGGACTGTTTACCACATGGGAAGTCAGTGGGAGTTGTTCTTAAATATCTTAAGTGTAATGAAAATGCCAAGCACGATGAAGTAACAGGTCCAATCTATCACAAGCTTGGCAGCCAGAACTGGAGTTATTAACCAGTATGTTTTCTGGTCAACTGCTTCACAAATAACCATTGTCTTAAAGTTAACAGATTATCATTTTTTCCTTGAAAAGTGAATGCCCCTTTTGAGGGTAGGACAGAGTATATTCTAGTAAATGATTCATGGGTTGACAGATGCTTATTGCAATAAGTGACATCCCAATTTCCAGTAAGCTTTTCAGAGGCTGCAGAATGATTTTAGCTCCTGGTCTCCAGCTAGGAGCTCGCAGGTGGTGCAGAGCTGGTGAGGTGACTGCCAGGAGCCAAGTGAAGCCAGCAGAGAGTGAGAGAAGAAAGATAACACCAGCTTGGTTGGGCTGAGCACGATGGGGCTGGAGGAGCAGGGAAGGTACCAGTCACAGCTGAGCGAGGGCTTGAAGCCTGAACAAGGAGGTCTGAAGATTAAATGGGAACAGGAGAGAAGGAAAATTCAAGATTCATATCCCTAACCGTTTCTTTCTTCTTCTTTCAAATTTCATTTGAAATTAAGAACTAAAATAAGGAACAATATTCAGAAAGTGAATGCTTCTTGAAGACGTTTCTTGCATCTCTGTGCCCTTTTATAGGTAGGACAACGTATGGTGCTTTTCACCCATGCTAGATGTATCTCCTGACTTCTGGGACAAGAGTTCAAGATTGATGCCATCAGGTCCACATAAACCACCACATAAAGTTACCGTGGAAGAGACTCCAGAACTGTTGGTTTGGGGCATTCATCTGAAACACTGGAAATTACCAGTTGTGGTGTGAACTAAGGAAAAACAGGATGTGAATTGTTGGCCATTGACAGACCTTTTAAACATCAGGTCACCCTGAGAATTTCCTCAGAAAATGCTCAGAATATTCTTGGGTTTCTTCTGAACAAAGTCAGTAAGACATCTGAAATACTAACAAGTGCCACAAGAAGGGAAAATCATTCTTCCTGAGCTGGATCCGTTCAGTGCAATTTGGGGTACAGGATCTTTCCATGATAACCAGCATCACTTTGAAGTTATATGCGATACAAAATTTCAGAATTTGACTGTGTTTGCAGAAATTGTTTAGTACATAATAAGTGACTATGTTCTGCTTCAGTGTTTTTTTGTCTGTTTTTATGTGAGCTTCTGCTCTGTTTCTGATAGCGTTTGTATAGATTCTATCAAGGAAAACAAATGTCATGGGGAAGTTTTAGGTAATTTTTTTGCTGTCTGGGTGTTTTTATTTATTTATTTATTTTTGCTGTAATGCAGATGTTCTCATTTTAAACCTGGTAAAGGCATTTCCATTTGAGGCGACGGTACTCTGCTTCATACACAGAACAGAGAGAACAGAAGCACACCTTTCAGATTGGCTCAGGGAGCAATGTGCAGTATACCAATTGCTCTCTTTTCCACTGTTGTGGAGAGTCAAGCACGTGTGTATAAGCTGCAAATGAACATTCCTCTATAGGATAAGCAGGCTGCCCATGTGGTTGCACAGGGTTGGCTGTGGGAATGACATGAAACAGGCTGTAGATACTCGTTTTGTGGAGACACAGTAATCTTGATGTTTTACTCACGTGGGGCCTGATGCAGAGACAGTAAAACCCAGGAAGACCTTCCCCATCAGCTTCACAGCTTTGGATTCAGCTTCAGGTGCAATTGTGGATGTGTATGATATATACAGCTGGGTTTTGGCTGGGAGAACAGTTGAGAGTGGAGAGGGAATTTTTTTTCACTGCTGAGGGGTGGTGGGTGAATTTTATCTAAAACCTTCCACTCGCATATAGCCAGCCTGCTCATGTTCGTAGAATCATAGAATATTCTATATTGATTCTTCTCTCAGACTGTAAAGAACAAGATGATCGCTTTATTTTATGTATTTGGGAGCTAAATCATTTTAAGAGTCTTAGTTTAGCAGACAAAGATGAATTTATTGGCCAAAGACGTTCAGAAGCATCTTGGGAAACTCTGTCAGAGCTCAGCTCTAAATGCCTAACTGGTGGCTGTTCTACTCAATAGTTCTCAGGCATGTTTGCAGTGTGAGGGAGACCAGCACGAAGTCCAGGATGTATAGGGTTTTCATCCGAACAGCAGCAAATGCAGTCAGTTCACAAATCATATAGTTGAACGAGAAGAAAACCCACATCTACATCCACTGGCATCACATTGTATCCCTTACTGGCTCTGCTCCCATGCTTGGGATGAAAAAGAACCTTGCTCTTATTTCAGACTCTTCATCCGTTCTTTCCAGCTCTGTTAACTTAGCACAGTGCTGAACATGACCTTTGCTCTGCTCGCAAAGCTGGCCTTTACCGTCCTTTTCCCACCTAGATATCTTCATGCTTTCCTGCATCCTAACCTCCACGTGTGGAACAAAGTCTGGAAAATTCTCTCCATCTGCTCTCCTTCAAATCGCTCTGAGATGCACTTTGACCCTGATGCCTGTGGGGCACTGCTGATAATGACCAGAGTGCGAGTTAAATAGTTTTCTAGCCAGCCTATGTGAAAACATTTTCGTGTTATTTCTACTGTGGTTTTCATATCAACTCCTTTCCTGCCAGGAAGGACAAAGCCTTAATGCCTTTTTAGTAATCGCAAGCTGTCTTTGGAAGGTGACACAGATAAGAGCAGCTCTCAGCCCCCTAGTTGTTACCTTCCTTCTCCTTGAGTCACAGCTCCACCAGTTTGCTGTGAGCCACCCTGTTCATTTTGTTCTCCTTGACTTTTGCACATCTGTGAACGTAGCTGTCTGGCCTCACCAAGGGACTGTGTCAGCATCCACCCTTTCAGAAGACGTTAACAGGTCTTGGCTCCAAGCAGCAAAGGTGGTTTTGGGGAGGGGGTGGCTTTCTTGCATATGCAGCCACTAATCTTAACTCTTTACAGAGTGTCAGAAAGACTTCCTTCCCGTTTGCTGTTACTCACCTAACTGTGTTTGGAACGGGCGGGCATCCCAGCTAATCAGAGCTTCAGACGGGCAATTCCTCAAATTGTTTTAGGGTTTTTAATTAAAGCTGTAGGCTTCGGCATCATGTGGCAGGGATCCAGAAGCAGTCATCTGACAATAGCCTTCTCCATCTACCAGCAATAAGGGAATTCCTAAGTGTACGCTCGAGAGGCTTCTGAAATGCTGTGAGCGGCTGAGAGTGGTGTTTGCAAAGCACCCTGCAACATTTGGCCTTGCAGGTCTGCCGATTTGTACATGACATAAACAAAACCCTATAATCTCCACACAGCACAAAGATACTGACTTCTGTTTATACTGTCCAGATCACAGATGCTGAGCATGAATGCATGAGCGGTCCCTTTGTATGGCGTTTGACACTTTCTGTGGCTGTCTGCGCTGTTTTTTAATATACAGAATCCCCGGTTCTCCACTGCCTTGCACCCTGTCTATTCATTCTCACCCCTGTGAAGTGAGGGTAAAACACTATCAAAACAAAATGGTACCACTTTGCATGTTTTCCACTCAGTTTGTACAGGTGTAAATGACTGCAGAAAGAACAGGGCAGAGCAGAACCTGACCCGCAGTCTGTCTCTCCGTGCGTCAGGGGTCTTGAAGTGGGGTATGACAGAACAAACACAAGCTGTTACCTTGCCATCTTTGCTGTTTTGTTTGCTTGTTGTCGTCGTCGTTGTTGTTGTTGTTTTAAAAACAAGCAGCTTGCAGGGATGACAGATGCAAAAGTCAGGCAGTACTTAGTTCCTGTAGTCCTCATGTGATGTCTTCTTGTAGAGTAATGAAAGTGTTACCTGTGGCAGAGGTAGGTGTGCATGATTACTGGAAGGGGAGCATGACTGTCAGTGTAATCTCTCAGTAGTTTAGCTGTTCCAGTTAGAGAGAAAAATCCTGTGTTCTTTCTGCTCTTTGTTACATTACCTTAGCTTTTATAAAGTGTTCTAATGGAGGCTGAACCCTCCGTGCTGGGTCCTGGAAAGGAATGGCACTCAATTTTTATTCTTTTTTTTTGTTTTTCCTGTCATTATAGCAGCAGAAGGCTGTACCCATCCTAAATCATTTTAAATCATCATCTGATACTGCTTAATGCATATCTGCAAGCACACGCTCGAGCTTTCTTCCAAAACAAATGGTGGTTCCTTTCTATCCTCTCTGCATAAAACCCAGCTCTCTGGCACTTGCCCTACTTTCCTGAGCAGCACACCAGACCGTCCAAGCCCAAGTCTCTGTTCTTGCCCAGATACAGAATTTATTTATGACACATAGATATCATTATCACTCCTTTGCTGGATGTTTTTCATAAATACAGATCTTGCCTATTCCAGGCCCAAGGAAACCCTAAACTTTCTCTTTGTTTGTCTGATTTGTTTTACTTCCAGAAATGCTGTCCAGTTACAGCTGTCCAGATCCTTCAGCTCACCCCACTACCTGCTGTAAATGCTGGTTTGGGGCTGATTACCCACTTGTAAAAGAGCAGGGTACTGCCTCAGTGGTTCCAGCAGGTAGGAGGGAGATGAATCTTCAAGAGAAGGGCCTTGGCTCTGCAGTGCTTTGTGTAATTGGTGGGCTAGCACTGCGCTGTGCCTTGCTTCTGATAAAACACCGACACGTTGCGTAGTGCTGTTTTCAAATGTTGTCTCTAGAAGGGAGGATAAGAAAGTCAGCAGACGTGGT
Organism: Callipepla californica brunnescens; assembly: GCA_023055505.1. Lineage (NCBI taxonomy): Eukaryota > Metazoa > Chordata > Aves > Galliformes > Odontophoridae > Callipepla > Callipepla californica. Next base: position 10,678,946 of record JALIRH010000007.1, read on the forward strand.
GGCTGCAAAATAGAAAGCGATATAGATATAACGTACTTTGTTATTAATGCAAGAAAAATGATGTTGAATTGCACCATGAATATCCTTCCAAGAAAAAAAAACATCCAAGCTTTATATAGATAAATACTGGCAAGGTCTGAATTGAACAAATATGACATAGCTCAGAGGCTATTGTACTGTTTAGGAAGAACGTGGAGAAGCTGAGGTCCAGAACAGTAAGTATTTTTCTTATCTTAAATTGCGATCTCAACTTTACCACTGCGTTAACATATGCACCCATTTGATGTGTATTTTCATGACTCATTTGAGTGCTCTCTAACTATTTGTATGCAAATGTGACGTGTTAAGCATAGTCACACACTTTACCCTCCCATTGGAGTGCTGTATGGGAACTGTTGAATCATGACCTGAACCACTGATGGATCACCTGAGGCGAGCACTGAGTCAGCTGTAGGAGCACAGGTGAAGGCAATGCACCTGTGTGACCGGAAGGGGTGGAGTCTGGCTGCGCCCCATTTAAGGGCTGACCACCTCTAGGGATGGTTCTCTTGTTGGAGATCTCTCCTGTGTGGAGTTCTAGGTGAGTCTTGACCTTCGGTGACAGGTGAGCCCTTCCTACTTTATTGGATGTCTTTATACCATCTGGATACTCTGTCCAGAAATATACTGTACATCCTCATTATATTGTTTGGGTGCTATTTATTCAGGATACTCATCTTACAAGCGCATACACAGTTTGGAATGGTGCTGCTCCTTCACCTTTCCTAAAGTCTTGTGCCTTTTTTCATGTTTATGATAATATTTGAAGAAATACTTAGATGTGTAAATTCAGAGCTTTTTTAAAATGGTAGGGCAAAAAATATATCAGAAAGCATTTTTACAATAATGCCACATTTTCACATCTAAATTTGAGAAGTCTCAAAAGGACTATACTTTCTCTTCAACTTTAAGAGGAAAAAAAAAAGTGCTGGCCTGGGAACAAGCACGTGAAAGCTCAGCTAACAGGTAGTGTATCCATCAGTGCATGTGCAGGCTTAAAATGAAATTGCCATCTCAACCATAGCTAAAAAAAAAAAAAACCTCACAGCTGATGAGTAAATATATATTGGCTAGAATAAATACAAAGTACAGTGCCAGATGTGGACGGTGCAGAATGAGAATAAACTAAGTAAACATCAAATGGAGCATTAGCAATTCCAATGAGAAACAGAACTAGAAATCTCTTTTACCCCAGCCCAGTTGAGGTACCTTTGTAGAGGGGATGCTGCCCAGTCTGCCCCTGCTGTACAGTTTGAGGCTTTTTCAAACAGCAAGATACTGTGGAAATGTAGTTCCAAATCTGCCTTTGCTTCAGAATATTTCTGGTGGAGTTGTAGGCTTTACAGCCCAGCGTATTTTGTTTGCAGCTTTTGTCTTGTTTTCCAGAATGCAGCTTTTTATTCCCATTGAGCATCCTTAAGATCTTCTGCAGGATCGTCCCCTGCAGTGTGATCACACAACATGTCTCTGCCATTTGGTTTTATATTGAGCTGTCTCTCTAACTGAACTAACTTAGGCTCAGGTGACTCCAATGAATTTTTCTGGAATTATTAGTTCAGATGTAATGCTTTTGAAGTTCTTGTGACACTTCATCCAGATGTGATGACCCTACGTGTTTTTCTGCTTCTCAAAGTATTTAGGCTTTCCGGATTTCTCTTAAGAAAGTTTTCCTAGGCCATTTCCTTCTAAGACAACCCTTGAAAATGTAAAGCAACTGTAAAGGTTAATTGTGTGTTGGAACTCACAAAGTCTGTGGTGGCTCTTCTGTTGTCTCCCATAACATTTATGAAGGTGCCCCCTAAAGTCGTCTTTTCATTCTCAGCTTTACTGTAAGTAAAAGTAGGATTTACCTTACAGGTTTAAGACACCAGTGTATGAAGAGGCTTATTAGTTTTAGGTTTAGTTGCTGCACATGTAGGAGTCCAGCACTATCTGAGGTCCTCTAGTCTTGCCTCTGGACTCCAGATGCTGCTCTGTATTGGTCAGGAAGTCCATAGGTGGTGTGCCATCCCCACCAGCCCTCCAATTGGTGTTTTGGGTACCTAATTACCCTTCGAATGGCAGTGACTGCAGTCATCAGTCTAATCAGTCCTCTCAGAGGAGTCTCAGGGAGTGTCCAACCAGTGCCTCAATGTACACAACCGCCTTGGTGTTATTTGGATTACTTTGTGGACTTTCACCACTAACTCACAAACTGTCACCTACAGATGTATGCTAACATTATTTCTCATACTCAGGGAGATAAATTTCTGTCTAAATGTCTTGTATTTGTTATTTATGGAATGCTCCGTGATACCAGTTCAGGGAGAAAGTGCTGAATTGCACTTGAGTGAGCATTCTTCTGTCTGCAGAGCAACGTAACAGATCTTCAGTTCATGTTTGCCCCTGTGCTGTAAGATATCATAGTGTTTTTCAGATATTCTGCTCTGATTTTGAATGCTTTCTCTGTTTTTCTTCTTCAGAGCTTGCCATTGCTTCTAAGGAGCCCAGGCATAGGTCTCTGCAGTGATTGCAGTTAAGGTGGCTAAATAACAAAATGGGAATGAGCTCAAGAATCTTTTTGTTGGTGTGCCTCTGACTCTTAGCTGATCAGTTTTAAGGCAGGTGACGTTTCTGTGCTGATATAAAATGAAGCTGGTTGTTAGGGACATAGGTAAACAAACTGTAAAGAAGAGAAAGTAGTAGCTGAGTACCCTATCCAGCCATGAGCTCTCCTGAGCGCTGCAGGATCAGGTGTTAGGAAGGAATCCCTCCCTCTTCTATTAATGACAGCATCATTAGCAGCACAGATATATAGATCTCTTAATTTAAAAGTGCAACAGATTGTTCCTGCTGCACTTAAGCAGCAGTTCAATGTAACAGCCACAAGCTAAAATATCAGCAAGTTTGTGAACTTCAAAGCAAACTTTCCTTCCTTTTAAAGAGTTTTATGGAACAGCTGAGCGCATTTTCTCATACCTCGTCTTTAAAGAAATTACAAAAGAATGTATACAGCGGGCCTGAAGTTCCTGCCAGTCCTTCATCTTGGTTTTCTTGGCATATTGGTACGGAGCCTGGACACTGAAATTTCCTCTTAATGAGGACCTTGTTTTACGGATGTGTTCTTGTTCTGTGCAGTAATGTTTATCTGAACTGCTTGTTCTCTTATTGAGGGCCAAAAAAGCTACCTTGAAGATAAACACTGAAGTAACGAGTCAAAATGCTTATTTAATTCATTTATTAAGTTTAGGAGGTATGGCTGGTCATTATTTGGGTTGAATTTCTTTATTGATTTATGTATTGGTTGATATTAAGTTTACAGAACACCTGAAATCATCATTTCAAGGATTAGTCAACTGTGAGAACAAAGTGTGTGGGTGTTTTTTAGCTTGTGATGGATTAAATATAGGTAGCAAATATTAGGTAGCTGTTGGTTGATGCAAATGAAAGCTGCAGGTAGTGGTTGGAATGGAGGCAATGATTCAGCTGAAGCGTACCTAACGGGAACTTAAAGTGGAAAGCAAGAATGTGAAGAAGGACAAGGCAAGGGCAGTGAGTGTTGAATAAAGCAAAAGAAGAGAAGCTGAAAACACTTACCTAGAAATGGAAAAACAAGTAACTAGCAACCAGCAGTAGGTGAGAAGGAATAAAGCGAGAGAAAGCCCAGAAACACAGAAATGCGGTATCCTTACTGCTGATTTCCAAGAATCATTAAGTGACTGTTGTTGAATGCTGGACCAAAAGCAAGGGAGGTGGAAAGTCAGAGCCTCTTTGATGGGAAAGAGAAATGATGTGCCCACACCTTGAAAATTAAGGGGAAGGTTTCTACTGGTTTTATCGACGCAGAACTGGGCACTCTACAGCTAAGCTGATAAAGAAAGCTTTTATCTCGTGGTCCTACATTTATACACAATTCATATTTTGCTTTACATTCTGTAAGCGGAGTGTTTATACTCCTGAACATTTTCAGGACTGAGAAGCCTGCAGCATCTTTCCTTGTTTTTTCACTGGTAGTGGGAAATGTCAGCTCTTCAGTAATGTATGCTTCTGTGCCTCAAACCACCAGGCACTTGTAGCTGGGAAAATGTTGCAGCCTCTGTGTCTGGTAGCTTGTTTCCTCTTCTGAGAGGCTAATAGAGCTGTCATTCATGTTGGAGATTTTTCTCCCAGCTCATTAGTAAAATGGGAATTAACTGAGTAACTTGTTGCACCAAGTAGCTGAGTAGATGTGGGAGGCAGGCTGACAGCAGACTTGATTTCAGCCAACATCTGATTTCCTGAGCAAGGTGTCCAATTCCTTTATAAACTTCTGCGGGTCTGATTCCAACCAGAATTATCTTTCCATTAGCTTTCATTTGATACGAATCTGGTCGCTGTGGTTGACTGAAGAGCAAGGTGTCTCTAACATGTTGGGGAAAGGAGAAGGGGAATGTTTTCCTGAGTCATGTTGTGTCCCTGAATCAAACAGCCCATACTTTAAGTAATTGCAGTGAAAGCTGTATTAGGTATGGGAAAGCCAGGGGAGCTGGGGTACACGCTGAAGAGCCAACGTCACCAACGTCACCTCTGGTTCTTCCTCAAACTCTGGATTACAGCAGTGCTGTGTGCCGGCTGAGCTGCTCTGACCCAGGAGTGAACATCTCATTGATTCAGTGCCAGCATCCCTATCCAAACCGGCTGTCTTTTTCCCTTCATCAGCACTGCAGTGTGCAAACATCAACTTTGAGGGTTTGTAGCTTTGTGGCAGACAGGGGATGCTCCACTGCAATCAGGATAATAGGTGTAGTAACTTTGTAAATAGTTTGTATGAGCTGTACCAAAGGACAATGTTTGTATACTGAGTTAAAAGACTTTCTAGCATGATTGCATTGTTCCTGATAATAGCCTATAGGAACAAGCAAGCGGGGGAGATGCATAGCACCTAGATAATAGATAAACAATCTCTTTGCAAATATTGGAGAAGCAATTGAAACACAATGCCATATATCTATGCCCCCAGGCTGTATTTAAACAGCCCGAGCTGAGAATAAAGAGGTCTAAAGTGCCTTGAATAGTTAAAAAGCTCTTTCCAAGAAAGGATGCAATCAGTTGTCAGTAGGTGTTCCAAACACAGAGAATACTCAGTTTCCTTTGCATCTGTTTTTTCTCCCAGCAAGGGCATCTTCTCCACAAGCACTGCTCTGCCCTCCCACCCCTGTGCTGCTCTCCCAGTCAGCAGCCCAGCTCTGTGCTGGGTGTTTGAACTGCTTGGGAATCCTCCTGCCTGCGTAAGAGCAGCCATAATGTCCTGCCGAGGTGGCGTGTGTGATTTCTTGAGAACAGTAGTTGCATTTCCTCTTCATAACTCTGTGGTGCTGAAGGGCATGTGGAAAACCTTGGTAGAAACCATCCCTTTGGTGCGTGTGGCTGCCAAAGCAGGGCTTACTGACAAGGACTTGAAACTTGCCTCTGCTTTACTCTCAGTTCCACATTCTTGCTGCAACAGTTGTGTCGAGGCCCAGAATCACTGCACAGGATGAGGTCTCTAGCAGTGTTTTGTCTGAATTCAGAGGGACCAGAGGCCCCTAGGTAGCATGGTATTTGTCTTTGCTCAATATGTCTTGCTCGAACAGTTAGCATTGTGTTAAGTGGTAGAAACTTTAGTTAGCTTGAAAGCTGAAGCATAGACAAATGGAGTGGGCTGATTCTAACTGACTCAGCAGCTGTTTTTCATGGATAGGTAAAACAAAGTCTTTGTGGGCAGGGTATTCTTTTGCATAATCTGCTATAGAAGTTCCAGATGTTTTTTTCTTTGCAGAGTTTCTTTGCAGATGTCATTTTTCCTGCATTTCTTCCTATTGCTTTACAAAGAAAGATTTTTTCCCAAATTACTCTGCACGTTTTGAGGCTGTTGTACATATTCACCAAATACTCCTTTTTTCTTTTTATCATGGGACTGGTGTCATGCCTCCTAGAACGTGTTTGGATCCATCCAGAGTCATGTTTCTGAATAACTGCGGTGGCGGAGATGTGACTGTGCCTGTCTATATCGTATAAAAAGAATATTCTCGGACTTGGATCTCTGCATCCTTAATAATGTAAGGGTTAAAGATGTCAGGATTAAAACCATGCCTGTTTGGCTATTCCCACTAATAGTGGTTACTATTTCTTATTGCTCCTTGTACAAACGCATCTGGAGAATCATAGTAGTGCACCTTTTCACACCAAGCACAGACAATAATACTTTTCCCCAGGAACTAATCCAACACAGATATGGTCACCTGCTTACACTGCAGCATTTACTTGAGATATGAGTGTATGTGGTCCTGCATTGCACAAGGCATTGTCTCATGTTTGAGCCATCCCCATAAGACATCTGTAAATTGATGCTCTTTAGTAAAGCATGTCTTCTATTACTGGAGACATTATTAAATATTTGTGTTGGGTGAGGGTAAGAAATGTCACAGTTTCTGCTCCAAAGCTTTTCCTGATGGTCTGCTTATGGGCTCTTTGTCCATCAGATTATCTCCTTTCTTTTAATGATATTGCTGTTGCAAATTTGCTCCATGTCTGTGGTACCAAGCTCTATAATTTTGGTAGTTTATGTGCTTTTACCTCTTTTAAATCAGTCTATCTCATCCTAGTTTCATCATGTTACTCTGTTGTGAAATTGACTGAAGAGATCTGCTTTCAGCTTTTATACCACCTTTGTGATTCAATGAACCTTGCTCATATTCCTTCTCTCACCACTCCCCTCCAAATTGGAGCCATAATCTTTTTTCAGTCTACCAATCCTTCCTAGAGCAACCACACAGTCAGTTTGTTTGTCATTAGCCTTTCTCAGTACATGCTGTCTCTCTGTTACATCTGTCCTGGGATGCAGGGACCAGAACTATGAACAGTAGTCAAAATCTGACATGTTTTCTCTAACAAGAGTCTTAATTCACTTGCACGATGTGATCAGCACAATGGGTGTTCAATGTGTTGTCTGTCAGCCATGCTGCCTCCCTCTAAGTTAAGGTGTTGGATTGCTGTTATTTTAGGGTGCTGGAGGGGAATTGTGTGTGCTGAATCTTCCTGCTTTCCAATCCAAGATGGCAAAGTCTACCAGGGCACAGAGTTGGCTAGTGCAAAATGATACATGCAGACCAGAAGGGCAATACATATTGATTAGAAGTTGAATATGTGCTGACAAACCATTTCAAAGATCCCACAACAACTGTAAGTAACTGACCGATCTCTTTAGCTGCTACGTGGCTAACCTTAGATACACCCATCTAGAATGATACCTGCTCTTCTACTTGACTCAGTACTTATTAAAATACAGTATTACTATGAGAAAGCTTTAGTTTTCCAATAAAGACACCTCCTGTTGTCATATCATGACAGTACCTATGTATTCATTGCAGATAGCATGTTAGAAACCTACTCATATTCATTCTTCAACTTCACCAGTATTGAACCATTGCCATTAAAGTTGAGATCCATGCATCTCTTAACGGAAGGAAACTATTAGAACATAGTTGCAAGCTGTAACAGTCTCCTTTTAGCCATCACTTATATTGATGGACCTACCATTTTGTTGTTAAGCTTTTTGTCATCCTGGAATATTTCTAAAAACATATTCTGATTTAAAAAAAAAGACCACAGAAAAAAATGGAGTTCATCTTGTGTATACTACTCCGGACAGCTCTATCTGGAGAAAAATAAATATAGCAGATATGAATTAAAAGGCAAGGGGACAAAATGATCTGAGCTGGAAAGAGAAGAGCGCAAGTTTATTTTATTTCCTTGGTTGTGTAGGAGTCTTGTTAAACAGTATGTAATGCATAGTCATGTAATAAAACATGCTAGACATTAAAAGGCAGAAACCCAGTTCACAGATGTTGTAACGTTATGAGATAATTTTAGGGAGTGAATGGGGTGAAAAGGCTGGATTTGTTAGAGAGGAAAATACCTATGGAGGCCTTTTCTGTGAGCAATACCATGACTTCATTACCATGTCAATTCTGGGAAAAGGCTCTGATTTAACACAGCAGTTGGCTGGATCCATATGGAGCTGATGAACCTCTGAATGAATAGTGAATGGAAAAACTGCTGGAATCTGCCTTCAGCTTTGTTCCCAGGATGACCAATGTAAAAGGCCTAAGAGCAATACTGCACAGATGGTGTAAAGAGGTAAGAAATCTGCAGGGTTTAGTTTACTTTTTCTTACTCTACGTTATTTGGGGTTTTATTTCATTTGCTAGCTATTTTTCAGTTTCTCCAGCTCTGTTTGCTTAAATGTCTTTACTTACAAACATTGTAAAAAACCGAAAAAACAAAACAAAACAGCTCTTGGGAAATGAAATCTAAAAGCATATGTAGTGCCGAACATTTACATAAAAATACAATCTAAAACATTGAATTTTGTATGGTATAAAAGTAATTGGAAGCATAATTACGAAATGGTGAAAAAAGGCTAGTTAAAATTTAACAAAGAACTTTGGAATTACTTCTTCAATTCACCCTATGTTGTGGGAATATGCAGATGTTCACATTTACACAGTCATGTATGTCCACTAGGGTTACATGCTTTTATAGTCTGAAGCATCCTCACAAGTGCCAATACAGTAAATCAAAAGACTCTCTGGCATTATCTAGTTTCCTTTCTGGCTTTAAAAGTTAGAACAGATGTCACAAGAGAGGACAAAATGGATTTTACCCACCGAGAGGAGCTTTTCTTGCCATCATTAATAGGAGGCTCCTTGAAATGCTAATGTACACAGTTTGTGTTGCCGGGTTTGCATAGAGATGGTGGGAAACAGCTCTGATCCCAACAAAACCTTTTGTTATTAATCAAGAAAATCTGCTCTTCTGAAACAGCAAAGCACTGAAATGGTGTGGCTACTTGCAATGCAGAGATCTCTATAGCAATCTCCAGTGAACAAAAATGTAATAAAAACTGTTGTATGAGATACGGCACATGTAGCAATTTATTTTCAGTTATTTCTACATACTTTCTACTTTCCTTTGTCATTTCAGTACGGATATTTACAGTTGAAAGAATATACCGTTTCTCTATGTCTTCTGAATCTCCACTCTTTAGAATGTTTCATTTCATAGTAAATTTAAAAAGCAAGCTTGCCTCAAAAGGAACTTTGAAAAGCAAAGTTTTTTCTTTTTTTTTCTTGTAAAAAAAGCATGAGTTTGTTTGATTTGATGGTAATACCATGTAAGATATTTTTACTTCATTAGAATATAGGATTATGAGATCTTGTGAGCCCTTTATCAGTACAAACATCCTCTGCAGTGTTTGGTCTGATATGCTCCAGCTTTTAGAAATGGGACTTGGTAATTTTTAGTAATCTTTACAAGAAGCGGTTCGGACCTTGGCATTGCACAGTGACATATGACCTCCTATTTTTAAGTAATACCTAAGCAATTAAATCTGCTGTCAGCATTCATTGCCTTGTTTGGGATGCCTCAGCAGAAGCCTTCTTTCCCAAAAGTACTTAAAGTATGAATTCAAGCCAAAAATTCAGGGAAAGCCTGAATTAAAATGTAAATTGTTTGCCCAGCATTACTCATCACTGGAATCTCTGGCCCAGTGTCTGATCAGAGCTGCATTAGATTCTCTATTGATTAATTGTGCACCAGTTCCACAACATCCTAATGTGTCCTTTCACTGATTCACTGTGCTGAGACTTCAGTGTATAGGCACAGGAGAACGAACTGGCATGAAGCATTAGCTCAGGGTTTAAGCTTCTTTTAATTTCCTGGCCTCTGTGGATCTAGAGCAGACTCTTAAAATTTTGCATTGGCATAGATTGTGGTGGTTTCATTTCCATTGTGTTTTTAATGGTGGTATTAAACAGGTAGTAAAAATAAGTAAAGATAACTTGTTATGATTCATGCAAGGTGTTTGAGATGGCCACTGAATTGTTATGGGGTAATTCAGCGTATGTCATAAATTTTAAGAGGAAGCGTTTATTTGTTAATAGATCTGCCTGATATGTATTTGGTAAAGACAACAGGAAAGAAAAGAGTGGGATAAGTTGAGTTGGGGAGTTTGTGTGAGGAAAAACTGCTGAACGATCAGTGATTCCATCACTGAGGAGCTGTTTCATGAGTAAGAAATACTGTAGCAGGCAAGCGGGGAAAAATGAAGCTGTAAGAAAACTTTGAAGTTGAAAGTGCCTTTGTCACTGCAAGGGGTGATAGGTGAAGCGACCAAGCCTATCTCCAGATGCTTCCTGCAGAAGGATTGTTCGTTCTTTTAAGCTTCCATGTGTAGGGTTTTTCCCGCTCCCCTTTTTCCTTTCAACTTCACAGCTACGCTTTTGACTTCATGGGAGCTGCCCCTCACAGGGATGCAGTGTGCCCATCCCCAGCTGCCATGGGGTCTCCACCACCTCTACTGCTAATCAGAGCACCTCGCTTCCCCTGCGAGGTGTGGCCAGATTAACTTGTGTGAGGCTGTGCTGGAAATCCCAGCTGGCATCCGAAATAACATGGAACAACAACAAAAAATCCTACAGAGCTGCTTAGTAGGACCTGCTAGGGCTTTTGTCAGGAGCTAATGACTTTGACCTCTCTCTCCGATCCCTCAGCACAGAGGTAAGCATGAAGACTATTCTAGGGAAAAGACTATTCTAGGGAAAAATCTTAAGAGGGCTGAACCCTTCTCTGTCATCAAAATATCCTACAAATGGCTTGTCTTAAAAGCACTGACAAAGCAAAGCTGTGGAGTACAATATTTAAGGTGTGTTGTCTGTCTGAGAGCTTCTGTCTATCTACTTGTAAAGTTTCTGTGCTTTAACAAAAGGCACTTTGCTCAAGGTGTCGTATACCTCAACACGCACCAACGTTTTGTAGAAGCAAAAATGTATACAAGTCGACCTGACTGAAATCTATAGCTCAGCTTGTCTTGCTATATTGTGAGCTAAAATGACAATTTGAAATGGTAGCTTGAAATGCATCCGTGAAGTATTTTTTGGATAAACTGTCTTTTAACTAATATAAATCATCTGTGTGGATGGTAGACCAGTGGATTTTCATCACGGATTAAATGTTAACTGACTACTTCCCTGTATAATCCTCGCCAAATTTTGCTCTCACTTCCTCAGGTTCTAAGGAACTTCTCTGGAATTGAAATGATAATTCTAAAGTGCACCAGTTTAACAGACCAGAACTTAGCTTTGAGGAGTGTGGTCTTTATGAGCATGTTTTTAAAGTTTGGGTTGGGGCTGAGAAGAGGTGAGTCCAGTTCAGGTGTGGGCCCTTTCTGTACATCGTGTTGTAGGGAAATCTTGTCAAGGGATTTATGTACTTGAGAAATGGGTGTGAATTGGTATCAAATCAAAACTTTTCTCCTGTTCCTTTGATAACATTTTACAGCCAGGCTTAAATAGGCAGGGTGTGAGAAAGAAATATGAGAAGCACGGCTTCAAGCAGTAAGTGTTTAAAGTGAGTCAAATCAAGTTCCTTTTTGTGGAGTTAAAATAATAATGTTACAAGTCAGGCCATATATGTAAATTATTTAGGGATAGATTTTTCCATAATGTTTCTAAAATGAAGAGAGTATTTATGATATGAGGGCCTTTTAGCTTTAGAAAACCGTATATGGGCAAGCAGCGAAAGAAAGGTCAGTCTTTCTGTGTGTTTAAATCAGTCTCCAAATTACTTTGAGTTGTGCATTATTTCTGCTTTTTCTGTGTGTTTTTGTGGTTGTTTTTTTTCCATAGTCAGGTAACACCCTGCAAACTGTGTTGAATCCAACACCTAAGATAGCCTTATAAACCCTGCGGACATTAAACTACTGGAAAACAGATTGGGTTGGTAAAAATAAGTGTGCATGTTCTCACAGAACCTGAGAAAATCACACCTTCGCTTTGTTAAAAAAAAAAAAAATCTGTTTGTGCCACTCCAGTAATCACTTCATAACTGGTGGGAGAGCAGAACATATGTCTCAGAAGTTGTAGAATATAAAAGCTTCTACCTCAAACCTGATTTTCTTTAAGAGGAAAAAAAAAAAACCCAAAAACCTGCAACACAACAACAGCAAAAACAACAACAAAAATAAAAAAAAAAAGACCAGCCCTCTCAGAACACTGATTGTAAAACTGGTGCCAAGGGCTTTCTGCTTAAGTATCACAAATGAAAAGTAAATTACTCATGAAAGCAAAATGAAACAGGTGCTTTTTTTAAATTTAAGACGGTTATTATTACTATTATTAAATGAGGTGTAGCATCATGCACAAAAATGCGTTCTCGAAGGAGGACCGGAGGATACAAACAGGAGCTCAGTCCTGGCCTCCTCACTCTGGCCATCTCTTTGCCCTAGGCAGATTTTACAAGATGCCTTAGCATCACTGCAGCCATGTGCTGTCTGACCCCTGGCCTCGGAAAGGGGGAACTCCTGCAAACATGAGTACTGAGCCTCATTCCTGATGCCGATCGTTCTTGGGAATTGTGAAGCTTCTCCTAGGTTTGGTTCAGAGCGAAGTATCCTGGGTAGACTGAATATGCCCACATCTGCAGCCTTTTGGAAGAAATACAGTTTAAAAACACTACTACAGAAGGCAAATACAAACTATACTTCAGTGGAGCTGTTTTTACTCTGCTTCCTGAATGTAGAAGGCTGTAGCAGCTGTCACAATTCCCAAACTGTTATTCCAGAAATGTGTCAGCACCGTACCTAGCAGTAGGTAGCTATGCCAGCCTGCTTAGCAAGGCAAGGTAGCATCGAGATTCCAAGAGCTGGCAGGGGTGATATAAGTTGCTTATGAGGGTATTAATTTCCCTGATTCCTTTTCAATTTTGATATGGGACTTTTGGATTCAGTTCCTTGTTATCAGTTTGTCTGTTGATGTGATTTTCTTCTGCTTTCTGCCCCTTTTGTCTGTTTTAGGAAGAGGTGTTGTGTGCTCCAAATATCCAGTGATTTCAATAGGAATTTGCACCGGGGCAGAAAGAGCAGGGTTATAAAGAATATTGTGTCTGTTTCTGTAAGACTTCTTGGTTAATCCTTTTGTGGGTTTATGAGCAAGCGAGAAATAAAGCAGAATCAAGGATGTTGTGAATGGCTTTTGTATTCCTTCTAGAGCCAGGGAATCCTATGGTCCTGAAGCATTTCTTGGTTGTTTATGAGGGCTGAAATTGCCTCTTTTCAAGCTTACCTTTTGGACTCTGCACCGCTGTGGTAAATATTAGGTAATGGGATATTCACAGAGGGGTCATTTCAACAGGGAATGGATGGGACCTGAGCATTGCTCTGCTCAGGAGAGAAAGAAGAAAGAAAAAGGGTTCTTTTCTGCCAGGAGCTGGATGGTTGTATGTATAGCAGCTTGAATGCTCTAATGTGTGGCAGGGCTACTGTTTGAAATGAATACTGAAGTAATCTCAGCCTAAAGCTCCAAGTATAAAGAGGAGATGATGGCAATTTAAAATGCAATAAACAGAACAAATGTATCCCACTCTAACGCTGTTGAAATTAGTGTGGTGACAGGTTGTGCCTGGGAGACTTTGGTCTGGCAGTGTTCAAATTAAATGTGAAAATACCAACTAACTGCTGACATTAGTAACGGGTCCTAGGAAGGTTGTTTTGTCAGGATTCAGTTGCTCTTTCATCTTCCTTACAAACCCCATCCATCTCCTCTAGTTTCCCATCTCTCTAATCAGCGAGGTCAGACGACTGGAGATCTGCAGTGCCTGCGCTAAGCCTTGGGGCTGTTTGGTGATCCGTGGGTTCCCTGCAATGCTGCCTCTCCTTCCCAGCCGTGACCTCATCCTTCTGCTTTTCATGTAGGTTAGCACCGGGCTGTATATATCAGCTGAAAGACAACACCTCCAGCAATACTGTGTCTTTGGCACCGTGCAGCTTCAGGTCTGACTCAGATGGATAAATGCCTTTGGAGGTGTGACTTGCACCGTAAACCACAATATCTACTTTTGATCTTGGGTTCTTTCCAGCTCCAGACTTCACATCTCTCTTACAGGCTAACAAACAGTCGTGGGATCCAAAAAATACTTTTACAACCACGCTCTGATAAATAAATCTCTTTCTATTGATGCATACCTCTGATGATGCCTACCTGTGCAACCAGGGCTAGGGAGCTGCTTTGGCAGGGGGTTGGACTCGATGTTCTCTAGACGTCCTTTCCAAGCCCTACAATTCTGTGATTCTGTGAACTTCTACTGCACAGTGAATGCCTTGATGCATGTATATGAAGAGGAAATGAAACAATGCACACTTCTTTGTATATTTGTCATTTCTAGCAGTTATATATTCAGTGAAATAAGATTTCACTAAGGGGCTAAGCATAGTTAAACTATGCTTAACTTTTATTGATAAAAACAGTGCTTGAGGTGGTTCAGCAGAAAGAATAGGTAGAATAGACATTGCTGCAAGGATTATAGTATTTACATTCTGCTGGTGCTTATGTGTTCTAGATGCCAAACAAGATTGTATTATAAAATTCTAAACTCAGAAAATATCATATGTAATTTTATTTTCCATTCTTCTAAAGCAGATTTGCGTGAAAAACATTCACTTTTTTCACTTCTTTTTGTATTGAGAATAGCTATTATGCAGCCTTGTGCTCTGATCTTTTCTGCTTCTTTCCCTTCACATTGCTTTTGCTCTTAGAACACAATAAATGTCACCAATTTCTGTATACCTTGTGTACAAGGAAGACAAATACGGCATTCATCAGAGTGCCATATAGGCCTTTTTCTACCTCTGCCACGTTTTCAGGTTAATTCTGCTTAGCAGGTCATTTCTGTGAAACCTTGGTGGTTTACAATAACCCAGAGATCCTCCTTAAATGCTAGCAAACGGCTTAAAAATAAACGAAGAGTAAAGCAGGGTTGTGTATCTTTCTGTTTATTTAAATTTGACCTTTATTTTTTTTTTTTAAGTTGCATTTGGGAAAAGAAAAAAAGTGTCAAGTTGTTGAAAGATGAGTGCACTCCATTATGCTGTGCTCAAGGCTCTGAGAAAATCCCATTGAGTCAGTAACACCAGCCAAGCTTAGAGTGCTACAGTGCATTTTAAATACATGTTGGAAAAAGAAAAACAAAATGAATTTCCCACGTTTAACATTGCTGTAGTTATTAAAGCATAATTGCAACAAATGCCAGGGTATCTTTTCAATGGCAACTTAGTTGGCAGATGGATCAAGTCATGGCTTGAAATAGCCTGGAACTCTCGTGAGAATCAGCCCAGGTCCTCCCAAGCATGCAGGCCCAGGTGTGGATGTGGGATGAAGAGGGGCTGTGGAAGAATGTGGCTGCCTCCTCTTTCTGCCCTCTTCTACGTTTCCTCTGACTCACGTTGCTGTCGTGAGGGGGATTTCCTCTCTGTTCCCCTCTTGGTACATATTCCAAGTTCAGACCTATATACACTCGTTTTTCTGTTTCATGCTTCTTGGCAAAGGGAGAAGTCATTTGAAGCCTAGTACCAAAGTTGCATACTGGGACGTCAGTCAGGCCTACAACAGTGTTGGTGGTACTGGAAAAAGAAGTTATTTTGTTAGAGTAAAGGGAAAAATAGAAACAAGAGGATCTGAAATAATGAAAGAAAGCTTAGTGTGCATGAAAACCTGGCACTTTTCTAAAGAACATTTTAAACTGGAAACCAAGTTACTATAGTTCAGGGCTATTTGAATGACATTTGTGAATAGTTTTTTTGGGTTTCTTTTTTTCCCATTAATTGTTGAATAACTTACTCAGAAACACATTTGCCCCTCTTTGACCAGCTTTATGTATGGTTGAATACTCTCCTCCAAATACATTATTCATAAATTTTGAGCAATCGGAGAATAATTTATTCAAAATATATATTTTTTTTCATTATTCAACTCTCAATTCCATGAACTGTGGGGAAACTCTGACTCTGTTAAAGTTAGTGAAAAAATTCGAGGCGGCTTGAACACTGCCAGGACTTTGCCCAATTAAAAGTCTTTTTGAGAGCTAAGTGTTGCTTTTTTTTTTGTGGAACTTCCGTTTAAATATTAACAGAAAATGCCTTCCTGTGAATTTGTCAATGTGTAGAAAAAGTCATGAGCAGGAATTACTTCAGCTTTTATTAAGCCAATGCATTCAAGTTGTCATTTAAATATAGATACGCGAGTGCATAGTTAAATTGCTTTGTTTAAAATTTCCACAGCAGAATATTTCCCATCATCTGAAGTCCTGGTTTGCGATGAGCAAAATCCTATGGCAGTTGTTGAAGGGTAGGCTCAGGTTCTGACTGGTTTCTAGTTCTCAGTGTGATTAAAGCTATTCAGGACTATACCAGATTTTTTTTTTTTTTCAATTACAGCAATCTTTGCGAGTGTTTGGATTTTGAGGCGTCCTTAACGGTTCTGTTCTTCGGTCGGATAAAAATGTTTTGAATGTTTCAAAAATTCTGGCAAAAAGTCTCAGTTTTCCTTGAAGATTTATTTGCATTTTGCAACCAGTTACGGTAATTGTGATATGCCAGTCTTAATTCTCCCTGGAGATATGACGTGAATTTTCACTTCCTGTCTTAAATTTGTGTTGTGTAACTCCGTGCAATTAAAGCTTGGCTGGCAGCATGCCATTGTTAGTGGGTGAAATGATTCCTATGTAAATACTTCGTTTTGTACGGTTAATTGGCAAATGGTATAGAGTGCTTTGGGATCCATCTGGAGAAAAGTTGCTGCATATGTGTATGGTCATTATTACCGTGTTATCTCTTTACATTAACATATACGACTGCTTTATTATTTACTGAGCTTCAGGAGAGTACTTAGTGCTATACAGAAGTACAGGGAGAAAATACTGCTGCCCCACGGTGATCTTGGCTGAGTGGGACAGCAGGAATTGAGCTCTGTAAAAACCATAGGTTGAATACTCATATTTCTCATTAATGGAAATTTAAAACTGCCTCTACAGCATTATGGTGAAGGTGTTCTGTGAGAGAAAGGTGAAAGACAAGTGAATAACAAGAGAGCAGAACCTAAAGGAGGACAGAAAGTGAGAATGGGAGGAGGATTCACATGGGGCATTTTAGAGACAGCTTGGAAGAGGGAGGACATGTTGGGAAACTTGTGCAGTTTGACAGTTATGATAGAGGGAAGGAAGGGGTTGTAAAGGAAGATAAATGAGTACAGAACAAAACAGAGCAGTGATTTTA
This sequence comes from Callipepla californica brunnescens, assembly GCA_023055505.1. NCBI lineage: Eukaryota > Metazoa > Chordata > Aves > Galliformes > Odontophoridae > Callipepla > Callipepla californica. The sequence goes on from JALIRH010000007.1 coordinate 10,696,086, forward strand.
GGACTGTGATTTGTATTGGGCAATGAAGATAGCGGCAGTCTGGAGATTAGTGGATTGCATAACGGGGGAAAATGATGACTGCTGACTGATGTCTGGGGATGGAGAAGTGCTGGAGAAGAGGAGTGGTAAAGAATAGAACTACACAAAGTATAGTTTCATGAGCCCATGCAATACAGAAGATTGTGATATCTTTTTTTGAGGAGGGAGAGCTGTTTGAAATTCAAATGCTGATGTGATTTTGTAGGAACAGGTGATATGAAATTTCACTGAAAGAGGAAGAAGAACTGAGATAAAAGGCTGGGCTTGGATGTGGGTAACTGAAAATGTGGCAACCATTTCAGGAGCTGCCAGTTCATTAATTAACTAATTTATTAGTTGGCTTTAAACTCAGTTAGACCTTTCTCTAAAGCTGAAAGATTCAGACAAGGCGTTTCTTTAGAAGTAAATTAGAAAAAAATCCTACTACATTTTTTTCCTTTGTGTTCAAAATTCTTTGTGGGAAATAAAAAAAAAGTATATTTTTTTCCTGTGTTGCTCAAATATGTTGCTAAAACTGGTCAATAAGACATTGAGGATCTTGCATCTTTGCAAGCATGTATTAAAAAGGCATCTTCAAAGGTTCCAGGCCAGCTTTCTGAGAACCATTCATGCCTTTTCTTAGGTCCCTGTTGGTATTCAGACAAGTCACTACTTCTGCATCTCATTTTTGTTGTTGTTTGTTTGTTTGTTTTTCATATGCTTTCAACATAGCATTTTATTTCTGACTTAATTTATCTGTTTAATGTATTTAGGGTTTGAGCCCTGTGAGATTTTTGTCTTGGATTTAGCTTACCTCATCAAGGGTTTGGCAGCTGCAGACTTGATTTAGATCTGAAGTGATTAGAGTGATGCTCTTGAGGTATCTTTCCATTTTTATTGGCAGGACATGGACCAAAGGGAGCCAGTATTCCAAATGGGTACCTCATGGAGATGCTTATGTTGTATCACATCTCTTCAGATCTGAACTGTGTCTGTGCAATGCAAAGTATAAGTGGCAAAACACCTGTGGGGTGTTTAAGCTTTGTGACCCTAATTTAAAGGTCATGATTCATTACCTACATATGGAGTCAGCTTTGAAAGCTCTGGATTATGGGTGATCTGAAGATAATGCTATTCTCTTGAACTAAGGTACTATGCTAGTTGTGATATCCAAGTTAGCCATATACACTTCGAATACTATCCCACAGCAAAACACGTAGTGTAGTGGTCCACAGAATCAAAATTAAAAAGGCAGACTATTAAAATCTGTATCAGATGTTGTGTCTGAAATACTTCAGCTTTTCTCTAGAGAGAAGAGCTTGCTGTAGCAGTTGCATGGTATCAGCTGTCAAACGATCTTTTAGCAGAAAACACTGTATAAAGTCTCTCTGATATGAGAAATGATACTCCTTGTGAATGTAGAAAACAGCATTAATATTAGATGTTTGTTCCCTGCATCTTGTGTAGGTAGGCTGTGTAGGTCAGTGTGGAAGGCTTGAGCAAATGAGAAGAACTGTTTAAAGTATACAGTTAAATTCATTTCATATTACTTTGATTAATGGGAGGTGTTCTTTTCATGCATCAGATCATTTTGCACTAATTTAGTACAACTGTGTCTGCTTAATAACAATCAATAGTAAATGATTTCCTGCTTAAACATCAATTGAAAATGAGTGATGTCCTGCTTCCAGCTGCACTTAGTGTCAGTCATTGCTTACGGCGCTGTTTGACACAAGTGATTTGTCTGTTAGCCACTTTTTGTATCTATATCTGTACCTATATATCTGTATGTCTATATACTTATGTCTGGTTTCACCAGGCCAGGCTCTCAGGTGGCATTTATGTTGCATTTTACATGGCTAGTCTCAGTGCCACCAGTCACGTAATAAAGATGGCATTTTACCTGAGTGAGCATCTCCTAACCTGGCCCATGAATGAAGGGATCAGCAATTAGAACAGTTTTTGTTTAACTCCTTTAACTTCATGAAGATGAGTTAAATGAATGAACCTCGATGTTACTTTAATGATGTAATTCTGTGCTTGGGCATGGAAAGGCTGGCTGCGTTTAAAATATGGCAAATAGATGCTGGTAGAAGGAGGGCTTGGGAGTACTTTTCATGGCTGCCTTTTCTTCTGATGCTATGTTATTTTGCTGCCTGTCCATTTCTTGAGAAAGCTGAACCAAAATGTCTGACAAAATTATAGGCAGAAAGCATTATTATGAGCTGGAAAGCCATCTTACAGCTACACACAGTACATCATCCCTCTTTCCATATGTCTTTGCTTACTGGTGAAGATGAGTAGGTGTTGAAGTAGGAGGCACTACCTGAATCATCTGAGGAAGAAAGAAATCACTTGGGCAGGCAATCTCCCGTTGTCCTATCTGCAGGTAGACAGGTACCCTGCTTCTGCCTGCTCAGGTGGCTGCTCCTTGAGAAAGGTACTTATTGCACTGGACTTTGTTTTCTGTTTTAGATCTGCATTTCTTGGATTATTACGCTCCTTAGAGGAGATCTCTTTGTTAGTCTCGAGCAAGACAGATGCTTTGGCTTGAGCTGGTAATAGTGCTGTTAGGGGGCCGACAAGCTGGGTGAATTTGCAGTGTGGTTGTATACGTCCTCTTCAGTCACCAGTGCTGTGTTAACTTCACAACATATTCCATCTGTGGTAGCTAACGTGGGTATGGAATTTATGACTGCAAAGACTATAACATACCACAATACAGGAATGCCTCTTGAGCTGAAATGATGTTTTTAATCAGTACGTTAAATGTTGTGGTTGATTGACAGATGGCTTTTTCTATTTTCTGGAATGAATGTACTTTAATTTAATTGTAACGGGGATATCACATCTTGTATAACACCTTTCATGCTAACTGGTATTACAGAATTTTAAGATCCACGTGCAAAAGAGCACTTCATGCACCATGGAAATGCAGCCACCTTGGGTAAAATGCAGAGAATTTAGGTGGAGAGAATGTAATTACCCATGCTGGAATTCAGCCAGCACACTGAGATTAAAGCCCCTAATCTCACAAAGAGTACCATGGGATCTCTAATGACCACAAATGGTCAGATCACAATTTTATGTCTCTGCCTATAATGCTTTACTACAACAAGGGTATTTCCAATTGTATGGTGCACTCATTCTAATTATACAGCTAATTTTATTCTCATTGTAATTTCCAACAATAAAGTTACGAAAGTGCCACTGAAATGTGTGAACAAAATGGCACCACACTATGTTATGTTGAATACATTTTTTGGGGAATGTTCTGCTCTCATTTGCGTTGGTATGTTTCTTTGAAGCCAATGGAATTCCTCCAGATTTGCACTGAAATAACTGACAACAGAAGTTGTCTTTACAAGAGAGCATTTTTATGTATGTATATTGTAGATGTGCTTGAAAAGTTAAATATTTACGCTCTGTTCAAATATGGGACGTTCTCTCTTCTTTTATTTTTAAATCCATAAAATTGTTAACAGACCCATGAAAAAGAGGAAAAAAAAAAAAGGATAGTGGGGCTCTATGCCTGTTGGTTAACCTTCACCACAAAAATTGATCTGTGGGAATTTCTCACAGTGTAACATACTGTATCCAATTCCACAGTTATTACTGTAAACCTATTAGTGCCACCTGGGTTTGCATATCCGCAGTGCTGTCCAAGTGAAGACAGATTAGCTCTATCACATGTTATGCCAGAGGGACAGCCTCACGAGGAGTCTGCCCTCAGGGAGAAAAAAAAAGGGCTCAGACCTTTAATGAGAATACAGTGCTTTATAATAGCATTTGGTGGCCTAGAGATTTTCTGTCAAGTCATTTCAAATTAAATTGGCAGCCCTGCAATGTTCAGCCCATATGAGTTTTTGTGCTGCCTATACTGCTAATGTTAAACCAATCCTCACAGAAGACCAGCAGAGAATATACAGAGGCAATGTTTGCATCAATCCCTCTTTTTAAAGTGTGGGCCTTCATAAGCTGCTGAAAAAAAGCGCTTTCCAGGGCAGATTTTAGCTTTGGGCTGAATTTTTGTGTGGAAATTCAGGCCATTTATTTGTAAAAAGTATTTGTAAATTTATTTGTAAGATCAGTTAGCTTTTCCACATAGCATAGTAAGGAAATTAGTAACCAGACTAGAAGTGAACGGAGTGACTTTGTTACCAATTAGAGTGACTTCACTCCCACTCCTTCCGCCTGACTCCTACTGAAAGGGTACAGAATTTGGCCCTGAGAATACCATTTATTTCTGGTACTTCCAGGACTTTCCTTATTAAAATGTAAAACGTGTGTGATATTTTAGTCCTTCTAGTGTCTGAAAATTTAAAGAGCAGATGATATTTGAAGATAAACTACTATCACCAGGCAGCAAGTTTTTCCTTAAGGTTTTCCCACATTTTTCATTCAGGACTCAGCTTGAAACCGAATATTGGTGTCCTCTTTCTCTGACCGTGGTGGAAACATCCTCAAAAGTGGGTGAGTACTGTGCTGGGTGGAATTCAAGAAGAGCTGGGCACTAGGTCACCATGGGGATCCCAGTTTCCATTCCCAATTATGCAAAGTCCTCTGGCAGGATTTTGATAGCTCATAAACTCAGGTACATTCAGTGATAAAGAAAGTAGTTTTGCAGTTTGTAAGTGCGCTTTAAATATCTGCAACTCACACAGGATAATATTAGATGAGAATTTGCTTTCTAGCTGAGTGATAGGCTTTGTGAAGAGGAAAGTCCAACTGACTGAGGGGTGTGAAGAAGGAACTATTTCTGTATTTTGGAGCTGGAGGTTATCTTAGTCCATAACTGTGCAGGTATTAGATGAATAGAGGAGTCATCCAATAACAAAATCAGATTTTGCATTCATTAGAAGGGCATACATTTTCCACATTCTTCCCAGAAGATCTTCCATCCCACGTTAGATATGTGTACATTTGTAACTCGGCCATGATTGATTACTTTTGTTACAGTTGTCCAAGTAAAACTGGAGCACCGCAGTTGAGAGACAAGCTTGTATTTCCCTCTTTATTTAATGTAATCCTTGTTTTGGGATACAGTCCAACACTGTGATTTCATAATATCCCCTACCCTGTGTATTCTGTTTTGAAATTGAAGGAAAAGTGATGACAGAAAATCTTCCTAATGTGATCACATTCTTATATGTAACTGCAAAAAGAAACATCCAAATCGTGCTTCTCCAAATTAAGGAGTAGGTCCACTGCGTTTGGTAAGAGATTTACTCTGCCAGAGCAAGCATGACTTGATCCTCTGTGGTGTAAGCTTAGTTTTTTTCCTCTCTGCTTAACGTGTAGAAAGGATCTTACTTCAGTGGATGTGCCTCGGGGCAGAATTTAGCTCACTTTTCTTAATTTGCAACTTTGGACCAAATTCATCTGTGCTGCAATTCTACTGACCTCTTTGGAGTTACTAAATAATTGGATTTGACCTAATACACTTTTCACTGAGTGCTGTCTTGCTTTTCAGGGAGGTTAACACAATAACCATTTTCTATTTCTGAACTCAAACGTGATCATCTTTTCTTTTTTCTTTTAATTCCTGCTAGAGAAAGGAGAGAATATAATATGCTGCAGTAAATTGAGCTAAATAACTAAGGGGTATCTACAGCTGCCTTGAAGCCTGACTTCGTTAGTTCATGTTGAAATCAGCAGTAAAACCCCTCATGACATTAGGATGGCAGGAATTTTCCCACTGCTGCACCTGGCCATTTTCACAGTCAATTGTCCTTCTTGAGGACTGGGATTGAGTTTAGCTCTCTGACAGTAGAGGAATCTTTGATGATTCACTCCCAAATAGCTGAAGTTAGAGGGGAAAATGCTGAAGTTAAACGTTAAAGCACCTTGTCGCTATCTCTAGTGACGCCTTTGAAGTTCTAAAGCTCAAAGTCACATACTCCAGTGTGCCTTGAACAAACTGTCCGATATGGGCAGGTAGATAAAGCTGGGCATCTGTCTGAGGCCACGTGAACTGGCTTAAGCTGAATTTTTTGCCCTGAGCTCATCTTTCACTTCTTCCCGTGGTAAATCTTGGCAGAAGAGCAAGAAAAAGCAAGAGCTTTCTCTGTGAAGCTCTTGATCTCCCTTGTGTGTCTCGATCTCAAAATGGTGATGTATGACTAACAGTTCGGTATGTGTAGGGAACACTGGGTTACATGCAAGTGAAACATTACTAGTATGTATATAAGCATTGTAGATTTGTGACTTTAAGGAAAAAAGTTCACACTGGCAGCATTAGCAGAAATTCATGTTTTCTTTGAAAAAAATGGCTTAGGAAGAAATTATTTGGTATAGGACTCTAAGAACCCAAATTTATGCCAGAAGCAGCTATGCATTTAGCAGATAAAAGAGCTGCAGTCAATTGATCTGATCAGTTATTATTAAGATTAGGGATACTGGCATAATTCTGTACTTGCCTAAACTTGTGTTGTTCTGACTTAAACCTTGTAAGATGAATGAACCGCAAAAGGTGAACGTTTTATTTCCATTTTACACAAACTTCAGTGTTTGTACATTATGAAGAACTTGGAAATTAAGGCCCTAATATTAACGTGCCTCGCATCCAACATAGTGCAGCATATTGTGTCCACACTGGCAAGCAGTGCAGACCTGTAGCAACAGAGATGTTGTAAGGAGCTGCTGGTGCTCTGGACCTGGTGCCCACACTGTGCACGTTTCAGCAGGATCCTTCAGACTAATACTAGTCTAGTCCTGTGTCCTGAATGTCAGTAATCTCAGTGAGTAACCTAGGGCTCTCCTGGTACGCATACTTCTGGCTTACTCCTGAGACAACTCTGTTGAGATAAAGAGCAGTAAACAGGGATGGTTGGGAAGTTTGACTTAGAAGGGTCAGTGTGACCCCAGCATTAATAGAGTTGCACCCACATGGAGTGACTTGTCAATGGGAATCACTCACTTTAGTAAAGTGACCGCTTTTAAGATCTTACTTTATCTTTCTTGAGACTCTCTTTGATTTTTTTCTGCCATCACCAAGCAGTTCAGAAGGAGCCAGTGCAGATGTGTGGTTGCTGAGAGCATTGACCAAAAGTTTCTGCCTCTTTAGCCCTCTGGGATTGTATCAGCATGAGGAGATTAGCAGAGATGATAGGAAATGTAGCTGTGTGATCTGAATGTCCTTACCCAGTAGGCCTTGATTAGCCGGTCAGTGTAAGGGTATATTTTAAAGCTTTTTTTTTATGTCCTTGCGAGAGGTATTGGTATGCCTTGGTTCACTGAACATATCCCAGAACACATCACCCCTGAATATCAGAAAAGCACCTACCATGCATGGGCTGCAGTGTTTGCATCGGTGCAAACCAGGAAGAACTACAGGCTGGAAGACAAGTTTAAAACAGCAGTTTGCTGAGGTGTGGTCTTGCAACTTAAAGAAATCCAGTATAGAAAGTAGATCCAAACATTTTGCTCCTTTTTTCCTTGGCAATTCCCCTTTAAAATCTCTGATAGGCTTTCAACTGCTGTACTAATGTTTCGAAAGAAATGCAGTTTTACAGACTGACTTGTCTGGGAATAGAATGAGCTGGAACATCTGTCCTTCTGAACTGTTGGAGCTGCTTGGCTGAAGCAAACGCAAGATGAAAAAACGGAGATAAAAAGACAAGTTGGAAAAAAATAGGACTTGTTAATCTTTTCTCCAAAAACACATCCTAAACTTTAAAAGTTAAATTTACGCGTACTATTTCCTGCTATTTCATACTACTACATCTTCCCACATAACAACTGAGTTAAAAAAGGAAGAAAGCAAAACTGGATACGGTGCTGAGATAGCAGCGTGTGCCAGGACAATTGAAAAAGCTTGATGTATTTCTGATCACGGTATACATAACTGTGTATTTTAAAATAATGTGAAGAAAAGCATGTAGTATTTCTGTATCACCATCTCAGGTAATTGTGATGATCCTTATTTTGCTCTAAGCTTATCTTCTAGAAGAGGTACAGGAACAAACAGCCGTGAAGACTTTGATGCCAGAAAGCAGTTGCAGGCTAGTAAAAGGTAATGCATCTTTTAATGTTTCTATCAGCCTGTGATCTGTTTTCATGGTGTTCTGTAAGCCCTATTACCAGGGCTGCAGATTCCTACACATGACCAGTCTTCAGTAGTGAACAAAAATGGCATCTAAATCCCAAGTGACACTCTTAAGTACTTGGCGGCAGAAGGGCTCTTCTGAGGAAGATTAAGTTAATGGAAGCATTTGGGTAACATCTGCATGACTCTTTGTCCTGGTATGGCCAACTCACACTGCTGCAACACGTGCGGGAGGATTTCTTTGATTATCACTTAAGAACAAAACTGGCTGAAGTTCCTTTTTGAGCATTGGTCAGGCTGTAATATATGTGTGAGGGCACGCATGCCGTGTAAACAGGCGCAGCTCTGCCGGCAGCCCCCATTCAGGCTTAATAAAAATCAGATTACTTATTTAGTGAAAAGTAAAGAAAAAAAAAAGGGGGGGGGGGAGCGGGAAGGTTTGTTGTTGTAGCTGCTGTTTGTTTGTCTTATTTACAGTAAGACGTACTGTCTTTTCCAGTCGAGCCCTGCCGCAGGCACGGAGAGCCCTGTTAATACGGGCGATTAATGCACTTGCCCTTCACCTCAGTTGACCCGGGTTTAAATCTGTTATTTTGTTACCAGTTAGAAGACTTTTATTGGCCTTTCTTCAGCCCCTAGCTGGTGCCTTTCCACCTCGTAAAACCACTTCACGATTTGGCATAAGTGCCGTTTTCTGGTGTGAAAAGACCCCGGGTGCAGCAGCGGGGAAGAGGCAGGTCACAGCTGAGGGATGCCTGCACAGCAGACGGGCAGCCATCCCCAGGGACTGATCCTATGGGGCTGGCCTTGCTCGGTTGTGCAGGCTCCCATTTGGAAGCAGGGAGATCTTTGCTTCCCCATGTCATGCATCGCTGGTTCCTTTGCCTCGGCTGGTCACAGGTTAACCTGGTTCCATTTGCTGTAGGACTAATGCTAAAATAAAGAGGGATGAGGGGAATGTGAAGCAATTAATGGTCCGGTACTGAATGGTGCAATTTATGTTTGTTTTCAGTAGATATGTCTTTTTTTCCTTCTTTTTTCTATCTTTTTTTTCAGTAAGGACCTGGCAGTGCTTAATAGAAGTCTTCAAATTTTTGAAAAGATTTTTATTCCCTGCTGGTTGTTCTCACTCTTTCAAGCCTTTCTTACTGCAGAGTCCAACGCTGCAGTCATAACTAGGTGACTTTGGTCAGCAGTTATAGTGGGAACCTATAACTAATGCAACCTCCACTAAAACGCAACCTCCTCTTTGTTTCAAGCTCTGACTGTTTGGAAAATCCTCTTCACTGTTCTAAGATTTGGGATAAAGGGTGACAAATTACCCCAGCCTTGAAATGAAATCCACCCTGAGGAAAGCTAAGAAGATCAAAAAATATTTTTTTTCTCTTCCATTGGAAAGGAGCGTTTTAGAGGAAATCGGTGTTTTCCAGAAGAAAGCCTTGGAAACTCAATTTTCAGTTTGTCTTTATGAAAAGAGCACTCAGCATTTTGGGCAGTTTTACAGAAAAATAAAATTTGAATAACATACAACTGCCTGAAATTTTAACAAACTCTTTGAGTTTCACAGGAAAGAACCAGAAATCAGAGCGGAAAAATTGCTCTGGCCAAACCATGCTGTAAAATTACTATTCAGGACTGAATGCTAGAGAAGTGTAATTCAGATCTAAGTGCAGAAATTTACTGTCTTTTTCCTTAGCTTCAGATCCTAACATTACTAGAAGAGAGCTCGACTAGTTGTTAATAATTTCCAGAACCTTATTTCCAGAAAGCATCAATTTACTCCAAGGTACACATTCCTAGATTTCCTCTGGATTTTGTTTTGTTAAAAGAGTTGTAGTTTTTCATAGCTATTATTATCATTTTTTAATGTCTTTGAAAGGAAAAGCATTGGCAAGCAAACACTGGTTTTGCCTGAATCATCTTTGAATGATGTTTCATGTTTTAGGATGTGGAAGACGTTCACTGTAGAAACATCATGCAGTTTTCAGGTGTTCTTTCTTTTCTGTTGCTCGTTACTGATCTATGTATATACATTTGTGCTGTTGCCCATTTGGATAGAGACTGAGTTTGCTCTGGGACAGTGTTAGGCAGCTTAAAGCCTTCATTGGGTTGAATTAACCTGTTAGCCTTTGTAACAGGAGTGAAGAGGAGCCCTGTGGTGGGGGAGATGCCTCATTCAGAGGGTAGCTGAAGAGGGGATGTTCCAACAGCAGTTTCTGCAAGGAGCACTTAACCACTGCTTATAAAGATTTGCTGTGTTAATACTTAGAAGTTGCTCCCACTAATGGCACTGCTTAATGTGTTATCATATTGCAGCGTATCTCTCTCTGCATGGTAGGACCCAGACTACGTCACAGGTCCATGGAATTTCTAGTTAAATATGCAGTGAATGAAGGAGCTTACACTTCTTGAGAATGAGCAGATGAGTAGATGTGTCTTCTTATGAACCAGTTTCATTAAAAAACAAACAAACAAGCAGCAAACAAAAACTGGAGCTTGTTCATCACATTTGCAAAAACATCTGCATGAAAGTAAAGCATCTCTCTGAGAAAGTTTGGTCAGGAGGAAGACGTAAGAATCAGTGGCATTTGTTGTGGAGCCAGGCCCTCTGTTAGTCATAGCCACAGCGCATAACCTGTATCTGCATGGAATGAAGTTCAGAATCTCAGCTGAGGTTTGAGGCCTTTAGTGAATGAAGTGTCATTATTTATAAGCCCTGAACACCAGCGGCCTGGCGATACTGTGTGTTGGCACTGGCCTGAACACCTTGTGGATGGTTGTTGTTGTATAAGAACTGCTGAAGATAGCTCATGAACTAAAAGGTGTTCATTTCAAAAACAGCCCCAACCTTGCTAATCTGTCAGAAGCTATCTTAAAAGCTGGCACATTCCTGCTTCTGATGGAGTACGTTCCTTGGGCCACATCCTCAGATGCTGCACGCAGTTGAAGTTGCTGAAGTAAAGAAAGCTATGATAGTTTGCAACAGCTGAAGCTTTGGGTGCCTGGGGGTACATACGTGTGATGTGTGTGACCTGCATATTTATTGCAGGGCTGGATTTCATACAGGGGATCTGGTGGTGGTGTGCCAAAAGGAAAAGGAGGGATAATTCTCTTTCCACACAGCGCTGTCAAAATTCTGCTTTAGTACTTTGAATCATCAGCGCTCATGCTTTTCGGCTCGCAGTTGTTTAAAGAGGTCATAAATATTTCTGATATTCTGTTAAATGCAGTCTGCTTTGATTACCAAACCTTGCTTTAGTGCTGCGCTCAGGAGGGTAATGATAATGTCGATTTACCTGCACACAGTATATAGTATATCGGTGTTATCAGGCATGACTTTATTTTAGTAGAATCTTTACAGTACAAATCTAATTTGATAGTTTTATATGATCTCTAGCTCTGGATGCTGGAAATTGTGGCAGCTTGTGTTGTAATGGTTTTGTTTAACAAAGCACATGGCTTTTCAAAAGCGTTTGAGGACTAACCTTTGCTCAGGATTTTGTTCTTAGCCATGAATGGCCAATTTAATGATGACTTGTAAGGAACTGTTAGAAATGTTTTAGAAACCTGCTGCCCTAACTTTGATATTCGTGTTTGAAGGTCGCCTTTTAAGAGGCAGTGAGCTGTGTCGTACTGTCTGAAGGATCCTGAAAACTTGCTGCTGAACGGGATTCAGAGTGGCTGAGGAGTAGAAAATGTCTTCTCTTACCTGCTGACTGTTTTGTGAGCCAACTGTAACTCCCTCCTTGCTGCTGCTCCTAATATACTCACAAGGGAGAGGAAACATTTGCTGCAAGCCCTGCAGCAGAGTGGATCCATGGGGGACTCGACTACATGGTGCCGTCTGAGGCCCAGTTTAAGTTCACCTTGTCTTTCCAGCAGTCCCAGAACTCTTCAGAAATGTGGGTGGAGATCCATTACACATGCTTACTATGGTTACTCGCCATGAAAAACAGTATGAACAGCCAACAAAGACTCCAGGTGGTGGATCAGCATTAATCATAACAGACCCAGGGGCAGAGGATTGGCAGGATACCACACGAAATGGTTGTACATCCATCTCCTTGAACTCTTTGACCTCTGGTGGGGGGCAGAGACATGAAGGTAGGTGTCACTGGCTTTGTCTTCTATTCCAGCTGTCGTAAACCATGATGTGCTGTACATACGTGTCCTTTTGCCTGCAGGAAAGGGGTGTGTGACGTAACCAACCCTCTGGTAGATAGAGTAGATATAGGTATTCCTAGACTTTTTTGAGAGCTTTCACAGGAAGACAGGAACATGTCCTTCAAATTCAGTTGGATTCACTAGGAGCAGCTTTCATTTTGTCACGTACCAGCCTAAAAACTTATGTAGATGATAAGCCAGAAAAATTAACATCTCTTTCCTCTCTTCCTCACTTCTCCGTGGCATAAATTTCTGCCCATCTGAGCCAGAAAGAGAAACAGTGTGGATATGGAAGAATAGAAGCAGGAGTGTTCAGCATGTTGGTGGTGTGCTCACAACAGGCCAGTTGTGTGAGATATGCAAGCCCTGAACCAACTAGCAAGAGAAGAAGTGTGGGCTTGTGGTCGGCACTGTGGCTGAGCTGTAGCTGGTGGAGCAGCTGCAGAGGCAGCCGGGCCTAGCTGGCTGTCAGGAGATGGGGAAGTAGATGGGCTCTGGCCAGTGCCCATCCCTCCCCCTTCCCTCCACACAGAGTTGTGCAGGGAGCTCTTTTGTTCTGAGGATGTTAGGACACAAGTGGTGCCTCCTCTGAACCACAGAGAGGAACAGCTACCAGAGTTGCTGAAATGGGGACTGCTAGATACTGTGTCAGCTTGCTGCAGTTCTGGAGGATTTTCTGTGCCCCATCCTCTTTCACTGGAGCTCCAGCTCCATCTTCCCACTCCCCACAGTCCTTTCACTTCCTATTTGCTCCAAGTCTACTCTGTTTTATCTTTAGTTCTCTTAGCCTGTGCCTCCTTACATCTTTCCGTATTGATCCCTTCTCTCTTTCCTTTTCTCTTTGTCTAAACCCTGTCAAGAAGTAAACAAGAGTGGAACTCTTTCCATGTTCTGTTTCCAGGTTGTTTCTGTTGAACAGCTTGCATGTTGGGTTACTGCATTTCCTCCAGCCTCCATCTCTCTTTGTTTTTGCCTGTGAGAGCTCCAGGCAGGGGCTGGCTGCAGCTCGGTGTGTGCAGAGCCTACTGAGACTGGAGGCACTCCGTTCTCAGTAGTCCTTAGGCACTGATGTTGTAAGCAGAATTAATAGTAATTTGACTGGATGCAATTGCCAGTGTGGCCACAGACTTACAATGTAACTGTGGGAAAATGAGTCTCTTGGTGTCTCTGATCACTATCTGTAAAATAATACTTTCCTTCCAGCCTTTAAGTAAGAATACCTGGTTAAAACTAAATTGGATTTTTAAATCTCTTCCACTGTGATTAATCTTTTGTGTGATTAGCAAGGCAAGTTAGTTATGCAGTTGCTTTTAAATGGTAAATTTCAGTCTTACCTGTCTGCTTCTCAGATACTTTATGATTTCAGCATGTGACGTGTACTGATTTGCAGTTCATGCATCCATGTGTGTACACAAAACGTGCTTACATGTCAGTTCCCTTACTGCTTGCATCTCCTTCTGAGAATCCCTCTGATAAATTGCAAGAATTAGGCATCTCTGAAAAGATTGTTGGGAGCTTTATGTCCTTCTACCAACTTGTGTCTTTTGTACCTGCACGAGGAGGGAAAGTGTAACAGTGAAGACACAAGTATGTTCACCGGCACATTTGTAAACTAGAAAGAAGATGACAGTCAGAGCTTATTGCTACTGCATGCAGTCACTCAACAGTGTTACTGACGTGGAACAGTGCAGTGAGTGTAGTGCAATGTGTGCTAAAATCCTGCTTACATATTTCATGGAAATATAATATGTACGAACCACAAATATATTTTAAGATCCTCTGATTAAAGGCAGGATTGAAATATAAAGCATTACAAGAGAACTGTGCTAATTTGCATGGTTGACTGGGAGACCCTTTGTGGTTGAATTAATTTTGCAATTTAGTAAGTTAACATACATGGCACAGCAAAGCTCATGCATCACAAATTGCAATTATTCAGTGTATTTTGACAACAGTATCTCTATTTTAGTTATTTACAATGCTTAATGACTTCCTAGTAGTTGCTCAATAGCATCTCTTTTATGAAAATCAGTGACATCTTATTCATACAGTCAGAAAGGGGTCAGGCATATGGGGATGCTGGGCAGAGACTAAGGTAGGGGTCCCTTTCTTCTCTCACCTGCACGCTGGATGCTTGCCAGTGCTCAGCCTGCTGTCTCTTCTCCAAAGAGCCTATAAAGCCAGCACTAGATCTTGATTAGGGACTAAAGAGAGATGTTCTTTGTATGTAATGCATGGTGCGCAGATTAGTGTGACCCATTCAATGGTGTTGTTGATACGTGCTTGTTAGTGGTCAAATAATAGATGAAAGGATGCATTGTCTGTAAATCTAGGTTCACACGTTTGGAAATAAAGTCATCATAAAGAGCCAGGATTGATCCCAGGCATTGCTGCCCATAGGCAGGGTATGAAGGGGATGTGACTGGGAGCACAGCACTGTGTCCCTGCCAAGGGAAAGGAATGGATGCCTGGGTGTCTGCAGCTCAGAACCACTGCTAGAAATCACTGGGTAAAAGTGTGTTGCCTGTGGATTGTACCTCCCTGCTCAAAGAAGAAGAAGCACACAACTCCAGAAGACTCCATATGAATTCCTAATGTTTCAGCAAAGATGTGCCCTTGCAGCCCAGAAAGACAACTGCATCCATTCATAAGAAGTGTGGGAAGCAGGTCAAGGGAGGTGATCCTGCCCCTCTGCTCTGAGCTGCTGAGACTTCACCTGGAGTCCTGCGTCGAAATGTGGAGTCCTCAGTACAGGAGAGATACAGACCTGTTGGAATGCATCCAGAGGAGGGCCACAGAAATGATCCATGGGATGGAACACCTCTCCTATGAGGACAGGCTGAGGGAGCTGGGGCTGTTCAGCCTGGAGAAGAGAAGGTTCTGGGGAGACCTGATAGTGGCCTCTCAGTATCAAAAGGGAAGCTACAAGAAAGAAGGGAACAGACTCTTTAGCAGGGTCACTGGCAATAGGAGAAGAGGAAATGGTCTTGAACTAAAAGAGGATAGGTGTAGGTTGGTATAAGGAAAAAGTCTTTTACAGTGAGAGTGGAGAGGCACTGGCACAGGCTGCCCAGTGTTTTGGGGCTGCCTGAACCCTGGAGACACTCGAGGTCAGGCTGGATGGAGCTCTGGGCAGCCTGATCTAGCTGGAGGTGTCCCTGTTCATTGCAGGGGAGCTGGTCTAGATGGCCTTTCAGGGTCCCTTCCAACTCAAACGATTCTATGATTCTAAAGTAAAAGTGAAGATCTTTGGTGTTTGACAGATGGTATTTGCTGAAATGAGACAAATAATCTTTCAGAAGATACAGTTTTAAATATCAAATTGTTTGTTGTACAGGTATTAGTATTTAAAATACTTGCCGCTAAGTAAAAAAAATACCTTACAACCTAGCAACCCAGTGATCTAAAGTTGTGATAAGACTCTCTCATGTAGTTCCCCTTTTTTGGCCTGATGGATCTGAAATTTGCACTCTCAAGATTATCAGGAAACCATCTGGATTTCCTTTAAGCTCAGCACATGGGATTTTATCAATTTTTTTCTGACCAGCATTATCATCTCTCCAGCCCTTCTCACCAACACCTCTGGTAGATATGCATTTTGAAGCTCTTTCTATTCCAGACAACCCAGGCATGTGCTTTGTTTAAGTGCCAAAGCCAATAGTTTTTGCTGTTTCCAGCGTGCTGGTGGTTGAGAATATTTTCTTGTTGCTTAACACTTCACCTGGCACTTGACGCATAGGGCTCAGCAGTGTGATATGCAGTATTTTGTTGGTTTCCTAGTACAGAACAGGTACCGCAGGCTGTTGAACAAGTCCTTGCTCATGCTGGACAGATGTCTCTTTTTTTCAAAGGGAATTCCCAGCCCTTTGTGCTCCGACCAGGTGCCTGTGCTGTTGCATTATTCCTCCTTCCACCCACAGGGAAGTCAGCGCTTCCCTCAGTGCTGGACTCAGCCTGAGGCCTGCGTCACTGCTCTCACCTTGTCTTGGCTAAAAGCAAAGCTTGCCCACAGCCAGTATGAACGTAGATTAGAAAATAAAGCACGACTACACTCATCACTTCAATCTGCAGGCTTAGCAATGCCCTAAATCAAGTTAAGTCTAGTACTAATTTATTGGGAAACCATACGCAGTAACACAGTCCGTGTGTGTGCACCCATCTTCCTCTACCAAGGCACCATCCACCATGCTCCACCACCTCAGGTGGTCTGTGGCCATGGAGCCTCTGCTGTGAGGATAAGAAGACTTGAAAGAGATCCACAGGACTAGGAACAACAACAAAAGTAATTTAGAGATGAGTGTGTCTGAGCTTACTGTGTGTGAGACTCCTGTCACGCTATGTAGCCCGAGCCCTAGCCACTTCTGGGGGCACAGGAGAGCGGTTGTGACTTGCAAGCTAAACCTAACCCCAGAGTAGACGTTAGTGCTTTTGCTTCCCAGAGGAACCTGATCTCATTCTCACCTTCTTTCTTGTTAGTACCACTATTTATATTTTGGGGTGTATGAAGGGGAACAGTCGGTATCTTGTTTTACTTTAGTCTGAGGAAAATCTATTTCAGGGCCTGAGGAAGGAACTGCCGGGTGCAGGTGTTCACCAAAGATGTGTTCCTCTTTGCCCCTATGCTCCTGGAGGGGAATTCAGCAAAAAGGACCCACATGTGGAGCCTAGTCCTTGACTTCCCCAAAGCTATATAAACACAGCAGAAATGCCAATGGGCCCCGGTGCCCTGAGGGTGTGCCTGGTGCATGGGGCAGAGGTGCCAAAACTGGCAACCGTGGGGCCTGCACTGCAGCTGCAGGCAGCACAGCTGTGCTAGCAGACTGCTGGGCCACCTCTGGGCCTGCTGGCATGGCCAGAACATGGCTGTTGGCACTGGGCCGTCCCTGGGCCAAGGGTGGCTACACTGCTCTCCTTCACATGAGAACGCCTTCTGTGTCGTTTCTCGATTCATTTCTGCCTTCCTTTCTGTACGTTTAGGCAACTGAAACAGTGTGAAAGGTGAAGACAGTGTTGATAGATGATGTTTTATCAGCTGGGGTTTCAGTATGATATCCAAGGGCTCAGGCTGGCACCATACATAGTGCTGAAGCAGGACTGCTCAGGTTGATGAGCAATTTGTGAAATAGAAAAGAGCATGAGATGATGCTTTCCATCTCAGAACCGTAAACTGAGAAGTGCCTTAATGGCACTGAAGAATGATCACATGAAATCATTTGATCCCCTTTATGTGAAATTTTTACTCTTTTTTCAAAATGTAGTTTGTGCTGGATGTTTCTAGTTCACATATGAGGACTCATTCACAGAAACTTCCAAGGTGATGAGTGGCAAGTATCAATATGTGAATAACGAATGAATAATGCAGAGTAGTCCGAGGCACATTTATCACTAACGGTGTGCTGGCACCTCACAGGCTGTAATTTGCCCGCTTAGACCTGGTCAAACCCTTGAACATGCGCAAGAATAATTTCACTAAATATATTTTCATTTACTTTCTTATTATGTCAGTTCCTGTGAAGACGATGTGTTTACACTCACACTACAGACATTGCATCGGGCATCACTGTTTCACGTGTTCACAGAAATATTTTGTCTCTGGTGAAATATGTCACCTCCTTTCTCGAGTGGAATATTTCTGCTCAGTCACAGGTCTAATACCAGAGTGAATTAAATGTATCAACGAATCAGGGCTGAAGTCCACAATGAAAATGATTGCTTAAAAATAATTATATTGGCAATAGTTTAGAGATGACATTTTCTGTGGGCACGTATGTTCTTCGTATGGTTATATAAAACAGCGTGTGGGAATGTGATGCTGTTTAACTCATAAATGGAGGGCAAAATTTTATTGGCCGCAGTAATTATTTGTTCAAGGGAAAGGAGAAGAGGTGAGAACAATCCATATGAAAAGAACCACATTAGTACCCAGAACATTGAAAATATTGTTCAAGGACAGTTTATCCTTGTGGAAAATATGACCCCCTGTAAAGCTGCTGAGTCTGTTTGCAGATCATTTCAAAATAGAGTCCTCGCATTTGCCATTTTAGTTTGTTTTGGCTGTTGGTGTCCAAACTACATTCCTAGCAAATTGCATGAAGTGCTTATTCCATTATTTCTATTGTTATGTTTCTCAATAGAATGTGGTTATCTTGAGCTAGTGTCATGCTTTAGTACATTAGCACTAAAACGCGCTGATGCTCTTGCAAGGAGAGTGAGGGGAGGCTGACATTGAACTGGTACGCTGTACCTTCAGCCTGGAGATTCCAAAGTCAGAGGTGGATTTCAGCTTAAAATGAGGAAATAATATTTACATTTTTAAAAGTAATCTGCTCCCCTCTTATGAAACCGTGACCTGTGCCAGTTCCTATGCATTCTACTCTATCTCCAGGTGCCTGGATTTGCTTGAGTGGTCCTAACTGGTTTTTGGATGAGAGGTGTTTTAATCTGCTCTGAATTTATATTTTGCACGGCTTCAGTTTTCACATAATGAGCCAGCTTTATCTGTCATGTGCACAGTTCTGCTTTCTTCACGTCCCAGTTCATAATTTTGTTACATGCCTTTTGTCCATAGAAAATAAAGGAATCGGGGAACTGAAATTGAATTAGAAACAAAACGTGCTTGAGTTTCCTGTTTTTCTTGTATTAAAATACTTTTTCTATTGAGACCCAACATGCAGCAGTTTCCTAACCACAACCACAAGGACTGAGAGAACACGGAGTTTTGTCGCACAGCACAGTGAAAGGGGCAGATCTGAAAGTGGACTGGGGCTCTGCCCCGTGCCGAGCTGGTGGAGGAGGCACCGTCCCGCGGCACCAGCAGCTGCCCTGCCACTGGTTATTTTTGTTCCAGGACACTGGCAATGACTAGGTTTGTGGTTTACCCCTTGTCCAAGTCAGATATCGCCTCTCATTGTCCTTCTCTGCTTTTTATTTGCCCATTCTTTTCTCCTATCAATTCTTTTTTCTTAGTCTTACCCCGCTCCTCCTCCTTTCCTTCTGCCCTCTTTTTTTCTCCTTTAGTCAAACAGACCTAATGAATATAAAGTCAAGAATATAATCCCTTAAAGGGGAGGAGGATGTCCTTTTATCTTTTAAACTGTGCACCTGCATAGATGTTTGCACCGAGTACTTGCTATAGTCACTGCTGGGAACACAGATAGCCCCTTTAATACAGCCACTGAAAGCCTTTTGATTTAAAATGGTGCATTCAGTTTTATGGCCTTTCACTGCTTCTGGTAGTATCCCTCTGCAAGGACTAAGTGCAGAGACAAAAGATAGCAGTGCAAGACCTGCCTCCAGCAATATTTCCACAGCCCTATTACTAGGGAGGGCTGTTCATGCAGAGGTCAGTGCTGTCTCTCGGTACCAAACACACTAAAATAGCTACTTTTTATTATAAGATTAACAACTCTTCCATGAAAAATATCAGTGTTTTCAAACTTCTGGGAATTAGTCCTGCTGCATTCCAGCCTTCTGACTGTATGTATGTATATATATATATGTATATATTTCCCTGTGGAAATGCCCATAAATTTGGTCGTGGTACCTGGAGATGAGATAGACCTGTTAGAATACAGCCCTGTTGTTTCCATCCTCTCTCCCTCCTTCGTCCCAAGGAGGAGGTGCTCGCTCTCTCCCTCCCTTAGTAAACGAAGGGATATTTTAGATATCTTTATGTTTGTTTTGGACTAAGTGAGTCTGTTTAGGGAGTAATGTTCTCCTCTGTGTGAATGGGAGGAGTGGAATTTGTAGTTCCTGCCTCAAGTAAAGAGATATTTTTTCAAAAGATAAAGAAGCGTTTTATACATCTGTAGAAGAAGGAGGCATGCTTCAAGATCTGATTTTTGAATACCTCCCAGTTTAAGGGAGCAGTCTGAGCATTGATCAAAACCCCCTATTCTTAATAGCAACAAGAGAAAAGAACAAAGGCCACAAAAAAACTACATGGTTAAATTGCATTGGTTTTGTTTGTATTGACAAATTATTTATTAGAGACTAATTGGATCCTTACTTTAGGTGCTAATTTGATGATCCACCCGTCACTGAAATAAGGTTGACTATTTATCCATTATCTCTTACAGAAGACAAAAGCAGTGATGTTTAGGCAATTTGCATATTTTCTGAAGCTAAATATTAATACACACACATCTTTCCCCAGTTTCAGCCCGCCATTAGAGCTCTGTGATCTTTTTACACTAACATTTTTGGTCTAAGCTTTGCTGCACAGTAAGATAAAATTTTATTAAACAATTGGGCAAAACATCATTGCTGTGTTGAATAATCATTTCTTTTCCGAAGGTTCCAGATGCAACCTTTAATTAATATTTCATCCGTGGCCAGGTTTGGTAGGTTGAATAAGCCCTAATAATAATGCTGTCTTCCTGCATTTTTAGAGATCTAGTTTTCAGTCTGTTTGCAGTTATGTCAAAAATTAGTGATTTTAGTTATTAACCTAACAAAACCAGGAGGAATGTAATCTTCTCACGGCACTCATAACTGGGCCATGCACTGGATATTTTAATGCTGTTCCTCTCCTTTATTTCTGTATCACGTCTTCCTCATTAGCGCTTGATATATGCTATCACTTTACTCCTCAAAAACCTTAGGACTGCAGTTCAGTTTGGGTCCTGAGCACAGTGGTGTGGTTTGCTGTTATCAGGACCTTTTCTACCAGTGCTGCTTTTTCCATCCTGCCGAATATCCCCCCACCTATTCATTCATTCCTCCTACTTAAGTCCTGTTTGACACTGTTGTAATGACTTCCCTTGGGAGACGTACAATTGGATTTGGAAGTTCCCTCATGGCTCTCGCCTTTTAATGTTTGCTCCTGAGTCAGCACTTTATGCATGGCTGACTGAAAAAAAGTGAAAATTTGAATAATTTCTGTTCTCTTCCCCTGTCTGTATTACTGTATTACTGTGTGGGTACAGAAAAGAAAAGTACCTCTAAAATACTTCAGGAATCTTATACTCTTGCATACAATCACGTTATAATATGCTGAATACCTAATATTTCCATATGTCTTTGTAACACCTAATCATTTTTGTTAGAAGGAACTTGAGTTTCACTAGGGCTGTGTAGTCAAATGCAACGGATGATGTATGTTTTTATCCTGTAAGCAGCACTCCTGATGGACAGTACAGTCTTTTCTCCAGGTTGTATTTGGTCACGAAATATGTGATGCTAAACTTGTATACTGATTGAACAGTGATCTCATAGTTAGACACTGGGGTAAAATTAGCTTTGGTCAAATTTACATTTTTAAGCAGGGATGAACGTTTGTCCCCTGTGTTCTAAGAAACAAAATGTTATTTTGGGGAATCTATGGATTCCACAAATGCTTCTGGAGTTCAGAATCAGATTATTGCTTTCCGATAAGCAGAATGTGAGTGTTAATGTTTCTTCTTCTTCAGCCAGCCACAGCTGTAGCGTCTGTACTATGAGCAGTCATGTATCCTTACATCATATGTCGATGATTCTCATTCTGCCATATACTTTGGCATGGAGCGATGCAATCTATCAGAATCTCTAAGCAATTATTTTATTTTGGGGCTGCATACCCTGGGTAATCCAGGTAGCAATTACCCAATCTGAATATTTGGCAAGTAGTCCTTAATCCCTGTGGAGAAAGCATACACAAGCCTGACTCTGACCTGATTAACTTTCTTATCTGCCTGACATTACCAAACAGTACCAAAACCTAAGGGGAGCTAGTGTGTTCCCAGGTACCTCGCTCTTGAACAACATCAGTAACAGATAAGCATCCTGTTGAATTTTGTGTTCCCTTTCATCTTGAGCCGGCCGTGTCTCAGGTGGGTGCAGCTTCTGGCAGGATGCCCTCCAACGTAGGTATTACTCTGAGAACAAAAGTTAGAGGGCTGCCAGATGCCCAGTGCCACCTGCCCTAAGGAAATTTTCCTTCTGAATCTCTGAATGGGTCGTTTCACCAGGTGACTCTGCTTGTTGTTGCGATATGCTGATGTGACCATGTGACAAAATGTACTACTTGCTTCCGTGTTCAAGGGAAGTGGAATTTAACTTGCTCAGTTGTATTTTGCAGCTGCAAAGGAGAAAAAAAATAGAAGTAAGAAGACAGTACAGAATGGACCAGCATGTGTCTTATTTCCTGCATTTTGGCAGCGCTCTTGGGGTGAGGGGACACAATACCATGGCAGTAACTGTGGGCCATGTCCTCAAGAATTCAAGAGCTAAACTCAGGAGTGGAAAGTGAACAAAAGAGTTTTATTTTTATTCTTACATGACAGAGAGCCTTAATTAAAGAAGACTGTTCAGTTTGTAACAAATCACATTCATTTACTGATATCCCCTTTTCCTGCTCTTCAGGTGCGGGTGTAGGATTCAGAAATTGCTTTCCAGTTTTTGCATGACCTTATTCCGCAGTTCCTTACGTGCTGGCAGAATGAAGTGAAACATCACTTGAGGGCTAACTTCCTGCAACATCACCTTCTCGTTCAGGTCTCTAAACATTTCTGACAAAAATATATCTGATGTTGCCATTGGAAAAGGGCCCAGTGTGATTGAACACGCCCCTTTCCTCAGCCAAGTGAGCCTGTCTGATGCATTCAGTAGAAGGTCCAGTTGTTTTTGACTCATCAAATGGAATAGCCTTTGTTTTTTATGCCTGAGTTGTCAAGGGTGGCCCTCGGCAAGACTTGAACTTGTTCTCCCTGAGCTTACTCGGGTTGTTTAACTGCTCAACTCTTGCAAATAAATCTGGTAGTCAGAGACACGGCAAAGAGACTCAAGGAAGTTCTTTCGATCTTCATGCAGCTTTTTGGGTGAGGTCAAGTTCTTACCCTGTGATTCACCAGCAGATTTCGTTGGGATGAAGAGGTGAACGTTGTTTCCCTTGTGCTTCTTCATCAGTTCCCACATATCAGCATTCCTCCTCATCGTGGTATAAAGGAAATGGTCGTGACTCACACTTCTCAGCTTTCAGGTAAAGCAGAAATTAGAATGTGAGAGGTGTTGAAGGTTATGACAGTGTTACGTGTTATAAGTGGTGGGTCACTTTCAGCCCTGGGGAATCTGCTGTACTCCCTTGCAGTTTCCCAGAAAAGACCCCCCAGAAATGGAGGAGGGCAGTGAAGAAAGAAAAAGGTCCTCTCATTTTTATTTATGTTACTAAACAAAGCTGAGCTGCCAGGTTAGTGAGATCTGCAGGGAGATTGTGGTTAGTACGGGTGGTTGACTTGGCAGCGCTGCATTCCTTGCAGCGGGACTTGAGCCAACTGCATTACACCATCAGGTTTGAAGGATCACAAATAGCACAAATTGCCAACAGAAGAGGAAAATGCAGCAGAGTTCTCGATACCTAGGGAAGGACAAACTTTATTTACAGCCTTGCTGTTCTGTCCACCACCGTGACCATCCTTGGAGAATGAAACTGTTGGAGAACCTGTTTGTAATCTTCCGAGCCTATAACAGATCGGTTGTTGTCATATGTGAGAGAATGTAAACATTTGTAGAGTTTTAGTGTTTTTCTTTTCTTTTCCAGAACTATACATTTCCTTGGTTCCTTTATTCTGTTTAGCAACAGACTGTCGGTCATTAGTATCTGTAACACAGATCTCTCTCATGCCACGCCTTAACTAAATTGTCAATAGGAGGTGTTGTAGAAGTTTCACATATCATTCCAGCAACTGTAATATCTGTTGGGAAATGCAAAAACACCAGGTGCATAGCTGCTGGTTAGAGTTTCCATTTACTTTACCTGGGGCTTTTCTGTAACATGCAACAGAGTACGTCACATGCAGAAAAAAGTAGGTGGAAGGTTCTTTCCAAACCACGCTGACCGAAAGAATGTACGTGTCAGGTAAGCTGTATGCTGACGTGCACATGTGTTCTGCAGTGGAAAGGGTTACCTTGTCAAGGAAATCTTCCTGGTGCAGGTGTGCATCCTTACAGATTCATTCAGAGAATGAGAGATGAGAATGAGCCCTCCCTGATCTGACATGTACAAACAGCATTTTATCCATTTGTCTCCGAGGACATTTGCTGGCTGTCTCGTTAATCTTTTACTCAAAGTCAGACATATGTATTGATGGAAAAACAAACCATAGACCACAGACCCCCTGCCTAGCATTCCTGACCTCCTCAGAATAACACTCGCAATAGTACTGTACAAACAGTGCTGATATTTCCTTGGTTTTGTATCTGTACTTGCTCTGCTTTTCACTGCTATACACTTTTCTTCCTGCTATTTTGTTGGTATTGTTGAGTAGCTACCTGCCCCCTACAGTCCATCATATACATCCCCTTGCCCATTTACATTTCCCATATACCCCATTCCTCCTGCATCTCTGAAGTTAAGGTAAGTTGGCTAGGAAACTGACGATAAGAGGAAGAAGTTCCAGTCCCAAGTTGCAGGATGCTCTGTGCACTTCTCACTGATCTTCTTGAGGAGCACAGTACAACTTATTTGCCTTCAAAGGGAAGAAAAGTTTTGGGTGGGAAAACTCTGTATTATTCCAAAACATTATAACAGCAAAGTGCCAGTCTTTGGGGTTTTATCTTTGTTTTGGCATTCTGAGTGAGAGTTTCCGTGTAAATATATGTAGTGGACCAAGGCTGTCATTTTGTGAAAAAAATCTGCTGTTGGGGATTTTCAGTGATAAAATAGTGTGTGGCTTAGGAAGGGATTTAAGGAAGTATTTAAAAGACATGTTAATCTCTCCTTTTTTCCCTGTTTCAAAAATAATTGTATTATTGTTCAATTGCAAACACAAACAGAGAAATACTAAGGGGAATAAATAAAGGTACATCTGAGAAAGCATGTAGACAAAAATTGTCTTTTTGTGATCCAGGAAGTGTCATGGGACTAGTAACAGTATAAACAGGTCTTAAAGTGTTTCTCTTGTGTTTCAGACACAGATTGCTCACATGAGATGCTAGACATTCCTTGTGTTCCACTACCTTGGTGACAAGAACAGATGGATATCAAGGACAGCAAAAAATTCAGGACCTAATCTTCAGTCAGTTGAATTGTCTCAGCTTTATTAACATTAAGAGGGAATAAGAAACTTGTGACCCAGAGCCAGTTGCAGAGCAGAGAAAAGGAAGTAATTTCAGGAACAGAAATATCTGTAAAGGTTTATCTCCAGTTATCTTGCCTTTGACTTCATCATCATCTGGTAGCAACAGACTTTTAGCAACAGAGCCAGGGCAGTTCAGTACTTAAATAAAAGACGCTGGAAGTGCTTGTCTTGGTGGTGTTAAATAGTGATCTACTATCTTAGCAAGCAAGCAGATTATTTCAGAACTTGCATCACCAAATTATATGAGCTTTTCTTGCATGTCTGCATTTAAGCCTGCTGGGCTGATTGATTGTGGTTATTGCCTGAGGTTTTCCGAAGCTAATTTTACTTTTAATAGTATTTATTTTCTGCAACAAAGCTCTGCATGCTCACGTGATCCATCTCATTTTAAGTGAGGTCAGAATTTCTTTAAATAGTAATTATTTGAAAGAGAAGAATACCTACTGTATGAATTTTGTTAATAAATGTTTGTGCTTTGTATTTCTGTAAAGGAAAATTACCAAAGCAGAACCAAGGATTTTTCAGTTCTCTTCAATCTCAAAGTTATGCTTCGTGCTGTATGACATGGGATTGATCCTTGTGGGACTGGATCCAGATTGAATTCATATCTTACTCAGATCCACACATGTACATTGTTCAGGATGTTTGGTCAGGAAGTTTTAGCCAGTACAGTTCAAATATTTGTATTTGTAGTGCTTAGCCTCAGTGAAATCTTCAGGAACTCTTGTAGCCTTTGTAAGCTCTAATTCAGGTGAGAATGTCTTCTCAGTGGGAATTTATATTTGATACAGGGACAGATCTCCTCTCTCCTCTCTCCTCTCTCCTCTCTCCTCTCTCCTCTCTCCTCTCTCCTCTCTCCTCTCTCCTCTCTCCTCTCTCCTCTCTCCTCTCTCCTCTCTCCTCTCTCCTCTCTCCTCTCTCCTCTCTCCTCTCTCCTCTCTCCTCTCTCCTCTCTCCCCTCTCCCCTCTCCCCTCTCCCCTCTCCCCTCTCTCCTCTCTCCTCCTCTCCTCTCCGCTCCCTGTAGAAATACTAGGCAACAAATAGAAACTATCTTTTATGTAGTACATTTGGCAGTCAAACAGTTACGCTGTGAAGTTATTTTTATGGATTTTAGTCCATAATAATCTAGGCTACATTTAAGTTTGTCAGCCCATACTGAAAAGTGCATCAGTTCATCTCTAACCCTGGGTTCACTTGAAGACACTGAAGTTCAATATGTAGGTTAAAGTGAAAATTGCTTTTTCAATATTGGTTTTTGTACAGACTAATTTGTTGGCTGGAAAGCAGCGAAGCTGAAGAGTAGACAGAAAAGCTAGTGAAAGTGCTGTGGCAACTAACTGTAAACTCCTAAATCCCTGGTGGAGAGACTACATCCAATTCTTATTACTTCTCTCATACTTAGATCGACTGTAAATTCTTCATGGAAAGGCACCATCGTTTTGTTCTGAGTTGTATCTATGCTTGATCCATGGCTGTGGCTCTGAGGCTCAAAGGTATAGTCAGGATGGTACAGATGGATCCTCTCTCCTTTGTGGTCGACCTGAGGAGGCCAAAGCTGGCTGCTGCTTTTTGAGTGAGCAACCCTGCTACCCTCCTTACGGTGGTACTGGAGTGAGAATGAGAAGAACTGATCTGCCATCCCGTCCTCCTGTGTGGCTGCTTTTCATCATTCTTGTCTTAATTTCATCCAGAAGAACATTCAGGGAACACTAATGTGAAACTTAACGTCCTGGATGATTTCTCACCCTGCTGTTGGGTCATCATCCTTCAGATACTCAGCCTACAATTGCCTCCCCCTTTCCTTCCCCCAGCAGCTCGCTGTCCTCTAGCCAGGTTATACATATTTTTTCAATCCCAGTTGTTCATGGTCTCTGAGCACAAGGCTTAAGCAGCGAGCTACGGCTGCCAGCGCTGTGAGACACCCCAAAGGGAGCTTGGCCGTGGCTCTGCCTGTTTTCACACCTCCCCACAGATGGAGGCCGTGGGCTCGCTCCCCTCCCAGGCACCCTGCCCTCTCTGGGCCTCTCCTGTCAGAACGACTTTGGCAACTGCCCCTGCTGGATTGCGTCATCCCGCACGTCTCCCAGGTGGCTGCGGCTTTTGAGCTCTCCTATCTGCCTGCCTGTCTGGTATTAGGTTTGGATCTCTCCTGTCTATCTGGGCTGTCGGCAAATAACTTGCTGGGGACAAGTACTTAACGGTGTTGCAGGATAGCGGACATTGGTATGAGGGCAAAATGAGCACAAGATCTGCTTGTGTGCTTCAGGGGCTCCACGAGCAGCTCCACTGCTGTTGAGGAGGTGTCCATTATCCCCTCCCTTGATTTATGTAGGATTTAGAGCAGGATGTGGCCAGATCAGGTTGGTGAGCAGTGGGGACATACGGTGACGTGGGATTAGCGAGGAGCAGACGGATGGCGGTGCGGGACCGGGCAGGAGAGCCCGCACGTGGAACGGCTGAGCCACAGAGGCAGCTGGCACCAGAGTGCCGGCACACAGGAGAAACAGATGGCCATGCAGGCCCTTACACGGGCCTTCCCGGTGGGCCTGCTGGAGGCTGGTACACATCCTTATTCCCCAAACAAAAATAAATCTTCCCCTTCCTGCATGTGAAGATTTCTCGTAGCTCTCTGAAGTTCACCGTCTTGAATACAGTCCTTCAGTCTCTGTCCAGGTGTATCTGTGCTGCTCACGAGCGACACGATGGTCTTGTGACGCAGTTATGGAGCCCTTCCTTCGCCGCTGCAAGGCTGCAGTATGAGAAGGTGGGGAAAGGACAAAAGGAGGAGAAATGCATATTATGTAAGATCCCTGAAAACAAGTCCAGAATTGGCCTCGATACCAAAGGGAGCATGTAACAACTCATAGATGTACGGAAGTTAACATGACAGACTGCTGAGTAAAATTCACTTCAGAGGTGCTCTGTACCTCCGAGGTATGAGCAGTGTGATGTGATGTGGCAGTTGCTGTGGAAACCTTTTGGCTGTGTAGAGAAGAGCAGAACCCAGTGCAGAGGGTAAGCAAAGCCCAGGTAGCATATAGTTCCATATGTGAGGCCCCAGTGTTCAGCACCCCCCTCTTTGCCACCCTTTCTTGCTTGCAGGCTTGCATTATGCAGCGCTGTCTATTCTCTGTTACTACATAGCCACCATGGGGATGAGGTTTGGAAAAAGCACAGAACGTTTCTAGTAGTGCAGATGTTTTCAATGAATTCACCCTTCAGAACTGAAAGCAAAGGAGGCCTGGAAGGGGAAAAGTGCTTGTAGCAAAAAAACATTCAGTTCATCCATATGTAGACCCAGTGTGAGCCTGCGAGACACTGAGTGCCCCCTGTGAAGTGGCGAGTGCCCTCAGTCTTTGCCTAAGTTCTGCTGAAGGCAGTGGGTACGTCTGCAGGGCAGTTGCAGCAGTGGCTGCTTTTTGGCTCAGTAGATTAGCCTTCGAGGCTGTACTCTGGCTTTGGGAATACACACACTTCAGTATCTCTTTGTAGGCTTGTTCTGTTGAAAAGAGAAAACATTCAGCATCTCGTCAGATCAGGACCTTGGTTTCAAAATGGTTCTGTAGGTTAAAATCAGAACACGCATGCATGGGTTTGCTTTGAGGACAGCTGAGCACTTGTAGCTCACAGAGTTAGTGCAGGTTTCAGGTGTTTTGAGTCTCCAGCAATTGGTCTTAGAACTTTCTTTCCCTGGTTAGCATCCTTATTGCCCTTGTCTCCCTCTCCTCTTCTGCTGCACTGTATTTTAGGTATGAAACCCTACTATTTAAACCATTTATGATATCATTTGTATGGGAAACAGTATAAAATCTGTTTCATCTATCCAGTGCAGGGGTTTATGCTGCTACTCAGCAGGGCAGAATCAGAGTGACTGCCATGTAAAATCAATCCATGATAGTCCGATCAAGTGGAAAGGCTGTGAATGTCAAAATAAGGCCCCTTTTTCTCCACCATGGAGCTAACACAGCTAGAATATAGAAGTCTTGTGCTGTGCCACACATACAAATCTGTTGGGTGCAGATTTCCCCTCTAACATTTTCCAGAAGAAACCCCAGGACCCACAACTTTCACATCTTAGGGTATGAATAGAGATGCAGTATTTGTGTGAGGAGCCTTGCAACTGAAATACAAACATAGTTCTAAGGGTAACATCATTTGTAATCTTACCAGAATAGACTTTCTAGTGCTAAAATATTTCTGTAGATATTAAAAACGTGCATATGTATATACAAAAAATGTGTATTGTTATATGTCTGTGTATCTACACTTCTGATGCCCTCCCTCCTTATCCCCACATCTGTTTCCAAGAATGTCATACCTGGAAAGAATCATTTCAAATTAATTCAATTTGTTTCAAAGCAGCCTAAGCTGCATCCCTCACAAGGGCCACTCAATCATATTACTGCTCCCGTGAAACTCTTAATGGGACACAAAACAAGTAAAAGTAGGTTCAGGTGATCTCACATATTAAACACACTAATTAAATCTAGCAGCAGAATGACTTAGTGAATTTCCTTTAATCCTGTTTTTAAATTAGGCCATATGTATTTTGGCTCCAGCTTTCACTTGCTCTATTTTCTATGAACTTCCTTTTAACCATGTCCTGTGGCCAATTCACATCCAATTGTTTGAAAATCAGTCTTAGGTGATAACCTTATGATTAAATATGAAGCTAATTCTGCTTTCAAATCCTCCTGTTCCTTTGAAAAGAGTAGTGAATATTCCATGCAGAAGGGACTCTGCACCAGTATGACCATTTCTGCTGAAAACCCAAATGTTATGGATCTCTGTGTGATACAGGAAACCTTCCCTAAAGGAGAACTACCTTTAGGAAAGTGGGGATAGTTGTTCTGAATCAGTACTACTTTTCACATTGCTGTTTTTGTAATCTTATCTGTGGGGCAATATGAGTCTATTTATATAGTTTTGCGGTGATGAACTGGCTAACAAGGACTTCTTGAGGACCTTTGCTTTACAGTTTTGGTATTCAACCCACATGGTAGAAAGCTGGACTTGCAGTTCGTGGAGGTCTACATTGATAGCCAAAATGTCAGCGGTCAGTATCTACTTGGGTAAATCATCTGTTCCACACATTTTAACTTCGGGAAGCCAAACCTCCAGATGGCTCCTCTAGCATCCAAGATATATGGTGGTACCTGAAAGGACTCTCTTTTAGGGGATGGATTGAATTCCCTGTTACTTCTGAGACGTAGGATACTGGCAATGCTTTGATCTCTCTCGCTTCCTGGAGTACACTTCGGTTTTTATTAAGCTTGCTATTGCATCCTATCAGTTTTAGTTTGTTCTCAGGTTGATAGGAGTGCTTTGTGATCTGCGCTGTGGTATGTGTGTTATGGAGAAGTGTTCAGAGGCTGTTCTTGGCAAAACATCTGTTAATGTGATCTTGGGGGACTGGACTTGGTGACCCAGGTTGTCCCTCTCCTCCTCATTGTGTACTGCACTCCTCCTGATTGCACCAGTGACATGAAATATGCAATAAATAATAGAATCTATAGCAGCTGTGCTTTCACATAATAGAAATGGCAGCGAAATTATTTCCTGGAGCAGCTTTCCAGAGCATCTGAGCCAACCATTCAGCTGGAGTAACCTGTTACAGCTCTGTCAAATTACACAGGACTCCATCAATTTACTGCAGCAGCAGATTTGGCCACCCTTGCTCCATCAGGAATTAGCGGATGGGAGATTTACTGGTATACGCACACAGGCAGAAACGTGCACCCAGAGTTGATACCAACCCTTACCCAGAGCTCCCATCTTGCTGGGTTGGCAGTCTGGTCTGTTAGAGCAAGTCTGTGTCAGCACAGCTCCCTTGATCTCAGTGCAGTGAGTGACTCCTGCACTGGGAAGCAACCTCCAAGAGCAAAAAAAAAAGCTGGCGTGTATGCATGTGTGTGCGGGTCTGCACATGTGGACACAGCACAAAGAAAATAAGTTGTACTGTGGACTTTATGTCCTATCTGCATAGGTGTAAGGCACTCACTTTGCTCAGGAGTGTGCCGAAATGATTGATGCTAAAAACGTTATACCGCTGCACTCCACACTGCGCATTAAAGAAAAGCTAATGTGGGGCATATTAAATTTTATTGAGAGTGGGTTTTGCAACTCTTTAAGAGGCCATGTGCCATGCTTCCTTTTTTAGGATCCAACTACCAAAATTAAAACCAATAAATCTTTCTAAAAATAACCCGAGAAAAACTTTCTCCTGTGTGAAAATGAAGCATGTTAATGTCCTCATGTGCCTTGATTTTCCAGAAGAAAAAAAAAACCAACACACAAAAGGAGTGCCTTGTTGGAAAGTGCTGTATATTCCTTTTCAAGATACCAAGCTCCATGTTGCCAGCTGTGCAAGACTGGGTGTAACTAATTCTGGGGTTCAGGCCAGTAACACCCTCAGGGGTGGGAGGAAGCTCTCCACTAATGGCCCTGGCTGCGACAGGATGCCTGGAGAAGAACAGGATTTGGATTGCTAGATCTGGGGAGGATGGAGCTGTGGGAAGGTGAAGTGTTTAAAAGTCAAAGAGATACAAATGGGTTGCATGGATTTTAATGAGGAATGTGTGCTTTGCGGGCATGGCTGTGCACATACCTACTGTTTGCATTCAGTGAGCAAAGACATGTAAAAAGTGTTTGCATAACACAAATGGGAAGTAGGTAGGTTGGTTTGTTCTCACAGTCAGGCGCTTTCTGCTTATATATATGGATCAAATTTACATTTATTGCAAAATATTGTGTACTCAGATTGTGGCGTATGTTAGGCTTGGTATTTCACCGTTGTGTTTTGAATTACTGGAGGGAGAGGAGAGAGAGGCAGTAGGAGCAAGTAGGGTCCTGGAGAGGTGCTCATTTCCAGTTACAAGAGAATACAATTTGCATAAGCAACAGAGAAAGATTATCTTAGAGATTTTGGAGAATTTATTTTCTGCACACTTGAAGGCAGAAACAGAAATGCTATTCAGATCTTTGTGTCTTCCTGTGCATCTAGTAAATGCCTTGCCCAATTTAAGCAACTGCAGTTTGCACCCAAGAACAGTGACCTGCACGAGTCTGTCTGCTCAGAGGATCAGTAAGCGGTGGCAGTGGAGGAAAGCTCTCTTCCTGCAACGGAGTGGAACCAAAATCTGACCAGACGTTTGGAAAGGGCAGCCCTGTGTGATCTCAGGTAGCTTTCCCACCTCAAAAAACCTCTGAGTCTAAATTTTGGAGACTGTCTCATGCTGCAGCATGTGGAATATGTGGGATATGTACTACAGATGCAGGTGGGAAGCTTCAAACTTTCTGGAAAGGTGATTGCTGAGGGGTCAGAAGTACATGGTGACAGCCTTTCCTCTCTGCTGAAATGAGGCAGTAATAAACAATCTTCATCTAAAGCATCCCTTGTAATAGCCACTATTATATTGGCAGTTAAGCGTGCAACAAGCCAGTGCTACACCGATAGTTTTGTGTTGATAAAAAACACAGTCAAGGCAAACACATAAAATTGTTTTTTAAGATGTGTTCTGAAATGCTTTCTTGCAGCATTACAACACCTTACAGGAGAGGTTGAAAACAAAGTGTAAGATAGAGATATCCTATATTTGCTTTTGAAGACTGGGGAATCACCTAGAAAAGTCTGTGTTTTCTAAATGAACCTTAAGCAGAGTCCCAAATTCACTGCTGTGCAGGCACATGAAATTCCAGCAGAGCACATGTGGCAGGGCCCATTGGCACCAGCAGTCAGGGTGGTCTCCAGCTAACCCTGACATGTCCACCCAGCACCAGTGGGACATTTGCCACATGCTACACCAGGAGCTAGATCCAGGCCTCCCAGGGCCAGGCCTTCTCAAGGGTTGCTTTTGTTCATCTGAGCCACTTCTGCCTATTTCAAAAACTGTGACCAGTTAGCTCTAAGAACAGATGTGCCTGTGATATTTCTCTTCCTCTAAAGGTTATTGCCTAGATTGAGCTTGCTGCTGGCATGGCAGAAAGGCAGGAGGCAAAGGAAGGAGCAAGAAACCTTTGCTACTGTACTTGCACCTCTACTGAAGGAGGTTTTTTTCCAGTACCAGCCCTTGCATCAGGGACCATAGGGGATGCAAGGTGCTCTTTTCTTCCCCCTATCCCTACACCCAGGGAAGTCTGGCACACAAACAGTGGTGTAGCCCTGTGCTTTTCACTTTGGCACATTCCCTCCAGAGCTGGGAGCTTTGGAGCTCAACCTGAGCCTTGAGAAGCAAGGAGAGGGCACCTGGCAGGGCCAGCGATGTGTGTGGGGAAGGGCTGTTGGGGGCAGTGAGGAGCAGGGAGTGCTGTTGAACTAGAAAAGCCACTTTAAGAAAAGTTTCCTCATTTCACTCTACACTGGGAAATAAAAGGTCGTTCTCTTGCACGAAATGTGATCCAAAGGCCAGAATCCTTCTGGCAGAGCTGGACGCATTACCTGGCGGCTGGGACCGCTGTGGATGGGGAGCACTGGGCTGTGGGCATTGCCACACTGCAAGGGCTGGAAGAGCTTCGGACCTGCTCCTGCCTGCAGATCTTCACAGCAGCATTCCTTGTGTGACAGGCTTTTTCACATTTCCCCATTCAGCTGATTGTGGGTGCTGTGCTATTTTAAACCCACATGGAAGTATGTTTTTAGGACCATCTGCTACCGGCCCTAACCCAGATGATACAGTTAGAGCCTGCCCACAGCATCCTCCCCTCCTTCAGGCGGTTCCAGGAACAAGCGGTGAGTCAGTCCTGCAGCTGAACTCATATTTAGCTAACCCTGATATCCTGCGTGTTGGAGGGAAAGGCACAACGGCCTTCCCAGGTGCAAAGCCTTGTTATTTCCATGAGCGAGAGGACCCCGCTTGGAATTAAAACAACAACATGAAAAAAAAAACCAAAAAACAACAAACCTAAACCAAAGCGATGTCATGTTAGTGCACCAGTGGATCTCCTTTGTGCTGAAATAACCTTTGCACAGCCTGAGCGGGGCTGTTATATCCCTCAGAGGCTGAGGGAGGCTGTGGGTCTGTCCCAGAGCGGTCTGAGGGCCGGGGCCTCCCAGCAGGTCCTGGCCTCCTGTCATCGGGCGACTGCTGTTGAATGTGTGTCCGTGAGTCCGGATTAGGCTCCACGTGAAGAGCTTCCAAGCCTGAAGTAAGGTTTCAGCCAGTGAATTGTCTAAAATAGTCTCCCACAGCACTGTGCGACTAAGGACCTGTGTTCATAAGCTATTACTTCGTATATTGTGATCTTGTGCTCTTTGATCCCCGTGTAATCTAGCAGCAGCTT
The DNA here is from genome assembly GCA_023055505.1 of Callipepla californica brunnescens. Classification (NCBI taxonomy): domain Eukaryota; kingdom Metazoa; phylum Chordata; class Aves; order Galliformes; family Odontophoridae; genus Callipepla; species Callipepla californica. Next base: position 10,730,650 of record JALIRH010000007.1, read on the forward strand.
TCTGGCCATCCACGATTTGGCAAAACTGGCAGAACGTGCCCTCTCCTTTGGACTGCTGCTGCCATCACGTTTCTCCTGGATGCACTTAGCATGCTGTACTGCTTGCCACCCAGCAGGTTAATGACCCGTAATTATCTCCTCTGTATAATGAGGAAAGCTGAATATCTCCACAGCGGATATGCCAGCATCCAGCAAAGTGTTTCAATGTTAAACGATACCTGAGGCCCTGCCCTTCTCCCACTGAAGTTGACGGTGAATTCATTGACTTCACCGAGCTGTGAATTTTCTGTATTCTGCGACAGAGAGAAAAACACTCACTGAAGCTGTTGTCAGCATTACCTGCAAAATGAACGTGTACAGATCCACTTCTATTTAGGCTACGCAGTAAGTATCCTGTTCTGATGCATACGGATTTAAATCAAGCGTTGTGAACCTCATTATTTAGCGCTGCTCATATGACACTGAATTTGCTACAGTACCCTTGAGACAGGCAGGCTTTATCCTGCCAAACAGAAACACCCCCAGCTGTACCGCGCTGCTGCAGGCTCCTTGGAGTTACTTCATCGCCGACCGACAGCTGTGTCCCCTGACCATTATCTGGTGGCCACATACTTCAATAGCAGACTGTATGTACTGTATGCACTAGACTGCAGTGTGACCTGACAGCTCGGCTTCCTCTCCCAGAGTATATCTTCTGCTACTCTTTAGCATCCTACAGTTTATCTGTGGTCAGCTTTCTTACCCATTTCCTGCCAGCTGCTACTGGTCTTTTAGTCAGCCCTGCCAGGCATGCAGACACCGGGGAGCTCTCTGAGCCTGAAACTGTGTTATTTCTTGGATACAGGCTTTGCAGTACAAGACTTCAAATGCAAGATTTAAGCACTAAATTTCTTCGTATGCTGCATGATGGCAATTAAAAAATGTCACTCTTAGAAATACCTCCCATTTGTAACATATATTCATTTTATTTCAGTTCTTGCATTGTTGCAGTGTTACAGCTGGGGCTTGACAAGCCCACAGTAGCTTCTCACAATTATAACTCATTTCCTCAGCACAAGGACCCCAGCATTTGCTATCCTTCTCCCCTCCCTCACTGTATTGTCCCGCGGATCTGTTAAAGCAGCTGTATGGTATTTCACAGGATGGTAATTCCTAGGCTTTGCACGTCGCTATGTCTCCGTGCTGCGATGGAGGTGACAGCACTGAAGTGCAATTTGGAAGTATCCCTATTGCTGCAGCAGGGTGCAGAAACCACTTGTCAGCTTCCACAGAGGATTGGTGCTGGTGGATGTGTGCCTTGCTCCTGTTGCTCAGCAGGTAATAGATCCTCATGCTGGGGTATAGGGCAGAGTGGAAGTTCCTGTGACTTCTTGCACGCTCTTTCCAAAGATCTGATGCATGCCATCAGTAGCTACTTCCTCCATGAGTCAGCGCAGGGAAGGCATGGATAAGTCCAGGACCTGCCTGAGAGCAAGACTGCTTAGGCCAAAAGCTGAGGCAGACCACATGAAAAATCAAAGGAAGAAGCTGTGCTTGAGTGCCAGACTTCAGTGCCAACTGGGGGGCTGAACCTTCATGGTATGATCTCTTATGTGAGATACAGAGAAGAAATGTTTTCCTGCCTTTGAAACAGTGGGAGGGATTGCATCCATCCTTTCCTATTCAGCATTCATTCTGAAACCTAATGATGGCAACTGGGGATGAGGGTTTTGTTCTGATTCTGAAGCTGTCTTTGGAGTCAATCTCTGTGGTCTGTTGAGAACACCTAGAGAGATTTCTCTCACTATCCTGGGGCCAGCATGTGTGAATATTCTGTTTTTAGTATTTGTTATTGTTGCCTGCTTTCTTCTGGTCACTTCAGTAGGCATAGCTAGGGAAAAAAAAAGCTTTATCTGTCCATTGGAATGTCACTGAATGCTAACATGGAAAATGCCTATTAGATTTTTCTGTATCTGCTGTGGGGCTCCTGAAACGTATTGAGGGAATTTTAATTTTAAAGGATGGAAAACGCTGTCGCAATCCTCTATTCAGATTTCCTGCATAATATAACCCATAAAAAAAAACCAAACCCAAAACGCACTATAACTCTTTTGCATCCGCTGCATTGGGCTTATTAAAAGTCATATTTCAGTGAATTCACTTGACCCAGAGATACAGATCTACCAATGTAACTATTTGTCCCTCAGTTCCTTACCACTCTGCCATTTTTTTCAATCATTTGTAGCATTTAGTAGCAAATCTTTTTATTTCTCCAGATAATTGCTAAGGGTAGTGAGCAGCACTGGGCTAAGACGAGGTTTCTGTGGGGTCCCATTAGACATCTTCTGAAGATGAGGATGATTCAGCTAGGATTGCCTTTTTGAGCTCAGTTGGCTCATCACCTTTTAATCGATTTATTATGAGGTACATTCATTCTGGATAGTGCTAATTATTTTAATCAGTGCCACGTGGGACTGAGTTAAATGCCTCACAGATGTTGAAACACACAACATAGACACAGCTACCTTTATCAGCTCAACTTGTAATTTCACTAAAAAGCAATACTGAACTCATTTGACAAGACTTTCCCACAAAGCCATGTTGATGACTATTAATTACGCTGCCATCTTTTGAGCCTCTTTCAACTCTGACTCACGTGAGCCTGTCAGTGTGGGATGAAGCTGCAATGCAGATGAGCCATGGGGCAGAGGGAACTTACTGAGCTGTGTGATCTGCAGGCAAGGAACTGCTCAGAGAAGTAGTAGTCTTGAAAGGGCAGGGAAACAGGGACTGCTACCTTGTTAACCCATCAATCCACTTATTGCTTGGTCAGTGACAGGCTAACCTGTGATTGCTTAGGCTGACTGTTTTGCCCTTGGTAAACAGTGATGCCTCATGAGTTTTTTTTTTTTTGCTAGTGTTCTGGAAGTTCTCCAGCAGTCCAGGACGTGTTAAAAATCAACACGGACTTTTTTTGCAGAACTCTCTAGCACATTTCTTTAATATGCTAGGGTGCAACTTACCAAGCGCTGCAGATTGAAAAATGTTGAGTTTTGATAGCTGCTATTTAACTTTCTCCTAAGTAACTGATGGAATAGAAAGTGTTTCCTTATCGCTGTGAGATAAGAATACAGCATCCTGCTACTTTCCAAATACAAACCAGAAATATTTATTGAATGCTTCTGCTTTTATGAATTGTGACTGACAATTTGGAGATTCCTATCTAGCACTGGAACTATCCATTGTTGAGATTTTATTTGTTCCTGATATATTTAAACAGTTCCTCCTTATTGTTCTTACTGGCTGCAGATTTGTGTGTTGGTACCTTTAATTTCCTATGGTAATTTCCTTTACTGCTGATATATATGCATCCACACTGTCAAATCCAGTTTTGAGTCCAAAGTCCAAACCACCCAACTTTTAGTGATTCCAGGCCCTGTTTTTGTCTCAGTTCAATATAAGTCAGCAGCTATAAAGCTTGGATTAAGGTTTAATTTCTGAATTTCACAACCCTTTCCCCCCAGTCCAGAAGAGCTATTACGGAGTTATCCCTTATTCAGTAGCTCTCAATCTTTCAACATCAAGAGCAGGAAAGAAAAATGCCCTTATTTTTTTCTTTTCATTTTTGTGAACGAGCCATCCCACAGCTCTTTGTGCTATGACAAAAATATCCGGATTGGTTTTTGAGGGCAGGTACAGCCCTCAGTGCAGAGATGGATAGGGCTGCCTGTCCTCTGCTCCCAGGATGGGCTCAGACCCATTGCAGGAAAGGCTGGAGGATTTCTGCAGGCAGGGAGCAAGCATTGAGTATGGAGGCTGAGTCCCTATGCTTCTCTCTAGGTGCTGCTGGGGTGCACGTGGATAAGGGAAGACAGGAAACAGTAGGTCAGCAGGGAGTAAGGAATGCATCTGGGCTGAGGCCATGCACATTGCCTCACTGTCCTCCTGTGCAGTCACTTGCATCAGTGCTCAGCCCGGTGTGCATGAATAGGAGAGCAAGCCTGACTGCTGCCTTCCTTTTAACTTTGGAGGTGGGTGGAAGGAGCAGCTGGGGGCATTTGGGTGGGATGAGGGTGATTTTCTCCTTGCTTCCCTCGCAGCTGCTGTGAAGGGTGGGTTCTGACCTTTTTGCTCCAGTCTCTTAACCAGCATGCTGCCACGCACTGTAGCTGTACTGGGATGTAGTGCCTCAGTTGCTGAGAAAAGCCCTTCCAGGTGAGTTGTTATTTGTGATTGCAGCTGGGCGACCATTTATTGACTCTAGCAGTGGGTAAAGTTATTTAGAAAGTTATGCAGCTGGAAGAGCACTGCAAGCCTGGCTTACAACTCTCCTCTCTTTCCCAGTAATAGACTTTGATTTGCCGTAGTTCATTTCCCTCTGAAGTCTGCTTTTTGTAGATAACATAAAGCACTTGGCATAGTGGTTGATAACTGAATGTATGAAGCATGACATTTTCCTAGATCTGGTATGCCATATGAACACTTGTCTTTTGTATCAAAACCTATAAACAAGAGTTGACTGAGGGCAAATAGCTTGCTCAGGCCCTTGGGAGAGACAGGGAGGAGAGCTGGCACCGAGGGCAGTGGGATGCGGGTGCAACTGTGCAAGGTGGACACGTGGCAAGACAAGGCCAAGGGCAAAGGATTCCTGTTAAGCAGCTGGTATTGGGTGAGGTGCTTCAAGATGGCAATGGAGAAAGGACGTTTTGGGAATTTAATTTTCTCCTTGCTTGTTTTTCTGCCTGTTTATTAGAATGCTGAGATTCTTTTCTGTCTCTGGAGCATAGCAATCCCTCTCTTCTGCCACCTCCCCCAGCCTAGTGAAGCACCTGGGTTTGGCATTAAGGACAGGGACACCCCTCCTGGGCTTGGTCCTGACCAGCCACGTGGGGCAGGTGATGGTTCCCATGCTGAACCCCAGCAAGGCTGTTCACCCCCCTGTTTCTCCCTTAGCCACCCGCAAAGAGAAGTTAAAAATAGCAGCCAGGCTTACAGAGTTCTGGGAAACTTTAATTCCTTCGCATGAATAAAGCACTGAGCTCTGCGGCTAGGAAGCACTCCAAACTGGGAGATGGAGCACTGTATATATCAGTGAATGTGCAGAACTACATGGTATATTTTAAAAGTAATGAAGCTTTGCACCTTCAATTTTGCTATTAAAGCTTTGCTGAGAGCTGCATTCGCACTGCTGAGGGTTACTAAGGGTGTGTGTGAACCAAGGGAAAATGCCTGCCCTTCTCTGCAGCTGTGAAGGGTTTGTACCAGCATGCTGCTCAGAGCTTTGTTGTGCAGTGAGGCTCTGGCCATCACAGGACATACACAGAGGGGGAAGCTGCTCAGACATCAGCTCAGGGCCAGCTTTAAGGCAAAGCAGGCTGTGCCTTTGTATGACTGACTTTGTATGAGAATCAGATGCATTTTCGCATTGGGTTTTTACATTCTGTTTCAGTAGTACATGTATAAGATATCCAGAGGCACAGGAACTGAAACTGAAGAAAACATTTGTGGGGTTCCACAGAGACGGAAGCTGCCACTGGTCTGCACGTGCAAATCCTTCTGGTGCACTCTGGGGCTTGGAAGGAGAGCCTGCTGCTTGCTAATAATGAAAGCCAACCTAGAATTGGCCATATTCAAATTCCCAGTGCCCAACAAACTGGAGTGTGGGGATGTAAGGCAGAAGAGAGGGGCAAAACCAGGTAAAGATGTTGTTCTATTTATTTTACTGCTTAGAGTTGATTAGAGTTGGGTAAAAATGATTAGCTGAAAGGATTCAGAGTAAACCAATTTAAAATGTAATTATGAAGGGCTCAAGATAGCGTGTGTGCATAATTATGTTTCTTGCCTGTGTGCACTGTACTCAGTGATTTTGTTCTGCAGAGAGTGGAAGGGGGAGGCTGGGTGCTGCAGGGTGGCAGCTGCCAGGCTGCTCGTGCTGGCCTGGCCTTACCCTGCATCCAGAACTGCTTTGCTGGCCCAGTGGTAGGCTGAATGACCAACCTGTGTGGCCGTGGAAAGGACAGTGGGCTGTAATGGGGGAGAGGCAGGGGGCTAAAATTCATCTGGTCACTGATGGGGAAGGGTGGTTGAGTGTGGGCCATGATATCAGACAAGAATCTGGGTTAGGCAGTGTGAGCTGTGCACGGTGGTGTGTTTGGACAGAAGGTGAGAGGATGCTCTGGGTGACTTATGCAGCCTCGTGCAGGAACCGATCCAACTTCTGACCATGAACTGAACCTGAACAGCCCTAGAAAATAGGCAGTGTTGATCCATATTGTTTTGTTGTTCCATTTTTGCTCTTTGGGTGTCTGCTTTCTGTAATTGGCCTTCACCGGTTTGAAAGCTGCTCAGGCAGCAGTGCTCCTGTAGTCTTCAAAGCCTGCCTTGCTGCAGCCAGAATGCAGCTGGCTGCCATGTCAGCACTTCGGACACGGCTGCTGACATTTTTTGGATGTGGGCTGCAAGATAAAGATGTTCCACTGGGACAGGCACACTTTCATAGCAAGAAACTCCTGCTTCTATTCTGTCCTTTGGTTGGTGCTGGCGTGTGTCTGAGGTTCCTGGTGATTTTTCAGTACAAACAGCTGATCCTTTTCCTGTTTAATCATTCAGTCAGCACCAATGTGTGCCTCTGAATAACGGCCTAGAGACCAGAACTTCTAGCCAAATCTTGTGTCTCACTAAAACCACAAATCAAGCTTTAAAAAATCAGCGCAACAAGAAGTAAAGCTCCCCAGTAAAGAGAAAGGAATCCTTCAGTGGCTGTCATCTTAACTCCTAATACCTTGTTACAGGAAAGAGCTATTTTAGGAAGATGGCAAGGGAAATGAAAAGGGGTAGCAGTGCCTACAGGTGATAACGCTGACCTGTTTTTCTGGTATTCATCCAAGTGCTGGGCCAGCTTTGCTTGAAATATGGGTGATTCATTAATTGAATTGCAGGCAGATAGTGTGGTGCAGCAGCACAGCTTTAGATGTGCTATTGTTTCAATAACCTGAGTTTTAGCTGCTCCGCTTTCAAAACTAATGAAGCAAATAGTGCTGTGACACAGATATAGGTAATGAAAATGTGTCAGAGAAAGGCAATTAACCTCTGTACCAATCAAATCTGTCAAATTAATAAAATATTTTTTAGATATTATAATAATTAATAAGAAATATATAGGTCATAAGTATTCAGTGCCTCAAGCCTTGTGGAATCATTTATATATTTGATGATTAGATGTAGAACTTCATCAAGGAAAAGCAGGAGGTTATATCCTCTTTGAACAAGAGTAAATGACTAAAAAGTCACAGCTTGCTGGGGTGACTTGTGGATTTCTCAGATCCCATTGGTTTCATGTCCTTACTGCAGCTAAGATCAGTTTTTTATTTCCACTATGAACATCTCTGTATCTATTATATTATCACTTCTCTGCTGGGTGTTCATGGGACATTTGGATCTGAAATACTTCTGATTAAAAACCAAAGAAAAAAAAAACATCTATCTGACAGGAGAAACAGGATTGTATGAAACAGTTGCTCAGAGCAGGAGAAGGTTCTCTCCAGTTTGTCCTCTCTCTTCCTCATCATTTCTGATTTCTCCCAAACTGTCCCACTGAGAGTGGCCAAGAAGCTGATGGTGACTGTGAACCAAAGATAGGCCAGTTAAATACAGGCTCGTTGTATAAAAGTTGTTACAGACAGGTAGACTTGACTGCGCACATGGGAGAAACAGGAATATTTCTGACGCAGAGTGCATTTCCTAATGCATTAATGTTGGAGAAGTTGTGCTATGAACATCACTTAGCAGCTTCATGGTGTATTCTGATCATCTTAATGGTGAACACCACACCTGCAGTTCTGTCACACTGCAGTATCACCTAAGTTGCTAGACTCTGAGGCAATAAAGATACAAATACTCTAAAAAATGTAGACCTTACATATGTCTTTTATGATATGCAGTTGTAAAACGTTCTCTTACCTTATTTGCAAACACTTCAGACCAATGCATCTAGGCACTGCACAGCTGAAACCTCTTATTACTCCAAGAGCAAGGTCACCTGCCATTTTTTCTCTTAAAGTGAAACCACCATAGTGTTTTGTCTCATATTTTCATTGCTTGTACTGGTAGATCTATGATAGAAGCAAAGATTTATGAAAAGCTTTCGTATCTTAACAATGTCCTACCTCTGTATTTCCAGAAACGTCACCGTTAAAGGTGTTAAATAATGTATAAATATTAATAATTAACAGGAAACACCTCATATAATTTATCATTATCAAAGGACACGTGTTCCTGATTATGGCCTCCGTTCTTCTGCTCCTCCACACTGTAACCTCAAAGCTTTCCTGGCACAAAGGACCTTGGCTGTGCCTCCCATACCTCCAACCATGGTCAGGGCTTCATTGGATGAGAAGCGTTGCACTGGAGAGCAGCTGTGGACCCAAAAGGCAACCTTTCCCTTGGACAGAGAGCCTGTAATTTACTCTCTTTGCATGCATAAGTCCTTCATCTGATTTCAAGTAATTTATTTTTATGACTTTGGCTACACCAAAGGATTGATCTGATAACCCATGTAACCATCAGGGTGCATATCACATGTTGCTCAACATATAGGAAGGCCCATAACTTTAACAGCTCTGTCTCACTAACTTACCACTGCAATCTGACTACTCATACGGTCTTAGCTTTTCAGTCTTAACCTAAGGGACAGTCTGATAAGTTTTGAGTTCTTTTCAAAAGAAAATTGCTTGGGAAAACAGCTTTCGCGCATTTTTAATTACATAGTAAAAATTATATACAGCGTTAATTTTTAAATAATTTCTTATCTATATTTTAAGAAGCTTTGGAAAAATTAATTAAGCATCCAAAGTACTAGCTGAGGTAGGTAAATGTTGCTATCTTCATTTTGCTGACAGGGAACTTGAGGCACAGTGCTGTGGGAAGCCTGAATCCACATCAGGGATTCAGAAAAAGACAAGGAAGATCAGCACCTGCCAAGGAGCAATTAATAGATTAACAGAATAAGGTGTGAGTGGCTTTCCCAAGGACAAACTACAGTGTTCTGGACAGGCATTTGTAAGTGTCTGAGTTAATGAGTTACCAACAGTAAGCTGAACTGTGAAGACCCACAAGATACGTGCTCCTAGTCACAAGTGATGTATGTGATGATAGTATGAATTGCCATGAATGTTTCACTTGGCATTTGCTGTGCTTTAAGATGGCCTTGCTGTAGCTTAGCTGACTTCCCAGGCCACTCAGCATCTTGATAACTGCTGGTCCTTTGTCCCTGTGTCAAAGTCCTCCCTCCTGTTCTGGGATCCATAGGGATGCAGAGATTGGCTCTATGCATCCAAGTAGGGGAAAGCAGCTGAAAGAGCTAGTTTGGCTCTGGTTGTTCTCAAACAGTACCCACAGACTTTGATGATTTCCACATCTAAAATGCTTTCTTTTGCTCAAGGAAGTTCTTCACTTAAAAAAGACTCCTTCAAATTCAGTTTTTCCTGTTGGTTCAGTAGCTTTTACTGAAAATGGCAGAGTTTACCACTCATCTATACTTAATGATAAACTTATTCAAGAAGCGTCGCTCATCTGCGGGCTGAGAACAGCCTTTCATCGTGCACTCTTTCTGCTTTCTGTTCAGCTGTATCTCAGTCCTCATCAACAGCTTCCCATAGGAATTGTTATATTAAAAATGCAATGACAGAAATGTTGCTTTGTTCAGGACTGTTTGGGAACACAATGAATGCTGTGCAGATGTGCACATTGAAACCTTCATATCTCTAGGAAGTACACTGCTGTATTTTGGTGTGTTTTTCTCTGAAGCTCCAATTAGCCCCAGTAAGCAGCATGCGTGAAAGGGTTAAAGGAAAACAGGTTTGAGGAAATATTCAAAGCCCTGTGTAGGTGTTGCACTTTTGGCCAAGCAGTTGCATTCATACTTGCAAGAAGTGCAATGGGAAATGTGTCAATCAGCTCTTTGCAGATGCACGTAAGCCTGTGTAAGCACAGTGCTGGTTGCCACATAATTATAGCACAGGGCTGTGTCCCAATACCCCAATTTCTGTTTGTGACCCTGTGTTGGCCTGGCATGTGACAAAGGGCAAAGCATTCAGCTTCTCCAGGTCCGTATCATCACAAAGCGGGGCGACCCCATGAATCAGCTGGTGCTGCGGTGTTCAGAGTGATGTCAAGATCCTGAGTGCAATGCTCAGTGTTGGTCACGGTGTTATCTTCCTCACTGTTAAGTGTGAGTATCTGCTAGGCTGAGATGCTAGAACTTATCTGCAAAGTACGTGGCCCGATAGACTGGCTGGGGCTCTGTAACAGATATTTCCCTTTTCTCTTCTTTGGGATGCTAACATTTCACAGGCCCCCATACAAGTCTGGAAGAAATTTCAGTAAGAGAAAGCTGGGTACTCTGCTAAGATGCATTTCCTCAACTCTGCCCTCAGTATTGAAAGCGTAGATAATAACAGACATCAACAGCAATATATTTGTAGGCGTTATATGTAATGTATGAAAGTAGAAATGTGTTACAGATCTGTATTTGAAAAGTGAACTGCTTATATTCCTACGTATTTTCATCTGTGAAGGCCTCTTCCTGGGAAGAGAAGAGAAAAAACAGAAGGGTCAGCACATGACAGATGCACATCAGGGAGGTGGGCTGTCGCTGCAGAGAGGTGCTGAGATGTCACAGCGACGAGCAGGCTTTACAAACCTGAGCAGATCAAAAGATACCACTTGGAAAACCAAGCAGACGTAGAAACCATTAACTGAGTTTAGTGAGAAATGGTACCATTTTTAAATAATATGCAATCTGGAGAAGTCTCTGTAAAACAGGTGTTAGAATTTCGAGATGAACTTTTTACGTTTGTCCCTAAAGGCAGATCTGTTAAGTTTTTTCCCTGTGAGGGTATGGGCTTGAGGGGAATCACCTGTACCGCAGCGGTATCCTTTGCTTTTAGAAATGGAACTGCAATCTGCTGCCTGTGCTGCTCTGAACTGACCTTTGAGTCTGCTCTAGCAATCCAGTATCTGTTTTCTGTGCCTCAGCTTTAAGTCACAGGCTTTGCAGCAGTCTCCCCAGAGAGCTTTGAGGCAGTTCATCAAAGCAGGTGGAAGGAAGAATATGTTGTAATAGATCTTTCATTCTTGCATATGAGTAATGAGGAGGAACAAAACATGCTGTCTGTGGACATAATTTTTCTTTAGAAACCAATCATACCCAGACTATAAATATAAGCAGTGTATTACAGGTGCTACATACAGCCTTAAATACTCTTTTCTGGCGCCAAAGTGTATGCATTGGTGTGATTTTGTTATGGACAGAGAGAAATATTGTCTTTTTTTTTCTGTGACAGCTCAAATATTGCATTAAACAAATGGCTCCCAAGACGTGGCTGTAGCTCATCTCAAACATTTTTATTGTCTGAATAGCTCAATCCAAATGATCAGGGTTTGTGTTCAACTTCCTAAGTAAGTTAATGAGCTACTTAGAATGCTTTGTGATTAGAGTTTAACCACTGTCTCGGAATTTCTGCTTCTGCTTTGCTTGCTCAGCATCAGTATAACTCATTCATCATTCAAGCAGTTATTTCCTAAAGCAGCCCCTTCCTATTCTCAGTACCTGCACTCCAATCTCCCACAAAACCTGACTCTTCCTGTAGGTCTTCTGTGTCCTGAAGGATGTGTACCTCTGTGTGGGATAAGCTGTTCCTCCCTGGGCCTATTCTAGCAGTGTTCATGAACTTCCAGGGACCGTTTGGAAATGAGTGTGATGTTGAAGCTAGCAGCTCTGCTGCCCAGGAGATTGAGTTGCTGTCATATTGCATCTGACTCGAATCAGATCAGAGTTTAGGATTTGGGTGATTTGTTCCTCAGATTAATGTCAATCTGTTTTAAATTAAAACACCCTGGGGCAAATCCTTTGCTGTGATCAATGAACTGTCTGGCTTCAGTCAACCAACATTGCAACAGACATGAATTTGGCCTCCAGGTTCATTGCCTCATCCCCTACAACATCACTTTCCTTATGTGATTCTGACATCAAGTCTTTGATCCTGTAGGTTGTTGACTGTCTTCCACTGAAATTAGTGAGAATGGAGGATGCTTTGGTGTTCAGCACCTTGTTGGTTTGGCCATAAGAAATGGACCACATATCTGCTCTACCTAGAAGATAATTACAGTGTGTCTGTGAACAGGAAATCTGCTTTGCACCTGTTTTATCACTGGAACAAAAGGCACAGGAAGTATTTGGAAAATGAGGAACACACCTGTGTGTGAGTGTATAACAAAGCATCTTTATATATAATCATTTGCTATAAGTTATTTCAGAGTTGACAAGCTGTTTTTCAACTTCATGTCACCACTGCCTGATGCATCTAATTAATCCTGTTCTCCAGCTGACAAATATCAGCTGCTCTTTCTAAAACGTGGTTTCTCCCTTAAGTACATCCCTCTGGCAAAGTTAAATATTAATTATCTTTTTTTTATTTTATGATTATTCATAGTTGCTAATGTCAGTACACAACAAATGGATACGTCAATACCACAAAATATTAAAAGTGTTGTTTCTGAGCCTCTGCAGCAGCTGAAAGCGAATGCAGCAATTGTGGCTGGCTGATGCTGGCAGCCATGCAGAAGTGGTGAGGGGCACTGGGCCTGGATGTGAGAAATGGGCCTCCTCTTCCCAGCTTGGATGCTGCTGTGTTTTACACTTGCAAAAATTGTTTCACCTTTTACTCCTCTTTGTATATGTACTTAGCAAGGCACAGAGCAGCTCAGTTATTGTGGAGCCTGGATGCTCCGTGTTGCGGAACATCTAGCATTGCACATATATGCACAATATATGTCTATATTTTGTAGAGCTGGGGTGGTATTTTGCTTAGCATTTGGGCTGAAGCTTTTTAGGGTCCTTCTGTCCTCCTTTTATGCCAGTGATGGGAGCCTGTGATGAGCTCTACTCTTAACTGTCTGTTATGCTTTGTCCTACTGCTTCAGTAATTCCTTCCCTGGGTCTGCCAACACCCCTCAGGCAGAAGAGCACAGTCCTTCACTTGGGAGATGTGCACAGATTGCTGGAACCTCTTTGTTGCCATGAAAGTAGGTGGATATCTCACACAGATCCCTTTTTTTTGCTTGTCTGCTCTCTCTCCAGCAACCACCCATGTCAGTACAACTTTCTTCAAAGCCAACTGTCTGCACACTGGCCTGCAGGAAGATCCATGCCCAGGACTTGTGCTTAACCTCAAAAATGAACACTGAGCAGAGGGATTACATTGCAGTCATGTTTCCTGAGACCCAGAGCTGTACCAACAATGAGACATCCTCTGCTGTTCCCACAGAGCTGTAGTGTCACCTTGCTGCCACACTGATGTGAAGGTTGATGCTGTCATTCTCTTTCCTTCTGGAGGAGGCCTTGTATTTGTTCTGTTTAGCCTGAACTACAGCTGAACTCATTTGCTGGCCCCACAGGGCAGCCAGGTACAGATCTGCACGCCCTTGTCCCTTGTGCTTTTCAAAGCATTGTGGGCAGTTTTGAAGCTGTTCCCTTCCTCAGTTAGCACTCAGGGTACGCAGGTTCACTTTTATCTCAACGTCTCTTGCTTACTGCAGCTCAGTCCATCTCTGTGTAGATCAAAAAGATGCTGAAATACATGGGGATTTCCTATGTAGCAATGTCAAGCTTCTTCCCTTGACTATGACCTGCCTTTCTGACCCAACTTCATGAATGTTTTCTAGCGTGACTAGCATTTTCCAACCCACATCACACAGCCCAGTGTGTCTGCAGTACTGGACTTGCCTTGCCTTCCTCTGCAACTAGAACATGACATTCATTAGAGCCTGGCTAACATTTTGGAAACATGTAGATGAAAATTAAACTCCATCCAAGTGCAGTACACGTTAGAAGCCCAGAATGTTTGCAGATTTGCTCTTTGTAAAGATACAAATTACCAACATCTCTTTGCACGGTGAGTTCCCAGCTTTGGAAATGAGTGCTAATAACTGTGCCTGGGTACCTGTCGCATATTTAGGTTGTGGTTTTATAGCATGAAAAATCACATATTTCTCTTGTGTTGTCCGAAGAAAGTGATATAATTTGAGACCCAGCTGAAGTTTTGGAGAAGGTAATTTCTTTCTAGGTTAAGGTATGTGCTGAAGATCCAGCTCGTGGCCATAAGAAACTGAGGTAGGTGGAATCCACGTGAATGTGAAAGCTCCCAAACTGGCGGTCAGGGAGGACATTCAATCATTATAATTATTTCCAAGTAATTTAGCATATCTCTAATTATAATATGAGGTCATCTTCCTTCCAAAAAAAAAAAAAAAAAGTCTAATTAGACACAATCACTTTTCAGATGCTTGTAATAGATTCCAGAGTAAAACCTTTTGGCTTCTCTTATTGTAAACTTTTAATTATTAATCTGCATTTTTTTTTTTTGCAATTTTTTTTTTTCTTTTTGAGGAAACAGGGCAAATCAATCTATTTGAATTAATAAGCATTTCCTCCTCGGTTTCCTAGTCCCCTCTCCCTGTTACTCCTTTTTTTTCTTCCACTTATTTGAATATTATTCTAATGTATGCCTGTTTGTTTACAACCAGTGCGCAACAATACCAAGGCAGAGGTGGGCAAGAGACTGCAGCACCAGGAAGGATGCAGCTCTGGGGAGGCAGGCTGGTTGCACTGGTCACCTTCACGTAGCTGAAAACACCTTGCATCAGGACTGCTCCTGGCAGCAGCAGAGTTAAGCAGCACTGTGGGACTAAGGCAGGACAGAGTAACGGAACAGTGGAAAGGGGAAACCACAACCACAGAGAGGGAAATTGATAAGCACCCGAGCAGGAAAAATGTCTGATCCGCATTTGCTTAAAAGAATCATTATAAGCTGAATGTTGTTTCACCTTGATACTTCGTAAGAAAGTCCCTATGAGATCAGATTTGCAAAGAGCACCTGGGCAGTATTCACAGAAACAAATCTTTATTAGTCATCGTTCATACGGTCACTTTCTCTTTCCAGTGTTTATACTTTTCTGTTCTTTTACCTTACGCAGATGCACCATATGCTCCATAGCAGACAGATCTCTGCTTTGATGCATGCTCTCCCTTTCTTCCGTTGGAGCTGTGAATCTCACTAACTGTAAGAGGCAACACTGTCCAGTGGTTTGAGCTGTAGGCTGGGTGCCAGGAACTCTTGTCGTGATTGCTTTCCTAACTCATTCTGTATTTTCTGTCTCTGTCAAGCAGCTGAAGCTTCAGTCAGCACCCACAGTGGTCCCACAATGTCACGGAAAAGTGATGAGAAAGCTGTGCTCCTCACATGGTCTCTGATGTGAGACACTTTGGTTTTCTATAGAATCAGAGTTCTCAGTAAACAAGGAACACTAAGTTAGCAGATGTTTTTGTCTTTTCTTCTTCTTTTCTTCACCTGTTAAAGACATGTCGCAATATCTAATTCCCTTGGATATTGCGAAGATTAATTCATGTTTGTAGTGTACTCTGAAGATAGAAATTGTTAAGTTGTATTATCTCAGAGAGTGTTATTCGTTACACAGGATCTTTATCTTTCCTATAACTCACCTCTGCTGATCTCAGCATGTACTTAGTGTATTTGGAGTTGAATTTAATAGGAGAAGTTTAGATTCAGGGACAGAATGACCATGAGAGAGGAGAGTTTTGTGAGATTGTAGATTGCTGCTTGGAGATGCAATCTGCAATCTCAATTTGAGAAGCAGATCAAGGTGAAATAGCGCACTGCCCTAATAGATGCATTCATCTAATTTTCTGGTCAATTAAAAATCAGCCCAGACAATGCATGAAGACTTGGGGGATTAAATAGAGTCTACAGAAATATCTTAGGGAGTAAAAAAAAGAAAAAAACATACAAAGAAACTGAGTCCGCTGGGCTGCAGCAATCGGGGCAGTCCCAGTAAGAGGCAGTGCCCGTTCTGTGAACTTTACTGTGCTAAATGAATTGTGGTATTCATGATTACTTCTACAATAGTAAATAAAACAGGCCAGGAAAGTGCTCGCTGGCCTCAAGGCCAGCTGGTGTGTTGTGGCTTTTTGACCTTAAAGTCTCTTCCCCTCCCACCTCAATAAGATGGCCCGTGCAAGCCCTGTATATTAGGAATGATCGCTGGATATTGCTGCAGTGTGTCCAGGCATTGCTTGTGAGTGAGCTGGTTGCCACAGCACAAGCCTGTGTCAAGGGCTGTGCCGACGTGCTGTGCCATGGCCTAGCCCTGTGTCCTCTTTTGTTGCTTAATGCAGACAGCCCATTTGTCTTTGACTCTCAACTGCATCCTTCAGCCTTTCCTTGAATTCTTAGCTTGATTTTATTTTTTTATTCGTCTTGAAATAGCATTGCCAGGATCTGAACTGCCCTCTGGATTGGTCAGATTTCCCTGCCCATGACTGCTTGATGAGCAGAGATGGGAGATGGTGGACATGGGAGTCCTTCAGCAGAGAAAAGAGTGTGGGGCTGCATGCTTAGATCTATGAAGAGTAAAGGGGTCAACGCTGCACCTCAGCAGAACAGGGCATGTACAGACCACAGTGCATTTGCAGGGCAATTCTCTGGGCTGCCATTTCCCGATCGTAGCCTGTATTTTAGGCTGTAATAACTCTGAGGCAAGGAAGTGGGTCTCAGCTAATAAAATGCCTTCTGAATTCACAAGGCAGTGGAAGTTGGTAATACTATAGCTTTAGAAAGTGAGGTGGAAAGTGATTATGAGACCTAAATAGCTTACTCTGGAAGAACTAATTTCTTCTAATTTGCAAAGCTAGAGAGTGTCATGTAGATAATTTTTAGGTTTCTGTGTGTAGTTACACATGCGAGTGTATTTATTTGACAAAACACTGGGAAAATTGGATGATGATCTGAAATTAGAGGCTGAGTCAGATGATTGGAATTTAATTTGTCAGCGAGTGAAATTAGTAGCAATGAATATAAGACATAAAATGACTTTATCAAATTTTCTCCACAGATCTTCTTTTACAGGAGAAAGAGTGTACAGCACATAAAAAAAAAAAAAAAAAAACAACTCAAAATATTATAATAACTGTAAAATGATAGTCACTTCTAGCATATGGCAGAAAGAAATGAAAAAGCCCAAACTCCATTGCTTTCTAGGAAAGCGCAGACTGTGTCATTTATCTTTAAGCTCTCCCAGCTCCACTGAACAATGGGGGAACGCACATCCGTCTTGTTCACTTAGTAAGAAAAGCTTTCAATGCTGTGAATTTTAGGATGCAAGCTTAAGGAAGACACACATTCAGTCTATCTCCTGAATGGGTCTGCCTTTTGCTACAGAAGCCAAAGGCAAATTGTGTGTTATCCCAAACCAGTCTTCAAATAGCAACACCTGTTGTATGACAGTTTAATTTTTCAGTAGGAGAAAAATGTTCTACTTGGACAAAGAAAAAATAACTTTTCAGTCTTTGCAAGGACCTCAGAAAGGAGAAATCACAAGGTGCTATAAAATAGATCTAAGGGGAAAAATAAGAGCCTGGGATTTTTATTTTTTTTAAGGACAAGCTGAGCTGAATAAGTACGATGTCTCCTATTGAAACATCTAAAGTGCAAAGGCCCATCAAGAAGCTCGGAGCAAGGGTTGGGCTATGGAAAAATAGAAATCAGCATTCCTTGGCCAGAGAAACAGATCTAATCATGAAATAATGTCAGGCTAGAGAAGCATGATTTCTCTGCAAGTATATGTCCCCTCATTCACCTGAAATATTCTTATCTGTTTTCCCTCATAAAGTGTATGTATATATCTAGATTACTCATACAGATTACTTTGCTTCCTTTCGTGCATCAGAATACTTTGCTATTGTAAGGAAGCTTTTGACTCGTGGTTGCAAACTGCTGTGAAGACTGTCCCAGCAGCCAGCAGTAACCTTCTGATGATTCTGGGATGGATTTCAGGCATGGAGATACTGGAGGTGCAGACCCAAGCTGACACGATATCATTGGGAGTTTATCTCACTGGGGCTAATGTGTGATACCCTTGCAGCACTGCCTAAAGCCTTTCTACTATTTTGTCTATGGGAGGAACAGGGTGGCAAGATTCTGTGAACTATGTGGTGCTCTAGGCGTAAGTGTTAACAACTCCTCTACCAGCTCAGTCTCATCACTGGCGTGAGAATTGTTGCCAGTTCCCTCATATCTGACATTTTAGTGGCCCAATTTTCACTCACTCTGCTTTGGACATCATAGCCTGAAATCCTGACTGCACTCCTCTAAAACACATCTTCTGAATCCATCCCACAGTGTTGGCTCTATCATCATCTGCAGCCAGAGGCTGAGAAGGAAGGAAGGTGCCAGGGACCTGGATGGCTTTAACCCTCTTTGCAAGAGATATTGTCTGAGTGCCCCTTTATCTGATGATCCTGGAAGATGATAAAGCCAGAAGTTCACCAATTATGCAGAAAATCTTTGATGATTACAAGAATTACCTTTAAATCATGCAAAGTGAAATGCTGAGGAGCTCTCTGAGCCTAATAATCTGAATCAGAAGCAAACCCATCAGAGGTGGTACTGGAATGCACCCTGCTCTCAGAGTGCGTCATAAATAACCACCCTGCTTTCCTGGCAGTCAGGGAACACATTGGTACCTTTAATCTTCCTTCTTCCCTTTTGAACATGACTCAAAGGGGCAGGCTCTCCTTCTCCTCAAGAATGCATACACTGTTGATAGAACTTGCTTAGGAAGAACAAAGAGGAGAAACGATTTCTTCAGTCCAAAGGTTAAGATTAGTTGTTCTTAAGCAACAGATTTACTAATTAAGTGCAAAAGCAGCATTAACAATGATTTCATTAATTAAAGTGATAGAAAAATACACCTTTAATTCCTTTGATACAAGCAGTTTGGACCCTCAGCAGCCGCTTCCCTATGGCAGTGCTGTGTGATACTATCTGAGCTTCACACAGTTACCAACCTTTTCTCTCTATTTTTTCATGTTTCTAAAGCAATTTCCAGTGTGCCTGTGAAGAGTCCAAAAATATTAATACAAATAACATTAAAAGATGTTTCTAGTGCTCCTATTCAGGCTGTTCTTGGCAGAGGGCTGGGGAGTTCAGCAAGAGCTGCCCAGTTTTGCCAAAGCCAGCTGAGCAGCAGGTTCCCTCCTCCTCCAAGAAGGAAAAAAAGTCTGTCAAGGCCTAGATAAACTTTGAAAATGTTAACAGAGGGAAACGGAGACTGGTGTAGAAACCAAATGTAGTAGGGGGAAAGGGGAAAAGATCCGGGCAGCTATGAAATGGTAGAGGGGAAAGGATTTGCCATGGGACGGTAGGAAAGGCTGCAGAGGGGATTAAAAACAGGCAAGTGAGCATTACTGGAGGCTGATGATATTACAAGGAAAATAGCTGCTTGCTGCTGGCTGTGTAGGAGGCTTGTCAGACTTGGGGAAGTAAAAGCATAGTGCTTGCATCAACAGGATTTTTTTTTTTTATGGCATCTGGTCCTGTGTTGCATTTGGGCATGATATTTAGTGACCTACCTACGTATGACATATTTGCTGTAGGCAGTGTTGGTTGCTGCAGCTGGCAGGGAGTGGAAAGCTGACAGAGGGGAGCATGTGTGCCCAGGACTGTCCAAGCTCTCCACAGGCCCAAGCTGGGTACATTAGCAGCAGTACCAGAGGTATCCCACCAATGATTTAAGCCAGGCAAGTTTGAATGTTCCAGCTGGAGCTTTGGCTCTTGGGAGCCACTACACAGAAAAGAAAATGTGTATTTTGTTCCAAGTTAAAAGAAGTGCCTGAGCCATCTTCAGCTATTTGAAAAAGCAAGGATTGGATTTGTCCTCTTTGTTGCACATTAAAGTGGGGCTTGGGGTGGAGGGAGGGAAAATCCTTCCCTCCCCAGCTCTTTCTGTACCAGGGTATAACTTGCAATTCCTGTGCTCACACAAATGCCACGGCCTGAGCCTGGGCTTGTCCAGCTGCTGATTGTTCTCTGCATAGAAGAGTCCTGTGTGGCTAGAAAACATTTTATAATTTTGGGCAAAGATGTCCATTGTGCCTTTCTGGCTTGGAGGCAGTGTGGAGATCTGGACAGTTCTCCACAGTGTGGATTTAACTGGCATCTAGCAAAGCCCTGTCTGTCCAGTATTTGGGACTGTGCAGGTTCTGCGTCCATTGCAGATGTTTTTTGGAGCTTGAGTGTTGTTTTCTTGATAGTGGTACTGTGTTCTTTGAATCCCAGCAGACATTTACTTGACATGGACAGAGCTGAGGAAGCTGTCCAAATCAATTTCAGAACATTAGTTGTCTATAAAGGTTTGGAAGTACTTATCAGTCTGTGGTTTTGCAAGAGCATTTCAAACATGCTACAGAACTAACAGGTCAAAGAAGTGATGAATGGATTTTTTTTTGCTATTACGGATCACAGACTCTTTTCTGTTTCGTTGGTCCTGTAGTGTTATTGCATGAAAAAGGATTGGAATGGATAAACCAGGAGTCTTTCCTGAGAACCTAGTACTGAGAGATAATCATGCAGTATTGTAGGGAACAGAGAGAATAGGAGCAATTGTGTTTAGTACCTGAGTTATTGGAACGTGACTGCATATTCCTATGAGCCAGGAGAGAAAGATTGTTTTTCCTTTCTGAAGAGGGAAAATTGGAGGGAAACTGTGCCAGAATCTTTCCAGGTTTAGAGAAGTGGAGGAAACACCTGCTACGCCATCAGCATTCTTGTTAACAGTGAGTACACGACTGACAGAATCTGTCCCTTCCGGAGATGATTCAGACTCAGAAGACTCTTGGTAGTGATGACATGAATGCCTGGTAGCTCCTGAAAGCAGAACTAATGAGCAGTGCCACTCACTTAGCGTATGGTTTGACAACAGATGCACATGTTGGTAATTAAGTATTTGGCTGCGTTACATTATTTTATTTTTGGATTTCTCAAACACACACCCATGGCAATCTCTAGATACATTTGCATGAGTTAAAAGTGCTAAACATCTATAATAACAAAGGTAGAATTATCAGCATAGGGGGACTAAAAACCACTTATCTGAAAGCCTTATCTGATAAGCGGTTTTTAGTTCAATAGCCATGAATGCCTATAGACCTTCCTATGCACACCAAATCTGGGAAGAATAGTCTCTGTGTGGCAAAAATTTACAATCCCGGGGACTCCTTGCTTGTGTGAAGCTGAGTGGGGCTATTCCTGTGGTTTTAGACCAAGGCAGTGCACGAGTCTTGGAGCAGTTTCTTCTACTGAATCATCACATCCATCACTGCTTGTGGCCAGGTGGCTTTAAACTTCATGAACTTCATACATACCTGAAGGCAGTTATACCTTGCAGAACAAGAGAGCAGGTTTAAATACTTCACCTTAGAAGAGACCTTCTGGAATGACTTACTCTAACCTTGCATGCTAGTAGCATGTCAAAGTGTTAATTCTGACCTCAGCTACAAGCTGTAGAATATCTACTTGATGGTGCTTGTTGGGGAGCCTTGTTTCCAAATGTGTACCTTTTGTAACTCAGTCCATATACCTGTTAAAACTCTCTCTGGGAGCCCATGCAGCTTTGCTGTATATATCAGATGCACTGGCAGAACAGGTGCTCTAGAAGTGATGGAATTGCTTCCTCAGTTCATTTGTCCAGGTTTCTGTTAAGGAGGAATTAGGATCCATCATAATGGCATGCTGAAGAGGCATGCTGGAGAAGCATATGATGACTGGGGAGGTGTCCTTGACCTGGAGTAGTGTATGACATTATGGCTTTCCCTGGACATTGTCTTAAAGCATAATAGTTTCTTTTTGCACAGAAATTAGGACCTGTGCCAACAGGTTGAACTTGAGTTCATTCTGATTGTTAAAGCAGCAAAGCTAGTGAGAAGACCTGACCTCTGCCCTGGTGTTTGTAGTGGTACACAAGATCTACTGGAAATATCCTTGTAAAATCACCTGTGAAATTGGTAAATATTTTGAATGTCTGGAGTCTTGTCTAGAAATTCCCAACCTTGTTTTACACTTCATCGAATTTCCAAGAATTTGTCACCATTGCCTTCCAAAATTATAATTCTTCTAAGAGCGTGCCATCTTTTCCTGAAAAGATAAAGCAAAAATCTCCTTGTTTTGTTCCCTGTGTTTGTTAACACAGTCCTAGAGCTAAAATTCTTAGATGCTGTTTTCCTGTGTGAGAGCTGTCTCTACATATCTTTCCCGTGTTCCTTTTCACTGGCTGGAAAGCCTACCCCTGTACACCAGGAAAAATGAGTGTGGCTTAGACTGATACAGAGGTTAGCTATCCTTAATGAAAGAAGAATTTGAGTCAGCTGAGACTGAGAAGAATATTTAGGAGTTTGAAAGGACAAGACAGAAATGAGAATGCTAAGGAGAAGGATGTGACCAGGCAGCTCCACCTATGAACTGTAACCCCCCAGGGCCATCTCAGATTTCTGCTATGTACTAGCATACAAAACAGATTATATCCTAACACAGACTGCAAGCTTGAGAGTATTGGAAATATGTTGCAGGTGTTTGATGGTAAACAGTGTTTATAGCTGCCAGGATGGAAACATTTATGTGCGAGTGAGTGCAAGTAGAGGGCAGGCCTCAAACTTTCACCCCATTACCTTCGTATTTCGGTTTTGCTTTGCTGAGTACTAGATGCCCTATGATTTCATCCTGCTAGTGAAGTTAAGAAAGGACTGATGATTTCACTCAAGCATGTCCTGTGTTAAAATTTGAAAGACTAGCATCACCTGAGAAGTAAGAGAGCAAACTTATCACAGGGACAAAAGTAGAAACTGCTCTGGAGATTGAATGGGAAAGGATGAGCTTTGACAGGCTTTACTTTTTCAAGCAAGTATTTTTTGCTTGGGTGGGTGGTGCATTAGTTATATATACAACTCATGCTTTTAACTACAGCAAAATGTGAGAAGGTATAATAATAGCTCTTCACGTTGAGGCTTCCTCTTTTTTTTTCTTTTTTTTTTTTCAGTTCAAATGCTTTGAGATTTCAGATTATTCTCTTTCTGAGAACTGGGGGAAGTATTTTTAATACCTCTCAGTGTGAGTGGTGACTGGATTGCCCTTAGCCAAAGATGAAAATAGCAGTAAATTTACTAGGGAGCTGAGCTAGAAGGTTGGACTTCTAGTGCAAGGTTCCGGATTATTGCTTTGCAGTGGATGGCAGTCTCTCAGGAACATAAAGAAAACAAATATATCTATCCCAAATACGCTGAGGTAAATTTGCCTTTGATGACTTCATCTATGTGAAGGGACAAACGTGCTCTTCTTGTATCTTTATTCATGAAAAAAAAAAAGAAAGAAAAGTAGTGTTAGCATAACTATAGCCAAAAGGTAATGTGTTTACTAAATTTCTGCACTGCACACAGCGTTTGACGTGCCCTCAGTGAAGTGCTAGCACAAGCAGTAAGGACTGAACCTGTTGGTCTCCTCTGTCAAGACTTCTCGCAGGCTGGAGGGGGCAGGGAGAGGACAGGAGGTGTTTACCACAGCCCCAACACACCCACTGCCACTGGGTGGGGTGGATATTGAGGAAGAGAAGGTTAATGAGCTCAATCAAGCAATCTTGTGCAGCAAACTACTATGGGAACATCCTTCCTCCTTAAGGAAAAGTGTTCCTGCTTGTTTTCCCTTTTGGAATATGCAGTTCTTAACACCCAATTATGCCGGTCCAGAGTCAGAAATACAAGAACATCAAAGGGCTGTTTCAGCTCTGTCTTTTCATGATGGTCAACTAGATGACTAAGGAAGAGTATTCGGGACAAATGTAGGAATATTTGCTTGTAAATTTCCTTTCTCCCCAAGCCACAGAAGTCTGTGTCTAGAAGCCCAGTTGGATGTCTCTCCTCTGACTTCGTTTTACTGCTTCTTGAAACCACGTACTGGCCACAGTATACCTGGGTGAGTTTAACCCCAGTGCAGTGCAATGGAGCTCTGTGGGCTGGGTGAGGAGTGGAGGCCTCAATCGGGAATTTTCACAGTGCACATGCTGGGACCCTCAGGAAATCAGAATGCCCCACTTCCTTTTTTTTCCCCTTTAAATTGGGCAGATGCTTTAAACAGAAGACATTTCTTCTTTAATTTGTAGCTGTTAATTCATTTATAAACTACATGTGCTTTGTGAGTGATTATGCTAATGTACTTAAGACTATTTAAACCCTTGCACTGATTAGCCTAACCATTTATTTTCGCTATATTGTAAAATAAGATGTTATCTTAAAAATGTTTCTAGCAAAACTCCATAATCACAAATACTTTAATAAGCACAACTGTTGGCTTTACTAAGTTCAGCCACTTCCTTATACATTAATCTTTAACTTTACATTTCGCTTCATGTGTACTAGATGGTGGGACCAGGCTGGAGAACACATTTAATGGCAAAAATAACCCATTAACTTTATATTTCATCCTGTCTCCAGGCAAGAGAGTTTGTGGGGTCACACTCAGCTCATGCATGCAGAGTAGGAAGTAGGCTGTAACCCTGCGAGGCAGGTGTAAGGCGCTGGCTCTGTGCCATGGATTAGCACAACAGGGCCCTGGCCCTGGTTTCTGCTGAGGTCTGCCAGGTGCTACAGGGCTGCAGGCAAATCACGTAGCCCGTCGGGCCTGGTCTTCCCCATCTGCATGGGGTAATGATGCTTGGCTACCTTTGACGTTTACTGATGAGAAGTGCGTTCTGAGTCAGAGGCGTTGTTGCTAAAGTATCTGGAGCGATGATTTATTTGGGCATCTTCACACTGAAGGTGGCTGAGGTCGTTCTGGGAAGGGTACTATGGGGCTGCCATGATGTAGAGGGGTCAGTATCATCTCCTATTGTCATTTCTGGCTGAAATTTTCTAAGGATTATCAAGAGATCTATATCAGTTATGGGGCAAGGCCACCATCCCAGAGCCCTGAAGAGTGTGAAGGAAGCTGAGGAGAACTGGTGACAGCGAGGACAGAAACTTGTAGGCACTTCCTTCCCAGTTTGTTTGGGCTAGCTCTTTCTTTCAGTGTTTAGCACTGTCAGCAACAGACATTAAAGCAGTTAACCAAGCTGTGTGCTTTGTGTAAAATAGCTGAGAAGGTCAGAGTGAAACACAACATACTTATCTTAACTCATCTGAAAATTACCCTCATCAACTGCATTGTTTATGCCTGATAGACAGGGCTGAGCACCAATTAGGGCTGCCATTTCCTGAGGTGCCATCGGGGTAGGTGTGCAGGGTGGAGATATGCAGGGAGGGATGGGGACCAGTGTCCCATGGCAGCAGCTCCCCAAGGAGCCCCATGTGGGCAACCCAGCCCTGTGTTGTTAGGGTTCCGTGCTGACCCACCTTAACATCCTCCATCTTCTCCCCACTGCAACAGTGCGACAATCTCAGAATTATCATGATTTTTTTTTTCCCCATGATCTGATACTGCTTTTACTGATGATGCAGTGATGAACAAAAACATCGAGGTATTTCCTGCCCCAAGATGGCCACTCTCAGAGGCAGGGTAACAGAGAGAAAGCTGGCTTGTCTTGTGGCCGTTGTTTCCCTTTGCTATCAGAGCTGCAGTTGGAGAGTCAAACAGGGGTCATTCTCCCTCCCTCTTCTTTGGGGGAGAGCTGTGTACTGGGGAGATTGGCAGAAAGTATAAAAGAGAAGATGTGGGTGGGTAGAGACTGGGCCCATCGTGGAGGGTGGGATGAGAGAAATGCAATCGTATAACAACTGAGTCAGAAAAGAACCACTGGGAGAAGTGAAGACCTTGAAGGAGTGATAGGCAATTATGCTTTTGTGTTTACATCTTTTTCTGTGCCTGAGAGATGGTTATTTGTTTCTTGGAGGTTCTCCATACCATGTGCCCTGCTTAGATACTGATACAGGAAATGGATCTCTGATCTACTAAACATTTGCAGCTTGCACTGAGGTGTTTTAAGAACTCTGAGGAACAAAAGAGAACAGAATCATCCCAGCATTCATGAGGGGCATAAAGCTATAGGCTTCACAAAGCAGTATCAGATAGGGAAAAAAAACAACCATACAACCCAAAGTAGACATCTGTGTATGTAGCACTGTAAAACTACTTGCAAAAATGTGCAGTGGAGGCAAAGTGGAAGAAGCTGTGCTACTTTGTTAAAATGTGATATTTAGAGGCTTAAATTTGCCCAAAGGGGCAATTGCTTATACACATGCAACCCTGTCAAGCAGAACCCCTGTGCCCGCCCGCTGGGAATACTGACACCTGTGCAAGCGGGTGCTGGCTTTTGCATACACAGAAGCTGCTTTTAGGGTGCATGAGTGCAAGCACTCCTCCCTGACCATCTGCAGGTGCACGACTGCATGCAAAGAGACAAAGGGAAGTTGAAAGGGGGCAATAGCATGTACTCTTCATGGTAAAAAATCATGAGTCACACCTCAGAATGTCAGTTGCCTGTTTTGAGGCTTTTTTTCTGCTGCTAGGAAGACCAAAGTTTCAAGGAGAGAGACAGTAACCTTCAGGAAAAGGGACTGTGATCCCAGAAGAGCACGAGAGCTCACAACTCTGAAACTTTTCTCCCAGAAGTCTCAGCACATCTGCAGCTCAACTGGCCAAAGCACAGATTCAGTATCACATTCTGCGTCACAGTTAAAATGTAAACCAAGAGGCCTTCTTGTTGCCTGTCTTTGTCAGAGGGGACAGCAAAACACAGGGCTGCATAGTTTGTGGTGATGTAACTCCCACAAGAATGACAGCACCCACACAGGGATGCCACATCTTAGCACAGCTTCCTTCACAGGCATGTGTCTAAAAATGTGTGTTCGGATTCTGCTTTGAGATAAAGCATGTCAAGATCAAGTTAGGTGTGTGAGGGCTAAGCACCCATGTCCCTGCAAAATGGACAGCAGTTAGACTTTGGCATTTGTGCATTTAGCATCGTAAGATTGATGTTTTCTTGAGTAAAGCGATGTGCAAAAAGTGTGCCAGATCTTAATATGGATTACATAGCAAACTGAAACCAATTTAACTGTGAGCACAAAGCCAGGCTACTGTGGGTTGGAGACAGAGCAGCCTGCAGGGTGGAAGTCTCAACACATCATTGGCTGAGAACTGAGGTCTAGACATGAGGAACCAGTGAGGAGGACAGGGTGGAAGGGTCCAATGTTGCCAAACTAATTCTTAATCTCTTGGAAGGTGCTACATTATCATGCAAGAGAGCATAGGGGAATATATACTCATGTAAAGAAGATGGAAGAAATAAGGTCTGAAGCCAAAGTGACTTGCAAAAAGCAACAGGGAAGTGGTATCCATCTTGGATAGATATAACAGTCAATGTAATATTAAATATTTCTTACATCAGAGCAGCAGTACTTTTGCTTGTTGGTAAATCTATATGGTTATGTTTGGATGATGAATGAAAAATAATCGTCACTTTATCTTGGAGAACGAACAAAATGTTTGCTGAGAAATCAGCATCTTCTGCAGCCCATGTCCACTCTTTAATCCTTGTTATTAGGAAGAGACAGTCAGAGATCTGTGTGGGATTTAAGGCAAACAGACAGGGAGAAATGTGGTGAGTGTGAGACATCAGGCGACCTGAAGGAGTAACTTTAATGTTGGAGGGAGAAGAAAAGTTTTAGAAAACAAAATCCAAGAGCAAAGTCTCAAAGGCTGGCTAGGGAGAAATGTCTCAGGGCACAAAAGTTGCTTCTTTTGAAGACAACAGCCTAGCCAGGAGTCTTTAAAACTATGAAGAGGTGAGGTCTATTGTGGTTTGTAGAACCTGGAAGTTCCCTTCAGTGTTTGCTGGAGCAATCCTGCTGAGGGTTATTTTGTCTGATGGATTTATTGAGACAGAGTCATGGGTGCCTTTTCTCTCTACCACTATTTGTCTGGTCAGAAGAGTGGAATACCTGATGTGGAGTGTGCATTCAACTGCTCCATTTCTGTCAATGGCTGACATCAAGCCATTGATCAAGTTTTCTGTTTTCAAAAGATTGATGAAAATCCTCACGCTCTTCTTATACACTGTGTGCCACAGATGGGTATTACTGAAGGTGCCTGGAGCAGACATTATATGACATTATAATATAAAACAACTGATAGGCAATTCTCTCTGCTAGAGCAACCAGCTGAAGAGATAACACAACCTCTTATTTATAAAGATAAATGATAACTGAGGTGTTTCTATCTGAATAAATTGTACAACACGTGCTCTGATATCCTTGGGTCCAATCCTGAACTTCTTGAATACTCTAGTAATATCGAGAAATGGTTTTTTAGTATGTGGAGAATGCATTTAAGGTTCAACATGGAAAAGATGTTAGTAAATTATTACGTGAAGCACAAAGACCGCCTGGACTCATGTCCACAAAGGTTCCAGTGGCAGTAACCAAACTACGTTTTGTTGCGTTGCTCTGAGTAGGAAGGACATTTTCGTTTTTGCCAAGAGAAACAGTAGAATTAATGAAGCTGAATGTTAATGAGGCCATTCAAACTAAAATAAGAGTGGCCTGTCTCTACCAGTCAATTTGCATAACATCATACTTAAATATAAAACAAAAACAAATAAAAGACCCAAACCAAAGCAAAGTGCGTTGTACCAATTTTTCATTTGTTGACATTATTAGAATGTCACATCCTTTCTGCATCACTCTGAGCCACAAATAAGTAGATGGATTCATCTCTGTTTTCTGTACTAGATTCTCCTTTGTCGTCGATGTGATTATGCTTCAAACCAATACATGTATTTAGACACTAATACTAAAATTTCTAATGATGAGAACAATTTGCAGTATAGATGACTCTTTTATTTATATTACCTGTTGTTGAGCTTAAAAATTCAGTTTCTTTTTCTTAGCCTCTGAGTAGTTACATGAAGCACTTCTAGAGGAAAGGTACATGAGAAGGGAGAGGATTCAAGAGCAAGGGAGAAATTGCTGCCAGGTGAGATTTAGCTCTTCAGCCCAGAGTCTGACAGTAGATATGACAAATTTATCAGCCCAGAGGTAAACACAAAGCATTTTATTAACGTGGGTGGCATGACTGGCATGAAATAGAAATAGTACTTAGCATTTATAAAGTGTTATTATTTCAATGAAATTAAACTATTCCAATAGAATGGTTGAAACACACAATGTTATTTTTAAAGAGAGGAAACTGAGGCTTATTAGGACTTAATAACACACACGGGGTCACACAGTTTGAGGGATAAGCAGCTGAATTAGAAGACCTGACTTCCATTATAATGCTCTGCATTAGATGACAATCCACAACAGAAAGATTGAATGAGGAAAAAAAAAAAAAAAGGGTGGATAATGAAAGGAAATGTGTGTTGTTTGAACTATGTATAGTGGACCAGAATGAAATCAATGATGGAAACCTTTGCTTGATTTTAAAGAGAACTAAATGTATTTGCTCACAGTGCATTTGAAATAATAGGTTACTGAAAGGGATGGTGGGGCCTGTGAGACAGAGTGAAAGCATTTATTGAAGATAGTGCTAAAAGCTGTATTTTTGCCTCCGTTTTCAGGAAGGAATAGAGGACAGATGGTAGAAATTTCCCAAGGGAGAAAAGCGAATTACTAGAGAAGATCAGGATCAGACCTGAACAGGTGATCATGAAATCGAAATGCCTGAAAACTCAATTTCTCAAGGTCAATATAACCCATGCCTAAATAACCAGCTTTTCTGAATTCTGAGGCAAATGGGACAAATTGGAAAAACTAGAAGATGCTGGTAAGAGTTTAATGTCAGTGATGACCTAGTTTGGAATCAAACCACATCAGAGTATTATCAGCTGGGTGGTTTCTATTTTACGTATGTTTTTGTACCACACACATCACTGGAGCATCCATGTCTCTTCACTAACATCTCTCACGTGGTCTTAGCTCACTCAGCCTCAACTCCTGGGAGAACAATCATGTCTTGGTGGGCCTAGTATTAGTAGCTTTTAAAAATTATTGTTAACTTACTAACTTATTATCTGTAATAACAATAATAAATGATATGTTATAATTATTGCATTTATGATAATATGTTAGTATTGTTAGATTGTTGTGTTATTATTATTGTAGAATATTTGTTGCAAGAAATATGTCCTTTTTCTGAAGTGGAAGGTTACAGGTTAGGGAAAGAATAGTACATTTCACAGTCTCAGTTGTTCCTGGAGGAGGTTTGAACTGGGGATTTCTGGAGATTTAGCAAAGTAAGGACAGTAAGTCCTCCTCCCTTGCCATAGCAGTTGACCTTATCTGCAGCTGAAATGCGCCTGCTTTCTCTCTGCTTACAGGATAAAGACCCTTTTCACTTCAGATATAACCATCAGACTCCAGCTGTACAGAGGAATGCAGTTCTGTTCCAGTCCCAGCCTAACAACCAGATTTTGTGACATGCCTTGTTCCTAATGCTATAGGAGTGAAATGCCGAAACATCTTTGAAATCTGCATTGACTTTATTCCAGTTTCATCCAGCTAGAAACTGTGCAAGTGTGTGCAGTGTCCCTGTGCTTTCGCATCATTTTGGTAAATACTATAGTATGAAAAGAGACAATAGCCACGGGGCTGATGCTGGAAAAGCTAAAGCAGAATGCAGTGAGACAGTTTAAATACTGTGATCTGATTATTTGTAGTCGGTGTGATTGCATGAGAAATACCACGTCTAACAAAGAGATTCTATTTGGTTTTGACATTTCTGAGAAAACGTAAAGAATTTCAGTGGGCTGACGTTGTGATTGGAATTTAACTTATGGGCCTTACAGAGCAATTGGATATTCTAAAGGTAACAGAGGATAATTGATCTTGTTTAGTGTTGAGGAGCAGGTTTTTAGTTTTAGGGAACCTCTTCAAGATGAATTCCAGAGTGTCATGATCAGAACTGGTCCATTTGTCTCTTCTTAGTGGATGTCACAGGGAGGCATGAGCTCTAGTAGATGCTCAGAAAATGCTTGACTTCCTATTTTGTCAGTTATGACTGTTTCTCTTACATCAAATCCTTCTGTCTGGTCACAAGTGAACTGATGATGGCCTTGACAGAATCGTCCTGCTGGATCCTGGTTGGGCTCCTTGGAAAGAATTAATGTTCAAAGTAAGAACAATTATTTTGGACAGCTAAGAAAAAGCCAGAGGATATTTTTAGCTAGAACTAACAAATTATTAGCGCTGACCATGAAATATGACACATTCCTAGATTTCATATAGCCATGCTTTTATCTCTGCAAGCTCGTAGTTTTCCAAAAGAAAGAACATTTTTCTTCCGCCATCAAGAGGCCATTTAGAATGTCTGCTGTCCATCGCTCTTGTGTTATTTCTAAGCCTAATTTATAACTGTAAAGGGTTTTGTATATAGTTTGTTACCTCACATACAGTGTGCAGATACTGAGACAAGAAGTCACTTGCCCAGCAAGTGTGCCTGGTGTTTCTCACAATGAATGTCACTTTGAGGGAAAGAATAGATAGAAAAGCGGTCACGTGTGGCTGATGTTGACTGAAGGTATGTTTGTGCCCAGTAAAAATATTGTTCAATACTTCTCTTCCTTGTGAAAATATTGCTATTGCAATAGTACCAACGTTTCTGTATGTGTTGATACAAGCACCAACTGGGGAAGTTTGTTCAGCCTCTTCACATATGGAAGTGGTGTCGAAAATCATCCTCATGTATTTTGCATGAATGTCAGCTGTCCTTGTGAATTTCTGAGTTTCCTTAGCGTACTGCAGCAGGCGGTGCTTCTGGGTGAAGCTTTGCCCACAGGCACTCCCCTGCTCACTGCTGGGCTGAGATGCTGAGGCCATCTATGAGCAGTGTGTGACACACTAGGAACTGCCCCTGCAAGTTTTGCTCGCGCTTTTTGGGGTTCAGCTCCTTCCTGCTTCCCCCCTGCTCACAGCACTTGTGGGTTAGAGCTGCCGTCCGCAGAGGCCTTTCTTGTCCGCTTCCCAGCAGCACAGAGGGAGGCTGTGCTCTCACAGAGTCTAAATCCAGATCAAGAGGTGCAACACACTATGGTAGGATGCAGGTGGCGGGAGTAGGAGTGTGCATGCTCGTGGTGCCGCTGGGTGACAGCTAACCAAGGCGACTTCCTCCTCCTACGCGCGGGGCCCAGCTGAGACGCACCGCGAACCTCTTGCCGCTGGGATTGCTTTTCTGTTCTCACTGCTGAGATGTGCAGCGAGGTGTCGGTCGGAGTGGGTGGAGTGGGGTCACATCCTCTCTGCCATGTCAGGATGGGGTGACAGGCATGATGACAACTACTGCTAGCTGTGTGAGGGAAGGGATTGTTCCGTTCTGCTCTGCAATGGCGTGGCCTCACCTCAAGCAGTGGGCGCAGGTTTGGGTTCTACAGCGTGAGGAGGCCAGAAAATCAGCTGAAAGAGCACTACAAAGATGATGATGTGTCTGCAAGGCAAAATGTGTGAGAAGCAGCCAAAGTCCCTTGGTTTGTTCAGCCCAGAGAAGAACTCCTCAGAGGGAGCAGAGGAGCTGTGCTTATTTTTCAGTTGTTTGAACCATACACCTATGAATGATCAGTGTGAAGTGGACTGTAAAGAACAAAATTAATTCTATCTCAGCTCATTGTAAGGTATTCTGTGTTCTTCAAACCAGCTGTATACAAAATGGTCAGGCTCTTTCTTGTCCCGTGGCAGGACATGTCAAATAACCGGCTACACTGGAGTGAGGGTCAGCATTCAGACTGACAGTGCACTCTTCAGATTGCTCATACATCTACAATTTCTCCTTGATTAGAGATGTGTGCTGAGGTGGATGACCAGCCCTGGTCAGTGTATTTGCTATTGTAGTTAGGATTGATACCCATACATCTCATCAAGAGCTGAGTAACATTTAATTCCATCGCATTCAGAATTGCTGCTCTGCATGGTGCCCCATGCAGTGTTCTGTCACTGGGACTTCTTAGTGCATTGCTAATAAACATGGTAAGTAATACAGCAGCAGCTGATATTAGTTTAGTGAGGATGCGATGTCTGAATTAGGTTTTACAGCAGGCACTCACCTCATCTCTTGCAGACCTTTTCAAGGAAATCACAGAGAGCTATTATTTTGACTCTTAGTTCTGTATTCGTCTTATACCCACTATTCTGTGCTCATTGTGAGTTAGGAACATAGTACGTAGTATGTGCCTCCTTTCTTCACTGCAAATTTGTACTACTGAGAGAGCATTGGTAGGGAGATAATAAATAGGAACTACATTTGCATTCTTTTTTTTCCTCCTCTTTTTTTTTTTTTTTTTTGTTGGAAGCAATTTACATGTTATGCTTCTGGATCCTAAAGCAAAAGGAAATGTGCCTGATGCTAAAATTGGCTTTGTGGCTCCAGTTTTCTTAGCTCTGCACCACCTGCCTCTAATCAAACTGTCCAATTACAGGAAACAATTGTTTTCTTGCTTTCTGTTAAGTGCAGAAATTCATCCACTAAAGAACTTTTTACCAAATGTTGCTTTTAACAAAACCACTTTCACAACTTGTTTGAAAAAAAAAAAAAAAAGAAAGTACTGATGTTTTCGTCCAGGGTGCACGTTAGAATTCAAACATATGGTCACAAAGATTCACACAAGGTCATTCACTAAACAGTAATATTTATCTTAGCTGATTGTAGGGTTTGGAAATATCTATTATATCGGGAATAACTTAGTGGACATGAATAGACTTTCACTATTGTGTTGGTAAGCTGAGAATCAGGCCCTGACCTATAATTAGCATGTAACATGAAAAGCACTGATAATACAGAAGGGAAATTGGTCTCTCTAGATATGCTTCCTTGATGTGAGACAATGACTTCAGGCTGTTTCTGGTCCGCAAATCTCCCATGTGAAGACATTCTGAAGGAGAATAAAATGGAATAAAAAGTATTCAAATAGCGTAAGAAGATCCAGCTTTGGTTAACATTGCTTTCTTTGCAAAACTAGATCCCAAACCAAATTATAGCCTCAGTGCAGTCAGCCCTACAGAAATACACAAGATCACTTAGATAAAGTGAATATGCAACCTGTCCTCTGTCATCTTAACGAGGGCGTTTACATGTCTGTACCTAACAACTGCTTTTTATCTGCAAAGGAACAGATTAAGGTGTTAACAATATCGTCTGTTATCAAAGACCTTATCAATTATACTGAAGTTATTTGATTCTTCATCAAACTTTGTGTGAAATAAAATAGACCGAGTAGGGGTGTAACGATCCTAGTTAAGAGACCTGTATAAAAAGAGATTTAGAACACTGCAAAATTTCCTTGAGAAGCATAAGACAGTTATTGGAAACTACTGAGTGGAGGAAACATGAGGAACTACTACTTGCTGTCTCATAACATGGGAAGGTGGGGGGTATTCTATGAAATTGACAGTTGATAAATGTAAAACAGATAAATGAGTAACTTGTAGGCATTATCTAGTAAGCCATCAGCATGTGGAATTAATTTCCAAAGGAAATCTATATTGAACGGCAGCACAATTGGCAGCATTGCTACAGCCATGTTGAGAGGGGTGGTGAACTAGAAACAACTTTTTGTTTCCCAAATGTGTTGAATCTGTGTCTACGTACTTGCATACAGCTTGTAACTATGCTAATTTTACCAATAGACTGTAATTTCCTCTGTCAGTTGAATCAATATGGAGATGTTTGGTATCAACTGGGAAAAGCCTGAAAAATTAGATAGAATGCAGCATATGAGAATTTCTCTTTGTCCTCATAACTGAACATGTCTATGCCTTTTTCTTTTTCACTCCCACATTTTCCAATTTTTTCTGCCTTCTAAATCAAGATCAAGACGGAAACAATACTGGAGATTTCTATGTTGGCTGACATGTACTGTTTAGCAACTTTTTTGTTTGTGTGCTAAAGTGGGGGGTTGGGGAATATATCACTTTATCCCTGTTATTTTCAAGATTGCTTTAGTCACACTCGAATGGCTAATCTTGTTGCATTTATATGGGTAGTGCAGTGGTATATAAGATAAGAATAAAAATTCAGTAACTATAGAACATATCTCCATCTCTTTTTAAAGAGAATAAAAGGGAAGAGTAACCTAACACAAAGCAAATGTTGCTTGCAGTGCAGTAAAACCCAGGCAAAATCTGAAATTCTCCATAAAAACGAAGCCAGCGTATTTGCCAGTTGTTATTCCTGTGGCATGGAAGATTATTTCATTTTATTGTGTAACCTGTTAGTTATTACCTTGCCCATCAACATAGTTATATTCATTCATCATATGGTGAATGCAAATATATTTTATACATGACTCTTACTGTGTGAACAAACGCAGCCTGACTTCCCCCTGCTCAGGGTAGGCTGATACCCTGTATGACAAGTGCTTAGGTCTAGTAGAATGCAGATATGAAGAGATACAGTTCGTGATGCTCTTAATATTGCATTTTGTGCTTATTTCTAGAAGGAAATGTGAGGTTTGGTCCTTAATCTTGGGTGATGCAGAGAAGAAGATTTGAAGAGCAAAAGGGCTTCAGAGCAGTGGATAGTGATGCTGAAAGATTCCTCACCAGGTTGGAAATAAACACAGATACATATGCTCGCTGTGTTTCATAAATATGTGTGTGTGTTTAGCTATAGGAAGCTGGAGGGGTGGATATAAAGGAGCTGGGTAACTCGAAGGTTAATGGGCTGCACTGCAGGGATGAGGTGTATAGGTGTAAAAAGTGTCCCATTATAGACAAGAAATGTCAGGAATTGGAAGTAAAAAAAAGTTATACAGGAATGATTATTGTTATTAAGATACTTCATTCCTTGTTATAACTGATCTTTTATCCCAGCTGAAACAGGGAAAGGCTGTCCTCTGATTTCCAAGGTTACCACTAATGGTGTTCTGCTTTCCAAGTTGAAACCTGGTCATCCTTCCAGGTATGTAGTAGGGATATGGGCATGCATAGGTTGACCACCTGCCTGGCAGTGCCTCTGGTGGCCTGGCAGTCACTGTGTTTGAGTGTGTGGTCAGGATTAAGGAATGAAAAGTTTTAAGCTGAAAGAACAAAATCAGGCCAAGGCTGCCACAGTGAACAGCTTTGCATCTTTGTCATGAAAAATACCATGGTGTTTTATAAACGATGTTCAAAACTAATGAGATCATTTGGTATAGAATGTAGCGTGGATACAGCAAAAGCCATCAGCTGATGTTGCTAGCTGCAAGGGTGGATTTTACTGATGGGTAAGGCTGAAAAGCAGAATTTTAAAGCATAGAGGATTCTTCATGTCCCATAGTGACACTTCCCTCCTGGAAACTCGTGGTGCAAACCCTGTGTGCGTGGCGATGCAGCCTTCCCCACTGTGTGATGTGAAGCGGCCACAGGCAACTAGAGAGCTGGGACAGAGAGCATTAAAGTGTCCAGCCTGATGTGAAGCTTCCCCTAGGGGGAAGGAAGTCTCTGCACTTCAGTAAAAGCTTTTCTCTAAAATCTCTGTTATTTCTAGTTGCTTCAGGTGCTGGTGCAAAAATCTTCCAGCACGCTACATGAATGTATCTAAATGACTTAGGTCTACCTATGCAGGAGGATTAGTATGGTTTCCCATCCTCCAACTCAACATGGGATTATTTCTGGGCAAAGTTATTTATTTATTTTTTGCGTGGAAGAAAGAGTTTCACTTGTATTGCCCAGACACCACTTTTACTTCCTGCTGTTCTTGCCCCATCCTAGTGTTTTTCCCATATTTGTTACCAATCAGGAATATATTTTGGTGTGGAGCTTGCAACTCATTAAGCCACACAGGATTAAAAAGCCTCGAGTTTCTATGTGCGTATTTAACTTTCTCTTTTGGAAAAAAAAAAAAAAGTGTGGGTGGAAGACATTTAATGTGTATGTGTCACATTAGTTGTGTAGGAATGTGTCCTGCAGTGTCCTGCGAGAGAGCTCTGCAAGTGGAATAGCTGGCAGGTGCCTCCAGATGGCTTTAGAAGATGGAAAAAATATGACCTGTGATGCAGTGCAGGAAAAGGGCTGGAGGATCACAACGTTAGCCAAGACCTGCTCTGTGGTATTTAACTGCTGGTGACACAACCTTGTATGAAGCTGTCATAGAAACCAGTGACCCTCCTCTGAACTAAAAGCAAGAACTACTGGTCAGCCATCCCTACGGGAAATTCCCTTTGTGGGTCAGAATGGTATTTGCTTTTGTACTTAACTGAATTAGTCAAAACTGCAGTGAGCAAATGCAGTCTTTGTATTCTGGTCACAGTGTAAGTAGTTTCTAGAAAGAGACATAGCCTGCGAGATTCTGATACTGGTCACGTGGCTTTCTGAGTGGGTAGCTGAAACATTTTAAGTCACCAAAAATAATAGTAGGGAACATACGATAGCTTTTTGTTATGATTTTTATTTCATAGGACAGTCTTTAGCTTAGTTATTCATGCTGAAATTCATTGCTTGCAGGACTCACAAATATATTTTATGACTATCTAACAGCTTGTCTGCATATTGGAACACAACCTCACAAATAGCAGCACAGAAGCATTCGCAAAATTAATTTAATTAGAATTTTACCAGCTCTGGAGCTTAACTACTGTGAATAGGTGTTGCTTTGGCAGTATAGTTTAATGGTTCCTGGGGTATTTTAACTCAGGACTCCACAATCTAGTTTTTCAGCCTCTACGCTGAGGGAAAGGGGGTCACAAAATCTCTCAGTCTGCCCACCTGTAAAATGGCATGCATGTTTTTAGGTAGCTTAACTAAAATTGGTAGCATGCATTGAAATACTTGGATGAAAGCTGATTTACCGTGTAAGTGCAAAGAATTATTATTAGAAACATCGTTGTACTATCAGCAGCATGGCTTACAATGAAAAAAAAACCATGAATTTCTGGCTTCAGGGGAAAATTTTTCTTTGTGTTAATAAAAGTATTCAAGAAATCAAAAATAGACAAAATAAGAACATAGATGTAAAACAAATAACGGTAATGTTAACTTTATTAAAAAGCTTCTTTGTGGTATCAGGCAGGAAGTGAAACTGCTTTCAAACTGCAAATATTTCTCAATCATTTCATGCACCAACAATCTTTGTAATAGGTTTTCTGTTGGTTTTTGCAAAATGTTCAGATGAGCAGATAAAAGTTCAGACACAAGGGGAAAGGCAGTCATTTTTTTCTTGGATTTCACTAACCGTGTGTTTCATTCCGCGATTCAAAGCGACTTTAGGGGCTGACTCCACAAGCAGATGTGCGCACTGAAAGTTTGAGCCCCGACTATTTTTATGGGGTCGTTTTTTGTTTTTTATAAACCAGCAGCCAGCTAACTGGCATTGTGTGTTGACTCATGGTTGGTCACAGAGTTCAATCAGAGATTGCTGAAGTCAAAACGGCTCCAGCTATCTTCCCCACCCCTCTGCCAGGGATGCTGCCTTGCCACAGGGTTGCCTGGATGTGATGTGTGACTGCACCCGAGCCAGGGGAGCCTACAGCCCGCTGTCCTTGTATGTGCTGCTGCTGATTCCAGGCTGTATAACCCGCTGACTTGAGGGGGGATGCTTATTCTGCTGCACTGTCCCTGAGATGGTAGTGTCCAACAGTGGGACAGAGACGACAGCTGGCAATGGTAAATGCTTCATCCATCCCAGTTAAAGCTGCCAGTGAATGTGAATCAACGCTTTTAGGTTTTGTGCTACTTGGAACTACTTTTCTGGCTCTAAGTATCGTGTTATGTTGATCCCAGAGGGTCAAGTGTAAAAGTATTGAGCACTTAGAGAGATACTAAATGCCTGTACACAGTGAATTAATGGGGCTTGAGAGCACTTGGCAATGGGGCTGCACACAAAAAAAAAAAAGCAAAAAAAAAAAAACCCTTCAACCAAAACTGTTGTTTGATAGAAAAGTAGTTTTTTTCATTAAAAACTGAAAGCTAGAAAACTGAAACTTCAGCTTGCATATTCACTGCTGCACCTGGGTCAGATTCGAAAAACACAAGGAGTAAGTGTTAATTAGATATCTCTTGACTCAGTAATTCTTGCTAAAAATGCTGCATGTGGGGCATCTAGAAGAGCAGCAGGTGTTGTGGTAGATTTTACTTGTCTAGTCTTGTAGTTTCTAGACACCACTGCTCGAATTGCTGCATTTATTCAGCCAGTAAAGCCTTATTTTTTTTTTCTTCTTCACTGAAATGGAAAGAAAGCAAAAGGTAGAAAAAGCACATAGAAATCAAAAGTTCCAGAGTAATGCCATTTCACAGAGTTCAGAAGAGATTTACTCTGAACATATACTTGGTTAATGTTTTCAGTCAAATGCTAGTCTAAATTTTCACAAATTAATCTTTCATTAAAGAGAGAGAAAGTGAAGCTTTAGAAGACTTCTGCAAACCATTGATGAGGATGGAAGCACCTTTATTTTTGTATTAATGTATATTAATGGTGTTTATTGGGTCTGGACACTGACCTGGGATTTGGGAATCCTGAATTTGATTCTCACTTCATGGTGAGATTTTCATCATAATCCCTTAGTTTTCTGGTGCCTCTGTAAAACAGTTTACCTTGCAGAGGGGTTGCAGAAATCAACATGCTTAGAAATAGGGTCTTAAATACCGTGGTAGCACAGGACAGCAAGAAGTCTGAAAGCTGTACATTTGTTGTTTCCTGGGTCTCTATCCTTGACATTTTGCATTGGCAAACAGGGAAAACCACAATGTTCCCTAAAGTCTGCTGCTCCTGCTCTGTTTGCATGCACCCAAGCCTGTAAAACTTTATTGGAACCTTTGCTGAGACTTTGTATACTTTGTGTTGTATTTTAATGACCGTTCTGAGGTCTCTATGGACCAATATATTTTTTCCTGTACGCTGAGCATCATCACATTTCAGAGGTTGATCTGAAGGCTTCTAAGAGCTTTTCAAAGTCTACATTTCATTAGATATTGTGCACTTGTTTGACATCCACACATTTTTCAAGCATGACATGAACAGGAAGGAAACAATCTAGTGTCTGAAAAGGATTGTTTCATTGGCTCTGCTTGTTCCTCAAAACTTTTATTTGGCTAGCAATGGCCAGGTAGATTGCAAGAAATAGTATAGTAAAGCCTACTGCTGTTAACAGAACCCTGCAGGTGGTGTTATTCATAGGACAAGAGAAATAAGGGTGTTGAAGCCTTTCCAGTCTTTTTGGGGAGTGAATGCCTGCAGGCTACACTCTGGATGTCTGAGGAACATTGATTCGTAATCACTGGTGAACTGTTCATGCAGCACAGAGGTGAATGCTGTAGAAATGTATATAAACAAGAGGGGAATAATAGAGAAAGTACTCTATAACCTCTCTGGTCATGCAGATCAAGCGGTACTGACGATGAGAAGCTGAATGACTTCTAAAACTATCTGTGGGAGATGGAAGGGGATGATGTGTTTTGCATACTCTCAGTGGTTTAGTTCTTAGATCTGTATTTAGTGGAGCTGGCTGGGATCGCTCAGGTTAGAAGGGACTTCAGGTAGCTCAGAGCTTTATCCATTTTGGTCTTGAAAACTCCTAATAAAACAGATGACGCAGCCTCTTGGAGCAACCTCTTCCACTCTATTTCTACAGTTTTCATGTTGAGAAAGCTTTTTCCTTAGGTCTGGTCTGAACTCTTCTTGTCTCACATCCTCCCACTATGTACATCTGTGAGGAACCTGCCTCCATCTTCTTGGTAACCACCTCACAGGCACTAGGGGGCTGCTGCTAGCTCCCCCAAAGCCATGTCTTCTCCAGACTGAACAAGCCCAACTCCCTTAGCTTCTCCTCACAGGGCAAGTGCTCCAACCATCTTGGGGACCTCTGCTTAGCTTTCTCCAATTTGTTAGTACACTTTTCTGTCATACAGATTACCAGGAAGAAATTAAAAAATAAGTAAATCACGGGAAATTTCAGGTTTCCCCAGTGAAAACTGTTCTCAGCGCAGTAGTGGTCCACACAGTCAGGAAAGGGCTGCCAAGATTCTGACCATGCTGGCTCTGCAGTGTTGCATCCACAGCTGGGGCAGACTGTCAGCTGGCACCACCGAGAATCACACTCAGTTCCAGGACTGTTGAAACATTACTCTGGAGTTTCCAAAATGAGGTACAATTTCAGGGAAGAGAATTTCCAAAAATGCAACATTTTCTCCTCTGTATGGACATCAGTTCCCGTTTTTCCCCCTCCAGCACAATTTTCTTCAGGAGAGACTTTGCATAAGGTGAAATCTGAACCTCCAAATCTTTTTACTGTAATTTAGCTAGAGGATTGTGACGAGTGGGTGGGAGACCCCATCATTACTAAGGTGTTTATTTAACAGAACAAAACTATTTCCTTCTTTACTGTAGACTTCAGATTTTGAACAATTATTAACTTGTAGCCTTCTCTCTTCCTTCCTTCCTTTTCTCTTTATAGTTGGACCTAAGGTTTTGCATTTCTATCTAATCTAGTGTTTTCAACATGTTAATAGTGAATTTTTGTGGGCTTGCAGAGGCGGAAAGCCGGGTATGTTCCAGAGTGGATGTTAAAGTAACAATGATATAATTAGATATTTGTTTGTATTAATGAATGTTCCAATATAGATAACAATCCTCGTTTTACCCCTGCAGACAAACCCACAGTACCCTTTATAAAACTCTGAGCCTCCTCTTTTATTTTTAATTTTTATTTTATTTTTATTTTTATTTTTTATTATTTTTATTATTTGTTATTATTTTTTTTATCACTGCCTTGCTGTAAGGGTGGAAATGATCTTCTGTATGTAGTAGCAATATCAATCCCACTTCAACATTTTACTTTGTGAAGAAAGGTATTGTATGTGTTAGGTGTGGATAAATGTGGGATGGAAGCAAAGAGGAATAGCCAGCACACTTGGAGCCTTGTCCCAAGACCTTTCTGAGGTATTAATAAGAATGAAGATGTTATTTGGTTGGCATTTCATCACATTTATTTTGGCATTGATTGTTTACATACTGACTGACTCATGCTAGTATGACCGTGCAATTTAGCCAGAGATTCAGCCCACAGCATCATTTTCCTTTAAGAAGGCTTTTAATATAAGCTTTATTAAGAGATGAGAGGATAAGAAAAATATGAGTAGTGGGAAAAATATTACCAAGAAAAAAGTTCATGTCATTGGTTTTTGTGTCAGCTTGTATCTGCACCAAGGCCCTGTCCCATTCTATCACCAGGCCAACAGCCATGTGGACCTGGAGGTGACGTCTAAGGTATGTGACATCATTAGAAAAAATATACATTTCTGGCTGATACAGCCTCGTATAAAGAAAATGAGACAAAAAGGCCCATAAATTTCATTCATCTGCAGAAGGTGCCTCACAGCGTGAGGTTGAGCCAGTGGACTTCGGTGCCACAGGAGGTTGTAAATGTGAATGCCATGCTGAATTGAAAAGGGCCTAGAAAATATTATGAGTAGTTGTAACATTTGAAGTAGTAAGACAGGCTTAATTAAATCTCATATTTCAGGACATTGGTTAGTCTCTGTAGGGATCAGGAAGGATTTTCCCTTATCCATAGACAGCATTTCATAATTGGCCAGGTGCATTATGGGGTGATTGTCTTTAAACTGGAGGCAGTGATTAAATGCCTCTGCTGGGAGTGAGATATTGACTTGAGTGGTCGGTCTGATTTGGCATGGCAGATTCTGGGTTCCTGTAGGCTGTTGCTTACTCTCTCTTGCGCTTTTTATTTATATATGCAATTCTCACAATATTTGACATTTTTCTAGCTCCTGGATGGAGGTGGTGGTATTGAAAATCTTAGCTCTCACCAGGATACATTTTTTTTAGCTGTCCTGTCAGTACAGTAAGGTTTGTGAACATGGCCAAACCCTCTGAAATAAAAGAAAATCCAGGCTATACTTTATTGCATTGTATATTGCGGTGGCCACTAATACCATCTTTGCAGACCTCAGCTCAGAGCGACTACGTAATCCATACCTTGTCCTGTGATGAAAATGAATTAATAAAATGTGATAAGGCTCCTGACCTTTGAAGTACTCTAGAGGTGGATAAAGAAGTCATTTTTCATGCCTGCGTATTCTTGGTAGCCGCACTAGTTGTGGCTGCAGAATTCTTTCTGCCTTAACATTCTGTGTTCATATGGCTGGATACCTGGAAAACTTTACGCTATTGGGATGCTGGAGGGAACAATCTAGACCCAAAGCTTGATCTTTTTGTGTGCTCACTCAATGCAGGGCAGACACATGAGATGTTGAGTCTTGGCTAGGAGGTGCCTTCAGTTGTGTTGTATTATCTTGGTGGGAAATGCCAGAGGCACCAGTCGAAAATGTATCTACAACTGAGTATAAAATGCTTCTAGCAGGCATGCCATGCATTTCTGCTGTAGACACGCATTTCTGAGTTTTGAACTGGGAGAAGCTGCCAGTTATGTCCATCAGCCAGCTGCTTATGGTGCTGCAGAATGGGAAAGGTCATTTTCCTGGGACAGCAGAATGTGGAAGAAGTCACAGAAAGGTCGACTACACT
This sequence comes from Callipepla californica brunnescens, assembly GCA_023055505.1. Classification (NCBI taxonomy): domain Eukaryota; kingdom Metazoa; phylum Chordata; class Aves; order Galliformes; family Odontophoridae; genus Callipepla; species Callipepla californica. Next base: position 10,773,963 of record JALIRH010000007.1, read on the forward strand.
TTTATATCTTGCCTGGTTGAATGAGCCACATTAAAATCAACCCAGTTCCTCTGTGCTGTGCTTCTATGGAAAGGCCCAGTTAACTTTAATTAAAAGACCTTTTGCTAAAAAGACCTCTCTCTAAAATACTTCCTAAAAGAGCATTTACAGATCATTAGGATTACTACTGATTCTCACTGATCATTGCTCTTGGTGAACTATGAGTAAAATATATACAGTCTGTTTCTTAAATAGTAAAGGGACAGTCTCTACCCTGAAGGGCTGACAGTGACTGCCCAGCTTATGTATCGTGTGATATAGGAAATATTAAAATGGTCCCCAATTAGTGTAGTGTGAAAGCTTCAGATAATATTTTTGTAATATGGACTTTAAACAAAAATTTCGCCTTATTCTGGATAATTAATGCTTGTGAAAGGTTTAATGTCTATTCACTGAGTATGTTGTGATTCTGGCATGTGAGCAGAATAATAAGAGGATGTATATGCATGAAAGGAGTTTCACTTGCATGTTGACCTTTTTTTTTTTTAGTGCTGAACAATAAGATTTATTTTAAATTAAAATATGAAGATGGTTCCTCCAGAGTGACGGTGGCAAAGAATTTCATGTGTCCTATTAAATTTCCTCTGAACCATCTGCAAGACAGTGCCACGATGAAACATTCAGGTTCTGTGGAGAAAGCAAACTGTCCTACCTGCAGATATTTGTGAAGTAAATTTGAACAATATGTTTGCAGAATTTGCAGAGGCTTGTCTGATGCACATATGCATCTCTGGATCTGTCAGATTATTTGCTTTTAAATGAAAGTAAGCAAAGAGAAAAAAAAACCAAAACAACTAATAACATCCAGAGCCAGGGCAAGTGGTTTCAGTTTCTTGAACAGGGCACTTAGGAGTGAATCATCATATTTTCACTGTTAGTAAAACCTGAGTGATTTTTTGTCAGGGTAACAAAGGCACATGTTACCTGCCTGAATGGGAAAGCTCAGGGAAGGCAACTGTGCTGCTTCTAACGTCCGCCCTACCATGGGGTCAACTCCTGCAGGTCCAGCCAGGCAGGAGCAAAAAAACAACAACAGTCGCTTCATGGTAAAATTTGTAGTACCTCATCTTCACTATTTTTTCACCTGGTGTGGGTGTTTGTGTACCCTGAGGTAAAAATGCCACTTCTTTATCAGCAAGCACTTGCCCTTAGATATAGATGTGTGACTTAGCACTATGCTCCTTGACCATTACTAGGTGTGACATTACAGCTATGAGTAGCTATGGCCTACTTTATCCTTCTCTTCTGCCTCTACAGCACTCTTCAGAACACAGAGTAAATCCAGTGTCCTTCATGGCTCCATTTCAGTGCAAGTTGTTCAACAAACCTGGCTCATAAAAAGTTCAAAGGTGGTCAGAGGAGCTGTTTTTAGTGCTTTCAAAAAGATGTCATATTGGAAGTCATCACATTGCGCATCTTCTGTAGCCATGAATGTACTGTAGGCGTCAAGAGCTCCTTTTATCAAGCTTTTTTCCCCATGGGCTCTCTCCAGTCTACCTGCTCATTTATTGTCTCTTCAGGCACTCCTGCTGCTTGCAGTGTTGCCCCCTTATGTTGGAGAGCCCCTGTTTCAATTGTAACAGGTGATTGCTCCCCTTACTGAAAAGGATATGGGGTACTGGTGGATGGCAAGCTGGATGTGAGCCAGCAATGTGCCTTCGCAGCCCAGAAATCGTATCCTGGGCTGCAACAAAAGAAGTGTGGCCAGCAGGTTGAGGGAGGTGATCCTGCCCCTCTGCTCTGCACTGGTGACGCCTCAACTGGGGTACCGGAAAAAGACTTTTGCAGAGAGGGAGATGAGGCAGTGGCACATGTTGCCCAGAGATGTAGTGGAAGCCTCATCCCTGGAGACATTTAAGGCCAGGCTGGATGGGGCTCTGAGCAACCTAATCTAGCTGTAGGTGTCCCTGTTCATTGCAGGGGAGTTGGACTAGGTTACCCTTAGAAGTCCCTTCCAACTCTAAGGATGCTACAATTCTATGAAATACAGGGCTCTTTCTTTCTCATCTCCCTCTCATATGCTGAAGGTTCCTTATTTGTTCCTGGGCTAGGACCTGGAAATGTACTTTTCCTTCCCAGCAGTCTTATCTTTATAGGCAGAGCAAAAAAAAGTAAATTATTCAGTTGCCCACATTTTAACTATAATGGGGTGAGAAGCAGATGGTTAATAGCAACTGTTATTTTTCTTTTCAGAATATAAGCAATTGTAGGGGGAAATAAAGTTATTGGTTTGGCTAGAAAGAGGTGAGGGATTGCATACATCCTGCACTTTTCTCTTTGGGTTGTCTTCAAAATCGTATGATCTGTAGAACTTCTCCTGAACATTGGTCTTGCCTGGATATGACATTCAAAAGTTTCCATATTATAGGCAAACAGACAAATGCCCTTGAGCTGAAAGAAAGACCTTGCTTGACTCAGAAAACTAATGTCATTTTCCTGATGTTGTTATTGAAAGTAATGTTATGCTTCTGTGTGTCTGAACATGACAGCAGTTAACAGCATGGGTAAGTGCTTATAATCAGCTGTGATAGTGTTTATTTCAGAAGTTGAGTGAATCACTAGAAAGCTTCTTGCTGAATGATTTTATCAGGAAAAATTGTTGCCTTGCAGCTATGTAAACTTACAGAGCACCAGAAAATGATGTGGTACCATGGCATCACTACACCTTAAATACATTCTGTCTTCTAGGTATTGAGAAAGTCTCAAATTAACTGGTTTGATTTGATTGTCCCATTTGCCTATCAACCTCTCTTTTTTTTTCAGTTATTTCCTAGTTTTCCTCCCATGGAGAGTTATTGTGTTTTCCCATCTGCTCTTCACCTACAAGTCAAGATGTCCAGTGTTCCTGTGTACTTCTACAACCAGGCTATGCTCCATGGGAGCACATACTTTTTTGTTCTTCAGTATTGATCGTTGTCTTCTCCTGCCATAAAGCTCTGGCAGCAAAGGGCTAGTGTTGTGATTACTTCTGCTTGATTCGCTGGACGTGACTCTGAGCTCTGCTAAACCTGCCCAAGATCAAACTCTTGATTTGTTTGTGAGTTCAGACTTCTTATCCCAGGTCCTGTGAGTGATCTCTTCATGTGGGTGGCCTGTGTGCTAAAAGGTTGGGCCTTGCATTTTTCTAGCCAAGTCACGTGTGTGCCTCTGGAATCTCAGAAATTTTCCACTTGATAGAAGAAGGGGACTTCAGAAGCACTGGTACAAGTACTTAGAAATAGAGGGTGAGAAAATGTTTCAGTGTGCTAATATCCTTCTTTCCTGCCCACTTTTAGAAATTGGTGGTGTATTTCTTTGAAACTGTATTTTGGTGTACTAGTGGGTACAGCTTTATTCTAACCAGAGATTACTCTTCTGTCAGTAGAAATAGCACAAGGACTTGGAAAGCTGCAAGATACAGCTTTAGAGTTGCATCAGTTACACATTAATGCTTTGATCAGTTCTGAACTGGCTCTTACATAATGATGAAAGCTTCCCAAGTGAAGAGAGCTCTGCCCCTAGAAACCTGGATGCTAAGGATTCAGTAGATGTCTGGGAGTTCCGGGTTTAAGATCTAAGTCTGTTTTTTAATGTACGTACAGAGAATCACCTCAACAAAGGCAAAATGCCATTCACAGGGGAGAAAAATGCCACCTCATTTGCCTTTAAGAACATTTTCAGATTTTTCACAGGTTTCCCGTGAGTTTACAGTTCTTCAACACAAAGGACTGAAGTGAAGGCTCCTGCAAGTAATATGGTGGGTCAGTAAAGGTCCATGCAGGAGGTTCCAAGTGGTGAAAAGCATCTGCAGGTGAAAGCCAAGTAGATAAATATAAGGTACTTTGGCACCTGTTTTCTTATCTAACCTTTTAAGATTGTCATTAACAGTTTCCTGTTTGTCCTTCGGTTAAAATCTCTGCTCACCTTGAAGAAGCCGATTGTTCTGTGGGAAGACTTATTGAGAGCCTTGTCTCGCTTCATCTCAGCTGCTGGGCACTCAGCCCTGGGGTTTTATTTCCAGTTCTGGGTTGAATGACTGCTTCATGTAACAAAATGTTGCTGAAACCTGGTGTCTGTGATCACTGGAACTTATTTACTTCTTTAAAGATAAATATTGTGTGGTTTTCTTTTATTATTTTTTGTTCTTCTTTATCTCTGTGTCATTTCTGGGGTCCATTTTAAGATTAAAACCAAGAGATATCTCAGGAGGTTTATCTCAGGTTTACAGTTTGTTAAGAAAATTACACACAGTAAGAAATCTGGGGACTTCTCTCTCTTGCTTCGGTGACTTCAGCATCTTGCCTAGCAGTCCTTCAATGACACGCTGATAAGGGTCATGGCTCTGGAGCAGATCCAGCAGTGGTGTATGGAAGCAAAGTTCCTTATGACTCCCATCTTTTTTTTTTTTTAATTTGTTTTTGGCCCAGTGCAGGTAGCAGAAGCACCAAGTCTGAACCTGTTTCCTCATCTGTTCTCTTGGCTGCCCATTTTCTTCTCCACCAGTTCAGGGAAAGTGAAGAAAGGTTTTCTTGTGCCCAGCAGCACTGCAGGTGTCTGTCCCTCAGAAAGAGTCCCACTGGTGTGGGCGTGCTGGAAAGAAAAATCCCCAGTGACTTCACCCGGCTTGGCTTGTGGTGGTTACTCACAATGAGGTCATTTTTTTTTATTTTTTTTTTTTTAGCTCTGCATGTTTAATGCTACATCTGGGTTTTTGCATATGAGTGAAACTGCTGCTCCGGGACTGATTCAGGGAGTTTTCTCTGTAGAGTAGTTTTGGTGAGTAAACAGAGATAAGAGGAAGCTGGGTAAATCCAATAACTCCTCCCTCAAGGGCAGGTGCAGCGATGTGGCTCAAGGTACAGAACAGAGGAAATGCCTTGTTGACACAGGTGATCAGAGCAAAGTGGCCAAAATTGATATAAAGATATTAGTATGCTATGTGAAGCCCTGCTTTCTCAAGGCTATTTTCAGCCCTCCATAACATCTCTGTTCCTTAACCTCCATTTAGCCTGGTGTCTTGTAGTGTGTAAGCTTTCAGCTCCTCTTCGTGGTCTCTCAGTAGCTGCAGTGCAGCTCTGGGCCGTGCCATGTTCACCTATATGAACTATTAAAACTAACTCTGAGTCATATTTGAACTGTATGTGGGATAAGATGGTTATCAAGGTTTATTTTTTCTTATAATTAGGTCTCTTAAGTATTGTTTCATTAGATATCTTGTGTGTCTGTTGGAAAAGTCCTCAGGGGTCTAGTGGTTGTTTGTTTTCAGAGGAAGTTCAGATGATACATAGCATACAGAAACTTGCCACTCTGTGAAGAGGTTTTTATTAATGATAGTTAACCAGGCATTTTTCTTAAATGCTCGGTTCTTGTCCTGAATTCTCTCCAGCTTCTGCAGTGTTATTACAGCTCTGGTATTTTATAGCAAGTAGGAACATAACATTACAACTGCCTATTCACACATGGGAGACAGGAGAACTGCGTTAAGAGCCCATCAGATAGGAGGGTAAGAGGATGCTTAGGTTTGAATGAAGCCACTTCCAAGTTTGGCAAGCAACAGTGCGTTGGCCTGGCCTGAACTCTTATTCCTACCAGTGTTACTGGATTTTCAGTGGCTGCAAGCAGCTCCTTTACATTGTGCCCTTGAATGTTAAACACCCAGGGTTTCAGGCATGGCTCATCTTTGTCCCCAACAGTATTCTCCTTCTTTTTCCCACTTATGGGAAGTGGGTACCAAATGCTTCCCAGTGTTGCAAAACAGCTTAAGCTTTTGGTGTTGCCTATCCCGTGTCCCCCTTTGCTCACATGACAGGCCCCTGACTCACTTCCATTTCTCAGTACCTCTATCTGATAAGACTAGTGTGGTTTAGATGCTTTCGAATGTGTAAATATCCTAGGAAAAAACTATTTTTCTTTAGTCATATTTTCTCTTAACCTCAATCAGAAGATCTAGTTCTTCATATTCTGCTTCTCCAGTGGTCACCATCATCCTCACATCCTCCTCTGCCCTCACTTCTGCTTCAAAACCGGGAATAACTGGCTCGCTGCTCTGCTCAGAGCTTGTGGGACACCACATGCGAATTAGGAACTGCTCTGAAAGAAAAAAAGGGATGTTGTAGGTCCTCAGAGGCCCAACTCTGCCTTTCTGCTTGCCGCCATCAAATTATCTCTCACTGACAGAAATTTTAGGTAAGGTGGTTAGATTGAGCTAGCTGCATAATGTAATCTCTCCAGTGATTGTTTTTACAATCAAATGTTGCAAAGTTATTCCATTAGTTTCTTCTAATATTTTGTTGGCTAACATCTGGGAGGTATATTCAGAAAGACTGGTACAAAAAAGGTTTTACTTTATTTTATTTTTCTGCAAAGCTGTGCCAAAGGTATGCACATTCTTGATTTGATGTGAATAGTGACAAGTATAAAATAGTTTCAATCAGTGAGACAGGGACAATGAAGAAAGAATGTGGTATGATTGACTGACTGTTATTGTATCAGGAGCAACGAGTACTGAACAGAGACCACGAGACTTGTTTCTGTGCATGGTTTGATGGACTGAACCATGATTAATCTGCAAACAGGAGGAAAAAGGGGATAATTAACAACAAACATGAAATTTGGAATGAATAATTTCACTAGCTGAAGCCACAGATTAGCTGTATTTTCAGATTTGGAGACTATTTGGAAAGGTTAAAGCTAGGAGGAGTTCTGGAATAGACTGCATCAGCAAACTGGTATATTATTTACTCTGGCAAGGTTTTCAGCGGTAGGGAAAGCTATTCCAGGAGGTGTTAGTCTGGGCATGGTCAGCACTGGCTCAGAGTTTGTATAAAATGCAGATTCAGGAGATTATTGGGCATAGAAGCAGACTTGAAGAATTTTAAGACACCTCAGAATGTCAGTGCATTTGATTATTCGATCTACTGAGACGTTCTGTTCTCCTCTCTGGAAAAGACAAATTGGCCTGTACTGTGGAATGACTAACAAATTGTCCCTGAGGAGTGGCCAGTTAGGTAGGAAAATATTATTTACCTTAAAAAAAAAAAAAAAAAACATAATAAAAACCCCAACCAACAAATCCTACTTATTTACGCATACTCAATATACTAATAATAAACCGTCAGTGGAACTCTGCTGTCTGACCATAGCTGCGGTCATCTCTTCTCCACAATATGACTTAGTGTTAGCATTTGTCATTTCACCCAAGCTACTCATGCACTAAAACTAACAATTTGGCCGTCACATCTCTCCTGGGAGGTTTGGATGTGAATCATGGAAGAGGTTTTGGGCCCATGCCACAAGTCATGGGAATTGTGGAAGGAAATTATTATATGCTAGATTTGTTTTATAGTAAACCACATACTGTCCTAGAATTAGGCCCCTACTTTACATTCTCAGGAGCTAAATCAAGGAATCCTAACTCGGGTGGAATTCCTAACTTGCAGTTGGAAAGCTTGGCTGTCCCAAACGTAATCTTAGTCTTTCAATTCTTGTTTTGTTTCTTTTCTTTTATAGTCTTTTTCTCTGAATTCAAGCTTGCTCTTTCATTTGAAAAAGCTGCCATGATTTCTCGAGTGGCTGGTCAGTATTCTTTGAGTACTTACCTCTCTTTCATATAGCTGGAGACTTTTTGTTGAGTGTCCTTATGTCAAATTCTGGCCTGTATGTTTTCTCTTGCTGCTGGTGCCCTGTAATTGAAGCGGGAGGCTCCCGCCGCCTCAAGGGAAAGGGTTTTGAACATGTTTCTGGAGATAGCAGATACTTGAGGGAGGCCCCAAAATGTATGTGGTTGTACTTTGCTGTCAGTCCTGCCTGTCCATGCCCTTACCTATTGACACTGATATTCCAAGAGTTAAGGATATTTCTGAGACAAAACTGGAAACTGTGGAGTCTGCGATCACCAAGGTGGAAGTGGCAAACTAAGTATTACTGATAGACAGCCTGAAATGGGAAGATGATGATTTCAATTTTATGACTGAAAAAGAAAGAGATTGGAAATAAAAATTAAGGAGTTGTTTCCTTACTATACATGTGAACAATGCAATGGAATGGTCCTTTATTATAATGCACCCAGCCTCATTTGTGTTTTGCAACAGTGTATTTATTTTCCCGATCTTAGAACATGACAACATTCATTTAAGGCTAGGCTTTCATATGCGCTCCCCCAGGAGTTGAGGTCATTTATTCACAGAGATAAACCAGCTGAACAGCCAGTGAACTCAGCTGCAGCAGAACCTATTTGCAATACGATTGTCCACTCTGAGTAGCTCACTGGTGGAAAAAAGGAGGCAGATAAACCCTCTGTATTCATTTTCAGACTGCAGTAATTTCGCTAGCATGCCTCAAAAATCAAACAACACCCTCCTCCTCTCCAAAAAAAGGAAAAGAAAATCACAACAAAAAAACAAGCCCCAGCCCTTTCCACACAGACTCTGCAGAAAGGACGTGAAATGTTTCAGGGAGATAAAAAAAATGTATTGTCTGCAATATCTCAGGTATAATCTTCTGTAGGAAATTAAAATAGTTTGTTGGAAGAACTCTTAAGCCAGCCTTGTAGAACCAACATGGCATTTTATTTCTTTGTAAAAATTACTTTTATAGATGAAAAAAATAATTAAAAGGAAAATACAATTAAGCTGAAATTATCTAGAGCTGCGTATATTCACCATAGGAAGTGATATCTCAGGCTTAACAAAAAAAAAGCCTGTCGTGCTCATCCAAAAGGTATTTTGAGATATGTACTGAGCTTAGAAGAGCTAATACTCTATTTGAAAGGAATAAAAGATACTATTTTGGATTTTATTCTTCACAGAGGCACTGCTGAATGGTGAAACCAAGCTTTTCCATGCAGATATATTAGTTAGAATTCATACTCCACCAAATGAGACCTTTACGCTTCCACCTGCATATTATGGCTCTAATAAACACGTTATCAGCTCATGAAAATGATGGCTAACAGGTGACTCGAGGATTTGATAAGTCAGCAGCAAAGATTAACAGATTTTTCTCAGGGAAAAGCTAGGAGAGATTCCCTTATTTAAAACAATTGCAGCATGTGAATTTACTGCACTTAAATCATTACTGGCAATTAGTATGTGTCAGAAAGGTTGCAGCTGGCTCCAATTACAGGTAGGGCTTTTAGAAACTGAACTTAATTGTATGTGTGATAGTGAGAGGCTGAGCAATGCACACTGACATAATGGTGCTCTCGGTGCAGGAAGGAGGGCAAGATGTTATGATCTGGGACATAATTATTTTAACTAGGCCTGGTTCCTGCCTCCTGGGAAATAGATGCTGTAGGGGAACGTTGCTGGGAATGCAATAGTTCACCTTACTGAGCTTCTCTGGGTGACAGAGAGCTTAGAAACTATGCAGTGCTTACCTTTTCTCTCTCTTCAGGAAATTTGCCCAACTTAAGAACTCACAAGTTATATCTAGCCCTGTCTGAATAATTCATTTATCTCAAGGTTTGCTTCCTCAAAGTCCCTGGGGGTGTCGGTAGCGAATGACTTGCCCAGGTATTTTGATGGGGTATTCCTTGTGTAATTGTTGAATGTGGAAGGCTCTTGTCTTGTATGCTGCAAGCATGTTGGGCCCTCTGAGTGAGTGCTCCTGAACTTGTTTGCTTAGGATGCTCTGGTCATGTAATGCGACTGCTCTCAATTGCACCTCCACCCCGATTGTGGACTGAGGTGACTTTCCTGTTGTTCCAGTTCCCTCTCGGGTTGTAAGAGTGTTTCTTGTCTAGTAGCAAAATAGCAGAGTTTTGAATAAAAGACTAGGATGTATCTATTCATACAGTAAGAATGGGGATCACAGTACATTGGCTGCCTTGCTGTGCTTCTGTAAGAAGTAATGCGTTCTGTCTTGGCAGACAAGTTTTCCTTTATTGCTTTTGAAGTTCCAGTCACGTTAGAGCTTAGTATTTCCTCGTGAGCCATGCTGATCAGGCTAACTCCTGTGTCCTGCTGGCAGGAGTCTTGAAGTATGGAGGATAAGTATTAATACTCCCTTTCAGGATTTCAGTGCTGTGTGTGAACTTTGTGTATGTCCTTGTGTCAAGATGATGCCCTCAGGTGGAGCCTAAGCTTACTGCTGGCCTTGTCTGCTTCTGATGGAAGAAAGGAGAGTGCAGCAGGCACCTAAGTTCTTTTTCCTTCTCCTCCAGTATCTCCGTGGAGGGAAAGGGACTAAACACGTATCACTGTTTCTTAGCTTCCTTTTTAGCAACAGAAAATTGTATCCAACCTACTGTTTCTTGAAGTATTCTGTTAGGCGGTTTTGGTTGTATATTACTACTTCAGCTCAGTTTATTCATGAGGTGTGGTATGACTGTGTTTGTGTCTTGTTCATTTGCCAGCAAATAACACTTGTGTGGGCAGGAGGCAGGCATTCTGCAGTGTGCTTGTACTTGGTCTGATGCATGGAGTGCAAGCATCCTATTGATTCTTTGTATTGCTCATAAACCCGTGTTCAATCAGCAGGGCATCTACCATGAAACTCATTAGAGCTGCTATTTTTGGAAAGCAGGGTGAAGTTTCACATACCGTGTGCTAATGTGAAAAGGATGCCATGCTTGTAAAACCAAACTGAAACTTAGTTGGAGAAGTAAAAAGCATTCCAGCAGTGCACGCAGACAAACTTTCCAGTAATTCCTCCCAACTCTTCCCTCTTACAACTTTTCAACTTATGTCCAAGTTCCACAAATGTTGCTATAATGTTGATAATCTGTTTTAAATCCCTAGCTCTTTCTATGGGATTTAAAGACGATGGCGATAATAAAGTAACGGTTGGGATGTGGGAAAAGAAAAATCTGTGATTTGCAAAATATTCCTGTATTAAAGCATTGTTTTTCCTATTGGCATCAACAGAGGTACTTGCTGCTTTGCGGTCACCTAGGGAAGTTCTTTGGAAATTGTGTTAGTTGTGTGAGGCTTTTGCAAGCAGAAACACTAATGTCTTCTGTGTGATTTGTCCAAAAGAAGTAGAGCCATTTTTGACACAAATGTATGTTGCCTCTGCAAGACATGATCTGTTGTAAGTTTGGCAGCTAAGGATCTGCTCTGCCCCATTGTTGCAGTTAACAGAGTGTCCTTGGTGCTTTGAGTCTGTGATTGGAGTTCCTACACAGCACCATGCTGCGAATTCATTATTTTTGTACTGCAATAGAATCATTTAGGTTGGAAAATACCTTTAAGATCAAATCCATCCAATGACCCACACAGTGTCATCTGACCTGGACTGTGTGTATTTGTCTCTGTCAGCAGTTCTGTGCTCAGGAGCTCACACAGGAAACAGAGGTCCAAGAAAACCTTTGAATATGCTAAAGCAACACATGCCACACCTACATCTTTCACTTATATTTTATTTCTCTATAACTGCCTGAAAGGAATCGTAGAATGGTTTGGATTGGAAGGGACCTTTAAGATCACCTAAACCTTAAGATTCAAGGCAAGGCTGGATCAGTCCCTGGAAAGCCTGATCTAGCGGTGAATGTCCATGTTCATTGCAGGGAAGTTGGACTAGATGGCCTTTAAAGGTTCCTTCCAACTGCAAGGATTCTATAATCTAGTTCCAATTCCCCTTCTTTAGTCAGGGACACCTCTTTCTGGACCTGGTTGCTCCAAGCCCCATCCAGTCTGGCCTTGTTGCAGTGAGATGGGGGTTGGCCTCTTCTCTCGTCTAATAGCGGTAGGATGAGAGGTAATGGCTTTAAATTGCACCAGGGGAGGTTCAGCCTTGGTATTAGAGAAAATTTCATCTCAGAAGGAGTGATGAGGCACAGGCTGCCAGGGAGGTGGTGGAGTCATCATCAGTTGTCTGAGAAAAGGGTAGATGTAGCACTGAGGGACGTGGTTAGTGGGCATGGTGGGGATGGTTTGGTGGCTGGACTAGATGGTCTTAGTGTCTTTCTAACCCTAATGATTCTATGATTCTGTCTTGGTGCCTCAAGATATAAGTCAGTTCTTTGTGCTAGGGGGATGTCATTTTTGGATCATTTAGTCCTGTGCAGCAGAATTAAAGGCATGGGAGCACTTGAAGATGAGCTACATTAGCAATTATTGAAGTTAAGCCTATGTTTTTTATTGGTGTGCACAGGGAGATTACTGGCCCAGACAGGAGCAGCATAAATTGGGAAAGGTAATTTGCAGTGCTCATCAGGCATACACACCCTTCTCAAATACCCCCTGGAGGGCACCTGAAGCGCAGGACAGGGCTGGTTGGCATCCTGCAAGGCTGTGGGGCTGTCCTGTTGTCATCTTCCTGCAAGTGCCCTGCACTGAATGGTGGAGGGCTGTGATCTTAGTCAGAACTCACAGAGATGGGTTCAGCGTGGCCAGTTCCATGCAGCTCCTAAAGCTCTCTGCGAATACCAGAGCTAGACAGCTCCTTTTATTTTTTAAAATGAAAGCAGAGATGCTTGTCTTGTAATGTAATTGCTGGGATGATTTTGCCTTCTAAGAAACAAAGCGTTGCTGTTCTTAATGCAAATTTAAACAAATGCAACACTGCTCTTAATGGAAACTGCCCTGGGGTATGCATGAAAGTTCATGTCATGAGAAAACCAGGCTGCTAATGGGCTCTCCCAGGTCTTGCTAGCCACATCTTCTCTTTGAGGACTCCAAGAACTGTACAGATGTATTTTAATTATACTTCCACAGCTGAATACCCTGCTTACTTTGTAGAAACCACCTTTATCATAGGCAATTTACTGTGAAGGATGGATGCTGCAAATAGATTCCTCCTCCCTGAGTGGATTTATTTCATGGAAAAAGTTTCTGGGGAAGTAAATCCAGCCTCACACATGGGAAATACTCTTTTACGTGGAGGACTCCAGCAATTTGTTCTGCTCTCCTGCAGCTTGTGTATTAGAAAAAGCAGGAGCAGTGTAAAAGGGACTTACAGCATTAGTGCTAAATAAGGATACTTTTTGCCTTCCTTTAGCATTGAATCTTTGTAAAATGTTTTCTTTTTGTCATTATACTTACATCATTTAACAGCATTGAATGTTCAGATCAATTCTGTGAGAGGTCTGGAAAGAAGGCTTTTGGGATCCTGTTATCTCTTCTGACTTTGAGTCCTGGGGTGTGGCATTTTAGCTTTCAGGGCACCTCTGCAATATGCCACGAAACAACTATAGGAGTAACAATACAATTTGAGGTGTAATGGCATGTAAAAACTGCAGGTGTGTAAACTGTCTGTAAGTTCCTCAAAGAAAAGAACTCTCTAAATGTAAATTATTGTGATGTTGCCTTCAGTGTAAATCCGTTTATGACTCTAAACAATGTATAACAAAGGTAGACCTTTTCTTCTCTGCAGCATTTCCTAACCCTCAGCCCTGGAATCAAGGCTGCTCATGTGACCCTTCTCCCTTTCCCTCTCTCACCCCCAGCAGAGACTAATATGCGTTTACAGCACATTTGTGGTTATAGCTTGTGTATGAAAAGAAGAGGCTTTAAAACATGACTTGGTTGGACTTCAATCCTTGGAAGGCAAGAAGTCTGGTAACAAGGCCCTGGGATGCTGAGGCTCTGGGAACAACCCTGGCTATTCCAAAGCTTGTGATGAAAATGTGGTTAGCAATACTTGAGGTCATTGTATTTATTTATTTATTTATTGCCTTCATCGAAAACTGCAGCAACTGAAATTATTCTTCCTTGTAAAGAAGCCTCCTTGTATTTGTGGTTTATTTTTAATAACTCGCGTCCTCCTCCACGCTTTGAGCAGTGGTAGCACGGTGTCCCTAATTACCCAGGTGGTGCTTTCAACACCACGGGATGTCTTTCTTCCTGAAAACTCTGCCTAGTGAAAAAGTAGTTTCTTATTTTCACAGGTTTGTTGTCCCCATACGTGGGAGGCAGTCCCTATTTTGTTTCTTCCACTACCATTCTCATCCCCCATATTTCCTTTACAATGTCTTCTCTGTGTTGGGCATCAATAGCTGGGCTTCACCCTCCTCAGGGCTCTGACTTGTGGGGATTTGCCTTAACAGCCAGTCCTTTCGTAGCAGGGCTTTTTCTAAGACCTCTCACTCCCTTGGGATCAGCTGTCAGCCCACACAGCTTGTCCTGAACAAGAGAATATTTGAAGGCTTTACTTAACTCACTTTCACATTTTTTCACAGATTAGTATTTTTTTTTAAACCCCGTTATGTTGTTTTAATTGAGTCTTGCCACCAAAACAAATGAACATTGTGTCACCACATCTCAGCTCCTTTCATACAACCATAGCTAAGAGAGTTTGGAGGCCGTGCTACCTGCAGAAATGTTGAAACGATTGCTATGTATAATCTTGATGGATTACATTCAAGTTACTCTGTACATAAATCTGGTCACACCAGAACAAGAACTGTGGAAAGCATGTAACATTAATGTATACTCATTACATTCCTCCTTTCATAGACTCCAAGCCTGTCAGGCTAGCAGGAGGGGCTGGGATAGGATGGAGTGGGGAACTTCATGTAATGAGTTAAATTTAAACATTTTGCTTAAAATCATTGCAGTTCTTCACCAAACGAGGAGTGCCCTTTAAATAACAGTGCTTCTGTCATGTAAAATGGTTGCTAAGAGGTAATGAGTGCTATGTTTTTTGGTTTTTTTTGTCTATTTAACAGCTGTAAAGAAGCTGCTCTTGTTTCGAAAGTTTCTTGAAAAAGCGAGTTTAGAAAAAAAAAATACCTTGCAAACTTTATTTAACATTTATAGTACAACTTCTACTCCCTTGAAACCAAAGACAAATTTCCTGCAGATTTTATCAGGAGGAATATAAAGTCCTAAAACGTTAAGCGTTATTCTTTCTACCTCATGTAGAAATGTGTCACTGAGCTCCTTCCAGGACGGTATTGGCTATATCCCCACAAACGTGCAGCAAGGACTGAGTTTTGTTTGTTCATTTCACAGGATCTCTACTCAAAAGGTCTAAACGGCCCAGAAAGCAGCAAAGAGGAATACAGCATGGGTAGCTACGCAAGGTAGGATATCTCCCTACATGTCTATGGGGTGGCTTAACCAGGAGGTCAGGATGTGCAGTGACACTTTCAAATGGTAGGTCTTGTTGGCATGTTTCTATAGTACTTGCCTTTCTAACCCTCCCAGCAGCCTTTTTCATGGGAGTAAATGTGGATTTAGTCATCTAATTGAAGTCCTAAATCTGAAACTTTTTCTGAGGAGTCTGGCTGGTTCAGCAGGACAATGCCATGTTTTTCAGAGAAGGGTGGCATATTAACAGCCAGCTCAAAAGGAGGGGATTTCCTTTCCAGGCAGAATGAGTGGGCCGGCCTGTTGCTGGTTGCCAGGACTGTGGTTTCTTTAACTGTTTATTTATTTATTTATTTCCTGTGCCTTCTAGCCTGTGCTGGTGACAGTTACCAAATTCTATTGCCAGCAGTGTACTGATGGCACTAGAGCTTATATCTTATTTCCTACAGCCGCAAACACTGCCAGCACTAGATTTCACAATGCCTGGAACACAAGTACTGGAATGAAGGAGAGTGGCTTCTAACTGAATCTTGGTGACATGAGAGGCTGCAAGGTGAATGGCTTTCTGAAGAAGGGGAAGCCACTTGTCAGAGATCTTCCCCCCTGCTTTTCCTTTCCACTGGTCTTGCTGGGTTTATTGTTGGCTTCATGTTGCCTGAAATGCTTCACTTCCAACTCTAGATATTATTTCGTACCTTTCACTTAGGTGTGGTTTGGCATGGCGATTTGTGCATTATCTAAAGGCTGAATTTCTACAATGGAGGATGAAGATGAAGGCAAGTCAGAGATTCACCTTGTGTAGGGGAGCCATCATCACCCGGATCCTTGGCCTTCATCCTGGTTATAGGTCTGTTGTCTGTGGTCTGACTCTTCAGAGCCACGTGTTAGCCACTACCACTGTTGGTTTGCTATGGCCAAGCTTCAAGGTCGTGTCCTGCTCATGAAAGCTGCAGTCTAGTCAGAATTGTCCTGTGATTCATGTACCTGTATCAACGTGCAGTTATGGTCCTGCCTCTGAGCTTGGCCATGGTTTGCCACTTGGCATGCTATTATGCTAATAGTAGACAGTGAGTCCCTCTGTGCTCTTCATTGCACTGCTGAGGTTGGGTTTTGAGAAATGCTGACCACCTCTCATTTTAGTTAAGATAAAGGGCACTATTATGTGGAAAGAAAGAGAGCGTCATAGTCCTTAGTAGAACTTCGTGTATACAAGGAGATAATTATTAATAATAATTGCAGTTATAAATAACCATGGAAAATTCTAGTGTGTTTACAAGCTTCAACTGTAAAAAGTTATATTCCTTGACATTCAAGTTTTGACTCTGATCAAGAATAGGTATTTTCAGTGCTGAGACATCCAGAGTCTGCACTTTCTGGTGTGAGCTCTCTCTGTGATTCAGTTCCCTGGGTTCCTAAGAAGTCAATTTGTTCAAGGTGTTGTAGCTGTTGTTATCCTTGAGGGTAATGCACAGGTCATGGCTGATGCAGATAACAAAACAGACACTGTTAGAGAAACATACAGCCTCTGTTCTGAGAGCTGATGTTAATAGCCCTTGATCTGCACTGGGTGCTTGCGAACTTGACAGGGTGCTTCAAGGGTAGACACTTCGTAACTGAAGTTTTAACTAACAGGCGTCCGTGCTGTGGGATGCATGCTGGGAGAGTGTTAGGATCAGAATTACTGAACTGTGTTACAGTGCAATCTGGTGTCATATCTGAGATTTCCCAGGCTCCCTCAGATCAGGTAGCTGTTGAAACTCAAGTTGGCAGACACAGAAAACAGGAAGTATTTGAAATTGGGATCAGAGTTGGTGACATGACTCTGTCTAGAATGATCATAAGTATGTCAGTGATTTGCTGCCTTTTTCACTTTGTTTTAAAGATGGGCCTGTAACACTTTCTGAGTTTTTCTGTTAATCTGGTTTGATTCTGCAAGGCTAAATTGGGGTGGGTTAACCCAGAAATAACAAAGATGTAATTATGACCAAACAAACACGTCATGTTACAAGACCACATGGGCAGATCAAGCCCTGTGTAAATGTGGGAGCTGTACTCCTGTAGAGCCTTTGCCACATCCCTGATAGTAAACACTGCTGTGTCCTAGGCTGGGGAGAAAAGCGTCCTCTTGATGTGTACCCTGACAAAACTACATCAATAGGATGGAAGAATGATGTAAAGAAAGGGATAGAGGTTCTAAACCTAGAGAAATGTGTACTTTTGTTTTCAACACAGCATGCTACATGTAACACTGTCAGGCTAATTGGTAGCGGACTGCCTGACTTCAGACTCTACTTAAATCCTGAAATTCCAAGACAGAAAAAAAAAAAAAAAAGAGTTTCTTTTGAACTTGCTGAGTGAGAGAAACTGAATTTTGGATGCATTTGGACTGGTATCTGATCTGAGACCTGACCTTTGCAATTAAAGCATGTATGGTATTATGGACATCTGATTTGTGATATGCCTCTGTGTACCTCATTCTGTGACATAGACTGATAATAGGCCCAGCAGGCACACATAGTGTTTCTTGTGCCAAAATCAGAACAGGCACACGAGGATGGGAAGTGTGGAAAAAACTGAACACAGCCTCAGACTTTTGTCCACAGACAGAAACAAATCCCTTGAAGCCTCTTCCCTTCTAATTTTAGTCATAAAGATAGATAGTGTTTTTGGAGGAATTTATAATTGCTGTTCATTTATTTACTTACAATGTGCATGACTTGTTTTGGGGGTGACCTGCTGGAGAGAAGCTCTACAGAGAAGGACCTGATGGCCCTGGTGGACAACAAGTTGGCCGTGAACCAGCAGTGTGCTCTTGTGGGCTGAGAAGGCCAATGGTATCTTGGGGTGCATTAAAAAGAATGTGGACAGCAGGTTGAGGGAGGTAATACTTCCTCTCTGCTCTGGTGAGGCAACTTTTAGACTACTGTATGCAGTTCTGGGCTCCCCAGATCAAAAAAGACAGGAATCTCCTAGAAGGAGTCCAGCAGAGGGCCACAAAGATGATAAAGGGCCTGGAACATCTCCTTTGTGAGGAAGGCTGAGTAACCTGGTTCTGTTCAGTCCTAGGAAAAAAAGACTGAGGGGAGACCTGAATAATGTTTATAAATGTTTTTATATATATATAAATGAACGGAGGTGGGAGGGAAACAGATGAGGCCAAGCTCTTCTTGGTGATGTGTAGCTATAGGACAAGAAGTAATGGTCTAAAAATTGAAGATAGGAAGTTCCATATCAGTATGTGGAAGAACTTATTTACACTGAGGATGACAGAGCACTGAACAGGCTGCCCAGAGAGGTGGTGGAGTCTCTTTCTCTGACATAAGATCTGTTTGGGTGACTACCAGTGTGACCTTTTGTAGGGGACCTGCTTTAGCAGGGGAGTTAGAGTCAATGATCTCTTGAGGTCTCTTTCAACCCCAGCAGTTGCATGAAACAGCTCTGCTGTTTTGGAGTTCTTTTGCAACATCTTTGGAAAGCATTAAAGCAATGTAAGTCAGACTGTGCCTAACCCTGGGGGAGTTGAGACATGGGTTCAGAAAGCCTTACTCATTCTTTCTGCAATCCAAGAATGGCCATCATGTTTTA
Organism: Callipepla californica brunnescens; assembly: GCA_023055505.1. Taxonomy (NCBI): domain Eukaryota; kingdom Metazoa; phylum Chordata; class Aves; order Galliformes; family Odontophoridae; genus Callipepla; species Callipepla californica. Next base: position 10,792,538 of record JALIRH010000007.1, read on the forward strand.
CACCTGGAGTATCTACTTGTTCAGGGCACAACTTGTCCCACATACTGCTTTCCATCTTCATGCCTTTCTAAGAGGATCTACTGGGGTTGAGCACATCATCTCGTTGCTTAAAGGCTTCCTTTATGTTTTCTGTCATTGCCCTAATTGCTTCCCTGTGAGTTCTGGGATATATAAAAAGAATTATATTTCTTCTGGAAGTGGAACATCTATGTGCTTCCCTTGCAATGGAATAGGTTGATGCTAATTGCCTGTTGCTGTAATATGTTCTGTAATATCCTTGTGGTAAAGCCCATGCATTTCTGAAATAGAAGCAAACAGCAGAAACTCAGAGCAAATATAATCCCCTGGACTGCAGTAGACTTTGTGTGCCCTTGAGCAAGTTGTTTGGTCTGTGTGTGGTTCAATTTCTTATGAGTGCAATTGAAACAAGGACACCTCCCTATTGTTTTGGTATGCTGGAGTGAGAAGTGCGTTAAGGACTGTAGATTTGCAGCCTACAATGGTCAAGCCATATTAAGGTAGGTTTTCATCTTCAAAAACTGAATAAATAACCTGGTCAGAGGAGACTGGATTCTCCTTAAGGTATTTCAGCTGTCGCTGAGACTGCCTGTGCCAGCATGCTGCTCTGCCTCTGTGTCACTGCTAATCAGCATTTCTCTTCAGGAAGGGATTTGTTGAAGGAGCCCCATTCACACCACCTCACACAATGCGGGTTGGCTAACATCTCTGGGAGTGCTCAGCACAGCGAGCTTTGAGGTGATGCTAATTCCTTGTCAGGGGCCGGGAGCCAGAGGATTCTCCTGGTACCATGGCATTAATGAAGGATGGTCAGGGCTTCTCTTCTGTCCTAGATCAGCCCACATCCATGTAGTTCTCTGTGTACAGCATCTTGCATCAGATCTGTCCCATTAAATCAGTGGAATTATTTAAATAAATTGCTTTTATTAATTTATTATATGAAAAAATTTAGAGCAAATTCCTTTGATGTGTGATATCCTAATCACACCCGCAGGGCATTAGCAGGCACAAGGCACATCTGAGTGTCTCTAATTCCCTAGTGGTGTGATTATATCTCATAATATTCACAACCCCCTGGAGCTTCTTTACTGGTATAAATAAATCAATTATTTAAGTCAAATACTTTGATCATTAGAAGCTGCCAGTGAGCGCTCAAATGCCTGAGCTGTGCGAGTCACCAGGAACAATCTTGCCTCTCAAAATGCCAAGCAGCCGCGCTGAGTGCTACCAGCACTTCATTTCAATCTGCTTTATAAATTAGATTAGAAGTCAGTTTCCAATACTTCATCCTGGATAGCAAGGAAGGGAGAACTTTGCAGAGGTGGAATTATGAGATACTGCTGCCAGCGGATCCTTTTATCGTTTAACACCGCTGTCATAGGTTAAATATGAGCTACTGTTCATATTAACTAATAGCTATTTTACAGAAAACTGACACAGGGATTCCAGCTAATGCACCATGAACCTGATTCACACACACTGCATCGTATTATTTGCACATATGGATGGAAGGGAGTTTTGAGTCACTTGGGATATGTGGCAAATTAGCATTTTATATCATATTAATGAAGTGCTAATTGCTCCTTGCAACCTTTTTTTGTGCAAATTGAATGGGTCCTATTTGCATTGTCATGTAACTGCCATATTACCTTTCAGCACTTTTATAATGAAGAGGCAGCACAGAGTTCATCAAGGAAAAATATTAGTAATTGTGAGATAATTAGTTATGAAACTAATAATGTTTAAAGTTGAGCAGAAATATTGCAGTTGACTTTGGTTTAGCTTGGGAATAATTTTTTATTAACAGGTTTTATAGAATATCTTTCATGTTGCATACATTAAACTGAAAAGAGCCTTACAAATACAGCTCCCAGCTTGAGTGTTTTATTTACTTGTTTTCAGGAGAGAAGAAAAAAAAAAAAAAGGAGTGGTTTACTACTGGCCACTTATTTATTTCTAAAATGAATCACTTCTGAAAGATTGCGAAAGTCTGGAACAGGAAAATATATTGAATTTACAGGTGTCCGTGAGTCTAACCAAACAGCAGCAAAGTCTGTAAAACAATGTAATAAATGTCAAAGATGTTACGGTCTTAAAAGTTATTTGTGGAATCTTGTTAACTGTCACAGATAAAATTCTCTTTAAGATTAAAATATAGTGTGTGATACTATTTCAGCCAGGACAGGTATTTCTGGGGAGCAGGGAAGAGGTGGAAAAAGTGAGGCAAAAGAATTGAAAAATGATTTCATCCTAACTTGGGGATGTTTCCATGATTGCAGAGAAAAGGATGATTAATTTCTGAAACCTCTACAGGGAAGGCACCCAGACAAAATGACATAAATCTACATTAGAGGATTTAAGTGCCTTTGTCAGGAACGTAGTAGGCTGAACTTTGGGTGGCACGGCCCCTTGCCAGTCAGTTCAGCCATTGCACGTTCCAGCTGAAGGTGGTCTGACAGCTTTATTGCTGGAGCGTGAGCAATGTTGCCTTCTATTGGGAAATAGGCTGTAGACTTACAGAAAGGTCTGTAAAATAAACACTTTCCGATATTTGCTTTTATTGAAAAAAAAAAACAAAACAAAACAACCAGCTCTTAATACAGACCAACTAGTATTTTCATTCTCCTTTTTTGCTGTTCATGCTTACATATTTATGTAATCGTAGACCTATGCATTTATCAAAAACATTGCTTCAGCTTCGGAGACAACTAAATCAAGAAACTCTGCATATAATACAGTCTGACAGAGAATATATTCTCGAGTGACCGCAGAGGAGGAGAATTATGGCTTGCATCTCAAACAGACATCCTGAATGCTCCCTCCAGCTGTACAAACAGTTGCACAGGACCTTGTCCCAGGTAGGGATGAAGCAATGAAGCAAGTAGAGGCCTTCTTGCTAGCTGAAGAGTATTTCCAAACAAGCACAAGCAGCTCAGCATATTTTTCAGACCTGCAGTCTAGATAGGGGCATTTGTGAATTGCTTTGTTTTGCACTGTATGTGATCCTGGTTGCCTGATGTAAAAAAAATGTAGATCATCTGGATTTCAGCTATATTCTGTCCACGCAGAGGCCAAACCAGAAAAACTTGATTATGATGCTACTTACATCTGACCCATTCTGAACCAAAGGAATCTTGTAAGTGAGCTGGACATAACTGACTCTGTGACAGTATCTGCTTTTTTCCTTTGCAAAATGTTTTTCACTTCATCTTTGCTGAAGTCTCTATGGGGAATTTTTTTTTTCTCCTTAAAAGTGTTTCATTGCTCTTGCTGTGGGAGATTTCAGTAGGTAGTTGTGAGAACACAAATATTACTTTATTAGTAAGGCCTGAATGTGTCAGCAAAGTCTTACCTGGCAGCAGAGCACTGAAGGCTGCTGTGCAAAGTGTGCATTGGAGCTGAAATGTTAGTCAACTTGTTGGTTATCACAGTAAATGTGGCCCCTGCAGGGAACTGTTTACTGGTTGTAAGACGATGAAGAGTTCCTGGGTGTGGACAGGAGAAAAGGCTGATGTGGCAACCTCAGGAATTTTATGGGTTTATGTTAAGCACACAGCTGTGGTAACATCAGGAGGTTATCAGGAGCCTGAGGAGGTCCAAAAGCCAAGTACAGAGATAGGGGGATCAGCCACACAAACAGGCAGGTAGGCTGCACTGCTATGTCCCGTGTGCTAGCCCAAACCGGCCTGGGAGAGGAGCTGAGCAGAAAAGGGAACTGTTGGTAAATGAGGAAGGCTGCTGCTTGCTTCACAACCACTTCCTGTGTTACAGGCTCAGCTCTCCTCCAGACATTGCTGACAGGAATCCTTGCTGGGCTCTGGAGCTCTTATCTCTAGTTCAGAGCGTAGCTTAAGCTAGACCAAAACGACCAGAAGTCTTTAATGAGCGATAGTGTTTGGTGGTCAATGAGAAGTCAACTTGGCTTCACAGTGATTCCCTGCATGAAATACTGCCTCAGGTTTCCTTGTCTGGCACAGCTGTTTGCTCTTTCTGCAGGAAAATGGGTCTCTGAGTCAGTGTGTTCTGGGGAGAGGGGAAAATGGGGCCTGGAGATACCTTGTGATGGCGTGAAGGAGGGTTAATTGCTACTGCTCAGATACAAATCTCTTTGTCTTAAAAAAGAGCCTGAATAGGAACACTTCCTTCTACAGGCTGATGAGCAAGAAGCTTTTCAGACACCTAAAATTAGTAATGAGAAAAATTAATAGTTTGGAGTCCAAAGCAAAGTTTGTGTGACCTCGGAAAGGGAGGGAGAATGCGAGAGAGAGTCTTTAAGGGAATGAGAAGAATCCGAAAATATTGATTTCAATTTGTCATGGGAGAGAGCAGGAGAAACAAGCCATTGGAACAAGTTCTTGAAACTTCCCACTAGCTGGAATGTCTCACAGCAGAATGAAAACAAACAATCCTATAAGGTTTGCCTTCCCAGAAAAGATTAAGTCCAGTCCCTCTAGCCTTGCTCGCTGTCTCTGGGAGCATCTGGTCCTGTTTGAAACAGCAAAGAATGTGGAATTTGGGGTATATTAGTCTGCTAGTGGTGGTTTGTGGGGAAGAAAAAAGAAGGAAAAACTGGAGAGGACATCTTACTGCTCCAGTGGAAGTGGGGGAGAAGGAGAAAAAGGGGGAGAAGTGAGGAGTGCCGTGCTGAGCTCAGAAGCCAGCAGCAGCTCCCTGCCTTTGCTGCAGTGCTGTGAGGGTCCCTGCCTTGGGCAGCCCTCTGCCTCTCCCTGTATGTGGAGGCCTCACTGCAGATTTCCCACCATGTCCTGAGCCTGAGAGCATGCTGGAGGTGCAGAAGCTGTGTTTTGAGCTGTGGTGTGTTTTGGGTGATTTGTGACAGTTCACTGTTCCATGCAATTGGGCTTCTGGTTTAGGAGCTCATACAAATCCTGCCTCATATGATGGAGCTCTCTGCTGAGAAGGAAGGGTGCAACCTATGTCTTAGTTTTCTGCCTCCAGTAGGCCAGGCAAGAAAGAACTTCAGTGTTTAACTTGACTTTTTCATATTTAACATGAAGTCCAAACGACGTCTCCATTTCGACAGCTTGACATCTTCAAGAATAATGGAGTGACTGAAATAAGATGATAAATAGAAATTTGAGAATGAAGATGGGTTAAAATCGATGTATCCTAAGGTGACCAGGCCATTACCATGAGATGAACTTTCCTGTGACCTATAAGCATGCAAAGATTGACACCTTTGCAGGATCAAAGGAGCTTATGAAAGGCTATGAGAGGAAATTGCAAATGTGTAGGTTGTTGATCTCAAGAATGGCTTGTATTAGTTATTGTACATAATAACTATTGTGTCAGAAATGAAAGGGATTAACTCTCACCCAAGGTACTGCACCTGAGCAAATATTGTCTTGCCTGGGTGAAATTTGTGCCAACACAAAGAGGACCTGGTACGAAGCTATGTACTGCTTAAGTCCCACTTAAGTCTTCAAAATGAGGATTAAGCAGGATTTTAATGGTGCAAAAATATATGGGCTAATTTCAGCCCTTATTTACTACAGTGTATGTCTCCAGGGCTTTTGGAGTAACGTAGAGTCTCACCAGAACTTATCAAAGCAGCTGGAAAGTACTTTCTCTGCAGGCTGAGCACTTCCCAGATTTGGGAGTTTCTCATGTCACTTAGCTGGAGCTCCAAAGGGCTTAGAGAGAAGGACAGAGGAGCTAGCTGGATAAGTGGGCTTTAACAGCTGAATGTTTTGTCCTCGGGTGTGTTTTCCAATGGCTCACAAGCTTTGGTCTATGTGAGCAAACAGGGGAATGTTTTTGCTGCGGTCAGTAGTTTTTTTTCAGAAAAATACTGTAAATATAGTACTGCAGTTTACAGTTTGTTATTGGAAGTGTGAATAGAAAACACTTGAAATTTCAGAATAAGAGTAACAAGCACTTTCAGGCCGGAGGAAGAAAATCCTCAGGGCAGAGGAAATATTTTTCATGCTGAAACCTTAAGTCTAGATCTGCTTCCAGCAGATGACACCCACCTTTCGATCATGCTCTTGCATCTGTACCCAGTTTGCACACCTCTTGCTAAATATTTTCCTGTTTGTGGAAGAATGGTGAAATGGTTTCACAAGAACGCAGACCATTCACTTGACAACCGTTCCCTTTTTTAATTGTCTGTTTTCAGTGATAAGGTGTGCCTCTGTAATCTGGACTCTAACCACCAGAGGGGAAAGAAATGGGATTTAATGTTATGCACAACCTGTCTTAGCTTTCTGAGGAATCCCATATTTATTATGTCTGCCCTTCCTCCTGCCATGATATAGCAGGGAGGAAGAAATGAGGAACCTCATGGGGGTATTTCTGTAAAGCCCCTCCTGTCTGTTATCCCTTTCCCAGTTGCTGTGAGGATACCTTGTAGAGATGCCTATGTTTTTTCCATCTGTGTTCTGAAACATTAAGATCACCAGAGGGGCGTGAGAGGCTTGGGGACACTATAAAACTGTTCCTTCTGAGAGGATGTTTGAAACTGCTTAGAAAATGTTTTTGAGGAGTCTGTGGCACCTGCTACCCTCCCTATAGTTTCCACATGACAAACGTGCTTCCCTTTGCTATAAAGCCAGCACTGAGCACTAAGCTCTTGTGTATGGCTGGCTTACTGCAGTTATTGGTTAGTTTGAGGAATCATTTTATGTTATTTTTTTGTAGGTTATTTCTGAAGTGCTTTGTAACCCACATGTGTTCTGATGTGATTTCATTAAACTGATTTGTCCTGCACTCCCTTCCTCGCCTTCTCATACTTAATTTGGTCTTGCACATATAGCTGTAAGCACTGTATTTTTTTATGCCTTGCATTGGTACTGTGGCTGTGTTCTGATCTGAAACATTAGTGATTGAAAGCTGATTAGTGATTGGAAAAAGCTATATCAGTGTTGTCTTGGATTGAAGGAAAAAGCAGGATAAAATCACCAATCTTCCCTCATTGGCTTGTATGGTTCCCTACCTTCCTGGCAATCTGAGTAGAGCACCAGAGTAAAAATTGTTCCTCCTGTTGAAAGAAAATCTAATTTACTAGGTATATATAGTATTGCAATCAGCTTGTTTATGTCTAGTGTCAATTATATGAAGTTGTTGGCTAATGAAATGGATCCCATCCTAGTCCTGTGTGTCTCTGAATGCAGTGGTTCATGAGTCGCCTGTCCAGTATACAGCAATCACAGCATCAATTGCTTTTTCTTCATGGCCTTTGCGGGCAAAGCCTCAGTCTTGTGTTCTGCTCCTTGGAATAGTTGATAAACAGTAGTAACAGTATTTAGAAGTGAGAATGATTTGTGTACCAGGACCCACATATGCTTCTGTGACACTGACATATGAGGAGGCCATAGGGTGGTGATGGGTTGCCCAATACTTATTTAATATTTGCCTGGTGTAGGAACACTATGAATCAGTTCATTGTCCTCACAGGATTCCTTTGAGGACGGCAGTACTACTGTCGCCATTTTATAGATGAGGGCATTTTTTGGCAGAACAGAGTCAAATAACATAACCAGCATTCCTCTAATACATATTAGACGGCAATATATAGAGTATGGGAAATCTGTGCTGCAGAACCTTGTAGCTACGTGCTTCCCAAATTTAGCTGAAGGCTGCATTCTTCTTGATCTACATACTAATCAGAAGGGCTGATATTCCCCAAATAAAAGTAATGCAACAACTTTTGTATAATGTCTAAAAAAGTATGTGGAGGTGAGGGGAAGTCTCAGGGGAATCAGATCACAGATGATAAAACTTGCACATGTGTGGCTGTGACTAAGCTGTGTGTACATACAGGGCAAGGCAAGAACCTTCTCTTACTGGAGTACTGTGTCCAGATGTAGAATCATCAGTACAGAAGAGACATAGACCTGTGGGAGTGCATCCAGAGGAGGGCCACAAAAAGTGATCCAAGGGATGGAACACCTCTCATACCAGGACAGGCTGAGAGAGCTGGGGCTGTTCAGCCAGAGAGGTTCCAAGGTGACCTGATAGCGGTCTTTCAGTATCTAAAGAGAGGCTGTAGGAGAGGAGACAAATTCTTTAGCAGGGTCATTGGTGATAGAACAAGGGGAAATGGTTTCATACTACAAGGTAGATTTAGGTTGGATATAAGGAAAAAGTCTTTTACATTGGGGGTGCACTAGCACAGGTTGCCCAGTGATGTGGGGGATGCCTCATCTCTGGAGACAATCAAGGTCAGGCTGGACAGGGCCTTGTGCAACCTGATCTAGCTTTAGGTGTCCCTGTTCGTTGCAGAGGAGTTGGTCTAGATGACCTTTAAAGGTCCCTTCCATCTCTGAGGATTCTATGATTCTATGCTGCATAAATTTCTAGGGAGTCTTTCCTGTCAGTCAACATCAAGTTTTGGAAAGCAGGATGATTTTCCTTCACTGTGTTCTTTATACATAAACTTGGAAGTAAAGGAGTGTCCATTTCTTTATTATCAGGATGAAATAGTGCATTTTGGTTTTTGTTCTGACCAACTTGCTCATATTTTCATGAAGAGCAGGACAACAGTAGAGGGAGAAGAGAAAAGGGAGATGGAGAGAGAGGGTCAGAAGTTTTTTGTTGTATTATTTCTAGAAAAGCCATCACTGGTGAGCTTATTAGTAAGGCATTTTCAGTGGAAATACAGTATTTCTGCTGGACAAAATGCAAGAATGTTTTATCTCATGGAATTTCCCACTCAGAAATGGAACAGTTCTTACTGCTGCAGCTGCCTTGGGTCCTAATATGGATTTAGAAAGTCGCTCAAAATACCAATCAGGACCCAAAGACACAGCTGTTATGGTGGCTTTTCAAAACCTTAAAGGGACAAACAAATAAATGTCAGGAGAAAACTATGCTGTAAAAATTATCAGTTAAAAAATAGAAAGGATCCTACATTTTGCTGCTGCATTATTAGCCATTCATTTGGATTTCTCTAACATCTGGGTCTGCCTAGAATATGCTATGAAATTTGTTCTGTTTCTTGTTTCATGTGCACTGAGCCCAAGCAAAGACCTTCTGTGAGGATGTCAGTGCCATTTTGCTCCTAGAGACTGTAGCTTTCACCTTGATGCAGTACTGTAATGACAGTACTCTTGTTCATCCTTGTTTTGATGTTCTTTTCGTGTGAAATGCGTTTTCTGAATAAGCAGCTTTGCCCTTTGCTTATAACTCAGATTGTCGAAGCCTATTTTCACTGACTTTTCACTTATGCACCATTTAAATGCAGAGTTCATTTTCTTTCAAAAGCCTCTTCAGAGGGCTCTTGGATACCAAAATCTGATTCAGGAAGTCTCCAATTTATGGACTGCTGCAGAAGAGAGTAGTGAGGAAGTGTCACAACATGCTTACCCTGATCTAACTTTCTCTAAGTTTGTGCCATAGTTCTGTGCTGGAGGATACTGGGATGGATCTGTGGTCTCACCTGGTACAGTTCCGTACACACAAGGTATGCATGTCTTCAATCCTCATGCCTTGTTTTGGACCTCACTTACTGCATTTCTCATTATGGAACTGAAAGTTGCTTATGGGAAGGTAAACTTGTGCTAGCAGAAATCCCAGCCTATATTTGTGTTAGCAAACTAGACAGTGCCAGGAGCAGTGGCATTAGTGGCCTGTGGTGCTTCACTGTTAGCACTCTCCGTAGCATGATGTTGCCTATGCCAGGCAGCACTTTCACTGATAGGACATGGGCAGCAGCACAAGCCAGGGACCATTCCAAGCAGGCAGATATGGATGAGGACTCCTCTTTGGGGAGTGAGCAGAAGGAGAGAATTTAGCCATATGGACACGAGCTGTGCCATCCAACTCGTGCTCAGGGGCAGGGAATTGGCACTGGGCTGTTTTGTTTTCTTTTCCAAGGCAGGCCTGTTGATTTCTGCATCACGCTGCCAGGCTCTAAGACAGAATGCACGTATAGCTCTCTGCATAAAGGAGGCAATGCTAATGACTGGCTCCCACTGCAAAATGTGTCACAGAGAACTTCAAGAGGATTGTTTATGTCCCCAGAACCTTGAGCTGGAATAATGGCTCTAATTTATTTATGCACATTTTGACATCTTGTTATGTTTTATTCTGTAAAGCTAAATATGGTCTCAGAACCTTGGAGTTATTGCTACTAGGTAATACCAGAGAGGGATTTTATCTCCAGGCAGATCTTTTCCCATTTGTAAAGATTTCATACTGCTGTTCTTGCATCTGCATATCTGTTTTGAGAAAGGACAAGACTCAAAACCGCTGTCCTTGTGTATCTGTTTGAGAAAGGACAGTGAAACTGAGGAAATATGTGGCCTATCTGCATAACTGGGCAAGAACAGATTGACTTTGCGTCAACAGTGAATGCTTGAATAACCCATTAACCAGTGACCTTGGTGTAGGACCTGTCACGCTCAGACAGGGGCTGTGGCACTCTCTTCTATAAATACTTTCCTGCTCTCTAATGCAACTCAGTTTTCAGTTTAGATCTGCTAAATATTACAGTTTAGGGTATCCCCTAGGAGAGGATCAGTCTTTTTCTTCCAAGAAGATCTGCAGTTGGACCCACTCTGGTTTGAATGCATTTTATTGTTTATGAAAGTGATTGCATGGTTTACATACGAATAGGATCTCCTGTGTCTAATATAATGAGTTTATGGCTAACCAGGTTGTTCACAGAAGCATTGAGTAATTTGGTAAATCAGTAGGATACAATTTTGATAGGTTGTATGGTGGTTTTGACCAAAGAACTGGCTGATAGAAACACTTGTGATGAGAGATCTGGTTCTTTACAAGTATGTGTTGGCCTGTTTGGTTTTAGTGTACTAGATATATGAATATGATTCTAGAAGAGCATGTCAAGAAAGAAGAGACCAGGTATAATTGCAAAGAAGCAATCGTTCTGGAATTTGTCAGGCTCTGTTGTATGTGCTTGTGTGTGTCCCGTACTGTATGTGCTTCCTAAACCTTATGAGAAAAAAAGAGACTTTGAATGAAAACAAAAGAAAGTGCAACTGTAAAAACAAAGCATCTGATATTGGGTTCTTCATGACTTTGAGTTTCTTTGCTGTCCTCTATGGCAGTGCTATTAAAAAAGTGATGTCAGGAAATATTCCCGAGCGCTGCATTGTCTACATTTAATGTTAGGTAAATCCATCTCTGGATTTTGGCCAAGTCCAAGTAGGATTCTCCCAAATAATTTATGGGCATTACTCAAGGATTAGCTCCAACCAGGACCCCATTTTAAATAAGTACATGATCACCTTGTTTTGGAGCCTAACAGGTTTAAATAGAGTGGACAGGGATTGTCCGTACCAGGCAGCTGTAATCCCCCAGTACAGTCCCAATTTTCTAGTACAGATGTAGATAGGGCAAACTTCTGTACCATTTACATTTGGAAACAGCTGAAGCAGAGAAGAAAAAAAGTATGTTTAACCTAATCCAGGATATAGGGAGATGACAGAAATCACATTAACACAGGCTCTTAATTCCTTGCTGAATATCTTCTATTGGCTCTAAGCAGTAGTAGCACAAGAAAAATAACATTCGTGACGGGCCAGTGTGGATCCCTGGAGTCTCAGTAGGGACTGCTGAGAGATGAAGCTGTAAATATGTCATGATAGACTGAAAATAAATAGGTACCACACTAGGGGGGAGCTCAGTACGTAAGCGTTGGCTAATGTTCCCTAACCTGAGTGACAGTCTGTGAGACAGACTGATCATTGCCTTTGGGCTTCAGTTCTACTTTTATGGATTATTTTTAAAAACAAAAACAAACAAACAAACAAACAAAAACTTCCTCATACCCATTTCTCCGACAGCAGTTTCCGGGACCAAGCTTTTTTACAAGTCACGTGGAGAATGCTAGTTACTGATTCAGATACAGTGGGAGGCTGCTACTCTGCTGCTGATTCAGAAGCATCGATAAGAATGATCACGTTACCATTCATTTATTAACTCCTTAGACAAAGGTATAGCAAGGTTTATGGTCCATGAAAGAGCTACTGCCACGCTAGCATTCATATCCAAAGTCATTCACCATCAAATTCTAGCAGTAATGGCTTGCTTTTCTCACTCTTGTCCTGAGGGACTGCTGTTAATGACCAAAGTTGAAGAGACAACTGACTGCTCTGGTAGTGCAAACAGGAAGATTTGCATGAACATGGAGGATTAAACCGAATTCTCACCTCTTTTCGGTTGTTCCATGGTATCAGGATTTGTTCTCAGATTGTGTATATCTCATAGGAATGTCATTCTCCAGGTTGATCAGAATGGTACTCTCATTTAGTTCTGTAATCGGTGTGACAGTTACCTGCTCACTACAGCAACTTCCTGGAAAAACAGTGTGAAAATCATGAGTGTTAGTCAGTGACTTACACCTTTTTTCATATAAGCAAATGCAGATCAAAATGTTGACAAGAATTTGGGTCAAGTCTTGACTAGAATCTTATCTCAGAACTGCCTAAGAGTACTGCATGCTCCACTGTCCTTTTTGTGAGAGGGCAGAAATTGTTCTATTTCCCAAAACAATCACTCTTCCTGTTGTTAATGCAGGCAGAACCTGAAGGTCATCAAAGATATTAACCACTGGAAATCAGATGTGAGATCAGTACACCACCAGTGAATGCTGCCACTGTCAGTCACAGGCTTTTCTTAGTCTTAGCCTGAAGTATCTAGTTTATTTTCAGAAATGACTAGTCCTGATGCATACTGCAGATTGCATAGCCTGTCTGGTTTTAGGGCTTTGCCTTGAATTCTGTTTCATCTTATAAAACACATGTAGCTGTGTCCTCTTCGCAGGCAGGGAACACTGGCAGCAAGAAGTAGATGGCGAAGCTTCTGCCAGCAGGTGTTTCATCTTAGTTGGCTGCTATAGGGCTTTTTGATACACTACCATGATTTTTTTTTTTAAAGTCTGTGAATTCATGTGAAAATGAATTATGAAGTTGAGGCCTGGCCTGCATTACAAAGTTGCTGTGTTCTAAATCATTTTTTTTTTTTTTTCTGTAATCAACCAGGGCCTGTGTGTGTTTAGAAAGGCCAGACACTAAATAGTTTCCCGTTTTCATACACTGTGAGGAGGAGTTCTCTTTATAGCTCTGTTTCAGAGAGATTCACTCTGAAGGACAGTGGGGTGGTTGCCTTTTTGGCAAATAAGAAAACACATCATGGCAAACTTGAAAACGTATTTTCTTTTCCATCTTTTCAGTTCATTTTGTTTTACTATCAAAACCCAGTCTCTGTGGTATGCTAGTACGTATTTCCTGAATGTAATTCATTCTTTATTAGCCCTTTGAAACCAAGCACAGATCATACATAAGTTACAGTGCTTTAGCTAACAAAAGGCTATCTAGCTAGGTAAAAATAAGCCACTGTCTGAAGACTCGAGACTCCAGATTGTAAGGGTACTTGGGTATGCAGAGCTACAGCCCAGAGTAACTTTTTGTATTCTGTGGTGTATGAGCATTTGTGAAAAAGGAGGTCGTGAGTTTGTATGACCTTTATGAGGAGTTGGCACAAGGTTGTATAGTTTACTTTGGGCTGTATTTTGCTAGCTTTTGCACATATGGAATAGCATCTTCCTCTGCAATAATCTCACCTATATAATGGTGTCAGAATCTGGCCTACCAGCTGGAGTGAGCTATTTCACACTGTATCTGCTGTTGCTTCCTTTTCATCTGTTGAGATAGAGTGCTTTGCTGTATATCCTGTTATCCCATGGCTCTCTTTTTGGAGTTATGTTCACACATCTTGATTCCATCTGTACTCTGGAAGAGGCCTGTTAGGTGGAAGATGTATCTGTCAAACACATGTAGATTCTGGACAGCAACCCTTTACGGGTCACGCCTTGAAACATTACTAATTTGATTTCAAAGGGAGCTATTACAAAATGTCTTTTGTGTTGTTAAGCCTTGGGAGAAGGACCTCAGTTGGACACAGTGAAATGCTGCGTTTGCTATAGCCATGGAGCCCCTTGTTGGAACAGATATAAGAATCAGTTGTGTCTTTGTCTTGGAGCTCGGTACCTCTTCAGGAGAAGTCCCCTGATGAGAGAGGGAGACGGCTGAATGTGTGTTAAAAGGGCCAGGAGACAGAAACTTAGTGATCCACAGCATTCATCTGATGCTGTCCAAAGCTGTCGAGCAACCTCAGGAAACGAGTGGAAATTTGACTCTTGTTTGGCTATCTTGGGTCCTGAAATTGGGGCAGAGGGGGCAATAGGGTTGATGTATACATCTGTGCACTCTGTGGCAGTGCTTTGAAGCTCTGTGTTGTAGCCTGTGGCTTCTTACGATGCAGTCGTGCATTTTTAAGACCAAGAATTAGACACCTTTGTGCTTAAAGTTAAGCATGACCGTGACTCAGCTGTCACTCTTGCAGATGTGAGAACCATATGGGTGGGAAGAAGTAACCTAGACCCGAAACACAAGTTGAGAGATTGCAAGACAGGAGACGAAACACCGAAAGAGCATCTGACAAAAGTGAATAATTGGCCAGTGTTTCCACTTCTGTTTGGTCAGATTTTCGACATAAATTAATCAATTGTCTCAAAGTACTGCTTTACCTCTTGGCAAACTGTAGATTCCACCCCCCCTCTCTCAGTTTCTTCACTATTTGCAATTAGCTGCAGTTGCTCATAGGCTGCACGATCTCTGAGCACATTAGAGCCGTGATAGTAGCCTGACTGGCATTCATAAACAGGCAGCGTTTGGGACTTAGTAATATCCTAACTCAGTGCAGAAGTGTGCCAAAATAAAGGTCATTTTAATTTCATGTTATGTCACGCAGTTTTGAAGTGACATGTGTTTAACGAGTTTTCTCCAGTAAATGAATGATAGCAAGTATTACACTAATAGGCTTTGATGATATGCCCACCAAAAAAAAAAAAAAAAGGCAATGTCTTTCCAAAAACATTAAACTGACATTTTACCAGAGAAAAAAAATAAAATAATAAAACAACAACACAACAGAACAAAGATTCAAACTCCTGCCCCCAAGCTTCCATAATGACAAAAATTGGGCTTTTTGGCCCTCTTCTGATGACAGTTTGCAGAAGTTTCACAGTAATTTATTTATAGTGTGCCCATCACTAGAAACATTGAGGCTGATCTCATGATAGGGATAGGAGAGCATGAAGGGAGCAATTTGAGCTTGTCACAAACACTATCTCTATCACAAACCTCCTGACAGGAGCATTAAAGGAGTGAAAAAATGTTTCCTAGGCATATGTTGTACCCCATGATTATGCACAGAAAGGTGTGGAATAGTTTCTGTCTTATCATATAGCAATGCCTGCTTGTCTTATCCCTCAGCCCAGTCCCCAAACTGGCTGTTCCCTGTCATCTTTCTGTCAGGCTGTGGACTCAAATATGCACAAACACATTTGAGCACCAGGAGCGCTTCTGTGCTGTGCGGCACAGGCTGTCCAAAGAGAATCATGGAATTGTTTGAGTTGGCAGGAACCCTTAACAGCCATCTAGGCCTGCAACGAACAGGGACACCTACAGCTAGATCAGGTTGCTCAGAGCCCTGTCCAGCCTGAATCGGAATGTCTTTTCCATGGAGATCTCCAAAAGCTGCCTGGATGTGGTACTGTGCACCCTGCTCTGGGTGTCCCTGACTGAGCAGGTGTTGGGCCAGATGGACTCAGAGGTCCCTGCCAGCCTCAGCCCCTCTGTGACCTTGTGGTTCTTGAACTCCCTGATGGGGCTTCTTGTGATTCAATGGCTTAGAGGCATAGCTTAAAATATATTTACACCCATCTTATTCTTAGGAACGTCACTGGTGGTGTTGGCAGTGGTTAGCATGGCACACTAAAAAATAAATTGATTAATAGCTCCTTCAGTGGGACTTGGAAGGAGAGCTATTTTGACTTCTATTAGTGTAGCTTTTGAATGTTCAGAAAAGACAACTACATTGAGACTCTCTCCAAGGAGGATGCGTGAAGAGCTTAGAAGATCGGGTGAGCACTGATAATTGGCCAGGCACCATGTACTTTTAATCAGTTTGCAACAAAGCCCATGCCATTGGGCTTTGCAGGGTAGTCAGAGAATACACTGTCATTTAAGCAGGTCACACACCTTTGTTTTTGGTCACTGCTCCCACTGAAGTCAAACTTATGGTGAACTGAAAACAGAAATAAGTAAAAAATGTGTGGATAGCAAAGTGACCGTCCATCTGCACCTCCTGTCTGTCCCAAGTAAGCAACAGGAATAAGACGAGATCAGTACTGGTCTCCTGGCACAGCTTGGCTTAGGCTGCAGTCCTGGGGTGAGGCAGCCAGTCATTCTAAGTATTTTCCTTTGGAGGTGCTTTTTTTCCAGAATTTTCACTGCTGGTTTTGTATGGCACTCTGTCTTAAGCCTGCAAACTGCAGAAAGACTGCTGTACTGGGTATGGATACTGAATCTGTCTGTGTTGTTTAGCTGATCAATTGCTTTTTGGGTCAGTGGTTGTATGAATTTGTTTGACAGAGGACAGATAAGTCTATATAAATAATAACAATAATTTAGAAAGTAGAAAGAGATGCTGTACTTTGTCTTAAACAAGATGAAATTCAATTATGCAGCCATTCAAGTGTACTGAATACAAGTTGTTCTTACAACTAGTTTTACAGTGTTTTACTACCAGTCAGTATTCAGGCATGTCTTTCTAGTACCTGGGCGTGAGCAGTTGCAGGAGCTTCCATGGTTGTAAGTTTGACTTACAAGTTATTTTAACAGATTTAGAAGAGTTACTGGTCACGTCAAATTCAATGCTAGAAGATAAACAAAATGGTTTCAGGAATATTTATGATGCTGCGCTAGTTATTAAACATAGCTTAGTGCATTCATAGTAATAGGAACCTGAAGTTGTTATCTTTTGAATGCATATGTCATGCAACTGCAATATCTCGTAACACCACAAAATACTGTGTCTTTGCTACTCTTTGACTGATACAATGCTCCACAGAGTAGAAATTCTCTTCTGAACTGAGATAGCAGGATAACACTACTCTTCTATTCCTTTCTCATAGATTTCTGTAGAGCTGCACATGCATCATGTCACTGGTTTTAATTGGCTCTGTTATCTGTCACAGCGAGTTATTCTTCAGCCCCTTTTACATTCTGGGTACGCGCTACTGTTGTGGTGTCCCTGCAATGGGGGCTGCTAGCGATCAGCCCCTAGCACTGCGAGATGTGTGGGTGCTGCAGAAGGGCTGATGGCAGGGTGGCAGAGAGAGGCAGGAGCCAGCATGGTGCTCTGGGCCTGGGGGAAGCTGCCCCTGGGGCTGCACTTGTGCCATGGGACTGAAGGCAGGCTGGGCTGCTAACATACGGCAGTGCCGTGCTGTCAGAGCACCGTGCCTCTTGTGAAACAGAATTGTGCGCAGTCTTCAGGCCTTTCCTGTCTTGCATTTTATCCCACGACCCATCTCCCTTTAAAAAGACATGCTCTAGCATTTCTCTAGGCAGTGCTTTTTGTTATTAGTAGGAGAGACATTTCCAGACTCTGGATGCAAATTGGTGGAAAGAGGGGACACACTTACATAAATGGAGCATGTGGAATGTGTTCTGTAAGTGATGCACTTATCTGAATGACTGATCATGCTCAAACAATGCATCTTAATTGTTTTCTTTTCTTTAGAATGATCTTGCAGTCCAAGAAAAAATAATATAAACTTCATAAAAACAGTCTCCAAAAGTTATTGTTGTAGCGTAAAACTTTAGATGAGAATATATGCAGGCAATTGTTCAAAAATCAAAGTTACTGCTTCCATAATAACCATGGCTTTGCCTAGATTGAATTTGCATTGCGTTCTCAGAGACCCTATGGTATACAAATGAGTTACCAGACCAGTGGTGGGGAATTCTTTTACATACTTGACTATAAAAATAGCAATTGCAGATGAAAAATAGAAAGTGTAAATCTCCTCTGAAGGTACTTTTGACCTATGCAATTAGATAGAGGTTAGACAAGATACAAGGTTGACACATTGTTTTACAAGTTAATAATTTGTTGTTGTTGTTGTTTTTAGGACGACAGCAGTTTCTGTTTGGCACAAAATCCCTGTTGTCCTCTGGGTGAATACACTCTAAATTAGAGTTTCTTTTACATTTTAAGACACTATATGCTACTTAAAATAGTGATGTGTATCTCCTGGTGCAACTTCTGTACTGGTCAGATTAAAAGGCAGTGCACAGTCATTTTGGACTGATGTGCATCTAACAATAAGAGTAAGTGTGGGAATAGTACATGTATCTTAGAAAGTAATGCAAGTTGTATAGGGGCCAGCAGTGTGCCCTGGTGGCCAAGAAGGCCAATGGGATCCTGGGGTGCATTAGGAAGAGCATTGCCAGCAGGTTAAGGGAGGTGATCCTCCCCCTCTACTCTGCCCTGGTGAGGCCTCACCTGGAGTATTGTGTCCAGTTCTGGGCTCTCCAGTACAAAAAAGGCAGAGATCTCCTGGAAGGAGTCCAGCGGAGGGCTGCAACGATAATAAAGGGTGTGGAATAGCTCTTTTATGAGGAAAGGCTGAGAGACCTGGGGCTGTTCAGCCTTGAAAAAAGAAGACTCGGAGGGGATCTGATCCACATCTACAAATATCTAAGGGGCAGTAGTCAAAGGGATGAGGCTGAACTCTTCTCAGCAGTGTGTGGTGATAGAACAAGGGGAAATGGCCACAAACTGAAGCACAGGGAATTCCACACAAATGTGTGTGGTAACTTCTTCACAGTGCAGTGATGGAGCACTGGCACAGGCTGCACAGAGAGGTGGTGGAATCTTCTCTGGAGACGTTCAAGACCCACCTGGACATCTACCTGTGCAACCTGGGCCAGGGAACTGCCTTGGCAGGGGGGATGGACTAGATGATCTCTGAAGGCCCCTTCCAACCCCTACAATTCTGTGATTCTGAGTGCTGGAGGTGTTTTTGTTGTGCAGACTCAGTTTTGATTCATCATAGGAGGAAAAGGCACTACTTAGTATTCAAGGAGGGATGAACAAGATGAAAGTTGTGTTTGGGATGGGCACTTGTCACTACCGAAAATATCTGTGGAGTCTCCAGGGAGCCTATTCAACTCTGCCACATCTATGTTAAATGGAAACAACGTCAATCGGACTGAAGAACTTGGACGAGTTTCAGAAAGCCACTTCAGTGTGTCTTAGTGTTTTATCAGTTTTAAGGACCGCCGTTCCCTTTTCAGACAGGATAGGATACGAAAAGTAAATAAACCATTCCTGTATCCAGGATGAAAAAAAAAAACAGTGGATGTGGAGGAGTACATAAGAGCATAGTTTAAATGTTTTCGGTTTGACTGCATGTAGTGGCATAAAGGTGCTGTGTTGGCATTGGGGACCAGCTTCCACTGTCCTGCCCTGTGGGGCACAAAGTGGCTGTAAAAGCCTGCTCAGAGTGGCCAAGTGGCATGGTCTTTACATTAGTTAAAATAGTCCATATGTGAAACAGCAAAGAGCCAGACCCAGGTATGGATCTCTGCAAATACTCAGCAGGCTCTGCTCGAAACACAGGAGGTTTCCTTGCCCACTCTAAACCAGATCTGCAGCCCACTCAACAGCTGCTCCACTTAATTGTTCTGTAGCTTTCTTGGCCAAAATCTTCCTTGTGTCTGAAAGAGCACCTTTGAGATAAACTACGAAAAACCGATGATTTTTAAGATACCTTATTTGCCCTCAACATTAAAAATTCCTGCCTGGGAAACTGTCACAAAATGAAAGCTGTGGATCAGACTTGGTCATTCTGCTTCTGCCTTTACCCCCAGTGACTACACCGTAGTTTGAATTGATCACAGCAAGTGAATTGAAGCCGTTAGTTCATTTAATTGTCAGTTTTGTGTCCGTGCACTAGGTCAGTCGATGATTTTTCTGAAGTGACTGCTACTCTATCACAGAGCTGCTCACACAGCCATTGGATGTGTATTGATGGTGCTAATGGAGTCGCTGAGCCAAGCTCGCATCTAGCAACGTCATAGCTCTCCAGATATAGATTGTGATGTTGTTCTGCAGCAGAGTCCTGAAAGCCCAGGCTGCAATGCTCCAATGCTCTAGCTAGCTGATAGGATGACATAGCTTTAGGGCTGAAGAGGCTTCATGTAATTTGAAAGAAGATAATAAAATGCAAGAACTATGGTGCTGATAGTGATATAGAATACACATGCGAGATTTATAGTCAGATTTATAGAGAGATTCAATTTCTCTTGGAATAACTTAAAAATAGTGACTGTAGTATTTATTTTTAAAATATTGCACTTATAGTCATACTTCAATTAAAAAGAACTTATTGATGAGCCTTGCTAGCTGTTCTGAATCTAGCCACTATAGATGATTAATTTTTAATGGTTCAGGTGAATAGAGGAGTTTTGGTGAATGTTTGAAGGGAGGAAAGCAGCAATCTCACAAGTTAGTTTAGAGAAAATTTTCATTTGTTCTGAGTTTCAGTCCGTCTGAGAGGATCTTGAGCAAAACAGCTTTTAGGTCACTAATCCACCTTACTCTGAAGATAGGATTTTTCTTAGCTGTATTCTATTTAGAAATGTGTCATCATATTATGTTAAAAACTAACATTGATTTCCCTCTATTTTGCCTCCTTTCAGTATCCTCTGCTGCTGTAAATAATCACTGCCTCTTGGATGTTTGCAGTGTACTGGTGTTTGTAGACTTACCACTTCTGATCACTGACAACTTCAGCTCTATCTGAGCTAGTAACCTAGAGGGCAAAAGCTGTGTATTCTGTTACTGACCTTTTGAGAAATACATTACCCTTCTCTACCAATTTTGCATCTAAGGAAAACTGTTTTTTGCTATAGGGTCTTTTTCTTTCAAGATTGCTCTTGCTTTGTCATTGTATGGGAACTGTTGAATCACGACCTGAACCACTGATGGATCACCTGAGGTGAGCACTGAGTCAGCCACAGGAGCACAGGTGAAGGCAATGCACCTGTGTGACTGGAAGGGGTGGAGTCTGGTGCCACCTCTCCCAGACCCCATTTAAGGGCTGACCACTGCTAGGGAAAGATCTCTTGTTGGAGATTCCTCTCCAGTGGAGTCACTGGCGAGCCTTGACCATCCAAAAGGTGAGCCGCACTTTACTTACCAGTTGTCTGTGTACCATCTATGTAAACCTACCAAAAATATACTATCCTCTGAGCTATTTTTCTTGAGTACGATTCTTGGGGGTTATTTGCCCTACAGTCATGTAGCTTTCTTAAAACTGTCTTTAAGATCTCTTCTGAGAAGCATACTGATCGTTTTCATTAAGGATCAAGAAAACACGTTCAATTAGATAAGATGAGATTGTTGTAACACCTCAGAATAACTAATTTCTTGTTCAGCAGAGACATTTGGTTACTATTTGCATTGGCAATCTTTTCCATCGTTCTAAGAATTCTTCTAGAGAACAGAGTTATGTGTACAAACTAAAACCTTCAGATTTCTGGAGGGAAGCCAGTGGTGGTACGTGCTGTTACAGAAGTGGTTTGGGATGATGATAAGTGGTTTGCAACCACTCAACTCAACCAGAGAAAGGTGGCTAGGATGTGCTGGGGAGAATTAGCAAAGTTTTGTACGTATTTTTACAAACTACTGAGATCAACTGCAGGACCGTGAACAAGAATCGATTCTTTCTCTGAATGAAAAAGAATCATAATAAAAAAAAGTATCCTGCTGAGCACCAACGGAAGAACACCTAGCTAATGAGGGTGATAAGCCTATTGAAATGCTAAGAGCAAGTCCTGTTTGCCCCATGCTTACTGTGCTGGAGCAAGACCGTTACTAGGAAAACAGTGCAGCTTTAAAATTCAAAGCTCTTAAGAAAGTAACAGCTTTTTTTTTTTTTTTTCTTTTAAAAATAGTCTTGCAAGTAGTATTTGCAGAACTCTTTGACAAATGATCTAAAAAATGGTACTTTATTAAAGCACCCAGGAAACATGTATGTATGTTACGGTACTTGCACAGAATGTTAATGAGAAAATCTGACTCTCACAAATCAGGATTACATTTAGTAATAAGGACTGATAATGTGAATAAGTGTTTTCAGGATCAGATTGCACTCTATGTTTTAAAATTTCTTGAAGTTAATGGTTCCTCCAGCTAACATTTTACTGCCAGGAAAGCCCTCATATTAATTATTATTGCATATTAATGGCTCTATCAAGTATTTATTTTTCTAGTTTCCAGGTTGAATTTTTTTTTTTTTTTTTTATTGATGTCTCCCAGGAGTGAACAAACTTTGGGAGAAGTGGAAATAGCCAGTCCTCTTTCACAGGGTCTGAATATTTCAGTGTATTTTCAATGTATCAGATCTGTTACAGGAGCATTTGGGGCCAGCGTTTGGATTCCAGTAATGTGATGGATTGAAAGACTTTTTGCGATATAAATGTGAACTTTGAAGCCAGCTGGCTGGATCATGTCCAAAATGCTAACATGTGAGGAATCACAGAGGGCCAGCTTTCCAGTAGTGTAGTTAATGGGCTTCAGTGCTCTACGTGAAGGAGTCAAAACAGCACGTGCAAATCAAACTGCACATTTCCAGCAACCACAGTTGTATGTGCAAATGGACACAAATTTAGTAGTCCTCTTTAAATTGGTTGTTCCAGTGCCCAATAAGTGCTCAGATGAGTTGATCTCTGTTCCAGATACAGCTTATAGTTTTCGGTATTGCATTATAAACAAAATCATTAATTGAAACATATCTATTCATTTAAGGGCAAATAGAAATCTTGCACGTTTGCTTAATTAAAATTAAGCTTTAAGGTTAACCAAAATAACTACTTTGAAGGAAAAGCAGACTTTATATATTCAACTGAAGAGGACATGTTGCATGTTGTGACTATGCTGCCTCCCATGCACCTTAGATAAAAAGGAGCTGAAATACTGCTGGTCCAAATCCACAACAAAAATCTTTGATATTTCACTCAACGTTGTGGATGCAAAGCTGCTTGAGAATGAAGATTGTAATCCTGGACCTCTTAAAATGAGAGGCTGAATACATGAAGGCACTAAATAAAACAAATCTGAATGGAGTAACAGTCCATGGAATAACATCCTTCGTAGGGTTACTTTTGGGGCAACACAAGGGTAGGCAGTGAGACTTAATCTTAAGTGTGTGTGCCAGGGTTTGCATAGTTACACCCTGCTGTCGTTAAATATATTGGTAAAAATAACTTGTCGCTCAAAGAATACCTCCGAAGTGGGAGGAGGTTCATGTAGCGATTCTGCTGGCGCATCCTGCAATGAGATAAATATCAGATGGACTGTATTTTCAGAATTACTATATCTTCTCATAACTCTACCTAATTTGGGTTACAAATCCATGGAATCTAAACCTTGGGTAACAAACGCTGACAATAAAAAAGGAAAAATGGTTATTTGCTTCTCAGTAATTATAAGTCATTTATGTACTTTTTCCTCAGAAGAAAATGTGGTTTTGAAGTGCTGGAAAATTAGAGCAGTTATTTAGAACATTTAGATTTGTTGTTTTTTTGGAAGAGCATGTTGAAATCACTAATTTTTACACATCAGACACTGTAAGTCCAAAATAGGTTCTAAAAATTAGTCTACTCATTACCTAGCAAGAGCTGTTACAGTTGATTATGTTTATGCCTGTTCAATGAACTTGAGAAGACTACTTTTCATAAAAATACTTTTTGTGAGTTTTCAGACAATGGGCGCAGCAATTCAAGGCTTTCTTCTTTCATTTGAAAGTTAATTTGGATGAAAGTAAGGCTTGCATTTAAAGCGCAAAAAGCTCTTCCCGCGTAAGTCCATGTGTGGACAGTTTTAATTTGGGAATCAAAATGTCTTCTTGTTTCATTTAATCTTCTTTGCAAATAGAAGTGTTTAGCTTAATCCTTCATTGAACTGGAACAGGTCCACTTATTTCAGTCCACCTGTGAGTTAAATTGGAAAGAGAGTAGCTTCTCTGAATAACGACTGTTCAATTCAGAGCTATTTTTCCAGCTACTTCAGGTCTGAGTCTGATCTCTGTTGACACACATTACAGCCTTCCAAATCTCTAGTCTAAATTTTTTAGCCATCTCATCAAATAACGGACTCCGTTTTGAAAGCTTTTAAGACTAGACTCAAAACTGAATCTAAGCTGTACTGAGTATTTGTGACAGAAATAAAACTTAGGTCTTGTGGCTAGTTTCAGACTATAAGTTAATTATTTTCAGCTGTAGGTATGGATGATAGCAACACTATTGTATAACAGTGAAAATGACAGTGGTGGTGGTCACTAATTGAATAAAATAAATCATGTTATTTTGGTGCATAGGAAATCAAGGCATGTGCATATGCATATATTCTTGCTAGCCTTGCATCCCAGAGTCTGAACTGTTGTGCTTAACCATCTACAACTATAATACAATTGAGAACATGAGACATGATTACTAAATAAGCATCTTTTGGGAAATTCTGGGAGTTAAATAGAAAATCCTTGGACTTAGTTGCTGAAGGGGTCAAGTCATTAGTTTTGATTTGCCTTGCCTTCCCTTGCCTTTTCACTTTGTATGCAGTCTGCAATTGCTGATCTGTGTACCTGGGTAACACTGAAGGTCAAATTGTGTGTTGGATATTTCAGGCTGCTGTCCTGCTTGAGTTCCAAATCATTAGCATGGCTAATGCGAGCTTAAATATAAGCATAGTCAATGGGAAGAAAAAAAAAGAAAGTGCACTGCATAGTATATCTAGCAATAGAAAAAGCTGCAGAATGGCAACATAAATTTTTAATTCAGTATTCCTCAATTTGAAAAAAAAAAAAAACCAAACAAGAAACAACCAACACACCACCAAGAATCCCCTCCCCCTGATAAGCTTGCTAAAACTAGGTCTGAATTCCCAGTGGGAATAATGAGCAACAGCAAGAGTGAATGCTGGGAGGAAAGAATGCAATTGTATTAGACTCCATCACAATGGGAGGTAAACCCAAATCATTTATAAAAGGTAAATGCTGGCAGAACACAGGGAGCTCAGAGCACCACACTGCAGGTGTGATTTATGAGGCTGGGGACTGGCTATAAATCAAACCCTTTTGTTTTAAATAGTACTGCTTCAACACAAGATATCAGTTTACATGTAGAGGAAATGATGAAAAAAATGCAGCGCATTGCATCCCAGGAATATTAGAGAATCAGGTTTACAATGAGGCTATCAGTACCACATTCATACAATAGGTATCTCTTGCACAATTTAACGAATGCTCTCACTGCTTGAGCAGAGTGCCCTAATCTACCAACTCAAGTTTGTCTTAAATGTATTAATTTGGGGGTCTATTTTATGAGACCAGCTGTTAAAATCATTTCACTTATGATCAGGAATGCACTGGCCATTCTTGTTAACTAGCTGGAGGTGTCCTTTTATGTCACCAAAGGCTCTGCCTGCTTCTCTGCTAACTGTATTTTTCCTTAATTATGAAGGTTTATGAGTCTCATTATTTAGTAGCCTTGTGCTGTATAAATGGGTGGATAAAACAATTGATTCCTAAGGATTCAAACAAGGACAAATCATCCTGGAAACTTATATATCATTATGGAAAAATATATCTAGTGGAAAGACAAAAAAAAAAAAAAAAAAAAAAGGGTTTTCTCCCCCTCTTGGTTGTATAATTAGCAAATAGAAGAGATTTAAATGGTAATAATCTATCGGCAAAATGATCTCTTCTGCTCTGCTTTCCAGATCTGCCAGGGCTTATCTTGGCTGCATATTTCGCATTCGTTTTGCATACATACCAGCAGAGCAAGTGATATTCCTCAAATCGCTCTGTGTCCTGCAGTGTGGGCCAGGGAAGTACTTAAGAAAGCTGGAAGAGGACAAAAGGCCTGTATAAAGGGAGGGACAGCAGTTTTATCAGTGTTTGAAGAAATTTATAGTGAAACAATTGCTGAGTGCCTTGTACGTATCTGAGCCATTCTGTGTAATAGTATTATATCAGCAATGATTTAGCCATGTGAATGTAAAAAGTTGCCTTTAATTCACTGATAAGCTGAGTGCCTTCATGTCAGCAAGGAGCCAAGAGACATCTTGTACTGCAATGCTTTATCACAATTCAATTACTTTCCAGGAGTCCAAAATGCAAACGCTATAGAGACACATGAGCACAATTTTGAGGGTCTTTCTGGAGCTCGGATATTGATATAGCCAGCATCAGCTATTGCTGGAGGCATTAATTTCAATTGCTAGTGTGAGGAAAGTATCATTTCACTGAATCATTGATTTCTTTTTTTCTTTTTTGCTTATTTTTATAAAACGCATCTAGTGCCATTATTTTATTGGGTACTCTATAAATGTGAAAACATATTCCTGCTCAGTAGAGCTTGCAGTCTAAATTAGAGCAATATATGAAAAAGATATATTGATGATGAACAGAGGAAAAGAAGACACTGCCTGAAATTGCTTTTACTTCTTCCTCAAATCTAACTGTGCATCCAGCTGATCACAGGCCTAACTTTTAAAAATATTTAATCTTCTCTTTTCCAAAGATTAAGGGGTTTAAATATCTTTTAAAATCCAGCCATTTTACATGTGGAATTTAATGGTTTTATAAAGGACACCACCAAAAACAAACAAACAAAAAAAGAGCAATGCTTATAATGGGAGAGAGGCAAAGAAGGTTTGTTGAGTACCTTCTGAATCTTATGCTGTCTTGACATGAGAATCAATTCAGATAGCTGTGGATCTGCCCACGTTGTGGAGTCGTCCTGACTGCAATGCCATCTTCATAACGTTTTGTGATTTGACTGGATTACTGAAAGCTCTTTCCTTTTTAGGCTTTTTTTTTTTTTTTTCCTGGTCAAACAATGTCTTGTTTCTTTGCCTGTTTTGTCCTGTGAGAGAAATACTTTTGTGGGCTGGGATAGTGTTTTAAAGTGATTTTTTTGCAAACTCTTATTCCACAAATAAAGACATCACTCAGGAGACCTTATTACAACAGTCAAGAAGAAATATAATTAAAGCAGATTTTAAGATTGAGTTTCTTTGCCATTATAAAGGTTAAATACATGGAAAAGCAAAAGAACATTTGTATAGCAGAAACAATAATGAAGGGTTTGCATCTGCAGCCTCCATGTACAGAAGAGCTTGTGGGTTTCCTTATGTACAGTCATCAGGAATAGCTGGTAATTACCAAGTTCAAAGCCTATAGTCTCCTCTAAAAAAACAACTTGTTTTTTGGGGTTGTTTCTATATGACAAAATGTCTCTTGGCTCTCTTCCTTTTATAGGCCTTTTTGATGTGCATCAAATCTGACCTAGAATGAAGAGCCATCTTTGTGAACATTTGTGGTGTGTAATAAATCCAGCAATGGCTGAAGACTGGTAATAGTGGCTGATGTAGTACCATGGAGAAAAGAAATCTGAACACTGCTCTCCAAGGACGTTGAATGGGAAGGGAGGTAATAGTGGGTTTCATTGCCTAGTTGGAGTTGAGAGAAGGAGAGGTGATTTTGCTCCTCAAATTGTGCTCAGAGGACAGGAGGCAGCATGTATTTTACAGTGTATGCAGTAGATGATAGGGCAGGCATTGTGTTACATACAAAGGTCTCCTGCAAAGCTGTTATCTGTTTTTCCTACTGCAGAGTTGGTATATTGACTGCCTCCTTGCAAATCTGAAGCCGTGCCATGATTTGCTCTCTGTATAATTTCATTAAACCAAAGTGAATTGCACTGAGGCAAAATTGCAGGAGAATTTTTGTATTCTGTAGCTGACAGGGGACGTGCTGAATTCATTCTAAATTTATTCTAACGGTGTGCTTCTACTTTCAGGTAAACATTGTCATGCACAAGTCCTTTCAAGATGTCTGCTGCGATAGCTGCAAGTGTAAAAAGTTCAGTAGGAGCTTCTATACTGCACTGCTGTTTTTGTGCAGGCTGTGCAAAGTGAGGAATCCATGTACCTTGCTTCTTAAACCATAACCTTCCACATAGGAAGCTCAAGTAGGTCACTCAGGGGAGCCAGGAAATGCGCTGCGTGTCTGATACTAATCTGATAGCCTGTCTAGTAACCGGGAGTGGCCAACGACACATATCCCAGTCTGTCAGATGTACTTGTGTTTTCTGAGATGTTACAGATAGAGTGTATATCAGAGCTTAGAATCTGACCTTAAAAAGTAGATGTCTTCTAAGATTGTATTTGACTTCCTTGTGATAAGAGTTAGCTTTCCGTCTTAATCAGCATTTGCGACTTGATTCAGCAAAGCGTTGAAGATGTGCTTAAGGCAATCTCTATTCAGCAAAACTTTTAACTTTGAATATGTGCTCCAGGAACAGAAATTGAGATTAGAGTTGGGTACATAGGCCTCACAAAATTGGGTTTCAACTGTGGGGAAACTGGTCAAGATCACATAGTTCGTATTGCAAAATTTCTCTTTTTTTTTTTTTGACGAGGAGGTGACTGGCACAGGAGTCACTGGAAACTAAGATTAATTGTGAGCAGTTAGCAGGAGACTTTAGACCCTTTGTTAAATAACAGCTACGCATGTGAGCAGGGAAAAATTAAACAAAAAAATAATCTCTTTAAACATTTGGATATGTACAAAGAAAATTTTTGAAAGATTGACATTTCAGTGTCAAAATTTAAGTGAAAATTTGTGATCCAGAAAATGTTTGCAGTCATCTGTAGCCCTAAAGGTTCATTTTATGCCTATATGCCTGCAGACAGACAGTCATTTCCTAATTCATATTTCCAATTTTCTGTTTTTGTATAACTATAAAATAAATGATCAAAGAAATGCACACAGATTTTGTGATATGCTCCACCATTCCTCTGGTGTTACACTGTAGGATGCAGTAAGGGCATAAAGAGTCAGAATAAATGAATCAGGAATATCAAAGATAAAGACATTCTTTTATTCTTCATCAAGCAAAGAAGAAAGATAGCAGAATCAAAGCTGTGAATGCTGCCCTGTTACTAGACCCTAATGCAGGTAAGAAATACCATCTTCAGCTGAGCTCTTACTGGAGTTCTGCAGTCTATTCCATGGACAGGCTTGCAATCTGAACATGGGACCTCTTTTACTTTAACGTGCCATTGGCAGCAGCAGTATCTCTCTTCCTCCCCTACCATCTGCAGGCCAGAAATATCACTATCTCCCAGCCACTGCAAACTGAAGAACCCGATTGTCCTTATCTACTTTCCAAAATGTGCACTGTGAGGAATGTCCTACAAATGGTAACTTCCTGATATTACTCAAATGCTCCATAGTAACGTCATTCAGAATGGCTCCTGAAATTTAAACGTTTATATGCCTTTTTTTTAGCTCTGAAATGAAACGTGTTCTCTTACAGATTAAGTTCATTAGTTGAACAAAGCTCTTACACAGCATTATAGAAATTCGTACTCCAGATAAGAGCAGTTTCTGGTCTGGTGCCTATCTTCCGATTTGCCACAGGGCAATGATGTAACATCTTGGCAATGAGAAGAGTTCTTTAAAAGCTTTGATCCGGCCTTAATACAGGTGCTAATTGCTGCCCTTGAGTATGTCTGATAAATTAATAAATCTCTGGACTATGATACTAGGTTTGAGCTGTGCTGTCCAGGTTTAGGTGAAGGGTGGAGGATCCTTGATGCCAAGAGACATGGCTTAATGATGGGACTCGGTAGGTCAGGTTGGTGGCTAGACTTAGTGGTCTTGAAGGTCTTTCCCAACGTGGGTGATTCTGTGATCCCATTGGACAGCTCACTTCATGCCTTATAAATTGAAAGTGTGACTTTGGAACAGGAATTGGGATACATTCATAATTACATACACTTTTCTGTTGTTGTTTAATAAGTACAAAAGGTACGTAACAGTGTTAACAAACTGTCACTTCAAGGTGAAATAGTTAAAAAAAAATTGAGAATGTCTTAATTATTGCATATTACATTAATTTTAATTTCCAGTTAAACTGGGAAGTTTTTATTTTTATGGTATTTATTTAGTGTCCTTAGAAAATTCCTCTAATTTATGAGGTTTATATTTATTCATCTGACTAATTCATTGTTAGTAATGTTAGATTTTTTTCCTTGCGTGTTGTGTAACTGGTGATTGGCCCAGTTTAGTTCTAAGTGTCAGGAGAAACAGAAACCCCCTGCTTTCCAGAACCTATTCCATAAATTTGTAGACTCTGTCACAGTCTCTATCTGTGCAAAATTTGGAATAAATGTATTAAGTCAAGAAAGCTGTTTTAGTTTAACATAGTGTAATAATAGACTCTGTCTTCAAACTCCATCTATCATTCCAGCACTCGTTAGGCATTCTGGTTTTGTTCATAGTAGAAGCCATCATAAAGAAATTCATTTTCCTCTGTTCACTCATCCAATTTATTGTAAGAGAGCTCCACATTCATTTGCCCATTACGCAGCATTTTGTGGGGTGAGAAAGAAACAAGCCAAAAGAAATCAGCAGAAGAAATAGTTATTATCATGTTGGGTAAGACTGCTCTCATTTATAGTGGTATGAATGCAGAACAGCTCTACTTCTCCCAGAGTTTGTGATAATTGAATGCAACTGAACACCAATGCCCACCCTCTTTTACCCCTGTTTTCTTCATTTTCCTGAGATCCAAAGGATCCATGGCCTAGTGTTATGATTTCCATCACTTCTGCTGTTACTTCCCTTCTAGCTGTGTTACCCACGTTGGGCAGTTAGGTTGTGTGTCCTCCAGTCTGATCATATTGTGCTACAAATAAACTGGGAAGCAATACTGTTGATGCAGTTGATGCCATCCTCTTTCCTGTCCCTGGTGGCGAAGCTGTTTGTGTCCATGGAGCACCTGGTCTTCTCTATCCAGAGGACATAACCCTGGAGTTGTTTCTGCATCTGGGTCCCTCACAGAGCTGCAGGATGCGTGATGTTTTTCAGAAAGGATACCACCCTCAGTGTGCTGGATGCCATGCAAAGGCAGTGACAGAAAACAAGAGCTTTATCTTCCTTCATTGCTCTGCTCTGTGAATGGAAGGGTTTTTCATGTATGCTGTTTGTACTTATTGGGTGGGCTATAACTAGTGCTCTTTCTGTGGGTCTGTACTTCCAAAAGCTGTACAGGATCTCTGTAGACCATAATGTCTGAATGTATCTTAATTTCTATGATTTGAGGACAGTGGCTGAATCCAGTACTCCATGGCATTATCCACTGCAAAAGTAATTACAGTGGTTTCTTGCAGCTAAACATGAAGTGTTTATGCACTTGTGCAATTCTGGGAGGAAAAAAAAATATCTGTTTGGAAATCCTGAATAATAGCTTTGATTATTACATTAAATTAATATTGCAGAGCCTTTCCCTTTGGAACCATGATTTGCTTGCTGGTTAGAACAAATCAAGTATTTTATACAAGTAACAAACCATTACTGAAGATGTGTCACAACACTGGTAGGGCACTGGGACACTAGGGCTGAGCTTAAGCTGTGTTTTCATGCTTGTGGTGAACTCCCAAGCCCCATTTTGACCGGGTGGCTTAAACCACGGTCTCTTCTCTTTCCTTGGCTTCTCTGATGGTTTTCTAATAAACAGCCTGTCTGCCTGTTATGCGCTCATGGCTGTATTAGCCTCTTTTTGCCTCCCCACCAAGTTCCTGACTAACATCACCTCATCTTTTCTGAGAACCTCAGTGCTGCTGGAAAAGTGAATTTACAATTTATTCATCAGGGATGTGGCAGCTGATAGCAAACAGGCAAACACCCTTTGCACTCTTTGCACACCAGTCAATTTTCCTGTGAAATAACATGAGAAATGATACATCTGTGCATGTACATGTATGCATGCAAATTTACCAAGTGTGTACTTATGTGCAAAAATGTGTATGTGTGCATATGTATCTTTATCTGAAAAGAAGAAATCATAGCCTACGCCTTTTGTTTGCCTCATGTCCCTATTACACCTGAGCGTTCCTAGTGTTTGTGTTTCTGCCGCCTGTGGTCCTTACATGGTGCGCTGCTTTTCTAATCACAGACTTGGTTTCATTTGGTTCCTGCTTCCTTCCCTGGCCCAATGCCTTCTCCACCTCTTTGTCTGTTTTCCTTGTTGCTTAACTCATCCTCCCCAGCTTCTTAATCCGTGTGATTTTATCAAGGCAAAGTATGTGCTTCTGTAGGATTGTATCAATGCTTTGTTTCATTCTTCTGCTCCTAGGAAAATATCCAGGCTCTGGCTCTAGACTACAGTCAATCTGATACTTTCTAGAATTTCGCCTTCTCATTGCCTTGCCCTGGTGCCCAGCTACCAACCCTTACAAGAGACTCTTTCAAAGACAGATTTTTGGCCCTGCTTCCCTGCTTATCAGCACAAATGGCATGGAACCAAGGCGTGGTAAAGGCAGTCTAACATAAAGCACCGGTGATTCCCTCATTGCAACTGGGCTTTGGTAAGGTGTATAGATGTGTGCTGGATGACTTCTGAAAAGGCTTTGAAAAAGGCTGACCAAGGGGGAAGGCAAGGCCCCAACCTCGATCAGTAACTCCAAAAAATGTTGAGCTCTCCAATTACAGGAAAAAAAAAAAAAGAAAAAAGTGAGCAACCTCTTAAACAGTGCAGCATAGGAGCACTTCTCACTTTCATGCAGCAAACAGGAGTTTCAGGAGTCACTCGGTTTCAAATGAGCCGTGTTTGACAGACAAACTCAGACTGAAACCTGAGCGGAGTGCTCATGAATGCACTCGGGTTGAAACTGAAGAAAAGCTTTCCACGAACTGTCACAAGTGGAAACTGCCACGATAACCCAGATGGGTGCCCCACAGACCCACGCAGAGCCCAAGGAAGTGACCTGGAGTATGGCCTGCTGCCCTAAATATGATGTTGGGATAGGGCAGCTGTTAAGTGCCAGGCACGCTTTGCTCCTCTCCTGTGTGGGGTGTGGGATGAGAGGTGCAAATCCCTCTGAGGTGTGGCCTTCTTCCTGCCAGCTGCTCTTGGCTCGTTGTGTCCCTGTTCTACCGATGTTGGCGGGGTGTCCAGCCTCTGTGGGCAGCACGTTTCCCTGCAACCCTGGGATTGCTGCCCTTGGTTACATGTTCCGTGCCTGCATTTCCAGAGGCTGAATTTCAGGCTCATTTAATTTCTTTTTGTGTCTTCATTTCTTAATGTAGGCCATGTTTCTTGTAGTCTATAACCATTCCCTGAAGTATAGCCCCAATTGGGTTGAAAAGTGAGGGTTGTTTAGCAGTACGCAAAAGCCTAACACTGTATTTACTGCCACTGTGCTAAGGAAAATGGGAAAATGTTACTTTTAGTGCTGCAGTTTTATGACAGAGAAAGGGATCTTTTTTCTAAAGTTGTAGCAAGCTCTTATTGTCAGATCACTTTCCAGAGCTGTAGCAATATTAGATGGCTAAGTTTAGTTTTAATGTTTTCCATTGTTGAATTGTATTTCTTTCTGATAGAGAACATAGCTATTTTTCTTCATGAAACTTGGGGCACCTTTAGACTTTCTGAGTGATTTCTCTATTAGATGAAGTTTGATCAGAGTCAAAGATAAGTCAGTAGTTCTGATTTGTGCTGACTGAATGAAACAGGAAAAGCTTCTAAGATGTGTGGCTGCTTCACTGCTACCCCACTTACCTCCGTCAAATCCCATCTGTCTGTATAGGAGACATGCTATTGTCCAGTGTGCTGGTTGTTGAGTTTCATCCAGGTGGTAGTAGAGAAATTTATATTGGTACCATGAGTGTCTCCATGCAGCTGATGTGCTGTGGATGCTCTCTGTTCCAGCATCCAGGCCCTTAATGAAGAAGTTAAGCAGCTCTGGTCTCTGTACCGACACCTGTGGGACTGCAGTAATGTCAGGTCCCCATATGGATTTGATGCTGCTGATCACAGTCCTTTGAGCCCAACAGCTCAGCCAATCCACCTCACTGTCCAGTCATCAGTTTGTCTTCAAGGTTGCTCTAGGAGATGGTGTTGAAAGCCTTGCTAAAATTAAAGCCTTCCTAAGATCAGGACTTTTTATGTCTGATCCTGCAGAGGACTTTTCTGAGTCACAGCATTGTAGAGGTCTTTCTTCCTGGACAAGTGGCTGAGTTTCTGCCTGTGCCATGTTTTACAGGGCTGGATCTGAGGTTTGTGGTTATACTGAAAGAAGGGAGGGATGATCTTTCATAGAAAGTATTTTAATTCTGTCAAGTACGAGCAGTTTACATAATAAGATTCAGAAGTGCAAGGTAGGCACAGGCCACTGATACTAAATATTTGAAACATAAGAAATAAGATAAAAGTATTTATAAAAACAGAGCAGTTTGTCAAAGCTTTTGAAATGTTTCAAACTTAGAATCCGTGAATGTTCAACACGTACCGTTTACCTTTAAGAGGAAAGGCTCTGCAGTGGGCATTTAGCTAGATTTGTACACCTACACACTGCAGATGGTTTAGTTTTATAAGAGATGAAACTGCATTTGGTGGAACTGATTAAATATAAAAACACCACCATCTGCCATTTATTCTAATATAAAATGGTTTGGGCAGATGCTGACATCTTTTGAGATGATTGATTCATCTCTGACAAGTGAAGATTCTCGGAGGGTTCCAGCTGCCCACTGCTCGCACAATACCCACTTACAGGAGCAAACGCCAATCACCAGAGTGTGCTTTGGATGGAGCAGGTGAGCGAAGGGCACTTTAATAACCAGCAGCATGGAATTCCTAACTACATCGCTGGTGGTTCGTTGTTTTTTTTTTTTTTTCTTCTTTCTTTTTTTCCCCTCTCCTACACTTCTGGCCCACATTTAACTGTGAGAATATTTTATGCACACTGTATACTGTATTGGAGCACAGCTACCCTAGAACGGCAATGACTGGAAGAGTGTCAGTTTCTGGCACAAATAGCTCTCTTTCATTTTCAGAGTGGAAAACCATCACATACTCTCCACATATGCTATTCATTTTAGAATTATTTTTTGCGAAGTGTCCATCAGGGTTACGTTTAAACTTCCTGGAGTGCTGTTTATTGAGTATGACACCAAATGCTTTGTAATAATGTAAATTACAGATGTATATCTTGTTTTACTTGATAACACTGACACTCTCTCTGCTGTGATATTCTTTTTGGTAGCTTGCTGCAGCATCATCTTTTTTAAAGGTTTTGCTCAAACTTTTTGGAACATTCATGATAAGTTATGGAAGAATGCATTTAAAAATACTCAGGACCAGATTGTGACATCCATACCCACACTGAATAGCAGTTTGCACCAGCAGTAAATTCTGCTGCAGACAGACCGTTTCTTATGAAACAAGGTCCTGACCCAGAGCTGGAGCAGCAGTAAATCCAGTGGACTTTTGGTCCGTCTCCAACTGGGAGAAAGTGCAGAACAATTAAACCAGGGAGCAGTGAGGAGGCAGGCTGAGCCAGTTGGTAGTTGTGAGTACATAAACCACAGGGCTTCTTCAAAACATCCTAAAATAGGATGCTGTCTTTGTATATGTAAAATGTTATCTCTGACTGTGTCCCCCACTCAGCGGTATCGCTTTGAGCAGCTTCTTCACTGTAAAAAATTGGTTTAAAATAGAAAAGGGTCTGTTTACATGACGTGTTGTGCTGGCAGAGGAGCGTATGGTATGGATATAGAAGTTTGGTCAGAGGGATACTGAATGATTGTACTGTCATTTGCTGCTGAATGTATCTGGAGTAATTCCAGCCAAGTCTGGAATATCCCTGGTCTAGATGGAAGGAGTTCATCCTGATCTTAAACTAAGAGCTATTTAGAAAAGGATGGGTTCTTGTCATTGTCACAGAATGTTTTATGCTCACTTGTTGCTAAAAGCAAGGCTGTATGTTAGTTGGTATCGTTTCATTGTTTTAAAGAGTGAAAGGGGCAAAAAATCAGTCAGCCAGATCCTTATCTGGCGTAAATTGTGGCTTGAAGTCAGTGAAGCTAATCTTATTTATATCCGTTGTGCATCTGGGCCAGAGGATTCAGCAATGATTTTCGTTATGCTTCTCTTCATATTAACCCTTTCTTTCTGTTGCATATGTTTTTCTGGGGAAAATGTCACGTTTCTTTGATTCAAAAAGGGCTCTTCACGTTCACCTCAGTCCCCTTTTTTTCTTCAGATTCTTTTCTTCCATGGGAAAAGGCAATCCCGTATCTTCTGTGAGTGAATTTCGAATGGCCCTTCGTGAACACTGGCACTGATGAATGCTGTCCCCTGCAACTGCGGGGTTCCAACCAGAGAGCATGGCTGTGCTTCTTCACCTGGGAAGCTGCATTCTTGGAGTTGCCTTTGGGGCTGCTGCTGCTGTGGGAGAGCAATATTGATGTTAAACTCAGAATGCAACACCTTGATTTTAATGTTCAGAAGGATTGATTTTAAACAATGAGACAGAATCTGGAAAATAGGTGGTTTTTGAAAGTGGAAAGAAATAGTACTTAGTATATAGAATGCATATCTAACTTGGGGGAAGAATCTTTTTTTCTCCATTTTGGCTCCTATTTCTTCTGACATGGAAATGTAATACAGATCTGAAGTGTCTAAATCAAGAAACAGCCACTAGAACCTTTGTAATGCAAATTATCTTGCTGTTCTATAGCGTTTTTCTTCCAGAAGGATCCCAAAGTGCTATACAAATTACATGTGGCTACATGAATCAGTTCCCACACCGCTGAATTACCGGCAGCTCTGGGGAGCAGAGCGTCTTCCTTGCAATGCACAGCCAGTGTTGCCCAAAGTTTTGGGACAGGAAGCAGAAAATACAAAGGAAACAAGATAAGAAAAGATGAAATGGATCAAAATTCAGATTCAAAGAGGACTGAGGAGAAGATTAAAATGATCTCTGTGTTTTTCTTTGGCAGTGTCCTCAGAGCTGGTGGTGTATAGTATTATTGATAGCTCTAGCTGACATATGCAATATTTGTCAAGAGAGTTCTCAGGGTTGGACAAGGTTATCTGGGCATAAAACATTATTGCTCTGTGTTTCTGGATCAGAGACCAGCTCTCTCCACAGCCCTTTCTGCTGTGTGCCCAGGTGAGGAAGGTGCTGGGTACAAGGCTACACCCTGGCCAGATATGAAGCTTTCAGGGGATGTTCCCAGCAGACCTGAAATGGGGGCATCTAGCTCCTGTGCCTCCTGCCCTTGTGGGGCACTCCTGGTGGGCACTGCTGCCACCAGTACCAGCTGGAGCCAGGAGAGATGGGAGGCAGCAGGAAGGCAGGAAATTCCTACCAACCTTCTTCTTCTCTAAGCCATCAAAATGGCTTAAGTTGGAAGGGACCTTAAAGATTGCCTTGTTCCAACTCACCTATGTGGGCTGGCTGCCCCCAAACAGCTCAGGCTTCAGGGGATGGGGCACCGCAGCTCTCTGGGCAGCTGTGCCAGGGCCTTGCTTCCATCTGTGTAAAAAATTTCTTCCTGACATCTAAACTAAATCTCCCCTCTTTTAGTTTAAAGCTATTCCTCCTTCTCCTATCACTGTCAGATTGTGTAAAAAGCCAGTCTCCCTCCTGCTTGGAAGCTCCCTTTGGGAAGAAATGGGTAGGTTTTTAGTCCTTGGGCTCTTAGAATGGAAAGTTAAAATGTGAAAACATCCCTGCCTCACTCTGTCTGAACATTATGACTGACAAAACTACAATGTGCTGTAGAACTGAGTTTTGAGACTGGCATTTACTGTGATAAG
Organism: Callipepla californica brunnescens; assembly: GCA_023055505.1. NCBI lineage: Eukaryota > Metazoa > Chordata > Aves > Galliformes > Odontophoridae > Callipepla > Callipepla californica. Next base: position 10,830,079 of record JALIRH010000007.1, read on the forward strand.
TGCCAGAGTACTGCCATTACAACTGTAGTTTCCCATCTAAAATCTGTTAAATTCCCATTTTTATGTAGAAAAAGGGGTGTTTTTCTTCAACATTTAGCCTGAAATTCAATCTCGTTGGAAATTGCAATGGGCTAATTGCTTCCAGTATGTGTCTGGTGGATGCAGGGGTGGTACAGCTGCTTTGTGCACAACAGTCCACACACTTGGTAACCTGGAGCCTGTACCAAAAGCTGGGTGCAGCTTCTAACAGAGTGGTGATGTGGTAAATGATGGGTCTCTGTGGAAGCCAAGAGAATGAAAGCAGCAGTCATCAGATGTCTCCTGGCATCATTTTGCCTCTGCGCAGGTGAAGTGTTTCACAGGAGGCTGAGAAGCTGTAGTTAGCATCACAATTCCCTACCTGCTCTACAGACAACATTGACAGAAGCCTCTGATGGATCTATGTGTGTTCTTGCTGATAAAAGCTGTGTATGAGAAAATGCAAAGGCACAAAATATCTCCAGGTTTTCTCCCCTCGAGCTCTCATTGAAACTTCCATGGTTTCTTCTCTCTTTTCTGCCTGTTCCTTCTTCCCCTTCTTGTGCTGCTTATCTGCGGGAAGATTCTCAGGTGAAATTTGTAAATGCTTCTCTGTTGTGCAAAGGAGCTTTGATAGCATGAAATGAATAGCAGGTAACGTAATAAGAAAAAGTATCTGGCTCTAGCTTTGGAAATGTAAATTCTTTTATCAGTCCCCTTGCTAATTGGAATTGCTGTTTGTTGTTTCACATTTAGTTGATTTCATTATATTTTCTTTGGTAATTAGATATTTTAGCTATAAATTAAAAATGCCAGACTAAAAAGCCAACACCCCCCCCCCTTAAAAAGCCCTTCATTAAGATGCAGTCAAAGTTGTATATAGATACAACTCTAATTAAAATAATCTTGTTAGAACGCGCTGTTAAGGAAAACAAAGCAAACAAATGGACCACAGAAATCTGAAAGTTGGGATGAAGGATGAGGTGCAGTCCTTGCAAGTCACAGCCTGGACACCCTCAGTCTGCGCTGTGCTTTGCTCTCCAGGGTCAGAGCTCAAACTCAGGGATGCTTTCAGGAGGACTAGGAGATTTTTGCCTCTCTCCTTCAGTTTCCTCTCTTGTACTCACCTCTTTCCACCCCATATTCAACTCCACCAGCTCAGGTCTGGTCAGGGCTGCCAGATACTCCCTGTAGAGGCCACAGCCCTGCTGCTTGTACTTTTATTGATTCAGCAGAGCTAAGAGCTATCCCAAAATGCATTCTGAAAGATAAACAAGCTTCTCTGCATTTGCAACTGTGCTTTTAGAGAGCAGGACACTGCAGAGGGAAAAATATTGCACAGAATTTTCCTTCTTTCAAAGACTGATTTGTATCTTATTAGCCCAAGGAAGGGACTACCCAGGAAGTATCTTAGATTTGGGTCCAAATTTGTTAGCAAAATTAACTTCTGCTCTTTAACAGAGGCCTAGCACATGGAGACAGTGGTATCTATGAGATTAAGTGATCTGGAGGCCAGTAGATGAGGACAGCTTCTCTTTGAACAGGAGGAAAAAATCTCGTTCATTTACTCACTTATTTGCTTCATCCTGTGTCAACTCCCACATTTATTAAGCTTTCAATCCAAGCTTGTTTTTGAGATGAGATGCCTTGTACCTAAAACACCAGATAAATGTGAAAGGGACCCAAATCCAAACAAATGGAAAGGAATGACATTTTTTTTCCATCTGAAGGTCAGCACGAATGCTGAACATGCTCCCACAATCGGCTTCTTAATTTCAAGTGTCTCCCTGCAACTCAGCCTCCTCCCTGTTGTATCCCCCTTCTATTAGTTTAGTAATATGCTGTCATCCTGATTTTTCTTAATTTTGCTTGTGATATTACTTCTCCTTTTCCTCCTCCTATGGGAACAGATTTCTTCTGCCATATGCCCATTTAAACCTAATTGTAGTATCTGAACATCTTGTGTGCTTAGCCACAGCATCCCTTGGGGTTCGACTGAGGCAGAGTACGTATGTGACCTTTAAAGCCATGTCAATGTGAGACTCTCACAGCACATGGGTCTTTAAAGCCTGGATGTCTATGCTTCATACTAACAAATTTGACCAGCCTGCCTTTTTATGAGGATATCATCATTTTGGGCAAATTCCAGGTTCCATATTTTAAATCAGCACGCTGAGTGCTTTCAAAATCTCAATTTCCCAAGGATCAAGTTGCAGAAGATTAAAAAATGAGAAAATCAAAGCTGTTGTTATTTTATTCATTTATTCCAGCAAATTTGTAGTAGTAACTACTTGAACATGACTAATTGGCAATTTGTAAAATGGACTGCTCTCAGAAGCAAAGTTTTAAGCACATTGAAGCTGCAACTGTTTCCTTATTATGACAGATCTTTAGAAAGTGTGATCAGGTTGTTACAGGAAACAGTGAGAACTCCCTGGATTGCTGAGCATTCTAGGTTTCGTATTTGTAACCTAAGTAGTCTTTATTGTCACACTTTTTATGCATATGCTGAGAATATGATTGTGCTGTGGAAACTGAGCTGCCCTAATAGTTCTGCCGTAATCATGCTATACTGGGCTGGAGTCTCATAAAATCTCTTTGACTCAGCAGAAACCTTTTCACAGACAACTTCAGTTTGGATCTTTCTGTCATGCCATAGCGTCGTTGTTGAGGTTTTACGCTTCCCAGGGCTTCTCAGGCAGTTCAGCATATACATTGTTGAGATTTCAGAGCTTCACTAATGTAGAAGTCATTAAATATGAAAAATAAGGTGTGTCTAAATACATGTAAAACAAAGCACGGCATCATAGTTCTTATAAATACTGACACCAATATTTGGGTTCTTGAGAATAATTTGTGGTGGAGCAGAATGAAGAGGCTGAGAGGAAATGTGTGATTGATTTGTACTCTGGAGTAGGAAAAAAAGTTAGTATTTAGTTAAAACAACATGTTCTGGTAACACAAGCATACTATATATTACACGTATAGAAATTAACTCTAAAACAGGTATGTAAGACAGGAAATTTAGTGTTAAAATGACACATCAATGAAATAAAAGCATTTTCAGTTCTGAAGATACGCAATTATGACATCCATCCAATATTAGCTTTGCTCAGTAGCGCTGTATATCATGCAATGGTCTTTTGACGTTTTAGTTCACCAATACAAATTAGACATTTTAATATTTATCATTCCAGCTCAACTCGGTAAATTACTTTATAAAAAACAGGTACATATGTTTATATTCTAAATCTTGTGATATCGTTACATGAAAATTCCTTATCCAAAAGCCCTGAGCTCTGAAAGATTTCTAAACATAGAGTGGACCCCAAATCTAGGTTTGGTATCCTCCATTGCTTTCTGCTGAAAATGTAGTAAAGGACAAATTCAGAGCATTTAAACAGCAGGAAAAAACAGACACTGGGTTTGGCAGATGTGGTAAGCTGATTTTATTCCTCTTTTTGTTTAGATTCAATATTGAGGGACTGGAAAGAGCAGTAGCCTTTGCAGTGCAGATTGTGAAGAAAATCAAGTGCTAGTGACTTGTCACAGGTTAGTTCCTAAAACAACCATCTTTTCCATGATAATCACATCCTAAACATTATTTCATCTTTCTGTCCAGTGAAGATCTCCACTGATTTTCCTCTTCGGAAACAATTATTGTGTGGGATTCCCAGGGGGCAGATTTGAGTAATGAAGGCATCATTTGGAGAGGTAGCTTTTGTAGACTCTCAATGTGTGAAAACCAAGCTTACCTGGTGACCATTTGCACTTCTGAGCTACTGTTAAACCTTGAATTCCTGGAAGCTCCATCAAGCCTGAACAAAACTGGCAGCAAATTCATGATTTCTGTCCCTCTCCCCAGATATTATTATTTATTTTGGCTTTCTCCCACAAAATCCAACCTATTTCTTAGGTATCTTGGAAAATATGAACATTGAAGTTTGTTTTTGCAGAGAACAACAAATGGGGAAGACAAACACATCTTCCTTTAAGAAAGCACCCAGATGCAAACTCGCTGAAGTATTACGGGAGGTATATACATGTGTGTAGCGGTGAGTATTTTGTGTTATTCATTACAACACCAAGTCCAGGGCCCCCATGGCAGGGCTCCCTTGGCTCTTCACTGTCTGAGCAGGTTGGCAGGTCCTAACAGGGATGTGAGGGTAAGTGAAGCCGCTCGTGTTGGGCAAGGATCCGACCTCTGCATTCAGACAGTGACACAACTGGATGATGATATCCATGTCAGAGGAGAGAGTGTGTGTGTTGTTGGTACTGGCTTACAGCTACACTCTGATTTTACCTGCTATCTATGTTATGGACTGTGTTCAGGATTTATTTTTTCACTGATACCAGCCTATTTTTATTCGATACTTAAATCAAATGTATGCTGCCTTTTAATTAATATTATGTTCTGCTACACATTTATTCACTGGAAAATAGAAGGGTAATCTAAAATGTCAAGGGCCAAAGAGAAAGATGGTTATTCTATAGCTAGAATTAATATAAAAATAGAGAAGTGGAACAAAACAGTATGAGCCTGGCCTGAATTGGATTGGGCCCAATATCCTTCTAAGAAAGAAATAAAGGGCTTGAACCTTCTCCCACTGAGAGCAATTACAAACCTGCAGTTGACTATAATATCTGTGTGTGATAGGGGCACAATAAATTTAAGGCCTGGGATAATCAAGGAGGACTGTGTAACCTTCTGCTAATGCTTCCGGAAGATGCTCTGGTAAAATATTAGGTGGAAGGAGCACTACGCTACTAGGTTAAGTAGAAGAAATAAGTTTAAGGCACTCACTTGTGGTCAGATGTGGCTGGTCCTGGGAGGCTGATTATAATTTGGCAGGGATTTAAGATAAAAAAGTTTGGTAAGGAAATCTGTGGAACAATGACTGGGAGTGCCGTAACTGCACGGGAGCATGAAGGAGTAGAGGAGAGGGAGGAAATTTTCCAAAGGTATTTGTTTGAGTTCCTGTATCTTGCAAAAAGCAGTAGAAGGCTCATTTTAACCAAAGCTCCCCCTGGCTTGGTGTCATGTTTCTGGCAGAGGCTGGTAAGAGATGCCCATACTTGGGTAGGGCTGCCATGCAGGGTGCAGTCACAGGCTTCAGCAGCTCCCAGCTCAGGGATTTCACATGAATGAATTACTCCATTAGGAGAAGTTTCTGCTGTCCGTTCAACCTGAAACTCACCTTACGTGTAGCATAACCTATTAAAAAGTGTTCATTAGGGACGTTCAAAATGCAAAGTTCACTGTTTTTAACAGAATTTACATGCAAACTAAACATGCTTTTTGATCTCAGCTTAAATTAGATAAAAGTACTAGCTCTCATCCAGAAAGCTACTGTGGTCATTAACAATCTTTGCAATGACTTCGGTAAGATTTGGTTCAGAAACTCTATGCCCTCTATTATTTATTGATCTCAAGTAAGTGTGACAATGGCCTTTTTCTTTTTCACCTTAAACTGTCTGACTTCTTATAAAGGTGTTGCTGTAAGCTTGCATTTTTCTTGCCTTATCTCTTCAGTTTATCACCCAGTTATACCTCAGCCAGAATTTAGATTTTAGATTTCAGAAAGGAGGTATCTTTTTTTCCCATCCTCTATTTTGGGTCATACAAAATAATAGTATTAATGTACCCTAGAGTCAGTATTTTGTATGAAGGTGGAGATATATGTGGCTTTTTTTTTTTTTTTTTTTTGCTGTAGAAAGCATACAGAGTGCTGCATGTGTGGCAGAGTGACCTACTGGTGATGGAAGAATCCTTTGAAGACAAAACCCAGAAGTTATTTTAGCAGAGAAACAGACAATGTTTTCTGTTAACTGAAATTTGTTCAGAGTCAAGAATATATCAAGTTTCACTGATGACTTAAATTCAAGGTGGGGGTGTGAGCTTTGCTATCTTTATTTTCATCTCTTCTATTTTGCCTCTTGTATGTTTCAATTGACATAATTTGTGAACAGAAAAATCCACGTCGAGCCTCTAGTGAGCAGCTGATGGAAAAGAGAAAATCAAACAAAGATGCTTTAGCTTATTTTGGATGAAGACATGGATGTACTAAGTTAACTTTGAGCTAATGTGCTTTCAGTGTCAAAGCTGAAATGTATGTGAGGTTGTATGTGCAAGTGCTGCTGTGGATGCAATTAGTATAAATGGGATTTAACCTATCATGTTTCATACAGGCAAGTTCTGTAACCACCTGGCTAACGTGTAGATGCTAATCCTTCTCTCCTATTAAGAAGTAGATTTTACACTGAAATTGAAATGAAACCTATAAAATCATGCATTAGATATATATGTGTGTGTGTATCAGTTTGCATGCATAAAAACAGGCTTTGGAGTTTTGGAAATCAGTTTCTGAAAGGTCATTTTCTCATTAAATTTTCTGAAAATACTTGGCGGTTTCATATACCTCTTCACTGTATGCATTTTTATGAATCAGGATTTTATTTGCAGACTGAGAGGCTACAGTGCTTAAGGGAACTACTGACAGCTGAATGTCAAAACCAGTTTCTGGTTAAATGTTATCCTTGGTTGTCTTCAGGAACACAGACTTTCCAGCCAATATTTTTTCCTGGTTTATGCATCATGTTTTCATATCCTTCCCTAGACACAGCACAAATGGGCTCCATTTCATAAGCACAGTAGTTAGCAATTCCTAGAAACGTGAATATTTGTTTTAAAAAGGAAAATATTGCAAGCAAATGATTAAAAATTCCCCTTTCAGAGGATAATAAAATTTCTATTAGTAACTGGAACCTTGAGTTTTCTTATTGCCCGTGGTGTTATAACTTAGCTGAAACTCAGAAACACAGCTTGAGTGTTATTTCTTTAGCGTATTACTTTGGACCTTTGGGGTATGATATAAGGCACAGAGCATTCAGTGCACTCCAGCAGATTGCTGCTTGCTAAATAACAGGGAGAAATAGCTGTACAACAGAGTCAAGGGGAATGATGGTCAGAAAAAAAATTCTGACTAAACAGTTTTTCATTGGCAAATGTCAGATTGTTGTAAGCCAGAGTTTTCCATGGGATGCACTGACTGTAACAACACTAACAAGGAGTTTCTGGTCAAAGTGCTCCTCCTATCCTGGAGTGTACTCAGCCTCACCAGCATCCCAGTGGTTAGGGGCAGGGTGAGAAGTGTCTTTCACTGAAGAGCCCCTTTGAGCTCATGGGCCTCTCTCTTCCCCAGATAGAAGCTGTTGTTGTTCATAAAAATGAATATACTTTGAATCATGGAGAAAAAGGCTGACTTTATACTGTGAAGAACTTCGTGGGAGGTGGAAGATAATGAGTGAGATTCCCTCTCCAATTAATATCTGATTGTTTACACAAAATGAAGCCATTCCAACAAGGGAGATAGATAAAGCTTAGCTCAGAATATCCCTGAATCAGACACTTGGGCATTCAAATGGGAGGTAGAAAATTGAGATCTGAGACCCAGTGTCTCTGAGATATCCTGTGACTATTAGGTTATGGTTGTTCCTGTGATGCTCTGCCTTTTTCTTTTGTTTTGTAAGAAAAATTCTCAAAGGATATGACTGATGTACAGAAATTGTCCATGGCCTGTGTTTCCCAGTGCCTGGTTTCTGCTGTAACAGTGTTGTGTGGCAAATGCATTTATGAAGCACAGCTGCTCTCATAGATGCTCACATCTCTATGCTTTGTTTCCCATATTGTCCCAGAAATAACAGTAGTAAGAGACCTTCTAAACATGGAATACAACATTATATGAAGCAATCAATCCCCTCCCACTTGTTAATGATCAGACTGCCCCACTCCACAGACTGCTCACCCCCAGGACAGATCCCATGTGTCCTTTCGGAGCCTGCATCCTGGTGGGCAAGCAGTGGGACACCCCTCACCTCTCTGCAGTTCTGGGTTGTTGTTTCGAGGCCCACACTGCTTCGCAGAGGGCTTGTAAATCCTTTTGTGTGTCTAGGCCCAACACTGAGGGTTTGCATGCTTCCTGGTGCAAAGCTGAGCTCTGCTTGCCTTCTGCTGTGACATGGAAGCTTACTTTAAAAGTACCCCGTGCATTCTGTCAGAGGTTTGGGGTTATTTTCCTTCAGTGCATTTGCCATCCTGAGTAGTATGTGAGCACCACCAAGGGATGTATGCTTCTAAATGACGGGGACGCTGAGCCAGACTGGTCCGTGTTGGAGCTGCCATTGGTTTATACATGGATGCAGCAGGGGAACAGTTGTGAATTCCTCATAGTGATCTCACAGGAACACTGGCTCCTGGCAGTGGGGGGCTGCTTCAACACCTAGAGCTTCTCCCTCTGTGTGTAGTGCAGGTAAAGTAATGCCACAAGAAAAAAAATCACAACCTCATTCTTTTTTTATATTCAAGGATTTTAAAGGTTGGCGTTTGCATTTCATTAGCGTTAAGTTTGCCATTTCCAAGGATTGGGAAGAAAAATCTCCTTCCCTCTTTTCTAGACTACAGAGTGGTGTTTACTTTCTCGTTTTGAAATTTTCCCATCTTGTGTAACAGCTGTGCTAGGGCAGGACTCACTCTCTACTGAACTGCTGCTTTTTTCTTTGGCCTTTGTTAAAATTTCTGATAAATAACAGACTGTCTACAGCTGTTCAAATGATGTTGCTTTTTCTAAGTGTCACCTCGGTGTTCATTCCCACCAATGTGGGCTTTGCTTTAGAAGGTAAATAAGGGACAAACAGGGCTTGCTGTTGAGTAAAATTGAACATGTGGGCAGTGGGAAAAGAATCCAAGCCTACAGAAGCCGTTCACCTCTGACTGTGATGGAGACACTGTGGCATCTTGGCAGCATTGCTGTGTGCAATTTTCTTTAAATAACCGGTGGGGTTTTTGTTTGCTGCAGTTGGTGCTGTTTCTTCACATTTTCTCATTTGAAGGTAATCTGCTTCTGAGAGGTGGTTAGCATCGTTTGTACATGGTAGTCTTTGACTAGCTTTGAATTTTTTTGCAGTGGCATTTCCTATGTGTGAGCTACACCACTGTAATATGGGACTTTCTGGTATACTGATCTATTGTTATAAAGACAACTTTGTATCATTTATATTAACCCATTATTTAATTTACCTAGAGGCTTTCCCTCAAGACTAATTTTAAAATCACAGTTCTGGAACAAAAGGATCTTATGACCGAAGATGGAAGGGCAGAATTTGAATTTGCATTTAAAAGGGGGTCAACAATTTTTGAAAAAAAGTGCTAGTGCAAAATTTTGTCTGTGCATGAGATTAGAAATTGAATTTTTCTAGCCATATATACTTTATTCTGCTTATAAAGTCAAAAAAATATGTGATTTATAAATCCAGAGAGAGAAAGAAATGGGAATGAACTGAAGTAACAACTCTGTCCTTTCCACAGCTGAGGACACAAAGTAATAATTGTTGCTTAGCTAAATTATCACACAAAAGAACAGCAAGTAATTCATTTCCACATGAAAAAGCACGAAAATAGGGTTTCTGTAAGGCTGATTGGAAGGTTTAAGATATGAATGCCAATGTTAAGGTTTCTCTTTAAAGGTGTTAGATCTGCTTAGGCTGAAGCCAGTCAGACTTTTGCATAAATGTAGCTAGTATAAACCCATTGCAATTGTGTAAATGAGCCAGATCCTCAGCTGTTCTAATTTTTATATAACTTTCTCAAGGCTGGAGTTAAAACAGTTTATATCATACATAAGCCAAAAGCTTTGGTGCCAGTACTCACTGAAAGATTACAGGTCCAGTGGCCCCATAATTCCCTGGCTGACTCTGATTCCCTGGACAGTGGCGTAAAGGTTTGCTGCAAGGCAGCTAGATGTCATTCTGTTGGAAGATATCAAATTCTGATGCTTTTGGAAAGAAGCTGGATTTGTCAGTTGCAAGGAAATCTCAAAAAGGAACATGAGAAATTTGCGAGCATTTGCTTCAGGTTTGCTCAACATTTTGAGGCAAGTGTAAATCACTTCTAAGTAAGCTGTGACGAAGAAAATGTTCATAATTATAAGTTGCTAGCCAATCTTAACACTATTTTTGCCTCAGTACTGCTTAAATTACTGCAGCACATTTTATAGACAAAAATCTGTGACTAATTAATACCTGCAGTACCAGAAGACACTTGTAGGAGTACTACTGAGAGGAAGCTGAACTAACTCCTTTGGTTGAATATGATTGTTATTTCTTGGATTATAGGTTATAAACCAAGGACCTCAGCCATTCCAGGCACTGATTTGGCAGAGAGAGCAGGGAATGTATGGAGGCTGAGTCTGAGTTATACTCTGGTTTCCTGACATCACAGAATCATTTGAGTTGGAAGGGACCTTTAAAGATCATCTAGTCCAACTCCCCTGCAAAAACAGAGACATCCACTGCTAAGTCAGGTTAGTCAGAGCCCTGTCCAGACTGATCTGGAATGCCTCCAGGGATGGGGCATCCACCAGTTTCATCACTTCAATACTCTTATTGCAAAAAACCTTTTCCTTACATCCAGTTAAAATCTATCCTTGTTTAGTTTGAATCCATTTCTCCTTGCCCTATCACAACAGGCCCAGTTAAACAATCTGCCCCTTATTTCTTACAGCTCCACTTTAGAAACTGAAAGATCACTCTGAGGTCTCCCTGGAGCTTTCTCTTCTCCAAGCTGAACAGCCTCAGTTCTTTCAGCCAGTTCTTGCAGGGGAGATGTTCCATCCCTTGGAGATAGTGAGGGCTGTAGACATGATTAGGGCTCATGAGAAATACATGTCCTGCTGGAGCACAGCTGCCTGTGCTCAGTGAATGTGTGAAGACCTGAGGGTCTTTGTCAGGCAACTTTTCAGTTGCAAGTGTTTTAATGGTGATAAACACTGGATTTTATCAGATTGTCAAGCTGCATCAAAAATACACACGCAAATTGTTGATCTTGGTTGATCTTGGGACCTATTTTTCCTGTGACAGCTGGGACCATCTTAGAAGAAAGCAATGATAACAGCGATAAAAGCATTTCTGTAGGGCTTTGTAGTTGGTAAGAGAGGATGTTCAGTTTACCCTAGATAGTGGTCATAACCTGTAAACAGTGAGGCTGTGCATACTGCTTTCTGAAGCGTGGTTTGGGGAAACTGACCACTAGCTGCTGCTAAGAGCAGAACAACCATGCTCTAAACGTTGGCCAGATATACATCTAGGTCAACGCCAGTGGTGGCCAAAATTGCATGTCTGCAGCAGCTTCTTGAGTGTGTCTTTATCACTGCTGTTGCACTGCTGTTGTGCATTTCTAACTGTTGTGCTGAGGCTGTGTCTGTTGGGAGCAAGACTTGTGATTCAATGTTTAAACACCTTTGAAAGAGTGAGGAGCAAGGGTTCCTAACCTTGTTCAAGCAGAAGGGTACTTAAAGGATAGGAGAAGGACTGTGCATAAACTCACAGTGCAGAAACCCTGTGCAGCATTGTTAGTTTCTATGCTTGTTTGAAAGCAAAAGTGCATCCAGGAGTCCTAGCACTGGTGAGAGCCAGGCAGGGCTTTGCAGCATCTCAGCTTGTGTTGTGTGAGATCTTCCCTCTGGCTGGCTGGGGAGAGTTTTAAATGCAGAGACATCAGTCAGCATCGTGATTATGCTATGGTTTACTTCCATTGCCTTGTTTTTTTAATAAGATATGACTTTTATATATCTACAATTGGAAGGCATTTTAACATTCCTTCCTGATGTGTACCATCTGGACAGAAATGTCAGATATGGAGACTATGTTTTTAACAAATAATTGCTTCTTCATAATAGATATAACTGATAGAGGAGCTCTACTTGGGCAGGTAGTCCTGGGCTTTTCCACAAAGGAATTCTACTTTTTGCAATTGAATTGTAATGTTTACTTGTGCATTCAGTTCAAATGCCCAAAGCAGGATTTCTATAGTTCAAATTAGAACTCAGGGGTTTCTGATTATCACTCCTTTTCCATATAGTTATTTTCTTTTTTTTAAACCATCTAATAAGAAGACTAAAAGGAAACAAAACCAACCACTCTCCCTCCCCCAGCATTTTACTGCACTGATATTTGTGGACTAAATGCTACAGAAACACGTTATGCAGAACATATGAAATGTGAATAATTTTAATTTTTAATCAGAATAGATTACTTTCCTGAAATTTATCTTTTATCTTGGAGGTTATGCACATGAGAAGAGAATCTGTAATCTTACTGCCAGCTTTATTACAGAGCTCTTCTAAATGTCTTTAATTACAAAAGTCTCGGGTACACCATGCAAATGATCTGTTGAAATGACAGTCAATGAAAATACAGGAATATATTGTTTTGTGCTGTATCCCAATACTTCCTTACCTATTTTCCCATGCAACCAGCATTGCTATTAGCATCCTGAGTCATTATATCTCTGCTTTATTTCAGTAGCAAGCAGGACGTGCTAAACACGTACGTGTGTTTGTGCGTGTGCACATGTGCCTGTGTGGCATCCGGTGTTTACACTTTTAGTGGACATTTCACTCTCAGCCTTTTCCATCTCTGATGCTTTATGTGGTCAGCTGTGTCTCTGCAAACCTGGCCAGCGCCCTGTGGGAAGGCATGAATAGCCCTTGTTGTGCGAGCACACCTGTGTTCTGTGCACAGCTGTTTGGTTCACAACAGGGTTGCTGTTAGCAGTTATGAAACGTTTTCACACCACCCACCCACTATCCACTGGTTTATAACGTTTGCTGGCACCTCAGTCCTGCTCAAAATTTTTATTTTTAATTTAAAGGACACCAGGATAATTTATTGATAAGAATAACAAGCCAAATTGGCACGACACCTTGTTAAAAATATTCCATCTCTCCCGTGTCAAAGATTACTTTATTCCTGTCTGTGGTAAATCTGCAACCATAAGAAAAAATGCTTCTGTTTCGCTTTTTTTTTCTTTTTCTGTCAGTTTGTGCTGAGCAAAATTTAAACGGGCTGCAACATTTCTTTGTTCTTTAATGCCTATTGTTGGAGGTGCAGAATCACCTGCTTGTTCTGCATTTCATCTTTATGAGGAGCAACAAAAGACAAACTTCTTAGACCAGCCCAACTGTTTGGATGGAGAGCTTCACTCTTCTGAAAGGAAGATGCCTAACAGATCACGTTTCTGCTAGGCTAGATGGCATCAAATCTCCAAACTGGAAAACCTACATTCAAAATGATGTGGCAAAGTGAAGCTGGTGCTCTGTATGGTAGGGCAAAAAGACGAATAAACTTAATGCTAAAAACTGCATTTTTGTGCTCTTCCATAGGCAAATGCAGTTTAAATTCATAGACTGCGAAGACAGCTGAACTCTGCTGTGTAGTTTTATCAGCTGTGTTTTGTATCTCTCCATGACACAGTATGTGGCTCTTTTCTGAAAGCAGGACAATGTGTTTTGACAGCCCTTGGCAGTGAGAGCAACAGTGAGAAAAGCAAACCAAAGTGATTCAAATTAACACGAGCTGGCTGTTGCGAAGCTGGACCATCCAGAGCATTTCCCATGAATAGAGAACCTCAGATATTGTAAGATGCAAAGTAGCCAACTGGGTTAGAAACAATGGGTAAGGGAGGCTGCTAACACTGCTTGCCCTGTCACCACCTACAAAGCCCATTGTTTTTATTCAGAAAGTTACAGGGACATTTAGCTCCACTCCTATTTGACAAGGTGAACAGGTCCTACACTGAGCTCCATTTGGGAGCTGTGAGGAAAGCTGTGAGAAGCAGAAGGGCAAAGCTCAATTAAAATTGCTTTAGGTAACCTTGACCATTTCTTTAGGGGATGCTTTGTGTGGGAATTTGTCGCTTTTATAGATCACACATGGGTGTTAGTTTGTTTAGCTTGCTGTAATGGGACTGCTGATGGTTTTTATTTTTTGAACATTTTATTGCTGATAGAAGGAAAAAGACTAAGAATGTAATATATGTAGATGCTCTGAAAGTAATGCCTCTATTTAATTCCGTGAAAAGTACAACAGATATGAGCAGTGGTGTAGCAATTTTGATAGAGGAAATTCCCAGCTACAAAACTGTTTTTTCAACATAGTCACCACCATTACCTCTGCATTTTTGCCAGTGATGAATAGGAGCCTGGCTGCTGTGTTTGTAACAATCTGTACCAGTGGAGGTGACCTACTGTCACAGTCACCACTGCTGAAAAGCACCACCCACTGCCTCACTGTGCTCAGATCCACTGTTTGGTCTTCTTGAATGTTTAATTCAGCAAGCATCAGTGAATGTCAGTGGATGCCATTCTTTCAGCATGGAGGTAGCCTTTGCTTCACATGCACTTCCATGTCAGATACCATTGTGTCAGACTGCCCCTCTGCTGCATATGGCAACAAAATATAAGAGAATATTGGCAGGAAGGTTCAATCTCTACTGTCGTATGTCCACCATCCACCTCTGATGTTGTACGCTAGCAGTATATTATAGGAGACATCACTTTTGGAGCAGGCCTCCAAAGACACTTACTTTTAAAGTCAACTTAATTTAAAGAAGAGACAAAAGCTCTTTGGTGACCTTGGAATTAACAGTTCTTCACTGATGCGACAGCAGTCTCCATGAGGTCCAGCCTTGCTCAGTTGACTCAGAAATAAATAGTTCGAGGAAGGATTCAGAGTGGTCCAGAGAAGAAAACACTCAGAAGTACATCAAAGCTAAAGGTTGATTTCTGTCATTCACTGACATTCCTTTCTCTTCTGATCTTGCAGGACAATGTTTTCATCTCATATTCCTCTTCTGCTGGTAAGAAAATACTATTTTCTGATGTGCACAGTGCTATGACCCATCTCTCATTTTGTGTGTCACAAAATTACCTTTTCCCACATTCTCACTTCCTAGATCTTCCTTTCACTTAAGATCCTTTCAATTTTCTTCTCTTCTGAGTATCTTCCCCCATCACATCACCAAATAAATATTCCTTTAGATAATTCAAAGTATCTGTTGTTTTCTTCTCCTTCCCACACCTGCCCACATTCAACTTCTCTTCTCACACCCAGTGCCTTCCCACACAGTCCCAGCTGGAAGACCTCCTCTTCACATGCAATAAAACCTATTTTTTTCTCTGAGTTATGAGGAGGACAGTAGCCCTTCTATGGGTATTTCAGTCCTTTGTGATTAATTATAGATTTTATCTGCGTTGCACCCTGTGAATCGGGGAATTGTTGTAGATGCAAGAGATAATGTATTTTGCCCAAGGTCATAAAGAAAGTTAATGGGTAAATTAAGCCCAGCCTCATGGATCCTAATCCTAGCTATGGACGCTGTAATGGTGAGGAGGATGGAAAGTCCAGGCAGATGATTTGTATTCTTTACTTACGGCCAAATATGACACAAATAGAGGCACCCTGTTCCTGACGAGGAGAGGCGGGAGAGAGGGACATAATTCATGCTATTCAGATTCTGCTATTTAGCATTTGCCGATCCCTAATGGGATATTTGCAAAGTATAATATTTTCTAACAGCTGTAAGGACAAGAGAGCCTAAAATTTCTCCCTATACATAATATCCGTGAAATTGCATTGAATATTGTAATGATGTGTTATGCTGCCATTAGCTTCCTGTGAATACCTAATTTGGAAGGTTAATGAAATTGACAAATGTGTGTACTGTACGCGCATTGTCAGTGCTAGTTAATGGCAACCCTCACATTTTTATTTGTAAAATTATATAAAACTGAAAGTGACAATTATTGTAACTTCATCTTTTTTTGGAATATAGCACAGCATGCAGTTTATTTAAATAGAGTTCTATGTTTTAAATTTGTATATCATCACATGTAGTCCTTCTCTCATCGCACATGTATTGATGTACTTAATTTTTGTATGAACAAGTGCATGTATTGTAGTCTTTTGTAGGATATTGAGCCAATTCTTCAGGTTTTGTGTGTACTCCATGCTAAAACACCGTTGGTCTTCCTGTTGGCTCAACAGTGCTTGGTTACAAAAATGGTGCCAGTTAATTCAAAGAAACATCCAAAATGAATTTTCCGAGGACAGGAAAGTATGCTAGAGTACACTGGAAGAGCATGCTCTTGTATATTCTGTAAATGATTGAGTGCCATAAGAAGTCACTTGCAGCTGCTACAGCTTTCATCTATTCATTTTATGAAAGCCTCAAAGTCTGGCCTCTAGATATTTCTTTGGCTCTAGATAATGCTTCTTTAGGTCAAGGTCACATTTTCAGATGTAAAGATTCTGACTTGAGATCATCTTTGTTCTAAAGCTGTTTGGTTAAACAGATCTTTACATAGTAAATGATCCAAGATAGTCCCAGAGATCTCAGATCTATCTGCTCTGAAAGGAGAAGAGACATCTTGATAATCCTCTGTGAGCATTATGGATGCGGCATGGATGATGATGCCTCATCCAAGCCTGGCAAGATGGAAAAGGGTGGATGGATGGAGTGAGAGCTACACGTCTCCTACCTCAGATACTTCTTTTTTGGTCAGCTCTTAACTCTTTGTGGAGTTTCTTTGGAAGGAGCAGGTGCCACAGAGGAGGGTTGCTGTCCCAAAGAGACCTTTTGTATCACTTCGAAGAACAAAGCCATCTTTTAAACACAGTGCTATATTGAGCCTATGAGTCACGAATCTTTAGATCAATAACCAAAATGTTTTTATACGTGGGGGCAGCCCCAAACAGAGTGAATCAGCGCCGTCAGTTCCACATTCAGCGCCGCTTTGTGAAGTATCTGGTTTCAGATGACTGATCACAGGAGTGGGACAGTGTGATCTGTGCAGGCTGAGGAGTATTCTGCGGGTACAGCGGAGCAGAGTTTTCTTTTTGACATTCAGCACACCATCCCCTCATTCAGCATCATGCTGAAGCTGTGCTCTCAGGATGTCCCAGATGGTAGAGGCAAGTTAGCAGTGCATCTGGCCGTCTCTGGATTTTTTTTTTTTGTGGGGTGACTTGGAGGAGGCGAGGTTTATGACAGATTTAGAATCTCATGTGGCTTAATTGTTCTCTTTTTGCTATGCGAAATTAAGAAATACATGGCAGTAAGTTGGTGGAAGAATGCATCTATTCAGACCCTTTGTTGTGACCACTATGGATGCCAGTGGTCTCAAACACTGAATAGTGATCAAATGTTTGCCCCCCTCACATTCGTTAATAGGAATGCTTTCTGTTCTCCATGCTCTCCTGGTGGCCGTGTCGTATCAGGCTCACAACAACCCTCTGGGAGGAGCTGGGGTCTGCCGTTTGTGCCATGCCCCTTGTTACGCCTTGTAGGGGCCTTTAGCCCAAAAGCACCAAATGTTTGCTGTGATTGTCAGTGTCTACAATTATTTGAAATATGAAATTTGGAGCCAGAAGCAGCTTCACGCTGAGATTTATCTTGGTAAGTGGGAGTGTTTTACTTCTCTGTGGATTAATGATTTACTGATAGCTCAGTAAAGCTAAGGGATGTCTGCACCTGGCCTATTGAAGGAACATTTGCATTTGAAGAAGTTAGGTCAGTTAACAGTCCAGCGAAAGGACAAGAAAACTCCCTCTTGAATAGAAGGGGGGAATGAATTTGAATGAACCTTCAAGCAGACCTCTAAAAAGGGGTGCAGGGCTGTAAGTCAGCATTCCTCAGAATCGGGCTCCCTCCCATAAATACATATTTGGGATGGAGATTGTATGCTGGCTCTGAGATGCTGGCCATATGGATTAGATGTGGTTTAGAGCCTGTTTAGTAACGAGATACAGAGTGAGACAGAGGGGGAAAGAGAGAGTCATAGACCCTTTGGACCAGATTTTGGAGTAATGTTTCTTTCCTTTTTGCCAGCATTACGTTATAAACCTCTGCAACTGTGTTGCTTATTTTGGATTGGATAAAAAAGTATTTTTCCTTGCTTGAGCTAAGGATGATTTCTGAAAAAGAAAACTGTCCTAAAAACTGTTGTTTGGAGGCATGGTTTACTAACATGTAAATCCCCAGCACATTGTGGTACACCTCAGCAGGAATTTCCATCTGTGCATGGGACAGTGTTGGAGCTCCCACAGCAGGGAGATGAATTGAAAGTGGAATTTGTGGCTGTACAGCACAAGGCAAAAAAAGGCTTTTGCACAGGAGGGACTGAAGAGTGTACTGATCCTCCAGGCTCAGGTTCCTCTCAAGGCCTGCTGGGGAGCATGTGAAAAATAGGTAACACTGAGAGCTCTGTATATTGAGAGTTCCTGCAGGACTAAGCATTTTTGACACACATACAAATTCTTTCATTCTTGTCACACCAATTTGTTTCTGATCATTTTGCATTTACAGGAGGGAGACTGATAGCACTGCTGCTGATGAATGAGATTTTCTTCAAGATCAGAAACTAAAGTTATGAACTGTTAACTCATGAACTGGAGTGACTTAGAGAAAGAAAGCAATCATGAGGAAAAATTTCAGATTCAGTGATCTGCCCTCAAGAAATATAATGGAACATCTAATTTGTAGTGCTTTTTAGCCTTTCAATCAGTACAAGATGATTAATGGTGAGTTACTTAGAGAAAATGCTGCCAGGAAACATGGGGTCTACAGACAGGGAGCAGTGGGTGCTCCCTGGCCAACAGGGAAGGGACTTCTCTATCCAGGGCCCACCTCACTGCTCCCCAGTCCTGAAATTTCTTCTGGGAAATTTATTGCCACTCTACCACCCTGAAGGCAGTGGGTATGGAGTCCTAACGCCTCAAAAAACATTGTCAGCAGATAGGACGCCACTGAGTGAAAGGAAACCTCTGTAGAGGAATGTTTCCTTGCCTTAAACAAACAAAAAAAAACCCACTACTATAAATGTGGCTACAAGCACACAGTGGATACTGGGCAGTAGAAAGTAAGAAATGCAACAGAAAACTCTCTTGATATCTAGGGAACATGACAGAAGTTCCAGCTACAAAGCAAGTATGGATAATTACTGCTTCTTTATTATTTATTTCAACATCCAGTGGAAAATATTCTCAGTGAAACTGAACAGAGCCCAGGGGAAAATAAAATAAAACCCTTGTATTCAGGCAGTAAAATGTGCAGAATGAAGGTTTCATTTATTTTCTTATCAAGACCACCAGGTATCAAATATGGTGGAACATGCTATTCTCACACATTCACCATCTTGAGACTCACAAATAGGGAATGTGTGATATCTGAGACATAAGAAATCACGCTACACTAAAGGCAGAAGAGACAAAGAGATTTCAGTCCTGGGAAGGATGGTTATTCGGTTGCTTCCTGAATGTATTTATTTTATAAAATATTCAGCATTTCTTTCTAAAATGTCTATACTACATGCACCCTCCCCCTGATAACATTTGATGTGAAATGTTAATAAAAGGGTGTACATATTACTAAACTCTAAACTATCTTTATTAGATATTGGATCAAGGAAATCTGAAACAATTGACAGTAATTCTGATATGCATTTGTGATGAAGTACTTTCTTAATGCTTCAAATTGGAACATACCTCTATCCAATGTTAGGGGAAAAAAAAATCCCACTGAGTCCAACCTGCCGGAATTTCTCTGTTCTTCAGTTGTCACTGCTGCTACAGTAGCACTCAGGATATTTTGCTTTGTTTGGACACTGATGATTTGGAATCACAGAATTGCAGGGGTCAGAAGGGACCTGTAAAAACCATTGCATCCAACCCCCTTGCAAAAGCATTTTCCCTACAATACGTCACACAGGTAGGCATCCAAATGGTTCTTGAATATCTCCATAGTAGGAGACTCCACAACCTCTCTGGGCAGCCTGTGCCAGTGCTCTGTCACCCTTACCATAAAGAAGTTCTTTGCATATTTGTATGGAACTTCCTATATTCAAGGTTTAGGTCATTGCCCCTTGTTCTATTGCTATGCACCACTGAGAGGAACCTGGCCTCATCTATTTGCCTCCCACCTCCCTTTAGATATTTATAAACATTAATCAGCTCTTTCCTATGTTTTCTTTTCCTCAGGCTGAATGGACACAGGTTACTCAGCCTTTCCTCAAACAGAAGATGCTCCAGGCCCTTTATGATCTTTGTGAGCCTCCTCTGGACTCCTTCTTGGAGATCCCTGTCCTTTTTGAACTGGGGAGCCAAGAACTGCATGTTATTCTGTATAGTATTCTAAATGTGGCTTCATCAGGGCAGAGTAGAGTGGGAGAATCGCCTCCCTTGACCAGCTGGCCATGCTCTTTTTAATGCGCCCCAGGATCCCACAAGAGCATACTGCTGGCTCATGGCCAACCTGTTTTTCACCAGAATACACAGGTCCTTCTCTGCAGAGCTCTTCTCCAGCAAGTCATCCCCTAACCTGTTTTGTTGCATGTGGTTTTTCTTTTCCAGGCGCAAGATGCTATACTCGCTCTAGTTAAACCTCATAGGGTTCCTCCCTGACCAGCTTTGTATCAGCAGCAGACTTGTTCAGGGTTGGATTTTATCGCTTTATCCAGGTTTTCAATGATGTAGAACAAGACTAAACCAAACATCGTTCCCTGGGGCAGACTGCTAGTTACATGCCACCAACCGGACCCTGCACCGCTGATGACAATACTCTGAGCTCTGCCAGTCAGCCAATCCACCTCACCGTCCACTCATCTATCCCACACCTTCTTAGTTTCCTGACAAGGATGTTGTGGAGGACAGTGTCAAACACCTTGCTGAAGTCAAGGTACAAAACATCTGCTGCTCTCCCCGCATCTACCCAGCCAGTGTTGTCATGGATTTCATGGTTCTACTATGAAGTAATTCAGACTACACAGAAATAGCTTTCCATAGCCACAGTGAAGTGTTAGCAGTCTTTTACAATCTGATCACCATTTTTTGATGCACTGGTAGAGAATATTTCTGGTTCTTGTTCAAGTTATTCTTGTGCCACTGAAGTCAGGGAGAAGGGTAGAGGAAGATGCCAGCTTCAAAGCAGCATTCCTTCATGAGGTATAAGTTCTAGTCATCCTATAGTTTGTTACTTCCTGGCTGTGCTGAGCCTGACACATAAAGGGAGGAAATGAAGAACAGTGCCTGCCCTAGTCTTCTTCTTTCCTCTGTATGTTTTATGGCTTTTACTTGCTATGCCAGCTTTTCCTGATTGTTTCCAAGACAAATCTTGCTGTCTGAGAAGGTTAGCCCTCAGGAGCAGGTTTTGGCTGGCAGCTGTGAGGTATAGGCAGCACGTGGGAAGCAGGGATATGGGCCTGAGGGATGCTCAGTACCCAGCATTGTAGGGTTCTTTCTTTTTCTTGACTTTGGTAAGTCTGCCTGTGTGAATGAGGCTTACCTGTGGGAGTTGCAAAGTATGTTGCTAAGCTTATTTTGGTATTTCTTTTTAAAATCTTCTGTGCCTGTTGCCAAACATGCGGGGTTTGTTTTCAGACTCTTGGCTTCTCAGGTAAAGCTGTCATGTTTATTCTGACTCACTACATCAACACATAAATTTGAGACTTTTGTTTACATTTATTGCTTTTTGTGTATCTTTAAATAGCCTGGAAATATTTTTTTTTCAAGGCTTTATTCATTTCCCAGATAGGAAAGAATGAAGGAGAAAGAAATCACTGCATAATTTCAGCTCAGAAGGGGTGTTTTAGCTCATCTGGTTGCTGTGACACAGTGCTTTAGGGTTAAACCTTAGAGATCTGGTTTTGTGTCTCCCTGGGTAACTACCTTTCGTTTTGAAATCTATTCTCTTTCAATGACCATCTCTTGACATTAAAAAAAAAAGAAAGGAAAATTCCAGTTTTTGGTGTGAAAGCCATTAGTCATCCTCAAAGTGAGTGTCACCCAAGTTGTGCATTTGAGGAACGGTTTGGGGTAGGCCAACCTGCATTCACAGGTTCCATAATCTGTCATCCAATTCGCTGTACTTTACCTCACAAACATGTCTGCAGTGTGCAGACAGTGGCTCTCTGCTTGAATCAACCACAAGATCATTCTGCTTCACCACAACCTGACCTCTCTGATGAGCCATGAATTAATGTGTTTACAGACTGTGTATGTATATCTGGGTATAGACTTGTCAAGGCATGCGTAGCACAGAAATATCTTTTTTTTTTCTAATGGGTTTGGTTTTGGTTGTGATCTTGCTGGTCACCTATTCTTCATAAATTATTTTCATGGTGTTGGTTGGAGCTAAGAAGTGCTGTTAAATATTGGCCTGTTATCATGGTGAATGTTACACAGACAGGTTGGAAAGGCCCTTGGGAGGCATGGTCTTGCTGTGTTGGCTAAGGTAGGCAGGTAGAACTGCTTCACCGCCCAGCTCCTGCCCTTGCTGTCCAGCTCTCTCCTGGAGGCTTGTTCTGCTCTCTGGCATATGTGTAGGGATGCTCAGCAGTCTCTGAGTCATTGCATTTTATTGGAATAGGCCCCAGTTTATTCTCTTGAGGCAGTGGAAGCCAGGAGAGCCCTCCTGCCTCATCTCCTTGACCAGAGGAGTAGTAGAAGGGCAGAGCAGACCAAGTCTGAACTAGGACAGCTGAAGCTGTTTGCCATGGCATGTGCATTGACACCCTCAGCTTGAACTTGTAAACGTTATTAGAGCACTTGCTGCTCGGCTGCTCTAGTTCTTTCACAGTGACTTCAGCAGAGGCTGTTCTGAAGCAAGTAGCAAGATAATCCTGCAGAACATTAAATTAGCTCCTGCAAGTGGCCCTATGGCTGGACGTAAGATCAAAGACCTGGTGGATAAATTGTGCCACAATGTCTTCCGAGGCAACAGGGATCTGCATAGCTCTGGAAGCCAATCCGTCATGTTTGCAGTGTGCTGCAGGGATGACTTCTCCAGACCTGTGGTCCTTACCACTGGTAAGTGTTTTTCCACGTGCACCTGTGGTCCTCTCCATCCTCCATAACTTCTCCATATTGGAGTATGCTTTTCTGAAATGCTAGCCTTTTGCTGGCAGCATCTTCCCCACTGAAAGCAGGAGAAAAAGCTTTGATCTCACCCTGTCAGCCCACCATGGAGGGCCAACATTTGGTTGCAGTGCTCTGCCAGGCCCAGCCCCACACAGCATCACATGAAGGGATGTGGGGCACGTGGAATGAGAGATGCAAATAACATCTCCAAGGAGAGGGATTAGAGATTGCCCCTCGGTCACGACTTTCTGATCCAAGCTGAGTTTTAATTCCCCATTGTCACTATTTCAAATGGGGAGATTGTCCAAGTGGTTCAACAAGAGTAGTCCTAGGAACTTACTCAGGGGTTTCAGCTGGTTTATTTTTGAAGTGCATTTTCTCACTTGCTCTGACATGAGACATGCAGCGGTAATGTGTTTCTCTCCCTTTTTCTATTTTTTTTTTTTTCCGGCATGTAGAAACTTGTTATCGGTTTCATTGAGCAGATGAAAAACTAAGTCTTGAGTAACATCTATAAATGTCACAGTACTGGGGTTTTTTGAGTGTTTACTGAGAACATACTACATTTTAGTGTCTCTATCATAAATACCTTTTTGTTAATCTTTCACCCTCACTAAATCTATTACAAGCTTTAATCAACCTTTCTAAGCAGTAATAAAACACTATCAGCATTTGGCAGAGATTCTAAGTGACAGACCCTAATGTTTTCTAATGATTGTCATTATTTAGAATGCTGTTTGTAGTTCTACAGAAAAATAATTAGATCTATCACATAGATTTGTACAGAGGTGGAGTATGCCTCCTCCGATAGTTTACTCTCAAGAAATCTAATTTGTAAATAATTACCCTAAAGATAAAAGAACAAAAAGCCAGAGCTGAATGGAAATCCAGGTTGTGTTCAGGTAAGGGCAGGCTGAAGAGAACATGCTCATGGTAAAAAAACAAGACAGCCCGCAGATACAGGTCAAGTCTTTCACCTATCATCAACAAAAGCTGATCTGAAGTTCCAAGAATACATCTCCATCTTTATCAACTTACCATCTTCTTAGAGACACAGAAATAGTTTTTGTGAAACTATATTATGCAAATATTTTCTCCCTTTAAGAGCAAGTCAATACTTCTTCACTTGTATGTCTTATTTCAGTGACTAGTGAAGTGAAAAGGTTTCACATGGGACGTAAGTGAAGGTGAGATGTTCTTGAAGGTTATTTTTTTCCTACGAAAAAATGAAGATCCTGTCAATGATTCATTCTGGCTGAATTTCAGGTGCAGGACCCAGTCTTGGCCAGCAGCCTCATGGTATCTTTTCTTTCCTCTCTTTGTGTTTCTGTTGTTGTTGTTTTTGCTGTTATATGACCCTATATGTTCATGTTGAGAAAGAGCACCTATGAAGCAGTGCATCAGATATTGCAGTGACTTTACCTACAGGAGTGACTCTCTAGATATTTGCTTGTAACCCCAAAGTGAAATCCTCACCAGCACCAAGCAGGGAGCATTTTGTAGTTTGATGCTGTTTCATGCTCAGTGAATGCTTGCTGCTGACCTGCTTATGAAAGGTATAAAAAAAAATCTGTGCAGGTGTTTGGGTCTCATGGATGTGCACGCACAAGTGAGCACACACACGCATATGCACAGTGGTTTATGCTAAGCGAACAGAGTAAGCAGGAGCGTGGCCCAAATCAAATCACTGTAACTGAACAGGATCTTAGCTTTTTAATCACGGAGCCTGTTTTTATGCATCAAACTTGAAACTAATTCCCCAGAGACACGCGTTTCCCTGATTTCAGCTTGTCTCTTTCAGGGCACGAGGAACAGCCTTGCGCTGTTATTTTTTTTAATGATTATTAATTTCTGTGTATCTTTGTGCAAAGTTTGGTTTATTTATTCTGGTGAATTTCTGTTGGCCCTTGCAGATGTTGACTCTTTATTCCTGTCATCACCTCTGAAGCATTTCTAGTGTTTTGCTGACCACCCTTGTTTTTTTTTTTGCCTCCAGTGATCTCCATTTCTGCACATCCCAGGAACTTCCTTGTTTAATCCTGCTTACAAAAAAGGATGATATGTTTAAAGAAAAATAATTTAAAATGATTCTTAGCTACTTAGTAAAAACTAAATAGTGTACTTTTTCTAAGCGAACCAGGCATTTTTAGCAATTAATTTATTTTCTTATACTCTCCATTACCCTGGAGAAGGATGTGCATCCTAAAGATATTATAAAATAAGCAATAAACCCAACTTGAAAGGACTGGCAGTGTTTAAAGTTAGCATTTGGAGTATATCTGCAAGAAGCAGCAGCAGTGTTTAAATGAGAAATTCCAGACTATAAATTCTTTTTCAGCTAGATTATATGCAGTACAAGTGTTGACTTTCAATTTATACCTTTGATATGACTCATTGAATGTTCTGATTCTTAGTTTATTTGTCCTGTCTTCAGCAAAATGGATTGAATAAAGGGTTATCCAACCATGATGCGTTGTCTCTGTGCCTCAGATGTTATACTGATGAAACCTTAGTGTCTGGCACTATCTAAGAGGAATATAAAAATTTGATTTGGTCTGCAGCCAGCGTTCTTCCCACTCTGGAACAATGGTGGAACATCTGGGAGAACGCTGTATTCATTAACCGAAAACCTGAGCATTTCGCATAATACCTGATCCTGTAAGAATCTGCTCGGTTTTCCAGCCTTTAATTTGTGCTGGATGCAGCTAGAGCATATTCAGTCAGAGGACTTTGTCTTTTACACATTTTGGGGCCTTTATGGGATGTTTTGCCCTGTCATAATTGCTGCTAAGAAGATTCCCTATGGTTATCTGATTTACATGTTGGTTACATGTGTGGTGGATCGCTCCATGCTCTCCCCTCCAGAAATGTCTTCTTGTTTGTCATGTATGTTTTCATCTGGAGACCTTTGGGTTTTATCCTCCCCATTGTCTCTGCTAAAGCAATTTGCCAAGTGGCCTCTTAACTTTCCTGAGGACAGGCCTCAGAATACCAGATGGGCATCAGTGTGCTATCCTTGTTGTTTTTCCTGTTCTTGTAATCTCCTCACAGTGGCAGATGCCCTCCACCATTGTGGCAGACAGAACAGTCATATTCCTCCTGGGGTTTGATGCTGCACTTTGGCCAGTTGCTATGGAGTACACAAGACCAATGCAGTCGGTAGCTCCCAAAGTTTAAATATTCTCTGCAATTTTATAATTTTTACTTCCCTAAGAGACTATATTACTCTAAATCCTTTGCATGGATTTGACCATTTGTGAGCCGAAAAAGAGCTAAATTCTTTGTCTTTATCTTAAAGATGGCTATCCTAGTGCAGAACATGGAAGCTCTGTTGTCTGTTTTAGGAAAAGAAGAATAAGGTGGTGATTGGAGCAGTCACCTAGAACATGTTCCTCTGTTCTTGACCCTGGGCAAGTCAGACATGCTGAGATCCAGAAAATATTTCTGCTTCTAAATCCCTCTGTGGGATTTAGCTACCTGGACAGGAGGAGGATCCAAATTTTCCAAGATCATAAATCTTTTGGAGCACCTCATCTACAATTTGAGCATGGAAGCTGATGGTTTTCTTAAGTGGAATGTCATGAGAACAGATGCACTGTGTTTGTGACATGCTCATCTTTGCCAAATCCAAACACTGGCTCAAGGGGAGGTAAAAGTGCAACCTATGCAACTGTCTGCCCCTTCTACTGATGTTTTACAAACATACCTTTTCTTAGCTGGATTTGGTGGTGCTGGAATAGTGTCCGAGACTGAATGCACAAATTCCTTCTTCACATGTTTTCAGTGCAGTCACTTAGAGTGATCACTCTTCAAGTCCTTGACATTAGTATGGCTGAGAGTGTTAAGGCTATTAGCTGGGTGCTGTAAAAATACTTAGTTATCTTGTAGCTTCAAAGCAACCTACAAATATTAACTAATTAATCTTCAGAATAGCCTTACCTCCACACCCCACAGTCAACCCTGATTAAAAAGTAAATATTCCTCTTGCACATGTAATCAACGCTCAGGGCTTTATGCACTAAAAAGGTAATTGACTTGTGCCTCATTTATGATTTTGATAAACAATTCAGAGTGGTTCAAAGGATGCAGAGCCAGAGGGAAGGTCAGCACCAGTATTGTGGTATGGAGAGAGGAGTTCTCACTCCCCAGATGTCATTTACTACAGATGTATTTCTGGACATAGCTCTCTTTCCACATTAATAGGATGGAGCTGGTATCTGTGGTAAGAAACGTTGTGTTTGGCAAGCCAGAACTATGGTGAGGAGAATGCCTGACTATTGCGGTTTGTTAGTTTAGTTAACCTTTTATGTACCTTAAAATTCTCTTTTTCACTGCTCTGTGTTTTTTATTGTTGTGCAGAAATACGCCATGAGTCTGTATATCTAATTCTGATCTTTCCTGGGAGTTGGCAAAGTGTGATACCCAAACCAAACCGATAGTGCAGATCAAAGGGAAATTGCTGTACTTGAAGAAGGTTTACATCAATTCATATCATGAATTTATATGAATCTGGTAAGGCCATATCTCTGAAAAATAAGAATGGATAGATGGGAGATGCTTCATTGCAATTGATTTATTTTATGCAGCTGAGATGCTGATAGCTATGAGGGCTGCTCCAAAAGTAATGCCTCCCATTTCATTACGTTGGCCCATGGCATCAGAGGTTGAATTTTCCCACCAATATTCTGTCAAATTTTGTTGCTGTGTTACAGGTGGCAGCAGAGGGGCACTCTGGCACAATGGTGTCTGATATGGAAGTGTGTATGAAGCAAAGGTGTGGAACTGAATTTCTCCATGAAGAAAAAATGGCACCTACTGATGTTCAACAACAGTTACTGAATGTTTATGAAAACCAGACAGTGGCTGTGAGCACAGTGAGGTGGTGGGTGGTGCATTTTAGCAGTGTTGATAGTGACAGTCACCTCTGCTGGGGCAGATTGTTATGACTGCAGTATGCAGGCTCTTGTTCATTGTTGGTGAAAATGCAGAGCTATTGGTGTTGACTGTGCTGAAAAAGTGGGAATTTTCTCTATCGAAAGTGTTATATTGCTCTTTGTAGCTGTTATCATTTCTGTTGAAATAAATAGGAGGTATTACTTTTGGAGCAACCTATGTAAAATAAAACCATGTAGGTCACTGTATATTGGAAACAGTTTCTACTGAACCAAAATATTCATCATGCTGAATCAACTGAAACTGCTTAGCATGCTGAAACTACTTGCTGCTGCACAAGTGAAACTCTCACAAGAACATTTGCTACTTTTAAATAATTTGGTAGAATAGGTGTGTAAAAAATCCCATTGCAGTAACCAGATATTCACATGTGGAAACAACTCAACAAAGAGATGCTAATAAACATCAAAGATTAGGGAAAATGTTTGCTCTGTGGGAGGCAGAAGGGAGGTCTACAGCTCTGTAGATCGATACATGGAAGCACCATCTACCACTGATCAGATCTCCAGTCTGTGGGCTCAGCTATATGGTCAGGGTATTGCAACACATTACTAGGGTTCTACTCACTTGTGATTTTAGCAGCACATAGGCACACTAGTCCCCTGAGTTTTAGCCACTGTATGTATTTCTGCAGACCATCTGATTCATGGCTATACATGGACCACATGAGATGCACTTCTCTTAAGAGCACAGTCCTTCTGAATGACTGCAGTAGGTCACTCTGTCTGCTCAGATGAAATATATGGGTCATAGATCTCCACTTGATGCTTTAAGGATAAATGTTTCAGGTGCTGAGATATATTACTGCTGGAGATCAGGAGTTATTGATGTATGCAAAAATAAAAAAGAGAAATAAATGTGTGAAGGCTGGGAGTTAAAATTTGTATAGATGAGTTGACAGGGATGGATATGTGCATCAAGAAATGAAGCATACTTTTATAGACAGCAGGTTTAGGTAACAGCAGTACTTGCCTCATGAGCATGGTTTTTGGTTCTGAGTGTTAAACTTGCGTCTATGAATTACCATTGGAGTACCTATATCAGTAAAATTTGTATCTGTCGACCTAATAGTGTGCTGATGTTGTGGACACATAAAGCATCATGTAAATTGTATTGGCATAATTTTAAAGATCACAGAGCTGTTGTATGAGTGAGTAGTATTTATTAAAAAGTCGGTAACTTTGGAATATTTGGTAAGGTATTAAAATTTGCAGTCTAAAATTTGAACGTAGTCAGGTTACAAGGTAAAAAAGAATGGATTCTCACTGTGCAAACTGAGCTCAGTTTGCAAGATATTCCTGGTCCTGCTTTTGAATATTAAAAATCCAATGTTTGTCACAAAAGATCTTCAGCTCAGTTTGACACACCTGGGTGCATGCCATAGGGGGGATTATCTCTGATCTAATCACTAGGGAAAGTGGTCTCTTCGGGTCAGGATTGAGGTCATGGTTAGTCCTTAGATAGAAAATTATGCCTTCTCTCTCTCAAGCATGCTTATTTACAGTACCAGGTGGTGTTCACTCTTGTCTCCTCATTTCATCATTGAAGTGCTAATAGTCATTCATCAGTGTCATTGATACTCCATGCGTATAAGGAGGCATGTTTTATATTTTCAAATAGGTGATCTTGCATTGCAGTATTGTTTATAAAAGTAGATCCTCCTTAACACATTTAGGTAGCTCTATGTATGCATTTAGGTCAGTGGCCTGAATTGATATCAGATTTTCATCCATTATAACATTACGCCTTTCTGTTTAGCTTGTTATTAGTAAAGCTGTGAAGCACATGTGTAAGATTTTAAGAATTTGTAAAATATAAATCCTAATCTTTGTGTTGAAATATTAAACGTTCTAATGCCATGAAGTTCCACATACAAAGCATGCTCCAACAGTGTGAATTCATTACTTGTCTACTGTGCTTTCTGGTTTTTATCATGCCATAGCCTTATCAGAAAATAATTGATTAAAATGCATGTTTTTAACAAGGACAGCATTCTTATTAGAAATGAGATGAATATTTTGAGATGAAATATTGGAAACAAGGTGAAATGCTGCTGAAGGCAATAGCTGTAAAATCTTTTGATCCTTTCTGTCTCCTTGCTATCATTTTGCTAAATCTGTTTTGTCATAGAAATATCCAGACGTTCTGTCTCTCCCAGCTCTTCCTACTCCTCCAGACTGTTGAGTACATCAAAAGTAGATGTACTCAGCTCTTGGGAAGTGCCATAGCATCAGCTTGGTGATTTTCTGTCACCTCAGGGTTTCAAATCGTCTGGAAATTCTGGAGCCAAGTAGGATGGGATTTGGAGACAGAAGGAGATCAAAACAAGTTTTAGTGGTTTTCTTCCATTGACCTACTAATCTGCATGAAAAATAGATGTTTTTCCCTGACATTTTTCATTCTTGAGACATTGGGCATGGGTTAAATTATGCTAGATTCCAAGCTGCCATTTAAGATTAAACACTTGCAACTGTGTTTGTAGAGGGATATGTCTCAAAAAAAAAAGAGGTAGTTACAGGGAAAATGGAAGCTGGATGTATAGATAATATCAAAAGTCAGTGAAACTGTGGCTAAAAACCAACTCTACGGGAAGAGCTGGGTCCCCTGCAGCCATGTCTATGGAGATGGGAGAGTAAACTGGTAGGCAGAGGACATGATCAAAATTAGATGTGAGCTACATCTGCTGAAAGCCTGAGCTCATTTTCCTCAATTAACAGTCATCAATGTTAGGGGAAATTTAGGTATTAAGAGGTAATCTTTTACTCAGGGGATAGTGAGATCCTCCCACAGGCTTCCCAGAGTTGTGGATGTCCCACGCTTGGAGATGTTCAAGGCTGGGTTGGATGGGACTCTGGGGAGCCCACAGCAGGTGACTGGAGCTAGGTGTCCTTTAAGGTCCCTTCCTATCCAAACCATTTTATGATTTATGTGCTGATCACACTGGAGACGTCTTGTATCGTTTCCATCCGTGACACAACACCCGACTGTGAAAGAAGATTAAATTGTGCAGATGCATCTTTGCATTTGTTCTGTTTGTATGTGCTTGAGGGATAATGCATATGTTGAACTCTGTGCTTTTCTTGGGCACAAACCAGCACCATGACTCATGTCCTCACTGGGCAACATGCACACCTGTAAGAAAACACGATCCAGTTCTGTCATCCAAATAAAAAGCAGTATTTTTCAATGCTGGGGAAAAAAAGATGTTCTTGGTTTGTGAGTGCACAATAGTTCGAAAGATCTTTTGATAACTGGAGACTTGTTTTTCTCCCTTCCCCATTCTTTAGTTACTGTAATTGATTTTCTGCTCACATATAGCTTGGGCTCATCTGCACCAGTGTCAGCAGTAAGCACTTAGAGCAGCACGGCTGCAGTGCCACTGAAAGCCTTCCTGGGGCTCATTCCTGACATCACAACAATGCAATGCACTGAGGCAGGAACTGCTGGCATTTCAGAGGTGCTCAATTGCCTTAATTTTCATCGTCTGTGATCATTTGCTAAAAGAAAAACAGAAAAGCAGAATTCTAACTGTTCTATTTTGCTGTAGAAAAATCTTTGCCAAGCTAAACCATACGTTCCTGGGGTACTTGGATTAGCAGCTAGCCCTGTCTTTGTTTATAGACATATACAGTTAGTATGAATCTTTCTACGTTTAATGTAGTGTTCCAAAGGAAGGCTGTATAAGCCAGCAGCACGGTTTGCTTTCTGTTTGAGAATGAGGAACAGTACCTATGCTCTGCTATAATACCTCCTAAATATTGTCACAGGGCTGCTCTTTAAATATATCTTTATTTTACAAGGCATAAATCCATCAAGCTTTATAGTCAGAATTTTGAATCTGACTAGATGGCAGCTCCAAGTCCTGGTGAAGGGAATAGTTCTCTGTACACTGGCAGGTAGGATAGGGAGCCATTTGATACAAGGTGTTTTTCAAGCTGAGTTTCGCAGGCTGAACTGGCCCATGCTCTGACTGAGCTGAGATGTGCTGCGGTGCACTGTGAGATGGAGCACTCCTTTCTCTGCTTACAGCCACTGCATGGTGAATGCATGCATGCTGCAGAAATGAGGACCACTTATACAAATAGCTGAATTAGCCTTGTTTTGATAATTATTTGCCTGGAAAGATGTGTGCTTCCAGGGGCATATCTTCTGTTTTTGCCACGAAGCACGTAGTACCAACAGTCGCTGAGCTGGAGAAGTAACTGTAGGTGCTGCTGCTTGATGTCAAGCGTTAAATTCACTATGCTGAACAGGAACCAGTAAGATAAAATGTGGGTCTTGGGCCCACTGAATGGTCAATTGCTTTCAGGCTTATTTGGGTAAGGGGGGTGCTGGGGAGGATAACCACAGGAATATAACTAAATATAAATATAAATGTGTGTGGGAACTTCTTCCCAGTGCAGTGATGGAGCACTGGCACAGGCTGCCCAGAGAGGTGGGCGAGCCTCCTTCTCTAGAAAGGAGGATATTCAAGACCCTCCTGGACACCTACTTGTGCAACCTGGGCTAGGGAGCTGCTTTGGCGGGTGGGTGGAACTAGATGATCTCCAGAGGTCCCTTCCAACCCTACAATTCTGTGTTTCTGTGATAACTTACATGTCCAAGAAGGACAAATATACCTGGTTCCCAGGCCTCTCAGTCTCTGGATGCATCTTCCATTTGCAAACTGTAACTCCCAGGGGAGTGGCAGGCCAAGGAGTTTCTCCAGAGGTGGCCCAGGGTCTTGCCCCAAGCTGGGCATGGTGTGGCATAACAGGAATTTGTGGGTCAGAGGATCCGTTCCCTATCACGTTACCCGGTAGCTGTAGTCTCTGCACTTGAAGCCACCTGAGATCTCTGTGGTTTTGGTTTTATTTTAGCCTAGGACTTCTCATAGCTGTTTGAAGGGTGAAGGCAGAGACAGCGATATGCGTTCAAGAAACAGGAAAATGTGCTTTGCCGCTATGCAAAACTTTTAACCTGACATGCTTACTTCATGTAGAAGCACTAAAGACTGCGAGGGTGGGTTAAAACATCAAAAACTGTTATTTCCCACTGGAAAAGAAAAAAAAGCAGTGAGTGAAACATGTTTCTCAGTGTGAAGCTTTTCATTAAGAGATTGGCATGGTGTGATATGAAAGAAGAAATCAGAGGTTACACAGTTTTCCTAGCAAATGAGGGGATTTTTTTAAATGCTGGCTGAGGCACTTGCAACTCGATTTTCCTCTGTAAAAGTCAAGGTTTGATTATGCTTTCTGCATTATTATTTATAGTATAGCAGTTATACATGCCACGTCCTTGGCTGTGGCATTGCAGTTTGCTCCATCTATGTCTGCTTCCTAAATTTATTGATCTCATTAGAAGATAAAAATGACAAAGATAGCTCATAATACTTCTGAGAAATGTAAAACCATTAGCAGGTCATTGTCAAAGTTATAACATGTCCTTTTAAGCTGCTTAGCAAACTGGTGGCAGCCTATGATACAGGGATTAACCTGTGCCAGGAGTAACTGAGTGGATCGTGGTGGAATGGTTAATATTCAGCCTGCCTACAAAGCTTTGAAGCTGCCTCACGAAATGATACAATGAAGTGATAAACAGAAATACATTAAAAACAAAGGGAATGGAAGTTTTTATTTCCTGTCCTTTATCTTGGTCTCTGGCACTTAAGAAGCGGAATGGCTGATAGAGCTTCAGTCTGGAATTAGAGTTGCTCTTATAAGTTGTCTGTTGCTCCCCAGGAGCCTCATGGGCTTTGCTTTCTGAGCACAGGTTGACCTTGGTGAGTACCCTATAGCAGCTTTCCCTGCAGGAGGACCTTGAAGGTGCTACCTTAGGCATGTAGAATACCTAGAATACCAATAAAACGACATGGCTAGGCATGTAGTTTTAATAATGAGTACTTCAGGAACATGTATGCATGTATTTTGAAGCCAGCCTTTGTTGCCCCAGACATACTCCTGGCACTTAATAGATCTGTTTGTATGTCACCTGACGCTATACTCACAATGGAGGGTGTAGGGTTAGTGTAGTTCAGACACAGTCAATGCCAAGCCTCTTTGATGGTGAATTGGATGTAAACAGGTGGGCTCTGGTGAGAAAAATGAGAAGTGGAAAGAGGAGAAATTCAGTCCCAATAGTGCATCACGTTGTAGAGCATCACGTGACCTGATTTACACCAATGCACTATTCTCTTTTAGGAGCATTCTATATGCACATTCCAGTAACAAGTAAATAAGCTTTAGGGCAATGATGAATTAGCCTAGAAAACAGTTCACAGATTAGAGCAGCAGAGAATGAGAATAATGACATTAATCCCTTCAGTTATTCATTCCATTTTTTTCACCTATTAATGACTGTGTTTTGTTTTATCTGTTGGGAAGCGACAATTATTGGGAAGGGGCAGGAGTTGAAGTAATTCTGCATTTTGACTAGACCCACACATCCAGAAATAGAATATAACGCTATTATATTTTCAACCAAGGTGTTCTGGGGTTAAGTGGTGAATTTCAAATATTCAGAATGCTTAATAACCATGCTATGTAATTATCAATGAATGTAAACATTCTCAACCATTAATTTGTCCTATCATTTCAGTCTGGTCTGATAGCACTTGATTGTAATAAAAACACTGTTTTCTACTTGATTTAGCGAAACAATCTTTAAAATTTAAAGAGAGATTTTTCAAATCACAGATCTTGTAAATGCTTTTATGAGATGCAGTCAATAAGGAATGAAAAGCTGGTAAAATTATTAATAAAATTGTGTGAAGAAAGCTGTTTAAATTTCCTAGAGGATTCTGAGCTTCAAAATAATTATTTGTTTCTAATTCATGTTGGCAAAAACCTCAATATATTAAAATATAGTTTCTCCCATCAAGTCTTAAGTCCTAGAGGGTCCGATCTGTTACCTTCAGTCCCTGGATATCGTAAATTCTTGGATTCCTGTTCTAAGAGCAACTTGCCAACCTGGCTTAGCTAAAGTCCTGTGAAAAACCAGTGGCCACTGATACTTGAGATTTTTTCCCAGGGATTTCTAACCCAGAATCCCAGAAGCCTTTTGCTGCATCTCCTTACTTCTGGAGAATTAAGGCAAACTTGAAAGGTTACAGAAAGGAACAGTAAGAACAATGGAAAGTCTGAAAATCCTGCCTGACATTGAAAGATTAAAGAAGCTCAGTGTACTCAGATTATCTGAGAGAAGGTTAAAAGGTGGCTTGATCATGGATTCTAAGACCCAAGTTGAGAAACAGTTTTCCAATACATGGGGAATCTCTAATTTAGCAAACAAAGCCATAGCAAGATCCAGTGATTGAAAGCTTAATCTGGAGATGTTCACGCAAAGTATAAGATGTATGATACTGTAGCAGCTAAGACAGTTTTTTTTTTTTTAGGGCACTGTGGAGTTTCAGTCCTTTAAGAATTTTAAAACATTTCTTTGCAAAAAGCTTCTCTAGCTTGACCAGAAATTACAGTGTTTATGTAGAAATCCTTGGGTGAAATTCTATGGTATATATTGTGTCTGAAGGCAATCTATATGATTATAAACATCTTAAATTCAAAATATATTGATTCCTTAGTAATGAATGGTTCCTACTGCTATGTAAAATGAGCTCATATAACATACTGGCATTTGTAGTTTTCTAGCTCTAGTGTCAATATTCATGAGCCCATCAAAACCATTCCACACCTCAGTGTGCTTAGCTCAAAGAAAGGGAAAGCTAGCTAATATAAAAAGGTATTTTTAGCCTTTTTGAAAGCTTCTTAAGCCAATCTGTAAAAAGAAACAAGACCATTCTCCAAAAATGCAAATGCTCTGTCTTGAAGCAAGAATATCATTTTCAGTTTTAACTGCTTCATCATTGTGTGTCATTCCCTATGTATAGTAAGTGCTGTGTGACAGTTGTCTCCAAGAGACAGTTAGGGACTTTTCCAATAACTACATAATTATGCTTCATAGTACATGTTTCTGTGAGCTATGGGGCTTTATTATTCAAAGCACATAGCAGTAGTGAGCTAATGCTCACAGCACCTCTATGGGACAGGTATGATTGTCTTATAAGGGCAGATGGTCCTCAAGATCACAAAAGGCATTACTAGCAGAGAAAGGAAGAGAGCTGGGTACCTTATGACTTCTCATTCACATATTCAAGTTCCCAAGTCAAAATGTTATGTTAGCTATATAATCACAGGAACACTTTTTTCAGTATCACGTCCTAAAACCACATCTCATGCATTTATCAGCCTCCCACACTAATGCAGGGTAATGCTGTGGAACTCTAATTTGTGTAGATCAACAACATTGGCTTCTGTAGTTCTTACAAGGTCTTGACCTTACTTATTAAACTAGTCCAACCGAAATTAAATCACTACATGAAAATTATGTTTCATTAAAAATAACTGAAGAAGAAGCATTGATGCTTATTTTCAAGGTTTACCTTTATTTTACAGATCAATGATATTATGATATGGAAGAAATGCCCATAGAGCATCTGGGCCTAAGTGCTTGCTATGCCAAGCACTACTATTGCTGTTAAAAGAGTGCTTTATAAAGGGTTATTTAAGTTACCAATACCAGACCAGTATAACTAAGATTTATGACTCTCCAACCTATTTAGAGTCTATTTCCTTTCTTTTTGCAGGCAGAAAGGAAGTAGCATTTGTCTGACACAGAGGAATTTTCTTTCACAAGGGTCTCCTTTGACCATGGGAACCAACGCTGACCTACAGCCTTCCTCTCTGTTTGCTGACCCTCTGTATCTGGCAGATGTGTCTTAAAGTTATATATGGGTACTGTGATGGCAATGTAGTGTACAATCATAAAGCTTTATTCGTGAATAAATCTCATGCATGCCAAACTTGAAGGAGGAACAGACATATCACCTATCTCATCCAGAAACTTGCTATTATTGTGTTATACTTTCGCATTATGTTTTCTAATGAATTTCCTCATGTGCTTGACAAGACAAATGTGAACGAGCTAGCCATGATAGCAGTGTAATGGAAAATAACCATCTATTCCAAATGTGATGTCCAGAATGGACTTACTTTGCCATGAGTTTTGGGTACTATCAGGTATAGTTTCTAGACCTCCTTGCTCCCAGGACTTGCTACTATGCTTTGATGATGAGGTAAAAAGCTATTGAGTGATAGTAGAGAAAGGGGAGAACTGCCATACTGTCACTTCACAGATTGATACAAACATATGCTAATATACTTTGGAGGTGGATGAAAAAACAAATAAGCTAATACCAGGCCTTCTGAGTATCCATTTTAACTCCTTCTGATGGAGATTAATAAAAAAAAAAAAAACCTAAGAAAATACAAATTCTACTGGGCTGCTAGTATATATGTTTTGAATTAGAAAAGGAAAAATCTTAAAAACACATGCAAACATACAGAACAGGACAAAAGACCAGGTTTCCTTTCCTCTTTTTGGTTTCTGGTACAAGATGTGCAATGAAAGAAATATCCCTCTAAAAAGAAAAAAGAGCCAACACCAGCGCAACCTCGATGGTTCCCCACAAAATGAAAAGCAAGGTGCAGAGAAGGCAGCAGTTTGTTTCTCTCATGTTTTTATCTCACCTGATTCCTGTTAGGTTCTGGTCAGCAGCTTCCTTGCCACCTAGGCTTCTTTTAAGAACTGAAAAAAACTGAGAAGTAGCACCACTGGTTCCACAAAATCTGGTCGCGTCACAGGGAGAGATCAGGAGCCTATGTAAGGAATGATGACAAGGAAAAAAAGATCATTATCTTCATGAATGAGGTCGGTTATTCTTGTGAGAGGAGAAACAGAATCACCCACCACCTCATAGCATTCACATCTACTATTCAGTCTCCATAAACATTCAGAAAACATCAGTGAATGTCAGTGGGTTCCATTCTTTCCTCTTGGAGGAATTCAGTTCCACATCTTTGCTTCATATGCATTTCCATGTCAGACTCCATTTTGTCAGACAGCCTCTCTGCTGCCATCTGTCACACGGCAACAAAATGTAACAGATTATTGGTGGGAAGGTTTAACCTCTACTGCCATACCACCAACATCCGCCTTTGATTTAGTGGGAAAATATTATAAAATAGGAGGCATTACTTTCAGAGCAGTCCTCATACTTTATTGTATCATGTTATGGCTCACCAGTGCAGCTTACTGATCATAATGTCTGTAAAGGATTCTATCCTTTTACAAAATCAATTAATAATGATCAGTAGTCGAGGATGGAAATGGGCTGCAAAGTATCCATTCCCTTCAAATGAGTACACTAGCATTTTCTATAGAGGAGAAATAGGAAAGAAAGAAGGAACTTCAGCATTTCTAAAAATGTAGATTTAAATTATGAGTTAAACTACTCTCAGTAGCATATGGACCCCAGATATTATCTTTCTTCTGAACTCAAACATTATGCGTCTCCAAAAAAAGGAGAGTACAAGAATGGAGAATAGATGTTTTCTGCATATGCTCTGCAGGTATTTTTGAAGACGAAAGCAGAATGTGAAGTTGGAAACTCCACCATGGAGTGAGACCATGGTGCATACTGCTATCTAGCCAGTGAGCCCTGCTCATAGGGAAGGAAATATAGCAACCAAAAGTGTGTTTTTCCTTTTCTTTTTCCTTTTCCTTTTCCTTTTTTTCTGTTGGATCAGAGTTCCTTACTTTTGAAATGCTGGGTGTTTGAAGAAGAAACTATTTTGTGAACCATACAATCTCAGGCACCATAAGAAGTACAAATAAGGAAAATGTGCAGATTTGCCAGTTTGTTTCACGTGTATTATGTACTGAGACAAAGAGCACTTCATCATCACAGACTGTTTTCCAATAATTCATGTATCCCATTCTCTTCTTTTGCTGCTCCTCTGTAAGGGCTAATTAAAAGAATAGGAAGAAAAGGTCAGCTTTCCCAGTAGAAATTCATTAGAGTGCAGTTCCTGAAAGATGTATGCAAGGACCTATTAGAAAAATATCTGGTGGAGGAAATACTGAAGTAACAAATAATACAAAGCTATTAGGAAAAGTACATGCTGTAAAGAGTTTTAAAGGGATATGATACTGACTGTGTTATAATATGGCAAGTACATTTCATTAATAATAAGCATAAAGTGTTGCTAGCTTTGGATATATAGTAATGCCTTTTGGATTGGCTCTTAATTCCAAGAGTAAAAGATTTTTGAGTTCTCTGAAAACTTCAGCCCAGAGTTCTGTACAGGTGAGGGTAAGAAAGACAGTCAAATTTATGGAACAGCCTGAAAGGATAAATTGATGGAAGGCCCTGAGTTAATGAAAGGCACTGGGAAGGTGAATAGAGAAAGGTTATTCAACCTTCTTGCAGCACTGGAACTAGTAGACAACAGTTGTAACTGATTCTAGATGTCCATTGTTCATTGCAGGGGAGCTGGATGGATGACCTTTAAAGGTTCCTTACAACTCAAACTATTCTGTGATTCTTAGATGTCGGGTTTGAAACCAAGTGTGTAGCTGGGCTGAGCAACTTGTAAACTTACGAATGCAAGAAGAGGTTTAAAGGTGCATAGGAATTAATTATGCAGTTTGGGGGAATAAATATACATTGAGAGCTATATCAGAAAACAAGGCATGACAACATGAATGATGCAATTGGAAATAATGAGTATGCATTTGCCCTTTTCTTTTACTTTTCTCTAGATCCAATGCAGGGAATTAGAGAAAAAACTGAGGATCCTCAGACTGACCCACCCAGCAAAACTCTCCTGTGTTATTTCAGGAACTGGAGGACACGTTCAGCTATTCTGGTTTGTAATCTATGCAATTTGTGGAGTTTACATGTGAATGTGTGTGGCAGCTAGAGGCAGTTTCTGTGACTGCGGTGGGAGATGTTCAGAACAGAGCCACTGCTTCCCTGTCACACCTTGCACACTATGCCCTTTGGTGCTACTGAGCCTAAGAAGGAGGGGAATTCAGAGCTTCTGGGTCTCTTTCTCAGTTCTGGTAAATTTGTGCCAGAAGATGGTAAAGTGTATTTCCATTATATGATGAGACCCATATTTTGAGGTTTGGTTACATTCTTCTGTGCTGCACTGATTTAATTTAACCAGGATTTCACATTTCATTAATCCTCATCACTTCTTCACTTACTGTTTTGTATTAATGTTCTCCTCATTGTACAACTCATCAGTTACTTCTCCTTAATGTGCTGATACATAATTCTTCACCAGCTATCAGGGATGGTATCAAAACTGGAGAGAAACATGGTCATT
This sequence comes from Callipepla californica brunnescens, assembly GCA_023055505.1. Classification (NCBI taxonomy): domain Eukaryota; kingdom Metazoa; phylum Chordata; class Aves; order Galliformes; family Odontophoridae; genus Callipepla; species Callipepla californica. Next base: position 10,870,005 of record JALIRH010000007.1, read on the forward strand.
TTCTCCCTCTTTTCCTGTTTGTTTGTCTCAGAAGTGCTTGCACTGGCATGAATAGAATGACTTTCCTTGAGCATGTAAAGAGATGGGGTTGGGGTTTTCTGTTTTATTCGTTCTGTACCACACATATTTTCCCCACCCACACCCTCACTCACTTTTATACGTGCTCACACACAGAGCTACTTGTGTACTAGTGAGTTTCAGAGAATTTCACTCAGTTTAGGAGAATGTGACCAATGGCTGGGATGAAATGTTTATGTTTTCATCATCACGACTCATTTCTACCAATCTTACCATCACAGGTGGGTGTTTCTGGGAAGAGTGCTAAAGCATCTATCACTCAGCATTTAGGACACTGAAATAGCATTACTGAAAGTAGAGCTATGAGGAACTGAGGTACACTAAGTTGTCACAAACTCTTTGCTGCCTGCCCAATTTAGATCCATATTTTAGAAGCAGAGAGGCAATTTAGCTGACAGATGTTGCAGTCTGCACTTTTCTGCCTATTCCTTCATTGGTAATGTCCACGTGGCTCATAGCCCTACCTCATTTGTTGTATCTTTAGATTACTGCTTCTCATATGGGAATCCACACTTAGATACCTCGTGTTTTTATGAAGTGGGATTTTTCTGACCCTGCAGCATTTCTCTTAATTGTCCTCCCTAAGCTGGATGTCTCTGCAGATAGATGAGTGCATCTGCAAGTTTCAGGATGTGCAGTTACTATTTTACCCACTTGTGGCCTGGGTGGGATGAGTGTGGTGGGGTGAAATAAGAAAAGGAGAAACAGTCTCCAGCATCAGTGAAGTTTCTGGTACTTCTCATCAATATCTGCTAACAGGCTCTTCTATTTCAACACTGACTTGAAGAGGAGCTGAAAGGGTTATTATACGACTGGACACCTTGGGTCATCCGGGGTAAATCACCATAGCCTCTTAGTTATTAGTTAAGTCTTCATGTTCTGGTGAAATCAGTGGAGCTTGTTTTCAGTGGTGTAGTATCTGAGACATCAAGTTTAATGAGTCGTTACAAATGATTTAATCTGCACTTGCAGGTGCTATTAAAACTTTTTTTTTCTTTTTTGCCAAGACCTTTTTTTTTTTTTTTTTTCTTTTTACCTGGGAAAAGCAATCTTTCTTAGTCGCAATGATTTAAATCTGGAGTAACAGAATAGGTTTTGCTCATTAGAAAGGCTGATGCTGGCTTCAGTTCTCCTGCTAAAATTACCTCCTCCAGCATTTAAGACTTTAAGTTGCAGGGGATAAAACATAAGGCCCTGGTTAATTGCAAATAAATAGTGCCAGAAATATGTACAGATGGTACCTGAAGTTCACTGCTGAAGACTATCCAGTAGACTATATATAATTTGCACGACGTGTATGTACAGGAAGCAGGAGAACAAATTTTTGTGGTTTCTCACATTTGTAAAAAAACAAAACAAGAAAAAATCAAAATAATAAATGAACACTCTCAGCCTGTGAAACTTCTTATTTGGGAAAACAGCAACCTGGATTTCTATTTATTTACCTCAATTAAATTAATTAATTTAACAAGTCTGAAGATTTCAGCGTTTTATAGGATACAGGTGTAAATATCTGGCGAGTAGAGTGTATATATTAAACTACATCTACTTAGCTAGTAAATATTTTGCTGCATTAGTTTGCTCATTCCCAAGCAATCAGTTGTGAACTCCAGTGTTGTAACGGGTCCACAGGGAACATTTGTGCTTTGGTTGGCACTTAGATTAAATTCATCAAATGATTTTTTTTTCTCCCTTCAAGGCTGACATTTCTGAATATTTTTTTTTATTTTTTTGAAAGATTGTGTGCCAACTGCCAAAGTCAATTAATTAAATGGTAAATCCAAAATTTGTAGGGGAAGAGTATTATTCCATTTTGCTCAGTGACCTTGGAAAAGTGAACATTTAATACACAAAACACATGGTTTACCAGAGGGTTCTGATCTGCTTGTATTGGAAGTAAAAGCAAAATACATATATATATACACATATATATTTTTGTAGTGAAATTAGGAATTACCTCAAGGATGGGATTTTCCTGCATTTCCTTTCTGCTTTAAATATTCCGTAGTAGTAAGCATATCCTTTGAGGTCTTCTCGTGCTTGGTGACTTGAAGAATTCAGTGGGTAGTTGAAAGAAAATATGCAAAATTTTGGTCTCATTTTCTATTAGTTTGGAGGCTATTTCCTTCCAAATGAAGGTATGACAGCCCCAGAGAATGAGGTTCTTACACAGCCCAAAGAACTTCAGATCAGTAAAGGAGATGATAAGAGTGAAATTCAATTGTCATGAGCAGATGTTGATTGTATTTTAAGAAAGTGCAGGTATCATTAAGTCTACCATCAAAATGGACATCTGAGAAGTGTGTCTGCTTCAGTGGTGATAAAGTCAGCTTGGTTGCAAAGCTTTGACTGGACCTTGCATCTTCCTTGTCTGTCACTTTTTGTATAACTTACTAAAGTTCTCAGGCTGAATTTGAAATTTTACTGTTATGAGATGTGTGAAAATGAGTACAGTGCAGTGACCGTTCTTTAGTTCTTAGTGTTCTTTCATTGTTTTAAATGTATTTTCTTTGTGTATTTAAGTTTTTTCCTGCCTGAAGATTGGGCACAGATCAGGACCCTGTATTTGTGGCCTATGTGTGTGCGTGGAATGAGAACACAGCCCAAGGATGGAATAAAAAAAACAGTAGAAACAGTGAAGAGGACAGATGAGTTGATGTAGACAATACAAGATGTAGTACTTTTCTCTCTATGCCCTTTGAAATTCCTTCATTATTTGTTTTGCCACAGTTTCACATTCAGGACTTGTACCAACTTTTTGGCCTGCACAAAACTCTTAAAGCGGTTACAAATAAGTACTTGCCTGTTTGGAAGGAAAATTTGATGGTTCTGTATGAAGGGGCAGAGTACATGGAACAGTAGTAGGAAGAAGTGGTGAAAACCACTTTCTGGCAAGGATATTTTTTAATACACAATTCTTAGGAATTGTACATTTTATATATTAAGATACGGGAAAGCAATTCCTATGAGGATCTTGCATTGATTTTTATTTTTATTTGTCCTTTTTAAAATTTTTGTTTATTTGTTCCTCTGCCACCTCTTTAGAATCATTCTCCCTCTTCAGATACAGGCTATTTTAAATTAAGGAGACTTCACGTTTTCCTCTTGAAATTATTCTTCATCAAAGAAACTCACAGGTATGTTTGCCCAGAGAGCTTGAGTCAACATAGATGTGAGGAGGAGATCTTTGTCTCTACCCTTCTACAGCCATTCCTGGTGCACTTGATCTGAAAGGTATCTGAAATAAAATATTAGCAAGAATGCTGCCAAGAATGAGATAAATGAAGGATGCTTACTGATGGATAATGCTGAAGATTGAACGTTGACTGAAGAGCTACAGTTTCTTCACACTGTAAAAATTGAAGTGTTTCTATCTATGCCTAAAAGGAGAACATCTGAGGAAATTTGGGTAACTTTAAACACTTGAAAAGATTTAGATAGTGCCAAAGTTAAGCAGTAGAGAAGTGGAAAATTAGAACATTGAATTTTGTTTTAAATCTCATCTAAACCACCTAAAGTCTTGAAGAGGTCTAAAGCCTAACTTGTGTGCTTAGGATTGCTACCAGTAGGATGGATTTGTTGATATTTATCTCAGGGGAATGTTGTGCTGATAAATGTGTCAAGTTCTCACCTATTGCAGTAATAACTGTACCATATATGGACGTAGACAAATAAAAAGGTGTTTTAAATGGCTTGTAAAACTTGGCAGAGAACAAATCTCATGAATGCTTCTACTTGATCACTAGGCTATCAAAACTCCCTTAAACAGTGTTGGGTGGTTATCTACGTTGTTTCTGTGTAAAATACCTGTTCTTCCTGTAAGCCGCGAATCCAATTTTTCAAGAGATCATTAAACATGAAAGTACTAAACATCCTAATTCTTTCCCCGTAAAGTTATATCTCAGCATTGTCTTCATCAGTAGCCTTGTCTGCAGGAAGTGTAAAGTTTCCTGCTATGATTGTTTGAATGCTGCCAATTATCAGATCTGCTTTTGGCAGCTTTCCCCCTCAACCTGCTGATTAGCTAATGTGCAGTTACTAATACAATATGGGAAACGGGTGTAAACGAGAAAGCAAGAGATTTATTAATTTCATGTGCTAAATACTGTTTGTAATATAATTATCAATACTGTGAAAAGAAATCCTGGCTTCTTGTGAAATGAGGCGCAAGAATTTCCTGCGGTAAACAGGCCTATTTTCCCCTTGATGCACACACAATTTTCATTAGATTCATAGAATTTAAAGGCAGAAGAGGGACCATTAGAGCATCAAGTCTAACTACCTATAAAACACAGGCCACAGAATTTCATCCAGCTACCGTGTATCACAATTAATGGAAAGCAGGAGCCAGATCTGGAGCTGGATGCACAGCAGCGTTATCAAGCTGGAATAACGGCGGTTTGTACCAGCCGAGAAATTGGCAGTGGAAATAAATGACAGCGGTTTATGGATTCTTTTTTGCATAAACCTAAATGAAAATGGTCACATATATTTTAATAGCAGTGATGAAAGAGACTTGATGGAAGTGAGTTTGCAAAATATTTTAGAAACTTTAGAAGAAATAATTCTTTTTTTTTTTCCAAAACCTTTCTGGGATGACTGTGTTCTCTTGTCGTAATCAAAACTTGTCCCTTTGCTGGAGGAAAGGCGCAAAGTTAACAGAAGAAAGATGTTTCTCTTTAAATTGAAACCTGTGCCAAGATTTGTATGTGTAATTAATTCAAGCCCTAGGATTTTAGTGGGGGAAGGAAGGACTAAATGATGCAGTAAAAGCCCGAATTCTTCTAGAGCCAAGAACTTGAACTCAAAAGTTCAAAGATTAAAAGTCTCAGGTGCTAAAATGTAGAACCCGTGATTTCTTTCATTAGGTTCTATATTTGGCAAAACAAAATGTCTCATCACTCTTCTGTAGCCGTCCGTACATGCGTGTGGACGATGTTATTATACTTGCTGCAGATAGGGCCTTATCATTTAGCTACAGACAGACTTCTACCTGCTCAGAGCTACAGGGTTTAAGAATGCACTCAGACAATATTGACATAGCCAACGCCATAACATCCTGCAATCTGCACATAAACTAAGGCATTCTGAAGACCAAAGCTCCACAAAAAAACTTCCTTCCTGCTGACCTAACCCAGGAGAGAGTGTTTAAAGGAAAATACTGGTGTGGAGAGAATAACCTTCAGATTCCCTCAGATTCAGATTCATCACATCCTGTCAGTTCTGTTTCAGGTGAAATCTTTGCTGTTGTGTGATGTAAAAAGCTATGTCTGTGGTGTTTGCATGCAGAATAGATGCTTAAATAGCTCCAAAAGTAATGTCTCCTATTTATTTCTGTGGAATCTACAACAGCTACAAAGACCACAATAACACTATTTGTTAGAGAAAACTTTCAGCTAAAAAACCCTATTTTTCAGCACAGATACCACCATTAGCTATGCGTTTTTGCCAGCAGTGAACAGGAGCCTGCATGTTGCACTTGTAAAAATCTACACCAGTGGATATGACCCACTGTCACGTCACCTCTGCCACTGCTGAAACGCACCACCCACTGCCTTGCTGTGCTTACATCCACTGTTTGGTGTCCCTAAGTGTTCAGCATGTGTCACTGGGTGCCACTTCTTTCACATGAAGAAATTAATTGACACACCTTTGCTTCATACACACTTCCATGTCAGATGCTTTATGGGATCTCCTGAGTCATAGCCTGAACCACTAAATGAGCACCTGAAGGAAAGATCTGGTCAGCTCTGGGAGCATAGGTGAATGTGATTCACCTGTGTGATGGGATGGGGTGGAGCCTCTTAAACCTCATTTAAGGGCTGACTGACACTGAGGAAGGATCTCTTATTGGAGATTCCTTCTTTTTGGAGTTCCTTCACTGCAAGCTTTGCTCTTTGGAGACAAGTGAGCATTTATTATCCTTCTTTTTGTAATATCTTCTCATTGTGTTGATCCTAGTGCTGTTACAGATACCGTTTTGTTAGACTGCCCCTCTGCTGCCGTCTGTCACACAGCAACAAAATGTAAGGGAATATTGGCAGGGAAGTTCAACCTCTGATATCATGGGCCAGCACTATAATATGCAAGACATTACTTTCAGAGCAACCCTCACAGAAAGAAAGACAGCTCCTTATTAGAGTAACTGCTTATGTGGATAGATAGCAGAGAGGTTCTTCTCTCTTAATGTTCACATTCTTAGTGTTTGGAAGTTAATGGCTGATTAGAAGTATTTTATACTTGCTTAAATGTAAACAGAAGTCAAGTATTTTTGTTTCCCATACTTTCCCTCCAAATTTTTCCTCTTCAAAGTTAGAAGTTTGCCTCAACATATAACAGCACATTTTTTGAGCCACTGTCACGTGGAGAAAAAAATACAATGCCTTTTTGCTCAAATAAATATCAGAACACACGTTCCCGTAAATCTTATTTTTCTCTCCCTGTGCTTTCTTTAAGCAGGACTAGAGGAGCCAACCCTTCCTTGAGAAATGATATTACTCCTTATTGTTACCCAGGAAGTTCTGTGTTCTCCGCCCTTTGAGAAATATTTATCTCCTCATTTACCTGTGTTGTACCACTATTTGGTAGCCAAACACTTGCCTTCAGACTCTACAACAGCATCACATGCTTCAGCCTATTGCAAAGAACTTCTGCCTCATGAAGTACATGAAACTTCTGAACTGTTCTTTCCAAAATGTCTATACCTGAAGTTCATTCAGCACTACATGTGAAAACTGGGGAGAAAAAAAATACCTACCTGCTCTATGCATCTGGGCATGACCAACCAAATGACAATGCCTTCTTAAATATTGCCCCTAAAGGCCAGCCTGCATAACCTATGTCAGATGCTGGTGATGTGTTGTGTGAAGACTACCCCTCTGTCTCTTCCTTCCTCAGTATGGCATTGTTGGCCCAAAGAAAGATGTGTGCCAGTATATCTTCACTGTGATATAACGTATGATGAGGCAAAACATGAGTGCCATGGAGAGGCCAGATGGGAGAGGTTCTGACTGGGGTCTGAACTGTATGTTGTGGGAAACTCAGTATTGCCCTGTGTTTATTTCTTGGCTCAGCCCTTCATTTCTCAGTCCTCTAGACTGACCTCCAAGAAACTTTAAAGATATTATTTTTCAAAGGCTGAAATTAGGCTATTGCTATAGAAAAATTGGCTATGGTTTACAGCCTTGCCAAACTGAATTTAGCTTCAGTAAATGCAACATGAAATCTGTATAGTCTCACCAGTTAATAAGTCCTTCTTCAGCCTCATCATATATAAATATCAGTAATAAAAAATTCTGACAATCCTAAGAGCACTGTATTCGAAGAAGCTTTGCATTTTTTAGTCTGGTGATAAAACATCAGTCTGCATACAGTTCCATTTTGTCATCTGCTTGTGGAGCACTTTCCTACAGTGAAATTAATATTGAAAAGACTTTTTCACTTTTTGGGGAAAATAAGCACAATTGAAGAGAGATTCTCACTGGCAAATTAATAGATAAGGTCTGCCATGCTAACTCAAAAGCAAGCAAAAGGCAAAAATTGAATCTCTTTATCGCAGTTAAGTCATTTTTCTAAACTGGGAAGTAATATAGGATGGAATATATGGGATAGATTCTCTTACAGAAAGTGCTTTCAAAGTTTAAAAGATCCATAACTAATATTGGGAATGTTTATAAATGACAGCCTCCTCTTTTAGATTATGTTGCATTTATTACATTCTACCAGGACTTTATGGAGATTCTCAAGGAATTAAAGTTATATTTATGATAAAAACATGGAGCTGCTTCTAAATAGCGTTTTCATCATATTAACTGTTGCCTAGATAACAGGCGTATCTCCTCAAGCACCTCCATTCTGGTTTAGCACTACAGCTTGCAAATTAATACAGTCATTATAAGACAGCAAAGCTATATCACTTACCATTTCATTATTGTTCAAATCAAAATCCACATTTTTTTTCAGTTTTCCCTAGGGTTACAAACTGGATAGGGAAATGTTATCATCTTGCAAAATAATCTCTCAAGACTCACTCTTTGGTGTTAAAAGGAGCAGTTAATCATATTACACTAATTTTCATATTAATAGGACTTGTGCAAAGAGAGAGTTAATGCTCTCCATCATTCAGTCCTTCAACACTGTTTTTTATGTACATATATATTTTTATATGTGTATGAGTGTATATATATATAGGAGTGTATATATATATATATTAATCTGCTTAGAGCTAGATTAGCACAAAAGATATCACGTCCTACTCAGCATATGAATCAGGGTCAAACCAGCAGCATGCCCTTAAATTTTTAATCAAAATGGCAATCTGTCATCACTAAGAGAGTTAGGCAATGTTTATGTGGATAACATGAACGTATAGCATATTTTAATGGAAAATACAGGGGTTAACTTACCGTGCCACAGGAAAGCACTCCACAGAATACCCTGCAGATACTTCACTACTTACACAAGAAGCTATGATCCTACAGCATGCATATCCACTCTAAGATGAAAATTATCTTTAAAGTTGCATTATACTTTATGAGGGATTAACGCACCCTTTACTTTTGAGATCTTCTCACATACTGTAATTTTCTGAACGCTTCTCACATAATGTTGCGCAGTTGGTCTTATTTAGACTCAGAGCTTTAACCCTGTGTTGGCATTTTCTTGTCTTTTTTGTTTTTTTCTTTTCTTTTTATCTCCTCACAGCTGCTAACCAAAGCAATGTGGTCTACTTGGAAGAACTTGAGTATGAATTTAGGGAGCTGGCCAAGGGATCAGGTGTTCTTGTTTTGGGCAGTCTGAACATAAAAGATGGGGCAGTTCTGCAGAGAGAGCTGGGGGAGACCTGAGTATGCCCTGCTCCTGCTCTGGCTCAGTTCAGCACAAAGCTAATAAGCCCTATAGATGGATACATGGAGCCCAGTGCCAACTTCACGCGACTGTCTGGCTTCTGAGCCAACCTTCTTACCCCATGAAAGAGCCTGCCTCTACTTCAGCAGCGCTAGAAGACATTCCCTTGGTAAACCATTGCTTTCTGCATCCATATGCCCCCACTTTGCTAAGCCCTGTTATGGTAATGATGTCAGGTATCTCAATGTTATTATTTTCCACACCTTGGTTCACCAGGGATCTGATTAAAATCAGTGGAAAGCTCCCTTGGATTGCACTGGCTTTGGTACTCAGTTTCTACTCCTTAATTTGCTTTCTTCATGTTTTTAACTCCATTTGCAGTTTAGTCCCATTCTGCTGCTGCATTCTTCACATCTTCTCCCACATTTTTTGTGCTTTTATTCCTATTTCTGACCCTCTCGATAACTGTTAAAACTATTTAGGCATCAAGTAAAATGCAGATTGAACAAGTTCTTTCAGCATTAAGTTAAAATGTGTTGACAGCATCACATGAGGCCTAGAGGAGCCATGGAGAAGTGGCACCATTTTGGGAGAAAAAGAGCTAGAAAAATAATTCTCATCAGATTGGAGGGCTCAGCATGGTTTCATAGCAGCACTCCTGTCTGCTTAAATGGATTTATTGGTCCACTACTATTATGCAGAAAGAATTTTAATTGGTGATATTTTTATGACCTGTTTAATGAAATTTGAGGGCAGCTGGAATTGAGTTCTACCCTCTCTATACCAGTGTAAAGTGAAGGCATTGTTATTCGGGTTTGTGTACTTGTGTTTTACTTGATTAACAGTGCTTTAAAAGAACTCAGACTCTACCATGCTCCTGTATTTCAGATAGTATACAGTATTTCCATTTATAACCTGACAATTCCCACACAGCACATGGTATTAATCTGGTGTAAACATCATGTTATGATGATACTCAAACACATACAGCTGATGTGAAAATGTCTTCAAGAAGAATATTTCCAGAAGCAATTCTTTCTATATGGTTGGTAGTTAGCTTGCTATGTGAATTTTTATTTCTTATACATGTGCATGAAGACACACAAGATTGAATATTATGTAGGAAAAACAAGATATTTTTAGTATTTGTAAAAAAAAAAAAAAATACATTCAGGAGCAGCCACTCCTATGAAAAAGCTGTTTTAGTAGTGTTGGAATTTTCTGTGCTTGCTTTCAAGGGTGGATGTGTCTTTAGTACAAGAAATGCAATGACACAAAGTGATACCGAGAACATTTTAGTAAGAGAAAATTCTTGCTAAAATAAGTATTTAAGGAAATATTTAAGTTCTCAGTAAATGTAATAATCCTGATGTGTAAAGCCTCAGACGTTGACCTCTACTGGTAACCAAGCATTTTTCAGTGTTCACCACTGAGAGGGGAGAGACACCAGCTTCTTGTCCAGGTAGATGCAATATGTGAAATCCTTAAGAAATTGCCTAACACTGGAGGAAAGCCAATAATTTTGTTAAAAAGAGATAAATAAAAGCAAGTCTTTTAGAAAGTGAATGTTAGCGGATTGTAATATTTTTGCTTGAATGCTTGCCAGCAGGGCTAGATTCACAGCTGGTGTAAACTTTTCTGGTGCCATTGAGTTAACTCCAGTTTGAGATGGAAAATTCATCTATTAGGATGAAGAACAGCTTTTTCACAGATTGCTTGTAGCTCCACCTGCTACCCACACTCTCTAGTTTTTTAGCCTTTCTTAGTCCTTTTCTTTTCCCTTGAGAATACTTTCTTAAAGAGAAGGCAAGCTCAGTACCCATAATGAAAAGGAAATGCTCAGCAGTGCAGTTTTGCCATTGTTAGCATCAGTATAAAAATACAATGGCTTCATTTCAATTAATTCCTACTTGCACTACAGTGATTAACAGTAGGTTAAGCTGTTCACAGTTTAGTAAAGTGAGCATTCCTAGCTTTGTTCCCATTATCCAACATAGTATCTTAGTTTTAGAGGAGACATGGATAAACAAATTGTAGTGAAGTTGAACGGTAAATCTGGAATAACTCCAGTGAAAATTTACAATAACGTGGCTAAGAATTTCATTTTACCTATTTGTTTGGATTTCTTTAATGGTTTCTGCATGTTCAAGCATCCACCAGAGCTGAGATGGAAACCAGCAAACCTGCTGTTATCTGTGCTGCAAGCTGGACACCAGAGGTGAGAGGGTAATGCGTTATCACACCACGCCACCTGGCCCATCCAATACAATTCAAGCAACAATAATCGTATTGATTATTTCTTGTGCTCATGACTAATGACCTCTAGCTGCAACCTTGCATTTTCTAAATCTTTCATATATTCTGATATAATAATAAGATTCGATTAAAAATTGCCATTAGCTGTTGCCAATGATTAGTCAGCAGGACTGAGTGCCACCAGATTCCAATGAGTTTCATTATTCTGGAATTAAAAACGACAGGGAACTTCTCTGGGTTAATAATACAACGATTCTGTCTCAATCAGGAATGAAAAAATAGAAAGAACTCTGATGTACAAATGTAGAAAAAAAATGCTATTCTGAATAGCTGCATTTTACAGAGAAGTGTTTGGAAATTAAAGGGATTTTGTCACAGACAGTAGGGACAGTTTACTTTTACTGATTATGTATGACTGGAAAGCCAGTGTCAGGTAGTATTTGAGGGGGCATTTTCCTAAAGGAAGCCATCTCCTTTGATGAAACAAAACCTGGGGTTTACTTGGTTTCTCCACCAGCATCTCGTCCGCAACAAAACATTGCAAAATGTGTATAAGCAAAAATAAATTGGTGGCTTTAGAAGATAGTAGGGGTGACATTTCAGGTCATTTGCCTGATAAGAATAGATTAACCTAGGGTTTTCTTTAAATTATTATTATTATTAGTTTGAAATGATGGCTTAATGTTTAAACAAAAAGACACATTGTCACACCTTCCATAGATTATAAAGGAAACATGGCCATTCAAGAAGGTGGAGTACTTAAATACATACTAATTTTCAGACATCTAGAAAAATGCTGTTGAGGTGCTGTCGTCTGGTATGGGTACAACTCAGCATATTCCTAATCCAAGTCAAGGCCCTGGTGTTCCTAGAGATGGGGTCCACTGGAGGAGATGCTCCGTGGGGGAAACATCTGCTATGGGATGTGATGTTCCCCCACTTCCTATTGAAACTGGTTGAAGGGCTGGGTGACATTGAAGTCAATGAGAGCTGAGAGCACTGAGCACCTTTCAGGTTCAGACCTCTGAATAATAAAAGACCCCTGAGGCACAGTAAAAGCATCTCCCCCTGTCACACAGGAGCAAGACAAAACATGTCCCAAACCCAAGACCTCTAAGATTTTTACGATGTTTGAATAAAGAAATATTTTTTTTTTAGTTATTGTGTACATAAGATCTCTTTCTAACCTTCAGGAAAGTAATTTTTAAGCATACTTTGTTAATATAGATTTCTTTTGGCAACTTTTGTTTCTGATTATAAGTACCTTTAAAATGTTTCCATTAATTAAGGCTGCTTTTATGGGCTACATCCATTTAGTAAAATTACAGAAAGAAGTGCTGCCGACACATCTGCCATTGACTTCTGTTTGCCTGAGCATTTTATACCCCTGTGAATAGCACAGTGAGGAGAGACAGAGCCTGCAAGAGAGAATGATAGAAAGAGGTGAATTCTGTCCAACAAACATTGAGGCCAGGAGAGACTCGGCCAATCACATACTGATGTTTTCCACAATAGCACGAGGAGAGTGGAAAGTTGCTTGAACTCTAGTTGAAGCAGAATAGCCCTCATGAAAAGATTATAATTACCATACTCAGAAAATAAATCGACTTAAAACGTGAATTTGAATGTATGAGATTGCGTTTTGGGGGAGCAGGCGAGAAGGAGGCTGATCGGAATATCTCAGTATTAACTTACAGAGGTTTTTATATACCCTCAGCTGAAAGCAATACTAGCCAGATTATAATTATAATTACCTTGGCTTCATCTCAGTGTTTATCTGCCATGACACCCACCCAGCCACCTGCCTGCTATTAATTCATTCAACACTAACTTCATCTTTTTTTCCTTTTATCTTGTCCTTTTTCCTGTTATCCTAACTTTAAAAAATGTATCCATTATTAGAAACAAACTAACACAATATTTGTTTGTCCATGATGTCATGTGTTCCTTTGTTTAAAAAAAAAAAAAGAAGAAGAAAAAAACAACCCAGAATTTTTCATATTAGAAAAATAACCTGTTCGTATTATATCATAAAAGCTGGAAAGATCTGGCATTTGACTCTAAAACTCGGAGCAGCTGATAATCTTTAAATTAGATCTTTTTTTTTTTTCATCCCAAATATTGCCAGATATTCAAATAAGAGGAAATTTATGACAAGGGGCAATAAGCACGATACACACTTGGCATGTAGGATTGCATTTGAAGCGCAGTTCTGTACACATCCTGGATATTTTTTGCTACTGTTGCTACTCAAGTACTGAATCTTTCCATGTGCTCTAACAGAACACTGAAATGCCCAATATTCCTGTAAAACGGTGTCTTAAAAAATCTGCAGAACAGCAGTCACTTGAAATAACAGCCATTCCTGTCATTCTTACAAGCTTAGAAAGACTCACCACTGCATTCTGCTATGCTATTGTAGGATAGAAGCACTTCTCCCCAGTCTGTCTGGGCCTGTGAGCTGGTGCTGATGAGTGGATGTCCTTTTGGCTGTTCATTGAGCGGCAGGTTGAAGAACAGACTATAATGTGTGAGAGTGAGCTAATTATAATAATGGCTCAGGGTCAGGTAAATGCTTTACTATTTATCTGACCCAACCACTGTTTATTATATTCCTTGTGTCAACACATTTTTACAGAGTGAAAATTAGCAACTAATTAATTTAATTTCAGGATTTAATGCCACTGTAAATGGAAATAAGCAAGGTTTATATTGAATAGTGATTTTTCTAGAAGGCAACATTATAAACATAGAGGTGAAGGGTCTTGAAAGGCAGCTTTGAGCTGATTGGTGTAAAGGTCTGATCCTGCAACCATTCATCAAGCTTCAGTTCATCAAACTGCACTTAACTTGAAGTATCTGGTCAAGTCTTGTTCAAATCAAAAGCATGTGTATAAATGCTTTCTGAACTGGGGTCCTAGACCCTGCTCAAGCAGCATTTCTGACTTTGTGGAGCCTGCTTGCCTGAAGAAATATGTCAGGGTGAAGGCCTAATTGCCCATATTCCTCTCCGCTCTGTTGATGCTCCTTTATTCAGTGACATTTCTGCTCTCTGTCAGTTAAAGTTTGGAAGTGTCAGAATGCAAGATATGTTCCCCAGACCTCTGTACAGATTTTGGAGGCACAGTTCGAGCGAGCAAATGAATGAAGGGGAATTTCTGAGGGAGAATTCTAACTGCTTATTACAGTTTTCAGCTTCCCAAAACATGAAAGCTGTTGTTTGTCATTGGTTCCTGACCTGTTACGGCTCATGCAGTCTTCCTTTGACATAACTCACAATGCCACAACAGCACTGTGTGTATATGAAAACAATAATTCTTTGCATTTTATAGTCTTTTTATCCTGAAGACTTTGGATACTTCATGACTCACTGGAACCAGAGATTTTCCCATCTCTACTTCCCTCTAGTCTTTTATTCTTATAGGATATCAGTACTGGAGAAGTGGAGAAACGCTTTTCCCAGGTCCTGGCTGATTTGCTTGCTTTCATTCAGTGCTCCAGTGTCTCTATGTCTCTTCCCCTGAAGACCAGAAGAGCCCCAGTGTGTCCCAGTTTGACAGTCACTGAAGGACCAGGGCTCTAAAGCATTCTGCTGAAACATTCCTCTACAGTTTAAGTAAATATCTGCAGGAGAGACAAGAAATTTGTGGGAGAGCTTAGAAAGCAACCTAGTTGTCTTAGACGTTCTTCTCAGCCTTAGATATTAAGCAGCTTTCATTTCTAATGCATAGCCATTGATTGCTGTGATTTTTATGTTACCCTTTAAAATTACGGACCACTGCACATAGAAATTTATTTTTAGACTTAATGTTTCTAATGATGAATTCAGGAAATATTTTGTTAGTGTGCTGTTATCAGAGTACAGCTCTCAGTCTAAAAGTTGTGCTGATTTGGCACTGTGTGGCTAGCCTGGTCTGGTCTTTCAAAGCCATCTTTTGTGTCAGAGAGCAATTGCTGTATATATGTACAGCTAGAGCTTTCACCAAGACATCGACAGCTCTGAGTCTGGAGACTGAGGGGGCAATGCGTAGGTCTTAAGATCTTCCTCATCTCATTGGAAAAGGTCACAGAAGTCATCAGATTGACTGCAGAACATTCCCTTAGAGCAATGCACCTTTTGTACTGCAAAGCTGCTACTATTTTTGAAGCCGTGGTCCGTGTGGAACACAAATCTTTCTTTAGCATGTATATCAATGCATTAGCAATACCCTCAGGGGGCAGAGTGAGGCTTCCTGTTCAGTGCAGCATTTCAACAAAATATTCTAACTCAGAGTAATATAAAACAGGCAAGGAAAGCCATTGCTGTGTTTTGTTCCATCTTTCTGAAACCAAGTCAAAGACAAAGAAAGGCATGGAAATTCCTGACAGTGGTCAGTGAACGTAGTTTTTTCCTGTAAGAATGTAATAGTAAGAAAAAAAAATCAGTAGAGTGCGGTGGAATCTCTAAATTCTCTCTACATTACAAAACACATTGGGCTGAGATAAACTAAGAAGGATGGTGCTCTGGGGATGGCATAGCAGACCATAGGCTGCTGTGTTTAAAGGAGAGCTCTAGGCGTGCCCCATGTCCTCTGCTTCTACCTTCTGCTCTAGTCTTGCACAAAATCTGTGCCCACAAAATGATTTGCCTACGTAAAATGAAGTATAAAGAACTTTAGGTAGCTGATATTATTCTTATTCAACAAGTATCCATAAAAAAGCTATCTGCTAACAGGCAAATGTACTTATATGTACTGGATAGGGTTAGAACCCCCATTTCTTTTATGTGAGTTACAAAATGGAAAATCTGCTAAAACATACAGTTAGAGATGTCCTCAAAATAGTTTCTTCTGTATTTTCAGGAAACAATTTGCAGTCACAAATACTTTCCTGTTCACCTGTGCCCTCTATGAAGAGGTAGACTAACCTTCCTTCTGCACGAGACTCTGCTATGTTTCAGAATAGGTTTGGTAGCAAGCATGCCTGCTACAAACATGCACCTTGCCTTCAGCTTACACCATTGGTTCTGGGGTAGTGGAACAAATCACAGTACTGTCAGCAGTGCACCTGGCATGTACATGAAAGAACAGTAAACTTCACAGAGGCCTGGATTTGTAATGACACTGCATAATAATCATGAATAACTGTCAAGAATGACTATTGAGTTCAACCAGCTATCTCTTGTTTGCTGGAAAACTGCCATGAAGGTATCTCCCAAGGCTCAGTAAAGCTGAGCTTGGTTACAATGTTAAGTGAATACTTAGAGGAGTGAATATACCCAATATGATCTTTAATGCTTCAAACCTGCTAACTAGTTTTCAGTTATGAAACCATGACCTTTCTTTACAGTATTTAATTGCATTTGATATCTACATACTCAAAAATTAGCAAAAAAGAGAAAATTATTACTTCTGAGGCTTTTGCATGGACTCCAAATGTGAGTAGGTCACCTAATCAGTCACTTTCATCAAGTATTCAAATTTTATTTCCACTTTTGTTTGTTTCTTGTTTGTATCATGAGCTTCTGGGAAGCCTGGACTTTGTTTTCTAGTGGCTTTGGAAGAAGCACCAGACAAACAATTGGTCGTATGTCTAGAACAATAGCAAATAATATTCATTGATTACTAGTCATTGGTTTTCTTCATTGTTCTAGGCTATTTAAAAATGCATTGGAAAAATCATGCTAAACTGAAATTCTGAAGCACTGGAAATGGACACAGAGTAAGTTCTCACGAAATCAGGATAAGCCAAGGCTGTTGCTGAGTACTTCTTAATTAACTAAATGAAGCATACACAGCCAATAAAGATCTAACTTTTGGAAAGCAAATAAGCTACGACTTTTATGAATGCCAATAAAATGAATGTTGTCTGGGAGATATTCATTAGCAGAGTGGAAGATGTCTGTAGAGGCTATGGTCTAGAAAGCTGGAGGATTTAATGACATGGACACGGAGGACTGCATATTAAAGTGACTGAAGCTGGTAAAATAAAAAGTAGCACTTCTGTGTGAATATGTTTTATTAAACTAGTAAATTGCATGGATTTTTACTGTCTCTTGGACTACACCAGCTGACATCTGACTAGTGCTAGTGGGCCTCCCCATTTATTTGCAGAATAGTGAGACTGTGGTGCTGTTCCTCACAGCCTGATGGGTAGATGGATGCCTATTGTGTATGTATACAACTGAAGAAAAGTATCTGTGAAATAGCAACTTCTTAGGTATGTCTAACACCCTTTCTTTGCTCTTTGTGATTGCATGGATAAACCATAAAAATTGAAGCCTCTACCTCTTCAGCTGCTGCTTATTCCTGCTCTGGCACCAGTTCTCCTGGCGATTCTGAAACCTCTTCATTTTGGAAGAACTGAAGAACTGAAGTTTCCGCAGAATGAAAAAGAACAGCATAAAAATGGTAGCCTGGTAAAGACCAGTGTTACCTGCATATGCCTCGGTGTCACTTTAGATTCATATGTGACCCTGCTCTTTCATCAGATCATGATAGGCTGGTTACCTACCCTGTACTGTCTGTCACTTGGTGTCAAGGAATGATGTGTGACTAAAACAATTCCTCTAAGGAACTGCTGCTTTCTGAACTGGCTTGGTATTCAAGCGATACATGAAAGAGTGAGTGACTCAATATGCTCTGAGGGTTATACAGCTATTGTGCTGGAATAATAAATATGCCTAGCTCTTGTTACTTCTTTACATCTCATATACCTCCTTCTACTTTGAGATGGTAGAAAGTTTTACCTTCTTTTTCCAGTTTTTTCGAAGGTAAAGTAAGTCAGAGCCAGGAGTAGAACCAACATTCCACAGATTTGTCCACCACCATGTCTTGCTACTGCCCAGCTGTTGGTCAAGATACTGTCACATGCTTCTTTGGTCATATTCTTTAATAAACTGACAGCTGTTTCCCTGGAGCCTTCAGTGCTTCCAGTTATCTGTTGCCTCACATCTTATGAGAAGAACGTACCTTGTCATGCCATTGTGTAACTACCTATCCAGATACAGCAGGAAAAGGCCAAAAAAAGCTCAAGATGATAAAGAAAATCCATTTTATGGGTAACTAATCACTGACAGCTATAGTGTGCTTAGTGTAATGGATCCTACTCAGATTCTACAACTAATATGCATGTAAAACACATTTAGTCACTGGAATAGATCAGAAAATTTTAAGAATTAATCACCTAATGTAATTTAACAGATTAATTTACGTTTCGTATTTTCTACTGTAGGTAGACAACACCTGACAGAATTTGGAAGCTATTAAGAAACTAAGATAGGTTTCTGGTCTGGGTGACAAATATTTTTTTATGATTTCTCAGCTGAAATGGTTATTAAATACTTCTCTCTGAGAAGTTTTGTGAGTAGGATTTCAAGCAATAATTTACAATCGTGTGTTTTTCTTTTGATACCAAAATGATGGCTTACTCAGCATCAACTTTTCTCCACATAAACAATAGTATTATATACCACAAAAGAAGAGAAAAAATGAAGTGCAACATCTACTGTAGCACTGCAAAACTATGACTATGCTGGCTATTTGCATTTTGCAGCTATGTAGTTGTTTTATTACCCGTAATTAGAGTTCTAAGACAAATATTTCTTTGTATCTGGGTAGTTAAATTGTGATAACAATTGTATAATATTCTGAGAAATCAGAATATTTTAGTCACTATAGCTGCTGCAGGGCAGACTTAGGATCTGCTACTGAAACTGTACAGTAACTGCTTTTTTGTGTAACTCAGTTGCTAACTGTTTAGCTATGATAACGCTAATATTTACAGTTTCGGAGCCTTTCTGGGATCTGTTACTTTTACACTGGCACAGACAAAACTTCTTGAATAAACCTTGACTACAGACATAAGAGATGCTCTTCAGCCTGTCTACAAATCAGTGTCCAGTGTGATGGCTGTGGCTGCAGTTTCACCTTGCATGAACTGACTCGGATGTGACAGTACTGACTAATGCAGCCTCCCAGTTCTTTCAAACTTAGATGCTCTAGAAGCTTCTGTATTTGAAGCTATTCTAATATCAGATGCCTGAATATGGTCATACTGCCTGCTGCTGTCTGTGAAAACGTATCTACATCAGAACTGGGCTGTGGCTGCCATATTTGAAAGAGTTTTTGGAAACTACCCTGATAATACAGCTGATTATATTCTTTTGCATGAAGAATTAGAAGCACAGAACCTTCATATTCCATTTTCTGTAACACAGTTATTGCTCCAGACCACTGATTTAAGGAGAAAAGCTTATTCTTCTTCCCTCTTCTCATCCTCTGAGGAATTCATGTTCATTTAAAGTTAACAGTTGAAGCTCCAATGCAAATGCAAGATGTGTACCTGTATCTATTAGAGTATAAATGTATGTTTTGTGCTCCAGTCACTATTTTATAACAGACAATGTTGAACTTAAATTCAAGTTGTTGTGAGTGGAAGACTAAACAGAGGTGTACAGTAGCATTACAGTCATAATTTTGACAAAGGCTGATTCTCTGATAGTTTATTGATGAAAAGGAGAAAGAAAGAATTTTACCTCAGCAATTGGAGCAAAACCTCACTGAGATCATGACACAGCCCACTGCTGTGTGCTGGTCACATAAACAGCTATATTTCTTCTTGCTTCAGCTTCTTCTCTTCATCTTGACTGGAGACAAAAAAGAAGTAATTGTAGAAGACTTGCAGAAAATTAAAATATCTTCCAAATCCATGAGCCTACTTTGACCAGGTAAATGGAGTATTCTAGCCCAAATTTTGTGTGTGTGACAGGTTAATGATAAGTGAGATTTTGAGTGGGATTTCTTCAGTGCCTGGAATCCATTTTGCTTTCGTGCAAAGGTAAGACATTTTGGTAACATTATTTCTTTTTTAAGCAAAAAAAAACCAAAACAAACAATAGCAAACAATAATAATAAAAAAAGCTAAAACTCGTATTCTGTATTTTTAAAAGCCTTTCTTCTTAATGAAGCTCTTGTACACAAACTTATTGTCCTACTTCTCTCAGTGATAGAGATTTTCTTGTTCTCTGAATATGGATCAGTACTCCTAGTTACTCTACCCATGGCAATCTGGAGGACATACATTGACTTAAGTGTATACAGAAATATATATATCTCCTATTATGCCACCTGACTTAGAAACTAAGACAAGCAAGCTGTCAGAAACAAACTAGATCATACCTGAGGCTGGAACTGGAGCTTTTGGCTGCTGTAACTTGCACCACTGCAGTAGGCCAGGATGCCTCCAGTGTATTTGAGTACTGCACTGATTTTGGTGTGGTCTGAAGAAAGCCTCTCCTAAGAGGCTGAAGAGCTCTTTATATTAACCACTTTATTCTGAGTACAAGGGCTTTGCAATCTCCTCGTCGCTGTCCTGCCAACAGGATTTTTTTTCTCTGCATCTCTATGAAGAAGATATCTCTTCTGACCCAACAGTGATGATGGTATCTGTAGCCACATTATTATTCTTTATTAGACAACACAATCTTTCTAAAGTATTTTGAAAGTTACTATGAACACTGTAAATTCAACAGTATTTTTGACCCTGCACTGACTACAGTTATATCTACAATTTTACACAGGAAACTCAGATTGCTGTTATGTTTCATATTAACCACCCTGCTGCTTTCAAATGGTTTGCAATTAGTTTGACTGAGAGAAAAACCAGTAACTAATAAATATCATGAACTTGGCAGTCACTTGAAGTTTTCTCTCGAAGAACATGCATGTTCTTTAAAGGTTTCGTGAGTTGTAAATAAAATACAGAACATTTCTGTCTCTGGATCACATAGCCATCAACCATTATCAAATGTCTTATTCATCAAAAGCAGAATTATGTTTTAGTAATCAACACGCATTTAAACTTAATTGGGACTAAAACATCCTCTTTAGAACCTTTGGGGATACATCTGCTGCTTGACCTCACCATGTCTTTTTCTATATTGAGATAGGTTCTGATGTTTTAAGAGGCACAATATTATAGCTTCACACTGTGACATAATATTTTGCCCTCAAATACATACGCATAGGCAACACAAGGGAATGTTTGTTATCTTCCGCATGTAAGAACAAGTACAGTGTAAGATAAAAATGGAAGCAAAAAACTGAGGGAGTAAAATATGTTTTTTTCCTCCTGGTTTTTCCTGAGGAGGCCATGGGAAAAACACACAGGTTGTTTGTTTGCTAGGTTTCCATGCTGCCAATATGTACAATAGAGAGAAAAAACCATCAAACTTCAGGCAAATGCAGAAAGAGAGAGTTCTGAGGCAAAGTCTGATTCCCTAGGGTATTTAAAAAAATTCTTCACCAGATGCAAAATAAATTTCAATCTCTATGTCCAAAAAAACCAAATAGTTCTTTTGACATGACAGATCTCAGGTCTTGTCTTGGAGTTTTTATGAGATACATGTAGCTGAAAATTAGATTTTTTTTTTTACAAGAGATGTCAAACAAACAATACAGTAGTAGGAGAAATGCAGCATTGAATTTTGGAAAGCAGAAGTTTTTCTCTTATGGCAGAGGTTTGGCATGAACTGTTTCAGTGATGGCTCAGCAAGGAGGCTTGAACAAGCTTGTCTCACTTCTTCTTTCATCCTGTGTACTCTTGGTCGATACCATTTCTTATTTTTCAGTCCCATCTCAACAATTCCTGCCTTTGAAATAACTGCTGCTAAAAATTCCAGTCTAGATAAAGCTATCTAAGTATGTATAAAATCTCAGGACTGAGTTCAGTTAATGTATGGGAAGGTGAAGGAGTGATGGAGGTGAGGTGGATCTGATACTTACTTGCATCAGAAATAATCAATGCACTATTATGACGTATGTCTCGGTTGTCTATTGTCCAGCTGCACCCTCTGAAGAATGCCAGAGTCGGTACTGACAAGTTGCGTAGTCACTATTAACATGTTCTTTGGTGGTGGCTTGTCCTGTGAAGGGATGTGCTGCTTGACTTGGAGTGGTAGTAGGATCTCTCCTTCATTTTGGTGGAGAACATTCAGCTCCTCTTGTTTGATCCTGCACAATGCAACATGGCTCAGGGACCTTCCAGATGGTCACCCCCATCCCATTTGCCTCAGCTGACATCCTAGTAAGACCATTACTGTGCCCACCATGTTTGAAAGCTCAGTTTTGAGAAGGTAATCCTGGTTCTGTCACAAAGTCTCATAAATTAAATTGAAATCAGTCACATTTATGACTGGCTGTTAAAAAGCTGTAAGTGTTATGAATTTATGACTCTGTGCTCATATTCAGCTGTTCACTGCTTCTGCTTCTAGGTCTTTTTCTCCTATGTGGGATAAAATTTATATTTGTGGGTGAGATCATTATAAATCTTTTATGTACCACAAGTGCAATTTTAAATGTTTGCAGGCATGGAGAACAGTGCCCATGAGATATCAACTATATTTCATGGGTTATTGCTTCATAGAACTGACAAAAAAAGAGCTTTGCAACTAGTATACACTCACACACACATCTTAAGTTTACATGTTTGACCTTTAGAAGCTGGTAGGCAGCATGAAATGTGTGATTTAGGAAATAAAATGCTACACAGTTCATATTTTACTTGGATGCCTGTTTGCCATGTTAATGTGTTTCCTTAGCAAAACACCTTCTCAGAAGACTTGCCCATACTCCATCCTTCAAGGCATCTTGCTGATTCTAGTTACAATTGGACAAGTTCCTTAGGATTAAAAGTAGTTTATGTACATCTCTGCATAAATCAGTGATGAAACATGAGCCAGTAATGAATATGTGGCTTGCACTAAACATGAGCCTACTGCTAAGTTCTGCAGCCCTCACACTGAACTTTCCTATCACACTTGTTAGAGATGATGTATTCAAAGATATGAGGTACAGAAGAATACAATTTTCAAAGAAAAAAATATTTTTTCTGGATGGAAAGATGGAGGGGATGAAATTATGGTGCTGGAAATGTGTGACCCATCAATAGGTGACAAGCTGTTAGCTAGACTGTAAGAGAGGTCTTAACCTAAAGGAGTGTTTGGCAGAACTATTTTTCAATGGAAAACACACTGGGCTGGGAGCTGGGAAGCCTCTAGTTTCTGATTTTTGTTATTTGACTACCAGGACAAATTGTTTCACTTCTCTGTGACTTACATAGGTAAAGGTTTAGAAGGGGAAGAGAAGATGGAGGAGCTTCTATCATCTCCCTATTTACTCCTGATTGCCAACTGCTCAATGCACACTCTACTGGGCTCTCTCTTGCTGCCTGGCTCACCACCCTGTCTGGGAGTGCTTACCATGCAGAGCCATCCTTGGCTGTGCATCTCAACTGTGCTGGGTACAGGTAACATGAGTTAGCATAGAATCACTGAGTCACAGAGTGGTTTGGGTTGGAAGGAATCTTTGGGATAATCTAGTTCCAGCCCCCCTGATATAGGCAGTGACACCTCCCTCTAGACCAGAGTGCCCAAAGTTCCATCCAGCTTGGCCCTGAATGCTTCCATGGAGGCGGTATTCACACCCTCTCTGGACATACTCTTCCAGTGTCCCACCACACTGACAGTAAAGAATTTCTTCCTGATATCTAGTCTTTATCTACCCTCTTACAGTTTAAAACCACTTCCCCTTATCCCATCGCTACATGCCCTTATACAAAGTCTCTCCCCAGCTTTCCTGTAGGCCCCCTTTGGGTACTGGAAAGCTGCTAAAAGGTCCTTCTGTGGAGCCTTCTCTTCTCCAGGCTGAAGAGCCCCAGCCCTCTCAGCCTGCTCTCATAGAGAAGGTGCTCCAGCCCTCTGACCATCTTTGTGGCCCCTCTCTGGATCTACTCCAGCAACTCTATGTCCTCCTTGTCTCGAGGGATCCATCCCACTGGATGAAGTTCTTCAGGTGGTGTCTCATGAGAGCAGAGTAGAGGGGCAGAATCACTTCCCTCGACCTGGTGGTCACATAAGCATCTATATCAGCTCCATTTTATTGTTCATGTTTTTTAAAAAAATGCACTTTTGAGTTTGAGACTTTCTCTCACTTTATGTTACTGCTTTATATCCAGTGTAAATATAAACAGTAAAGATAATTTGCTTAGGTCTTTGTGTCCTCTGCTTAACTATGATGAACTGGGGAAGCATTGATTAGGTCTCTGAAATATATTGTCATGCTTCGTACGTGAATTTCTCATGAGTTATATTATATGTTTGGCAATTTTCTTGTTAGTTTCTTTTGTACACTCTTTAGTTTTTTCTGATCTTTTTTACTTCAGAGTTTATGCACTGGATGCTCTGGTATGAGAATGATTAAGTAGGCCACATACTATTGGTTTCATCCCCTGAGAAGGGTAACTTGAATTTTGATGAATACAAGAGGTGTCAAGATGGTAGTGAGCATGTTACCTCCAACAAGATTAGTACAAATGTGAATGTAAATGTTTTAATGTAGCATAATATAATTATTCAGTATTCACAAAGCACAAAGTAATTTCATTCATAGTTTCTATTTTAACAAATAAGCACAACCTTCTTTAAAACAACATTCATCTGGCTTCATAGAGTGCATCAAAATTTATCTGAATTGTTTATGATTGATGTGGTCATCCTCTTATGATTCCTTTGGGCTAGATCGAAATAGAAATGTAGGGCAGGAGTCTCCATTACTGTGCAGCTGGTTTTCTATGCACTGTCAGCATAAACTAACGTGAAAGCTGGAGGATCTGGCTCAGCATAAATGTAATTTTGAGATGACAAGCTGCTGTGGGGCACCTATGTTTCTCCTCCTTAGTGTTATGGGGATAACATCTCATGGTTTAAAGGAAAAGGAAATCAGGAAGACAGTGTAGTGTCCCGATCACATCCATATTGACTGTTGTGATTTTGGTTCAGAGTTTCTTACAGCTAAGCAGTAGCTGGAACAGCTTCTGAGCATTTCTGTTGTACTGGAAGGCAAATGGCCTTTCACAAAGCATTAACAAGTTTAGTGGCACTCAGACATAGCCAGTCAGTCCACAAGATTTAGATATTTCAGGGCCCTAGGTCTGTATTGTTAAAAAGCTTGTTGTATATCTGAAGGATCATGTAAGCATCCATTGTGATTTTCCAATAGGGCATGTGACTGTAGGCACAGATTTTTGAATGAAGGCAAAGATCTAGCAGTATGTTCCACGGTACATGATTTCTGGAAGGGATGCAGGAGCTTATTTCTCCCTTTTTGGTGATGCTTGAATTCTTATTTGTTTGTTTTTCAAAGTGGAGAGCACCTATTGGACATTGACTGCTAAGGATCTTAGGAGCTTCTGAAAGCTATTCTCCAGACTAAAGTTTGTTTTGTATCTTTCTGCAACTGCAATCTACACTGAGTGCCTGCTAATGTCCAGATCCCATGATCTATTCACTTTGTATTTTGTGGATAGCTACACATAGAAGGGATTTAAATACTGGTTCTATTTCAGGAGGGAAGGAAGAGTGGATAAAAGAAGTGATGTTTCAGTACTTCAACAGAAGAAATCTGTCATTTTTATTGGATGTAGAGTTCACTAACTTAAATATGTCTAAGGGAAATAGATATTGCAATAATTCTTTTGACTGAATATTTTATATCAACTTTTTCCTCTTTACAGTTATTTTCATTAGTGGAACTTGAATGTTTAAATAAAGTCATTCAGCCTTTAGTGTGACTGAAGATTTAAACAAAACATTGCTTTCCTTAATCAAAATAACTCTCCATATTTCTTCTTCTTCTTTTTAATAGGCTTTTAATCATTCCAACATTCTCCAAACCAAATTCACCAGTATCCATGTAACTGGGAGATTGTACAATACAAAGTTTGCTGCAGCTTTTTTTTCACTTCTGAAAAAATCACAATCCACTTAACCTGACAAATGAAACCTTTGATTACACTACGTACAGAATACTGCTTTTTGTCTCATTAAGGCAGAGAAGGAAATAAATGCAGAAATGTGTCTGCTACATTTCCACATTAGCAATCTGGTGAAGGAAACCATGATCCTAGCAGGTGCTAACACTGGACTCATGGGCATATGTAGCCTCATGAGCCTTTCAAAGATTTCTCACCTCACTGATCCAAAATAAACCTCAGTGCTTTGGAAAAATCAAAACATGCAAAATGCTTTATGTAGTGTAGTGTGGCACAGAAGCAAACAACAGGAAGAGAGAGAGAGGAGGGGTAAAAAAAGGTTATTTCTGCATTTTGGCCATTAATTTCAGTTCCTTTATGATTTTTCTTTTGGAGTTGACCTTTCCCTGGATGTCCCAAGTGTTGGATATGGTAATGGTAAAGCCATTGTTTAACTACTAGCCACGGCCATGGTAGTTAAAATATGAGTTGCCTCTTCTACTACATTATTTCACAATTTTCATAATGAGCATTGTGGACACTAACTCCTTACCACTTCCTCCTTTTAACTCAGGAAAAGTTTCATGTTTTGGTTCTTGACCACTTTTCAAGGTTTGTACAATTCCACATATGTATAGTTCAAAAGAAATGTCAGGAGAAAATATGCTGTGAAATGGAGATATACACCGTGCACACAGTAATGTCAGCTGAGGTGCATTCTATCTGCCTGGGAGGCAAGCCATTCCTTGTCTATCTCTCATTATCAGGTGCTACCAAAAGTGCTGTTTTTTTTTTGTGTGTGTGTGTGATTTAGCTAACAGTAGACTAAGAAGGGGGAAAAAAGCCCACCACTGTTTCACTGTTTAACATGCAATCAATGATTACCATCTTTTGCATAAAATCAGTGCCTTCAGCACAATCCTCAGCCATTAAGTTCCAGCCACAGTATCACAAAGATATGAATATGAACTTACAGAGTCATTGTGTTTGCCAGTTTCCTTTCTTTCTCCACAGGCAGTGTGAAAAATAAGAATATAATTAGTCTTCTCCTCTGGAAGGACTTATGAAACATCAGTTCAGCTCTGGATACATCTATAACTATTTGTGAGAGAGAGAGATCTCTATTCCACATATATTTGTCTACCTGTGTATATAAATTAAAAAATCTAACTTGTCAAATATATTTGTCTCTCTATATATACACAGATACATATGTGATTTTCTTTCAGGAAGACAAAAAAAGCAACGAGACGAATATGCAAGAAGGAAATTGAGCATCTTCCCATCTTGAGTAGAATAAATTATTGCTGAATGCTGAGGTTAATGTTCCCTCTGAATTGGTGCCTGCACAGCTGGGATTCTCAGTGCTGTTTGATCTGCCCTTTCAAGCTCTGATGATCCCACTAAATTGCATTTAATGGACACAGGGTTGAAGTACAAAAAAATGAGGGCTTGTTATAAAACAATAGAGACAACTTAGCTCTCACACACACCTGTTCTTTGTACTTCATGAAAGACTTTGTCCTGATGTAGCAGGAGGGAAATATGTTATGAAGTATTCCACTGGCATAGTTTGCTTGAGTTTCAGAAGCATGAGTTCCATTTCCAGGTAGTCGGATTTACAGTCACTACAGTGGAGGGTGTTTTACAAGAGGCATTTATCCTTGACTAGTCACACCAGAACAGGATGTTGCACACCTGCACACTCCATTTATAGGAAGAAAATTGTTCTGAATAATTATCATCTAAATATATTTAAGATTTCACCCATGTAGGATACTGAAGGCATACACAATTGCAGTAACTTTGCAGAAACTCTCTCTCTACTTCACCTGTCCTCAAAGATGGCACTCAGATCTATTAATCTGATTCTTGCTAAACCTATCTGAGTGCCCAAGATTGCTCATGAACTCCAATTGCTGGGCCTGGCCCTCTTTAAATTCTACTAGTAAAGTGGTCCTTGTTAAATCACTATCATTCTAAAATCAATACAGCACTATGTAAATGTGGAAGGAAAAAGGGCTCTTTGGTGCAATTAAAAGCAGTCAGTATCTGACTCAGTTTAGAAAGAAAATGGATTGTCTCCTCATTTTGATACATGATTTAGACAACAACAAATAGCCAGAATACAACTGTTTGAAAACGCTACAATTGTGTGTTTTTTTTCTGCATTAAAAAGCAGGGAAGATGTGCAGTGACAGTACAGATAGCTTTATACTGCTGTGCTGATCTCTTTTAATCCAAATCTCTAATATTTACCTGAAAGGGAAACAGTAAGGCTAATATTCTGTGAGGCCCAGTTATTCTCACAGTGAGTGTATTGATTGCACTAACACTGCATGTAGAACTGTGGATGTTTCCTATTGTAACGTGCTTGACACTGCAGGCAGTTAAAGAAAATTCCAGAGGCTGGCTGATGAAGAAGGCTCTTCTTTTCTGGTATTTCTCATGTAGGAACAATAATGTTGGGCACCTGAAGAATGTTAAGAGTTTCTAGGGCTCACAAATGTAGCTGCACTGCATAAGGTCTACCGAAGAACAAGTCAATTTTTATATGTTTCAAGCTTACAGTGGGCATCAAGATAATCCAATTTCACCTTTGTCATATTTGCTCTCCTTTCCTGACTTCTCCTGAATTTACCTGAATTAGTTCCTGCATCAAATCCATGAATCGAGGCCGAGAGAGGTTACTAGATAGATGCCTGTGGCCTGAAAAGCCTGAAGGGTGATTGTAATGAGAAGATTTCTCTCAGCTGGTTAAAAATTTTGAAATTACTCACCTGACTGCTGAAAGAGAGCCAAGATGGTTTCCTTTGAGGTCCACTGGCTTTATTGAAACTTGAGAATAAAGAACAGTGCTATCAAATGTTGAGTTTCAGTTTTTTAATGCTAACTTTGGAGGAGCTCCAAGGTACTTTGCCTCTCCTTCAAGGAAAAAGAAAGTTACCTTAAGTGGTGGAGTGTTCCTTCTGGGAAACTGGTAGGAAATACGGCTAGAAAATAACCAGCAAAGGTGAAATGGGAAGATAGAATAGTAGGGTAATTAGCTCCTACTGTAGGGAGGTAATTTAACCAGATGATTTGGAGAAACACAATTTAAGTTGTGTTTTTATTTCTTTCCTCTTCTTCATTTTTTTTTAATAAAAAAAAATCAGTGTATTAACCCTGGACTGCTAAGAGGGAATAATAGCAAGAAGACAAAGTGGAGATTATCATAGGTAAGTGTGTTGTTCTCCGTGCTGACTGGCTTCAAGGCAGGCTGAAGCTGGCAGGCTGACATCACAGGAAAAAGGAGGCCAATTTAAAATAGAGATAGCATTGATCCCAGTTTTATTCTTGCTTGAATTACAAATGTCTGCAGATCACGGGTTTAGTTTGGCCGATTAAAAATCACATTTGATATCTGGATTGAGATCTGATCACTGCAGAATTTATGCTTCACAGAAGTAAAGAGATTAGAGCCAGATCACTGCTCCTCACTTTGCCATGAAGTCCAGGTGCGTTTATTCCTTAATTTATTAATGTTTACCTATTTCTTCCAAATAGCCTACCTTTAAACATGGTCAGAAAGCACAGTTACAAGAAGATTAAGATGCTCCAGACTGCAGTTTTCTGAGTGATTGTCTAGGGGACAGCAGTTGCTTTGTAGGGCCAACAGGCTCACTTTATAGCTGGCCTCAGCCCCTGTAAGCAATGGAGTGTTTTCTGTTGTAGTTGTCAGGTCAGTGGGCAGAATGATCTGAGAGAAATGCTGAGTGTTGTCAATGGGCCACTGAGCCAAAGGCTTTGTGAAACATTTAATCTGATTTATTAGTATTTTTTTCTCTCTAGGAAATCTCTTTGATTCCACCTGTCGTTTCTGTTGTGACTGCCATGTTCAGAAGCATTATATGAGAATAGCTCCAACACACTTCTGATGCTAAGAATGGTAAGTGACTTAATGGGAGCTCTATTTTTTGCTTTAAGGATTGTGTCTCCTTACTTCCCATAATGAACACTCCAGGATGGAGTTTCCTCCAAATTAGAACAGCGGCTGCTGTGAGGCTGCCCTGGGAGCTTGCTTGGAGAGCAGAGTAGCAGAGCCTCTAGAGAGTGCCTCTGTGGAAAGAACTGGGAATTATGGAGAGCTGAGAGTGAAGTGCCACAGCTGCAGAGACTTGTGCTTTCTTCCCTACTTGCAGAGTTTTCTTGAGAAATTGAGGTGAGGGGAGATTAGGAAGCTACTCTGTTCTTGCAATGTAAATAACAATTTTCTATTGGAGGGACTATACTAGTTTATTTAATTCATATAAAAATAGGAATAGAATACTTTAATAAACAACAGTGGGATAATAGTACAATAAACAACAGTAGTTTTACCACAAATACTTTTAACCTTCTGTAAATGCTCTGAATCAGTGTCATTATGGTAGTTATGGGGGGTTCACTGTTAACATTATCCAATTGCAAAGAATGCAGAAGTACTCCCCTGAGCAGATACTGAAGTACTCTGTAAATTTAATAAAAGAGAGGTATGGTCTGTTTATTGGGGAAAAGAACAGTCTTGGTGTTGTACCCATCCCTGCATAGATTTACTCTGTGACGTTCTCCCGTCATTGAGGTGAAGATTTTGGAGCACAGATAAAGTGTTTATGTCCACATTTTGCCATTGAATAAAAGTGGCTTGATTTTCCAGAGCATCTCACCACCTCCTAATTCCAGTGAAAATCATGATTACTTGAAACCAAAGTGAATTTGTTAGCTGGAACAGTAATTGTACTTCATCCCCCTCAGTGCAACTGATGTTAGTGGTGTTCTCTGGGTTTGCTAAATAGAATTTCACTATTGACTGATCTACTTAGGCCAACATTTACAAAGTCAGCTATAGGGAATTAATATCCCAATCAGTAGAATGTTGGTGGGTTATTCCTTTGGATTCCTTTGCAAAAAAAGAAGTGCCTGGACTTGCTGATTTTGACCATTTAAGAAGACAGTGGAATTTGGTTTCATCATGCATGAAATCTTTATTGGGTCCTATTCAGAGCCTAGAGCTAAAACATCCACAGAGCAGTGCTCTCATATTAATGATGGTAGTATAACTGTGATGTGATTTAATAAAGAGAAGAAACACGGCTTATTACCCGTAACTTGTAATTCTAATGCATTTCCTCCCAACACTGGAAAAAAAAAATTTTCCATTACCTCTCATGTTTCTTTTCCAAGGGAATGAAATGTCTTATTTTTCCAGATCTAGGAGCACCTCTATTCTTCAAACAAGTTATCAGTTTGTAGAACTCATTTAAAATGTACTAATTAGCAGGGGAAGAACAAAATGCTTCAGCACAGGGCTGGTGTGGTGGTGCGTGAACTGAGTCATCATCAGATGTCCTGGGCTAAGGTTGCTGCTGCTCAGTCAGCATCATGGGGAGGGATGCAGAAACAGGAATTGTGTTTCCGTGCTAACAGTCTGTGGGTATTTAAATTCTCATCCTTCACCTAAATGGAAAACAACATTTTTCCCCATTGCCATGGGATTCAAGGTTATAGTTAGATGTGCAGTTGGGAAAAGAGTGTCCTGCATTTATAGCTGTGTGGAAGTGTGCATACAGGCTGCTGTTACAGAGCAGTTCGTGCAGGGTAACTCGTCACACAGCTGCCCATTTGTATGCTCATGCCACATGGCTATGAGAGGTGATTCAAGGTAGCTGACTTTCAAGGAGAGAAGGCAGTCCTTGGATTTTAGATCTCCAGAAGAAGAAAAGGTTTCTTTGCATTTCTTTAAATATAATTTGTGTTTTTTACAGTGTGAATAACATTCTTTAATATCTATATTTAGTGTAGCAACTACAATAAATCTGACTCTGAAACATAAGCCCGGAGAGCGTCTGTTTCTTTTTTTTTTGTTGTTGGAAAGCCTAACTGTGATAGCTCTGTTTCTTTCATAGGATATTTTTCAGCTTTCTTTGCAAAACTTTTTGTTTCCTATGAAGGGTTTTGTCTGTGTTTGCATCTATCACTGGAGCTTGTACAAACTTGGAAGTACTTTCACAATATGCCAGCAGTCACTTTCCTTTCAATTCCATCCATTTCTAGAAGAAAGAAAGTTGGCATGCTGTGGGGCTTGAATGCAGTATGTTTCCTCTTGTCATACTGTTCCAGCAGTCAGGCAAAGATCACACTTTTTTTTTTTTTCCTCCTCAGATGGCTATAAAACATTTTACATTAGAAGTTTTCAGGTAACTATCACTAAACCAACACACAAATGGCATGATTTATCACAGTGAGCAGAGCTGGCTGAAAAATATTCATGAGTCGGGGAACATTCAGAGCTCAATCTGAAAATGTTTCATGCGAGGAAAAAAAGGAGAGCATTTAATAGAAGCTTCAGGCTTTAATCTCTCTCAGCTTTACAGACATGCTAGCATATGGATTCACATGTGTCTGCCATGTGGTAGAGTTTGTACTTCTCAGAATCCAAAGCAAATAACATTTTAAGCTTTCTTTTTTAAGGGAGAAAAGGGAGAAAACATACTAATAACTCCTACAACTGAAGAGAAAAAAGCTCAGACTACTTGATCTGTATAAATAGAGAGCGTTATCAAGAGTTGTAGCCTGGGATGATCAAATATGTAAGGGCTCCTCTTACACCAAAAAGGTAGAGGTGAGGCCAGGTGATGCTTGCATGTGAAGCCTTTGGGGCAGGAGACCTAGAAAGAGAAGGTGGATGTTGAGAGGCAGCAGGCTGCTCCATTGATCGGGAGAAAACAGGTGCCTGGAAGGGCCCATTGCTTAGCCTGGGAAGGCATGCTGAGCCAGCTGGGAGTGTGGCTGTGGCCCCGTGCAGAAGTATCCTAAGCATCCTCCCAGATACTGCATGGGGCGAGCTCCACTAACTTAGGGCTGAGGGTAGATGGCAAATCCCCGTCTAGTACATACATAAATATAGCAGCCAGCTCAGAGCAGGTGGACTGTTTGGCTTTCCGGTGGGACGGGCCTGATGAGTCTGATTGCTAGTCCTTTATTAAGAGTTTATTTAGAACTATGTTTTGTCATGCTTTATTATTTAAAAGTTCTTTGTCTATAACAGAAGAAGAAAACAAATAGGACAGACTTCAGTATGTTCTTATGGGCACAAGAAAATCCACCTTGTTTGATTATTCTCCATCATTAAAAACAAAACAAAAAAACCAACAATCTGGACTACATATTTATTCAAACAAATTACACTTAGGGATACTTTGAGAATTATAATATCCAAGGTGTTCTTATGAAGACAGAAGAAGCGTCGTTAAAAATAAATCAGGTTCTGAGCAATGGCATCATTCCCTTGAGTAATCAGAGCCAAATGGCATTTGCTCGTTGCAAGACAAAACTTTCTATCAAAGAAGAGATGCAGAAATTTCTAATTAAACCCCTGATAAGGCCCCTCCCTTCACCTTCCTTGCTTATGACAAAAGCTAGTTAGCTGTCAGGAGGAAGAGAGGAGGTGTATTTACATTAACAGTGACGGTGGGCACAGTGGTCTGACAGGTGACCACTCCGCCTGTGCACTTTGATTGCATGACAGCTGCCTGTAGTTGGCCGTGCACTTCTAGGTATAGATAGATGCATTCTCGTGGCAGGACCCTGCAGACAGCTGCATTCTTCAGTCGGGTGCTACAGTCAGCTCGCTTTCAGTGGCTTATATTGTAATCAGCAACATTCTTATATTAATATGTTACAGCCCTTCCTACTTGGGCTGTATGTTGTTGCCCTGACAAAGTCACTTGCTGTAGTCAATCAGGCAGGCACAGCCTGATAGGTGTATGAAGAGACAGAAGTTTTTACTGTGAGAGAAGCGCATATGCTGTGGGTCACTGTAGCACTGTAACCTCATGCTATTACCAGACCTCTGTCCTTTAAACTGTAATATGGAGTCAGATGGCATAGCCATATGCTGGCTTCCACACGTTTTCAGTGAAGTCACTTCTCTAGCGAGGGCTGTGCTGTCAGTTCCCGGCGGCCTCTTCTCCATCCAGTGAGCTGGAGTGTCCCTAAGGTACGGCTACTGAGGGCTCTGTAGATTTTGCCTAATGATCAGCTAAGACCTCTTAAAGTTTCTCAGAACTTTTATATTAACACTTCCCCTCTATCCTTCACCCTATTTTCCAAATTTTCTTTATAATTACAGAAACTGTCACTGAAAGGAGAAAATGGAAAATTGCTTATTCCAGGGAAAGGAGTGAACAGATACAAACTTTGCCAGCCTCCAGATTTTAACGAGCCTATTAGTATGTGGAAATGCCTAGCTCTGAGTGTGCAGGTTGCTGACAAGCAGGAATCATTTGCTAGGTTCTCTTGCTTTATATAGCAAGGCATTGCCTATGAAAAGCTAAGAGTACTGGAATAACACTGTCTTTTTATTTTTAATTTTTTTTTCCTCTTTCCTTATGGGTTTATCAGTTTGTGGTGTATTGTCTTTCAGATTGCAAGACGTTTGTGTCATCCAGCATGTCCCCATAGCACCTCAGCTACTCTAGAACTCACAAAAGCCAAATGTCTATCGGGGGCAGCAATTAGATCTCAAGATATGTCAGATGTTGTCTGGGATGCTGCTGTCCTTGCACTGGTCTAATAAGAGGGCAAGAGGAATATGAGAGAATTGCTAGAAATAACGTTGGTTCATTTTTGTGTTTCCAATTCACCTCCCACTGATACGATCAGCTATTATTGTTTAGTCAACCACTGCTATGTTCATTCGTGCTGTACTTAGGCAATCAAGTTTCCTTTGAGATGTCAGTAACAGTAAATTGTGGGACTTCAGCCATTCTTTTCTGCAGTCAGTACTGTACACTCCAAAGATCTCTTTCTGTTTACTCTTTTTTTTTTTTTTTTCATATGGAAAAAGAGCCTAGCCTATATTTTGTTACCTGTTTGGCTTCAGGTAAATTTTTATACTATGTAAATTACCATATATAACAATTACCAAGTATAACACAATAACATAAACCATATATAACAATTACTGCAACTAAGAGATGATAATTCTTTGAATCAGTAATATACCTTTGGGCCATCATTTAATGTCACCTCTGAATGCCTCAAAGTGTCACCTTCGGGACACTATGCCAGAGAAGCTGTCTTTTCTACATGGATAACAAGACAAGGCCATTATCATGTATGATCATTAAAGGCCCCCCAAGTATTTCTTATGGGAGTAGAGGTGAAGTGCCTGGATTCTCTCCAAATTCCTGAGCCAGTAATTTTAATCTACTTCCTCTAAGTCCTTCTATGGCTTTGCTAACATCTTTTGTTGTTGCATGAATTTTCTGAAGCTGTTGGTTAGGAATTGTTTTTAAAGAGTTATGTATTTAAATAAAGCAGAGCCTTACATAGTGCATTTTTAGAAAACATGAAGTTCTGCTGGAGTTGAAGGGCTTCATTTAATTGTAAACTCACTATCATAAATGAATTAGTTTTGAATTTTAGTCAAAACCCCTTCTTATTTACACACAGTCTGGCTTCACTGCATTTACTGTAGTTACACATAGTGTAAATTGGAGTAGAATCTAGTTCATTATTTCTAATTCTGTTCTGGCTGGACAAACAGACGATGCACCCAGACAGAATTGTCATTACATATAAAAGAAGTGCTTTACATATTTTCAAAGTATCATTAAGATGCTTATTTGGGCTGCAGTCTAGGAGCATCTCAGAACACAACCCCAGTGACATTGCAGCTGTTGTGCTTGGGCATTAAAAAGGCAGTCTTTCCTTCCATTGTAATCATTTAAAAATTACCAGTCATGTGTGGACTCTAGGAGCCTGACCCTCAACCCAAGTGTGCTGGGACAGGAGTCAGGGCACATCTTTCCAGTGGAGTGTGCATGCTTTGAATGGATTTTGAGTGCCTGGCCACTGACATGAGGTAGTGGACTGATTATTGAAATAATCCTAACTAGTTAATATTTAATGGTTACTCTCATGATAGCAAGCACTGCCTAGGTGTGATAGTGGGCTTTTAGAGTGCTTCTAATGCAAGGTTGGAATTCCTTCTCTCAAGTGGAATGAGACAACTCTTTGGTGCTGGGACTACCACCCCCACAGCCTTCTCTGCCACAGCAGCCATTTCACTCTACAGGAATAGTGCAGTGCTTAATCTGTGTTTCACTATAATGTGTGCATGTGTCTGCACTGGAGGGGTAACATCCCTCTTCCTGAAAACAGCAGTGCTGTATGAATGTAATCTTATCTGATGTTACGTTCCAAGCAGCATTCCCTTTTGGCACGTGCTGTATCTATTAAGCATTGGCTCCTTCCACAAATTTTTCAGCCCTATTTTTGTCACAGAGGGGGGTCCCATTCTGATATTGCTCTGTGTGTTGCACAACTGTTGAACATGGCTGAAGGCTGTGCTGCTTGTCACTATTCGGCCTAGCTTCCATGGCAAGGGTGAAAAGGACCCATGGATCCATGCCCTGGAATGAGGGGGCAGGGAAAAGAGAAAAGACAGGGAGATGAGCTTAGATGAGGAAAATAGTGGCAATGAGCTAAAAGAAAAAAAACTTAGTTTACTAAATATTGTAGAGAAATGTGAGATAATGCAACATAATACAATATGATTGAAATTGAAGCTCATAAACCAAATAAAAGGTGAAAGAAAGAGAGTTCCTGAAACTCTTTAGTCCTTACTAATGCTGTAGGCAAAGTGGCCAGGGAACAAAAAGGAAACTCTCATGATTCCCAGTCCATTTTATCTTTCCCTCCAAACAGAAAATAGAAAAATGAGGTCTTCTGAGAGCTGTAGTTTGTTCTGTTATGAGATTAAGAGCCTGGAGCTCGTGAAGAATATTGTCAATCTATGGTACTACAGCACTAACTCTTAAACTCCCAGTGGACTGCATGATATGATGTGGAATACTGATGAAAAAACATAAAATCACGACACTGCTCCTGGTTGCAGTCAGGCCCAAGAAACACCATTCACCTCCTCCTGCTAAAGGATGTGGTATGAATGTTGCTGAATTATCAGAGTTCATTGTTTTTTATTTTAGCTCACACTGTTTACAGTGGTATTTGTTGAGCAGGCCTATATAACTGTTCCCATTACAGTGGAAAAGCATGTTAGAGGAAGGTTCTTCACATAATCAGGATGTGAGTTCCTGCATTATCTCACATCAGATGGCAGAACTGTAGCAAAAGCTCAATCATAACAGGCATCAAACCTCCAGGTTTATGCAGTTTGTCTCTTACCACGTTTCCATCTATCATAGTCCCGCATAAAATTCAGGTTTGAAGTGACCTTAGTAAGTCATTTAGTACAATCTCTGCTTCAAAGTTTTCTTTGCCACTTACTACAGAAAGCACATGCACAACAGCAGAGTGGATCTGAAATAGTTTCAGCTTTAGATGTGGTGAGGTTTTGTTGGTGTTTGTGGCAGTGTCTTAGTTTGCCTGCAGGAATTAGCAGTCTTTAAAAGAGCAGCAGCAGACACACAACATCTCTGCAAATGACTGAATGTCCAGAGGACAGACTGGATATAAACATGTGCACAAAAGCCTATCAGTAATGTGGAAGTATCTGGAATAATTCTACGACTTCTTCATAATGGTAAGAGGTATTTTAGGAAATGAACATCATTACCTGCAAAATAATTATCTTTCTAACTTGATTTAATGCAGCTGGATTGTCTTCTGAGATACTCACCTGTCTGGATGAGTCATTTCAGTTCTGTCTCAAATATGTACTGCATTTGATGAAGGTGAGAAAGTAATCTTCACTGTGGAAACAAAAAAGTAAGCTTTGTGAAGAAAAACTTGTACAAGAGTGTTACTGTAAGAAAATCTGACATTACAATTTCTTGTTTGTCATGGATGTAATGTTTATTAAACATCATAGAAAAATGCTTTAAGTCCACAGACATTTCATTTGTCAGTATGCATGCAATGCTGAGCTAATTGGTTGAAGAATTTCTATCCACATCTTTAATGTGCACAGCATATTTCCACTTTCCTTTATTCTCTGTCAGTTTTCAATTGAGACAGTGCCTGTAGGATCTCTCATAGATTGCCAGAGAACACTGGAAAACAGATGAGTTTACTGCACAGAGGTATAAAACTAGGCTGGCTGCTTTAATTCTGTCATTTTGACTTGTATTGGCAGAGTAATTCAGGGATGAATTAATGAATTGAGGGATCTAATAGGTTTTGGGCAACATAAGAAGGACTATTAGAGGGTGTTCAAAGGAGAGCTATGAAGATGGGGAAGGGTCTGGTGCATGTGAGGAGCAGCTGAGGCCTCTGGGTTTGTTCAGCCCAGAGCATTGCAGGATGGGGGGGGATTCATGGTGGCTGCAGCTCCTCACAGGGAGCGGAGAGGCAAGGTTGAGCTCTGCTCTGCATGACAGTGACAGGGCCCAAAGGAATGGCATGGAGCTGTGTCATGGGAGGGGCAGCTGTGGTTTAGGGAAAGGCTCTGCACCAGAGGGCAGCGGGCATGGCCCCATGCTGCTGGAGTTCAAGGAGTGTTTGGACCATGCTCTCAGACATAGCGTTTGGGTGCTACTGTGTGATGCTGAGGATTGGACTCATTGGTCCTTATGCATCCCTTATATGGGATATTCCACGATTCTGATTCAGCTCTTTACCCTTCATTTCATCTCTTTTTGGGTAAAGTGCACTGAAATCTACAGAGAAGTATCATCCAAGAACCAAATTTTATCTTGATCATTAAAAATCCTCGAAACCGTAAGTAATTGGAAGTAACGCGTTGTTTTATTTAGGAGCTGAAGTGCTTAAAATTTGGTGTGTTTGAGTCTGATAGCATTCAGCTTGAATTAGACCTTCAGTCTGGGCTATACTTTAAAACCTGCCAGAGAAGAATGTTTGCCAGAGAGTGACCAGTATGACACATGTAACATACCTAATGTTAATGGTTTCAGAGCTCTGTTATGCCTCATCTTCAACAGTAGTAATTTCTTTCAGACAGCCAACCAGTCTCTCTTTTTTTTTTCCTACTGATAATAATATCATATTCTACACACAGCTGGAATCCCAATGGTACTAAGAGGAGAGGCCATATATTATAGCCATACTGGACTTGAAAGAGTTCCTCTAATGTTAGTTTCAAGGATCATACTGTGCTGTACAAATTTTGTCTCCTCTCACCTTATCCTTGGGAATGAAATAAAATGAGCCAGAGACAGTTAATAGAAGTTTTTGTATCAAAGGAAAGCAGCTTATTTATTAAATGAATGATGCTTCCTTCTTTTGGGCTTCTGTCAAGAGAAAATAGAGGTCCATATCATTCTTTATTTGGCCCTGTGCAACTTTAATGGTGTGTCACTTGTGATGTGATGAATAGATTGAGCTACGTTAACTATAGCTAATGGAACACAAGTCTTATTATGAGCAACTGAGGGAACTGTTTAGTCTTGAGAAAAGAAGGCTCAAGGGAAACTTCATTGCCCTCTACAAGGACCTGAAAGGACATTATGGCAAGGTGGGGGTTCAACCTCTTCTCCAAGGTAACTAGTGGCAGGACAGGACATAATAGCCTTAGGTTATGCTTTTTCTGTGCTTTCAACATAAGACCACTGCCTTCAGAGACTGAGAACAGTTTATCTCTACCACCAACAAGATCTACCACAAACTGTATAATTCCAGTATATATATGATGTATGACATGTAACTTTGTTCTTGGTAGAGTAAGTAGTTTGTTCATCTCTCATGGAGACACGGTAAAGAATTCCAGCACTGTGGTTGAACTTCATTCTAATTAAAGTGCCCTCCTGCATTTACAAACAACTTAGTTTCCCTTGCCCACTTCTGTATAAACAATGATTATGGTATAAATAACCTTGTAGTTTGTAGACTGAATCTGTGGTGGGATGACTGAAAGGTCAGGAAGAGTCTGAGAGAAAGCATTATCCAAATAAGATAAAGAATATCTAGCACAAAAGTTGTTATGTTTTTAAAATCTCATTCTGCGTTGTTGTAAACTACCTTTCTCTAAAGAAAGGAGTAATACATGAATTCCAATTATGGACTGTGGGTTCAGTGGTGTTCCAGTTAGGAACTATTTTTTGAATGTCAGTCTGTGATGATTTTTTTCAATCAACATGGTTTTAAAAATTTTGAAACCCAAATTCTAAGTAATGTTTTTTCATTCTAAACATCTGCCTGATTTATTAGGAATTTCAGTGGATTTTAGTAGTTCATTCTTTTTTTGTGAGTGATGCTTGAAGTAATATTACTACTCTTTCTTCAGTTCAATCACTGAGGTCCAGGGCTTTCCTAAACATGGTAGTAGAATATCATTCTGAAAGTAATTTATCTTTCTTTTTAGTGCATTATTTTATTTTATTTTATTTTGTTTTATTTTATTTTATTTTATTTTATTTTATTTTATTTTAT
Source organism: Callipepla californica brunnescens (assembly GCA_023055505.1). NCBI lineage: Eukaryota > Metazoa > Chordata > Aves > Galliformes > Odontophoridae > Callipepla > Callipepla californica. The sequence continues at coordinate 10,910,346 of JALIRH010000007.1, forward strand.
TTTATTTTATTTTATTATTTTTTAAGGGAGTAAGTACAGGAAGGAGGAAAATGGCATGAGATATATTCCTGATTTCTTCAACATGCACAGGCAATACAGAAATTGTTTGTTGTTTCAGCTCTGTAGTTTCCTATTTTATTAAGGCAAAATTTTCATTATTGTTGAAAAACAGCTGATTTATAATAATGGTATAATGTTACCAAGTGTGCTTTCTGAATGGATCTTAAAGTTCTCTCATCTGCCTTTCTCCTTCAGTTGAGGTAACAGATAAGAAAGAGGGAGGAGATTATTCTTATATTGCCATTAATTTAGAGCCGGGAAGCCACATTAGGACAAGTTTATTTCTGTCTGCAATAGAAAGTGCTATACATATACATGCTGTGCATGGATGTGTGCAACATGCAGTTTATTGTACAAAAACAGGACACTACTTAGAATGAAAACAGAAGTGGATACAAAAACTGTCTTTACCTCGTCCTTTGTACAAGTACAAAGTATTTAAGAAAAAGAATTTATTGAGAAACACAGAATAAACTAAATAACATCTATAAAACACATCAAGATTTTAATGGTATTTTGTGTTTTATGTATACTTTTTGTTGACAGCTAGAAGAATTCCACATAGGATATTGAATCTCAGTGCTTATACCTGATTGAAATAATTCTACCTCTCCTTCAGCCCTGGCTTTCTATTATAGGTTGAAACACATTTCAATTCTGTGTGCAACACACTTGCCTGCTCCTTCCCCACTAAATATATTGTTAGGGCACATTACAGCCTTGTCTTCATTTGAAAAAAAATAAAGCTCTTTGAAATGAAGAGGCCTCAATTCTTCTCAGGTGCTCCACTTCTCTCTTAACCAGCTTGGGAATGCCTCCTGTGCTATGCTCAGGAGCCATCCCTGGGAACAGCTGTCCCCTCATGAATCATTCACAGAGGTGAGCTGTGATGATGAATGATCAGCTGTGAACAATGAATAACATTATGGGAAAATAAACACATTTCACTCTAATTTCATCTTTTCCCCCAGAGGTGGGTCAAGGCCACATGTGTCTACATGGCAGGGTAACTTTAGTGATGGAGAAATCACACAGAATCACAGAATTGTAGGGGTTGGGATGGACCTCTAGAGATCATTGAGTCCAACCCCCCTGCCAAAGTAGGTTCCCTACACAGGTCGCACAGATCTTGAAGTCCTGGCCATTGCTTTCAGATGACCCCACAGGTATTCTCAAGGTGTGTTCTGACAGGATGAGGAGGAGAAACAGCTGTGTTGATAGGGTAAGACATTAGGTGCAGACTAGGTTGATGCCTTTAACTTTTGTTGTATTCCCAGATTTTGGAAAGTTCATGAAAAATTAAATGAGTGACTATTTTCTGGCTGTCTGGGGAATGCCAAGTCACATGTTATTGTTTCTGCTTTTTGACTGGCTGCCTTCTATAGCTAATCAACACAGTGTCATTTTGAAATTCACATCTGGGAACTCTTTGAGCTAAATATGCACTTTTCATAAGCTCTGGCAACTGTAAAGCTCCAAATGCTTGCATATTCAAGGAAAATAAACACACATGCTAAGAACGTGACAAAATGGAAACCAGTGTCAAGTTTGGAAGAACAGTCCAGGATATCCTCTGCACTCCATCCCTGCTCTTCACTCTACTGTGTTCCATACCACAAGTACATGGCAGAAACGTGTGTCCCTTATGTAAGATGTGTTTGCAATGCCCCTGAACTTTTGGCGTCAGTTCAGAACGTAGTGAACTGGATCATGCCAGTTTAAATATATCTGGTCATTTTCCAGTACACTGCTCAGCTGTCTACCTTTCAGAGCCCTAGCTGGCATCTCAGTTAGCTCAATCTGCATTTCTGTGTTTGCTAATGCTACCGGTTTCTCTAGTGGGAAACTGCATATCATTATGTGGAGAGCACGGGATTTGGAACCACAAGATCTGGAGTCGTTTTTGGTGGCTAGGATGACTTCCTGCAAACTTCTGCAGGCATTCCTCTGGCTTTTACTATTTAGAGCACATTCACAGAACCCAGTCTAAAGAAGTGCTCCCTTAATTTTGAGCATGTGTCAGGTGGTATTAAGGGAGTGAGGCATTGATCTCTTTTAAGTTCAGTCTCCTGCCTGTATTTTATGATAACTAAGGATACTGGAGTTCAGTGGAGTTTGGAGAACATCATAATGAGTGGTACAGTCACAGGCCTAAATGGTTTCAAATTTCTAAATCTGATCTGTAAGGTTTGATATTATTTTTCTATTACTTGCACCAGAAACAAGTAGATTATTCTGTGTGAAAGAGGCTTTCTGAAAACCTATTGCTGACTATGTCAAATTAATTCCTTATTTTGCCTAGTAGAATCTATGAAAGCATCATGACTCTTTGCTTATATCAATTCTTTCTCAATTATCAATTATTCAGTGTGACTATATGGAGACATGCACAAAGGCTGTGCCAAGAACAGTCTTCACCGATGCAACTTTAACTGCTGTAGATGGACATAAATGTCACTCCCTGCAAAATTTCTGTCCTGTGGTGAAGAACTTAAACACCCACATGCTCTGAGAATCTCCAGTTTTGCTCTTTCCCTGTCTTTGAAAGAATAATAAATAAGGCTTCTTAATAAATCATAAATTAATTATAAAGTGCATGACAAATATGTTATCGGAAGAAATTAAGCCCGTGCTCCTTGCTACGGCTGAATCGAGGTGTCTGTCATATCTTGACTTCATGGCAGAATGCATTCTGAAATTAAGATGAATAACTTAATTTCTAGCTTCCAATGGTTCCTCCTCGCATACTGCAAAAAGGGCAAAGCAGAAGGGAGGGAGGAAAGATTAAAAAGAACAGTGCCAGTTATTTGGGGAAGTCATTGTTTGTCTGCATTTGGGAAGAAAGGGACACCATTTGGCAGCATGGCGTGTCACCGTTTTGGTTCCAGCTGATCATCATTGTGTGAATTGAGCTGTAAGGAGAGCTGCCCATTGACCAGCATTGATTGCTGTTGTCGACAGGTGCTAATGTTCATAGGGCAGATCACAGCTGCTTGCACAGGGTTCCCATTATCCTTTGCTGGGTATTGATTCTCCCTGTGGGATGTTTCCTTCCTAGCTGTGTTAATTTTCAGAGCACATATTTGCATTGGTGTGTGCTGAGAGGGATAGTCAGAGGTGCCTTGGCTATGTTTAATAGTCTTACCCCCTCCCCTTTTACTCCCCAGTCCCTTGAGTCTTTAAAGACTATGTCTGTTGGGATCCAAGTTTCCTCTAATTATAGTGCACATTAAGGGACAGGCTCTATGAAGAATATCATTACTATTCCTGTAATTGCTTCAGGTGCACTCAAAAATTAATCAAAAACCACACAATGGGTTTTTTGTTTTGGTGTGGATTTTATTTGGAGTCCTTTCTGAGCCTAAAGGCTTGCTGCCTATGTATAGAGCTTACACAAGTGTAACATGGACGGGATGGGAAAGTAGATCAGGAGGATGCCAGGGCAGGGACTGTTGCTTCCTTTCAGCACTCTTTTGGTGATGCACACAATTGATTAACTGATGGACCTCAGTTACCTGCAAAGCAGAATGGTAACACAGTGCATTCCTTTTGCATTTATATAAATAGCTTTCAGAATAGCTTTCAGTGTTGATATATGGATTTGTCTACTGGCAGGTGTCTGCACAGTGCCAGAGTCTCTCGGTACTGCATAAGAGTAGCTATAGGAATGGCATCTTATGTATCTAATTTAAGTTAAAAATACTGAAAATTTATTATTATTATTATTATTTATTTTATTTTATTTTTTTTGCAGAGAAGGGAGGTAGTGCTAGTAGTGACACCAAAAATATTCAGTAAATGAAGCTTTTGCTTAGTTTTGGCACGTATAATTACCTTCATGCAAATGCTGTCTCCATGTATGAAAAAATGTTATGAATTTTGTCTCTGCAACATGAAAATGGGACAACTAATTTAGGTTCACTGAGTAAAGTATGCCTTTGCTTGGATAAATGAGTCCCAATTTATAATCTTTCCTTTAAGGCATCTTCATTTTTGAGGTCTGAGTAGAAAGAAAAGAGTACATCTGAACCTATTTAGCCCTACGGCTGAAATAGTTAGGTTATGGTTCTTCTGTAATCAATAACACCCAAAAAATGGATATAATTATCTTCAGCCCTGCAGTTTAAATGAACGGGTAGTCATTTGTAGCCGAATAGCCTTCAGCATGGGGCCAACACTTGGATTAAAACCTCTGGAATCATACCCCAATATTTGTAATTTTCTGGTGGAGTCGTGGAACATGGCATTATAATAGAAGTAGTTCTTCTTCAAGCTTCAGGATATCAAAGTAGTTACCACGCCTGGGAAATAGGAAACCTTAAATATTATATTCCAATACAAAGCATTTTATTGCTTTAAAAAAAAAACTGTTTTTCCTTTTACAATATGTGCATAGCTTTGGAATAGTGAAGTCTACGATCACGAATATTGGAGGTCCTTTTCAGCCTTGGCATGCTCACAGTGCACCTTTCAAAAATGTACAGTGGGTGGGTGGATGGAAAAAAGATGTGAAAATGCACACAAAAATATACATTTGGCAAAAACATGCAGGGAATTTCAGCAGCATCTGAACAGCTAGCAGTTGATGGTATTCCTCTTTTTCTGCTGCCGAAGTTGCTTTACCTTTAACACAGAGCGTTTCTGCTCAGCTTGACTTTCCCATGACCACAATTGCCTCTGTGGTTGCTGGAGTGAGCAACTTGTGCTGCAGTGCATGCAGTATTGAAAGAGATGGTTTAATCCTCAGTTGCAGCACATCAGCTCATTTAGACAGCCGTAGTGATGCAAGTGTGGACAAGGGTACAAGTCATCTCATTAACTGATAACTGCTGTATACTGTTGGAGGCTGCAGACTTAAGCTACTCCTGAAATGAAAAAAAAAAAGCCAACTGTTTAAGATCAGCTGGGACATCTAATTTAAAAAAGTTAAAAAAATAAAAAAGAGAAAGAAAGAAAATCCCAGCCTAGTTGCGACCCTGAATCCACTCTTGCTTAAGCTTGGATAACTCAGGAGAAATGAAATAGAAATTAGCACAGGGAAAGCACTGCAAAAGTAGTAAAAACAAGATCAGATTCTGTGCCCAAGAGAGGCAGCAGGGAGGAAGGGGAATGGTAAAGAAATGTTGGTAGGGAATAGATAAAGACCAGGAATATTTATTAATCACTAATCACAATTCTCTTCTTGTGATAAAGAATGTGAAACATTTTCCCATTTTTTGTGAACAGACCTTGCCCACTGGAATATCCCAGTTCTATTTACTGGGTTTGCTTTCGTGAGTCTGATCCTTCTCTGCAACGCAGAGTTACAGATCTGGTGCCTCTCATTCCGGAGCTACAGCATTGCCCTGATGTAAAGGAAGCAAAAGGGGAGAAAGCTGGCCTGTGGCTAGAAAGGAAACTCATGAGTTAAAAAAGAATTATTGAGAGGGATTAGAAATGCAAAAAATAAATTAAAGCATTGAAGACTTAAAAGAGGCAGGTGAAGCTGGGAGACAGAGCTTTATTGAAGAGGGTGGTGAGATAGTATGCTGTGTAAGACAGGAGTTAGCTGAAAGAGAAGAAAATAATTAAATTCAAATAGAAGGCTAATTAAAAAATAAGAGGAGAAAAGAATATATTAAAAATGAAAAAAAGGAAATAGAAGGGAATGTGAAAAAAGGAAATGTAAGTACTGAGAGGTAGGAGATGAAGAAAAATATCTTTATCTAAAGCAATTGTACAAAATAAAAAGCAGCAGCATTTTTATGAAAGTCTTTACCTTTGGATTGACAGTCACCGTAAAAGATCTCCAAGAAAAGCAATTCAATTCAAATTTGACTCTAGTTAATTAAGACACCAAAGTAGATTACTGATTTGGACAGCAATTAAATGCAGTTGTAGTGGAGTTGTCAATCAGTGCAACTGCAATCCAAATTAGATACCAATGAAAATGAATAAATAAATAAATAAAAATACTAATAATATAAAATGTTGATCCTGGTTCTTCTGAAAATACTAACAAAGCTTGAATTGACTTCTGTGTGTTAGGAAGAAGCTATACTAAAGAGTAGGCCAACACTGGGAAAGAGAGCAAAGGACAGGAGTTAAAGTCAAATGGATGATCTGAGCTGCAAGCCATGATGTGAAGATGGAGAGTGAGAGCTTCCTTCATGCCAGGCCGTTGCTGCTTCCTGATTGATTTTGCCACACTTGTGCTAGGCCAAGTGGGCAGCTGAGCATGGGGCTAATCTTCCCTCTTCTCTTTGAGGCAACCAGCATGCACAGGGTAGGAAGAAACATCTGCCCTCAGCCCTGGGCTCAGATCACAATAAGGAAGCTTGACAGTCTTTCAGAGGACTGAGACTGAATGACAGCTCTCCCTACAGAAACTTCAAAGATGGTGCAGCCTACTCACACCCATTATTTCAGGCTTTTCCTGAAGATGCATTTTAGTTCTTAAACAATAAAGGGACAAAGTCTTGCAAATCCCTAAGCATGAAAGTTATTGTCCATAGACTGAAATGAAAATACTCACCTAAAGAACACATCATATATTGATGTCCATACTGGTTGCAGCAGTAATGGGCCTGAAAGCAGCCTCTACTCAAGAAGATGCTAAGGGCTCAGAGAGCTGAAGGGATTTGCTATGCCCAGATCAAATCTTCTGTATGTGCAGCAGTTTCACTCCTGTGAATTAAGTTGATCTTTTTCTATTTTGCAGAGTTGTTGTGAGAATAAACCTGTGACATTTTAGGAGAAAGTGATAAATGAAGCCATTCTAATCCATGGCACAGCCATACAGTAAAATAAAGGTCTGTGTCTTTTGGACAAACCTTCTCTTGTGTAGTTGGATGTAACATAGGCTATGTTTCAAAATGTCCTACCTGTTAGTCATTAGCTGCAGCTGCAGAGGTTTTTGTCTATGGCCCCTGCTAGCTTGGGGAGCCAGGGCACCCTGTGTGTATGGCTCAGTACAGAGGTGTGGGAGAGGGCATGCTGATTGGGGTGATGGTGTGCAGGCATAATTTAGGATGGTATATACCCCGATGAGTTTAACAGCCCTGGTTAATGACATCGTTACCATACTACACAAACTCCCATTGAAATTAATGGTATTTCACATAATAAAAGTACTGTGCATATACTCAGCTATGTAGAACATTAATGTTCCTTTAAAAAGTCAGAAGAACAGAAAATCAAGTTATTCTATGCAGTTATATTTGAAGTGGAGGCTCCTACTACAGTGATGGTGTACCTAAAGATAGAAGTCTTCAGCTTGTGAGATTTGCAATCATTTGTTTTCTGTCATTTTAATTCTGTTAGAGACTTTAAAAGAGGAATTCTTTCCTCCCTGCTTTCTTTTTTTACCTGTCAAAAGTAGTTTCTCCATGGGTTTCTCTAATGCAACAGAGTACAAAATAAATGTGGGTTTTGTTTTTTTTTTTCCTGTATATGTGCCTGACTCATAAGTGATGCTAGCAAGAGAGTATTTTTGACTGAATTGAAGAAAAAAAAAAAACCAACAGAAAATGAAACATTAGTGCTCATCCAAAACAACATTTGTTTTTGTTCCCTCCACTAAACAAAACATCAACTCTTTAAACAGGTTTTCTTAGAAATCACCATTGGCAAACGTGTGGGCACTCGGTTCTACATTGTAAGAATCAGGAGTGTGTGGATATATTTATTAATACCTACCTACAAGATTGTTTGGATTTTCTGAACTCCTTAGTAGCACAAGGCAAAAGTGATAAATGCTGTACACATTTCCATGCCCTTTTCTTTATTCTTCTGGTATATCATTTAGGCTCAAAGAAGGTCATCTGGCATACGTTTAGGTCTTTCTCCTCCTGGTTTCTCAAGGAGGCTGTTTCCACATGTTGAGATGATCCATTAGTTAAATTGTGTCCTGCCCATCACATGAACATATGTTTCTTGGTCCTCTGAGTTTTTGTGAGCCTTCTTCCTCACTTTTTTTTTTGTGTGTATATTTCTAAAGTTATTTCTTCCTTTCACAGATTTTTTTTGATACCTTATTCCTCTTGGCAGATGGGCAGATAAAGCTGGTTCATCAGTCAGCCTCTTGAGTCAAAGTTGGTCATATCATGGTTGTTAAGATTAACAGTTCCTCAGGGTTCCTCATCTTCTAAGAACACCTGAGGTGCATTCAACATTTCACAGCCTATTGTACCAATGACCGGGCTTTGTCAGTTGTACAGGGGCAGATTCACTGACTCCTTTCAGGAGGCACTGCTGAAACATTGTCCTACCTCTGCTGACACTTTCCTTAACTGAGAACTATGCTGCCTGTAATGAGAAAAGCTGGTGTCAGGGAACTGATAAATAGATATAAATATATTGTTTGCATGCTGGGAAGCTGGTGTCACATCATCCCTGTGGCAGAGCACACCTCTGTGATGCAGGTCAGCAGTCCCAAATAGCTGGACTGTTGCATATTATTTATTTTTGACACCCACAAATAGAAGAACACAAGTAGGATCACAAAGAAGAAAGACAAGAACTGCAGAGCTTGAAGATAAGAGCCCAGAAATGTTTCCAGCAGAGTAGATAGTGATCCACTGTGCTTAGAGTCAAATGCTCTAGAGCAGGATTATTCTATTACTCTGTTTTCAGTTCTATCATCATAACCCTAGATAACCCATGTTTATATAAAATCAAAGGCAGAGATAGAAATGGTATTTCAATGGAGGGAGAAAACAGGCTACAGAAGAATGAGGGGAAGGGGACCAGTGCAGGAGTTGAACCAGTCAATAGGGGACTGAGAAGCTGCTGAGGGAAGAAGTATCTGGGTTAAACATCCCCTTGCATTATTTACATACACATATACATAATGTACACCGTTGCCGTGGCACAGGATTTTTTTTAAATGTTATGAATAATCTGCAGCATATATTCATGAAGATACAGTATTTTTTTTTTTCCTTAGCTCTGCTGAGTAGGAGGCAGTGCTCTGCAGCTGCTCCCCAAGCAACCAGGAGACTGGTAAAGATTATTGGATATCCCCAAAGAATTTGGGAAATGCCACGCCTCTAAGAGCTCACTAAGGTTCTGGATCCTTGCATTCCAGTTCTGAGAGAAAGATTATGTAACCCTTTTCAAATGATGCACACAAATCTCTCATAGGGCCATGCCCAAAACTCAGATCATCACCATGCAACTGCAGAAGTAAATTGATGTTCTCCATAGAAAAACTGCTAGGTGTCCTCTAGCAGCAGTCACAATTGAACTGTGGTTGGTTTCAGCTGAAACTTAGTTCTGTAAAATAGGGACATGAAACTCTCTGTATCCATCTAGAAGGAACAAACTCTCTTGTTCTGATGAAACATATTTATGCGTAGTTTTTCTTAGCATCTATGACACATCAGAGTCTGAGTTGAATCATATTCAAGCATTGGCACAGGCTGCCCAGGGAAATGGAGTCACCGCTCCTGGAGGTGTTCAAGAAATGTGGAGATGTGACACTGAGGGACAAATCAAAGACTACAGTGATCAACAGCTTTGATTTTCTTATGTTTTTATTATTATTATTTTCATTCATTTAATCTTTTTGCCTGTAGAGCTCACTGTAGGTTGATCCAGGATTTCTCAGCCATTTCCTATGTATTTTCCCTCTGGGTTTTAATTACAACTGTCTTTTATCAGCAAAGTACTACTAATTTGGATACTTGGGCTTACTCAGTCACAAGATCTCTCGTTCCCTTTTATCCCTTTACAGCCCAAATATTTTTTACATGTTTTTTTTTTCACTGAGCGCAGTACTTACTCCTTAAGTAAATTTCATAGTCTGCTCTTCCTGAATTCACTGAAAACTTTTAAAATTGTGAGGGTTGTCAGAGCTTGGGCAACTTTCAGAAACCAGAAGAGCTGCTGTTTAAAATATCTTGTTTTCATGCTTCCGTGAGAGTTTCAGCTCCGTGGGAGCTCTTAGCTTTGCTATTCCTCTTTCAGATTATTTTGACCTCTTATCTATTCTGTTGCATCACAGTAGTTAGAGAAAGAACTTTGGGCTTGGACTGCTTTAATGCTTTTACTCAGATACAGGTTAAGGACTTCTGCTTAGCAGAAGATACACACCCCAAGGATGTCTTTTTGCCCAGGTTTTCCAGTATCAGGATGTAAAAGCTCTTTTTCTGCCCATTGGGCTGGTAAAGTTTTGAAAGTCAAGAAAACTCTGCAAGGGAACTGTAGCAAACTGCCTGAGATGTAGCCCTATACTGTTTATACTCAGCCTGCCCCCAGCTTCCAGCTAGCCCACGTATTTCACCCAGAGCTATGAGGAATGGCAGCAGTGCTGGTTTTTAAAAGAAGTGCTGGTGTAGCTTACTACCAAGGCTAAAAAATGTGCAAGAAGTTCTTCAAATCCTTTAGACCAAACTATAATCATGATAACACCATTCATCATAGCAGCCCCCCCGCCAAACCAACTCCTTTAAACACAGCTCTTCCTGTGGTATAAAGTTATTCAATGAAAGATTTTATTACTGCTGTCTGTACTGTTTTTCCAGGGTGCTACCATAATAGAAATCAACACAGAGAAATCGGTAATAATCACACATGTTTCATATTGGTTCCCATGTGGAAAACATTTCAAAGGTGTCAGTGCCTGGAAAACCTGATGGTTTCATTGAATACCAGAACGAAACTCCAAGGCAAACCCTGAGGAGAGATTAACACTTGGAAGTATAAAATTCAGGTAGTAATGAGAAGCCAGGTGTTCACTGTCAAGGATTCCAAGTTTCCCTAATTACGGGTGAGTATCTGACTTTAACTGCCTCTCTCAGGTGAGCCGGTAATCCTTTGTTGACAAAGATTTATAAAGGGAAAAAATAACAATAGGAAAAGAAAAAGAAATATGCCTCTGTTTGCTGCTATGGAGAAAATATTATACAGGCAGTCCTATTTCTAACTAAATTAAGATGAGAGAGGGAATTGGAAGTCATGTTGCACCCACAGTGATCATTCTGCAAATTGCAATATGGATCTAGAATTTCATGTTAATTACATTTTATTTGAAAAGTGCTGCTCTACACAGTATTTTCCACAGCAGTGGAGGCTTGATTCTGCTCTCAATTATGTAGGTGTAAAGTGGAGTATCTCCAGCGAAGCTAATGAAGTTAAAGTAGTTTAACACTGAAATGAGGAAGATTACAATAAGGCCCTAGAGCCTGCAATATTGCTACTGCAGTTAATGATCATTACTGCAGAATGCTGTAGTCTAGTAATTGTTTTGTTCATGCAGGTAGGAAGATACACAAAACTGGCATTGATAGTGTCTGCAAGATAAATAGGCAAAAAATCTCCAACCTAATATTGTCTCTCCAGATTGTACCATATATTCATTTTGTGTGTGTGTGTGTGTGTGTGTGTGTGTGTGTGTATTGTGGCTCTACATGGAAGGGAGTGTATTCAGATTTTGAGGAGCTGATTTAAAAGCCTGGATGGGAAGCTGAGCGTCAAAGTAACAAAACTGCCTTCTGTTTCAGTAATCCTTCAGGCTGCCTTGATGCCTATTGCCTTTATACTGAAAGCCCATTACTTCTGTTGCTTTCAGTAGTGTATTGATATAAAACCTAAAGTATGATGACTCAGTCATTGCTTGTCAAATGCACTTTCCAAATCTTGGCCCACCAGTTGCATCATTACATGTTGGCCAGGCTTGGGCTGTGTGTTCCTTTGCTCCATCTTGAGGAGTGTTTAAAACCGTAAAGTGGGCCCAAATTGTTCCTGGGACAATGGGTAGAACAGCCTCAGGTATGACTCAGTGCTGGAAATCCAGGAAAACAGAAGGTATCTTGAACTTGGCTTTCCCTGCACAGAAGTGGACATTGAAGATACATCTATGCTGGGTCAGGAGTTTACACTCTGGCATTGAAAAGTAATTGTTCACAAATAAATTGCTAGCAGGGTCCCGGCAGTGGATTTAATCAGCAAATTGATCTTATCTGGCGATGGATGGGAGCAGAGCAAATAACAGTAACTGTTTCCAAAAAGCAGTTGGGATATCACCATCCTAGTTTGAAGGAATATGAGCATGTATGACTGACTGCAGGTTGGGCCATGGCGCTTGGCTCCAGAGCTTGAAAGAGATCTCTTGTCTGCTTTGTGCATTGTAATAGTTGTAGCAAGTATAGATGCAGCCATATAGCAGCAGTCATGAGGCTGGATCAGGAATAATCATCCTGATCACCACTGATCCATGCTACTTTTTTCTTTAAGCCTCGTAGGGCCAAAGATTTGTTTTTGTTCTTGAGACTGACCAGATCAGGCACAAAATCAATGCAATCTCTGCATAAGTGTTGTGAAGGAAAGTGGCTTGTGGACTGTGGCAGTTAACATTTGAATTCTTCTGAATTCGTACTTTGACATAATCTATGTGTATAGCCCATACCAATGGCAAGATTCATGCAGCTGTTATATACATATATTTCCTATATATTAACATATTTATTGAAAGAGCAATTTTTTTAATGTATCTCTTAAAAACTTCCATTCTAACCTATCTAAACAATCAGATAAGGTAATATTTGAAGAGAATTTTGAGCATATGATAGCATGTAAGTGGCAAAAAGAGATCATTTGAAAATATATTAGTCAATAGTTTTATCTTTTCAGATAAACTGTTTTCAGTAATATCGCAGTCCAGGTATATATACAGGTTTAATGACATCAGCTACACTTGAAGAGAGAGTGTTTCAAATGCCTGATTGCAGTTGTACTCAAATCTATCCTGTGTGTAGATGACAGGGTGGGGGGGGAGGTGAGGATGTCTTTGTGTGTCTTTTAGGTCCCTGGAAATTTCCCACCTTTGTACTTTACAGTGGGTATTGCAAGTCCACAAACTGTTGCATAGCTGTGCATTGACAGACACACTTCTGCCATTCTGTGTTTGGAGGTGTTGAATTGCTGCTGATTTGTTTGTCACAATATTAGTCCTAATGCCTTTTAAAAATCGCTGTGTGTTGGCTGCTCTTGCTTCTCTTTCTAGTGATGGTGAATTAGAGGGGGAGTCACGAAGGAATTGGACTTGAACATCCTCTTCAATAAGCTTTGGTGGCAGGAGGTAGGAACAGGGACAGTTTTACACCATAAGGATTGTTCCTTTTTTCTTTGCATTTCTATGAATACAAGTGTACTTCTTCATCTCTTCCCAAACAGAAAGACAACATAAAATCTCATTGGGCAAAGGGTTATAGATTTCTTCTAATTAGGTACTTGCCAAATACCACAAGCAACTAAATTATGATACCAAGACAGGAAAACCTGCTTTATCTGTGGGATGAAATGCAGCTTGTCTTCAGGAAGGACATCAGGTTCATTCAGCTCAGGAGCATGAGCTGGAAAAGGCACAATGCATCATGTAATCTATCTCCTAGGATGCACAACTTGAAAAGAGTTCATATGTGACAGCAATATGTCCCCTTGTTTATCTTCCAGACAGACTTCATGTATCATGTTGATAAATTGGCCAATACACAGGGCCAGTTCCCTCCTACTGAGGTGAGTGGGAGCTGCATGGTGCCTGATACCAAAGCTCGGGAATTATTCAGATTGACTAACATAGCTGAGTGTGTGCTGGGCTTGTTTTGTTTTCCTTGTCAGATATCTTGGGGAGTGATGGAGCTTAGGGGTGGCTGAGTTTCAGGAGCACAATGGGGGAGGGTAGCAGCACCAGATTAGCAATGCCCCACATAACACGTATTGCTCAGGATGTGCAGAATAGGGGTGCACTGTGGTGACCTGCCCAACTGCAGGTGCAATTGGCTCAAGGTCCAGGGAAAACAAGATTTCCCTTACTATGTCTGGGCTAATGCTCTGTTTACCCTTTTTTGTATATTTCCTGGAGGGTTGCTTAAGGCATTACCGTAACATAAACGATTCTTAATAATGATTCAGCAGCTATGTTACCCTGTGTAAAAGAAAACAAAACCAAATAAGGCTAATCTTCTGCGATACTGCTTGCAATTTCTTATAGAGACTGCCATAAAATATTTAAATTTCACCACATTCCAGTGGTGAAGGATCTTGAACACACCCTGGCTTTTCAATCCTCACATCCTCTTTCCTCTTTGGGGATCAGGGTCTAGTGTTAAGACCATAATTCAACAAAATGAATTTTGATTTTCTTTTTTTTTTTCGTTTGAATAATCTAACAAAATAACTCCAAAGCCTGTTCAGTGTCTGTGCTGTGAACAGCACTAATATACCTGGAGCCTGTGCCCTGCAATTGCCTCTCTTACTCGTGGAATGAAACAGGGACTGTTTGCTGAGCAGTGTGTCCAAGCAGCTGCTGACTGTGCTGTTTTCACACCTGCCATCACTTTGAGGTTCACATGGAGAAGACTCAGTGTGTAATTTCTCCTCTGGCACTTGGTGTTTGCCCAGGAGTGTTCTATCAGAAAACAAAAAGGAGTTAACCCAAGTGGTGTCATCATCATCATAAATACAGCTTAGAAAAGGAGGCAACTAAGTCACTAATCCATGCTGAAATCAGCCTGGTGCTGTAAAGAGAAAAGAGTGTGTGGCCAAGGAGAAAAACACTGTGTATCTCAGGACACACATGGAGGAAATTAGGTTGAGAATGAAAGATACTGAACATAAAAGGGAAGAAAGCAAGAGAATAGAACCAAATATAATAAAAATAAGCAGCAACAAGCAGATTCAGGTGCTCTCTCTCTCTCATTGAAGATGACTTAACTGACACAAGTTGCCTCACTGGAAAGGTATGCAGGCAGGTGTGACTCAGGATCAGTCCAAATGTGGCCTGTTCTATCCAAGGTGAACATTAAGATATAGAAGTAAAATACAGTATTTTACAATGGAATTAGGAATTGCAAGGGACAGATTCCAACATGCTTTAGGGATTTTAGCCACGGAAATCCCACTGACCTTCAGAAAAGTCCATTACTGTTGTTGTAATGTGACTATAAGATCCTATATTGTACTCGGTTTTATACACATGTACATTGCAGTATTTGTCAGGTCAGGGTTTTTTTTTCATCAAAGTATGAAGTTCAAGTGAGTGTGGATTACTGAACCTTAAAGGTCTACTTTGAATTATGTCTTTTTATGTTTACATGAAAATATTTTCTGAGTCACTTCTGGTTGTTTTTTTTTTTTGTGTGTGTGTGCTGTTTACTAATTATTCTGAAATGTTGAGCTGAGAATATTTGAAGTTAGTTCAGTATGTCAAACAGAGGAGTAGAGTTTAGCTCTATTCTTAAAAGATGATTATTTATGTAGCAGACATGTTGGCCAACAAAAAGAATGAAGGCTGACGGGCATGAAAATAACCAAGCTGCTAGTACATGAATCTCTCTTGCTGTGGTCCCAGCAGGAGCCTGAAGAGCACAGTGTAAATTGTGAAACAAAGGGCACACAGTTAATATGCACTAGAGATGGCCGATTGTGGAGCTACTTCATGCTACACATCCTACTTGTGGTGTGGCAGTGAAAGGAGGAAAAGAAATCAGGAGCCACAGGAGCACATGTGGGAGAGTGCTTCGGGAATATAACTGCTGACACAGTGTGTAGGCTGGTGCATCAATTTACCTTTTTAACCCAGAAAGGAAGGCATGTAACTAGTTAGATTATGCATATATTTCAGGCAAACAGAAAGATAAAGGAAGATTTAACTTAAATTGCAGTTGTAAATTAAGGTAAATAGAAGTATGAATATGTCAGTATTAGGATAGCTATGTGCCATAGTCTGATGCCTACAGGCATATTTCTTGGACCGTGTACTGTGAGAACTATTATTTGATCACATACTGTGTTTTTCCATGGAGTGCCTACATCATTTATTATATGGCATGGATAGAGGTTACTGAATGAGACAAATGATCATTATTTATTTTTAACGTTTTTTTTTTTTTTTTTTTTTTTTTTTTTTTTACAAATTGAGCCTCTTGTTATTGTCTCTCTCCTCCAGACAATCTGTTCTAAACTTGACTCTGGCCTGGATACATTAGAACCTTTCTAAGTCAGCTCAGACATCTATTAGACATCAGAATCTGCATAGGCTCACTCACAGTGAAGAGGGTTCTGTTATTTCTGTGTTTGTTTGGGCTTCTAACTCACAGTGCTCCTCACATGCTGTCCCATCAGTACACACACCACAATATAAAAAATTTTTAGAGTGTTATTAACTTTCTTCTGGCGGCTGAGTACCTCATGAGTACTAACAATAGAAAGGCAAGTGCTTAATGGTCTGCATGCTATAGAAGGGGATCTAAACAAACAGAGCCACCAGTTTTGGGTGCCTCAATAGTTTTATGCATAAAATGAGGCACAACTAAGTATTTCTGGTTTTGCCAAGCACGGGCAACTCTCAGAGCTGAGATAAATCAGGAGCACTAACAGGGCATCCATCCTGTGGGCTCAGTGATGCTTATCTTTCAGTAATGCTCTTCTGCACTTCTTTCTTGTGTGCATATGTTTCCTATAGAATGTGCTGTTTCATGTGGCTCGCCTCACTCCTTGTAAACCTATTTGACTCCACAAAATGCAGTGGCCTCAGATGAGGCTGGAAACTGAAGAAATAGGGAATATATTATTGCATTTTCAACACAGAGTGGAAATTGTGGAAAGGTGAGAATTTTGGCACTGCTCTTACACTGAGAGCAAAAAGAACAGATTACTCCACTTAATAGCAAGATAAAATGAGAAACAGTTTGTCCATTATCAGTATTTCACAGTGTATCTCCCTCTCTCTCCCATAGACCTTTCTCAAACTCCTGAATTCCTGAAGCCCTGCAAGCTCTTTGTCTTCCAAGATCCATTTCACAATGTCAGGGTAGGCTGATAGAATAAAGCAGATCCTTATCCTTTGGCACCTGTGTTTCTTTTATCTTACTTTCTTATTATATTTTTTTCTTTCACCCATGGGAAAGAATTTTTGTGGCAAATATTTTTCAGGCCTCTCTAAAGGGCCTGTGTAAAAGGGAAAGAAGAAAGTATAAAACAGACAAAGCATAGAAATTTTTGCAAAGATGAAAACAGAAGGATATTTGCTACAGTAAAAATGCAGCAGGTTGAACAGAAGGATCACTCTGGAACACCTTCTTGGTAGGGCCATCTCCTTGAAGTCAGCAGTCACTCATTTGTTGATGACATTATGAGATTAAGATTGTCATGGTTTTATGATTTTGTTGTATTGTTGATATTCCACATCATAACAAAATATTTCTTATGTTTAGCTACTTCTACTAAAAATTTCAGCTCAAAATTACTGAGATTTCACAGAATCACAAAATAGCTGAGGTTGGAAGGGACCTCTGGAGGTCATCTAATCCTCTCTCAATCAAGGTTTTCTAAAGCACATGACAAAGGATTATGTCCAAATGGCTTCTGACTATCTCCAGGGAAGGAGACTTCACAACCTCTCTAGGCAACCTGTGCCAGTGCTCTGTCACCCTTGAAATAAAGAAACTCTTCCTCGAGCTTTCCTGTCTTTCAGCTTGCTCCCAGTGTCTCTTGACCAATTACTGGGCACTACTGAGAAGAGTTTAGCTCCATCCTCTTTACACCCTCCCTTCAGATACTTTTACACATTGATCAGATCCCCCTGAGCCTTCTCTTTTCCAGGCTAAAGAGGCCTAGCTTTGCCAGCCTTCCTTCATTGGGAAAGTGCACCAGTTCCTTCATCATTTCAGGTCCTTCCCTGCAGTACTGATTTTGAGCAGGTCAGCACCAGCCTGTGCTAGTGTATGGGCTTATTCCTCCCCAGGAGGAGGACTCTGCACTTCCCCTAGCTGAATTTCAAGAGGTTCCTCAGAGCATCTCTCCAGCCTCCTTCTGAATCTCAGTACTGCACTCTGGGGTTATCAGCCACTCCTTCCAGATTTGTTGAGGTGCTGCTGTCGCCCTTTTCTCACCGTGCTGCTGATCATAACCCTCTGAGAACTGTCATTCAGCACATTCTTAATCCGCTTCACTGTCCACTCACACAGCCCACACTTACTGAGCTTGTCTATAAGAATATCATGGGAGACAGTGTTGAAAGCCTTGCTGATGTCCAAGTAGACATCCACTGCTCACCCCTCATCTTCTCAGACAGTTGTCCCATCATGGAAAACAAGCAGGTTGTCCAGTGCGCAGTCACAAAGATGATGAAAGGTCTGGAGCACCTTTAATATGAGGAAGGGTGGAGTAGCCTGTGTCTGGTCAGCCTCAGGAGAAGAAAAATGAGGGGAGATCTGATAAATATTTATAAATATCTAAAGGGAGGTGGGAGACAAATGGATGAGGGCAGGCTCTTCTCAGTGGTGTGTAGCAGTAGGACAAGGAGTAATGTCCTAAAACTTGAAGACAGGAAGTTCTGTATAAAAATGCAGAAGGACTTCTTTATGGTAAAGGTGATGGAGCACAGGAACATTCTGCCCAGAGAGGTTGTTAAGTCTGCTTCTATGGTTGCTAATCAAGACCCGTCTGGCCACGTATCTGTGTGACTATCATAGGGTATCCTCTTTGGCTGGGCAGTTTAACTTGATTATCTCTTGAGGTCTCTTCCAACACCTGCAATTCTGTGATTCTGTGTGCAAACACGATTTCTCTTTGACAGATCCATGCTAACTACTCTTGCTTACCTTCTTGTATTCCATAGGCTTAGGCATGGCTTCCAGGATGAGCTGTTCCATCATCTTTCCAGAGACTAAGGTGAGGCTGACTGGCCTGTAGTCCTCCTTCTTGAAGACTGGGGTGACATGAAGTAATTTTGAATTAGTCATATGTTTCATGGGGGCATTCATATCTACTAAGAGACATATAATATATATATAAAATATTTATCTAGGTAGGCAGTTGGATGTTGCAGTTTGAAGCTTATCTGTCCTGTTTCTTATACAGGAGAATTTTTAGTATGTGATTCTTCATTGCCAATTTAGCTTACTATCATATATAGACTAAAATCAACAACTTTGTAACAAGTAAATCTGTATAAAGTAGAGAAAATGAGAAAAAAAAAAGACAGTAAATATTTTGCTAATACTATGAGCAAATTAGAACTCTTTTTATAAAGCTGAAACTGAGCTATTTAAGGTTTTAGATGTACATAATATTATGCAGTCAAAATGAAAGTGCTTCATCCCATATTGCACTGCTTTTGATATAAATAAAATGTATGTGCAATATTTTATTTCATTTCAGAAAATGTAACAAGAGCAAAATGACATGATCTTGTATGGCAACATAACTTTGTATTCATGGCTGATTTTTTTCCCCTTAACACAGAAGAATACTGTGGGTTGATGCAGTGTCCTAACACAATAGGGGCTAATGAATAGAGCTTGCTGCACTCAAGAGACTGCAGTTCAATTACTAGCGGTGCCAATCAAGTCAGAAATATTAACCATGGTAACAGCAGATTTGAGTTGTGTGGAATGAAGCAGTGGCTTCTTGGGGAAGATCGCCTCTTGGGAGGAAAGGGAATGATCGCAGCAAGAGTCACAGAAGGTCAGAGAATGTTTCTTTGTGGTAAAGGAGAGCAGCATGCAGCTCATGCTACCGGGAGCTCTGTGCTGTTTGTGTATGTTTTCATTGCAGAATGCCTAAGACAACTAGCAAGTGTGATTAACAGTGGAGCCCATACTATGTGCATAGCATATGGAGTATTTCATACGTACATGTATTACACAGGGTACTTACTGTGCCCTAATACATAGTACAGTATAGTACCTAATTATGTGAATGATAAATTTCAATGCAGGTTAGGTCCAAAAAGGAGTAAAATGTTGCTGAAGTCAGTGTGACTGTGCTGAATTCCACCAATTGAATCTGTAGCCTTTTATGAGGATTTACTTAATATAGTACATTTGTTCTGCTGGCTGATGATCAGAGTGAGGATCCCTTGATTTGATACAATGGCAGTGTTATGTATTAGTAGCATGAACAGGAAGCAGCTGGCGTCCTGTTCAGAAAACAATCTCAGTTTTTATTGCAGAGAGCAATATTGAAAAACATTGCGTGAGCGTGAGGGGCCTAATCCTTAAAAATGTGGGAGTTGAGATACTGTCCCTTTTCATTGACCAGTCACTGCTGAACTATTTGTCTCCATTTGCCTCTCTTCACAGAAAGCTGTTCTGGTGTCAGACCTTTGGAATACAGAGAAAACTAGCTAAAGCCTTGAAATGGCTATTTTGCACCTGTCTGCCACCTTATCCATCTGGTGAGTATGTTCAGTTGTGTAGTGCTTTTCTCTTCTATTTGATGGCATATTTTTGCAGTCAGCATCAGTGAAAACTTTTCCTATTCTACACACTAGATAACATTAGGACTGTTAGGTATGGTTACTGTTTTATCAGTTCATAGATTCACCATTTCCTTATAATTTTGTAAAAATATCAGAAAGGTTTGTTGATAGCTGAAGAACTATCAGCTGAGAAATACATTAGGATATGTCTGCAAAGCTGGTGAAAATAATATGTACTTAATGCCTTTCTTCCTTGAGAATTTTGGAATGTACAATGGCTATCCTATACATACATTATATCTCTGTGAGGCAAACAGGTGTAGTGCCTGGGCAAGGAAGCTGAATCATAAAGATTCGTCTTGTCTAGATCAGGCATCTGAAGTGTAGTCATCCCAGTCTAGTTTCATCACCTTAGGCTGCTCTTGTAGCCAAATATTTTTGATATTTTAGAGTTTCAGGGGATGATTCACCTCATTTATCTCAGAACCTGCACCAAGATGACGAGAAAAGGAGGTCTCCACTGTCCAGAAACGGGGCACAAAAACACTTCATCACCCGCATTTGGGCACTAAAGTCAGATGAGATGGAATGATTTGAGGAGTATGTCCTGATAAGTTAGGAAAAATAGCAGCCGAGGAAGAGTGCAGGCAAGGCTGAATTATAATTCCACTTTCATCACAATTGTCTATTTGACCTGAGACAGCATCGCTTTCCATCATGATCACCTTTTTGCTCCTTTTCCTCCCACTCTTTGTCTGTTTTTAGCACTGAACAGTTATTCAGTTTAGGAGACAGTCCCCCTTGCCTTATTCAGTTTAGGAGACAGTCCCCCTTGCCTTCTAATGAAGAATGAATCCTGGTATTTAATTCCTAGTAGAGAATATGAGACCCATGGTTAGTATAGCCTGGTAAAAAAACTCTTGTAAGTCATTGCTGTTTCAATTGTATAAGTGATTTAAGCAATCAGTGAAGGAGGGATGAGAACTCACTTATCATATTTCTTAAACCACTGCCCTAACTACTGGGCTAAATTGCAATTTACTAACTGTATTAATGAACAACCAATTATTGTGAAACACCACCAGAAGCAGATTGAGGAACTTAATACTTAGATTTACTGATAGTATGTTGTCAAGACATTTGCTTGAGAAATGCAAGAATCATGTTCAGGTAATGTTATGACTGGTTTAGAACAGTGCCTGAAACCAAGGTAGTCAGTATTGGTTGCTGTTAGATTACTGGGCTATTTTCTTGTCAATTCAAGGAATACTAAAATAAAGATATTCTGGATATTCAGACGGCCTGCTTCAGTGTGTAGACCAGACTCTTTGCAGAAAAGTGGTTTGGGTTCAAATTGTGTTAAGTGAAAGACAGAACAGAACCAGTTTCATGTGTCTCCACAGATCCATAATTACTGGAAGAGAGTATGAAACTGGAGTGATAGATAACAGCGTTATCAGCATCTATCTCTAAAACCCCTTTTCCACTTGTCTAACACAAACACACATTTTGGGATTACTGAAATTATACTTTCTGACATGCATTATATATTATTTCACCCGATCTTCATGTTTGAGGTAATCTGTGCAGTGACTACTGAATTTCTAATAATGGCAGCTTTGTTAGGCGAGATATCATCCTTAGTCAGTAGAATATCCACAATTATTCAAGATCTTCATTCTTCTGCCTTCTTTAATGATATTTTTGTCAAATAATCTCTACCCTTTTGGCAGACTCATAACTGTTATTCTTCACCACTGTTTCACTTTAGCCTCTGTCTTCCATACGAAGATGCGCTGTCTTAATTGCAAAGCATTTGTGCTATAATATGGATTTAATAACAGGGTAAGCTTTATTTTTGACCTAATAACTAATATTAGTTGAATGATGTTCAGGCTAGATTTTCTAACAGTACACCCTTTGTTTGTAACAATATTGCATTCTGTGTAAAGGAAGAAAACTCCACAACAAACAAAAAATCCCAACAGGCCAAACAACCAAATAAATATTGAGGAACTTGATTCTAGTATGAGCCTTATAAAATGTTCTTCATTTTTGCTATTTAGAAATGTTAGAACAATATCTTGTGTTCAGTAAATTTTTGTTATCAAAAAATATGTGCTATGTAGTTATTTCCTTGTCTGAAGTCACAATTCATGATGTCAGTGTATGAGTTCACTGGGCCTCTTAAGTGATTACAAGTTACAAATAATGCACATCCTTGTAAAAGGACAGACCTACTTCAGCTCCTTCTCTTGCACTCCCACATGAGTCTTCTATCTTCTCACTGTTTTCTGTCTGAGTAGATTTTTAATTTACCATAGTAAAGTCATAGTAGAATGGCAACAATATGCTCTGTTTGCATATGCAAAATGTTACTGTGTATGGAGCTAAGTCATTCTTCAGTCATTTTTTCATGACAAGGCAAGCCGAAGTGAGTTCCTTGGTATAACCAAAAAGGAACAGGAGTTTTACAGAAGTGCTAAGCCATAAGCTCAGAAGCTGGTGGCACCCGCTCCTAACCTGGAATAAAGACTAAAAAATACTGAAATTAGTGTAAAGAGCCTAAGTGAGCATGAGGAGGATTAGGAGAGTGTGGAAATGGGAATTACCTTACTGGTGTAGCAATAATTTACCAGCACTGCTGTACCATAGGAAAAGAGGATCTTCCTGTGTTTCTAAGAAGGCTGAGAAGGGGGTTTGCTTGAGGCAGAGGTTGGACAAACTATGGGATGCCTTTATCTTACTTCTTGGCTTTCTGCTGAAGCTTTCAAATATAGAAAAGCCCCTTATTACAACAGCTTTAATGTTTCCTGGGGTCTATGTCTTACTGGGTATGTCTGTTTTACCACAGAGGAGCTGGTAACAGAAAAGATGAGCCAGTAGACAAAAGAGGAAAACAGTACAGAATACCCAATACATATCTGAAATTTGCAGAAATATAGACTGCTCCCATTGCCATGGTAATCATGTATATTAAGACAAGCTTCAAACCTTAGTCTTTCTTATTCAATAGCTAAGAATTGAATAGAAGACATAAAGGCTGGTTAGTTGGATAATGGAGAAAGAGTATCCAGTGACTAAATGCAATCAGAAATCCATGTGCACATAAATCTTCCACAAACAGAATCTAATCTTAATAGCAGGGAGAAGATTCCTGAATGTTATTATCTTATTCAGTACAAGTGGTTCATCAGACTCTTACTGTTATATGTGTTGACTAACTGTTGATCTTTCCAAAACAACGGAACTGTGAGTTAGGCCTTAGAATCAATCAGGAGTAGTACTTTGAAAACTCAAGGAAGTGAATAAATACAAAAATGTCACAAATAGCAGGAAAAGTATTCAATTTTTAGAAAAGTTATAATAGTTGCTACTATTACTGCTTGTATAAAAGTCCAGTAATTATTTTCAGTTTGTACAGGCATGTTGCATTTCAGTTGTTTGTCCTGTTTCTGATACGTAGTACACTATTTGCTTTAAGGTTTATAAGTAGCAGTGATTTGTGGTGTGTGATAAATAGAAAAGGAAGTATAATTTTTAAAGGAAGAATCATATTTGATTTCTATATGTAAAAATATTATATAGATACTCCATTATAAATTATATGTTACTGTTGCTGCTTCATGTTATGATGAAGGGCTATACAAGCCAAACAACATTCAATCCATGCCATGTCCTTGAGTTATTAAAGGAGAAGCAGACAGCCATATATCAGAGTGTCAGCATCAGCAACACCCAGTCAGTTAATCTCTAGTAGTCTCTGGTATAAGTTAGACTACCCTGGAAGTATATGTGCAGTCTTTCCCTTCGAGTAGGGAGTTGAATATCAGGTATGAACTTTCTGATATAAAACAGGAACAGTACTTTAAAGTCATTAGCAGTGATTTTGAAATGCTTTGGCTCATTTGATTTACTGAGTGATGTTTGTAGAAATGTTTATCTGGTCCGTCTTTTAGTGATGCTGCAAAGGTGTAATAAACCATGATATGATTTTCATGTTCTGTAAGGTGCAAGAACCTGTCTGAGGAAAGCAGGTTATTGCCAATCTATTCAGACTGGGTAAAGAGGGACTTTGGAATTAGCCTCTAGTCAGTAACAGCGAGCTAGTCTAGGGATGTAGAGGGCTAGTAGATGCTCATGATTAGCAAACCCTCATCTCCATTTGGAAAGATATTCTATAATAGTAAGCACTATGAGAACAACTATAGCTTCTAGATGACCACCTCTTACTCCTAAATCTCCCAGGAAGTTTCGGAGTCTTGGGATACATGAGGACAATCATTCCAAGACATATAAGCGCTCTGCACTCCCTACACACAGAAGGAAGCAAACTTTGCTTTTGCTTAGATGAAGTCAAAAGAGCGGTTAAAAGAGAAGTTAAGGGATGTTGAGCAATATGACCATCTTTTTTCTAATTGACTGCTTTCCCTGACATAGCTGTTTCCAGGATGTAGTAGATGATTATGATGCTAATTCTGTGTGCAGTAGATCAGTAGATCATCAGTAGACGGTCTGCAGTGAAAATCTGAAACTATATTAAGAATTATTTTCAGTATTACCTTCAAATAGAAGTTTTAAGAATGCAGAACAATGTTTGGGAGCCAGCTGCTGAAGGGCAGTATATATCATGATGTGCTGCTCTCTGTATCCTTTGTACTTGAGGCAGAATTCATTGTAAGTCTGTGTAGACTGGCTACAGCTATGTAGTCAGATACGAATACCGGAGAACCTACCTAATTACTACTACTTCACACTTGAGAACAGTGACATCCATCAGTAAGGAAGAGGTGACAGTGGAAATAAAAACAAACTTTATCTTCTTTTTTAAAAGATAGAAACCATGTTGGTTACTCCAATAGTTTTATTAATATATATTTTTTGTTTTTCTCATAACTAGGAAGAGAGATTGGACATTGAGGGGTCACCAGCAGGGACAGGGAGGCGACTGGCCTTCTCTACTCTGCCCTTATGAGGCCCCATCTGAAGTAATGTACCCAGGTCTGGGGCCCCCAATCCAGGAAAGATGTGGAGCTGTTGGAGAGGGTCCAGAGGAGTTCCACAAAGATGATCAGCGTGCTGGAGCATAAGCGGGGCAAGAGGGAATGTTTTTAAGCTCAAGGAGGGAAGAGTTACATTGGATGTCAGTTCTTTACAGAGAGAGCATTGATGTGCTGGAACAGGCTGCCCAGAGAAGCTGTGAGAAGCTGAATGTGTTAAAGACCAGGTTGCATGGGGCACTGGGCAACCTAAGTCTAGTACTAGAATTTGAGTTTGATGGCCCTGCCTGTGGCAGGGGGTTTGAACTTGATGATCCTTCGGGTCCTTTCCAACCCAGGCCATTCAATACTTCTATGATTCTATGTTTCTGTGATTCTGTGATCATAGCTCTCAGAGATGAAGGTTTTCACTGTGGCAATGAATAGGAATTGTCTGCTCTTTCAGACTTTTAAACTATCTGTAGTTTTTTTAGTTAGAAGAAAAAAAAAAGTAATTTATTCAATGTTTTTGAAATGCAAAGTTTAGGTTTAAAATGAGCAATTCCTGGCAATTAGAGACAGGTATGCAAAATAATAAAACTAGCATTCTAATCTGGCTTCATGAAATATATGTTTGCCTTGTTAAACACTTAACAACACTGACAGTGAAGATGAGATGCCTTGCAATCAGACATTATTTGATCAGGCAGTTCTTGTTGTACTGTACTTAGCTAGAGAGTTGCTTTAAATACAATAAATAAAAGTAAAATCTTACACAAGGCAGCACAGCTTAGTAATTGCTGTTTTGGAGCTCACGTCGCTGCAGTTATTTAGCTCAGCATTTCATCTCCAGCTGCAGCGCAATTTTTGCCAAATATAGATAAATGAAGTTAAAGTTATTGGCAAGGACTAGTTCTGTATCCCTGTTCTGAGTTCACAGATTCATAGGAAGGGCCTTCCTTTATTTTTGTAGCTAGTGATTATTTTGAACTCCTGTGTTCCAGTACAACAGTGTTTTCAGTTCTATTTTATCAGATACTGATAAACAGAGAGAATGAGCAGGTTCTGTCTTTGAGAAATATATCACATGAAATGTGAGGGAGAAACAGGCTAAGAAACTGAACCTCACCCAGTGTATTTTAGGGGTTTAAAATAATCTTGATACCAAATCTGCAGACAGGGACTTTCTGTGTGGGATGTGTAACTCTATGGAGTGCTAATTACTTTCTGCATTGAAGAAGACAGCCTAGTAGCAGGGTCTCCTGCAGACTGACCCTCTTGCTATGAACTACATACATATGATTTCTGGCTTCTTTGGGTCTTCTGCGAAACTTAACAAATGAAACACAAATACACAATAGATATGTCACATTGAACTTGTTTTAAGCGACTGGAAAAACACTTACTACTAAAGAAACACAAGAACTGTAAAATTTAGGTCATATATACTCCTATTTCTTCATATTAGTTCAGTTCCATTTCCTTCTCACTGTCATGCACAACAAGTTTTCAATTTTACAGCTGTTTTGTGATTATCTATAAACAAGCAAAGAGGGTCAGGAAATGCTGGTGTTTGCATCTGATCCACCTGGCTCCTTTTCCTTTGATCTATGATCCCTTCTCTTTAAAGGCAGCCAAGCAAGAGTCATACCCTCCAGAAAGCAAACTCATGGAACTTGTATTTGGAATGGCTATGCATGGTAAAACATATATCAAGAACTGCTGTCTAGATATGGAAAGGATAAAGGAGAGAGTATTTTCTTTTTTATGTCCAAACACTGTCCTAGAGTTTCTCTCTACAAACATTCCATATTAATAAGCATGTGCAAACCCTTTCTTGAATGCTGCTTTCTCTGTGGTTACTTAGGGCTGTAGCTTTAGAAGTTCTCAAAAACTCTAAAATTAGACTGGGAAGATTCATGTTTGCCAGTAAGGTTTCAAAGGAAATTATTTTTTCAGAATTAAGAAAGCAAGAGATTTTTTTTTTTGCCTGTGAAATGTGCCTGATTCATGCAGAATGGCTGGTTTCAGCCAAAGAAAAGGCTTCTCCTGTTTGTAATTTCTTACCAGCTTTACCGACACCGAGTTTCACTTCACATATCCTATGTCACCCTTAATTCCAAAATAAAATTT
Source organism: Callipepla californica brunnescens (assembly GCA_023055505.1). NCBI lineage: Eukaryota > Metazoa > Chordata > Aves > Galliformes > Odontophoridae > Callipepla > Callipepla californica. The sequence continues at coordinate 10,937,703 of JALIRH010000007.1, forward strand.
GTGAGGTTTAATGAGGTTACTGCTTTTTAACTGGAACAAACAAACAAACAAACAAAAAAACCTACTTGACTAAATTGCTGCTGGTAATGCAGCAGCAAGTAGAAAACAGAAAATTGTGTTTGCCTGTATATTATGGAAGAGGGCAACCACATTCTTTAGCTACTATGATGTTTTTCAATACACTGTTTTGAAATGATCTACTTTTCAGGTTACCCTTACTTTGATATTACTTTAGAAATAATCAGTTAAGACCTTTACAATGGCTCTCACAGTGTAGAGTATATAACTTCCTCCTATGCTATTATAGTAATTGCTATTATAGTTGGCCTTTTCATTGACTTAGCTGAAGTGTATTATAAATAAAGAAGACTGGGAATGATGATTTTTTTTCATGTAAGAAATGCTTGTTAAAACAATATTTGTCATGTTGGAAAATATTTTTATTAAAAAAATAGAACTTTTTTAGAAGAGGTCTTTTTCCTTGAAGGTTGCCTTATGGAAATAAGGTGCTGTTTCCCATGGAGACAAAGAAAAATATTTCCACTTCAGTGAATGGCTGTGAAATAGCAATAAATTTCCAACACAAAATTTGGGATTATCTTAATCAGGACCATTATTTAAGACTCACAGTCTGCCCTTAATGTGTGAACTATATGGATTTCATGAAGGGGTAGGCAGAAATATTATTAATTCTCCAGGTTTGTAAGGTAAATTGGTGTACTCAGAAGAGAAGCATAGATTTTGTATCCTACCTCCTACTCACAATGCTAAATCAGCTGGAAATAGTATTGTGTAATATTAGGGACAGTAGATAGAGTGTTTTCCAGTATGAGGATTCTTTCTTATGGGAGCAACAGATAGTAACAAATACAGTTTTGATGTTCCAACTCATTATTATAGGATTGTTCTTCCTGTTATTGGTGTTGGCAAAACTTTTCACCAGTGGATTCAGAGAGTGCTTTTTTCACATCTATACTTTCGCATAACTCCAGTAAGTGCATCTATCCCCAACAGAGGAGATAGATAAGAACTGGGCCCAGTGCTCTATACCAAGAGGTGATTATTTCTTAGGACTATATGAATATCTCTGGTTCCTACTCTCTCACTGCCTGACATTTTGTCCTCAGATAATTGCATTTTCTCATGGCTACTCCTATATGTTACTTATCACGTGGTCTAGAATTTTGGATTGTCTGAGTCTAAATGGCTTTTCCCAAAGAGCACATCAGGCCAATCTCTTCTTATCTCTGTAGGAACCCACCTGTGGCCATTTTGGTGACTTTTCTGGGGAGTGAAGTTACTAGCTTCACAGTCAAATATATGCATTTCTCATCCATGTTATTTTCCTCACAATCAATCTGACGAGGAGGTTGATCTGGTCTCATCATCTACATAGCAAGAAAGCAGAGATTAAAAACAGAGCCCTTCTGATATGGTGGCTGCATTCCTTCTGCATATCCCTCCCAGAGATCAGTTTACCACAGAGTCTCCTGTTTGTACATATAGGGTTAGCCTCCCCCTTTGCGACATAACAACAACATGATGTGAAAATAAAGTGAAGAATTCCCAGGAATGTTCCTCTCCGAAGTATGTGTGCACATATGAATGCGAGGCGAGTGAGCTCATGTGCATGCACAAACACACATGCTATCACATTTGGCTCAGTGGCCACTGTGGTTAAACAATGTCGATACCAGAAAGTCTTAGGGTGCTGACACTTCCTCTGGCTGTAAAATATTTACTGTTCCTTTAAAACTGAGAATAAAAAAAAAGGTCAGTCTGTAAACTGAACAAGGAGTAAAAAAAATCCTTTTTTTATTAGAAAACACTTGAAACTTATCATGTGCAGCAGATGGGAGTAGAAAATGCAGCTTGAAGACAGTTATATAAATATATCCTTGATGTCTGTTTTGCTTTTCAATTTGCAGTGAAAAGTACAAAGGTAGAATAGAGCGCCAGTCAGGGCTGCACTGTGTCTCTTGATATCCATTCCAGATGTTGGCTAGACTTCGTGGAGCCAGGCTTATGGCACTGAGGCTGGAGCTCGTTGTCTTTTCCTCCAGGTGTGATGCTTCATGCTGATCCCCCCACATGCTAGCCCGTCTTATCCAAACACACTAAGCTCTGTGACAGGCTTCTACCACCTTTTTGACCAAAATTCACCTCCCTTCCCCCCCCCACCTCCACGCTTTCCAGCCACCCCAACTTCTTTCAGCTTGATGGGCTCTGCAGAAAAGCCCACTTGTCCCTGCCTATCATTCTGTCACTTCAAAAGCAAGTCCCCCTAAAAAAATGAGCTCTGACGTGGTTCTCAAATAATGCTAGTCAGTTAGTAGCTGCTTTGAATATTCCTCTTTGTGTTTTGAGAGTGTCTGGAGGTACTATTTGACACCGAGTATGTCTGCCAAGCCTCTAATGGTAGTTCTCTGTTTGTGCATGCTTGTAAAGGATTTTACACTGTAATATTTTAACTCCCTGATTAAACATTGCTAAGCACAGAAGTATATCATAAATCTTGCAGGCGCCAACTCCATTTATCTGAATGTTAGTTACTGTCTACGCTGGGTAAACAAATTACAGCACAGTTTATTACAATATATGGAGCCACGATGTAGCTCTATTAATATCTTGTACCCCCTGGAAATATATTGTTGGCTCACAGTCTGAATTTTCTCTCCTGAACAATTAAAAACAAATTCTGAATGGAGGGTGGGAGGGTGCATGTGAGAGGGAGGGGGGAGCATCAGGCACTTTCAAGGGGAAACTTGCTGGGAGTAACAATAATGAGCTGCAATATCAAATTACTACTATCCTGAGTTTGAGGTCAGTACATATTGAGCTAGTTGTAAGATATTAAAGTAGAAACTTTTCTAGTTTGGAATGTATTAATGCTGCTAAAGCTGCCAGCAAAACATCTAGAAAGAGTTTGACTTGGAGAGGGAAAAAACAAAGGAGAATGTTAACAAGCAATAGCATTGGAGTCTCTTCCTTTCCCAGCTACATGCAGCACATTTGCAAAGATCATCCTCATTAATGCTTGCAAGTTTAAGGCACACAGTTCCACTTGTTGATTGGAGATGAACGCTACAGAAGTTGGAATATTTCCGAAGCCATCTACAAAAATAAATAGTCACTTCTATTTTTTTATCAGTTTTCTTTGCCTACACAAATAATCCCATTTACATGAATTTATTGCAATCATTGGAAGCTCTATCTTTCTGAAACTGCAGAATAAACAACCGATTAATGTAGGAACTTAAACCTTTAGCAATTCTACTGGGAGGCTTTTAGGATGACTAGTTTAATCCTGTTTGAGATAGCTTATGATATATCAACATAGAACTAGGAGCAAAGAAAGACATACTGTAAGTTTGAAGAAAATTCATGGTAACTATTAAAAATAATTAAAATTCTAAAAAACTGGAACAAGATCAAGATTGAAATAGTATGTGTAAATCCCTATTTACTTTTGATGTTATTAAAGGCACCATTGCTGCTTGTTCTTGTGGATATAGTTGTAGCTAATAGACTGGCTATTACTGGAGCTGTACCAGCTGGATTACTTACTTGTGCAATCCTGATGGCAAAATAAAATTAAAAATAGGTAAGAGAGAGTTGTTTCCCTAATTCTGCACTAATGCCTGCAGAAAGGCTGGCACTGAAACCTCTGATACAGACTGATGACTTTGACATCATGTTCAGTGGGAGCAGGCACTACTAGTTGTTATCTCCCTCCCAGGAAACCACAAAACACCAACATTTTAGAGACTGGAAAAGAGTTCATTACTTGCAGGGCCAGGGCAAGATAATGTACCAGTGTTCTTAAGTGGGCTCCAGTGACCAATAACACAAACACTATCCTTCATGAAAAGGATCAGGGCTTGGTAAAAATAGAAACCCAAATATTTTTAAAACTTCTGCATATTGTCCATACTGTAAATCGCTATATGAGATTGTATAGGAGCTTCTGAAAGTATGTTTTTAACTAATAAAGTTAGGACCAATGAATTTTATCTGAACAGTTTGTTTTTATAACAACCAAAAAAAAAAAAAAAAAAAAAAAAAAAAGGAAGGCTAAATTTATTGCTGCCATTTTCGTACTAAAGTCAATGAACTCAGGCCAGGGATGAACTCAGTTATGAGAGTCTTAAAAAAATTAAAGTGCTGTGTTTGTGTCAGTCTGTAAAGATCTAGTTTGCATACATGATCATTGCTTGATTCCACAGTGTGTTCAGTATCCTGGCCTGATCCAGCAAGGCATTTAATCACATGCATGGGCATGTAGGCGATTACTTTCACATCACTTAAACTATTTCTGTGCTTCATGCTAAGCATGTTGAAGGGCCAAACCTACAATGGGATTATATTTTTTTTGAAAGACATGCAGAAAAAGCAGTGCAATTCACAAAGGTACTGTCAGGGCATGTACCACCTCTTCACTGCAGGGAGAGCCCTAAGGTGCCCAGCCCTCCTTGCTCATGCTCTATTTGACTCCATGCACATAAAGAGCTCCAACTATCTCTCATAGGGTGTTTAGGAAACATCTCTTGATCACTTTAGTGGAAGATTCAAAGAATGTATGTCTTGGTTTCTAAAAGAACAGCAACATTTTAAGAATACAGTTTGATTCTGCACCCTGAAATATTTTGGGTAACCAAACCAGTATACTAAAAAGTGTTCAGATCCCGGAAGCACCCACCTTCTACAACCCCATGAAGCAGAGAAGGGTTCATCAGAAGAGTGCCAAATCAACCATAGGGTAATTTCCTGTGGCTGTGCATTTGCACCCCAACTGGAATTGATTAGGAAGGTTTGAATCTAATAACTGAACAGTCGGGGCACGAGAGGTCACAGGGTTGCAGATGATCTTTGAAGAAATTAGATAACTGGTGAGGGGATCCTATGGAGACCTCAGAAGATACTTTGGCAAAAGCTGAGGCATGGGAGAGCAGAATAGGAATGAGGGGTTGAACAATGAACCATTAAAGGTGAACTAGTGGGAAGATAAGAACAAGACAGATAAGTGTAATAAAAGCTATAATAGGAAAATAAGAGTGTGGTTGACTTTCAGGATTCTCACTGGAAGGATGGAAAAGCAGAAGGTAGAACAGCTCGCATGCTGGCTTCCCCATAGTCTCCTCATAGCATACTGTGAAAAGCCACTGAAGGTCTTACCTCTTAGCTATTTGTGGAGAGAGGTGGTAGAACATCGTGGCTCCCATTGAGGGTATGGTATTGTATAAGGAAATTTTGGAAAGGATGAAAAGGATGAATACTAAATGGCAGTGCTGCCAGTCTGATCAGCTTTGACACGGATTATTCCACCCTATTTTCACCAATGGAAAAGGGAGTCTTTAATGAATCTGATCCACTTGATGAAATTGAACTTAATGTGTTATTCATGGTAAAAATGATTTCTGGATTCTCTTTTTGCTGACTCAGTGGCAGGAAATAAGTTTATCTACACCCTAAGAGTTTTCCTGGGCCTTGGATGATTTTACTACTTTTTATACAATATTCAGTGGCCTAAGCACAGACTGGTGTGAATGATGAAGCTTGTCAAAAGTGACTGCAGTATTTATTGTTACTATAATACCGAATCCTGTTCTATATACTGGATTTCTGTGAACATTCACCAAACATATTAACACAAACAAAAGTATCTTGATGCACATTTTGTGGTAATCATTTCAAATTTCTCCATCGAATTCATAACAATTTACATTTGCAATGAAGAAACTATTACCTGAATTAAGCCAGAACACAAAACCCAGTAATATGGGGTCTAAATATGCATTCCCAGTTTATACGATTTCAGTTATCAAACACCCTGAGATTTTTTGTCATCTCTCAAAACAAAAACACGTTGGAAGAGTGTGAATCTGACTCAAATTAATGTTTTTTGCTTAGGCAGCTATGGGATTTTGGACCAGACTTTAGCACAGAGGCACAATTTGAATGATACATTCATTAATCTTTTCCTTACTATTTTCCCACAGGTTTTCTGGAGGAGTGGTGAGTTTTAAGATAGATTCAGATGAAGTAATAGGTAAAAGTTACTTCAAGTGTAGTGGCCTGCATGGTGGAAAGCATGGAAATCCTCACGAGAGAAGTAAATGAAATGAGCCCATGGTTTGAATTGCAGATGTACTGACCAGTTAAATTCACATACAGAAAATCAGTCAAGCAGTACTAACCACAAAGTTTCAACATCTGGCTCATGAAGTCATTTATCCATACAGCACTACAAGCTGGAATGATATGGCAGACAAAATATCACACTATTTTGGTATACTTTCTTTAAGTATCTACTTTTACCACTGTTTAAAGATGCTTTACTTAGATGGACTTTTAGTCTTTCTAGCACTTGTTCTCAAGGTCGGTCATGGAAATTCCTTGTCACACAGATCTCTTCACAGCATTTAGTGATGAACATATTTACAGGCAGTCTCTGCAAGTCATTACATTCAGCACCAGCTTAAAAAAAAAAAAAAAAAAGTAAAGTTTAATTTACACAGATTACTAGTTTTCTAGGAATACTTTCTTCAGCTCCACGTATAACCATGAATTCACTATATGTGTTTCTGACAAATTTTCCACAGATGCATTTCTTTTTCTCAGGGGCTGTGTTCATATGCTCCCCCCCGGATACAATAAGATTGACATTTGTATGTTTTTTTTTTAATTATTTCAGGAATTGAAATGAGGTTTCTGTGTTATGAGCTATATCACCGATGTACTACTTATGCTGAATGCCAAAAGGTAGACATGTTGGGTATGTGATGATGATCTTCAGTAAGCCTCCAGAAATGACTGCCTTTCTCTACATAAATACAGGGAACCCAGGGCATTTTTATTCTAACATCAATGACTTGATCATGGTTAGAGTTAGTATGGAAGAATCTCAGATCCCCTGAGCTCTGTACCTTTGGGTTAAGAACAGCTGGGAGAAGGTTAAAGGTGGTCATGTTCACATCTGTAGCAATAGCAGAGGAGGGCTAAAGACCAGTAGTGTAGACATCTGCCTTTCCAAAGAGCTTGCAAGCAAAATACCTCAGGAAGCCCTGGTTGAGAAAGCTATGCAACCCTACCCCACTGGTACTATAGCGAAAGGTGTTCCCAGTACCAGAAACCTGGCTGAGAGCTGTATTGCACCTCCTGGTTCATATGGTCATGTTTATGTGCAGCCACAAAATAATAAAGGATGCCCTAGCTACTTTCCACGCTTCACTCAAGAAGTCTGTATTCCACTTGAGGCACCACTAGATGCTTTCAGGAGGTCAAAAAGGCCCTTGTATATGTTGTACTTTGACATGATCCAAAGTAAGCAGACAAAATTCAGGCCTGTGTGGAGATTGGCTGTTGTAAAATGGAGAGCATGTGACAATTACTCTCATGACTGTAACAAGGGGAGCCAGCATGCTAGGAAAGGAACACATCGCTGCAGGCTAGATGAATTAATTCTTCCAAAACTGTGTGTGTCACAGCCTTGATAAAACTCTGTTCTCTTTGTACACTCCAAGCTGCTGTGTTTGGGTAATTTTGCAAGGTATCTGAATGTTTTTAGCCTTCTTATGTCTCAGTTAGATTTAGGCTCTCTTTATGGCAGAGTTCTTTGATATGGTTTTTAATCTACTATTGTTTGTGGGAAGCAAGACTCCTACAACCCATCACCACCTCCTCTACTTCTGCACGTGCATCTTTTTTCCCAGAACTCCACATAGCGATCAACATGGACTTGCAATTTCTCCTCTCAAAGTCATAGGATATCTTAGATGAACAGATGGGTTGCAAAAGCAGTCACATCTTACTTCAGCTAGCATTAGAAGTGCACGTCTGTGCAGAAAACATTTGCACATTCAGCCTCCTGCTTCAGTTTCCCCATTAGCTTGGGAAGATTTCCCTTCTTCGGTCAGAATTTACTGGGCTGTCCATGACATTTCTCTAGTTTCAGTTCTAAATCACCAAGTTTTACCAAGTTCTACAGCTCTCTATCTGTTCCCTCATTATTCTAATGTGATCTCGGAGGAAATAGCTTCTTAAGTCCCTTTCCTATACCTCAGGTGATCGTTAGATAAGGCTTATCAGTTGACTATTTCTTGGTAGCAAATCTGTAGTTCAGTTGTTATCTTTCCTGGGAATCAGACTCGAAATAACCATTTCCTCTGGATAGTCGCCATCTTTTATCCAAGCGTTCACCATTTAAATGAAGGTTCATCAAAATTGAATGGCTCACTATTTTTAGCCAAGAGCCAGGTGCAAGCAACTTTTCTGTCACCTACTGTGGGTTTTATGTCAATACGGAAGCAAAGAATTGGAAGAAGGAGCCGAGTGTGCCACATTTCTGCTGGAACTTGCATGTTGACAGATGTCCATAAGAAAGATTCCAGTGTCAAGAAGAAATCATAGGTAGAGAAATTCTCCAAACTGTCTCCATCTGAAGTGCTGTTTAACCATATGTCTTGTTATAATTAGCACTGGTAGGATGCATATATTCCAGATTTGAGTTGATAAAATATATTCGTTTTGATAGGATGATTTTATAGACATCTAAAATATTTTCTGCCTAAGCATGGAATGCAACCGTCCTTGCCAAAAAGTCAGCCTCTTTGAGATGCAAGTACAGACTCAGAAAATGGTGCCTAACTTTATGGAACACAGTGATCTCCTGTGGCTCCACCATATCCGTATCCCTGCAAGCAGTCTGCAGGACTTTGTTTATCTCAGTGTCCATAAGCCAAGAACAGGTCTGGTACCATCAATGCGAGAGATCCCATCTGTCGTACAACTGGTATCTCTTGCTTCATACAAACATTCCTGTTCTTTTTTTACTAGAGATATCAAACTTATTTAGAGTGAGATAAGAAGAATTTAAAACAAAATTCTAAATTATGTAAACATAATACACACCTTGTATTTGAATGTGTGCAAAACAGAAATCCAATTCCTTGGACTCTGAGGAACTGGAATTCACATCTTTTTCACATACAAGATTTGAAAGGAATGAACTTTAGAAATTCTAGTTCACAGATCCAAATCCTGAAAAATATTTCATCTGATATTACTGTAGAAACATATTGAGCAGAGAGTCCAGCAAATTGTTTTCCCTGCCATTCTTATCTAAGAAGTGCCTTTGGATGCGTATGTGAATTGAATTAGGACATAAATTCTTGACTTTAACACATGCTACCTGAATACCCATCTGCTTAGCCTAACAAAAAAAAGAAAGGTTCATTAATGTAGTACTGAATAAATTAGTCACACAGATATATGTGTTGAAATGTGTTACAATATTTAGAACCACTTCCTAAGAACTGTATCTTAAAAAGCCTGCTGCATTTTTTCATGTGAAAACTAAATAGCAAATTGGATCTGCATCTAACAAAAGAAATTCATGTTTTGAAGTTGTGGAGCAGTGGCTGACCACTCGTACACATGGGCTGACTAGAAATGTTGCTTAGAAACACCACGTTATCAAAGAGAACCCAACATCAGGTTGGAGTGTTTCCCAGACAGCCGGTTAGTGATGATAATTTGCAATGGAAAACTCTAATATCTGTTCCAAAACTTCTTTATTTTCTACATCTTCTTACTTTTCCCTCTTCAGATTGTTTGTCATGTCACTTTATAATTATACTCCAAACTCTGATTTGAAAGATAGCATAGAAGCATGTGAACTATGGTTTTGCATTGGTAAGTGCTTCAGCAATTATTAAGAAAATGTTGCTTATCAGAATAAGATAGGTGGAAAATCCATGATGAAGGAATTGCAACGTAAAATGATGTTATTGATATTGGGACTGATTTAGCTAGCTTTTAGTGTATGATTTTCTCTGTATACCTTAACAATAATCAATTATCTTGGATTGTTTGATTCTAAAGATCATAAAAAAATGACCAATTCCGTACAAATAAAGGAAATATCTATCCAACTATTGCAATCATCTCCCAGACAAGAGATGATTTTATATTTTCAAACAGAAACTGTTGCCCATGTAGGACAACTAAAACCAGCATTTGTCCTGTCCCATGAATTCATGAGGATTGGTCAGGCTTCTCTCAGACTCCAAGGCAAATTCATATTTGCAATGGCCTGACGTCTGCTCCTCTGGTCCATGCCATGACCCAGAGCATCTGTCATCCCAACTGCTGTGTCTGGAATTAGGAACAAATGGGTCATACTAGGGCATATGTAGAGAGGTAATCTCTGAGCAGGCTGGGTCCTAGGCAGTGTGAGTTTTATAGATGTTTTTAACTCAGATATTTGTATTTGTACACATATGTTGAATTCTGTATCTCACAGAAGAGATTTCACACTATTCTCCTTGCAAGAGCAGATTCTAATCAAAAACTGAGTGCTTGTGTTGACTCAGAAGGAGGAGTGCCATCTACTGAGTCTCCCTCATGAGTTTGCACTTCATCTGCCAGGGCTCATTTGAAGGTCAGCAGTGAAGTGCCCAAGCAGAGCAGAACAACTTCTCTTTTTTCTTAAGAATCATTTTTATTAAACATATATAAGTTTCTGGAGTTCCCCAGCGGCCCTTCTCACTGCTGAGATCAAACCTCTTTTAGGTCTTTCCCTACTTGCTTTATTCTTTTTCTTTTTTTTTTTTTAATTCCAAGGGAAATAGGCAAAGTAGCACCACAATAGAAGAAAAACTTGCTCCCTGATCAAAACAGGTGGCAGGACTCAGCAACTTTTTCACTTCTATCTTAAAATAGGGCAGTTCTTTTCCTTGAAGCTACCGTTTAATCATGTGCAGACAGACCTCAGTTCTTTTCTAGCCCTTTATTTGCATTTCAAGCTTGTTCTAAGGAGCAGCATAGAAATTTAAGTTTTGTGGGCAATTGGGAATGTAGAGAATGGCAGGAGTGTGTCTGTGGGGAGTCTAAGGGCTTGTATGCTCTTTGTACGATACTGCGTTTTCAAGCCTATTCAGGGCTCTTCATTCCCCATTGCTCAAAGACTACTGCCAGTTTCAGAGTAGTAAGCACAAACTGAAATGTTTAGGTTATTTGCAATATAAATGTCCCCTGCCAGAGATATCGTTCATGTGGGAAGGTGCAAATGAGTTGTGAAAACAGAGCGTAGAAAACAAGGATGACAACAGAATGTGAGTGAAAGATACGCCTCAGAAAAGTAGTAGAAAAATGCATATCTACATTTAAGATTTCCATGTACTCTTGAATAACAAATGGCAGTTGGTATACCTGAATAAGAATGAACTTTCTGAAAAGAGATGGAAACTCCTGAGTGACATCTGAGTGCATAGCAATACATACTCACACCCCCAGCCAGACCATGGTGCAGGTTCTGTTCAAGTGGCAAGGTCCAGGGTAGCTTCCCAAATACATATAGCACAGCAAAGTCATTGCTGCATTGGTCTGGGATTAGTAGAAATGCCAAGTAGTGTGGCATTGAACTTATTTTTCTTTCAGATGAAACAGAGATTCTTTCATAGAACTATGCTGTACTGAAGGAAATTTCAGGTTAGAGCAGTATTAGCTCAGATAGCTTTGTCGTGGCTTGATGGTGTGTTGTAACTAAGCCTTATGGGTTATCTAGTCAGGGAGGAGACATACTTGTATGCACTTTAGACAGCCAGATATCCTGCTCTTATCTGGCTCTTATCACAGGGAACATCTGATGAATCTTTGAAATCAAACAAACAAACAAAAAAATCAAAATAATGCAGAAATGTAAGGGGAATAATTGAGATCAGTATGTAGGAAGAGGTCAAACAGTGATAAAGAGATGAAGAGTTAGACTAGTGGCAATCTTGTTCAGAAGAAATAATGTGGATGACTCAATCCTAGCATTGGAATGCGGCAATTGGCAGTGTGACAGCTGCAGCCCTATGGCTCTGGCCCCATCCGCTGGCCTTAAGTAGCTGTTTGCCACTGCTGCAGATTGATTTATCTCTAATGAAGATTAGAATTGCTGTCAGGGAGGAGGAGCAGGGCTTAAGCGCTTTTTTTTTTTTTTTTAAATAGATCTTAATAGATGATCTATTATCTTAATAGATATCTTAAAAATAATCTTAATGTTTAAAATGCTTTTTTAGCAAGTTGTGACCTATTCATAACTTAGGAGAAACAAAGGAATTCTTTGTATAATTGCTATCATATTATTTTTAGAGGACCTGCTTTCCTCTATGGTCTGCATTTATATATGTGTGTCAATGGAAATAAATATATCTATCCAGATGTATGTGCATATGTGTGCACACATATATACGTACATATAAGTGGTTTTCTTTTTTTTTTTTTTTTTGGATTTTATCCAACAATTTCCATTGATTTTAGCAGGGAAAGACAAGATATTAGGTCCTCTGTAATGTTCAAGTTCCTTGAGGCTAGTCTTTTTTGGGACATTTAAACTGTGTGTGTTCTATATGCAGTCAAGTTTTAGAGCATCTGAAGGACTTATGTTAATACGAACATACTAAAGTTTAGTCCTGTGTTGAGCTTGCTAATTGAATAAATGGGTAAAATAAAATAAAATAAAATGAATAAAATAAAATAATAAAAAGCTCGATAAATAGCTATTGAATCTCAATATTTGAGATGGTCGCATATTAAAAATTAACACATTTTCTTTTGAAAAAAAGAAAAGAAAAAAGTACTTTTCTGACTGTTTGCCAACCTGTTAATTTTGTTTTATGTAAAATCTTACCAGTTGTTTACATTCAGAGAATGCACATCTTTTTTGATCAGAAGCAGGATGGATTTCTCTTAAACCACACATATTTTTCAATGAAACCAGTATTTTTTGATCTGGGGATTATTTTAAGCAAAAATGGCACACTTTCAAATAGAAAAAAAAAATCTTTCCTTAAAATGGATAAGCATAAAAAAAATTCTGAATAATGCAAAACGTTCGTTTCCAGTGCTCTCAGTTCTGTTGGAGAAAATTCTGCATGTTCTGTGAACATGCTCACATATCATTGACAGCACACATAATTCTAAGAATAATTTTTGAAGCAACTACAAATAATTTGAGATGTATGATCTTTGAATACAGATTAGCATCGCTGTTTAAATGCTTTAAAGTACTTCTGTCTCACATAATTTTAGTTTCCTAATACCAGTGCTGGAGTAGCGCAAGGTTCTTGCAGGGAATCACTAGGTGGAGCTCTTCTGCACGGTGCCAAGTTATTTTTTTTTCCGTGTTTGAGCAAATGTGTAGTCTTGAGAGGGAACACAAAGAACATCATACATCATTAGAGGAATTTACAGGAGCAAAAGTGATGTTTGCTTTATGCTTCTCTGATGTCCTGAAGTTTCAGAAAAGACTGTTTGCTGCCAAGAGGGCTTTGGTGTTTGATAGAGAATTCTGGAAGTAGAAATGTACAGTAATCTGTATTATATTCATCCCTTATATTTTTTTTCAGCGAGTTTTCCCAGTCTTTTTCTGAGTTTTTTAGTCACTAGGAAGCTGGCCTTCAAAGCCCTAAAGACACTAGTGCTCAGAAAAGGGAAATACCAGTATCACAGTGGGAGACTAATACATTTCTTCTCAAACTCAAAAATGTAATGTAGACAAGAGGATTTGGACTCTACGCATGAGCAGAAGATATATGTCTGCTCTCTAAATGAATATTAAATTCAGCACATAGTAAATGGCAGGCATCTGCAGCTACATTTCATTTCCCCAGAAGAATAACTGGGCAGAGAAAAGGAGTCCTGGATCCAGTGTTGGCGCTGGCTTGCACCACTGAAGAAACCAAGAGCAGAAGCCTGCAAGACAAGGATGTTGAGTGGATGGACAGACAGACAGGACATTTTCCTCCAAAAATTTGATCCCAGCTCAGACCTGCTGAATCTATTGCTGCCTTGCTCTGAAAAGCTCTTTCAGAATGCGTGTAGTATTTGCTTAGAGCTTACTATTTTGTTGGGTTACCTGTGCGGCTGAAATGTTAAAAATTGGGACTGTGGACTTGCAAAAGCACACTGGCAAGCACTTGAGATCCATATGATAGAGAAATTTGTTTCCAGACTGATAAAATATCCAGAATATTATAGAAAATATGTGGAAACATGCCTCTTTCCCGGGAGACTTTTTTTTTTTTTCCTATAGCTGGTGCAGCATGAAATAGCATTTTTAATTACAGACTATTTATATTTTTTGTTTTAAAATCACTGTCACCTCTGCTTTTTATTTGAGCAAGTATATAAATATATACATGTCATTTTTAATTTTTGCTTCAGATTCTCTTTTATTTAGTGCATCAGACACAGGGTGAACTTGCAGGAAGAGAGTTTGGGTAATGAACAAACTCTGAAGAAACTTGTCTTACAAGTGTGCACAGAGAATGAGTCAGGGAGCTGAAGGATGGAGGAGAACTTTTTTTTGCTTCCAATTTTACTCTATGATTGCAATTATCCGCAAACTTTTTTTATAACTAGGTAAACATTTAAATGTACAGTTTTAGTCTTGGCCACCAACAGCACCTTCCTTATTTATAGGGTGCTTAGCATAGCATGCAGTTACAGGATTTAAAGCACTTACAGGAATGCTGACTGCTAACATACAACTAATGCCAACTGTTGCTCTGTTTAGCTATATGAAGATCTTGAAAATATCAACTATTCAGAGACAATTGGTTCTAGGTGTCTCAAACTCTGTTCTTCAGTTGGCAAACTCCTTAACAGAAAATTTTAGCTTAAATTTCCTATTCATTGAAAAGAACACAAAACAAAAAGCTGCTAATATCCTAGAAGTATCAGCAAGATATATGCACTTTTGTTTTAGAATAATTAATTTACTGTGTCATCAAGCTGGATATAATGCCCATAATGAAATTATACTACACTCAGCACAAAACTTTGTACCATCACATTAAATGAGTGAAGAAGGGAAGTAGAACATACAGAATGAGCCAAAGTCCTGTGCAACAATAGGAGGTGATGTGGGTTTACCATCCAGTGTCATGTCATGATGTATATTTCCCAAAAGGGCTGAATTAAGGCTGCACAGACAATATTAATTCTGTGGTTTGCTATTTTCTGAGTTGTGTATTTAGTAATACTAATATCTTTTTCAATATATTTGAACTTGTTCACAAAGAAAATATTATTCCAAATCTACATTACATTGTGTATGCATATTCAGCCAGATGCGTGTCCATTTTCATTACATACTGTAATACAGATTCAGAACTACATTTTCTCAAGGAATACATGGAAAATAACAACCTAAAACATCCCAAGAACACTTATTATTTTAATACTTTTGTTTAAATTCTGATTTCATAACATAGAACACTTCAAAGAAAAATTCTATGCAAAAAAATGGTTAGTCTTTGGGCTAGGGAGAAAAAACAGTTCTTTTTCTTTGTACTGGGGAGGAAAAAGCTCTCAACTATTAGAGATCCTGAAATTTCCAGTTTATTGAAGGAAAAGAAAGTCTCAGACATGACTCTTTTCCCCACACACCTTATTCATTTTTTTTTTTTTTCCCAGATGCTTGTAATGGAGAGGAAAAATGAGGAGAGGAATGATGTAGTTATCTAGCCCAGTGAAATGTGGCTAGCTGGTTCCAGATTTTCTTCATTTTTTCCTTTTCATTCTAAATAACACTTACACATTCATTTGTATTTCACACAGGCCCCAGAAACCTGAAATAATGATAGGACTGTATGTTGTGCAGCTGATGGATCTTTTCTGTGTAAGATGTCTTGCTTCCTGCATACGAAGTAAACGGTTCAGATGAATGTGTGTATTAAAGTTCTCAGGCTACGCTGCGAGTGGTAGTAATTTGTACAGAGGCAGCAACTTGAATGAATGCTTAAAACGTCTTTCTTGTCATTCCTATTGTTATTTGAGATCACATTTCCAGAGGTTGGAGCTTATTAGTTGTTTTCAGTTTTAAGGAGCACATTGTGTTGTTATGAGTAACTTCAGTCTGTTACAGATGTAGGCTTGGGGGGCATTATTATACAGGGAGACAAGTCAGAGGTGTTGTGCTTGTCTCTTGATTTGTATGGACTTACAGTAGTGGTAACTGATTGCTGGCTTTTATATATACATGTAACTGTACACATATGGTTAGCTACTCTGGCGTGCAAGTGAAAAATGGCTGCACTACTGCCTGTATGCTCCACAAAGGGAATATGGAGTCTACATGTTACAAAACACTGCATCTGGAGTTAAGGCAATAGCTGTTCACAAAGGGGTGCAAGTCATACAATAGGCTACTTTTCAGTAATTACTCTTAAGTTATTTAGGCCCCAAGTGCATATAAAATGAATTAAAAGAAATAAACTTGAGTTGAAGGTATTATATCCCTCTCCTCTTAATTTCTGTGGAAACCTTTAAAAAATCCCTGCTCCCTGCTGTTTTGGAGAAACAAATGTAACAGAACTGAGCTAATATACATGAACCAGAGAGACTGGTTGGTTTCAGCTCAGCCATAGGCTGAAAGTGGATGAAAATAGAACCAAAAAGAACATGACTGAGAAGCAAAGAATATTTCAAAAGGCTTCCCTACAGTGGCTGTAGGTAGGATTTCTTGTTTCCTTCTTTTTTTTTTTTTTTCATTAGGAAATTTTGATTTTAGTATTTCTCTAAAAAGTGTCCAACCTGATGAGCTGTATGGTACTATCCTGAAGGTGTTTTTTGTTTGTTTGTTTTATTTTTTTAGATTAGAAAACATTTGTGAGAAGGATTTTTGTTTTTAGTCATCTGTAAAATACTCAGTGCTACATGGATAATACATATTTAGGAAAATAATTTGTAAATAGCACGTGCCTGCTGGAGTGAGTGCCATACTGGCAAAACAATATGCTTCTGGATAAGTGATAATAAAATTATTGCTGTGCTCTCATTCTGCGTTTCACTGGATGTCTGAAACAGACATATTTGACACCAGAGATGCAAAGGCAATACATAAAAGTACTGCCAGACTGGTAGAAGTGAACTGGTCTAATTCCAGAAACATGGCTTTGATGTGTGTGTACAACTCCGTGTGCAAGCCTGTTCTGGATGAGCCTCTGAAGATCATGCTCAAGTGATGCTTGCTGTGCCTCGCTACATCTTGATCTGATACCTTAGGGCCTTGAAATCAAGTTAAGTACTTTTGTTCTCATCCTTTTTTGGCTGTGCTGGAAATGCAGAGGCACATATGCCATCAGATATAGGTCTCTTCCAGAATCTCCAAAAAATGATCTCAGGGGTGATTCTGGTTTGGAAGAAGGCCTCCTCAATCTCCATGGTTCATGTCTTTGCATGCAAACCTTTGTCTTGTCCTATTTGTGTTTATGGGTTATGTATGCCTCAGTGTCCTCTTCCATGCAGCCTGTTACAGTGAGAAAGCCCTGTTTACTCTGAAACATCTATTTTCATTTTAAAATATATATATATATTTTTCTGCTAGCTTACAATAAGTGACCAGAAATGGATGAAATCTGTAATTTTTGATGGAAAAAGCAGTCTCCATGCAAGTTAATACCTAATCTTATGAATGTCTCCTTTGACCTTTCTTATTTCTTCCCTGTATTTTATTCTTGATTGATATTTGTCTTGTCATCTCAAACACAATGTTACAAGGATTTTCTAAGGTAGGAATTCTAGCTGCAGTGAGCAGTGTATTTTTATCTATGTAATACAAGATTGCATAGCAATAAAAATATGCTGCACCCATTCTCACTGGGGCTATAATCTGGTATGAATATGAGCTCTTTACTTTGGCTGATGATGTATAGGCAAAACAAGAGCTCAGCATGGAGCTTCTCTGCCATATACTGCCCTTTGCTGTGGTCCTGATGCCCCAAACGGCTGTTCACTCTGCTAATCAGCTGTAGGGGGAATGGCACTTTTCTCACTTGCATTTTTCATTTCTGTTGAGGAGATTCGTACTTGAAGGTAAATACCTTATTTAGGCTGCAACTGAAGCTGGCCCAGTAAAAAAAACCTCTTTTTTTTCTTCATAGGACTGTTAATTATTATTATTATTATTATTATTTTCTGCAGAATAGTGGAAACAATTGAGTTATTGTGGATTTTAGTGAATGCCACTTGCAGCATATCAGAATTTTACAGTCTTTCCTCATTTTAGCTATAAGGCCTCTATAAAAAAATTACTTGCACTGGAGCTCCCAACCAAAACTAGGTCCATCTCAGCTGGGATTTCATTTCCAGTACAGAAGTCAGTTTGGTTTTGTAGCTTCACAATTCTTTTGTCTGAGCTGGAAGTGAGTTGCAAATGTGAACCAACATATTCTGACTTAACCCATGGAAACTCCACTGACTTTTATACTGGGGTTCTGAATCAAGGTTAATAAAAAAAGATGTTTATTTTCATGAATCAGACTGAGAAATAACTCCTGGGTTTATTCCACCCTTTTCCTCAATAACTGACTCTTGAATTTAGTTTTGAATTGGAGTTAGGTGTCCAAGATTATCCCTCCAAAGTGACCATGAATCTATGAATCTATGAATCCAGTATGAAATATTGTTAAAATTATTACTTCATTCTGTCCTGAATGAACAAACATGTAGCCTGTGTGGACTTTGGACAGGGTCAGTGTGGGATTTTCTATTCTACATACCCTGGGAGCTGTGGAGATCCGTGTTCAGACACCTGTGTGGGACTAGTTGGAGCTGGATGAGGTCCAGGCCAGGACAGGCTTACATATTTAGTTTTCTTATTACCTTTTCCACAGCTGATAGCTGAAGTGATTTAGATAAATAAAAGGCTATGACACCTGTGGAGCTGGGGAGTCCCGTGAGATACTGAAATGGATGGGTTTCTAAAGTGAAGCTCCAGTACCAAGAAGTGAGAAACACTGCTTTTCCATGAGGTAATGCATAACAACTGTGAGTCATTATCCATTTACAGTGTTTCTCTGTACAATACTGTGATTTCACAGTATACACTAGAAGGTTAGGGTTAGAAAAATAATAACACTGAAATGACTTTGATTTGATCAGAACAAACCTAAAGACAAATCTTGTTTTGTTTTTGTTTTAAATAAAAAAAAAAAAAGATTTTCAAAGGTTGCAGTTTATGGTTTTATTTGAATTAAAATCCCCTAAGATTTTGTGCAGAGGTGTTTATATGCATTAAGTATGATTGATGGCTGATGTTCAGCAGATTATAAAAGGAGAATGGACCAGCTTCTGTGATATCTTTTGCATAGAAATATGAATTATAGCAGTGGAAAATGGATAGATTTGAACAGTGTGGATATTGTGCTTTTTTATCCCTGATTATCCTGGCAGAACATTTTATGCTGTGGATGATGAGACTCTTGTTTTAAAACTACTAGGACAAGTCTCTCCTTTTCCTTACAAAGAGAAAAATGGAAGATTCCAGGAATGGTGGTGACAAAGGACAGGTTTACTTCCCAGAACTAACAGACCTAGTACGCACTAAGGCTTTGTCTTTGTTTCCTAGCAAATTAAACAGCTTCAGAGTACAAGACCTGGTATGAGAACTCAGTTATCCATACTGTCAAATTGTTAGGCTGGTCACAGGCATGTTATTTGCCTGTGCTGACTGGCTCTCTCCCAGACAATTTCCAGACAGGACCAGGGAGTTGGCATGGGCTGTAGACTTCACCCAGAAGCATTTCAGTTGCAACCAACTTGCAACTTGCTTTTGAGGGCAAGAAAGACAAATACAGACACAGACCACTCCAAGTTTTTTATCCTCCACGCTAGGGAAAAGTCCTGGATATGTTTGATTTTGTGGAGATATCAGTCATACTAATGAGAGGACAAATTTCCTGTATTGAAAAGGTGCTAGGATGCCTTGATGCAGCTTGATATGCCTGAGAGATCATATGTCCTGATAAATAAATGCCTCACTCCCTGGCTTTACTTCAAAGTAAATCCATGACCAGCAACTATTTGCACCACAGCACACAGAATGGGATTTGGACATTCTTGAGTCCAACTCAAGACTGGACTCATTTAACTCTGGTTGGTGTTAAATGGTAAAATGCCAACTGAGAAGCGATATGATGATATTTTCACTGGACTGAACTTAGGATAAGTCATTTAAATTGGGATTTGAAGTTTTTGAACATTTTTTCATGTGATGTTGTTTTAAATATGTTTATATTTATGACATAGGCATGCTTTATGTATTCCTTGCATGTCTCTTGTCAAAACTGTCACGGGACTACATAGCAGGAAGTGGTTCTAAAAGAAGGCTTTACTGACTTTCTAGTAGGTAATTCCAGGAGTTTGTGATGAAGTACTGCGTGAAGTAGTCATGTGCAAGAAGTCAGGGCTATGTTATTGTTATGATTTTTTTTTAATATTGGGTCAACTGTAACAGATAACTTATTGCAAGTAAAATCTTAATGACTCTGGCATACTGACTCTGATCTCTTTGAAGAAGAATGTTTGTTTCCCATTTGTCTGGTTGACGGAGCATTTTCAAACAATTCTGCGCACAGAAACACTCAAGACTTTGGGCAGCAGGTCATAAAGGCAGTGAGGCTAGATTCAGATTGGAATATTTTGCTTGTACTATCCTACATAATATGCAAATTACAGCTGAAGGCCCAAATCTCCATACTTTGTCAGAGTGGGTCTTGAACTTTGCAGTTTAGACCAGTATCTACTTAACACAGTTTGTTCAGAGAATGCTGTGTATGAAATCACTCTTGGAATATGACACAAAATCAGAAGAAAATTATATTACTTTAAATACAAACTGGGAAAGAAATAAATTATTCCTGACCTGTTTCTTTAAGGAGCTCAAACTTGATTAATACTTGGCCTGGATGTGCTCTTACCTCCAGCAATTACATGCCACTATTACAGTGATTATTTTATAAAAGCTAATAAACACTATCTGGAGTTAATATTTGCTCCCAAGGAAAGTTTGCCAAGGGCTTAGAAAAAGTTTACAGAAGATTTTGCCCATTAGGTTTGTGTACAACATTTGAAATGCCAAAATCCTTTTAGCATCATTAATCACAAAAATGCAATGTAAAAACAGTTGTACCTAATAAAGCTGTAATCTGATACAAAAATAGGCAAACCCTCAGGAATTTAACACAATAGGCCAAACATTGTCCGTTCCAAATGAGTTCCAGTAATGCCACTATTGACTCGGCTTTGAATAGCCTTCTGCTCTTTTAAAACGAATGTATATAGATAAAATAGGATTTTATTTTCTACACTACAAATGCAGCTGTTATTAATCAGTGCTTTCACAAAGGATACTGGCTAATACAGTCCAGGGAAGCTATTTTGTCCAGCTTGCTGCAACATCTTCTTGCCCACTGAACTTACAGCTTGCTCTGTCTTCATGGCAATGGGGTTCAGGCTACCCCTGTGTCAATAATTGCTTCATGAATAGGGTTCAATGGGGGCTAAGTCTGACTGTGGAGGGAAATGAAACGTGTCTCCAGATTCCTGTCCATGGGATAAAAGAAATGTTATTTTTTACTTGTCCTGCTATGGCACTGACAGAAGATAGAGCTGGAGAGGTAGTGGGAGAGAAGTGGGTTGCATACAAGCAGAAGAATTGCGAACTTGCAGTTTGATTCTTGCATAGTTTCTCCCTCCAAATGTGAGAGGTAAGGGATGTTTCAGTTTGGGGAGCATGGGAGCATTCCTTGCTTCATTTTATCAATTAGTGGGGAGCTTGATGCTGCCCCAATCCTGCCTGTAAGTACTTTGGGATAAGTCATGGAGGAAGTTAAGTATAAGGCAAATAATTCTCATTTGAGACATAACGGATAACTGAGGGGCTTAGTTATGGTCCTGGATGCTCCAGCCTCTAACTGTTATCCAAAATTCTGCTCAGTTTTAATTTTTCCTGTGTGTTAATTTAACACCTAGGAGTTTGTGATTACCATTAAGACTTCTTTATCATGGTAGCTAATGTATAAGGAAAGAACAGAAAGATATTATCCTGCACAAAGAAATTAGAACTGAAATATGGGAGAAAACAGAGCACAAGAGTACAGGATGACAGATGACTTCATAGAAGCTACAAAGCACATAAGTGCTTAAATCCAGCTGGCACCACTTAGCCATCTCTGTATTTAAATTGTTTTACCTCCCAAACAGGGTGGCTACATCCAGAACTCTCTTTGGGAATTGCCTCTGTCCCATGCTAGCTCCCAGATTGTTCCCAAGCATTGCCTGGGGACCATTAGCTAACTTTTGCAGAAACCACACCAATGATTGTCCTAGCAGTTGGCAGGCAGAGTCAAAAGTTTTAGCTCCCTGGCACTGCTGACTATATGGGTAATTATGTCCCAGTGAAATAATAGGAAGGTACCAGTGACAGGATTGACAGTGATCTTGGAACACCCACTGTCTAACCAAGTATGTTAGACAGTGGCAAAAGTGGCTGTTTTTGTAGCACTGAGGCATCGCTCTTATCTCCTCCTGTGCTCACCTATTCTATGGCCATCTCAGCTCAGATGAATATTGCTCAGAAGTGTTCATTTATTATCTTCCCTATTTTTCAGTTTTATGTTGTCCTGCCTCAAGCATGCATGAGACTGAGAGCAGAACAAGTTTATTCTAGCCAGGCAATAGGTTAAGCTCTTAAGTAAAAAGTTGGAAAGACATTTACAAAAAGTAAATAAAACATCAGTACAATTTTAGGATACATGTATAATAAGATTTATTCTTATTTATCTATTTCTCCTCATCTTAAGCTGTGACTCAGCTGTTCACCTTGTGGTCTGAATGTTGGCAATCAAAAACAGACCTTTCCAAGATCTAGATTTAAAGGCAGTACAGAGGCCCGATGGGCTTCCTTTCTTAGCTCATCTACTCTTTCAGGATAACGGTCTTTCTGCCTTTTCCTTCCTCCCCCTCTTTTGCTTGTTTAATTAACTTTCCTTGCAATTAGTCAGGAGCAACATATTCTGGTAACTCATATTTTTCATAGCCAATGGAAAGAAAATGGCAATGGCAATACAGCTTTGACAGCTCACAAGCCAAATTTGGTTTTAAGAGCTATTTTGACTTGGCTATCTTTAATTCTCAGGTTCTGACTCTATCTACTTCTCACCTTCTCCAAGTCTGCTGCTGAAGCTTTAATTAGCTCATTTTTCTCTGGCAAGGATAGTTTAAAAATTGTCTTCACAACATTCCATGAGTTAGATATGTCAAAAAATGTTTTTGCAATACTGCTGCTATTCTCACAGTTGAATTATTGGAGACCACACATGGGACATTAATTATGTGGATGGTAGCCTGTTAGCAGTGTACATTGTCCAAGCTAATTCCTTCCCTGATGCTTTTTCTGTCATTAGGCTTTCCTTCAAGACCCCTATCTTTCTGATAATAACAACAAAAAATCAGGAGCAATGCTGCATTGCCAGATTCTTCTTGCATGAAGATGGAAATGAAAGCCTCTTACTTGTCTGAGAAACTTGATCAAAATGTTGGTCAGCTACATCTCTTATCCTTCTTTTTGCAGTCACAGTTGGAGATAGCCATTCTGAGGAGCTTTATTGCTCTCCTCTCCTGATAAAAATGAGAAAGTTGATGTATGGAAAAATGGGACTTGATGATAGCTTGACACTTTCACACCTTGAGAATCAAACTCAGATCTGTCAGGGAAGCATGCTATGAATATGCTGATGAAACATATCCCACACAGAACACATCACAACCCTAGTTAAGAGGCTTTATACTTTTCAAGTTATTCTTTCATCCAGCCCGCACTGAAGTGCCTCAAAATGTTCTATAATAAGACTCCAACCACATCTTAAGGATAACATGGAGCAGATGATTTGACACGTGAGTAAAATGACAACACCTAAAACCTCCTGCCATGCTGCTGGCACTGGTATAGCATGTTCTCTGCCAGCATTTTGGTCTGTACACAGGTATTCATTTGTATCTTAGTGATAATACTGAAATCTTTAGGCTATCTGATGTGCACACTCTTATCTATATTACTTTTTTAGCTGGAAATGCTATCCAGAAGTTACTAGTAATTGATGCTCACAAGTTATGTAATTTTAGCTGTCAGCCACAATCAAAAGGTATTGATAGAAATCTGCTGTATTTCCCCCAGTTCTAACATTTAACATTCCTTTGTGGAGTTTGATTTTGGTGTGGAACAGTGCATTAATGTGAGTTGATAGCAAACTGGGAGTGAGCCAGAAAGTCGGTGCTTAACCCAGAACCAGCACCTCTGGGAGTAAAGACTTCAAGAATCAGATGTTCTTCATTTGCATTGCTTCCAACTTCATACTGGGGAAAGGAGAGAGATGATGGGAACCATCAATAATTTCAACTTTATTTTCTTCTTTAACATTTCTTTTTACCCCTCCTTACTGAGCTGGAAATATCACACAAAGACTAAAACCACGTTCTTAGCCACACAAACTCCAGGCTAGATAGTCAATGAAATACAACTCTGATTTTAAAAATTCTGGTTCATTTGATGTCTGTTTTTCAGGGACAGTGATGCTAGGAAGCAACAACTGGAATGAACCTGGAACAGGTAGCAAAGATGCTTTTTGTTTTGTTTGTGAGACTTGAGATTTTGGTGCTGCCAAATGTTATATGTTCCCGCATCTTAACTCAGTGTCACATACTCAGCCAAGATTCAGAGATTAGTCATGATCAGACATGTTGGACGTCAGAATGGTTCTTGCCTCGTCTTATCTGAGTTATGCTATCTGTCACGCTGTTAAGAGCTCTGATCACTAAAGGCAACAGAAAGTATTTTCTCAGAGGTTTTGCTGTCCACACTGTAGGCAACATGCATCTTGTATCGTCACTGTTACTTATTTCTTTTTCCCTTTAAATTAAACCAGAATTTCATGCTGAAAATATTCTAAAAACATAATAGAGTATACAGTACTCTCATTTTACATTACTCTGTTTGGGCACTTTGTCTGGGCAGTTATGTTGTTGAAGAAATGTCACCTTGTTTATTATTTGAATTGTGCACCTAAGAGTGCCAGTTCTTTGCTCCACTATACTTCACTGCATGGACAAAATAGGAAGTTGGTCTCTTTTTTCAAGAGCTTCTAGTCTTGAAATGTAAGGTAAAAGGTAATGAGGTAATGAGGTAAGAGGCCCAGGAAAATGAGAATAAAATACTGATTGGTGGGATGGGGTTTAGGTCTTAAGGAAAGTAATAAGTAGTTTCTGAATGTTCACTGGGAGACCCTTCCAGGTTAAATAGCAGTAGAAATTAGGCATTAGAATGCCTTTGTATTTCCGATCATTGATTTTAAGACTGTTTCCCTAACAAGATCATAAGAACTACTTTATTTTTCCTGAAATATATTTTGTAGCAATGAGAAACCTCTTCAGAGATGGTGCAGTAGAATGGAAGAATATTTGTGTTGCTGATTTGTAACTTTGCTTCCAGAGGCACTCTGTGTGGTCAGCAGACAAAGGAAAGGTCCTCCAGGAAAACGATGCCTGCATATTTAATATACAAAACCAATGAAGTGAAGAGTGCAAATAACCTTTGTAAGAATATTAAAAGGATATTGACAAATATTGAAATCTTTTACGTATTTCCCTTTCAAATCCTTCTAGGAATATCTCACCGGAATATTTATAATCTGTGTAATGGTATAAGAATAACATTAATTAATAAACAATTCTAAATGAAATTTGACTGTTTAGTTTACCTGGAATAGACTAAAGTGGTACCACATGATTTTTGCAAAAATTATAGCAAGATTTTATTCTATTCACCTTATTCCTATTTGTATCTCCTTCTAGATTATACATAGGAGCTTGCTCTCTGTTGTCTTCTTTCAGACATCTATTTTGGCTGATTTAAATGCGAAGAAGAAAAAAAATAAAACTACACATAGAAATTCCCATAAACAGAAACTTGTTTTTGAAAAATGAGGTGTCATGTATAGTTTAATTTAGTCTTTGTGTGGTTTTCCTTGGCATGTTGCTCAGTCTTGGGTTTCATATGGTGTATCACAACAGTTCAGTTTACAAACCCACTTGTTGGGCTACAGTTGGTAAGAGTGCTGCAAAAGAGCAAGTTTTCAGTCTTGAGAGAAGTAAGTGACAAAGATGTTCTTTAGAAGAGATGCTGGATTTCTGGAGCACATATGCTTTGAAAAGACCTTAGACAGTAGTATTGCTTTATAATTGATAGTCTTTTTTCTTTTTTCTTTCTGCCAGTACTTACTCCTCCTGTACTTGGCACTGGTGAGGCTGCACTGAGACTACTGTGTTCAGTTTTGGGCCCCTCACTGACAGAAAGACATCGAGGCCCTGGAGCGTGTCCAGAGAAGGGCAATGAAGCCATGAGAGATCTGGAGCAAAGGCCCTATGAAAAAGTACTGAGGGAGCTGAGATTGTTCAGTCTGGAGAAGAGGAGGCTTGAGGGAGACCTTATTGCTCTCCATGACTACCTGAAGGGAGGTTGTAGTGAGCAGGGGATCAGCCTCTTCACTCTTGTAACTAGTTAATAGGACTAAAGGGAATGGCTTCAAGTTGTGCCAGGGGAGATTCAGACTGGGTGTTAGGAAATTCTTCTCTGAAAAATGGCCAGGTGCAGAAATGGGCTGCCCAGGGAGGTGGTGGAGTCACTGACCCTGGAGGTATGTAAAGAACATTTAGACATTGTGTTGAGGGACATGGTATAGAGACAACTATTGGTGATTGGTGGATGGTTGGACTGGATGATCTTCTAAGTCTTTTCCAACCTTGGTGATTCTATGATTCTACTCATCCTGCTTCTCTACCTTTCAGTGTCCATCTGTGGAGGAGTTAGGTCACTCCTGAAATTTATATGTATGCTGTCTGTTCCTATTTTCACCCAAGAGCTTGTTAATCTTGTTACAGTGGAGAAACGGCTGCTTGTTTTCATGATAGCTTTCAGGCAGTACTCTCTGAAATATATGGCCTTTTGTATATGAAAAAGGCAGTTTACAATGTTGTGTAGCAAAGACCATATTTTCTTACATTTAGGAACAAAGACATGTCAGGCTTTATTGAGCACATCACTAACTATATAACTAGCATTGAACACTCTATTTGCAACTGTTGCTGTGTATTTTGTGTGTGATTATCACCCCTAGATCTGCATCCTATAAAAAGATATTTCTGTTTGCTTAATTATAAAGCTCTTTATGAACAGGCTCATCTGTAAATAGCTTGGTGCAGCTGAAATAGAAATATAATTATAATGAAGGCAGATGTTTCTGAGATACTTTTCATGAAACTTGTTCTGAATATACAAAGAAGGAAGGGTTTTCTAACTGGTGGGCTTTAACCCAAATGTAGTGTAAACTGCCAAATGTGATGAGGGGTTTGCTATGAGGGCAAAATATAGAGAATAATAATAATAAAAGCATTAGAAACATCAACAATAATAATAACCTCAAAGTCATGTGTAGATGCCCACTGCCATGGTAAATGGTTCTTTCTAAACCATTAAGAGGCTAAGAAACAATTTTTTGTAGCTTATCTCTATGGACCATTTGCCAGAATATGCTGGACATTTATTCTGCAATACGTTACTGGAGGTTGATGAAACTCACATGTAGCTGCAAAGTTTAGGGTCGTTTGCAAATATTACACTTCTGTCTCTCCCACTGTCTCTGTTTACACTCTTAAATTATTTAAATCCTGTCAGTGAAATAAAATGACAATAATTTTAGAAAGCATATATACGTATATATATTGCTAGACAGGAATTTATAAAGTGACTGAATCCCATTTTCAGTAGAATTATATTATTTAGAAAATATGTCTTCCAGTCATCCCCCTCTCTCCCTGTCATCACTAGTAGTAAGTATGTGTGCTATGGTTGTTTGCTGGTCGCTGCTGACCCAAGCCTCCAGTTCATACTTCAGAGGAATTGTTATGCCAATCGGTCCTTGTATGTGCCATCTTTAGTAACTCATCAGCTGAGTCAGTTGCCATCTCAGTCATCTTGTGATGACACAAACCAGATAGATATGGCTGTTTGGCAAGCTCATGAATTAGAAACAACCAGTTTAGTCCAGGATAAACTACTACAAGCTATGTTACACTGCGGAATCACACTTTTCTGCCAATTACAGTATTGCTTCACCCACAGAATATGAACTGGACAGTCAGTATTTGGTGCTGCCGGCCTGCCCACCTTCTTCACTCATGCCTTGGTCTGCAGTGCTATGTGGGGAAATAGAGATCTAGACAACCTTAAGATTTGGAAGGGAAGCAAAACAAACAGTTACGGGTGTCATGAATTGAGCCATTAATGCTCCTGATATTTCTGATGTGGATATTTTTCAAACATAACTTAGGCATGTTATTAAAGCTTACAGAAATGAGCATAGTTTGCACTATAAGATATCAAGGATTTGATTTAAAAGGTATCCATTGATCTCAAAGGAACAGGTTTTTAGAGTGACTTTGGACAGTCTGTATTAATTTGATTGACTTTCTCTCTTTGCTGGCAAACTGGTTATCTTTAGTAGCATCACCTTGATGTACAGAACGAAGACTATATATCGTTTGCAAGCAACGTATGCTGAAGCTCAAGGAAGCTGAATCCAATTTGGAGGGGGTCCTCTTGAGATGTAAACTGCAGCATTTCTGCTTTCTTCTGCAACTTCACCTTCCATGCCATGACCTAACATCAGTGGTTACCTCAGCGAAGTTCACTGTCACTACTCAAGATTTTGGAATAAACTTTCATTACTACTGCCAATCAAACATATTTCAGTTTAAGAACATTTCATAATTCTCATTTCAATGTTAGATCCCAGTCAGAGGGATTTTTTTAGTCCATTTGATTAATTTTGCTCTGTATTTACAACATTCTTTCTTGGAATAACAATTAGAGAAAGTATCTTGTCTTTCTGTGTATATGCATCACTTCCACTAACAATAACAGAGATTATGTATGCACTGAGGATGAGAATGAAGCTCTCAGACTGTACATACTTGTGCCTGAGGCCAAGCCTTGGGGCCTAACAAATCAGCCTGGCTTTCTGGTCTTTTCTGTCTCCAAGGAACTCACTGTAACTTGACTACACAATGGGGAAGTAAAAAGGCAGAAACTAAAGGCACTGCACTTTCCCAGAAAAGAAATATTCAGCTGTTACATAAATATGGCAGCTGTGATTAAAACTGACACTGGCACTCAATGCCACAGAAACATATTCTATGAGGGCTGCTCCAAAAGAAATGCTTCCTATTTTATTATGTTGGTCCATAACTTCAGAGGCAGATGTTGGTTGTATGGCAGCAGAGAGTGAACCTTCCTGCCAATATCCTGTTACATTTTGTTGCCATGTAACAAGTGTCAGCAGAGGGTCACTCTGACACAATGATGTCTGACTTGAAAGTGCACATGAAGCAAAGGTGTATCACTGAATTCCTCTGTGTGGAATAAATGGCACCTACTGACATTCATTGACACTTCTGGATGTTTATGGAGACTAAACAATGGATGAGAGCACAGTGAGACACAGGGTAAATTGCCACTGTTTCAGCTGTGGCTACTGAAATATGAAAATGACAAGACATATTCTGTAAAGCAGATCTTGATGAGCAAGAATGGAGACTCTTGTTCATTCCTGTTGAAAATGCATAGCTAAGGGTGGTGACTATGTTGAAAAACTAGTGTTCTGTAACTGAGACTTTGTTCTATCAGATAGTGTTATCTGGGGAGGCCCCAGTTGATTGGAAGTTGGCAAACACTGTCCCAGTTTTCAAGAATATCGAGAAAGAAGACTGGTAATTACAAGCCTGTCAGTCTCACTTCAGTGCCTAGTAAAATTAAAGAGAAAATTATTCTGGGATTTACTGAAAACATCTTGAAGGACAGTGCAGTCGTTGGTCACAGACAACACAGGTTCACGAGGGTAAGTCCCATTTAATGAACTTAATCTCAGTTTTTGACAAGGTTACGCAACTAGTCCACCAAAAAGAATCAATTGATGTAATTTTTTTTTAATTTCAAAAAAAGCTTTCAACAGTATTTCTCACAGTGTCCTTGACAAAATGTACATCATACAGCTAGAAATGGATGAAGAAAAAATGGGCTAGGGTCAAGGGGTTTAGTGGATGCGACAAAATCAGGCTGATGGCCTGTCACTAGTAGGGTTCCACAGGACTCCATTTTAGGCCAAGTTCACTTCAACATTTTGAAGAATTATCTGGCTGAGTGTGTATTATGTTTGTGAAAAACACTCAACTAGGAGTTGTCTCTCCAAGGGCAGAAAGGCCTTGCAGAGAGATCTTGACAAATTAGAGGGCTGAGGAATCACCATCACATAAAGCTTAATAAAAGCAAATGCCAGATTCTCAACCTGGGATTAGCCAGCCCTAGGTATATGTACAGACTGGGGACTGAGAGACTGGAGAGAAGCCCAATGGAAAGAGATCTATGTGTTCTGGCTGACAGCAAGTTGAACCTGAACCAATAATGTCTCCTGAAAGCTCAAAGGACCAGCAGACCCAGAACTGCTACCAGGCAAGAGAATGGATCGTGGGGCCTTGCCTCCAGCAGTGGGTGCAGATTTAGACACTATGATTTATGAAGGACAGAAAACTATTCAAGAGCAGCATGGAGCTGAGTCAGGGGAGGTGCAAGTAGGAGTTAAGGAAAAGATCTGCACCGGAGGGTAATTAAGTTTGGATTATTTTCTGACGTTAAGTAAAATAAATAAGAACATCACTTTTCCATGCAGTGTGTCATAGAATCACCAAGGTTGGAAAAGACTTAGAAGATCATCCATTCCAACCATCCACCAATCACCAATAGTTGTCTCTATACCATGTCCCTCAACACAATGTCTAAATGTTCTTTACATACCTCCAGGGTCAGTGACTCCACCACCTCCCTGGGCAGCCCATTTCTGCACCTGGCCATTTTTCAGAGAAGAATTTCCTAACACCCAGTCTGAATCTCCCCTGGCACAACTTGAAGCCATTCCCTTTAGTCCTATTAACTAGTTACAAGAGTGAAGAGGCTGATCCCCTGCTCACTACAACCTCCCTTCAGGTAGTCATGGAGAGCAATAAGGTCTCCCTCAAGCCTCCTCTTCTCCAGACTGAACAATCTCAGCTCCCTCAGTACTTTTTCATAGGGCCTGTGCCCCAGACCTCTCATGGCTTCATTGCCCTTCTCTGGACACACTCCAGGGCCTCTATGTCTTTCTTTCAGTGAGGGGCCCAAAACTGAACACAGTAGTCTAGGTGCAGTTTCACCAGTGCTGTCCCACCAGTGTCCTTGCACTTGCCATGTATAAAAGGAAACCCTGTATACATTCACTGTATTATGCTGTATATATTACAGTAGTTTTATTTGTTTTTAATTAATTATATACTACACTATAACATTAATATCATGTATTTGTTATATGATATAAAATATTATAATGTAATAATCATACATTGTTATACAATATGGTAGGTTTTATGCCATATACTAATCCATATAATATTAAAAATGCTGACAAATATACATTAATTCAGATTTATTCTGCTGTAAAGCTATAGCAGCATGAAGTTTTGTCTGAAATCTGGCTGGAAAAGTGTATCTTATGAGGAAAACTATCTCACCTAGGAATCTGTGAGTTGTAATTTTACGTTTCTACACTTGTAGGACACTTCAAGGAGATAGGATCTGGACCATAGCCTTCAATGGTAATGGACAGAGCAGCTGGGAAGGGGACAAATCAAAGAGGTTTTACAGTGTGGGATCAGGAGGACTACAACAGCTGGGGAGGGTCAGGAAGGTTATGACATTTGGGGGAACCATTGGGTAGGGAGCTCTTTGGTGAGGAAGTATGAGAGTTGTGGCAGCTGGTACAGAGCTGGCGTTGAGACTTACAATCAGGAGGAATTGGGAACAGTACAGCATCTGGAAGCTGATCAGGCAAGGAGCTCATATCATCTAGGGGATCAGGAAGTACACAACAGCTGGGGAGGGTCAAGCAAATACCCAACACACATGGAATTGAACAGCAGGGTCTGGTGCCACATACGGATTCTCAGATTGCTTTTTTATGTATTGCTGCTGTCTACCTTTCTGTATATTTCCCTTAACTCATGTTCAAAATATGTCTGTGCAAAAAATAAAGAATTTGAATTTCTATTATGGAAAAAGAAAAAGTGGAAAGCCCTTCCTAACCACAAGGTGTCTTGCTAAATTCCTTGTGCTTCTGGCAAGTGAAAGATTTCCTTTGACCCTTTTGTGCTCACTGTCCTACTAGCTGGAGTATTATACAAAGCTTTCTCCAAACTTGGTTAGCCAGAGGCAATTAGCTTTCTACCCCAGCTGGAACTCAACGTGTGGAGATTCAGTTCTTGATGGTATTATTCAGTGGTACTGAGTTGACTTTGTGGACAACACTACTGGTGCAGGAAGAATAAAATTCCTGTATTCTGTTTGGCTTACACCAGCTCAGGCTGAAATGGTGCTTTGTTTATTACTCGACAATTTATCTAATTAGTACTTTCCTTGCCTCAAGTGTTTATCTTTTCTATTGCATTACTACTTAAAGCTGTGCTGAAATTAATGTCTCCTATTTATTTCCATGGAAACTACAACAGATACAAAGAACACAATCACACTGTTTGATAGAAAAAATTATCTTCTCAGCTACAAAACACTGATTTTCAACACAGTCATACCCAGTAGCTATGCATTCTTGACAGTGATGAACAAAAGCCTGCATGTTGTGCTCATCAAAATCTGCATAGGCAGAAGTGAACCACTGTTGCTGTCACCACTGCTAAACCACACCACCCACTGTCTCACTGTGCTCACACTGGTCTCCATAAAAGTTTGCCAACCATCAATGCATGTCCATGGGTGCCATTTTTTCCACATGGAGGAATTCAGTTCCACACTTTTGCTTCATACGCACTTCCATGTCAGATGCCATTCTGTCAGACTGTCCCTCTGCTGCCATCTGTCACATGGCAACAAAATATAATGCAAAACTGATGGGAAGGTTCACTCTCTACTGTCATACCACCAACATCCATCTCTGACACTGTGGGCCAACATCATAGATTAGGAGAATTTACTTCTGAAACAGCCCTCAGAATTGCCACAGGTGTAATTTGTCAATTTTTTTCAAGTATTTCTACTTCCTATGCAAGTTTTTTTTATTTCTTATATTCTTGTCCTTCCTCTGTGCCTTGGTTGCCTTGTTTTGTTTGTTTATTTATTTATTTATTTTGCTACTAAATTTAAAAGCAAGATCTTTATGAACAAGCAACTGTAGTTCCTTGCTTTACATATCTTCATATTCTTTTTGTTATTTCTCTATGACCTTTGCTGACATTCCTAGAAGACAAGCCTCTTTCACTATACCCCCTCATATCTGCACCCAAGTGTTTTGTTTCATGCTATGGTTTGATTGTAAGCTCATTTGGCAAGGACCATTTTTTAATTCTGTTTTAGGGAAGTGCCTAGCATGATGCAGTCTTTCACAATAGGTCTCATAGGTACTAGCAGGAATAATGAATGATAATAATGAGTTCCTTGAAAGCCCCAATTCCTTACAAAGCTTTGACAAAGTGGGAAATGATGTCATATCCATCAGGCAGTTGTGACAAATACACATAGGGTGAAGGGTAAATTGTTTTGCTCTAGAAAAATCTGTAGTACTCTCTTGTGTTTTTCGTAGCTGCTCATATTATTTTTTCTTCTATAGGCTCTTATTGCTTTCCAGACATGCTGTGCCTTGTCTTTGCCAATTGTTGCCATCTGTCCTGATGACATTGTGATGGAGGTTGAGTGTGTTGCTGAGCTTCTTAATAATGTCACAGTGTCATTTTGTGTTACCTCTGTCACTCTGCTGCTGTTATGCTAACTTGTCTTCCTCATTTCTTTTGCACGACTTATACTCAAGACAGTCTAAAAAATGCCCTCTGGATTTTAGTTCTTCTTTTCTTTCCACCATATCTAATATCTCATCTGTCTCTACAGCTGCTTTCTGTGTTCTGTATTTATTCTAATCATATTCTATACGGTAGAAAGTGCTGCTAGTAGGACAGATTTTTTTAATTTC
Source organism: Callipepla californica brunnescens (assembly GCA_023055505.1). Classification (NCBI taxonomy): domain Eukaryota; kingdom Metazoa; phylum Chordata; class Aves; order Galliformes; family Odontophoridae; genus Callipepla; species Callipepla californica. The sequence continues at coordinate 10,971,647 of JALIRH010000007.1, forward strand.
CTCTTGGCATTCAATAACACCCTATTAAGTGGCTGTGTTTACACTGCAGTTGTCAATGATCTTTTCCGGGTCCTCTGCTCATTAAGCAATAAATTCAACTTTCCTGGCTAGCAGTGTTTTGAACATTTCATGTGGCAATATGGAGCCAGTCCCACAGGGAATGGTTTCCTCTAACCAGACTGCTCCCTCCACGTGCTATGCTCCCTGTTGGGTTTATCTAACTATGTCATCTCTATGAAGGATACTTGAAGCAAGCTGTTGCCTCTTTCTTAGTTGCATGCATGTTGCCAGGGAGCCTGGGGGACCCACCATCTGACATTCATAGCACTCGGCTTCTATCCGAATATGTCTGAGATTCCCACTGAAGCGTGGGATGGCAAGTTCCCTCTTTCTTTCTGCAGAATCACTCCTCATCCACAATTAAGGTAATAAAGTGTTTCTGCCAACCTGTTATTATGTTAGCATTCGGATTGCTATCAGTCACTGCAGAATTATAATAATGGTCCAGAAATACTTTTTCAAGGATATCTCATAAGTAACTTTGTTTTCCATTCACTTTGGAGACCATGAAATCTGAAAAGCAGTGCTGACTTCAGTCACAAAAAAGATACAGGACAAACAGCAATTACTTGGTCTTTCCTTCCTTATCTCCATACTCTGCTTCAACTTTGACTTAGGGAGATCACACTGAGGAGTGGGAGAAAAAATCATCACGCAATCTGGTGCTTACTCTGTCTACTAAGACAGAGAACAAGGGTGCCAATTAGTGCCAGCTGTAACAGTGTTTGGGACATGTGGGCAATCCACCGGGATGTGGACCAGGGCCACAGTTCCTTTCAAAAAGGGCACTGAGCAGCCATGACAATGGTAATAACTTTCACCCCTGAATTAGGATAGATTCAGGCTTAATTTAATATAAGGGTTGTGAAGGTAAACTGGGGAAATAATATCTGAGAGGTAACATGAGAACCAACACAGAGATAGGGGAACAGAACAAAATCTATTAATTATTAAGAGTGAATGAATTTACAGTCATCCCGGTGTATGGTGGAAGGACTTGATATCCTGGAGAGAGAAGTGGGATCATGTAAATAGCATTGAATTCCATTATGCAAAGTACCATGTGTCAGTACTGGTAGGATACAAAGCCAAAATCTCAAATACAGTGTTGAAAGTTGCACATTATTAACAGATTTATACCTTCCTTTACACTCTTCCTTTGACTTGTGTTTCACCTCCTGTAAACCCTGACATGCTGATGCCTTTTATTCTCTACCTTCTTCTTCTCATCTACATTACAGCTTAATTTTGACATTAACTTTCATACTTGTGAACTGTCTAATGTCTTTTCATTATTGATTCTTCTTGCTTCATTTCTTCATTCAACCCTCAGCCTTTGTACAACTTTCCAGTGTGCTTAAGGTCTATTCAAATGAGTTAGACTTCTAGTGCTGTTTCCCTTTGTCCTTTGAACACATACAAGAGGCTATTTCAGAAGATTTTGAGCATTTCCTAATCTCACAATGCATGAACCTTCTGCCTTTACACTTGAATAACATCATTCTGCCTTTCATGGTTTCCAGTACCATCAGTATTTTTTCCCTCTCCTTTCAACAGAAACTAAATGTGGATCCGTTATTGTGTTACAGGTAAAGTAAGTTAGCAAGCATGAATTATGAACTGCTCAAGATATAGCAGCTGTTGAGCTTGTGTGCACAGCAAGGATAGTCTGATGCTGATCAATAAAAATCAGAGTCAGTAGCCATGCTACCAGAGAGACCATCTGTGGCTAGAGAGCCAGAATCTTGCTGACCGGGATAGAGACTGCTGGCCTGAAGGAGGGGAGGGGACAGGTTATATTCATATAATACCCCAGAGAAGGACATATTTAATTGTCAGTAAGCTGGCAACCTGTGGTCAAAAGTACACTACTGCTCTGCTTACAGTTTTGAGAAGTAAGGTCTGGAAATCTAAAAGTGGAATATGGAGAAACACTGTTCCTATGTCATAAACTGGTGTGGCTAACAAAATGGGGATTCTTACTGAAGACTTTTAGTAGCAAGGGAGCTGGTAGGAGGAGAAGTACAGAACCTTGACTTGCTGAAGAAGCAATAGTGATGGCTCCTTCCTCATTCTTCTTGTGAACCTTGTGTTAACAACTATGGAAAAAAATCACCCTTGGTCCCATTTACTTCTCTGGTTACTACCTCATTTTATGTTTTACTCCTATGTGTGCTGCACCCTGCAACTCAGATTTTCTTCCATATCCTAGACCACTTCAGTTTTGCTCCTGTTCCTTTTGTTCAGTTGAAATCACTCCTGTCAAAACTCGAATGCCCACTTAGACAATTCTAATATTCAGTATCCCATTCTTTCAAACCTATCGGCTGTCTTTGACATACTCAGATATTCTTAAAATCTTACTCCTGTATTGTACCCCTGAGTAATGAACGGAAAACACATTGCCTTTTCTTTGCAGAGAACAGAGATCTCCTTCTGATTTCTCTTTTTAACTAATAGAAAAAACACAGCTATTACACAATATTTTGTGAATGCCTCAAAGTTTTTAATTGTAAAGCTCAGTCTGAGTAAAACCAAATTCTCATTCTTTAACTATCCACATTTTTTCTTCTTCATCGCTATGGTATCATCCTGCTTGCCACTGAGATAATTTAGTGTTGTTCTATACTTGAGCCTCTTTCCATTTTCTTACATCCAGACTATGGCATTTTTCAGGTGCTCTCCTGGAACATCCTTAAGGTATGTAAAGATATGCTCTTTCTTACATCTTACATCATCTTACATCTTACATCTTTTCCTTACATCTTCACTCTCATTTAATTCCACCATCACCTCTGACACACAATTTTGCCTCTTTTAATAATTATAGTCTCTTTTCTGCTGTATAGGTCATTTCCATACTTTCTTTCTTTTTTTTTTTTTCCTATGTAAAACTAATCATATAACAGTTTAGACCTTCTCTTTTTCCCTTCCCTTCCCTTCCCTTCCCTTCCCTTCCCTTCCCTTCCCTTCCCTTCCCTTCCCTTCCCTTCCCTTCCCTTCCCTTCCCTTCCCTTCCCTTCCCTTCCCTTCCCTTCCCTTCCCTTCCCTTCCCTTCCCTTCCCTTCCCTTCCCTTCCCTTCCCTTCCCTTCCCTTCCCTTCCCTTCCCTTCCCTTCCCTTCCCTTCCCTTCCCTTCCCTTCCCTTCCCTTCCCTTCCCTTCCCTTCCCTTCCCTTCCCTTCCCTTCCCTTCCCTTCCCTTCCCTTCCCTTCCCTTCCCTTCCCCTTCCCTTCCCTTCCCCTTCCCCTTCCCCTTCCCCTTCCCCTTCCCCTTCCCCTTCCCCTTCCCCTTCCCCTTCCCCTTCCCCTTCCCCTTCCCCTTCCCCTTCCCCTTCCCCTTCCCCTTCCCCTTCCCCTTCCCCTTCCCCTTCCCCTTCCCCTTCCCCTTCCCCTTCCCCTTCCCCTTCCCCTTCCCCTTTCCCTCGCCTCGCCATTAGTCTCCTATGATAATTGTTCTTATCCTACTATTTTCTGTTAGTTTGATTCAAGTATTAGTAATATTTGTCTTGGTTTGTCAAGTAAATTCTATTATTCCATCTTTCTTCAACCCACAATGTCCTATATTTTAGAAGTTTTGGTTGGGATATGTAAGATTAACAATAACCATGGTAATGATCCAATTGAGTTCAGAATTGGCAGAGAGCTCAACTAGTTGACTTGACACATTCTTTCTTCCTATCAAGAACTGACAGAACTACTCGGTACTTTCAGGTATTCATACACGAGATAAATACTGATGAAACAAGTTGCTGTTACTTTTGAGCTTTTCTTTTGGCCTGACTCATGCAATTGGAAAATGCGTCTGCTGAATTGACTCTAATTTTGTCTCTCTAGCACGTTAAGTCAAGAAACAAATTATGCAGAGGAGACAGAGGATTAGTCGGACATTCCTCTCAACCTTATCAGCCTTAAGAGACCCTGCATTCAGAAATGAAAACTTTCCTATATTTGAATGTGCCTTAGAGTCTCAAGTACATTTTCCTACAGTTACAGACAATTTCCTTAGAATAAAGAAGAAAGAGAGAAAAGGAGGAAATAAAAATAGTAAACAGTAAAATAGTAAAAGGAAGGAAAATAACCACTCTCAAACACAGAAGAAATAGCTCGACAATTTGGTCTGATACAGAAATTACTGTGCAAAATTAAATACATTAACCAAATGCCCTGACTGTCTGATGCCATGTTATAGTCAATTCAACATATGTGAAGTCTTTTCAATTGCATCAATATGCTACATTTGCACAAGTCATTTTTGTTTCATGCTGTATTAGAATCTGAGGGGTGTTTTGTTTTGTTTTTTTTTCCGAATCGGCAATGGAGATATTAGTAAAACACATCTACAATTTTACCAGCTAGCAGATGATATGTTCCCAGAAACATAGCATCTCTCTACCTTCTACTCTGAGTTCAGTATCAATTTGGATACATAGATAGTTATCTTGAAGTGTTTTTTCCATAGGCCTAGATGCGTGAAGTTTTAATTAGCTCTAATAATTGCCTTTTCTGTATTGTTTCTGTGAACCTCTAATCTTTATAAATCACATCTAAAGTGCAAATTTTAAACTCCAGTGATTGTAATGGTTTACATTTATTACAAGCTGAGTTGCAACTTTCTTACTACAAACAGAAAGGGCTCCTTGGATAAAAAATTAGTCATACTGTGGCTGTCACACATAGTGTTAAAAAATAAAGAAGTTCAGGGCTGGATAAATAAATCTTTTTGTAATGATTTCTCTTAGTGGGATCTGTATCAGCATAGTCATCATTGCAAATTGTGCTAATATGCTTTTCTTAAGGAAAAAATTTTCCCAGGAAAAATATATCCATCTTTCTGCTTCAACCTTTAGCCTTCCCTCTTACAGTAGTGGTCAAACAAATACTCTTTCTTCCTACTCTGCTCCAGGCACAATTAGTAGATGTACACTTCTGAAAGAATTCGGAGCAGTCACATCTTCACTGTACACAAAAGCTCACAGATGTCTTGCAAGGACATAATGTACCATCAGGATAATTCTTAAGGTGCTTCCCACACAAAGATACTGGAGAAGAGAAGGTCAGTGAGTGTGAAAGTGTTGGGATATGTTCAGCTGTTTCATAATAGCTTCATGGTTTTCCCCTGAGGAGTCCACAGACACTGAAAGGGACAAGTGTTTAGACTTTCCTTACATCCTGTAGACTTTTAGAAAGATGTACACAGAGGACCAAAAATATATCTTATATATCTTGCGTAAAAAAAAAAATAAAAAATCATTTTATTTTCATCCATTTTATAATTATTTTTCTATCTTTTTTTTTTTTTTTCATCAAACTTGTAAGGAGTGTGTGACTTTCTCTTTTCATTATTTTACTTCCCTTCAATAATATCTATCCACTTATTTTCCACTTTGCATCTTCCAGTTCCACAGTCCCACCAACAAGGGACTATAAGTTCCTCTGAGGTATAGTGGAATATAGATTCTTGTTTCACTGCAGCATCTTAGCACTCTTTTTTTTTAACATTATAACAAAAATATTATTACAGGACATTACAGTTAAATCTTAGGGAAAATACATTACAGCTCCTTTTAACTATAATAAAATGTTGTTAGAGTTAATACTAAAAATGCAGTAACTTTCAAATGAAATTACAAATTTTCATTGGCTATAGCAGGAATTCAGATGTGCAGGAAAGCTACTTGCCAACACACCTGAAGTAGTGCCATACAGGTTGGATGCCTCATAAAATCCTTCCATCTGCCAGATGACCTGGAAGACCTGACACTGTAGTCCCTTGGTTTGCCCATGTCAGTACCACACAAAAAGGGTGGTATCTTGCTAACCTTTTCAGAGTGAAGGCTAAAGACCATTGTGCTATCATTTTTTGCTTTTAGATGCCTTTCATACCCTGCCTTTCTTTAATCTCCGTGACTTCAAAATTCACAGTCTCAATTACTTGCCACTCTGCATCAAGGGAAAAATATAATTGTGGGGGTTATAGTGGCACAGTAGTTGGTACAACTCAAGTTTCTCATGATGTCAGTGCTGGAATTTAGCTTGGCTGATGCAGTGTTTGCAAGGTTATGACTACTAAACTTACAGGAGGAAAGCAATTAATGTGGATTTTACTCTCTCCTGGTAGGCAGAACAGGAAAATAGAACATCCTGTATAGGTTTATGAGAATTAGTTTGTTCTCCACTCTGAAGTTCTGTTCCAAGCCTCAGTTAAATGAAATAAAACCAATGAACTCTTGAAGAAGGCCTTGAGACACTCCTTAAGTATTTAGAGGTCGCTTATGTTTTTGAGAGCTCAGATTGTTAACAGAAACTATTATGTAGTAATCGATGTTTCCATTCTCTTTGAGAGAATGGAAAAGAAAGAACTGCCAAAAAAAAAAAATAGGAAAAGAAAAGAAATAATGAAATGAAAAGAAATGAAAAAAGAAAACAAAAACAGAAAGAAGTATGTTTCTGAGTTTCTGTGGTAAAAATGTTTATTAATATAAGAGCCACTGGTTCCAGTAGGTCTCAGGAAATGATTTAGGTTTTCTTATTTGTTTGATAGACATTAGACAATCATTTTAAGGAAACAGGGTGCCTGATTTTGTACCACACCCTTTTGGATTCAGCGTTTCTTGAATGTAGCAAAGAAAGTTAGTCTGTAGAGCCATACAGGAGCAGGATTTTGCCCACTGGCTTCTGGAAATGATAGTTTTTGTAACTGTGACTTTCAAATCAAAAAGTCTTCTGGAGATTTAACAGCATACGGATTAGGAATCTGATATTGTGGATTTGCTAATGACGCATATGCACGCAGCTTGACCAAAATGCAGGTTGCAAAAGCAGATGTTGAAGTCTGTTAGCGGGTTGTATGGAACATTGTACTGGGTGTGACCTGCGTTTACATGTGTTTTTAATAGACGAGTCTGTATAAACTGATTCCAATGAATGCGCATCATGTGGAAGATAATGCTTTAGTGCTTTAGTTGAAAAAATGTGTTATTTTCAGTCAAAAAGAATAAAGTTTCTCTCTCAATCAGACTTGACATTGCAAAACTGACCTCTATTACAGATGGTTTAGAGGAAAAGAGAGGTAGGTCAATAGTCCTTTCTTATACTGAAATTCTTATGCAGATTAAATTTTCTATTAGTTTTAATCTGAAATTATTTGTATCACCAAATTTTTTCTCTGACTGAACAAGCCTGTCTTTGTAAAGTGAACATATTTTAGGGCTTTTAGTTGTACTTAACTATAAATTAACTCATTCTTTTTGAAACATCCTTAAACATGTGATGGATTTTTTTTTTCCAGAATAGAAGATTCCACTTTGGCTAGCTATGATTCTGAATGTCAAATAATTCAGATCAGGTATTCAGTGTTAACTGTGAACCTGTGGGGCAGGAAATAATCTGTATTTTTTACAATGCCTATGTATGTGAATGAATCCTCCAGATATCACTGGAATATAATAACATAATGAAGTGATAATACATTGAGCTAGAGTGAGCCTCATGTCACTGAAATTTGTTTAAAGCATTTTCAAATTGCATTCAGAAAGCAGGCTCCACACTGGATGTAGTACTGTAGAAAAAAGGCAATCAGGAGACCTCTTCTCAGCTTGACAAATGATTCTGCTTTGGAATACATCCTATTGGAATAGATCCTTTTTTGCTCTCATTCTTTTTCTTCTCACTTCTCAGCCTATTTAACTTATTAGCAGCCTGGATATTTGCTCGGGTGGGAATGGGGCTAGTATAATTGTGTCCAGTTTCTGCTGAAGATTTTTAGTTGCAATGCAATAAGAATTATGAAAAGTGGGAGTAGCGTGTGAGATACCAAACATTCACAATTTTTACCCAGGTCACTATTAGTATGTACAGGCTGCCCAGATACTGCATGCCTAGGCTTGGAATTTTCATGTCATGTACTCTGCTAGTCTTTAAGCAAAATCCCATGACCTTGCTTGTGCAAATGAACTGTGATATTCTTTGTACAAAGATGACAGCTAATATAGAGTTGTAATTTCCTTGTAATTAACTTTTGCCTGAGGACATGACATGAAGATTTTTGAACAATATAAAAGAAAACTTAGTGGGAGTATGAGAGAAAGAAAGATATAACCTGGAAGGATTTTTTCTACTTTGTAGAACAGTCCTATCAGCAAAAGTGAAAGAGACAAATCTATCAATATGGCTTAATACAGAAGTACTAAAAGGTACTAAAAGGCTATTATGGTCTTCAGGACTTTAAACTGTATAGACTTTGTCTTTTCCTTTAGGAGATGCCAGTTAATCAAAAAGTAACATATGCTATAAATTGCATGCTTAATTTTTGTCTTAATTTGCAAGAAAAGTATCAGCCATAGGTCTGTTTGGCTTTCACAACGACAACAAAATCCAAGTTGCAAACTCTTAGCCATCTGAAATACAGGATAATTATAAGAGAGGACTAAATAAAGAACCATGTACATCAGTTCTATTGTAGATTCAAATAACATCAAATTAGGATCATGCCTCAGATGCTGCACAGCAACACAGAAAACAGGACACTTAGGCAAAATTAGGTTAATAGCACATCTTATAATCCTTCTTCAGTATTTTCTATCATCTTATCAACAGTAGTTTCTAGGAGGGCTATTTTATATGTTATTCTTTTATGTAGATACCTGACATTATGGAAACTGGGCTTGATGTTGCTGCAATTGCTATGACTATGGGGCACAAAGCAGGATCAGAGCTGGTGTTCATGTTGCTGAATTCTGTAGTTTGGGCTGTACTGCCTCCTGACAACAATCCCTGGCACTAAACTGTGGCTGGAGATTGCCATGATTACTGGCACAAAGCAGTGGCTGGGGAATGCCTAATGGGGATACCAGTTAGGCATGGATCAAAATTGCTACAGGGATGTGCCAGCATTCAAAAATGGTACTTTTGGCCCCATTTATTTTACTGTTGTAGATGTAGCAATGTGTCTGAGGCATATCCTGCTCTGAGTGCACTCCTGACCATCTGGGTAGGAACATGAGCCACGCTCTGAGGTGTGCGCAGCCCTTATCATCCTATCTGTCCTCCCATCAGGAAATCAGTTTGCAATGAGAAAGTACTGATGATAGATTCAGGAAGAAGTTATATTTCTGTCAGTGAAACCCTGAGTATTCCAGCACTGTCAATGAATATTCAGACAAATGGTTGCAAGGGTTTCATGAACTGATATTGCTATTGTTGAATTATGTTTATATTGCCTCTACCCAGAGTAGTTCCTATCTCCCAGGGATGGAGTCCTGTTCTCTCTGCATTGTAATTTCCTACAAGTCTAGACCTTTGTGCACACCATATTCCCTTGCTACCCACAATGTGGCTCTGAGAGAGACAAAGTGTTATAGAATGAGAGATGCCTGAAGACTATAGGATTGCAAATATCACTCCAGTTTTCAAAAAGGGCATGAAGAAGGATCTGGGAAACAACAGGCCAGTCAGACTCATCTCTGACCCTGGAAAGGTGATGGAATGGCTGACACAATCGAAGGCTGTATTACCACTCAAGAGGACATGGACAGACTGGAGAGCTTAGCAGGGGGCACCTGGTAAGGTTCAACAAGAGCAAGCATAGAGTCTTGCACCTGGGTAAGAATAACATCAATACAGGTTAGGGGATGATCTGCTGGAGAAGAGCTCTGCAGAGTAAGACCAGGGGGTCCTGGTGAACAATAGGTTGGCGATGAGCCAGCAGTGTGCCCATGTTGCTATGAAGGTAAATGTTATTCTGAAGTGCCTTAAAAAGATTGTGGCCAGCAGGTCAAGGGAAGTGATCCTTCCCCTCTACTCTACCCTGGAGAGGCCACATTTAGAATGTTGTGTCCAGATCTGGGCTCCCCAGTTCAAAAAAGACAGGGATCTCCTAGGAGTCCAGTGATGGGCCACTAAGGTGATAAAGGGCCTGAAGCATCTCCCATTTAAGGAAAGGCTGAGTAATCTGTGTCTGTTCAGCCTGAGGAAAAGAAGACTGAGGGGAGATCTGATTAATGTTTATTAACATCTAAAGCAATGTGGAAAACAAATGGATGAGGCCAGGCTCTTTTTGGTGGTGCACAGCAATAAGACAAGGAGGAATGGTCTGAAACTTGAAAAAAGGAAGTTCTGTTCTAATGTGTGGAACAATTTCTTTATGGTAAGGATGACAGAGCATTGGAACAGGCTGCCCAGGGAGGTTGTGGGGTCTTCTTCTCTGGAAATATTCAGGCCCCATGAGGATGCCTATGTGTGTGACATTGTAGGGTTCCTGCTTAAGGAGGGGATTTGGACTTGACCTCTTCAGGTCCCTTCCAACCCCTATGATTCTGTGATTCATTGAAAGAATCCTCTAACAGGATTTCATGATCTGGCCTACCAGTTTATGAGGACTGCACTGTGGGGTCCCCATTGTAAAGTCTGAGTCTTACAACCTTGACATCCTGAGATAATTATCCTCCAGTACCAATGGTAATGTGATAGTCTGACATTATTAATAAAATGTGTCAAATTGCAAGTTGAGAGGAAACGGATGTTGTCAGTGAACCAACTTTTCAGCTTTCAGATAATTTCTAAATGATTCTGAACGTTGCTAGAGGCAATCTATGTACTTGCAAAAAAATATTTATACATTTAAAATATTGAACATCCTGCCGTGCTTTTGTCAACAGTAACTGAAAAGACAAACCAAAAATATGCCTTTGTAACACTTGGTTCTATCAAAACCAAGTTTTATATATGGAAGCCCTAATTAAGCTTAACATAGCTCCAGACAATTACAGTCAGTGTTTTAGTAAACATTAGTAATTGGTTTCCATGATTTGTGTACACTATAGACTAGAAAGAAAAGTGTGACTGTGGTTTCAAGTGACTTTAGTTCTCCTCTAGATGTATTCTTAATATTAATCAGTTTCTATCCTCCCACTTTACTAGCACAATTTCATTACCACTGCAAAGGTATTCTGTGCTATGTATCATTTTCTCAATATATTTTTATTTACCTACATTTAGAACATAAGATATTTAATGAGGCATCTTAGTTGCAAAACCAGAAATACTCCCAATAAAAAAAAGTCATGAGACCATAATGTTGATTTAGAAGTATGTTTTGAAATGACTCAGTGCATTTTTCACTTTGATATCATTAAAGACCTAGAAATCACTGGATAAATCTTCTAAAATTTGGCTTACTCTTTTGATGTTTTTCCAGTAGGTCAAAGGAGATCTTTTCCTTCAACTGGACCTCATTGAAGCACAGTACTTGGTTCATTGGTGGGCTTGCCAATAAAAAGGAGAATGAACATAGTAGAGTGAGTTCACAAAGGATTATAAAGACTGAAAGGACTGGAGCATCTGATATATAATGAGTGGCTGAGAGAGCTGGGACTACTCATCCTGCAACCAGACACTTTTCAGTGGTGCCCAGTAAAAGAATGAGAAGCAAGGGGAACAACAGGAAATAAAGGAAACGATTTCAATATAAGAACATATTTGACTATAAAGGTGGTCAAGAAGTGGGAGAGATTGCACGTAGGAATTGCAGAGTCTCAGTTTTTGTAATTATTCAGAACCTGACTGAAGGTGGTCCTGGTAGTCCTCATCATTATCTGCAACTGCTTGAAGGAAGGTTGCAGCAAATAAGGTGTTTGTTTGTTTTCTCTGGTGACAAATGATAAGAGGCAAGGAAATGATCTCAGGTTGTACTGGGTAGGTTTAGTCTTGAAAAAAATTCTTCCAAGTGACATGGTTGTCATAGAATCATAGAATGGTTTGGGTTGGAAGGCACCTGTAAGATCTTCTAGTTCGAAATACCCCTGCTGTTATCCATTAAAATGGGCTGCCTAATGAAGTGGTGGAATTCTCCGTCCGTAGAGATATTTGTGAGATGTATGATGTCATACTAAGGTTTAGTGACATAACTCAGTAAGTCAGATTGATGGTTGGACTTGATTATCTTGAAGATTTTGATTCTATGGTTCTGGGTGGGCTGCTACTTCTTTGAGCATGGGGGCTGTTGAGACAATATCCAAAGGTTTCTTCTAGCCTCAACACTTTGATGGTTTTGTAAAGCTGATTTAAGTGAGAATCTGAACAGTCAAAGATGGGATCTTTTCCTCTGTGATATTGATGTTTTAGCCCTGTAATGAAGTAACTTACCTGTTGCAATTCTCACATAGTTTTCATAATCCTACTGAAGGGCCTGAGATTGCCAGTTTGTAATTTACCTCTTTAGGACTCTGTTATAAACGCTGCACATTCAAAACCAGTCTATATGCTAGCAAATTAACCATGCTGTTCTCTGGCACAGAAGCAAACTGGAATGAGAGGATCAGCATTCACACTGTTCAACTCTCCTACCTTCCAAACAGGATGGCACCATCCCAACTGCCTACTGGAGTGGTCCTTGGCCAATGCTTGCTCCTGCACCAGAAATTGTCTGGGATGGGGTTTGTTGGTCTGGGCTGGAGATGTTCTGGGACCATTTTTACAATTTATCTTTGCAATTGATAGTTGCCAGCGCTCGAGAACATTTTCCAGCAGTGTATAACTTGTAAGTATTGATCTATACATTTCATTGCTCTGTTTTTAAAGCATTGCTTTCTCTAATTGGAAAATAAGGATAAAATCGTATAGACAGTAAAAAATCAAAAAAAATGAAAGCAAAAGCCTAATCCTTACACTAATTTCCCAACATTTCAATGGTCTGGATTATTCCTCATCTCTTGTGAGACTGCACATGGAGTAGTGTGTTTGGCTCTGGTATCTACAGTGTAAGAAAGACCTAGACCTGCTAGAACGGGTCCAGTGGAGGGACGTGAATATCAGAGGGCTGGAGCACCTCTCGTATGAAGAAAGGCTGAGAGATCTGGGTTTTTTCAACCTGGAGAACAGAAGCATTTAGGAAGACATTATAGTGTCCTTTCTGTATTTAAAGGGGACCTACAGGAAAGATGGGGAGGAACATTTTATCAAGGAGTGCAGTAACAGGGTAAGTAACAAGTTTAAACAAAAAGGGGTAGGTTTATATTAGGTACAAAGAAGAAATGTTTCACCGTGATGGTGGTGAGACACTGGGAAAGGTTGCCCAAAGAAGTTGTGGATCTCCCATCCCTGGAGGTGTTCAGTGCTGCGTGGGATGTGCCCCTGGGCAGCCTGGTCTGGTGACTGAATGGAAGGTATCCCTGCTCATGACAGCGGGGTTTGGAACCAGTTAATCCTTAAGAGCACTTCAAACCCAAACCCTTCTATAATTCTGTGATTTATGGTGGAGTCTTTTTGGAGTCTGTTTGGAAATCAGGATCCTACATAAGTTTACTACAGAGTCATGTAGGTCAAAAGTGCAAATAAAGACCTATGGGAATGTATGAAAAGGACTACAACAGGAAAAAGGAAAGAGGAAGAGAAAACAAAAGGAAAAGAGAAAAGGGAAAAGAGAGAAAAAAGAAGAGGGAAGTGGAAATGCAATGGAGAGGGAAATATGGGCGCACTTATAATATACAGTAGCAGTTCTTCTACACACCCTAAATAGTATAGGAAAGCATATTTATATGCAAATCTGAAAGGAAGTTGCATATATTTCAGTCAGTTTTTCAAAAATCTGATTCATCATGGTTATCAATAGTAACATGGAACAGAATTTATGTCCTCCACACCTAGGTTAAAATTCCCTAAAAAAATGGTGCTTGTGAATATCTGCCTGCATTATAAGCAGTGTTTGATTTAACCCCTACATGCATATGCATAGTTCTGTGGCAATTGGGATACTGTTGGCAAGGTATTTAGAGTACCTAAATGCCAGTATGTCCTCATTTGTTATTCTTAGCTTTGAGCTAGCTCACGCATTTCTATCTCTGTTTTTCCTATTCTACAATTTAATTTTTATTTTTATTTTTTTCCAGAAAGAGCACATTTTGCTGCTTTGCAGACAACTTTGGGATAAATAAGCTTGAGGCTGAAAACATTTAGCATTTCCCTTAATACTGAAAACACGAGAGGTAGCATTCCATTCACAAAGTTGGATCCTTTTTGGGAGATGAAGGTCCTCATCTACACCCCATCTGCAGTAAGTAGGTGATTCTTGCATGATTGATGGGGATGAAGGCTGAGAGCTCAGCAGATTTTCTGAGTTGCAAACTGTGGGAGAAGAGAGGTTTTTTTTCTTTGTTTTTTTTTTTTTTTCTTTTTTCTGTAGATAGTACTATGTAATACTGCTCAAGTCTGCTCATTGACCTGGTTAGTGAGGTGAAGTTGCTGAATAACCTTAGTGTGAATAACTACAAGAAGCCAGGATATCAAAGAACTGTTTAAAAAGCTCTTCTCAAGAGAGAAAGGCACAGAGAAGGGGGTCAGCTCTTAACCGCTGATTCTGCTGGGAGCAGACAGTGATGGAAGAGAAGGGATTCTCTAGTAAAGGAGAAGGAAAGGTTTTTTTCTTTTCTTTTTTTTTTTGTAGGGTATGTGCAGTATGCCTCTTTAGTTCCCAAAACTTTTGTTGTGTCATCTGTGGCTTCAAGCCTCATATAGTTAATTTGTTTGCATTTTTAATGTTTGTTTTGATACCAAAAAACCTGATGTCAATATGTGAAGTAAATAAATGCTATAAGTGTGTTCCCCATGGAAAAAATGAAGCAGTGTGGTTTTGTATGAAGGCAGAACAGTCTCTCTTCTGTATAGGTTCATGTATCCCCAGACTTGCACCTTCTTTTCCACTACATAAGGGTGAAGAGGCCTGAAAAAAAGAGAAAGTGTTATATCAGAGAACCTGTCAGTAAACTGCCTAGTATAGCTGCACAAAAGGTTCAGCAGCTGTAACTTGATTAATCACATCAATTTAACAGCACACAACCACTCATCAGAGAGCGTATGCCAATGTTCTCTGAGTACTTCACCAAACCATTTTATATCAGTGCTGGCAAACTTCTTAGGAATACTGAACATTAGGCTGCAGCTCCTCAAACACAAAGGGAAGGTGACAGGGAAAAGAGGAAGATGACAGGGATAAGAACCATAGGGGAGTAGTGCAACCAGAGGCAATTAGTAAGCAAACCCTCTCTGTTTCCTGAAGACAAAGTAAGGGCTTCACAGGTGTGCACTGAAAAAGTTAAAGTTAACTACTTAGATGGTCATCTCAAGGAACGTTTCAGTTAGGGTAGCCTTTCAGTTCTCCTGCTGCTGGTTTATGAATCAGTCCAAAGTAAGGAACCAAGTTATTGCTTTTTTAATGTGTCATTCTAATAGCTAAGCCAAGACATTTCTAACTTTGCTTTAAGAGGTAGCATGACTTCAGCCTGTGCTGATCTGAATGTTCTTTTGCTTACCTATATTTGAGAAAAAATCTCTCCCAGAAAACTCTTACAAAGCTGAGGTTACACATTTCCCACCAACACATTCAATATTAGACATGCTAGGAACCATATTTATCCCAAGAAATATCTTTGAAGAAAACAAAAACAACATTCATACAAACTTCTGATTATGTGAAATCCATATTTTTTAAGTTTTGCCTATTGCTGAAACTACCTATATTACCTAGGTTTATATGTGATTTTTACTCTACTCATCAGCCAGACAGTTTGTTTCAGGTAGGCTCATTTTGGAATCTGGAAAACAGGAATCTCACAATTCCCAGTCAGTATAGTCAGTATTAGCAAATTAGACCATCTGAGGTTATCATCATCTATTCACAGATCTTCTGCTAGATCCCTAGATCCACCTACAGAGAGTCATTTAGCAAACATGTGTCTCAAACAGAGGATTATATACTATTTGTGCAAATTACAAATGACTTCATGAGGAGTATAGAAAATATCCTGTGATTACTGTTCCTTACCATACATATTTCTAAGATAGCAACTCCCTGTATAGAAAAATCTGTTATCTGCTATGTGGCACTGCAACATGTATTAAGAAAGAGACAAGAAAAGAACCTGGGTCACTGCACATCTCTGTTTCTTTATTCTAGTTATCTGAGCCAGATGCAAACCAGTAAGCTCTTAAAACTTGTCAGACCCTTGATTGCATCCGTGGTGCTCAGTTGCTGCTTAATTGACGCATTTTACGACATTCTGAACACCACATGTTCTAGGAGTTGCAATCCTACATCTGGGCAGATGAAACGCCAGCAGACAGGGCTTTCTCCCCTGTGTTTTGTTTTGTTTTGTTAGAGTGACCTTATTCTATAATCACTAATTTCTGTAAATAAATCACATAGCACTCACTTTCCAGTAAACTGGATTTTGCCTGCCTTAGTTTATCAACACCGTAGTTTTCCCTCATTTCTTTATCTCCACATGGTAATGTCCTGTTGTAATTTTTTTTTTTTTAATCCTTTACAGTTCTCTGTTTCAGTTCACTTTAAGTGACTAATTTGCCTAAATAGCCTTCAGTTTGCCTTGGAACTTTTTCAGCTGAACATGTTAAGAAAATAAAAGAATGTATATCATCTATTTAAGCAATTGCCCCTTAACATCTCTAAAACTATGCAGAATATTTTTCTAAGTGACAATAATGCTTACTACTCATTTTCTGCCTATTTTTGTCCTTTGTCCTCATTTCTGTAACCGAGCCCACTGTCATCTGGTAGAAATATTTACCAGTTGGATCTGAATTGGCCTGGTAACAGTGAGAACACATCTGGAGTCTAGACTCAGCGGCTCTATGGGCAGGGTCATATCTCTGCGCTACATCAGCCCCAGCGCCTATTTCTGTTTACATAGGTGGTGTGCGGCATCATCTGTTTCAGCTGTCAGACGCTGCAAGCCCCCCGCTCCCTCCCACCACCAAGGGACTGGCCCCCTCCCCTCCTCCCTGACCCTGGCCATCCCACTGTTATCAGCTGGAGACAGGAAGCAGGGGACCTCTGGCATGCACAACGGGAGGGGAGAGGGGAGAAAATCTCTACAATCGATAAACTGGTGTTATTGGCGTACCAACCCTGCACGCCTGCTATGTAGGACTTGCTTAAGAGTGGTACCTTTACCTGGCAGAGGGGGAGACTGTATGAAGTACGCTAGGGACAGAATAATCTCTTGATATGCAGGGAAGTGTGCAACAAATTCTTAAAAAAAAATCTTCGATTTTTCTTTTTTTTTTTTCCTAATTAAAAGTATGTGCTTAAGCCCTGAGGACTTTAAAGCTAGGAAGTGTACTAACATGGAGTCAAGTCCAGCTGGCGTCCTGTCACGAGTGGTGTCCCCCAAGGGTCGGTATTGGGGCCCGTCTTGTTTAATATCTTTATTGATGACCTGGATGAGGGGATTGAGTGTACCCTCAGTAAGTTTGCGGATGACACCAAGTTGGGAGGATGTGTTGATCTGCCTGAGGGTAGGGAGGCCCTTCAGCGGGATCTGGATAGGCTAGACAGTTGGGCTGAGGTCAATGGGATGAGGTTCAATAAGGCCAAGTGCCGGGTCCTGCACTTTGGCCACAATAACCCCATGCAATGCTATAGGCTTGGGGCAGAATGGCTTGAGGAGTGTATAGAGGAAAAGGACCTGGGGGTGTTGGTTGATACTCGGCTCAGCATGAGCCGGCAGTGTGCCCAGGTGGCCAAGAAGGCCAATGGCATCCTGGCCTGTATTAGGAATAGTGTGGCCAGCAGGAGCAGGGAGGTGATCATCCCCCTGTACTCAGCTCTGGTGCGGCCGCACCTCGAGTACTGCGTTCAGTTTTGGGCCCCTCACTACAAGAGAGACATCGAGGCGCTGGAGCGTGTTCAGAGAAGGGCAACAAAACTGGTGAGGGGTCTGGAGCACAGGTCTTACGAGGAGCGGCTGAAGGAGCTGGGATTGTTTAGTTTGGGGAAAAGGAGGCTCAGAGGAGACCTCATTGCACTGTACCACTTCCTGAAGGGAGGCTGTGGTAAGGAGGGGGTCGGCCTCTTCTCCCAGGTAACTAACGACAGGACGAGAGGGAATGGCCACAAGTTGTGCCGGGGAAGATTTAGATTAGACTTGAGGAAAAATTTTTTCTCTGAGAGAGTGGTCCGGCACTGGAATGGCCTGCCTAGGGAGGTGGTTGAGGCACCGTCCCTAGCACTGTTCAAGAAGCGTTTAGATGAGGTGCTGAGGGATTTGATTTAGTAGCTTGGTGGGTAGGGATGGTGGTGTGAGGAAGGTTGGACTAGATGATCTTGTAGGTCCTTTCCAACCTAATGTATCTATGAATCTATGAATCAAGAAGCGTTTTTCTGAATACTGCTGTTTACCTCAAGGAAGGGACTGAAATAAACTTAGAAATTGTATCATGATGCAGAATATAGCCATAGGAAGTTGCTATGACAAGAATTTTGTCTCATGACAACCCTGAGGTACCTAAATTTCTGTCATGTGTGAAACAGTTTCTGTGTGTGTTTGCAAATGAGTCAGAATGTTTGGGGATAAAAAACATTATACACTAATGCTTCATTACTTCCATAAAACTAGATGATGGGATTTTCTTTTCTTCTTTGCAAAATGAACCAGTCGGAAGAGTAAGAACCATTATATCAAATTAAGTATACATACAAAAAGGAACATGT
Source organism: Callipepla californica brunnescens (assembly GCA_023055505.1). Lineage (NCBI taxonomy): Eukaryota > Metazoa > Chordata > Aves > Galliformes > Odontophoridae > Callipepla > Callipepla californica. The sequence continues at coordinate 10,990,209 of JALIRH010000007.1, forward strand.
ACTAACACAAAGCCCAGTTTTAAGTCAGGTTGAGTAGCAGCCCAGTGTTCCACCATGGCTTCACCATGAGGAGTCGTGGACAGATTGGACTGATCACACAGTCTGCTGGCAAGACTGAGACAACACATTGCCTTCTGGGTTGACACAATATGGCACACATTACACACACTTAAGCAAAGAGTTATGGCACGGGGTTGCACTGAATATAATGCCTCCTATTTTATGATGTTGGCCCAGAACGTCAGAGGCAGATGCTGGTGGTATGACAGAAGATATTGAACCCTCCCATCAGTATTCCATTACATTTTGTTGACGTGTGACAGATGGGAGCAGAGGGGCACTCTGACACCATTGCGTCTGACATGGAAGTGCATATGAAAGAAAGATGTGGATATGAATTCCTCCATGTGGAAAAAGTGGCACCCATGGACATGCATTGATGCTTGGTGAACATTTATTGGAAACCAAACAGTAGATGTGAGCACAATGAGTCAGCAGGTGGTGTGTTTCAGCAATGGCAACAGCAAAGTGAAAGACAAAACACTTCTGGGGTGGCCACACACAGCTGTCACACTATGGTTGGACTAGATGATTTTAGTGGTCTTATCCAACCTTAGTGATTGTGTGAAATTAAGCATATCTTGATCAGCTCGTCTGTGTGAACTGATAGATTAGAACCAGAGAACTGTACAGTGAAGTGGTGACATGTGAATTCCCCATCTAAGAAAAAGTTCAAGATGCAGCTGGTAAAGTGATGTGCACTGCCTTTTGGGATTGGAAAGGGGTGATCCTTAAGAATTTCCTGGAACCTGGACAAGCCATCAGCTCTGACCACAACATCATGTTGCTGACTAAGCTGAAGTCTCATACTTCCAAAGCCAGTCCAGGGAAGAAGACAATATTTGTCTTGCAACATGATGACTCCAGGCCCCATACCAGTTTGATGACTGTGGAGCTCATTGTCAGTCTTGTTTGGGCTGTCCTAACATACCCACAGTGTAGTCCAGATTTGGTGCCTTCTGACTTCTGACTGTTTGGGCTGATGAGAGACATACTGCATGGGCAACATTTTCCGAGCAATGATGCTGTCAGAATAGCTGTGAAAAAAGTGAGCAATCTCCACTGGTGCACACTTTCACTAGCACATCACGGGGACTCTTGTTCACTGCTGGTGAAAATGCATAGCTAATGTTGGTGACAATGTTCTGTTCTGTCAAATAGCATTATTGTGCTTTTTGTATCTGGTTGAGTTTCCATGGAAATTAAATGGGAGGCATTACTTTTGGCATGGCTTAACGTATATTACTGTTGCTCTTAAAATGATGAGAAAATATTTATAGGAGCAAAACAATGTTGTCCTTGTTTCATTTCATGATGTGCAATCCGGTCCTATCAACACTAAGAGTAATTCTGTTCACACTTTAAAATAATAGACCAATTTATACAATCACACTTTTATCAGTAAACATCATCTGTGTACAGTTGGAGCCAATATGCTTGAAAGAGAACAAACACAATTTTGTTAAAGGGGAGGAGTGTACTTGACAGTCGTCAACGAAATGGAAAACTAAGCTTTAATTTCTGGGAATAAATTCTGCCCAGATCCCTAAGATTTGTACCATCTTTAACATAAAGGAGCTGTGTATAAGTGAGTGGAAAAATGGATTGCAAAGTATGGGTGATGTGTCAAAACTCAGAAATAATCCTGTTTGACTCAATCTGCAGAACAGTTGGCAGACTAGGCAATATTTATATTTTTTCAAAGATTAATTTCTCTTCTGCACTCAGAATAAAATTTTGAAAGGTGAGTAGTGTTAGCTCAGTTCAGCACATGCTGGAGATAGCATCAATATATCTTTTGACTTTAATTGCAGCAGAACTTAGCTAATGCTAGGTATTTATGATACTGCCACAACGCCACTTTAAAAGTACCACTTTTCAAAATAGCTTTTTAAATAAAATGAATTTGTTTTCAAAGTTAAAAGCCGAAAATTATCAGGTCTACAAAAGATCTGCATATTAGGTTTGAGATTTCTTTTCAAACACATTGGTTTGGTGCCACCAACAAAACAAAGCTAGTTGGATCCTCTATAAAAGAGAAAATTGTTCAGATCATGTATCATAGCTCTTGGATGTAATATTTTCCTGAATAAAAATGTGAAAATCGCTCCCACTGTGATACAAGAAATCAGTTTGCAAAAATATAATACCCAGAAATTACATGAGCATGTTCTTTTTATCATGCATTGGAATATCATGAAATTTCAATGAACTATATGTTTATTCCACTTGGGTATATGAAGGAGGTGCTCAAAAATTACAGAAAGAGCAAATAATAAAATAATTAGAAAAGTTCTTTTTAATCTGATGTATACAAGACTTTACATGATACATGATGCTGTGTAGAACTATCAGAAGGAAGATGGTTCAGTTGATAAATCTTGCCTCTGATGAGGATCTTAAAGTACTATGAAATACTCAGAAGGGCTCATTCTGTAATATAATTTTAGTATCGCTGAAATAAAAATACAAGAGTAGGGTTGGAAAAAAAAATGTTTTCCACTAGAAAACAAGGAAAAATGTATTTAGAATTTATCTTTCTACTTTGTCACCTATGTTTCTCCAGCCACTGCAGATGGTGTTTATAGTATCACAGCTGAAAGGTATCAACAGTGGTGTCTGATCAGGAGTGCACAGTGGGTGTAGAGCTATCAATTCACTCATTCTCCTCATTGTCTTCTGTATTTTCTTGCTAGTTGCAAGTACAAAAAGCTTACAGGATCAAACCCATCTCTGCTGCCTTTGAATAAATGGAGGATGACTTTCATCCTCTCAGCTTTCCTAGATGTTGCAAATAACGCTAAATTTACTTTTCTTTTGATAATAAACTTTGACTCTTTGATTTTCCTGCCCTTTGTCCTGTGATGGAGGAACTCGTGGAAGTGTGAAAGGTTGTAGTTTTTCAATGCACTTTGAGTAGAGGTGTTAGAAATCATATATCTGAATCTTTTCTCAGAATCTTCTTGGGTAATGGCAAATGTACACTGCAAAGCGTGAGGGCAAGGTTTTCAGATTTCACAGTCAGATTTTTTCTGCTTTACATGGAAATTTACTCATGGATGTGTTGCAATCCTCTTTGCAACATATAGAAAACCTTTTGAGAGGGTTGGCCATAGGATGCAAATAGTTCTGAGAAGTCTGTCAACCTGTTCTGGAATTAATAAAAAGGAAACTGAGAAGTCTAGAAATTTAACAACAGTATATACTGGATAATTTGAGTAGCAATGAAAAATTACCTTGCGTTCAACTTCCCAGAAAGGGTTTCTCTTTAGGAAAATGGAGTTGGAATTATCCTGTAAACGTAGGGGTGGCATGAAGTTACTAAAAGTAAAATACTAGAACAGTAATTAGTAAATAACATTTCCTCAGGAATAACCACTTTATGGAAGAGTGTAAGGGATGGGAAAGAAATGTGATATGTCTACAGAGAGTTTTCTCAGATGATACACCTGGAGCTCTCTCAAATATTTGGAGAGCATTCAGGAACCATGGATTGAATGGGCAGAGAATATAGCTTGAGTCTGAAGTATAGTGGTGTTGCAGCTGGCTGCCTTCAGTCAAGTTATTCCGTCAAAGACTTCATCCTGATGTAGTTTTATACCAGTGGATGTTTTTATTCACTGTTGGTATGAGCGACACTGGGGTGATCTGTGCAAGAATATGGGTTAGTGGGAGGGAGCTACTAGTGTTTTGGATTAACTGTGTTTAGCTTAAAGCAAAGGAGGATTAGAATAAAAATCTGACTCAATTTAATTCTTTAAAAAGAGTAACCGTGAGCAGTCAAAATGCTTCCATTCATTTAAGCAAAGTCAGAAGACCCCAGATCGATCATAATGTGTGGTGGGAGAGGGAAACAGTGACTTTCAAACTTAATGGTCACAGTGTAGTAGGACTGCTTATTTCTAGACCACCATTGCAAATCTGGCTCAGCTAGGAAGGGTGGAAAATCATAGCTGTGTAAAAACTGTTTATTCTCAGACATGAAAAGAGTCAGAGATCTTAGTCAAATTTCTGTGGGTAAATCTCTGTGTATTTAAGCTTACCACCACAATGGACAGCACATGGCACTTGGAATCCACCCCATTCTCTAAGTGTATGCACAGGGAGAATATTAGCATGGTAACTCCTAGAAATAAATATTATATTCTGGGTTTTTGCTCACTCTGGCAAAAAGGGAGAGAAACTTGAAGTCAAAGCACCCAAAAAGAATGCACTTCCCAAACATCTTTGGATTACAGTATTACTCTGGCAACTTTTACTATGGATAAATTCATGAAATGGAGACTGTCTTGTTAAGATAGTGGATGTGGCTGTAATTTTGGCCTGCTATAGAAAGTATGGAACCAGATGTGGAAGTTAATGTAGGAAAGGAACACTGAAGGAGAATAAACAGATGGTGAATAAAATCAGACCTTTCTGTCTCATATTTATGAAGAAGTCACATGTAAGAAAATGAACTTCTAAGAACCCACTGTAAGCAATGAAATAGGAGAGCCTGAGAGAATGAGTCTGAGTCTGATACTATTAAATAAACTCCAGTGTCAGAGAGCATCATGAGATGCCTTGCTCAAGAACTATAAATCCTATCACAAAGATTTCTACCTTCAAGATTTAGTATCAATGGTATGCTGCACATACTGCTGGATCAGCTGTATCCTGCAGACTAGCTGATAGTTCTTTGAAAAACAGGTATTCTTTGTTCATCATTCCATCAAAGGTACACTTCCCACCAAAATTATTTGAAAAAATATTTGAAATGCATTACGTTTCTAGCAACCCTAGACATTGTGGTATACAGCAATGTACTTTGCAATGATAGCATTTACATTGGTAAGGGGTCCTGGTCTCAAATCCTTTATATCTAATTAAATAATCCACTTACTGCAATTTATTTTGAATGTGGAAAGCATTAGTTTATTATGAATTAAGCAAGGACATAGTGTTTCTACCACTACATTATGCAACAACAAGAATGGAAGTGTCTGATCTTGTCAACCACATTATCTTTTAAGGTGAGAAGAGATTGATTTATAGTATTGCCTGATTTCAGACAATACTATAATGATACTCAGTGAGGATTCAAATCATGAGAGAATCATTGCTTTACATGCAAGAGGCTGCTACTGTAGGGACTGAAAGTGTACTTTCTTAACATGAGGGCCAAAATGAACCCACAACGTTTTTGTTTTGTTGGTAACAGTAGCAGAAGAGAAACATGTACTTTGCATTTCTTCGCTCATCTTTGACCCCTTTAACTGTATATATTCTGATAGAAAAAAAAATCTGGTAGTAATTCTTTGTTGAATTAGTATGGAAATTATTACAAAGTTATATTGATTTTGAGATGAATTAACATCCAACATGTGTTCATTTAAGGTTCTGAGTTGAATGCTGCATGAAGAATGACCATGAAAATAAAGAAATAAAGGAGGAAAAAAAATCTGGACACAATTATGTAGTTCAATTTTGACTTTCCTCAGTGACTAAACACAAAACAACCCAATTTACATAATCCATGGATTTTGCTATGTCTCTACAAAATTGGAACAATTAAAAAAATCTGAACTGCAATAGATGTAAAACACCAGTCAGTAATATGGGACATATGTTATAGCAATGTTAACACTTGAATCTTTAATGGAATTTTACATTTGAAATTCTATCAGTTATTCATTTTCTACTGATTGAACACAATGAGCTCCTTGTGGGTTCTTGATTTTGATTTTGAAGAATTTTATGTGAATGTCTTTTAGAATCTTAGAGAAAAAGATAGCACTTACACTTGAAGTTTTCTTGGTCAGTTTTAAAAAATGGCAGATGAGTAGGAAAGAGCAGAATCCAAAGTGGACAAAATATTAAATCTTTCGAGTTCTCGAAAACGGCATGTCATATTTTGCAGAAAACTACATACATAGAATAGAAAGAGATGGAAATGCTGAATATGTTGAAAAATTCCTGGTGTAGAATTTATTCTTGTAACATCAAGGGACAGTCAATATTCTGTATTCTCTTGTCTATGTCAAAACTCTTATGATGATAGGAAATTGGATTGTAAGCCAATTGGAGAGCAATGAAGTTCTTTGTTTCGAAACTATTCATATTCCTTTAAGAGGAAGAAAGATATTTAAAATCCTAAGTGTAATAATCATTAAGTCAAATACAATATTAACTTTAAATTTGATCTTATTGGGCTAAAAAATATCTTATTAGTTATTTCTTAAGTTTTATTACATCAACCTCCCTAAGAGCCTGATCTTACTTCAAAGAAGACAAAGATTAAAATGCTGGCCCTTGGCTTTGTAGAAACAGTGTCAGGATTCAGCTGCCTCATGGGGCAGACCTGGAAGATAATGGTCTCTATGGAAATTACAGACTCTGATCATATTGAAACTTCGGGCCTTCACAGTGCTTTTCATCCCCGTGTTCTTCAGGGATTTTCCATCTCTTTCTGAGCTTCTATAATATTGGGACAGTTAATGGGATAAGGAATTGGATAATTTAACTTCAGCTGCAGTTTATCTGTTGTTACCTTTGTTCTGCAATACATTCTTCTTATAATACTCATGATTTTTCACATTAAAAACCCTTATTTCTCCCTTTAATGTTAGAAATTTTTGTCTTTAGCATGTATCTATATATGTGAATATATGCCCATGGAATTTTTTTTTAATAGTCATGGCTCTTCACGTCTGTGCTTCTGGGTGAACTTCATTCTATACTCATTTTACACAGACAGCCATGCCTCTGGAAGTCTTGAATTTCTTGTTTACTTCAGCTACTTGGTTAACACCTTCTTCATATTTATGACAAGTACTTCTTTGCTAGTTTGGCTGAACTAGAACTTGAAGCCAGTTGTCCACTGAATATGGACATTAAGAAACATTAAGAAATTTAATATAGGTATAATGGATCCCAGTCTTAAATATAACTTACAGGTATATACAGACATATACATGTACACACACACACACACACACACACACACACACACACACACACACACACACATATATATATATATTTCTGATATGTTGTAACACACTGCTCAGAGGATAATTGTTCTCTGAAATACTATAGCTTTGAATATTTATTTTAGAGAAAAATTGCTAATACCCTAAACTATCTACCTCAGACCTCCAAATAGTCTTACATTTTTGAGTATTCTGAAATGTTTGGTTAACCTTTTTTTCCATTCTTGTAGTTTTTACAAGCTTCTGCACTTCTGGTTTCTGTCTAGAAACCTAAGTATCAAAATACCACAGCAAAGACAGTGATCAAGATATTTCAGGCTTGATTTAGAGAAGGAAGTATTTAGATTCTTTTAAGATTTCCAGTTACATTTTCAAAAACAAGAGCAGATAATCACCCAAGCTGACTGGTGTTATTTTGAACTGGACCCAAATGTGAAAATGTGAGAAATTACCTCCTTACAACCAATATCAACTAGAGACAATTCTAGACTGGTATGATGTGATCAATAAAACTTCATTATAATGAATGTTGAATTAGACTAGATATAAGCTCTAAGCATTGCTTGTATAAAGCATATTTTTTATTGGTTTATGGAAACAACAGACTGCATACTGAAACCTTTTAAAAAGTACATTAATAAGAGTACTGGAAAAAGTGTTAAAATATGTACATACAAACATCTATAAATAGATTGGGCCCTTAATATACATTTCAGCATTTGACATTTGTGGTATAACTAGTTTACACCATTTTGGATCATTACTGTATCTTTTTCCTAAGAAAGAAATAACTTTTTCAGAGCAAATGAATAACCATAAATGCTAGTTGTTATCATACAATAGCTTTCTTCCTTAAAGTGTTTGCCTTAGTTCTTAATCAGAAAATGGTAAGCACTGCAAAAAGCATAGTGCAATAAATATAAGTACCTTCTTTAAATTTTTATCTTAAAATGACCTTCCACGGGTCAGTATTTTTTGCAACTCCAGATCCAACTCAAATTAAGTCACTCTAACTCTTACTATGGTTTTGATATTTTGATTTGGAATGTTCAGTGTTTGTCTTTTGGGGAGCAGCTGAAATAAGTCACATTTTGGCTAAACAGGTGTTCTGGCAAAAACAGACAGAAATATTATTTATTGAACTAAGACAGTTCCCTTGACAGAGAAAAAAAAAAAAAAGTAACATCACATGCATTACTGAAGGAGAAAGGGAGAATTTGGTGACTGTATAAAAAAGTCCTAATCCAGAGTTCACCAACTCAGACAGGACTTGGCTGGCTAGGAAAACTGTTATGAAAGTTTGGAAAGCAGATCCTGATTGTGTGTGGTTCATTTTTATCTACATGCACAATGGGAAAAAACATGTATCCAAATAGATCATGAGGCTGCTGAAGTTTGTTTAAAATATTTTGCCTTTACCTTCACACTGATTCCAGCTTCTAAAGCTGAAACAGAAAACATGAAATTGCCACATGGAATGCTAAATGTTAGGGAATTAATAGACACATGCTAAGTCTGTTAGGAGCACAGAAAATATTTCTCTACCTTTTGACTGTTAGAATGAAAAATTTTAAATTCACATATCACACCTTTGCAATTATCAGTTTCTGAGCAGTAACAAGACACAGAACTTGATGTAGAGAAGACAAGAAAAAAAGCAACTCCCATTAGGATATCTAAGCAGCTCATTTATTTACCCTGAAAACAAGCCAGATCCCCAAGAACTGGTTGCTATTTCACTGGTTCAATAAATTTTGGCTACCAAACTGCTAAGCCTCACATGTCTAAGAGATTATGTTATCAAATGAAATAACTAATCTCTAAAGTTCAGTGGGATCATATATTTAAAGCTTCTCAAGTGAAAGACAATTGCCTCAAAATCCAACAACAAACTACCCTAATGTAGAAGAAAATAGGAGTTTGAGTTAAACTGAATTCAAAAGCAGAAATGTAGAGCTGGAAAGTGAAAACAAGGACAGGCAACCAAGGTGAAATACAGCATAACACAGAAACTGTAGGATGAAGATAGGAAAGTTGGACCTTGGCTAGAGTAGAAACTTGTGAGGAATATGAATAATATTAGGCCTTTGTATGAGCAGAGGAAACAGTAGGGAAAATGTAGCTAGTGATGAAGAGAGAAGGCAAACTCATGCAAAGAACAAGGAGAGGGGGAGAAGGCTGAGGCTGAGTCTTTTCTCAGACCTCTCAGGTCTTCATGTCAAGTAACAAAATTTGTGGAGGAGAGGAGCTACCTACAGTGATGCAGAGGATCACATCAGTGACTACTTAGACGAGCAGGCTTTTCATGTTTCATGGGAGCTAACATGATGCATCCAAGCATGCTAAGGGAGTTGGGTAATGTTACTTTGTCTTGGATACCGCTGATACCACTACTGGTAAGGTCTTCATTCAGAGGGTACACTTAGAAGTCTGTAGGTAACACCAGTCTAGGGGAGCAATATGGGGATGGGACTTCCATACAAGGAGGGGCTCAGCAGGCCCAAGAACAAGAATCTCATGAAGTTCAGCAGAAGCAAATGCAAAGTTCTTTATTTGGAAAAAACAAATAAAAAATCTTAATCATTAATACAAACTGGAGACTTGGTGAGATCTACAAAAAAGTACCCGGAGTCCTTGTGGATCCCAGATTAAACCAGATTAGTCATATCCTTTTGCAGCAATGAAAAGTAAATAGATGCCTAGGCAATAACTTGCTAATCCATTGCTGGTGCTGACAAAAGATTATCATGATTACTTATTATGATTACATCAAAAGTTTTAGGGCATTCCTTGCTTCTTTGAAGATATGATTAGTTATTGTATCAGATCTTGTATTTGTAGATAATAATCTGCATTTTGTTCAGATATCAGATTAATTAAGGAGTTTTGATACGTTCTCATCATTGAATGATCCTGCTTCAATTTGGCCTCTTGGTTGAATCTTGAAGAAACAACTATTTGTTTTCATGAAATATGATTTTATGTTTTGTCCCTTTGTATATACTGCCTGTGTAAGTGAAGGGGTTTCTGTATCCCTCCAGATACATCAGCAGCACAATATCTTTCAGAAGTTAAGTGTCAGTGTCTTCTCTTCAGGGTTTTCTTTTCCAAGGAAATCAGTTGATATTTCTCTTTTCTTCCAAGGATTCCATGTTCACAAAGGAGAGTCAGTATATTTTCAATATCTGAAAAGGCTTAGTTCTCAATCTATTAATGGCAAAGAACTTACTTATGAAGATTCCTTTGTTTTGTTCTGGTCAAAAGCAAGTTCTCAAGTCAAGATGTGTATTTCTTTCTGTAGCAGTACTGCAAAAAGCAATGACAGAATCAATATTTTGAATATTCAAGAATTTAGAAAAATTTCTGTGCTCAGTTTCAGGGCTAACAAAAGAATTAGAATGGTAATAATTTATGTGATGGAACAATATACAAAACGTACAGTACAAATCAACTTAGTGACAATGAGACATTGATGGACTAACTTTGGTATGGTTTTATTCCTTAAGTACTTGTCAAACAACTGAAACACCAGGACCAGGGATTTTGAGCAAAGTATCTATCTATAGAAAAGTTTTATTCAAAAGTGAAATGAGACAGTGAAAAATGGTGTGCACAAGAAGGGACGAATATAACGTTTTAAGGTTTTTTAGAACCAAAGGGTTTTAAAAGTGGGAAAATAGTTGTAAGCGTTGAAGTTACAGGCAGAGGCTTAAACTCTTTGCTGGCTGTGTCCCACTTGCTATTATTATTCAATTAGATTTACTGAGGGAAATTAAAAGCAGAGATAAAAGAAATTTCCCTTACATTGCTGAATATAAGAAGTTTAGTAAAATTGTCTACTCCTGAACAGATGTTAATTGGGTCTTCTTTTCACAAGAGTCAAGCTTAAGCAAATACCAAATTTCCAAATCCAGCTGAAAGGCAAAAGAAACAGAAATGTTATGACAGACGTAGAAAACTGCTGTCCAGGCTGGTAGCCAGGCCACCTGAGACCAAACAAGAACAGCAGGAAGCCGGCAATAATCATTACTGCCTCAGAAGAACCACAGTCATCTATTGTAGAAATGGAGAATGAAAAGTACTGGAGGAATCAGTGAGATGTTCCTGAATTAAAAGAGACATCTCAGATAGCTGTTGAAAGTGGATGAATAGTTGAAATTCTGATTTTTATTTTTATTTTTAAATGAGGGACGAATAAGGCAGGCTGTGTCCTTTTAGGAAGCATCATTATAAATAGCAGGAGCACTGGAATGTCCAGTAGAAATTGCATCCAGCTGAGACTGCAGCCTACCCAGTCTTTTCATTTCTGAGCCAAAAGTATCCTAACAAGGTATGCAATTAATTGGAATTTTACTTTGCTAGCAAAATGTTATCGTCTCAGAAATATATTAACCTCATAGATTAATCATGGTGTGATAGCAAAATGATACCAGCTAAAACATTTAAAGTATCAAAATGGAATTGAAAGAATTACATTTTAATACTGATATTATGATGCATTAAAGTCTTTAATCATATTAATGCACTCTGAATATTTTTTAAGAACCTAGTAAAGTGATTGTGCAATTAATAAAAGGAATTCCTCAATTTTTTTACTTTAAAAATGCAGGGTATGAGAAATCTTGGTCATTACTTCTATAAGCTGAGGTCTTCTGGGCTGTGCCTAATGTCACTTCAAGGTGGTGGGGATAGGGTTCCTCTCACTGTGTGCTAGAGTCCACTTTTGCATTTGAGTACTGAACCCAGACTCTCCATTTAATGAAAGAACACCAGACAATTTATGTACTCTATTTTAACACCTTTTTTGGTTTTTTTTGGTTCAGTGAGGTGCCTGTTTTTTTCCAGTGACTTGCTCATTGTCTTTCTATCTGCCAGTCACAAATTCACTGGTATAAATGTTGAATTACTATATCATCTGTGAAAACCTGTTTCCATTGGGTTTAGACAGCCAGCTCCCATGCATTTTGTACATTATAGATGCCTACATTTGGCCAGAAAAATGCTGCTACAGATGCTGAAATCTTTGTGAGAACTTACTGCATCTAATTCACATTATTCATTTACCAGATGACACTGGGACACCCAGATCCACATGTACTTTTTCCACTTTTTAAGGACCTAAACAGTTACATTCGCCTCTGCATGGACTTTTTCATTTTTCATGTTATTGTCTTGGATGAAACTGGTGACTGAAGAGAAATATACTGCTGTCAGTCATAGCCTCTTAGTCTAACTGAAAGATCTCTTGTTACTGTAGTAAATGGATGGGAAGTGTGGGAATAAATGGCCAATCCTTATCCTTTTTTGTATTCCTGCTGAAACGTCCATTGTATTTCACTGAAAGTAAAAATGACACATTTCAAAAGCACTGGATTGTCCCATGAAATAGAACAATCCACAGCATGTTAACGCATCTTTTTTCCTTTTCATATTGCCCCAAACTACAAGAATAAATATTAAAAAACATTGTTTTTTTTTTTCTTTCTTTCTTTCTTTTTTTTTTAAATAATAGTAATCATTCTCACCAGTTTCTAAGTAATGGAGTTTCCTAACATTTCAGGCCTTTAATTTTGTTTTGTTTCTTCCACTGAGGAGATGGAAAAACCCCTAAATTGATTCAAATACATTTTTCAAATGTGCTCCCTTCCCAAGAAGAAACAAATTACCACCAGCTCTGTGAGATTTAATTGCTTTTAGTCCAAAAAAACACCCCTTCTGCTCAGACGAATGGAGCAGAAGAAGAAAAGCTAGATGAGAAAAGAATGTGTGTTCTGAGTGGTTCTTCCCTTCTCCACAATTAACTTGGGGATATTTGTCTGTTAATATATAGGAATTTGTGCATCACAAAGAAGTTAGTATTACCCTTGTGTAAATGTGAAGCTGAAATCTTTATTCACCTGTGGAGTTCCAAAATGAGGCGCTTTTGCAGAAAGGAAGAGAAAAAGAAGTAAAGCAAAAAAAAAGAAAAAAGAAAAAAGAAAAAGAAATGAAGGAAAAAGAATTGAAAAGAGAGGGGAAATTGTGTGTGAGAGAGAAAGAGGAAGAAATAGAGAAAGGGGAGAGAAGAGAAAGTGGGAAAACAGGAAAGAGAGAAATAGAGAAAATGTCATACTGAGAAAACATGCCTTCATGAGGGAGAAAGAAGGGGAGGAAAGCAAGAGAGGGCTGGGAGGGCAAGAAAGAAAAGGAGGGAGGGAGCGAGGGAGGGAGCGAGGGAGGGAGGGAGGGAGGGAGGAAGGAAGGAAGGAAGGAAGGAAGGAAGGAAGGAAGGAAGGAAGGAAGGAAGGAAGGAAGGAAGAAAGAAAGAAAGAAAGAAAGAAAGAAAGAAAGAAAGAAAGAAAGAAAGAAAGAAAGAAAGAAAGAAAGAAAGAAAGGAGATCTGATGGAAGTTACAATATTTCTGAGTAGTGAGTCCAGCCCGAAATAGTTGGCCAATCATGTGTAACGTAAAGGAGGTCGAAGTAATAAGATTTGTTAAGGTCAGGATCATGATTTTATTTATTTATTTTTTTCCCTAGTGAAATATTGCTCTTGAAAGTGACACTGAGCTATGGTAGGCAGCAGTACTAAAGGAAACATCTTGTTTACAAATGTCAGCCAGCAATTAGCGTCATTTAAAGAGTGGAACCACAACTGCTGTTTTTTATTAGCTTTGAAAACCCCATCTCTTTCTTGTGGCCACGTTTTAAGAGGCAAAGTAGACAGCAAGACTCTGAAACCAGTTCATAAATAGTTGATTTCATATTTTAAAATCTTGCCTATAACTGTCACCCCCCTCGCGTGGATCACAGATGGTGAAGAACTAATTTGTTACTGTTTGATAACGGCTTTTATGTATCAAAGCTCTTATTTACTACTCTGTGGGGGGAAATGACAGACTAAAAGCAATTATGTGTTTTTCTTTCAGTTTTTCTTTAACCACTGTGCTCTTTGGCTCTTTTTTTTTTTTTTTTTCCACTCCTGACATGTTTTTTATTTGAAATATAGCATTGTGAATCTTTTACATATGTTGGTTCTCATTTAACCCTCTTTCTGGGTTTTCAAGAATGCATCTGGCCAGGCAGATCAACTGTAATCTTTCATGATTGTTTATAATGGCCCAGTGATAAGTAATAACACTCAGGGGTGTCTCCCGGTAACAGCGTATTACATTTCAGTATTAAAAATGCAAATTGGGACTTTGCTTTTGAAGATTGTCAGGAAAACATTTCAAGGAGGTAGAATAGCTACTAGAATGCCCGTAAGTGAAATACCCCCCTCTCCTCCACCACGCGGGGCCTTCTGCTTGTAGGTTTTCTGGAGGAGTCCCCACATCCTCCTTCTTCCCCCAAAATAAATAAATAAATGAAGAGACTTTCCTCTGTGCACAGTACTGAGTAACTGATGTTAAATGTTTGGCCCTGGAGAGTCATGAACTCCTTTATCTTTCCATTCTCTTCTTTTCCTTCACTACTGATAGGCAAAGTGGTCACTTGGGGTTGCCAGCACGAATGATTTTGCTGTGGGTTTCTACCTTCCTGCACTGCACTGCAGCAGAGATGGTGAGGCTGAGGCACTTCCTTCTGCCCATATCAACATTCCAGTTTGTTGACGGCTAGATATGATTTTTCATTCATGCTTTATATATTGGAGTACTTCATTAATGTAAACCAACTTAAAGTTTAGTGCATGAACACCATGGTGAATTTGATCTGCAGTGTAGAATTCAATATATACAAGTTAAATACGAGTTAAAGGCAGAAGAATGCTATTATATATAGGAAGCTTCAATATAACTATGCATATCAGAATCATGGTTACAAGCTGGAAGAAACATTGTCTATTGTCACTGAAATAGAGATGATTTTTTCCTGATACTTAAATAAAAATATAAAAAGATTACAATCTTTTGTCTGTCCTGTTATCTTCAAGTTGTCTCCTGGATCTCTTTTCCTGTTTTGCCTTCCTTTTTTTCTTCCATATGAAGAGGAAGCTGAGACTGGCATTGGTGGGTGCCTGTTAACATCAGTGGGACTGTTTGTAGAACAATATACTGATGAGCATAAGGAGGGAAGGAATATTCCCAACAAATAAATACATACAGATAATGCATTTCCATAAACCCCGAGGCTGGTCTTTTAACCAAATCTTAGATTGCAGGGAAGAAATATCAAGGAAACTCAGCAAGACAGAAGAGGAGAGAAAAAAGACAAAAGAATTTAAGGAGCTAGTATGCCTGTTTAGAGATGAAACATAATAATATAACCCTTCTTACAAGAAAAATATAGGAGTAGCACTTATTACCAGGCTTTAATACCAGAAACCTTCAATAGAATCCATAAATCACTTCCACATGTATTTGAATAAATCTCTGTCCTGTATTTTACAAATTGTTTTCTCAAGACACAGTTTGAGTAAGGTCAGCAATCTTTTTCTCCTCTTGTTTGACTTTCTCAGAGTGAAATTCACCTCTGGCAGTTGTCAAGAGCAAGACCTATGTCACTGAACTCTCACCTAAGCCAACTGATCTCCAGCGAGAGTTATATTTAGGCTAATCATGTCCACTGTGTCTGGATGTGGCAATGAAATAGCTGAAGCATGTTTTATCAGGCCCAATTTGAAAATGCTGGCCCAAGTGTGCCTGTCATTTCTGCTGTATTTCAGACTCTCCATCATTTTGATAATTATACAGCTTGGAAACTTTTTTTCTTTTTATAGTCTTTGAAACTATAATGAAGTCTTCAGTGCTGCCAACCCAAACCATCCAAAAATCTTGAATCAGGCTTGAAATAATCATGAGATTGGCCTGAAAATCATACAACTGAATGTACTTGGCTCCTTTTTATTTGCCTTCTGGTTTTGAGTGTTTAGGGTGCAATGGGGTCACATTTGCAGGGTTTCCTCTGCATCTGTGTGGGCCAGAAATGCAATCTTTTTATAAGACAACTGAAATTGCTTGGGTATTCACATGACTCTGAGAGCTGGGATTTAGCAGGAAAAAAATAAGTCCTCTGTACTTGGGCTTGTGATAAAAGTGGAAGCCTTGGTAATACAGAGTGTCTCACATTCAAAGTTTGTTTATAAGGGGAATATAGTTCCATGGAGAGAGAGAACAGAGTTCCCTTCTGTTCTCTTTTGACTTGAGAGAAATTCCTCCCAAAGGGTGAGCCTCTCTTTGCAGATCCAGCACAAGGCCTATTCAGCATCTGAAGTGATGCATAGACCTGGCTGTGGCTCTCTTCACATGAATTTACTTCATGCTACATTAAGAGAAGCTGCTGAGGTTATTGTAGCTGAGACATGTTCACAAGGAAGAAAGAAATTCTTCATAAAGCTGCCCATTATCAAGGATTTGGAAGTAAAGTCTGAAGAGAAGGGCTACAGAACTGAATGCACTCATGAGATGATGGAGATGGCCCTTGATGGGAATGGAAGTGTTGGAGCCATTTGGTATAATTAAAGGTAGGAATGAAGTCTTAGACCAAGAATGTATGTGTGAAATAGAAAGCATACTTGGAAGAGGAAGTGAATTCACCCTGTTTAATGTCTTTTATAATGATCTGGATGAGGGAATTGAGTACACATAACAATGGGACTAAAGGGAATGGCCTCAAGATGCACCAGGGGAGATTCAGGTTGGAAACTTCACTGAAAGAGTGGTCAGGCACTGGAATAGGGTGCCCAGGGAGGTGGTTGAGCCACCATCCCTGGAGTTGTTCAAGAAATGTTTAGATGTTGTACTAAAGGACATGGTTTTGTGAGGAAATATTGGTGATAGGTGGACAGTTGGACTGGATGATCTTGAAGATTTTTCCAACCTTGGTGATTCTATGATTCTATGAAAAGCAATGGAAAGGAACAGGTACTTCTGACATGCAATTCATTTCATCCTCCAACAGACAATCTAGAGCAGATTGGATAAACTTCACATTAAAAATGTCTATTTATTTCCATCAGCTATATAAGACTCCCGAGTTTATGGATTTTAAGAGGACTACTTATGCAAACTACTGTCAGTGCAGAAGTCTAAAGTTAAGCATTTTTTTCCATATTTTACTTAAGAAAAATCATAGCTGACATGTTTTTCAGAAATTCAGAATATGACTGTAAATGTTCTTGGTGCAGCAATATGTGTGCCTGTTTATGTGGACATGCACAGGGTATTTGGATCATCTTTGTTTATGTTAATGTCTAAACTGGGAGGCAGGAGTGCAGCTCCTGGAGAAGTCTGGCATTGAACAAGAATGAACTAAGCGAAGAAGGAGATAAAGGTATGGCTTTGAGCATTTATACTAAATGGTGAATGTCCGGATATTTCACAGTGGCAATACTTGGGGTTCATAATTTCCTAACCAGTCCCAATGTACTAATGTCTCAGACCAGTCTGTTGCCACTTAAAATCATTTGAGTATGGTTTTCCTTTTCTTCTGTGTCTGGTGACACCTTTAGGTAATGCACCACTTGTGTCTCTTATCCCAGTTGTGCATGCCTTAAAAATTGGCAGTGTTTTCACTCAAAAGGTATCAGATTCAATTTAAGTACAGGATTTGGACTGTGCCAAGCCAAGTACTCATTGCCAGCAATTTGACATCCTGAACAAATAAAGTTTGAATTCATGCTCTGAAGCAGGAAAAGGATCATTTAGTCTGTTTGAATATCATCTAGGGTAGGATGGCTTAGTTTTTTGATGCAGCAATAGTGTCAAGTGTTGATTCTGACAAATTTATTGAACCAATGGTTGTACATTAAACATATAGTTTTACCCACAGCTTAAATATATATTCAATCTATCTATGAAAATTAAGTTATGGAAATACTCTATGATAGATAGATTACAAATATGTAATAATATAAGTGGTAGGCAAGGGTTCTCAGGCTAAAATTTTTCCAGCATGAGCATCACAGAGGTTAAGAACTGTGACCAGGTAAATCGCACACAAATGAGCAGATCCACAGAAATACATAGGTATTAGTCAGTTTAGGCAAAGAGAAACTTAACATTCTCAGCCCATCTTTCTCTTTCCCTCTGTTTCAGCTGCCATCTTTTGAGACAGGCTATTTTAGGCACTTGAATTTCCTGCATGCTTTAATTTCTGCAGGAGAGAGAATAAAATATTGACAGAACCTGTTGTCCTAGATAACCCTAATCTGAGCACGTATCTGATGAACTGTGGGGTAGCAGACAGTCAATGAGGAGATACCTTCTTGGATGTGAAAGAAGAGTTGTTTGTTCAAGCAGCAAACTAAAGTAATGTGCACTTCTGATTACTTCGTAATAAGGATAATCAACTTTAAGTATATATACCCACCAGCTGACTGTACTGGTTCTGGCCTGAAATTGGCCTAGTTTATAGTTACCTTGGGTAGCTCTGGGAGGAATTCAACCTGGAGGAGGTATGTGGGTGATCTTAACACCCAACTTCAAGGGAGAGATAACATGGGGGAATTAGGGAGTACATGCAGGAGAGCGCCCTGGCTGAGCCTGCCTTAAGAAGCCAGGTATAGAATGATTATCATTTAGTGCTCTTCACTTGGTGTGTGCCTAAGCCTATGTATCCTACGAGCACGGCCATAGAATAAAGTGTTGCCATTATCAGTGCTACCCAATATGATGGAGTGGGTATATAAGAATACAGGTACACAAAACCAGGATTTTTTCTTATATATGCTAGATTGTGTCCAATCCTCTCACTTCTATACTCGATTTATACTTCAAAATAATTTGCAGAAATCCTGTTGAGGAATGGAAACATTTTCTAACTCTCAGTTAGCAGGCTAAAAACACTTTTCATTCTTGGTCACACTGTGACATTGTTCAGAAAAAGTGTATAGCATTTTCTGCTTCCAGCCTGCTGCAGCAGCACAACCTTTACAAGGACTTTTAGCTCTTACCTGCTTGTCATCTTTTTTTTAATTAAAAAAGAAATCTACTGAGCTTTTGTTAAAGTAGTAACAATAATAATAATAAGACCCTTTTCTATTTAGGTTCTGAGGCTTCTTGATTCATACACCTTCCTAACTGGGACTGGGATTTTACTGAGGGAATCTTCACCTGTGTCTAATTATGCATTTGTTGAGGTGAATGAAAGATAAGACAAGTCAATGTGGAAAGCTACAAAAGACCTCATCTACAAAATAAAATTTTCAATAGAGAAGGGCTATAGATTCTCTCATTTTGGGGGTTTAGCAGAAGTATCTGATTTTTTTTTTTTTTTTTTTGTATTTTTGCTAAATAAACTTAGGTGTCTGATACTCAAAACAATGAAGGACGTGATCATGCAATAAAAAATTGACTGTATGCTCAGACAAACTAAGTGCTCTCCCACATTATAGATAGAGTCCATAGAAAATTTCCTTAGTTTGCATTCATCCTGAAGGCCCCTAAAAACAATAAAATATTACGCAGGAATTACTAAATGTTTGTTGCCACAGATAAATTGAAATTCCACACTTAGCACACTGTATAGCCCATGATATATTGAATATAATTAATACTAAGCTCCCAAATGTATACTTTCTGCTTTGTGCTTATGATGTCCTGGTCCTTTAGGTACATAAATTCATTTGCATTAAGACAAAATGCACACAGGTTAGTCTCTGTGAAATAACAAAGTCTTTTATGGCTTTTTGTTCATACTCAGATGCAAAAATACAATAAAATCACACGCACACCAAAAAAAAGGAACAGATACATTAATGTTCCGTTTGTGCTTTTAGCAATTGTTAATTTGACAAATGAGAGCTTCAGGATCTAGCTCTGGCTGTTGCTGTTATGGATCTGCTGTACCATATGCTATTATTCAGGCTAGCAATGGTGACGCAGAGCTCATTTTCTGTCTGCTGATCAGTGTAACTTTCTGAGCTTGTTCTGCTCTACTGATAAAAATATTCTTTTTTATTTTCCTTGTCTTTCTAGCCAATTAAAAGTGATCTCAGATATTGCTATTCTGTATTGCTGCATGATATTTATTTTCTCTATCACCAGCATAACAAAGGAAAAGCAGCTTTAATTTGTTGTATGTCATGTAATGCAAACGTGAGTTACTGTATATCCCTTAACAGCCCATCATTAATTTCCCTTGCATGCCGTTTCCAGGTTTCATATATTGCTGGCTGTTGTGATAGTATGTAAAGCATCAGCTGCTGTTTCACAGCTTGGATTTTAAGGAGTCCACAAGGAGAGATCAAAAGCTGAAATTCTAATATTGCCTCTAATGGAAGAACTATTTCCCAAACAAGCAGGATGTAGATTTCTTTGCTAGCAGAATGCTATTATGGTATTCTCTCTCTAATAGCCTTGCAGCATTCCAGACTCTAGCTATGTATGGTTTCCAGTCCTGAGAAACAATAGCTATGTATGGTTTCCAGTCCTGAGAAACAATTAGTTATCTTATACTTACTCTTCTGCCTGAGGTAAAATAAAATAAAATAAAATAAATTAAAAAAAAAAGCCCTAGCTAGTTTGAAATCAAATTTGTTTTATATAAATTCTTACATTGTGCTCATTGGTTTGTATGGCTGTAGTACACAAAGCAGTGTTATTGACATTGGACATTTTTTGTAAACAGATTAAGCTTTAAGCCAAAATTGCATGACTGTGTGCAGAGAGCTAAAATCTGGTAACTAGTAAAGTTACAGACAGGGACCAAGTTCTATATGTATCTGATGTTGTTCATAACTTGCTGAGCATCTTTAGCAGTTGTTTTGGAGGCAGTGTTAATCTCTCATTTGACTCACAGATTCCACTTTCTTTTGCACTAAACTGAAAAGTATTGAAATAGTCCAGGTGAAATTAAGAATTCTTACATCATGAGAGACCAACTTTTTATTCTGTAAGTGATTACTTTGTAAAGAAACCTATCAAGATTTATTATTATTATTATTATTATTATTATTATTATTATTATTTAAGGAAAACAAAGATAAGTTTCAAAGAGAATTTTTATTTCTAAACATAGACAATTTCCACCTCTAAAATACGGAGAGAATACATTGTTATGGTTTGAACAAAAAAAAAATTTCCTTTCATGATTGGAGGTTTAAACTAGTTCTTGATGGAATGCATGAGATTTTTCTTCAGTCATAATCACTGTTCACATATTGAGCTAAGGATAAATGCAGAGATGAACATGAGATTGCTATTCTAAGACCCTTCAAATAAAATTTGATTCCATGTTTAGGCATTCAGTGCCTTTAAGGATAAGACCATGTACAGATTTACGTATTAAGACTGCTGCTTCACTTGCCTGAAAAATCATTTGAGACTCTTTGCAAAGCTCATCATTTAGAAGCAAAATTCTTTAACAAACAAAAGCTGTTGTGAGGAATTGATTCTTAACAAGGTGGGTTAGCATCTTCTGAAGCCCACATTCTCCTGAATTGATAAAGAGTACAGCCATTTGTGAAGAATGGAGTGGAATTAAATAGTTCAGTTGGAAGGGACCCACACAGATCATCTAGTCCAAATGCAAGTAGAAGAAACGAAATCAAAAAAAGCCTAGAAGAAATGAAATTGCTAGGGGAAACACAAGGGTGCATGACACTTAAAAATTGCATTTTCTACAACCACTTACTGTATAAATATTGTTCTTTTGTGTTAAATTATTGCCTCTTCTGCTGTCACAGCTTGAAGTTGCTTTAAATCTCTTTACCTTGTGGAACTCAGTCCCAAAGTGTCCGTTTGTTCAGGAACAGTCAAATGGATTGTAGTGGGATTTTATCTTATTCACAGAATTCTAGTCCAGAGAAATTAAAAATCTTGACTAAGAAGAGAGGATAAAGCTTTCCTTACTGCATTAGGTATATAGATATCTGTCTTTCCTTGTCTGCAACAGAATTTCTGTTGACAATTTTCTGTAGATGACTTTCTTGTAAAAGGATCGGTTTTATTCCAGAAACTTTGCTGCAAAATGTCTCGTTTTCAAAAAAATCTGAAAGTTAAAAAAATACATCCAAGTTGCAAATTTAATGCAAAACTCTGGGTCTTTTTAGCTTTTAAACTTGATGCACAGGGGAATGTATGTGATGGGATAGAAATCTGGGTCACAGCATGAAATTCCTGTTTTTGTATTCATAAAAAACAAACTCTATATATCAAAGGAAGGAGGTGTGAAGTAGTAAAAAAGAAAAAGAGAAAAGCAGTCAGAAATATTCTTAGCTCTTGATGTTTCTTAAAAACATACTGAGATCTTTAAATGTGATGTGATTTTTTCTGACCGTTATTAAAACAAAACTGTTCAGTCAGTGTTGTGCTAATAATTGCTCTAACCTTATCTTTTGAAGATGAATTAGTGAAACAATTCCAATTTTACAGGATTTTTTTCTATCAGTCATAATCCAAAGCCCTGTGCTCTTGCAAAATTTTCGAGTGGGTACTGATTCATGTAATAAAGCGCAACAGACATAGAATGCATCCTTCTCTGCTCATAAGAGATCTAGAGCTGCACAGATGATGTTAAGCAAACAAATCCTAATATGATCCTGATAACTTTAAGCCTTTTGGGTCTGGAGTTCTTTATCTAGAGTTTTTTATCTAAATGCAATGTCTAAAGAAACAAATAATTTGGTACAGTCTTAAAGCCATAATTTTTATGTCTTCTGCAAAGCTGACCAAATTTTGGACCACGTAATGTGCAATCTGAATCTCCAGAGTGGGTTTTGTTTGAAAGAGTTTAGTTTAGAAGCTGAAGATCATTTCAGCTCATCTTATGGCATAGGATAAATACTTTGTTTCTGAATGAATCCACATGTTATAGAGGCAGCTAAAACTGACAGTTTGAGACAAATCTCCTGTGTTTCGACCTGGGGATGACTATAAACAAGAGCTAGTTTTTAAAGAAAAGATATGTATGGCATCTGTAGTTGTAAAGAGTTTTAGGCAGCAATGGAGAGGACTTCTTTGTCAATGCAATTCTTTTTCAGAGTAATAAAGAAATACAATGTGGTTTGAAGAAGAACTTGCCAGTAATTACAAGAAGTGCTGTTTTGGTGCTCTGGGATTCTTGTCTATCAGAAAAACCTGCACAATTAATAGCCTATAAATAATTTAATACTGAGTGAGGTGTAGTTTTAGGATTGTTGCAAGTGAAAAATTAGAAACCAGGAAAAATAGTTGCCACCAGAACTCAGTGGTTTCCTGTTTTGTTTTTCTTAATAAATAAATTAAAAAAAAGCTTGCTAAGCTTACTGATACGTTTTGACAAGGAGTACCAATAGCTCCCTATTAAATTTAATTTGTGAAAGTGTATGTGAGCATACTAATCTCTTAGTTACTTACCTTATGCTGCTTTCTCGTCACTAGTTACTTTTCTTGTGCGTGCAATACGTACCCTTGCAAGTGGCAGCAGCCATCACAGAGCATAGAAATGAGGTCCCACAGACCAAGGGAAGGAGTGGATACTTTGTCCTCAGTCCCAGGGAAGATTTACACAGTGCTCACTTAGCTCATCTGGAACCCCTGACCTCAATTTACTGCCCGCTTTCAAAAGTTCCTTTCCCAAACCTGAAATTACTTTCAGTGTTTTGTGACCAAAAAGAAGTATTTTATATTTACAGAAGAGAGAGAGGTGAGCTTCCATGCCATTCTCTGAAGGACATACATCCCCTCAAAAGGAGTTAATACCATTCTTTAACACTGCTTAACAGAAATTGTGTTTCCAGGAATTTATGAAAGAATCACATCTCCTTAAACCCCTTGGGCATAATTGTCCCTGTGGGTGGAGGCTGTGTCCTCATGGCATAATTTTGCCCTCATTGTTCTCCTGTTTATAAAACTCTGTCAATAATAAAACATCAGTAGAAATCCAGCTGAATGTGCTAACTCCTGAGAGACACAACTCCACTCTACTATAATGCAGTCAGATGGGAAAAAAAAGATTCACTGACAAAAGCCACATGTTTACCCAGTGGCAAAACAGTTTGATGTTGATACCAGTTCACGAAGTGGATCTACAAATTAATTATACAGTAGGATTGCCAGACCAGAGATAGAATGTCAGCATTTGCTGGGATTTGCATGAATGCTGATTTAGGCTTCAAAACAGCACTTACACTCATGTTAAATTTGAAGTACATACTTTAGTCCCAAGTAAAAAGTCAGGACTTAAATTACATTGTGTATTTCATTTGGTACTAATAAAATATAAGTACAAAGAGGGAACATTTGAATCAGTTTATTATACAGTATTTGACCCTACCTACTATACTAAAACTTCACATTCTTTCTCCAGCAGTGCCGTATGGAAACACAAGATTGCAATTGTGCCCCAAGAGCATGACAGCAGTCCTCATAATAGTTTCTTCAGTCTTTTTTTACATTGCTTTCCAAAATGATGCTGCCATATGTGCTGTTATATTTAAGCAGCAGATGCTGTGAACTCACAAAGTTGAAGAATGCTGAAGTATGATACCATTTGAAAACAGGTTTTCGAGGGAAAGCTGACTTCTTGCAAGGCTTCGGATTTATTTCAGGCATTTCATTACTAATTACAACAGGCCATGGAGAATGTGTTTATACCACTTATTGGTTCTGTCTTGGGGCACCTAATATATGGGCTATCTAGCTTTTACACTATATTGCTCTTCCCACAGCTACAAAGCTGCAATAATCTCTATTTGCAACAGTGATAATGCTTTAAATTTAGAAAGAAGCTAGGAATGCATCTTCATTTCTCCTCCCTTACTTAATCCAAGTTTGAACTAATGATAGTATTGCACCATAAACCAAGGTCATAGTGTTAGGCCAGTAAGCAAAATACAGGTATTGTAAATATGTTAGCAAATTCAATTGACTTCAGCTTTCATTACTGACTGTTCTTCCAATCATTTCCATGTTTGAAAGTCAAACAAGCAAACTCACAGCTCACTCTAAATTACAGTGACATTGGTAGACCTGCTATACTCATGGAAACCAGCGCAATTCCTATGGTATACCCCTTATGTACATGAACTAGGAGTTGAAAGGAGATGCAACAGAGGCATAGAAGAAAATGAGACTCTAATATAGATGTTGGCCTTGGTCTTTGTGGAAAGTTGCTTTAGGAATTTAACAAACAGAATCTGGGGATTGAAATAAATAAAAGCCTTCTAGCACTGATGACTTCAGACAATTTAACTTCATAGATAACCTCACTGGGTTTACAAGACTGAAATGCAAGGCTCTATAAATC
Organism: Callipepla californica brunnescens; assembly: GCA_023055505.1. Classification (NCBI taxonomy): domain Eukaryota; kingdom Metazoa; phylum Chordata; class Aves; order Galliformes; family Odontophoridae; genus Callipepla; species Callipepla californica. The sequence goes on from JALIRH010000007.1 coordinate 11,015,386, forward strand.
AGTTAGTCCTTCTCCACACAGGGCCAGCTCTGAGTAACTGAAAACATGGCAAGTTCCCACTGGGTCTTGTATTCGTTGACAGAAATTCTTACATGTTAGGGGAAAAGGACTGATATGGAAGGAAAGGAATGATCTCTTCATAAGAGATGTCAGGGAAATGGAAGTCCCTCTGTCAGTTTGCATCTGTGCACACATGGATAATATGTAGCATGTGCTGGATCTCCTCTCATCTGTAGCACTCCTATCAAATTTATCACTGGATATGTCTGACTTTCTCATGGTCAGCTTGCAAAGTTCATTTTCTTCAGAAGTGTACTGGATGTAAACGTCAAAGTTTAGGCAGGGTGTGCTGCAGGGTGGCTTCTGTGAGAAGCCCCTCCAGTTCAGGGTCTGTGCCATGCAGGATCCAGTGGATCCAAAACAGACCTAGCATAGGACAGATTGGACCTACTGGATGAGATGCAGGCATCTCTGTGAAAACAGATCTAAGGAAGGGCAGAAGACACAAGAGGCAGAGAGAACAAGGCAGAGGTAGCAGAGCAGGTGCACGCACACACCAGTACAGCCTGTGGAGGACCCATACTGGGGCACAGGGAAAGAGCAGATAAACAAGAGCAACCTCGTCTAGTGGGTGGTGTCTCTGCCTACAGCAGTGGGGTTGAAAATGATCTTAAAGGTTCCTTCCAACCCAAACTATTCTATGATTCTAAGAAGTGGCTAAGAGACTGACTCTGACCTCCTTTGCTGAGTTAGCAATTAAACATCTATACAAAATCATAGAATTGCTTGGGTTAGAGGGGATCTCAAGGATCATCAAGTTCCATTCCACCCTGCCTCACCACTGGCAGAGTTGTCATCCACTAGATCAAATACTAGATCAGATTGCTCAGGCTCTATCCAAGCTGGTGAAAATTGGCATAAATTGGCATAAATTAACTTAAATACCACAAGCTGGGTTTGTTTTGCTCGCAGTGATACCTGGGAAATGGTTATCCTTATCTTTGTTTTGACTCACAAGGAGTTTTGCCCTCCTTCTTCTATTTTCTCCTGCCATCTTGCTTGGGTGAAGCAGGGGATGAGGAAGTTATGCGGGTGCTTAGCTGTTAGCTGGAGCCAATCCACCATTACAAGGAATTTTATTACAATTTTTTCCTCTCTGTCTTTCTCTCTATTCACTTAATCACTTCATTTTTGCAGCTTTCACTATTTCATCTTATTTCCATTTACTTTATAATGTTTCAAATGGGAGAAGTGTCTCAAATATAGTTGATGTTAGGGCAAGTTATTGTTCTTGCAAGACATTCTTACTTCTGTCAGTTCCACAATTAAAAGAATTGTTATGAAACTGGGCCTGCTGTAGATGATTCCAACAGCAAGATATCTGTGCCCAGATCCCATTGAGCAATGGGATATTCTAACCAGGCTGCCAGCACTGGGATGAAAAAGGCAATTCCTTGTTCCAAAAAGCTATTAGACCAACATAATCAGTACAGTTGCCACCTAGGGATTTGGACTCATGCTTTCTCCTTTTCATTCTTTACAATTTGAGGGGTTATGTATTCATCTGTCATCTATTATTGGTCTCTGCAGCTCCCTTATAGTGCTGTCAATCCAGAACCAGAAGTGTTGATTCCAGACACCTTATAGTGTTAGTTTTGTCTGAGGTGATAACCAGTTGAATTAGGATTCTTTCACCTTTATGATTCCCCAATAGGTGCTGACCCTCCCCTTAAGAGCACTTTTCCTTACTTCCTTGAGAATGAAAGATAATTGGTGATGAAATCTTTCCTCTTCTTGGAAGAAATCCTTCAGAATGACAGGAATGCAGTGGTAGGGTGTGCTGATGAGAGAGAATTTCAAGACAAGATTCTAAAGGATCACACTATCATCCAGGAGGCAGACTACTACAATGGAGGGGGGATCCTAGACTGTCATCTTCTGAGCTCCAGACTCCTGTGTTTATTACACTCTACTCAGTTCAAGAGTTTTTGTATATCACCTGCAGCCCTGTGGTATGTTTAAAGGCATAGAGTAGAAGTGGGCTGAGAGAAAAAAAATATTATATCCCTTTGTTCTGAGAGCTATCAAAGGCCCACACTAGCAAAGAAAGATGCAGATGAAAGCAAGAGAGGGGAGGACAAAATGTTAAGTATTCTATGTTAACTGGACTGAGAAGGATGAAGCTATATGACTAAGAACTTTACAAGTTCAAGGGAGGATGACTCCCTTTTGCAGTTCAGCTTTGTGTCCCTCTAAAGAAAAGAAACATGAGGCTTAAAATAAAATTAGTGAAATTTACTTAAAATTGCCAGGAAAGCTTTCAAATAACTCCTCACTCAAAATTCCATTTCTTATCTGAAAAGAAGGTGACCTGAGTATATGGGGAAGTTTCTGAAGAGTATCTGAAGCAGCTGAAATATTGTAAGATTTTGCTTTGTTTTACAAACTAAGTGCTGTACTAATAAATGACAAAATCCAGATAGACTGTGGGAGCAGCAGGATCCCAAATTAAACAACCAGGAGGCTGATAAATGCTTCCAGTAGCAGATTTAACTACAGATGGAATCGTTTGACCATTCGACACGCCACAGTCCACTTGTTGGGGCTTCCGATCATCTCTCTGCAACATTAACTTCATAAAAACTTCCATCAAAGAGCCCCCACTAGAGTCACAGTGACTTTTCTTAGAGCATTTTCAAACAGCAGAAATAAACATTAAAAGATTCTGCCCTTCCTTCCTTGACATTCTTCTGACAGTAAATTAGAATCAGATGCAAGTTATCATTATCTCCACAAAGATTATAATGCAAAATGAATTCCTTTGCAGTAAATTTCTCAAAAAAATGTATTTGTAAAAATACGCATTTGTAAATATATACATTTGGCCAGTAAATCCAGAGATGCAGAGAACTTCTGTTCCAGCTCCTGAAATACCTCAAATTGTATTGCTGTCCTTGGTCAGAGCATGTTCTTCATTAAAAAGAAGTTTATTAATATCCTGGGCATCTGACAAATTTGTTCTTGTTTTTTCTCTCTTTTTATTTTTTTTAAGTACTCTACTGATGTTCTGCACTTCACAGTGACAAAAGAATTACACACCTGGCTTTAGAAAAAGAAATTAACGAGAAACTAGAGCATTTTGATTCCAAGCATCTCTAAGAAGTGAGAATGATGTAATTTTTAGCCACAGTCATTGAAAAACAGAGTTTGAGGCATATACAGGTGCTTCCGCTGCCTTCATGTTGATGAGCACTAAGAGAAGACTCAGTTCTCTCTAGAGAAGTTGTTCACTGAGAAGACATTTTATGAGCATATCAGTATTGTGAACTGAAAATTTAACAGATATGGGATTGAATAGATGTGAGTGAATCGAAGTAGAAGTACGAGAGATGACTGTGGTTTGTGCATTTAGAAAGGACAATATTAATTTCTCACTATTTGTTAGCTGATTTTTCTTTATAATCTAGCAAGATATATGACAAAACTACTTTTCTTAGCTATCTACATGACATAATTGTGAGTTAGGAACATCTGTTTTTCTATTCCTCCCTCCCCACCCTTTTTAACACAAAATGCCCCTGAAAAAGTGCAGGATGATGACCTAGACAGTAGCCATGTTTCCTTCTCAGTTATATATGCTGGCTTTACTGTCAGCAATAATGACTTTGCAGAGGGGTGAAAATCAGTGATTTTGCTGTCATTCATAGCTCTTTAGAAATTTTCTCAAGATTAAATATCTTTCCTGACAATGTATCCAAATTCTAGTTGTAAGATTGCTTCTTATTTACAGTGGTCTAAGTTTATAGTTATTACTTTATTATCTATATTTATATGCTGTAGTATTCAGAATGCACTACTCAACTCTTACCCATGCAGTAAACACACATGGAAAAACTCAGTGCTCACAGTGAAGTGCTCGTGAATTATACAAGTTGAAACTCAGAGTTTTGAACTGATTCAAGAATACTTATATTCATATATTTAATTTTTCCCTGTAAATATATTTCTGAATTTGCAGCATAAAATGTTATTACTGTTAGGATAACAATTCTGGTCACATCACACCCCCTTTCTATTCATATTGCATGCATCATCCAGGTGTTCAGTCACTTTATGTTCCAATCTATACTGAAGTAGAAAACCACTGCATTTTTCTGCAGTGAACATTCCCTTTGGTATGTAGGCTGCTCACAGCTGACATTCGAAGGTGTATCCTTTTCTGTTTTATATCTTTTCCCATGTTATGAGTCTGACCTTTACTGTCAGTCTCAGTGGCTGCTGAGAAAGTGTAGTTGCTGGGGTGGAGTGCTTCTGCCGAGGAGCCTGCCCAGATCAGTGCTTGTCTATACACAGATCATATTTGGCAAGTAGGGAATGCCCACTATCAAAGACTGCCATGTCCATATCACCATGATATGTGTTTTAGCAAGTTTTAGCACAGATCAACAGAAGTGTTACCAGGACATGTTTCAGGAGGATGAACTTCATGAAGATGATTACACTTAATAATTATTGAGTGCCTTCAGTCTGAGGCTCCAATGTACATAATGAATAGCCATAAATTAATCATCACAGATAAAAATGAGCTGGGATTCTCATTTAATAAACACAGAATAAGAAAAGTCCAAAGTTTATGGTTGATTATTTGATGATTATTTAGGAACCCAATCCACTCTGAAATTGAATGACATTTCTACTGCTAAATACTCAGGAAGTAAGAAAAATATCCTGAACTTTTTCACCTTCATTTATACATTACTGAAGTAAATCCTTGCATCCTTCATTAAGGAAAATAAACCACAATTATCTATCAAAGACAAAAAGGTTCTCATGAGTGATTTAATACATATTATTTATTTGAATGTCCTTCTGATGGGTGACCATGCCTTTGCTAGTGACACTCAAAGAGCCAAAAGAAACATATGTTGTGTAAAGTACCTTTAGGAAAACAGACAGATGGATAGGTAACACTTTAAAACAGTGTGGCCAATGATTAGCAATTCATTTCATATTCATTGTGATAACATTAATTGTGATGAATAAATTACATTTAGGATCACTTAGAATTCTGTGGAAAGAGCGTCTGCCTTTTCAGTGTCTTTGAGCAAAAGGAAAAATAATCCACTTTTATTTCCATTTTGCATTATTTTGCTGTTTCAGAAAAAAATAAATCTAACAGTAGAGTTTTTGCTAGAAAACTAGAAGTTGTGCATCAATGTTTTAAGATTTTAAGCATTCCTGAGGTTATTCTATAAGTAAATTTTTACTCAGATCATGATTTGAAGTGTTCCCTTTTTTATACAGAAATTGAAAAAATTCTAAACTGCTCAACCACTTTGCTGGTTCATCACCCTCCTATTCAGTTAAATACACCACAGAACTGAAAATATATACCTATTACTTGTAAGCTGTAAACAGTCAATAGATTGTGTTCTGTTGATTACAGACGGTTTATATTGGCTGGACAGGGCTTTAGCTGTCAGCACATAGAGAGAGAAATGGACAAAAGAGGCTCTGAGAGCAGATGTTGACACTGGAAGCTCAAATTCTGGGATCCTCAGCCTGTGGCTGTGGAAGCCCAGCTGGGAGAAAGAGACAGGCTGCATTCATAGAGCCTCTCTGGGATCCCTGCCCCATGCAGGTATCCAGCCATTGAGAGACAGGAAGATGAAAGGCTGCTTCACAGATGTCACCTGCTGAGGGTTCAGCAGTCTGTCCAGAAATGTCATGTTTGGCAGCTGGTGGAGGATCCCTCCCACCAGCTCTGGCGCACAGATTCTCACAGTATTCCGGGAAAGATGCTTACATGGGGGCTTCCTAATGAGATGACATTAAAGAGAATTTTTGGCTTCTGCCGCTAACAGCACATTGACATTAACCTAGCTGTCCATTCATTACACAGTTCCACTGAAGATCAGTCACTCTAACAAAATGAATTTTAGGCATAAGCACCAAGCCAAATTACCTTGGAAAATCGTTGAGATAGTTATCGCTTCTCGTCCTGTTAAACTGATTCTGCATTTCTTTATTTCTGTGTAGATTTCAGAACCTGCTCTAAATTCCACTGATAAAGGCTCAGTTGAGGCACTTAGACCCAAAAGCAGCAGAAACTGCAAAATTCCAGAGGGTGTGTGGCATTCAGACATGGAACTTAGAAACTTGTGGGTCCTATTATCTGCTTGGGTAGTAGTAATATATGACCTCCTCAGAACACACATAGAGAACATTGGCAGAGAAGATCAGAGAGTACTGATAAGAAGAAAAAAATAAAGGACATGAATTTGGCAGAAGAATGTGAAGAAGATCTAAGCAGAAAGGTGCTAAAATGAATCAGAAACAGGTTATTGCTTAAAATGCTTGGGAGGTTTTAACGTTTGTATTTTGCTTTCCTACTGCCCTCAGGTGAAAGCAAATAGTACATGAGTTGTCTTTTGCCTTTTGGGCTTCTTCTAATATATACAGAAAGAACAAGGAGTCTATTTCCATACTGCACACAGACTCAGAGAAGTGCCAGGACAGATCTTCTGTCTGAGAAACCAAAAGAATTCTTTTAGATTCTGAGGTATCTGGACACATTACTTAAGGATTCTAAAACTGAGATTTGGGTGATCAGTATTAGAAAAAATTACTCAAGGTAGTAAAATTTCTCATTAATTTTTTTGAAGGTCCCCTAAAAGGGAAGGAGGAAAAGTCATGAGTAAAAAGTGATGAAAGAATTAACAGAAGGAAGTAAATATATACAAAACAACATGATCCTAAAAAAATTCACAGCATTCACCAACTAGAGAAACTTACACTATGAATGCCATGAACTTGAATGGACAACTAACAGCAACTAGGTCCTGGTAACTAAAATTACTAACACCTCTCAAGCCAGAAGGTAATTATTTTGTTCTTTTCAAAGGGGTTGGAAAGATGTTCCAAACTCTGGCAGTTCACATTGAAATGTCTTAAAACAATCCACCTCCTTTTGAAAAGGAAGAAGGCTCAGCATTTTTTGAAAACTGAATCTGTACTGAGAAAATCTGTCAGGGAAACCTGTATTTTGAATGATGCTCATAATGTTAGGACATCTAAAAAAGAGTAAAATTGTAAAACAAAATGAAAAATCGTAAACAAAAAAAGAAAAAAATGTATATCCTAGTGAATTATAAAGAGTTTTTAACTGTATTTCATGCCTTCTTTGTAATGAATCTTAGCAAAGGCAGGAATCTTCTTTTAAGGAGAAATTCTTACATTCTCTATATGACCAATGAAATATTAGGTACATACATCCATGATTTTTTATGTTTATAAGAATAGTATTTTGTTTAAAATACAACGTTATATTTTCTACCACTAGGTTGGACTTCTGACTAGTTAAAAGGGAGTTTTTAATTAAAGAACATAAAATTTAAACGGTTCAGAAAATGTCAACATGGGTTCCTATTTTCAGCCCAACACAGATGATAGAATGAGAGGGCATAAATGAAAATTAAAGAAAAACAAATTCAGAACAGATGTCAGGAAGCATTTTTTTCAAGCAGCGAATCATAAATGTGTGGAACAGCTTACTAGGCAAGATAGTTAAGGCAGAAACACAGAGGTCATTAAAGAAACAATTAGAAGACATCATGGTGTAGATGGAAAAGGGAATGAGACATGATGAGCCAAATGTCCTCTACTCACTCCAAGAATGCCTCATGTTCTCAAGAAATCTGGACACTGCTAGATCCTTTCATGGCTCTGTGATAGGTACTAGTTAGAAATTCTCCCCATTTCTCCCTTGCATTCTGCAGGTATTGTAAGACAACTTCCAGGAATTCCATCTATGCAGTTTTAATGATGAGAGTGCCAGTGAAGCCTTTGAGACGTCTCCTATGCGAAGCGGTCTTGATTACCATAAAATTAGTTTGCTGATGTAGAACATTAGGCCACCTCTATTCACTTTTCCTATTCTCTATTAGGATGTGTTTTCTACTAGGAAGATTTTAATATCCTTTTATTTTATTTTATGTTATTTTATTTTATTTTATTTATTTTTGTGAATGATTACATTTTAAGGAAATATGAAATACCTTATACAAATGCTGTTATAAAGGATGTGGTAGATCTACTTGAAAGAGAAAGCTAAACCTTATGAACATCAGTACAGTGCACCTGACAAGTTTTACAGAAGAAACAAAGACTCAGATTTTGTCATTCTATCAGACTGGGGCAACCAGAGAATCATGCTTAAGTGAGGAGAGACAATGAAAAAGAACTGGCTTTGCTATCACTCACCTACAGTTATGAATAGAAAAGGAAGGCAAACAAATAATGTCTGTTTGTGCAAAATTATTTTGAAACAAAATAGACAAACTGAAGTCATCATTATATCTAGAAAGCAGCAGATGTTAAAACAACAAGATGCTTTATAAACAAGTATAGGCTAGAAATGAGCTAAAATTGAATTATTGCACTATGCCAGCTGACCATAATTATTGCCAGCTTATGCCATTTCAATAACCTGTAAAATTCTAAATATATGGGAATTAAGAGTCACATCTTTACTTTACAAGTCTGGAAGGGCTCTTTGTGGGGCAGGTGCTTTAGGAAGTTAGGATGATTTAAAATGTTCAGAGATCTAGCTCATATTTGGTGAAAAAATGTTTCCCCTGTGAATCTGTATTCTATAAATTAAAATCTATCTTGTAATCTTTTTTATATAGATGAACTGATATGAAGTTATATCACATAATCCCACATAACTGCTAGAATTTTGTCTTTTAGGCCTCTTAAGATTGTGTTTACATGACACAAAATTTAAACATTCAACAATATGTGATTGTATTCAAATCTAGTTCCCTCCATCTACTGTCCCCAAGTGATGTAGATGTCTGGCCTCCTATGAGGGTGGTGGTGATCTGAACAATGAGCAAAATGCAGCCTAAAAAACAACTTAGTCGATAAAGTGCAAAAAATTCAGCACATGCTAACATAGATAGCAAGTCACAACACATAAACTAAATGTTTGTTTAGGGACAATAAAGATTTCAATCACTGTCTGTTTGAGAAAACTCTTTGCCTGGTTTTCATTTTCATTATTTTCGTTTGCCATAATCTGTTTAGGAAGTGGTTAAATACAAAATACATTGATCCTATCCCAAGACTACCACACTCATCAAGTGAAATGTTGCTGTGTTTAAGATCTCTGTAACTGACTTTGGCACCATAATCTTTGAAACTGACCCCTCCAAAGGCTGTTTCATCTCAGTAGAAAGGAATCAGATGAATCACTCCCATACAAGAGAGCTCAGAGTGACTAAGCTGCTGCTGAAATCTAAAGAATCCTATACACACTGTTAAGTTCTCACCTTCCTACAAGCAGTATTTTGATTAATTTTACTCAGGTAAGATCATTAGTTCTCCAAAAAAATGGCTTCTTGCAAGAAGGTGGAAGAATAGAAAATTCTTAGTGACATTTTTATTTTCCCTAGAAGAGCTAAAATAAGCCAATGAGACTTAACTGATGTCCTTTTTCCTTACAGTGTGTGAGGGAACAGATGCTAAATCTCCATAAAGTATAGAGAAAAATGGGGAGTCTGTGGTTTTGTGACCAAGTTTACTCCAGGACTATCTAACAACAATCATCTTCTAATACAAGAAACTACGAAACTGTGGCCATACTGAGTCCAAACAGTATTTCACTAAAACCTATTTTTGTTGAGAACATAAACAGAAGAATAAAGAAAAAAAATTTTGTTGAGAACATAAACAGAAAAATAAAGAAAAAAAAGAATAGCTCCAAAATTCTCCCGTGACAGTTTTCCTTAAATTTTATCCAGCGTTAGAACATAATAGAAATGAATAGAATGAAGGCATTGCTGACAAACTGGAAGGCTGTGCTGCCATTCAGAGAGACCTGGACAGGCTGGAGAGTTGGGCAGAGAGGAACCAGATGAGGTTTGACAAAAGCAACTGTAGGGTCTTGCACCTAGGGAGGAATAACCGCATGCACCAGTACAGGCTGGGGAGTGACCTGCTGGAGAGGAGCTCTGAGGTGGGGGACCTTGGTGTCCTGGTGGATGACAGGCTGGCCATGAGCCAACAGTGTGCCTTGGTGGCCAAGAAGGCCAATGGCATCCTGGGGTGCATTCAAAAGAGTGTGGCCAGCAGGTCAAGGGAGGTGATCCTCCCCCTCTACTCTGCCCTGATGAGGCCTCACCTGGAGTGCTGTGTCCAGATGTGGACCCCCTGGTACAAAAAATACAGGGCTCTCCTGGAAAGAGTCCAGCGGAGGGCTAAAAAGATGATAAAGGGTGTGGAACATCTCCCTTATGAGGAGAAAGTGAGAGACCTGAGTCTGTTCAACCTTGAAGAAAGAAGACTTAGAGGGCATCTGATCCCCTACAGTATCTAAGGAGCAGGAGGCAAAGGGACAAGGATGGACTCTTTTCAGCTGTGTGTGGTGATAGGATGAGGGAAAATGGCCATAAACTGAAACATAGGAAGTTCCACACAAAAGTGCATGGGAACTCCTTCACAGTGCAGTGACAGAGCACTGGCACAGACTGCACAGAGAGGTGGTAGAGTCTCCTTCTCTGGAGACATTCAAGACCCACCTAGACACCTACCTGTGTAACCTGGGCTAGGGAGCTGCTTTGGCAGGGGGTTGGACTCGATGATCTCTAGAGGTCCCTTCCAGCTCCTGTGATTCTGTGAAATTATATTTTGGCAAGTATTAAATTCCTTCAATCTTCCCCCATTTGTAGAAGGGAAATGAAGATGGAATTACAAAACTAATCAGTTCTTTGGAAGCCAAATATCATGTTAGAATGGAACGTGTCTCAGATATTTTAAAAAACTAACAGTAACGTGGTATCTAGACTGCATCAATTCTCAGAAAATGAAGATGAGCCACCCCAGAGCGAACTAACTTCTTTTGCATTAACAGTTAAACCAAGGGCAGGCCAAACCACTTTCTGTAAGTGCCTACCTCAGTCTGCTGAACACATAGGAAATCCATGTTTGAAACTTCACTTTGAGGTGAATAGAAGTATGTGAAGGCGATTCCTGACTACAAAGCCACAGTTGCAGGCCTGCACTTTAAGAATGCTCTCAAGCAGTGCTATAAGAAATACATAGGCAAGAAAAATACAACAAAAACCAACAACCTCCTTCCCTCCCCCAGACTTCTAGAAGGAAAGCATATACATGTACATATACAGGCAGACATGCCTTAATTGGGCTTAGACGCTGTTGCACATATTGCCAGATTTCACATCATTACATATGATTTGCAGTAAAATGAAAATACCTCGGATAGGCTTACAACTGTGTTTTGGTGGGTAAGGAAACGCTCACCAACATTCACAACATGAAGTGCCAGACCCACTGTGACTTAGTGATTCTAAACACTGTGGAAGTTTAATAAAACAGAGAGTAAATTGGCTTATGCCATTGGAGTGGTGCTTTTGGCTACACGGCTGAGCATTTGTTTTGGAAGCTAGAGACTCTGGTTTTGGTCCCAGTGTTAATTAATTGTACCATGCATTTGCACTGCACTGCAGTCCACTAAGGAAGGTGTAAGACAGTGTCTGAATGTGGATTATTTAAACATTAGTGACTCGTCCAAAGGGCTTTAGTGGTCAGATAATGACCAGCTGGAGCAGTTAAGGGCTGTAGGTGAAGCCAATTGTTCAGCATTTGTGAAGGACCTCCAAGTGACTCTGTGCTGCTCAGACAAATTTGGACTACTTTTTCTTCTGTAATTTGATTTATTTTTTGCATGTTTAAAAAATCTGAGTCTTAATGTCATTATACTGCTGTTCTGCTCTGCCAGCACACTCTGTTCAGTGGCTGCAGTCTGCTCATCTGTCTTTATCTTAATGGAAAATTGATCTGTTTGGAGCAATGCAAAAGCAGAATATTAGGTGAAAATTTTCTTAACATTAGATGTTTCTCTGTGGAACGAAGATGGCAATTCTTCCTCCAAAAGATAAATAAAGAAGAATAGTTTTAGAAGAGAAAGCCCAACAATTACCTAGTAGAAATTCATGTCTGGGGAGCTATCATTGCATTATGGTATTTTACTTTAAGGATGACCACTTCAGAGCAGATAATTAGCTCCAGTCCTCACAATGGACAAGGGCTATTGAGGCTTCAAGACCAGCATGGAGCAAAGGACGCTTCATAAGAGGAGTCTTCTAAGCTGGTCTGTTGCATTGTTGAGTAGCGGGCAGCAGGACCAAGCCTGAGTGGAAGGCCAACTCATCACAGTCTGATCCATCCAGAACTGGATGGATCGCGTGCTCTGATCCATCTGTGCCAAAGGCTGCACCATGGCAATCCAGCTGGACTTGCAAGCCACTTGTAGTGCACTAAATCAATTCCCCAGTTTGAAACAGATTAAGCTGGCCTCTAGCTGCTATTATTCCTGTATGGCTGGAGCTATGACAATGGGTAGATGTTAGTGGTACATACGCTTTTTCAGATACTTCTCTAATATATACCCTTTGGTGGGTGTATGCTGACTAACATCAGATTTCAAAGATAATTCCTTCACCTTTCTTAACATTTATTTTAGCAGAACACGTTGAATAGAAGGGCTCTGGAGACCAAACTGCTAGTGATACCTATTAGAAAAAAAAAAATGTGTAAATCTGAGAAAGACAAGGCAGTGGAAGGTTCTGCCGTAGAGCCTCAGTTGTCTTTCACAGAATGGCTAGAAGCTGATGGAAATCTCCTTCAGGTGCCTGGTTGCATGAAGCTGCCTGCACAGTCATAGGATCTTTTTGAAGACAAATCCATCTGGATTGTCTTCTACTCTGAATCTGAATGCAATCAGCGAGAGCTTGCCTTTCTTCAGACTACACATGGAGCTTCATGTTGTTCCACTACCAAATCTAGTTTTAAGCATATGCTTAATCTCGTTGGAGGAAAGTCCAGCTGCAAGCTGAATGTGCACTTACATTCTGTGACAGTGGGAATAAGAAAAAGAGGAAATACCAGGTGGGAGGAATGAACTCTAAGTAAAGAGAATAGAAGAAAATAACACAGAAACATTACATGAGAAATGAATAGGAGAAGTGGTAGCTGCAGATGAAAATGGAAGTGTCGTAACAGAGCATTTCAAAAAAGCTTTTATTCTTTTGATGCTGTTTTTTTTTTTTTTTTATTTCTTCATAAACTGTGAGATTCAGTGACCAGAACTGAAGAACATTTCTTCTATGTCTTCCTTCTCTCAAGTTTTACCTTCTACTAGCAGCAAACCTCAAGTACGTAGCTGGTACTTTTGTCCTGACACATCATTCCTCCAGAAAAAAGTCCCATATATTATAAGATTCATTTTTGTTTCTTATGCTTTAAAGATATTTTTCTATCAATACTGTTCACAATTTAATTACAATAATTAGCATAGTTTTCCAATATTTTTTTGTGCATTTGATTATACGCCTAAAAATGTTGCAGCTGTGTTTACCTATATCCCTTTTGTTTCAGGCTTCATCTGAAATGAGAATGTCATTTTATATATAGCTTTCTACTGGCTTTGTGAACTGTTTTTCATAATACCCCAGTTTAGCTTTGTATACATTCATACAAAGGAATGTACTCAGCTTGCTCAATTTGAGTGGTTCTGGAACAGAAATCAGAATAGGCAGAAATTCCTGGTGTAAACTGTGTCATTTTTCAAGAAACAGGAAAAAATGTTTCCTCTTTAAACACCGCAGAAATATATACTTCCCAGATAATTCTGAAAAGAAAAAAAAATACAAAACAGTGGTTGAAAGATATACCTTTGCTAATTGTTATTCAACAAAGGAGATAATATCAGAAAAAGATGTTGATTAGAAACTGATTTTTTTCTCCCTCTTTCTAGTAATACATGTAATGATTGAATGCTCTTCCATCATCCTTTGTCAAGAGATATTAGTTTATCTTTGCTGTAGCTGACCTTTTTCTGTGAAAGGAACAAGGTGGAATATAATTAAGCTTTGTACAGCTGATGTGGACAAGAGATCTCTCACTCATTATTGGAGCATCAGCTACCATATGTGGTCTGTAGAGCAGCCAAACATTTGTGGTCCAGCAGCTGCTAGCATGAATTTCTTATGGATTAGGCTTAGGAGCCTCTCCCTGGATTTCATTGGGAATTGGAAAGGCCCATAGAGTTTCCAGAACGGCTACTGAGATTCCTTCCTCCATGAGCAGAATCCAAAATGGCCTATCCAAAAGCAATTGTTTCATCTCAATTGCTCTGCTGACAGCTTCTGGAGGCCGATAGCAGAAGGAAAGGAGAGGCTGTCAGGACAGGGTATTTTAAAACAATTTACTGAAGGACTTGAAAATTGCTGGTTCACAAAGAATGTAAAGTGAAGATCAGGAGAGGAAAAATATGAAATATGGTGGAGGAAGTAGAGTGGGTAAAATTATATAAAGGGATAAATAACAAAAGTCCTTAGGTGTGCTTAAGAGGAATCATTGCTGTCACCATTTTTCGTTGAAAACGGTTTGCCAGAACTGGATGTCCTGGGAATGCTCTGCCTTAGATCTGTGATTTTGTTAGATCTCCAGTTATTATGGAAATGTAGTGCCCCAGTCAGATTCCACAGACCCCAAACAGCCAAAGAATGGATCGAGGGATGGCAGTATTCTGCTGAAAGATCAGTGTGCTGAGAATCAGCATTGCCTTCTTCTGTGCTGTGGCTATTGAGTCTGTGATCCTTCTTTCACAAAGATGCCCAAAAAACCATTTACAATGAGACTAGGCACTCTCCTTTAATTTTTTGTAGTCCCCTTCTGTACCTTCCACAGTGTTTTCCAGGGAGCCAGTGTTATACAAAGGTAAAGTTATGTAAAATAACCAGCCTCAAGCCTGCACAACAGTAAAACTTGAAAAGTGTCAGAGAGTTTAAAACAGATTATTTTCTGGTTCCTATTCATGTGCTAAAAATAAATCTAATTGTCATAACCTTGAGGGCTGGAGAGCTCCTGGTTTTATACTAAAGGTTAAGACTTTCACTTAAACTGTGTTATTTCAGGAGTTACATTTCCAAGAGAAAATGACAAATATTTTGGTATACATAGTAAATTCATGAATTGCACAACACCCTCTTGACTTTTAAAAACATCTTAAATTGCTGCATACATTTTGTGTACTGCCCCTTATTAACTGATCATTTTCTGTGACAAATGCTGTTTTTATTTTCTGTAAGACATGTTCCCTGTCTTACTTTGTGTCCTATGCTTGGAAAAATTTAGTTTCTTAAGGCGAAAGGAATTATATGCTTCCTTCTTCCATTTTAGGTAAAGCTCATTTTAATATGAAAAATAATAAAGCTCCTCCAGTCATAAGTACAATTGAAATACCAAGAATAACATAAGGTATTTTAACACTACACAGAATGGCATATTTCAGCATTAATTATAGTCTGAGTTAATTAATATCGTGCTGTAATTCTAAAAGTCTGTTTAATTTGCAGAATGCTTTTTGAAATTTGGCTTTGATTCTGGAACAAAAATATTTGTTTTACTACATGGAACACTAGAGAACAGTCAAATTGGGAAGCAAAATCATTCCTATATCCTACCTTTGTATTCTGTTTCACATGTCTGCATTCACTGAATGGGGTCAAGCCAATCTGCACAAACACAGGTTTCTAATCTAGTATGATTCAGGACAGAAAGGGGACAATATTGGGCACTGCCTTCTCAGGGAGTAACCTTCCTTATTTATAGCTCAGACTTTCTTTTTTTTTCAGGAGATATTTATTTGCTCTTAGTTTTCTGATACAGTTTGAACAGCAAAAGACACAATGCTGCATCCAAGCTTAGCTAGACAGACTGAAACGCACCGTAAGCTGCTGAAGAACTGGTTGCAGTGATTAAAGTGAATGGTAAAAGTTTGAAATTCCTCCATTTGCGGATTCTCATCTTGGAAGGCTGAAAATGTAGGTTTTGTGTTGAGTTTTTCAAGAATTCTGTAGCAGGAAGCGCTGAGTTACACTGGCTGCCCCCACCAGCTCAGGCTGCCCAGGGTCTACCCAACCTGGCCTCAGGGATGGGGCATCCACAGCTCTCTGGGAAGCTGTGCCAGGGCCTCACTGCCCACTGAGTAGAGAATTTCCTCCTGACATCTAACCTAGGGCTGGGAGAGGAGGGGAGAGAGAAGAGGAGCAGGGCTGGGGCTAGGCGCAGTGGGCAGACCCTCGCAGCCATGCACACTGCCAGCTGGCGGGACTGCCTGCCAGCGGGGCCTGGCTTTCTACAGCATGGCCCTATGGGACCACAGTGCAGCTGTCTCTGGGGCAGCACAGGGTAGTGAGCTCCCTAGAAATACCAGAGGCCCCAGGACAGCCTGCAAGGGGAAGCAGGGGTGCACAGCCTCGCCTTCTGTCTGGGTTCAAAAGCCTTAATTGTGACTGTAAAATAATAAAAATACAAATAAAAAAATTACTGATATTGTATACGGATGTTCTTGAAATGATTTTATGCATTAAATCTATTCAGTGCATGGGCAAAAGGTATTTTTCAAGCTACTGTCTTGTGAACTGTCTCTGGGATCAAGGATGATGATGCTTTATTTCGTTTGTCTTTATCAAAGGTATTTAACAGTCTGTCCAGAGAAGCTGTGGTTGCCCCATCCCTGGAGGTGTTCAAGGCGATGCTGAATGGGCCCTGGGCGTCCTGATCTGGTGCCCAATTTGGTGACTGGCAACCCTGCCTCCACAGCAGGGCACTGGAATTAGGTAATCTTTGAGGTCCCTACCAACCCAAGCCATTCTGTGTTTCTATTCAGAAGCCAGATGATAGAACTGCTACAGCCTTGGTGTTTTCAGGAGGATGCCTGGGCAGGGCCAAACGGCTCCTTCTGTGAAGACATGGTTGCTACTGCAGAAGTGAAACCCAGCTGGGTCACAAGGACTAGAAAGAATGAAATACTCTGGAAGTTTACTGTAACCAGCACAACAAGCAAAGAGAGCTTGAAGGATGCAGGCAGTAAATTCTTAAGTGATACACTGGGATCTCATATAATATCTGATGCATTTTAAAAGAGTTGTACATCATGAAACAGTATTTCTCAGTTTCAGACCAAGAAGTTATTGTTCAGTCTCCTGTATTTCTAGTAGACCAACCATGAGGCATTGCTGTGGGCTGCTACATGTCCCTTTTGCTTATAGTTTTACTGAGCACAAAGATAGCCTGACAGGGCTGCTCATTAGGCTTCTGCAGGTTTCTGCTGATCACTGCCACAGCCATTGGACCCGACAGTGGTACACAGGGTCAGAAATGAAGCCATTAACTTTACTGTTCAACAGAGATAGAGTGAGAAGAGTTTCTCAAGCAGGAATGTTGCACCCAGCATGTTGTACTAAGTAAGATGCTGTTGGAGGTGAGAGAATTTTTTCTCATCTTCTTGTGGCCTCATTAGGCTGTTTCAGAAACCACAGCAGCAAGTAGCAGAGTTGGTCATTACAGTACTGTATGCATTCCTCTCTTAATGTATTTTTTTAATCTCATCTCAACTCATCTCATCCATAAGTTGTTTTGGTACAGAATACAAACAAGAGAATTTGATTCAGAAAAATCTTTGAACCTCTGTAAAAACAAAGGTTCATTTTCAAGTATTAGAGAAGAAGAGATGAGAAGGGAAAGGAAAAGAAGAGGAAAATGAAAATA
This sequence comes from Callipepla californica brunnescens, assembly GCA_023055505.1. Taxonomy (NCBI): domain Eukaryota; kingdom Metazoa; phylum Chordata; class Aves; order Galliformes; family Odontophoridae; genus Callipepla; species Callipepla californica. Next base: position 11,033,026 of record JALIRH010000007.1, read on the forward strand.
AAAAGGAAAAGGAGAAGGAAATTAAAATACATCTAAGAAAGCAGAAAAAAATCCTTCCTATGGACAGGATCCTCAACCAGAGTAATTTGCAGGGGTTGCTAGCATTGTGGAGGTTATGGTCTTCAAGCAATCTTTGGATGTGAAAGATCTCTTCTGCTTCAAACACAATTTAAGCCTAAATGCTTTGTTCATTCTTCAGCAAACTGGCGCTGGTACTAAGAAGAAAATTGGTCCTAAGATGCAAAAAGAGTGTACTAGATACGATGACATTCCAAGGTCTTTATCTTCTCATATCAGCTAAAGGTATCACACAGAAATATAATGTATATTAGATCCCGCAATCAAAAGTTAGAAAATGTTTCCTAATTGCAGAGGAGCTCTAATTCTGATGGACCTGGGGGTTTATGGAAGCTATTCTTGAAGCAATATGGTAATTCTCCATCAAATTAAAAACTATCCTCCCAATCAAGAAGCCAGCCACAGTTGACTGCATCAAAAGAGGGATGGCAGTAGGGTGGAAGAGTGAATTCCCCTCTGCGCTATTCTTCTGAGGCCTCATCTGGAGTACTGGGTCCAGGTCTGGGGCCTTCAACACAAGAAATATGAGGAGCTGTTGAAGCAGGTTCAGAGGAAGTCCATGAAGATGATCAAAAGGCTGGAACACCTCTTGATCCTATGAAGAAATACCGAGAAAACTGGGGTGATTCATTCTAGAGAAGAGGAAGCTCCAAGCAGACTTTATAGTGGACTTCGAATATTTAAAAGAGGCCTACATGAAAGAGAAGGAAAGACTTTATCATTCGTTTTAGTGATAGGACAAGAGTTAATAGTTTTAAACTGAAAAAGAAAAGAAAGGGTGGGAGGGGGGAGGAGAGAGAGGGTAAGCATAGATTTAGATTGCCCCATCCCTGGAGGTATTTAAAGCTAGGTTGGATGAGGCCCTGGGCAGCCTGATCTAGTGACTGGCAACCCTGCCCATAGTAGGGGGATTGGAACTAGATGATCTTTAAGGTCCCTTTCATCCTAAGCCATTCTATGATTCAGTGATTAGATTGAAGGAAGAAATTCTCCACCCAGAGGGCAATGAGGCACTGGTGCAAACTGCCTAGAGAAACTATGGGTGCTGAATCCCTTGAGGCATTCAAGACTGTGTTGGATGGAGCTTTAAGCAACCTGACATAGTAGAAGATGTCCCTGATCAAGGCAGAAGGGCTGAAACCATGTGATCTTTAAGGTCACTTGCAATTCACACTGATCTATGAGTATTCTAATGTTAGGAGCAGGCTGAAAGACCCCAGTCTAGAAAAAGTATATGGCAAAAGAAAGAGAAGAGATTTTAGACGAGATAAAGAAGATTAAGCATCCCTCATGACCTGGCTTATTTTCCTGGGACCTAAAGTCACCATCCTGCTTGAAGGAGTAGAAGGACAGAATCATGGCTTGAACTTGTTGCTACACCTGATTATGTGCATGGTCAGAGGGCTCCCATAGTCCTCCAGCACCTCAGCAGCTCAGCAGTGTCTTGGCTTTCTGCTGCTGGTCCTAAAGTAGCAAACAACAGGACTAAACTAGGACTTAGGCCAAATTTTCACTAAGGTTGTGTATGTCTGCAGAGTTCTTCCCACCTAGCTTTAATATTCCATAGATTCAATATTTGAGCTACTTAAGTTCATTTTCAGAAGAAAGGCAAAATGAGTACAGTTTTAAATGCAGTCAACCTCAGCTTTTTTAGACATTTCCTTTAGTGATGAATTGGAGTTCAGAAACCTCTACTGACCAGAACTGGTCACTTTGAGTCACTGTATGTCTTATTCTGACTGAGTTGTGCATGTTGTGTGGTCTTTTCAGTGTTCTCTTATGTGCTTCTTGCTCTCTTGATCTCCCACTCAGAAAATTTCTGACCCATATTTTTCATAGTGCTGAGTTACATCTCTGGTTTCTGGACTCGATTATTTTTAAGGTCTTTTCCAACCTGAGTGATTTTATGATTCTATGATTTTCAGCTTTCTTTCACATTTATTTTTTTCTGTTTTTCCCAAAAAGCTCATGTGCTTCCAATCCTGACTACTTTGTTTAATACCACTGTCTTTATTCTCCTCTTTTTAAAATAAACTGAAGGATCTATATGAAGAGGTGAAATGAGAAGGTTTTCTTCTGATTCAGCAGTCATTTCCTCTGGTTTCTTTTCTTGTGTCTGGATGCTTAGGTCAGAGACAGTGATTTGCTTTGTGTTATGCCTCGTATGATGGAGTCTGCTTCATGACCAGAGCACCAAGGCACAATGGTTGTACAAAGAATAGGGGAATTATGAATAGTAAATGAAGTAAGGCTTAAACAAACTATGTTGAGAGAGAGAGGAATATATGGACAATTACATAAGAGAAGACCAGAAATAAAGAAAAGAAGGGGAGAAATAATCGGGAGATGCAGTGAGAAACACTAGAGACCAAGAGTGACAAGTCATAGAAGCACAAATATGGGACAGGAATAGAAAACAAAAAGCTGAATAAGAGTAAAGTTTCTTAATGAAAATAAGAATGAAAGGTGAATACCATGGAAGTATTTCAGAAAACCACAAAAGGATTTAAAAAGCAAAGTAAAACAAAACAAAACAAGCATGGAAATAAAAAAGAAGGATGACAGGTAAGAGGCAAACAGGACAACCAAGATATGATACTAACTGAAGACAGAGAATGTACTTGGCTGAGGATAAATAGTTGACTACAGTCCCATAAGAGAACAGTGTACTGTACTGAGGTACCACACCTCTGGGCTACCAGCATTTTCTTCTTCTCCTTCTTTTTTTCTTTTGTCATTTAAGCAAAAATATTTGCTGTACTATCTGCAACAACCTATTTTCCTAAGGTGAGAAAGCAGTCCCTTTTTCCACCTGGACCCTTTTCTGTTTGCATGTAGATATGGCTGAGTGCTGTGGGGCAAAGATGAAAGCCACACAATGTATTGTGCAGCCTGCAGGTGAAAGTCCTTCCTTGTGAGCCAGACTGCCCTCAGATGCATAGCTCTCACTGAGCTACACGTGTACAGTTGAGGGCAAGGTTTAGCTACTCTCCAGCATACAATCAATACACAAGGTATCTACTTTGTCTCATCTTGCATTTTAGTTTTTTGCAGCATATTGTTCAACTGAGCATGTATCATTGGTTAATTAATGCTGCCAACACTCTGCTTCACTAAACGATTGTTTAGCCTAGAGTGGAGTAAACTACTACAATGACTAATACAGTATCATTATGTAACAGAAAATTAAAAATCTGATAATTTGATTGGAAGTCTCAGGTGAATTTTTTATATAAAAGTGTTAACCTCAAGTAGCTATAAACAGGTAAATGTTTTATTCAGCTGACTGATAAGGAATAAATGCTTATGATATAAATTATGTATAATTAATACTCCTGGGATAAAAAAATGTATGCTAATAGGATGTCAGTTAATTAGAAAAGGAATATGAGGTAAACAAAGGTGATTAGAATGTACCCTGGGACCATAAACAGAAATTGTGCCTTAAATAATCTGTAAAAAAAGCCCTTCACATCAAACAGCAAATAGTTCAGTTTTAATTCAGAGCAAAAGCATAATGCTTTATGGGGAAAGGCACAGTGGAGATGTTAAATGAAGAAACAGCTTATGTTAACAAATCTAGGGGCTGTGGACTGGCTTACCTTCCCTGTTCTGCTCTGCCTTGTTTTGTATGTTTACTTGATATATCTTCAGATGAAAAAAGACTTTGCAATACTATTTGCAAAAAAATATGGTGAATTTATATTGGATTTTTGCTTATTCAAGTACAAGCCTGAATCAGTGGTCTAAAATCTGAAGAATGGGGAGTATTCTTCACCTTAGTTTACGCTTCTTAACCTGCCTTCTAACTTGCTGTTGCTCCTTGCTTCTGCCAGCATCTGTGTGTGATAAATGACTACCGTTTTGTAACATTGTTCAGGCTACGTGTTTGAGATAATGTCTCATGAAACAGGGCTGAAATAAAGAAATACATAATAGAGATGAACACTCATTACAGCGGCAGCCGGGTCTTTTTATTGTGTCAGAAAGGGACAGGCCTGCACTGCCCTCAGGGTTAGAGTGATACCTCCTAAGAAAGCAATCTTTGAAAAGCCTAGAGATTCATCTCCCCAGTGTCTTGGATGGGACAGCAATTAAAAGCAACAACTGAGGAAAGAGTTTAAGGGCAAAATTACGTATGACACTTCCTTTTGGTATTCTCCTAGTCTTCAACCACTTGCAGCTCAGGGACTTTGAGAGCTGGATATATATGCTAATATTCAATGCATCTATCTTTCATTAGCTTGACCAATCCTCCTTGGAGTATAAATAAACAGTAGTTATTCCTCAGTCTATCTGAGGAGAAAGCTGAGACCATTATCCCTGGTATGAAACCCACCAGAGAAAGGTTAACCAGCAAAAAATTCCACCTCCTTGCAAACTAGAAAGAGACATTGCACAAAGGGACATGGATTTATTATGGGTTGCAGGGGGAAGAGATTTTAGGGACTGTGCATAACTTATAGTGGGATGTTTTACGTGGATTGCGAAACATACTATGAACAGGTAAGTGGAAGAACAAAAGGTGGAGGAAGTGTTGGATTCAGATGGGTTGAAGAGGGGAAAGTAGGGGAAAAAGAGGCATGTTGGTCAGGGCACTGTTCTGCTCCATGTATCTGGCCATATATCTGTGAGCCTGTTGGAGATGTGTGCCCAATCTCCTGGCTGCTGGTAGAAGCTGGGGGGCACAACTCTGAACCTTGCATCTCTGGAGGTCAAGAGGGATCCTGGGACAGCTGCAGTTGGTTATATATATTATCTACAGCAGGTCACATTCATATAGAGAGAAGTTGCTTGGTTCAGCCACAAGATGCAGGCAGAACAGCCTGCTGTTTTTCCCGTTTTTCTCACCTGCTACCATTTTGACAGCTTCTTGTTTGTGTCTTGGAAGAGGCAGTGAAAGCTGGCACATACCTAGTGTTTCCATAACTCTAACAAAAGTTTGCATCAATGCTCCAATGGATCACCTGAAAATGAAGCTCCTTAGGAAGTCACTGCCTTCTTCCTGCAGTGAGCTGCGCTTATGGCAAAGGCTATGGTACAGGGGACAGAGATACTTTCCTCCAGCAAAACTCAGGCTATTTGGAAAATGAGTTCAGTTGCCCTGGATTACTTTCATTAGGAACATTCAGGTCTAGTTATGTGTGCTGAATCAGGGTATTGCTGTTTTCCTAAGGTGCAAAAAAAGGAGTATTCTTCTGTTCCTTACACAGTTCAGTGTTAAAACTGTCATGAAACTGTAAACAAGTTCAGCCTGCAGTCTGTCATTACTGGTTTCTCTGTTTGAAAATGTAGCTTAAGAGGTGTCAGCACAGAAATCAAGGCTTCCTTTCCCAAGAAACTCTTCTCTGCAGAATGATGTAACCCTTGTCAGGGTTGTCTGGTGAGTTAGGTATGTATTCCTATTTGTTGGATCAGTTCAGAAAATGTCAAAGTTAAATCTCCATTGTGTCCTCTACAGTTCTGTCAGGGAACAGAATGGGCTGGAGACTCCCTTGGGGTTGTGGAGCTGGAGCTGAAAAAGTCCTACCCCTGGTCATACTCTCACACACAGGACACAGTCCCTTGGGGCTGGTGATGGGATTGTTCACTAGTCCACAACATGGCAAGTGACGAATCAGGGCCAGGGAAAGCACAGGGCCTCTAGCCAGGAGCAAAAGGAGATGGGGTCAGGGTCAGGACTAGAAACCAATTCTGCTGCAGCCTTACTAGAGTCTGATGTCCCTAAGGAGGCTAAAATGGGGTTCTGAGACATGAGCAAGGGGCTGCTCAGGGACATCAAGTCCTGGGATTGTCCTCAGAGCCCTAACAGATTTTGACAGGGTGCTTGCTTAACTAGAGTATAGCGAAGTGTCATGCATTTATTATTAGTAGCAATATTTATATCCCTGTACCACCTACACAGTCCAACAGACAGTGACCTTTTCCAAGATTAGCAGAGGAAGTGACATCTGAAGGATGAAGTGGTAAAAGGCACAAGCAAAAATATGTGATTTTTTTTTCCCCCCAGAGCTTTTATCCACATGGGAATAAAATGAAATCACTGTTGTGCTGGGATAACTGTTTACTTGCTCAAGGTATTTTTACACTGTTATCCTTTGGATACTGTAACTTCTCAATATATAGAAATCTACAAAATGTGATACACCAAGAAAAAGCTCTAAAACAAAAGAGAGCCTCATAAAGGAAGCTAGCTTTGCTGGATGGTGCACACATGCCCACAGACTTTCTAAATTGAGTGTTTGATTTCAGCCACTTATAAGCTATCACAAAAAGGGGGCTGATATGGAATCTCAAGCTTAGTATATGAGCCTTTGAGATCCTTTTAATGAATGAAAACTTAAAAAAACAAAACAAAACAAAACAAAAAACCTTTCAGAAAGAAAGTTAAATTCATCAGGTTTGTAAACATAGAATATAAAAGATCTCAGGCACCAAAATCTGTCCAAGTTCACATTTCAAGTCATCTCAGCTCCACAAATTAGTTGTGCATTTCCAAGTGTGCATTTGCACAGCTTATCTGCAGGTGACTAAGGCTGTATCTATCTGAAGAGGGGAAGTACAAAACATTTTGCCAACCTTAAATGTAGAGGTTTAAAATTACCAAATGTAAAGCTCTAGCAGTGGGCTTTTAATTTGGCTCAAGCATTCGGAGTCTGGCAGGCTGATGAAGTGCAATTGCCATGGGTGAAAACAGAGCATCAATTAACAGACACATGCAAGGCTGGCACCTACCAAGAATTCACCGTGAAAGATTTAAAGACAAATAACTCAGTGATCAGACACACCTGGAAATCTTGGAACAAACTTCATAGAGTTATTAAACCAGCTAAAAACTTCCAGTCTAGTATCTGGAACAATGCTATGTGAAAGCCAAGGAGGGAAATGATACTGTATATTACTTATTGTAAATACCAGATTATTTGTGGAGCAGATTTTAAATAAATTTCTATTGATGCAAACGACAGTCAGTATTAAAGGTGAACAGCACAATAGGAAGTCTGTTCCAAAATAAAAAGCTCACTGAAGACCTAGTGGGTCTGAATCAGACCTTCTGATGTCTATTGAAGATTTTTTTCCTTTTGCTTCGAAGTTCTTGGAATCAGACTAACGGTTTGAGAAGTGGGATTAGAGCCTTTACAGATGCACAGTTGTCTTAGGGCTTCCCAAACAAGTTCAGCCTCCATTTCCAGGCATTTTCCAATCAAGTGAAATGTAGAAGTAGGGTCAAATACTTGGTCCGTGCCTTAAGATGATTCAGGATTTAAGTGTTGCAAAACATGTTACCACTGAAGTTTTTTTTAGAACTTGTAAGTGAAGGTTTAAGGTCAAATGTGAGATTCCTGAAGTAGAAAAAGATTAATACTGGTAAGGATGTGGATGATAGTTACAACACTGGCTCTTGTTCAGTTTAGTCCTATCCTTTCGAAAGTGCATAATGAAAAAGTGCACTTTCAAAGAACCGATCATACAAATACATTACCAAAAGGAAGCTTATGTGAATGAACTCTTACAAAACAAAAATTAATATCACAGAAAATGTCTATTTATGATGAAAATGTTACCCGTCAGTTCATTGTTTATTTGATGAAAACTGATTTCTTTTTTTAATAAACAACAATACGATCTTCCACAAAGACACATATATTTTAGATTTTTGAGAACTGTTTCCTAACTAGTTCAGCATTACTTGATCCCCAGCTCAACAAAGCACTTCAGGGTGTACCAATCTTTAAGTCTGAAAGGGTTAATATGCCAATGATTTCATCTTAATGAAGCATTAAATGTTAAATAAATAAAATGTTTTGCTGAACAGTTCTGGATTTAAAGTATGCTATGCTGCATGAAGCCCCAACAGAACATCATTTTCTTCTCCCTACTTAACTCTTGTTTAGAAGCTCTTAAGTTTTCTTTTCTTGGGCTTCCTTTTTTTCTCAGTCTGACTGAGTTCACCAATTCTCCATTTTATGGTGATTCAGCACTGTGAAAGTCGGAGCCACCACTGCCTTCTTTGGGCTACAGTGCTGCAAATGTGCCTCCTCAGCAGTTCCACCAGTTACCACGCCAACTCATAAGGAGTAAGGTTTTTTTTTAAACTCCCAGGTTATTTTTATAGTCCATCTAATTATGTACAGTCAGGTGGTTCATCTCCTTTAGTCTATGCTACAAAGAATGAACTTGTATTTAAGTACAGCTAACCAGTGGTGATCTTGGCAGGAGTATGTTTTGTAAAAAATAGCCACAATAATCATTTTCATTTTAATTAGTCCAGTAATGCTATGTATATGATGCCGAGTATAAGATTCACTGCATTAAATCTTTAACAAACGTTGGATTGTTAGCTGGCGTTTTTTAAAGCTTCTCAGAAACAACATTATGGTTGAGATGTCTTCTTTTCTTTGAATGGATTGTTCTGAGCAGAGTCTCTTCAGGGAAACTTGAGATGACAGTTCAGGAGGCATTGTAGAGACACAAATATGAGAAAAATGCCAATTCCAAAATAAGTTTAGAGAGGGCTAGAAACATGTACTGTTGGTACAATACAGCTAAGAAGATAGAAGGGCAAAACCTTTCTAGGGGCGAACAGGCACAGCCCTCCTTAAGTCAGAAAAAATATTCTGTCTTGAACCAGGTGAGGTTTTTCTGTCTGCAGGTTGGTTTATGATATACAATTTGTTCTGGCCAAGAGATTCAGTTCTACTTTGAAATAACTCTTTTTTTTTTTTCTTTTTTTGTTAAAAAGCTAGTATATTTCCAAGAGAGATTTGGATTTCATCTGTACTTAGCCATACTATACTGCAGACTCTCCACTCTTTTCTTGGATAGTTCTAATAATCCGCACTCTGAAGAGGTGATTTTTAATTCTTTGATTTATTTAGCTGCATAGGTATGGTATGGTACATTGCCTCTTTTATTCACAGGTCTTTCAGAAGGAGGGAGAAATGAAGGGAAGAATAAACATGGGGTTGGAGTAACAAAATAAAAGAATATTTAAATGATTTCAAATGGATTGTAAAGTGTTGAATCATAAAGGATTGGCAAAAAAGCCCTCTCCTCATGAGGTCTGGCTAATATTAGGAATTATTGCCTCAAACGCTGCAGGTGTGGATCCATTTCTTTCATTGCTAGCAAATGGGGTTGCAACTGCCTTTGACAATGTAAAAGCTGCGCAATCCCCATGCCCCAGGGCAGACAATGATGTTGGTGAGATGCTGATTTTAGGATAGAAAATTACAATGGTTATATAGTAAACAGCACCTGGAAGTTTACTAATGATTTTTACAATTAACAGCAGCACTGTGGTCTGATTATTCATGCACATTTTGCATGAGAGAAAAGAAAAGAGGCAGACTTTGAAAAGAATCACATTGGTTCAGGGATATATAATTCTTTCTGTTTTGTAACTGAAGGTAGAGACTTCTTCCTGTTATCAGCACTTATCACAATAATGTATTAAAAAAGGCAAAATAAAAATGATATAAAAATATATTAATTACAGTTATTCTCAAATGTATATACACATGAAATGCATATTAAAATGGAAAAGAAAAGAATGTGTATATGTGTATATAAGTTTTTAAGCAGACTTTAATATCTGCCTGTGGTTTGATATGTAGATTTGGCATAGTTAAATAAAAAAACAAAACTGCATGGCCATGCAGTTCTTCAGCTTTAACAACTGGATCTTCTATGATAATAATGGTTGGATCTCTCCCCTCAGAAGTCCACCAGGTGTGCACCTGCCAGGTTAGTTATTCAGAATGCTGAGATTCAAAAACACTCCACCATCTGCAGCATAAATTTAAAAGTACAGTAAGGCATACTGGTACCTCATATATTTTCTCTCTCTCTCTAGTCATCATTTATTTTCACAGCTGTTCTCGACCCACTGCCAAGCAAAGACCTCTTCAGTTTCTTTTCTATCATATTGAGGCATAGTCAGTATCTTGACAAAGAATGGGTGAGGGAATGTTATAATATAGAAACCCTTTTTTCCTTTAACCTTGTGTAAATTTTCAACAACTAGATCTGTTAGAGGGCTTCAAAATGTTAGCTTTATTCTCTCTTTTTTTTCTTTTTTCCACTAGCAATATGCTTTCACTCCTGTTTTTACTACCCTCCTGGACTGACTTTGCAGATCCAAGAAATTATTGCCATTTTAGCAAACTTCAGATGCTCATACCAATATATTAGGGGGGTTACCTACAACAGACCCAGCACTTCTGAGATTTGTTGATTAGTAATCTTGTGTAACAGGTAATAATAACATGCATATTCATTGTTCTCTCTGGTCAGCCAGCTTGTTCAAAGAGTGTAAAGGACCTCACTGTGAGGCAAAATCAATACTATTCTGAATGCGAACTCTGGTAAATCCCTTCTTTGAAGCAAGCCCAGAAGCTAAGTATACTGTGTAGAGATCTGCACGGCCTCCTGGTTTCCCATAGATAAAAGTCCCTTAGTTTTCTGGTTAGTGGACAGAACAGGTAAGTGAGATTAAAATTAGACTTTAATTGGTAGTTGCTAAGAGACTGCTAGTTATTCTGTCATTTCATTAATTCATTACCTTTGATTTTATGCTCTATCTTATTCTTAATACAGTGATAGAATAGCTTGGATTGGAAGCGACCCCAAGGATCAAGTTCCAACCCTCTACTGCAGGCAGGGCTGCCAACTGCTTGATCAAGTTCTAGATCAGATTGCCCAGGGCCCCATTCAACCTGGCCTTAAACACATCCAGGGATGGGGCATCCACAACCTCCCTGGGAAACCTGTTCCAGTACCTCACCGCTCTCTCAGTAAAAAAATTCCCATAACATCTAATCTAATTCTCCCTTCCTTTAGTTGAATCCCACTGTCCCTAGCTCTATCACTATCTACCTGTGTGAAAAGTTGGTTTCTTTCATGTTTATGAACTCCCTTTAAGTATTGCAAGGCCACAATGAGGTCTTGCTGCAGCCTTCTTTTTCCAGGCTGTGTAATTACTGTTCCTTCAGCCTATCTTCATTGGAGAGGGGCTCCAGCCCTCGGATCATCTTTGTGGCCCTGCTCTGGACCCTCTCCAAGAGCTTCACATATTTCCTATGTTGGGGGGGGGCAGACTGTATGCAGTACTCCAGCTGGGGACTCATGAGAACAGAACAGAGGAAAACAATCACCCTCCTCGCTCTGCTGGCCATCACTCTTACGGAACTAGGATACCATTGGCTTTCTGGGCTGCAAGCACACACTGCTGGCTCATATTAAGTTTTTCATCAACCAGAACCCCTAATTCCTTCTCAGCAGGGTTACTCTGAAGGAGTTCTTCCAGCTTGTGTACATATCTGGGATTACCTCAGTCCAAGTGCAAAACCTTGCACTTGGCTTTGTTCAATTTCATTAGGTTCACAAAGGCCCACCTTTTGAATTTATCAAGGTCCCTCTGGATGGCATTCCTTCCTTCTGCTCTGCAAACTGCATTGCTCAGTTTGGTGTCATCAACAAACTTGCTGAGGGTGCTCTCAATCCCATCATCTTTGTCACCGATAAAGTTGTTAGAGTACTGGCCCCAAGACAGACCCTTGGTTGAACCCACTCATTACTGGCCTCACCTGGACATAGAACCACTGACCACAACCTTCCGGCTGTGACTTCCCAACCAATTCCCTATCCACCAAATAGTCTACCCTTCAAATCCACATCTCTCTAAAGCAGAGATAAGGATGTAGCAGGGGACCATGTCAAAGGCCTTGCAGAAGTCCTGGTAGAAGGCCACCAGGTTGATTCAGGGATGTGAGAATCCTGGCTCTTAGTGAAGAGTGAGGCAAAGAACTCATTGAGAGCCTCAGCCTTATCCAGATCTGTTGTAAGTAGTTCTCCTTTCTCATTTAGCTGAGGAGGTACACTCTCTTTGACCTCTTTTCTGACCTATTTACCTGTAGAATCCCTTGCTGTTTTTAAAATCCTTTCCCAGTTTCAGTCACATTTGTGCCTCAGCTTTCCTAATTCCATCTCTGCAAGTCCATATTTGCAGCTCAGGTCTATAACTGAAAGACATGTTCATCTCCATTGTCCCACAAAATGATCAGCTGGGGGAGCGGGCAGCAGTTGGGTGTTATCCTGGTGATAAGGATATGGCATGAAGGACCTTCTTGTGCTCTAAACATTCTCAGTCAGGCAATTAACTGTAATTGGTATACATCTGCCCAGGGAAAGAGGTGATGTCTTTTAGCTAATGCTACACTTTTCCTTCCTCATCTTTTGCATGGTTATAGGATAATCTCTTTTCTGATTTCTTTGTCTCCTTACTTTAGCATTTTTGCTAAAGACTTTTTTTTTGTCTCCCTCATTACTCATGACTCCTTTGGGCATTTCTTGCTTATTCAAACTAGGCCTCTTAACATTTTTATGTTTAACTTTCACATATGTTTGGAAAGTCCAAATATACACTTATGTGTGATCTATTATCTATCTAAACCTACTCAGGGACAAACCGAGAATATAAATGCCTATATGAGAGATGTTGTCTTGCAAATAAGAAAGTCTGCCATGCTGTTAAGGAAGTCAGCTGTAATGGTTCAGCTATGCAAGTGCTCATCTAGTCACTGATAAATTTTCACTTAAATTTGGGTTCTGTCTTGGGCAAGAGATTCATACTCTTATGAACTGAATATAAAATATATAGTATCTGGGTACACAATGAAACATGAAAGAAGGCTGAAGAATGTGAACTTGGATATATCAAAACATCTAGATACTTAGCCTTTCATTTACTTCTTCTCTGGACATATGTACGTGTGTATATATTTATGATTTAATGTTCAGGTTACTAATTTTCCAGAGTTTCTCAAGTTTTCTGAGTTGTGTTCACCATACAGTGGTGGCAGTAACAGGTGGACAACAAAGTACCAAAGTTTAATGGCTGAAAATTCAGGGAAGATGAAGTTGCAAAATTTTCAAGCCAGTTGCCTGGCTTCAGTAAACTCTCTCCTGGACTTTAGAAATATGATCTTGTTCATGCTGATTTTTAATGTTTGTATTTATGTGGGGAAAAGATAGGTGAGTTAGGCTGAATTCTTCCCCACTTCAACCACATCCAGGAAGTGGTACCATCTTTTGTAGCCAGGTGAAGAGGAGGTAGCTGTGTGGCTTCTGTTGCCTCCCATTTCCAATTGTCCCTGTGACAGGTGCTGTCTCCCTGAAACACTTAGTCTTTTCAGAGCCTGCGAGATCCCACTTGATATCCATTATTTTTAAGTCTTCAGAGCTCTGAATTTTCAAGACAATTCATCATTGCTTTTTATCAGGTGTGATGAGGTATGTCATTGTTATTAAGATGTCAGATAAAAGACAATAATTGCAAATATCACAACAAATAAGACCTCTGAAACAAATTATTCTGTCTCTCAGGTTCCTGTGTTTAGCATGAGTACCATAAACACTATGCAAATTATTTTGTGGTCTGAATACATTACTCAGAATGATCCTAATATGCCAATAAAGATGTGGTTTATTTCCTTTCCTTGACTGCTTGCATTTTTTTTTCTTACGGGAAGACACTACTCACAGAGAAATTAGTCTGAAAGAAGAGTGCAGTTTAAATAATGCAGACTTAGTGTCTTTAGGATCTGCTAGACATGGAGACAAGTTAAAACTGAAGTATGCTTTCATGCAGTTATACTAAAATGAATTAAGTCCAGTAAGACTGATGTTTGTGTGGAACTTCCTACACTCAAGTTTTAGGCCATTACTCCTTGTCCTATCATTACACACCACAAAGAGCCTGGCCACATCCGTTTGCCTGTCACCTCTCTTCATACATTTATATAATTAGTCAGTTCACCCCTAGGTCTTCTTGTTCCCAGGCTGAACTGAATTGGGTTTCTCAGCCTTTCCTCATATGGGAAATACTCCAGGTCCTTTATCATCTTTGTGGCCCTTCCACTGGACTCCTTCTAGGGGATCCCTGTCCTTTTTGAACTGGAGAACCCAGATCTGAACACAGCTTTCTAAATGTGTTCTCGCCAGGTCCGAGTAGAAGGGGAGGATCACCTCTCTTGACCTCCTGGCCATGCTCTTTTTAACGCACCACAGGTTACTATTGTCTTTCTTAGCTTCAGAAGCACACTGCTGGCTCATGGCCAACCTTCTGTCTACCAGAGCACCCAGATCCTTCTCCAAAGAGCTTCTCTCCAGCAGGTCAGCCCCCAACCTGTACTACTGTACATAGTTATTCCTTCCCAAGGATAAGACTCTACATGTGCTCTTGTTAAACTTCATGTTCCTCCCTTCCTAGCTCCCCAGTCTGTCCAAGTCTTGTTGAATGGTTGCACAGCCTCTTTTACCTTTGGTACCAGAAATATCAGGGGTATTTCTCTTTGGTGTTATTTTGATGATCTTCTCACAGTTACACACATGATGAACAGAAAAGAGTAAGAAAAGAAGGGCAGATTTTAATTAGTTTCATTAAGCCTTACTTATGGCAGTACCTGTAGTTTTTGGATTGTGATGACACACTTTGCCACCTGTAACACTGAAGTTTCCTACCTTATCAGTCAAACCAGGACAGCATTCTTTGCCTGTGCAAGCCTCGGACCAGTGAGCTTGTTGTTGTCCTAGGAAGAATAAATGGTAGACACATAGGAGGGAAACTGACTTTTGTGTGTTTATATTTGATGGACTTCTGAGTTCTGGTGTTGTGTCTTTAAATTAATTTGTTACACCTTGGGGCCTAACCCTGCATAACACATTTTTAGCATGTGACCATAAGCCATCAGTAGGAATAAATGGAATCTGGGTGTGCTCAGTGCCTCTGAAAACAGGACAACTTATTAGTATGTGAAGTGACATTTGAAAATTATGTTCACCTTTACCTGTGATTTTTTTTTTTTTTTTGATGACTTTGGAAACGAATATGCAAATAAACCAGAAGAGGTTGTACCCGAACCATGTAAATGGTAACAGAAATAGCCAAATCCTCTCTCACCTTCATAATCCAAAGATCTGGAAATGCCAGAAATACAATTTTTAGACTGACAAAGTAAATATTAAAATGTTTTACTAAATAGACTCTTTTGACAATCTAAAACTGTAATCACAGAACTATTTTAAGGTCTTTTACTAACAAGTGCAAGTGATTAAAATTACTAGAATGGCACACTTTCTGCTTTTTTTTCTGGTCATAATTATGTTCTCTCATGTCAAGAGTAGACTCCTCTTTACTGTCCTTGGTTAGCTCAGCATTCATAGTCAGCCAGTACCTATTTACAGATTTACCCAGCAAAAAATACCAAATGGAAACAACAATGGTTGAGCCAGATACATTTAAAAAAACACACCAGTCTGCCTGTGTTCTTCTCTGTACCTGACAAACAACACTTTGTTGAGCATTGGAGTGAGAGGACAGCACAGAAAGCAAGGTACAAAAGAAGAAGCTGGTAGTTATGCTATTGCTGTCACTCTTCCTTCTGAGTCAGATCTGAACTTATGCCCTAGCCTTGTGTTAGGTAGTATGATGCTGCTGAGATTGCTATGTTTCAGCTGAGATATCAAATGAAGGTCCTGACCTTGTTCTCATTAGAGATCCCTTGGTACTTGTTCTCATTAAAGATCTCCTGGCACTTTTCAAAAGAGAAAAGAGTGTTAGCCCTAGTGTCTTGGCCAAATTCCAGCTTGGGTAATTATGTTCTGCCTATCTGAATTCCCTTGACTCTTTCAATTCAATGTTATTTTTAATTTCTTCGCTAAACCTGTGTGTAGTATTACCATGTGTTGGGAGACAACTGCCTCTGGCACCTTAGATGTGTTAGCATTTTTGAGGCAGAGCCGATATTTGTATACAGCATCAATAAATTGTTCAGCCTACACAGTACTTACAATCTTGTGATTTAATGTAAAATCATATTAGAATGTAATTTAAGTTTTTAATGTCTTGCAATGATCAGTTTCACAAAAAAATATTTCTACTAAGAACATACTTTTCCAGATTGGTAGTCTGCATGTACCATGTACCTCGTTTTTAGTTGATAATTTTTAAATCAGATTATGTACTACAGATTGAATGTCAAGATCTATCAAATAGTGGTCCTGCTGAGATACCATTTCTGCATTCATATTTTCTTATGAACATGAACTGGCAAAACATGGAAGATTGAAGAGTAGAGAAGCATATTTATGTGAACACAGAAAACCATTTTTAAAGAAAAACCACGAACCAATCAGATATTGAAGATAGCTCCATCACTTACAGTCTTTGTGGAAGATTCTCAGTTATGGTAAAGGGCATAAGAAATCCTGTTCGGTACAACTGTGTTCAGGTGTGTGAGTGATTTGGCCTGCTATTCAGGACTGGTAAGTTTTGTCTCCCTGTACAAACAACAGAAACATACCTTTTTCGGGTAACTTACTGCAGATAAAAGATGAGTCTCACGGACTGAGCAAATACTCATGATAAAGCACATAAAACTTATTACAGTAATTTTACACATCTTTTTTGAATCGACATTGCCGTATATGTGCACAACTCCTAGACTTTAGAGAATTTAACACATTATCAGTATTTTTTCAGAGAAATTCTTTTGTTCATTTCCTATTAGTCCTGCCATAATGACTGGACTGTATTTTTTGTTAAAGCAAAGAAAGGTGTACTGGAAGTCTGAGAAAAAAGGGATTGTATGCCCAATATCACCTGATGTTGCCTAATGTTTTAGCTTTGTACAGCTAGAGGATGGTGCCGAGCTACCTGTTTGCAGACACAGTGAGATCTGCTATCCAAATATTGAAACCACTGTTGGGAAGAGATGACTCTTTTCACCTGCTCTCCAACTGGAGAAGTTGTTCAGTGTCTTTGTTTGCTTGTTTGCTTTTTCATCTATGCCATTCACTCTGTGTTTTAACGATCTGATTCCACTGATTGCTTCCAATTACACATTATTTTCATTATAATTTGTATCTGCTTTTCAAACAAAAAACACCTTGCCAGAGTTGTTGTCATGAAAATAAATTGAAATTAAGAAGTCCATAATTACAACATTAGCCTATAATTGTTACAACAAACTATGATACTGTACAGAGCAACAAAACAGGAGCAAGAGTCCGAGAACAACTCACACACACAGACATTGTTGACTAACACTAACCATCTGACCGTAAACTAAGATAGAAAATCCACAGCGAAGACTTCCACTCTGACTGAAGTCCCTGTTCTAGACAGCCATGTTAAATGAGATCACAGCCTTTATGAAGAACCACAACTACAACTTTACAAAGCCCTGAGGGAGCTGCAGGTGGAATAGAGCATAATTTCTCTGAAATTATCTGATAGTTACTAGTATCTAAAAATAAACCACATGGAATAGACTGGAAGGACATCATTCCACCCAGGGCTTTTCAGGGAGATTTCTCTCTGCCTTATGCAGAAATAGGGACAGCTGCACTGCATATGAAAAGGCAGCTGAAGTTTTAAGAACTGGGTCTTCTCTCATTAAAGAGACATTCTGTAAGCCAGCAAGGTATGAAGATCCCTCACGAGATATGGTGCTTGTGGGATCTATAACCGTGTGACATTCATGGTGTCAGTAATACCCACTAGGACTGTAAATGAACATGATCTTGGTTTCATCTTCCAATGCAAATCATTCTATGATTCTATGATCTAGCCTTATAGCACTCACCTGAAGTATAGTTGAAGACATTGGTTACATAGAACTAATTTTACAATTGTTTTAGTACATACCTATTCATACTTCCCCAGATGATTTTCAGAGTACTCCTCAGCACATTCTATACAGCTGATATACAAAATGATTTTTCTGAAGTTGATGCTTGAATAGAGAGTAGAAAAACAAAAACAAGGTAAAAGCTAGAACATGAACATTGATCTCTGGATAGCAATTCTCCATGTTAAAAAGGGGCATTCTTTCTGGTGAAATATGAGATTTTTTTTCTGAAATATTTTGTAGAGTTTTACTAATTTGAAATTAAATTGAAACAGAAATACCATTGCACACTCCTTTTGAAGCTGGGAGAAGAGGACCATGAACTTCAAATTTCACTGTTACCTATTAAATTAGATTTTTAATTGATTTTCTCAACTTTGAACATTGTTCTTACTCATTTTATTTTATTTTTATTTTTATTTTTAATAACTTAGGGATTTAAACCAAAAAGTATTTAAAAACCTCTTCCAGACATGATATACTCCCTTCAGGACATATCCACACTGTGGCTGTTCCTAACATCCTGAATTCAGTCTCTGTTCCTTGAATGCTTAGCTGATATAAACTCTGGCTTGTCTTGCTATGGCTGGGCAGCCAGGAACACCCAAAATGTACACAGTTTAAAGCTTTTATGGGTCTACTTCAGTCAAGGGAATATTTTGTATCTACTTAACAGAAATAAGTTAGCATGAGAACATAGGCCTTATCTACTTCACATGCTTCTATTCAGTACTTGAGAAACACCCAAAGCCAGTATCTTCCCACCATCCTAATTTCTGAGAAAAATACAGTCCCTTGGACTGGCAGGAAAGCCTGCTCCATGGGGCAGTGGCAACTAATATCTGCAAATGTATCTCTACCTAATATCTTCAGAAAGATGCCGCTACCCTCTTTCCGTAGTAAACAGATCTTAGAGAGGCCAAATGGGGTCTGCAGGGTTATACATCCATTGTTTTATCTGCTAGATATGCTTATATAGAGATAAAAGACCTGATCTCATTTCTCCAGCATGCAGGGACTGAATTTACAGAATGAGACAAAATTAATGTAATTAGTATTCCTTTCCTGCAGTGGTCTCAAGATCCTGAGTGGAACGAGCGTGGTTAATTTTCCCCATTCTGGGAATGTCTTCTTTCATGACAGGATAAATCTGCGTTTCACAGAGTAGAAGACTCATTTGATACAGAAGTGTCCTCCTGGAACAGCTAAGCTAGGATAGTTAAAACATCAAAAATCACACTTCCAATTGGTTTCACCTCTGCAGGTACCAGTAGATTCTTTGCTTTCATTAGACACTAATTATCCTGGAAGAAATTATTTGAGAAGAGACTATCTGAAAAAGGAATGGAATTGGCATAATTATAGTAGAACAGCATCCCTGACCATCCCAGCCCTCAGTGTGACAGTAAATTCTGTGATCTGCTCCAAGGACACTGTAGCCACAAGCTTGCTATTTCCCTCAAGGCAGAATTTGAAATCATATTTCCCCAAATTCTTTAAGGATGAAGAATTACAAATTGAATTTAAAAAGTGTAAGCAGAATATACCCTGCAGATACCAGTCACCACAGACTTCTTAAACCAAATGTGTTTTATTTTAAATAATAACAGTAATTAAAAATACAGATTTAAGAACCCTGAGCAGATTAGTTAAAGAGCATTTTAGGATTATAAAAGCACTTCCAGTTGCATAAAGCAGATGCCATTTCAAACGCTGCTGTTTGGATTAATTAACTGAGTTCAGGACACCACATATATTAAAACTGCTGGTTGTACTATCCATCCTCCCCCACACTCTTTTGCAATTTGTTATTAAAATCTTGGTCAATTAGAAAAACACAATGTATTAAGTAAAACAGCACGCTGAACCAATCAAAAGTAATTACTCAGACTAAGATTCATTTAAATGATTTATGGCAGCAATTAAGCAATTTTAAAATGCTTTATAAAGGTGTGGCATGTTTCACACATTCACATACGTAGTATGCAGAATGTATGCCCTCTATATTAAAAGGCAACTATTAATTGCTTTTATAGAAATGCCACAAATCATGTATTTTAGCAAAAAAAGATCATTATAACAGGATGTAATTGATTTAAAGCACTATCCTGGTTAAGAAATACAGCTATAATATGTTTCAGACTTTAGTGTAAGAGTAATTCCATCTCACTCATAGAGATATTTAATTACTTTAATAAGACTGTAAAACTATTTTATAGAGAAGTAGCTTTTAAATTACTTTCACCCTAGCAGAGATTGAGATCACTTTGTGGGATATAATGCAAATACATTTCTCAGCATATTAATAAAATCCTAACATTTGCTGCATTGAAAGCTGGAAAAGTTCTATCTTTATTTAAATACGGGTGGCAATCATTCATATTTTCCCCCAGGCTAAAAATAAATTAAGTATAGATTAAATACTGTATAATAATATATGCTTATCTAAACCAAAGAGCATAGTGTAAGTTTGGATACTTTAAATTGGGTCAGTTCTCCAATTGCGTTGGGTTCAACATCCAATCTCCAGTGCTGGCCCATGGCAGATGTTTATAATTTAAGACCAAATCTTTTAATTTGCTTCTCTTCAGCTTTTCCACATGACAACTCTATTGTTTCTCTATTATCTATTACTTATTATCTGTTTCTTTGCTTTGATACTCTGGTAGATGCTAGGCCTTCCAGTGGAAGACCTGCTCATAAGAGAACAATCCCAAAATCAATAGTAAAGAAACTCTCAGTCATATCCACATATCAGTGATACTCCAAACCACTAAGGTTTTGAAATGACTGAAAAAAGCATTTTTAGGGTGTAGGTCTAAAGATTGCATGTGTAAATGCTCAAATACTTAAGCTAGCATTTAGTAAAACATACCTCTGTAGATACATAAGACTCTGATTCCTTCTTTTTTTCTTTTTCAAAGAATGTCCTAACAACAGGAATTCATTGAAAGCCTTGGAAGGATTTTACTAATTTACCAAAAACCTGGGTGAGTAAAAAGGACAAAATAGCTGATAACAATCAAACCTGTTACAAAAACCACAGAGGTTAGTCACAGACTTATGACAGATGACTCTGTGGCAGCAGAACAAACATTCTAGGTGATTACAAAAGTTGATTGGATCCATGTTTAGATGTTCATCAATTTCTAGAAGTGGTATTATCATCTCTTGAAGGTAGCATTGTGTGATGGCACCAGAACACTTGTTTTGCTGGCATGGCAATGTAACACAGTTCATCATGTTCATCATGCTCTGTGGGTGTTTCAGGGATAGTAGGATAGTACTACAATACATCTGGTTTGTAAATATACATAACTACTACTCCAAGCTTGAACCAAAGTGCTTTCAGAAGAAACTGTTTATGTATGTACTCCCAATAAGAGGCTAGAGGGGAGGAGAGAACTAACAAAAGTAAAACAAATATATTTCTTCCTACTTCTAAAACCTCTGCTAATGGGACCTACTGCTTTTTTGAGCATTTCTGAAGTTCACTTTCTCTGCAGTTTTCTTTCACTTCTCTCTTCCACAAGTCTCTCATTTAATACTGATTGAGAAATGCAATGCAAAAGAGAAGAGCTTTGGAGCCTATATCAGGGATAGTGCCTTAGCTGAAATGAGCCATACAATTTCTGTGATCTCTGGAATTAAGTTTGCAGAAAACAATCTGCTGAGTTGCAAACAACTACTTTGTGAACAAAGCACATGGAAATCATGCTGTTCTATCAGCAAAGCAATCTAAGATGAATAGACAGTCCACATCAAAAGATTAGGAGATCCATTTCTGCTTTCATTCAAGCAATTCACATGCAGTGTGCTGATATGGATAGATAGCAAATATGTTATCAGACACGTGAAAATGTGCTGTTTAAATCAGCTTTTTTTTCAAGATATTCAGTTCCAACAAAATTTTAATGATTAATTAAGAATGTGTGAATAAATTTGAATATATTAGTTTTTTCAGTATTCAACTGTTTATTATCATCATAGTCTTATTTTAGGGAATTTCATGGCTGTACAGCAATCCTATTTGGTGGGTTATCTTAGTAGAGGAAGAGGCAGCAGAGGAATTGGGGAAGGAAGATGCCCAATTAATTAGTAGGGTATTAGTTCCTGCTCCTAATTAAAATTTAACTAAAATAGGAATTTGACAGGTGTTTGGCCAGAATGGAAACATTAGACACTTTTTAACCTTTGGGGAAGTGAGTATGAGTGGAAAAAGATAGAGCTTGAAAGGCATTTTGAGGGCATTTTATATTAGCTTTTATCTCATTATTTAATAATTTCTCTTTGACAGAAATTCTAATGCACACTAATTTATTTATTTATTTATTTATTACTCAAATCACTGCACTGACACCCTTTGTTTCTTTCTGGGTGCTGTAAATCAGTTGGGAGTCTCTTAGTTTGTTTTGTTAGGTTGTTTGCTTGTTTGATTTTGCTTGAATAGTTAATTTTACTTTGTTTTTGTCTGATTAATTTTTATTCCCCACTGACCGCTCCTGAGATGATGAAAGACGAGAGCTTTCACTATGTCATCTCACTCTGTTAGTCTGTAAAAGCTGGTTTGAGGAAGGACACCTGCCTGAAGGTTGTTTCTGTGGAGGATGCCCATTCACTTCATCCTATCTGGTCAGCAAAGATGAACTCCACTAGCAACAATGCTGCCTGTTTGTTTGTTTGCTTGTTTTTTCAAGTTAGATGTGCACAATAACGCAATGTAATGACACGAGGATCTGTTTTCCAAACACTCAATCAAACTCAACTGAATAACCAAATTCCTTCAGTAGCAGTTTACCATGGGCTAGATACAGGAATAATAACCTGGTTTATGATTTACATTCCTCTTTATTTCTAATATTTTATCCTGTTCTGAGCATCTGAATAATGCAGTAGAGCTTGTCTGAAGTAAGCAGCTTCATAGGTTTGACAAGAATTCTCTTCTGGGCTTCATATAAGTAATTTAACTCTTATGGGCAAAGGGTGTTATGTGTAATTCACAGAGCTGCCTCAAGAGCAAGTGGAGACTCCCTTGGGACACCACTTCTGACTAGATGCCTTTCTTGTGGGCAAGATATTTGGCTGTGCAGGCTGCCCAGGCTATGGGGCAGCCAGCTGGCTGAATCAGTAGTCTGTAGCCATAAGAGTGGGTGAGCTACAGATCAGCTCCCCTGGCTACGCGTGGGAACACAAAGTAGAAATAGGGAGAACATTCTGGTTTGGAAACATGAATCTGTAGTAGTGATGCTGCTGTGTGTCTCAAAATAAACACTGTGGAAATAGAGCTCTGTAAAAATATTGTCTATCTGGGAGGAGTTATTGACTTGATTTGCAATAGTTTCCTTTTCAAAACCTTGCCTCTTTCCTGGAGCTGAAATTCTGTTTCTGGGACATATGCGTAGGGAACCTGTAAAAAAAAATCCTCACTGAAAACCAAACTGAAGATAAAAGTCTAATGTGTCCTTCAGCTTACTTCATCTGCCCACAGACAATTTATCTGCAAATTATTTTCAAAGAAAATGGCTGATAAAATTGTCTTGTCATACAGCTCTAATACTATAAAACAAAAAATATCTCCTGACCTATAGTTCTGTCATGTGTTTACATTAAAAGTTGTCTTTCAAAGAAGACAGACCTAGGTCAGCTTCTTGACTAACTTTTCTAGGAACAGCCACACGTTATTAAGGACTCTGGATTACAAACTACATGTATTTGCTGGAAAATGAATGTAAAATGTTGAGTTTGGTGTTCTGTGTACTTAAAACTATGGTAAAAATGACTGATGAATTCTCAAGGGATAGCAGGGACACAATCAGCTGAATGGCCTCTGTTCTGTTCAAAATCAGGGTGTAGGTAGCTAAAAGATAATCTTCAATGGTCTTTAAGTCCTGGGGCAAATTAGTAAAAAAGGCACATCTCAGTATTCTTCTCTGTTAATCAAAATGAACTTTACAACTGCAACAGCTTTGAATAGTAAATCTAAAATACAAATCAGAATACACAGTGTTTTAATATCACACTCAGCAACAAAATGCAGGAAAAAAATATTAAAATAACATGCAGTCATGGGGAATGTGTTATAACCCCTTTCTCTCCCCCCCTGTCCCAGTCGCCACATGTCACTAAAATATCTACAGTATATGTTCTTCAACTTGCTTCCATATATTTGGTCAAACTTCATAGAGTAATAGAGTCATTTGAGTTGGAAGGGACATTTAAAAGTCACCTAGTCCAACTCCCCTGCAATGAGCAAGGACACCAACAGCTAGATCAGGCTGCTCAGAACCCCCTACAGCCTGACCTTGAATGACTCCAGTGGAACTGCCATCCAGTGGATAGAAATCTGTCCATCTTGGTGCCGAGAGTGGCCAATTCAGTTAGAAACCCCAAGAAATGGTAATGATTTCCTCATTAAGATTTCATTCCAATCCTCTGAAATAAAATGCATTTCAAAATATAAAAGTATTCTAGTTGCTACATTTCTTTTTTTCTTAACATGAACGATTATATGCTTGAACACTGTTATTCTATAAATCCATACTGGAATTAACCTAGTTGTCATCCCACGGCAATGAGTTCCACAGCCTAATTATACTTTCAGTGAGGAAATTTCATTAGTTGTAAAGGAAGCAGAAAAGGTTGTTTCATTATTTCTTTGCCTAAGGCCTGACCTAGAGAAGTAAGTAGTCCTTTTCAGTTTGCTGAACCAGAGCTTAACGAAATTCAATTCTGGGTTTTGATGAAATAAAATTCACTGATTAAGAGGCAGAATAAAATTCACCCTGTGAAGAAAATGATGAAACTGAAATTAGTTAAAATTCTATGTTCAGACAAAAGTTGCCTGAGAGCCCAGTATTTGAGTTCATTTAAAAGTGACCTTTAAGTGAGCGCTAAGAAGGGTAAAACTATTAGAGCTTTATGAAGTTTAATTCACTTCAGAAGGATTTCAAATAAGGGGTTTTGGTATTGCCATCTCAGTCAGAAACAAACTGTGGGCATTGATGTGCTTCTTGCAGCACACAGCTGGATAATCATAAAAGAGATTACAAAGGACGTTGAGGAAAGTGGAACTTCTCCTTCACTTCAACTTGTCTGTGGTCAATTCACCAAATAGCTGGAATTCAGTGTGTCTCACTGTGTGATGTTTGATTGCAAAGGTAGGAAAATGCCAGCAGTAGATGTGTAAACACATTTGTTCTGTACTACACAGTCACTCATCCAAATCAGTTCACCTTATCTTTGCATCTACATGTCCTGGAAATAACTGTTCCTGATACCCCAGGAGTGCTTTGCAGGAAGTTTCAGCTTACAACTGAGGTTCCTAATTTTAGTAGTAATAACACTACTGTTCTGGTTAGATCATTTTCTGAAAAAAAAAAAGAAAAAAGTTTCTGTTGCAAACAAAAGACTGTATGTTGTTGTTGTTGTTACTGTTGGCTGACACAGAAAAGAAAGTGAAAGAGAAAAATTTTCACAGCTTTCCCATTATTAGTTCTGGGAAAGCATAATAAAGCCATAGCTGGCAGGCGTTTATTTATTTATTTTTTTGTTAGCATTTGATAGCAGAATTCCCCAGTAAGTGGAAAGCTTACAACCCTTTTTCTGCAGCAAATTGTATTCTGCTAGCATTATGAATAGATGTTAAGATCCCAGAGAACTGCAATTCACTTAATAATGAATAGATATATTAGCATCAACAATAATCAAGGCTTTTTTTTTTTTTTTGACAAGTAGTTTTAATGTAGAATGTCAATAAACAAAGATAGTCAGCATGAAGAGTTCAGAATGATAGGCTATGTTCTAATGCAGAACACTAATATATGTACCAAGTCCCTTTGATTCCCTTTTTAATGGTAACACTTCTTTTAACAGCATTTCAGCAAGAGTGGAATGAGTAGGGTGGGGAGGGAGAATAGCATCTATCTTGCTAGTATACAATGAAGCTGAAGTTAGAAGTGCTGTGAGTGATAAACAGCAGTTCCAGTGGAGCTGTCTACAGTAGTTCAAGGCCATTACTCCATCCCCATTAGAGGCATTTATCATTTAGTCACTGTGCTTATACAACAGTATTCTAATGCTGCAAAAAACTACCTCGCCAGCTCTATATTAGGGATGGGTGAATTCATTCTGATAAAATGAGAACTGCTCTTAATTTTTCCCAGACCTGTAACTGAACCAAAACCTAGTGTTCATCCATCATTATTTCAGACCTGAGATCTTCTGCTTTGCAAGCAGGGCCCCAATGTATCAGCTCAGCAAGGTCCCTGGTGCAGTGGTGGTGGGTATAGTATAAGAACCTGATCAGAACGGAACAGATTATTTGGGAATTTCTCCATCCCTTTCCATCTGCAAACTTTTCTCCTAGGCTTCTTGCCAGTGGTGAAACCATAGTGAGGATATAATCTGCTGGCAGCTCAAAAGAAGCACAGTGTCAGCAATATAGATCGGTATGTAAGTTTAGGAATAGCTGGCCTTGAAATACAATTCAAATTCAGATTAATTTTAGGAAATGTTATCCAGTAAAATAGTATACTTTAAAAAACAAAAAATCTTAACTATTGTTTTGATTCCTGTGTCATTTTTTTTCACATTCAATATTTACCAGCCATTGTAGCATATATTTAAGAGCAGATTTCAGCAAGTTCTTCTTGTTCAGGTACAGAAAATATACATATAACTATAGTATAATTCATATCTTTTTGAATGCATAATTACATTGCATATTATTGACATAACACTCCTTCCTATGTACAGATTTGTATGTACTAAGAAGTTACTCCATATGTGAACGCTTACCAGAAATTGACCATGTTAGAGAACAAAAAATTTTCACTACTTTCATTACAGTCAAAATGGCATTGAATACATTCCCTCCTCTCTACCAGTCTGGTGAATGAGTAGACAAATACTTGTCTTACTGGACTTACTGGTTAAGTAGATGTGATCTACAACGAAAGCCTGATTGAAAGGCTGGAGCAAGGAAGATGTACCTCTGATGGAAGAGAATGAGGTCAGGGAATACTTGAGTAAAATAGATGTTTGCAAGCCTGTAGGCCCTGATGGAATGCACACAAGTGCTGAGGGAGCTGGCAGATGTGGTTGTGAGGCCACTTTGTAATCAATGTGCCCTTGTTGCTAAGAAGACTAATATTATTCTTGGCTGAATTAAGCAAAGTAACACCAGCAGGTCAAAACAGATGATTCTTCAGCTCTACTCAGCATTACTGAAGTCGCACCTGGAATGCTCTGTCCTGTTTTGGGTCCCACAGCACCAGAGAGACCTGGACGTACAAGAAGGGAGTCCAACGGAGGACTACCTACCATCTGGAGCACTGCTCTCAGGAGATGCTGAGTGAACGGGGACTGTTCAGCCTGGAGAAGAGGAAGTTCAGAGGGGACCTGAAAGGATGATGTGAAGTGGATAGTCAGGCTATTTTCAGTTGTACCCAGCTACAAGACTCTGTGAGGCAAAGGACACAAACTGGAAAACAGAAAGTTCCCTCTGAGCACCAGGAGTGCTTCTTTACTGTGTGTGATGGAGCACTGGCACAGGCTGCCCATAGGCTGTGAGGTCTGCCTTCACCTGTGGTGCTGGGCACCCTGCTCTAGGTGTTCCTGCTCAAGCAGGGGCTGAGCCCAATGGACTCAGATGTTATATCTTGGATCATGTTTTATATGGTTTTATTTTTTTGCTGTTTTCATACTGTTTGAGAAAAAAGCTGATATGACAGATATAATATCATACAAGAGCACTTCACCATGCGGTACACTTGCATATCTATGAAGTTCATCCAAGAAATGGCAAGAAATAAATTCTGCATTATTTCAGGAATTGTTTACGTCTTAACTGTGAAGCAACATTTGAGTACATAGATCACTGAGTCAGCAAGGAAAGCAACAGGTATCAGAGCCGTTGGCTAAAATTTATAAAAATTAATTGTATCCTGAAAAGAGTGCAGTGTACCCAACTCCGTTAATAAATTGTTAAATGGAAGGCTCAGATGTGCTTTCAGTAACCATCTACATTTTATCTGAAATAAGGATGAGAAATTTCACTTACTACAAAGCAAAGTATTAAAAAAGGCTCCTTATCTATGGGACCAGAATAAGGATATTAGTAACACTGTCTGCCTCTTTTTAAAACCTTATTAGTGTCAGGTAATATGTTCCTCCAATCATGCTTGACATTCTCTGGGCTAAGAAAACCCTGAGAATAAACTTTCCAAGGGAATATTTTAAGTAATACACTAATCATCAGATAAAGGAAATGTAACCTTTGATATCTGTAAAACATACATTAGCTTTGTTCCTAAAACTGCTTTCTCAATACATACAGGCATTAGCAAAGTAATCTCCTATTTCTTTTGCTGTGTATGTGTTTTCCTGTGAGTTCAGTAAAATGCAAAGCATACATAATGCAATAGTTGGGACTATTTTAGTGGTCAAAACTGCTCTGAAAGTAATGCCTCCTATTTTATTATGTTGACCCAAGACGTCAGAGGCAGTTGATGGGATGAGAGTAGAGCTTGAACCTCCCTGCCAACATCTCGTTACATGCTGTTGCAATGTGACAAATGGCAGCAGAAGGGCACTCTGACACAAATGTGTCTGACATGGAGGTGTTTATGAACAATGGTGTGTTGTTGAATTTCTCCATGCTGAAAAAATGGCACCCAGTGACATTTATCAACATTTGCTGAACATTTATGGAGACCAAGCATTGGATGTGAGCACAGTGAGGTGGTGAGTGACGCATTTCAGAAGTGGTGACAGTGACAGTCACCTCTGCTGGTGCAGATTTTAATGAGCGTGGCATGCCAACTCTTGTTCAGTGCTGGTGAAAATGCATAATAGCTAATGGTGGTGACTATGTTGAAAAAATGGTGTTTCATATTTGAGAATTTGTACTATCAAACAGTGTGATTGATGTTTTCGTATCTAT
This sequence comes from Callipepla californica brunnescens, assembly GCA_023055505.1. NCBI lineage: Eukaryota > Metazoa > Chordata > Aves > Galliformes > Odontophoridae > Callipepla > Callipepla californica. Next base: position 11,061,739 of record JALIRH010000007.1, read on the forward strand.
TATAATTTCCATGGATACAAATAGAAGTCATTACTTTCAGAGTGACCTATATTTATTGCTGGTCAGTGTAATGCAAGCTAAGATATCTAAATCCCACTGTATTGTACTATTGATCAACCTTTTTAATATCGCAGTACTTTATATTTCTTAGAATTTTAAGTCATTTTAAGTAACACACAATTGTCAAGCTGCACCTCATATATTCTCCTGCCTGAGCTAAAAGGCCTGAGAATATTCAGATATCATAGAATCGTAGAATTGCTCAGATTGGAAAAGACCTTCAAGGTCATCAAGTCCAAATGTAACCTGACTATTCTGCCCTAACTCTAAAAACCCACCACTAAATCATGTCCCTGAGCACCACATCCAAATGGTTTTTTAACACATCCAAGGATGGTGACTCAAACACCTCCCTGGGGAGCCTATTCCAGTGCTTTCTGTAAAGAAGTTTTTCCTGATACCTAACCTAAATCTCCCCTGGCACAACTTCAGGCCATTTCCCCTTGTCCTGCCATCAGTCACCAGTGAGAAGAGACTAACTCTGCTCTCACTGTGATCAATTTTCAGGTATTTGAAGAGAGCAGTGAGGTCTTCCCTCAGCCTACACTTCCCCAGACTAAACAGCCCCAGTCCTTAAGTCTCTCCTCATAGGGTCTGTTCTCCAAGTCCTTCACAAGCCTTGTTGCCCTTCTTTGGACCTCCTCTAGCATCTCAACGTCATTTCTGTATTGAGGTGCCTAAAACTGAACACAGTACTCAAGGTGGGACCACACCAGTGCAGAGTACAGGGGGAGGATTACTTTTGTAGTCCTGCTCACTACACCATTTATGATACAGGCCAGGATGCCACTGGCCTTTTTGTCCACCTGGCCACACTTCTGTCTCATATTCAGCCAACTGGCCATCAGTACCAAGGTCCCTTTCTGTCATGCAGCTTTCCAGCCACTCCTCCCCAAAGAGGATCACTCATCAGGGTGTGAATAGCATAGCTGTAATGCTTTAAAGTAAATATTCATATTTTTAAAGGACAGGAAAGTAGCTTAGACTGCAAAGTTGTGGCTGGAAACATGAAGATAGAAAACAGCATATCACATGCACATTGGAAGCAGCGAGTATGCCTCTGCTTATAAATAAAGCAGGATCTGAACATGAACTTAAGCACCAGACCGCTGCTTGTTTATAGTAATTATTAGTATGTTCCATGCATGGCAGCAACTTTGTGTTCTGGGCATAGTCCGGTCTGCCATGGACTAGTCTCAAAAGTCAGGATGGATATGACTGCTTTTGTCTCTCCATTGTACATATCCTTCCATCAATATCCCTGCAGACTCTGTGTTTCTAAACATCCTTACCTTCGTGCAGTGTCTTGGATTTTAACATTTCCCCAGCTTTAGGCCGTGAATCCACAAACTATAAAATGTTCCTTGCATTGTTTCAGATCATTACACCATGGAGCATACAAGTAACTTTATAGTAACTGTGTCCTAAAAATACCTTGAGTTCCAAAAAGTCTCTGGACTAAGCATAATGTGATACACATATGATGCCTGTGTGTGTCCTTCAGCTTCGGAACCATAAGACAATCTCTGTAATATTTATTGTTCAGGGCCATTATAGTTGTATCTAACAAGAACAAAAAGAAGACAACTCAAAAGCAGACTGCTGCAGCTATTAGAGACAGACAGAACTGAAGGCCACTGCATTAGAGACTTGTAGAAAATGTCATCATTTGTTTTGTTGTTTGAATGCAGATTCCCTGCAACTGTCTGACCAGCGCTACTGAACTTCTTAGATTACTGTGAAAGGAAAACATACCCTCAAATCTATATGTTCATTAGTGAAATAATTTATCCTGATAAATGGTGACAGAAGGTTTCAACTGAAAAGTTACTCTGAAATTAGACAATGAATGTGAGGGAAATGGTACCACGTGATAGATCACTTGCTGAGTGGCTCAGATAACTTTCCCCTTCATTCATTCTCTGGATAAATGTTCCTTTTGATTGTTCTTCTGAGGTCAAAAGTCTTTCCATCCATAAAGACTGAAAAAGTGGAAGGCTTTCACCAAAGCACTGTCACTGAGCTCCCTGGGCTGTAAAGATTTTCATTGCTCCATGCCTTCTCTGATGAACAGGTTTGATAGCTGGAATTTTAGAAACATCTACCAAGTACAAGGGGACAAAGAAGAAATAAAGAGTTGGGAAAAGATTGCCACAGTGAAAACATATGGGGCAGGAAATTGTTGAAAAAAAACCTGCTGATCTGTTGATTGGCTTAAGAGCAAAAGAAACAGTGATTTTAAATGACTAAAAACTAAATGCTGCTTTGCTAACCCATCTGCACGGTAACTCTCACATGCTCCTGTTCACTTCAGTGGAGCTACAGGAAAGCCCATGCATTATGAGCAAGCAAGACAAAACCTCATGCTGATTTACACACTGCAGTTAACCATATGTAATAAATGTCTATCTCTTGAACATGACTGACTGTGCCGTGATCTCACATTCTCAATATAAGAGATAATGGTGCTAAATATTGTCAACACCTTCAAACCTGCAGTGCAAAAGTCATCATGTTTTACATGGTGAGTCTTCTTCATAGCTTCTTTCTTTCCTAACAAAGGTTTCTAACCTGCTGTCACTGCAATATCTAACACTGATAATGCAATATGAGCTTAAAGCCAGTGTAATTGCTAATGGAAGAGTCTGTGTAAGAACATTACAGACAGTGTAATGCTTGTGTAATATTCTCTCTCTTGCTTCTGAAGTTGTAGCTGGTATATCCAATCCATGTCATCCTTCTCTCATCTAAGCTTCTGAAAGCATTTTCAGTTTTCTGGCCATTACTCAGATGGAAAAAATGAAAGCAAACCTGTACCCTCAGTAGTACACCAGGCTTTAACACTGCATCTGGTTCCTTGCTTGCCACTTCCTGACCTTCAATTAAATACCAACAGAATATCTCTGTTAAAAAAGGGAAGATAGACAGGATAACAGGCCCAGAATTTGTGCAGGAGGAAAATGCTGTACATAAAACTGCCAGTATATGATCCCATGCAACTATAAAGAACTACACACTGTGCAGAAAAAGTCCTATCTGTATTATTCTTTACTGTCTTTTGAAAGCAGCTCACTCATTCTTTTTTTTTTATTATTTATTTATTTTGTCAGGGTCACAGGTTGAGTAGATGGTCACTACTATTTTGAGCCTAAACAGGAAAGATCTTCCCCCTCATACATACCATACAAAAACATAATGCTTTACAAAGACTCTTGAACTAACTTAATTTGTTATAACTAAGTCTCTGAAATGCAAACTAGAGGGATTTGAATATAACTGACAGTGATTTTTAAAGACACTGATACAGTTGGTATCACCTATGTTGTTTTAGTTTCAGCTGGGACAGAACTGTTTTCTTCAGTGTCTGGAATGAGGCTGTGTAGGAGAAAACAATGTTGATAACACACCAGCGTTTACAGTTGCTGCTAAGCACTGTTGTACAGAGCCAAGGCTACTCTCTACAAAGGGCCCAAGGAAGCTGGGAGGGAAGAGAATTAGGACAGCTGCCTTAAATTGTCCAAAGGGATATGCCATGCCATATGACATCAAGTGGAATGAGTTTTGAAGGAGGTAGGAGTTCATCTCTCTTCTGCTGCTCAGGGAGCTAGCTGGGCTTCAATCTGGCAGGAGTGAGTAACAGCTTGTGCAACACTTGTTATATACATTTATATCTATATATATTTGTCATAATTATTATTCTTTTCCTTTCTATATCTTACTAAACAATTTTACATTAAAAAAGAATAATAAGAACCATTCTTTCCTTTTTTACACTTGGATTTTTGTTTTTCTTACACATCTATCACTAATCGTGGTTTTTTATTTCAGTTACCTGACGTCAGAGACATAATCTGTCTGATTTCAAGACAAGTTAAATAACTGTCATACATCATATGGGATTCCTTTTGTTATCAGTGCTCTGTGGTTGGTTCTAATTAGACCAAATTACTTAAGAAAGCAGGAGTGAGGTAGTTCCTATGAATGTAATTATCCACCTACCACATGATCCTCTCAAAAGTCCTGTGGCTAGGGATCTCCCAAACCTTACTTTTTCCCTTCCAAAGGAGCTCATGTTTTCTGCCCTCTTGCTCCCTTCCTAGTATTTACAGAAACAGAATTGTCACTCTCATTTAAGATTTGTTTAAAAGCTAAAATTGAACAATTTCAGTGCTGCCTCATTCAGAGGCAGAGCACAAAACATTTTACTTTTTGAATTCCTCCATGTATGTGGTTAGCTGGATCAAGGTTTTCAGCAAATCTCTGAGACTGAGTAATACAATTACTGCTGTTTTTACAGTAAGACAAATAACGGCACCTTACAATTCACCTTATTATATAATGTGCAACAAAAAGCAAACAAAGTGATGCATAGACACATACGTTTGTTTTGATGAATACAGACAAATCATCACTTTCATGTTTGCCTATGATTTGTAAATGCAGTTAATAGTTCAAACAAATAAAGACTGCCTTTAATGCTGCTTCTCACCTGGGCACCAGGCTGTGCTAAGATCTCAGTGTGACCAGATCAGAAATGCCAAATCAGCTGTCCACTGCTTGGAGCAAACTGGTCTGAATCTGCTGGTGTAGAAAACTGCTCTGTGATACCTGATGTATGCAGCAGCTTTTGAATATCACATCCTCCACCTGCAAGAATTTCTAAACCTACTATTTTTTAAGGGGCCTAATTAGAATTGGTATCAGTGTCCTCAGAAATTTTAACTGAACTTTTTGCCATGTACGTCATAAGTGTGGCTTACTGAGGAATGTAACTGAAGTAACATTGCTGCTCCATCTATGTTATGCTAGTTCTTGTCATGTTTCATAAGGAATTCTGTGGTTTGGATTCTTAATTCTCCAAAGCAAAAGTGATACTGATTTACTGCTTATCACGTTTGCTTCATGTTACATCAAGCATTGATGAGTTACAGCAGAGCAACTTACCTAATCAATTATTCTGCTCAATATAATCATGTTTCAAAGATCACATAACTGTACCAGACTTCTTGCCTTCCATCTCATTAACCTTTGAAAATGCTTACTTGAGAAAAGGAAACATTCAGTCTCTGATAGCTATACCTAGAAGCTATAGCGGAGCAATAAATCATTCCCTCAGAACTCTCCAACCCTCTTGTTTTTCTCTTAATGTATAAATAGAGTTTCCTTTCAAAATCTTCTTTGAGTACAAGAAAGAATCCATCAGTATGATGCTGAGAGGCTATCCTCTATATAAGACATCAGGTCATCCATCAGCACAGCCATTATTATGCCAGGTGTTTCAAAGCTTGGGAAGCTACCGGCCCTCCAAACTCATTGTATTGCAAGCTGCTCTCAGTGCACAAAGATGGTCTTCATTATGCATATCAGTGGGAATTCGTTAAAAGCAAAAGGCCTCTACTACAGGGCGAATCTTAAAAGATTTTATTTGGACACCACAATAAAAGAGAGTGAAGTATCTTCTTTGTTATGAAAATCAGCTAGAAAACCTCATGAGAATGAGTCTTCTTATAAGAAATGCAGTATTGTCTCAGTCTTGGCCAAACCGAAAGTATCAGTAGAACATATTATTCTGAAAATACTTCTGTAAATCAATAATTGATTTTTATCAAATCCAGGGAGTTTAAGAAGTCTGTGAAAACTCAAAATGCTAAACAGAGAAATAAAACGTTTGAAAACAGATAACTTCACTCTGGAGCTGACTTCACAAACCTGGAAAAGGCCCCCATAGGCCTATCTTCCAGAAGGTTAGAACCATATGTTTCTGTGTATTTATTCTTTATCCTTCCAGCTAAACCAGAAAAGAAAGAAATGAAAAGAAAGGAAAAGCCCTCCAGCTCTATTATAGCTTTTATCATTTCAAATCTTTCCCTTAATAATCCAAAGTAAACTAATTACCTAATTAAGTTAACAGGTGTCAGTCATTTAAACATAAAGAGGTACTTGATAGACTTGAACTGGGGAATTCTTTTCCTTAAGTATCTGCACTTAAAATTTGAAACATAATAGCATTGCAACAACTGATTGAGTTCTTTTAAAGACATTGCAGCTTAGATCCTCACTGGCGGCATTCACCTGTGAGGCAATTAGGATTTTACCTCCTTTTACAATACTTTGGCAAGCTTCTTGATGAATCCTTTATCTGCGGCCCCCTCATGTCTAGAAGCCTACAGTAGGGTTGTACTGTTTGCATGGAGAATGCGAAACTGTTTACTGAAAGGAGAGAATGCTGTCCTTGCTGTGAGTGTAATTGTATTGATAATTATACTGTGGCCATTATCTTCCTTAAAAGTACTGTATTATGCTAAAATAACAGCTAATAGTATTGTTGGGACTTAGACCTTCCTTTCTAATAGAAATATTTCAGGTTTTGAATGTCTACAATTCTAAGGAAAAGACTATCAAGAAAATTCACCTGTCTGCTTGTTTGTGATGCTGAAAAGAAAAAATAATTCTTCTGACAAAAACAAGCCCTAAACATATTAGCTAATTGAAATCGTGCTTATGACCTGTAGTGAGTTTTCTTTTTGTCTGCAATGCACAAGCATGGAGACCATATATTAATTCTATCCTTAGGATATCCAAATACATGCATGTGCCTAAGTTATTGTTTTTGTGGCTTTGATTTCTTACTGCTGTTCTTACACCTGTGGCACAGACTGTAACTCTGTGTGCTGCGGTGATGGAAGATCACGATCAAAACCAGCTCCTGATATTCCTTAGGGAATTGGTCCAGTGTGAAATTACAACAGGTTAGAAGTGTGGATGTAATAAATAATGAGAGAGCTGTGACTGCCTGCAAGGCAATACTTTGGACAAGGGATGGTGGGCAAACAGAACTTAAGACATGACATGGGTACATGATCTTGAGTTCTGTGAGTTGTCTTGTGTCAGTGTGTAGTGCATATGTATGTATAAATAAATGTAGAATAAACTCTACTATATCTATATTATATGTATAAAATGTGTAGTAACTGAAATTTGACCACAGAGAACAGAGTATTCTGAGTTGGTAGGGATGCACAAGGATCTTTAAGTCCAACTCCTGGTTCCATGTTGGAGCACCCAAAATCCAAACCCTGTGTCTGAGAGCGGTGTCCAAATGTTCCTTGAACTCAAGCACTCTGGGCAGCCTGTGCCATGCTTACTGCCCTCTGGTACAGACCCTGTCCCTAACCCAACACAGCTCTATGCTGTTCCCTCGGGCCCTGTTGCTGCCCCTAGAGAGCAGGACAACCCCTCCCCTCTCCCAGTGGCAGTGCTTGGCCTGGTGCAGCCCAGAATCTGGCTGGCCCTTTGGGTTGTCGGGGCACACTGCTGGCTCACATTCCACTTGCTGTACACCAGAATCTCCAGATCTCTTTCTGTAAGATTGCTCTCCAGCCTCTCATAACCCAGTCTGTACGTATATCCAGGGATGCCCTGTCCTAGGTGCAGAATCCAGGGCTTGCTCTTGTTAAACTTCATGTGGCTGGTGATTATGCAGCACTCAAATTAATCAAGATTTCTCTGCAAGGCCTTTCCACTCTTGAAGGAATCAGCAGCTCCTCCTTATTTAGCATAAGTTCATAGGACTGATCAAAAACATCTCTGCATAAGTTGCATTCATTCTGTTTCTCTGAATATCTATGAAATATAAAAAACGGAAGTAACTATGAAGTGCTTGGTTTCAAAAAGAAGTTTGATACATTACTGCAACAAGGGCTCATCAGAACACTTAAACACAACAATGTAAATGCACACTTTAAGTCTTTGAATACCTTACAAATGGAAGGTGAGAATGCATTGCTTTTCATTTACCCTCTTCATTACTTAAGGTCTACTTCCTGCTTGTAGTACCAGATGGTTCTGACATCTATACATGGTTCTTCTTATCCTCTTATTTTAGCATATTTTGGCTTTTGGCAATTTTTGTTAGTATATTTACATTCGATCACAGTGCAATAATAATACCACAGCTAGAAAAAAAGCATGGGCAGAAATGAACAAACTGAGTGCTGCCATTATTATTCCGTCTTCAAATCTACAGTGATAAATTATACCTGTATAAATTATTAGTACAAATGATACTTAGGAAAACTGAATGAAAATCTTTTGTTGTTGTTGTTTATGTTTGAACTTCTAAACTCCCAAAACAGAATAAATTTTAAGAAGTAGAATTATCTTTTGGTTACATGTAGGTGTCAGAACATACTTCATTCATATTAGCAAAAGCATTCAGCTTGCAAAATATTTGGTTCATGGACAGAGGTATGTTACAGGGAGTGGATGGATTGCCCAATAAAGAAAAAGTGGAAAAAGAGTGCTGTTTGATGTTGTTTGATGTGGACATCTACAAAAAAAAACTTTCCCAAAACTCTGCTAGCTAAATAATTGCTTTAACAGATGAATCATTATCCTACTTTTCTGTCTATTTGTTTATTATTTATTTTTAAAAAAGTCTGAAATATGTAGCAACAAAGCATTCATATAATTAGAAGTGTGGCTCTCCATTTGTTTTTTAAAATCAAAACAGTCTCACTGGCAAGGAAAGCTTATTAAAAGCTAGTAAAACTGTCAAAGGATATAGAGAATGAAAAGTCTGGGGCAACATACCCTGGGGTTTAATAAAAATCCCTCAGCCATCTCGTGGTATTGCCCAATTTTTGCTAGAATCCCAGGTGGGAGCATGGAAATATAGGGTCCTTAGGAACTTTAAAGCCCCAGCTCAGGCTGAGGGGACTTGAATAAGAACATGATTGGGACTATGGTGCTGGAATAAGAAAGTTCAAGAGGAAAGATGATAATAATTTCCAAACTAAAATGGCCAGTAGCCTGGTGCTAAGAGACCTCTGAAAGCACTGCAGGCAACATGTCAGCAGCATAGGGTCAGACAGCTAAGAAAAAAAGTAAAGATTAAAAGCTCTCCTTATTCTAAAACATGGACAAAAACTGTAGCAGTTGGAGTCTGCAATGGCAACAGGGCAGTCTGTATGTAGCATACCTGGTCATAGTCCTCAGTTGCTTCTGGAAGGTCCTGTGGCTTAGTTGTGTAGCTGAATTACTAGATTTTTCCACAGAGAGATGAAAACCATATATATGTAATTCACGTTATGACTCAGATTTATGTTTGCAACTAACACATTTTCAGTTTGTAAAGAATGGTTTGACTGATGAATGCTTCTTAAAAGTGAAATCGGCAAGTTGTCTGCTAATATTTATTTTTACTGCTGGCTAAATTATACATCACTATACAGGCATCACTCAAGTTAACACTTCTAGTAGTGTGAGATATCTATCTATTTAATTCAACTTACATCTTTTAGTAGGATGCTTAGGATTCCTGGAATAATCTTCACTTAAGATCTGGAAATGCATCTATTTACAAAGTAGTAACAGCATCTGAATGTTTTCTTAAAGATACAGCCTGAGTATTGTCTTTGAAGAAACACATAACCATCTTGGTCAAATGATCAATTTTAACCTTCAGAAAAAAGAAACTCGAACCGAAAATATAACAAGCTAAAATAGTTTTATGTTTATATGCTCTATGATCCTGTTAGCACGCTGAGAAGTGAACTGTTCCAAATATAATAACGAGTGGAAATAAAATTTGCAATACCAATAATATCACCTGAGCAAAATAGATGATGTTGTCACGTATCTGCTGCAAGCACCACACATTTTTCAGCAGAGAAAATCAGTAATACAGATTCAGACAGGAAAGGTTTACAATATATTTACGGTGAATGTGAGTTTTTAATCTCTAGTATGCAGTTTAAACTACATTTCACCATAAAATGTCACTATCCTGGTAGCTCTGGGAATCCAGCAGTATTATGGACGTAATAAATAAGGACCAAGAGAAAATTCAGTGTAAGTACTATAACAGCACAAGTACGAGACGGTATGGCTTGAACTATCAGAAACATGGCTTTCTTATGTAAGGCTGCATGGAATCACACAGAAGTCTACCTCTTGCTCTTAGTCCACTGAAAATTATTATGCTGCAGAATCTGTCTCCTTCCATGAAAGCAACTGAAATTACTCAAATAACTGTTTAGGTAGAAATCAGATGTTTTTGTAATTGTTTTATTTTATTTTATTTTTTTAATTATTCTTGCTTTCCTACTAAATTGTTTGGATCTGTACTATTTTTTTTTCCTGAAAATGAATGAAAAGAATGCAGAAAATTTTCCCTGAAAATTTCTGTTAATGAAGTGCTGAGTATGTCATCCTTCTTTGACCAAATCACTTTAAAAATGTAATTTCGTAGTAAAAAGTAATTTTTTTCTATTTAAAAATACAAATATTGGCTTCAGAATGATATTTTTCAGAATTGTCATGTTAAATTGAAATGTTTGACTTCTTTGGCAGTTACCCGTTAGAGGATTTTTAACCAGATGTAACTTAAATTGTCATTTGAGAGCAAAATGCTGTCCTTTTGATTAGAAACATGATGATATTACTGCATTTTCCAAAAGCAGTAATCTTGACAAAACTCTTCTTTTGAGATTATGATTAAATTTGCAATGATTCTAATCGATGAGAATGTAGATTCCTAGATTATGCAATGCTACATTATGCAATTGCTGGATTACTGCATTTTCTGAAGTTGCTGAATGTTCAAATGCCTCCTTACAAGAGACAAATTGTTGAGACATGCTCAGCAGTTACACGTGAGGATCTTTTGTTGTTCATAAGGTAGTATGTTAAAAATATTCACAATTTAGCAGCAAAGATCTGCTGGAAGAAGGTGGTGGAGGGACTATGGGATTAGATATACATCAGCCCCTTTCTCCCTTATTCCCTATACAGTAAAGTTTGCAAGCATGAGGTTTCTGTTTGTATTTAGCCTATGGCTACTTGTATCACATCCAGGACATCAGTTTAAAATGACTTGTTGAATATTAGCTCTTCTTATGAAGTATGATTACTGTGTTGTGTGGCTCTGCTGGGGAAAAGGGTCTCAGCCCCGATCTGACCATAAAAGTTCATGCCTATATCCTGCACACTGGAGCTTATGGAAATAAAACCAATAGGCACTGTGATATATGCTGGGATTTTTTTCCTTTTCTCTCTGCCCTGAGACATCAGTGGTCATTACTGGATTGCTACTCAAGGCTGAAATTTTCCATTTCCACAGAAGTTGTTCCAGCACTGCTGCCATTCTGTGTTATTACATTCTGAATCTAGTGCTGAATTTGCAGATCAGCTGGCAAGAGAAATGCCTTGAGCCTGAAATATTAGTGATTTTGTAGTTCATATTATTTAAAATAAAATCTGAAAGGGTTATATATTTTTACCTGCCTTTCTAATCTTTGGAGAGGCAAGTTTAAGGTTATAATAAAATCTTACAAGCCTATAGGAAAAGATAGCAGAGGCTTGTATCATTCCACTCATGAACGGCAGATATAAGAGCAAATTGCACTCAGAAATGCTAGAGTGAGTGGTTTTAAATACAGATGAGACTAATGGATTGCATCTGACCAAGGGGGCAAATACAGAAGAATTCACCTATGCATTTCAATGGTGGGCTCATGGGAAACCACTCTTCATCAGTATTCCTGTCAGGGTCCTGAGGGCAGCACTAGTCTGTAAAGATCCTTACCAGCTTCCATCCCAGGAATGCCTCACCCTGCGCAGGGACCAGAACCCCATGTCAGCCCTTGTGGCTGTCAGCCCCTGTCTCAGTGAGGCTGCAGTAGGGCCAGTCTGCAGCTCCCCACAGATCTGTCTTTTCTTGCCATGGCCTACATCCCAGTCTGGCCTCAACCTTTTCCCATCCCTATGGAGCTGCCTGGTGCTGCCCCAAAGCCCCCTTCTCCTTGCTGGCATGGTAGGAAAGGCCCTGACTACCAGGCTTTCTCCAGTGTCTTTGGGGAACCCATGCCTCACACGGTACCCTGAAAAGGTACCTTGTACCGTACAGCTTTTTGGAAACCTTAACTAATGAGCTTCTTTCCTTTCCTTTTGCAAATATCCTGGGTTTTCAAAAAGGAAATTTTTTTTTTTTCCTGCGTACACGCACTGAAAGCCCAGATAATTACATTATCCAGAAGAAAACGGGACTGCATTGAGACTGAATCCCCTTCTGTGCATTAATTCATGTTAGAGCTATGTTACCATTACATGACAGAGATAAGATTTAATAGATCAGGGCATTTACTGGATGCCAGGGGACCCAGCTGCCATTTTTGACTGTCCAGCTGCTACACGAGATGGCTGCTGTGAATCACCTCACATCCTAGCAGAGTACTTTCCTGTCCTGTAAAAACAAGGATATTGTCTCCATGCACCTCTTTTTAGATCTTTGAGTTACGAATACATGTAAAATGTTAAACTGGTGAAACAAATGAGGTGCATATTATGAACAGTGTAACTTCTCCATAAACTAATGCAAGAGAGCAGTAAGACCTTCCTTTACTTTTAGATCAAAGTAGATGTGAAACAAAGGCAGTCCTGATTTAAGGATATGAGGACTGAGACATGCAGGCATGAAATGCCATTTCTTGTTCCACACTAAGTTACAAGGCTAATAATACCATATTTTATCACATCAACAGCTTTTTAAGCCATTTCTACTACACATAGTATTGCTCAGGCTTCCAGTCCCTGTGCCACTCAGTCCCAGGTGGGTTGTAAATCATTGTATAATCCATTCATTAAGAAAACAGAACTCCAAACACTTTGTTTTCCCAATTTAGAAGAATAAAGGATATTTTGCTGTACACTACAGACACATATTGTTCTTTCCAAATTGATCCTTTCCTTAAAAAGCTCTGTTTGTTACTATGCTGCATTTCACATGCAAATACATTGTATTCCTTTTACTTGTTCATAGTTTAATTGCAGAACAGCAGGTGATCAAAATCACAGTAGTAAGAAAGGTATATATCCGCAGAACAGATGAGTGCCATTTAAATCCATACAGGGGTGCTTTAAGCTTCCTCTATTAAACAGACTTGCAACTTGCAAATTCCATCACTATAAAACCAAAGCTGAGCCTTAGCCTACTTATGAGTTCCCTCAACCACACAGAAATGAAGAGAAATCTTAGGTTAGTTTGCTGTCTTGTTTCTTCAAATTTGGTCTGACTTTTTTTCCAACCAAAGGTACACCATAAGAAGGCAATACAAAACTAGAGAAAAACAAAGCAAACAAACAAACAAAAAACTGTTTTCCTTTCAATAAATATTTTTTTCTTTTGAAATTCATTATGCATAGTTCAATATAATTGTTGTTGGTATATAATACAAAGTTTCAAGGAACATACACAATGCAGTTCATTGTCAATAATTAAGTAACACACATAAATGGAGTAAGACGTTAAAGAATAGGAATGTTCTTTAAAGTTCCAAGTTCTCTTATTTTTACAAGCTAGTTATGCCTTAGACATATCTCTATAGACATGTAATAGTTCCTCCAAAACAATTACCTATTGTTTGTCTTCCTGGAATTCAAAATTTCATCATAAGACTTTGTAAACATACAAGTTGGTGATATGCTTTTGTCCCAGCAATTCATGAAGCAAGCATGTAAAAATAAGTAGAACTGAATGAAGATGGAAGAAATGGAGAGTATAGAAGCAATTAGTTCTGCTCATCTTCACTTTTATAGAATTTTCCACTCCTTTTTAAAATATTCATCCACAAATTCATCTGATGTGCACCTATTGCATGACTTTTCAAGCTTTATATATATATATATATATTAGTACAAAACACTAATAACAATCTGTCAGAGACTTTTAGAAAGCAGATGATACCAGTATTAATTGCTCCTATCAAATGCTGTGAGTTGAAAGTCCTGCAGCACACAGTTATTTAAATATGAGATATGTTTTAGCTTATACCTTTGCAGGCAGGAATCTGGATAATACATGTGTATCTTTCATTGCTTTGTAGGTCAGCTCATTTGTATTCTTCAGCAGAAGGGGAATGACTGTTAGTCATTGCTACAGACATTCTTGCTTTTACTAAAATTCACTAATTGGGAAAAGCTCTATCTTCTGCCATTCTGACTAAACCTTAGTCCTGAACAAGGATTATATCTGTTAGCATTGCCCAGATGCTTTATTAGCATGATTAAATCAATATGTTGGAACTCTCTAAGTTAGCTATAGTGCTATGAAACATAACAACTAAAGCATGTTTAGTGTTATTTGACTTACATCATTGCTGTAACAAATTAAAGAGAACTAGCTTTTGTTCTGTCATCTTATATTAGTAAGCAAGAGTATTTTCTTTACCTCTGTAGTATCTGCTGGGAAAATCTTACCTATACCATTTATTTGAGCTATGGATTAAAGGAGATCACAGAAACACAGAATTATAGGGGTTGGAAGGGACCTCAAGAGATCATCTAGTCCAACCCCCCTGGCCAAAGCAGCTCCCTAGACCAGGTTGCACTGGTAGGCATCCAGACGGGTCTTCTACATCTCCAAAGGAGACTCCTCTCTGGGCAGCCTGTTCCAATGCTCTGTCACACTTCCCGCGAAGAAGTTCCCACACACATTTGTGCAGAACTTCCTGTGCCTCAGTTTGTGACCATTTCCCCTTGACCCATCATCACGTACTGCTGAGAAGAGTGCAGCCTTGTCCCCTTGCTTCCCGCTCCTTAGATATTTATAGACATGGAACTGAGTCTTCTCTTTTCAAAGCTGAACAGACACAGGTCTCTCAGCCTTTCCATAAGAGAGGTGTTCCACATCCTTTATCATCTCTGTGGCCCTCCACTGGACTCTTTCCAGGAGAACCCTGTATTTTTTGTACCGGGGGTCCACATCTGGACACAGTAGGTGAGGTCTCACCAAGGCAGAGTAGAGGGGGAGGATCACCTCCCTCGACCTGCTGGCCATGCTCTTTTTAATGCACCCCAGGATACCATTGGCCTTCTTGGCCACCAGGGCACACTGCTGGCTCATGGTCAACCTGTCATTCACCAGAACACCCAGGTCCCCCTCCTCAGAGCTCCTCTCCAGCAGGTTAGCCCCCAGCCTGTATCGGTGCATGCAGTTATTCTTCCCTAGGTGCAAGACTCTACACCTGCTCTTGTTAAACCTCATCTGGTTCCTCTCTGCCCAACTCTCCAGCCTGTCCAGGTCTCTCTGAATGGCAGCACAGCCTTCTGGCATGTCAGACATTCCTTCCAGCTTTCTATCATCAGCAAACTTGCTGAGGATGGACTCTATACCCTCACCAAGGACATTGATGAAGACATTGAACAGGACCAGACCCAGCACTGACCCGAGGAACAGTACAGGCCTCCAACTGGACTCTGTGCGATTGATCACAACCCTCTGAGGTGTGCCAGTCAGCAGTTCTCAACCCACCTCACCGTCCACTCATCTATTCCACCCTTCCTCAGCTTTGTTATAAGGATGGTGTGGGAGACAGTGTCAAATGCCTTACTGAAATCAAGATAGACTACATCCACTGCTATCCACCCAGCCCATAACGACATCATAGAAGGCCACTAGATTGGTTGAGCACGACCTCCCCCTGGTGAACCCTGGTTGACTACTACTGATAACTCTCTTCTCCTCCAATTGCCTGGAGATGGCATCCAGAACAAACTGTTCCATCACCTTTCCAGGAACTCAAGTGAGGCTGACTGGCCTGTAGTCTTTCTTGGGGCATGGGTCCGTGGTCCCCCTTCATCAATCATCATGAAACTGGGCCGAACCAGCCCGTAAACCGTTGACACCTGGATATTCCTTTTTGCCCTTTTTGAAGATCAGTGTGACATTGTCTATCCTCCAGTCTTCAGGCACCTCTCCCACTCTCCAAGACTTCTCAAAGATGATAGAGAGCAGTTCAGCAATCACCTCTGCCAACTCCCTCAGCACATGTGAATACGTCCTATCATGGCCCATTGATTTACGTACATTGATGTCGCCTAGATGCTCTCAGACCATCTCCTCCCTCACCAAAGGGGAGCCTTCCATTCCCCAGACCTCAGAGATGGTACGCAGACCAGCTGTGCTTCTTTACCCTATGCTTGTTAGTATGTTTTAAGTTTGGCTATGTATCATACAATAACATTTGAATTTATTATTCAATTTAAATTGTATTTGACTGAGACATGGTGTTTTCAAAGTCATATACCTGCAAGATTCATAAAAATAGGCAGTCTGAAAGAGGAGGTGATGAAGAAAGAGGAATTAGAAGTTCATCTATTACAAATAGATAACTGACAGGAAAGGAATGTCAGAAGTCCTATTTCATAAACTGTGGACATTTCTTTTGAAATTATTTTGTTCTTGGTTTGGTTGGAAGCTTGGTAGAATAGAAACATAGAATGGTCTGGACTGCAGAAGACATTGTAAATCATCCAGTCCAGTCCACCCACCTACCAATCCAAGTGGTTCAGATTCCCATTCAACCTGACTTCCAGTAATTTCAGGTATGGGGCACAGACAGTTCTTCTGGAAAACCTGTTCTTGTGCCTCATCACCCTCATAGTGAAGAATGTCTTCATTATATCTAAACCAAATCCACCATCTTTAGTTTAAAATCATTACCCCTTTTCTTACCATTATTTGCCCTTGTAAAAACTCCCTCTCCAGCTTCCTTGTAGGCTTTGTTTAAGTACTGGAAGATTACTATCAGGTCTCTCTGAAGCCTTTTCTTCCCAAGCTGAACACCACCAACTTTCAACTTATTTTCATTGGAGAGGTGCTCCAGCCTCTGATCATCCTTGTGGCCTTGTCTGGACTTGCTTCTAGGGGTCTGTGTGTTTCTTATTTTGGGGACTGCAGATCTGAATGCAGTACTCCAGCTGGAGTCTCATGAGAGTGGAGGGGGATAATCACTTCCCTCAACTTGTTAGTTGTGGGTTGTTTCTTTTGTTGTTGTTGTTGTTTTTTGTTTGTTTGTTTTTATTGCAGCCCAGGATATGGTTGGCTTTCCAGTTTATGTTGAGCTTCTCATAAACCAATATCCACAAGTCCTCCTCAGGGAGGACTATTGGCAGGTACCCCTCCCACTAGACCAGGTTGCTCAAAGCCCCCATCCAGCTTGGCCTGCAGGGTGAGGGCATCCACAACCTCACTGGGCAACCTTTTCCAGCGTCTCATCACCACCAACCACCACAGTAAAGAATTTATTCCTGATACCTAGTTTAAATCTACCTCTTCCGGTTTAAAGTCATTTCCCCTTGTCCTGTCACTATGTGCCCTTATAAAAAGTCCCTCCCTATCCTTCCTGTAGCCTCCTTTCAGGTACTGGAGGGTCTCTATATGGTCCCCCTGGAGCTCCTATATACCTTACTTGCAAGTATTTGTATAACTGACAAGTTCCCTCTGATACTAAACACTCTCAGCTCTTTCAGCTTTTCTCATAGGAGAGATGTTCCTGCACCGTATGCAAACAGTATTCTAAGCATGGCCTTGCTATGGCTGAGTTGAGAAGAATGATCACCTTCCTCAACCTGCTAGAAATGTTTTGCCTAAGGCAGCCCAGGACAATGTTATCTTTACTGCAAAAGCACATTGCTGGCTCATGCTCAGCTCAGTATCCATCAGGTCCCTCGGGCTCTTCTGCTGCTTTCCAGCTGGTCAGCACTCATCCTATCTTGCTGCATGGGGTTGTTCTTCCCCAGGTGCAGGACTTCTCTTTGTTGAACTTCATGAGTTTTTTATCAGCCTGTTTCCCCAGGTGGTGCCTTCAGCTGGAGATACCTCCAGAAACAATTAAAATACATTTTAATTCATTATGATTAAGATTAACTAAGCCCTTCATTTATGTACAAATGCTTTACGCTTGGGAAATACAGATTATTCTGCAGAAAAAAAGCATATGTAAACAGGTAAATAAAGGACAGAGATTCAATTTTTGAAGCACAACCAAATAAAATTAGGAAACATTTACAGAATCTGAAATATATCATCTTCTTAATGATATTCCAAATGTCACTAAATGTATTTATGTGAATAAAAAGCAGAAATTGTAATCTAATAGTAACAGCCACATAAGATTTGAGGGTGGTCAAACACTGAAACAGGCTTCCTAGAGAGGTGGTTGTTACCTGATGCCTGTCAGTGTTCAAGGAATATTTGAACAATGCCCTAATTAACGTGCTTTTAACATTTAGTTTGCTTTGAAGATGTCCGGCAGTTGGACTCCATGATCTGTGAAGGTTCTTTCCAACTGAAATTCAATTCTCTCCTCTCTATTCTGTTGCTGGAAGAGTGGAACCTCAATCTATCCCACTGTTACCTTTTTGATGCCAGTACCAGCGATAGATGCCCAGAGCCTGGAGAAGGGTCACAAGTCATCAGGAGAGCACATGAAGAGCACAGAGGAGTTCCTGCCACTCCAGTCAATAAGTCAGCATCATTAGGGGCCCAACTTAACCACCTCTGTGAAAATGCACGAGTATAGAGAATAATAAACAAGAGTTAGAGATGTGCACATACCTGCAAGGCAATGATCTTTTTAGAATCGTGGAGATGTAGTGGGATGGTTCCCATGCTTGGAGTATGGGAAATGAAGAATTCAGGATTTTTAGGAAGAAGAGGCAAGGGAGATGAGGAGGGTGTGTCATCCTCTGGAGTGTATGGAGCTCTACTTTCATATAGATGAAAGCAGATGAGTAGTTTATGTGTCAGGATTAAAGGGAGAGCAGGGGCAGGTGACTTTATAGTGAGGGTATGCTGCAGGCCACCCAACCAGGATGAGGTTGCCCAGAGAATGTTGTTCAGGACATTCATAGTTTGAGCAGAATAAGAATAGTGGATACTGTGTCATGCAAACAGGGTAGGAGGCTTCTGGAAACCTTGTCTACTGCTGTGTTTGTGATTGTGACAGACAAAAGTTTTAAAGCCAGTCTGCTGGACTGAAACAGTAAGACATTCATCTCCTTACGGTTTAGTTTTGATAGAACAGTCAGGGGAGAGATCAAACTAGTTCTGCTGATGTAGACTTGTACTCTTCATCATTCAGGCTCTCTCTTGTTCCTTTATTGTTAATTATTTAATCCAGACATCTGCAGCACTCTGCTTTGTATTAACAAGTATTTATCAAGGTTGTGATTCCTTTACACTCTTGTTAACTACTTGACTGAGAAAACTACAACATTTGGCTGTTGAAATGCAGAGTTAATGTAAGCAATACATTTCTATGTATTAATACAAACCCAGAGTAGAACTAATGTCAAAAAAAGGAACAGTTTCTCTTTTGACCTGCTGTAATTAGCATTTTGAACTACTCCTCCAAATTCCCTCTTCTGCAATTCCAGCCTATTCCACCAAACTATTCAGACTCTCAGATTATGAATTTGTTTAGAGTTAATACCCTCAGCCATGTGAGTTCAGTGGGACTACTCAAACAATCTTGCTTGTGCAACCTGTTATCTTTTTTCATACTACTTTATCTCAGATTATAGAAAGGTCTTACTGCAGCTGAGACATGTTAAAGTATTGGCTTGGAGGCCAAAGCAAAGGTTCATTCATGTCTTACCCTCACACTTGATTTTCCCTTTCTCTTCTACTGAGAGAGGCAGTAAACAGAAGGGCACCCTATGGACATAACTGAGGAAGTGGTGCTGAGAATCCACTCCTTGGGCAGAGAAGTCAAGGTTTGCCTGCCATTGTAAGCTTGTTAAGAGTATGAAAGGCAAGCACATTCCCTGTGGCAAAAGATAGGGGAAATGTTACTCACAGTTTTTACCTTTCATGTAAAAAGTGTTTTTCTTTTTATTCAACTTTTATTTGAAGTCAATGGCATTTTTTTCTGATACACCTCACTTTCTATTCTTTAACAAAATTCAATGAGAACTTATAACTAATGTAATCAAAAGTTCTTTCTTTACAGCTCTCATTTTTATCTTTTAGGTGCAGGACAGAGGAGTGTAAAAGCCAGCTTTTCCTGGCCAGCTACTTACTCATGAAGATACCAAATCCAATTTTTCTGTGCATTGCTTCAAAGTTATGACCCTTATCAGATAGTGAATGCCTGCATTACAGTAGTCCTTGTGGAGATCTCTGGTGATGCCATACTTCCCTTAGTAATTGGACAGGTAGATTCTGAGTACCTGGAAAGTCTGTCTTCACATTTTATACAAAATTAAGATATGAAGTACCTCAGTGTGGAGCTAGGGGAGATAAAAAACACCTTGTTTTACCCCTTTACTCTTGCTACTATGCGCCTCCATGATGTTAGCTCCCATCCATCCCCATTTACTGTCTACATGAACCACAATAAAACAACTCAATAGTGCTTGCAAAGTCATATTAAAATAGGGACCTGGGAGAATATTAAGCCACAAAGGTTGTATATTTTGCTAAGTAGTATGCTTACTCTTTAACTTTCTCTTAATTTATCTTCCCTAATTTCTTGCACATTCCTCTTTCACACTGTTTCTCATTTCCTTAGCAGTCTAAATAATTTATAGTAGACAATGGAACTGTGGGTAGAAACAAATCTGCACAGGCAAGACATAATCCTCTCAGTTTTTAATTGCTGGTGAAGGATTGGACATTCTTTTGTGCTTTCTCTATTGCAAGCCTATGTAGAGAAGGAGTAGCCAGGATGCATTTTCCATTCCTTTTATTTTGTTCAATTTTTTCTTTTTTTTTTTTTTTTTGTGTGTGTGTGCGCATGCATGTGTGGGCCCTCTAAAAAACAGATGCACAAAATTAATCTTTTGAATTGACATTTGTGAAGCTGAAATTTTGTAGAAAGGGTGGGAACTCTTTGTTTCATTTGAATATATTTACCCTTGCAACAGAGTTCATTTATATGGATTTTCAGAAGGACTGTATGGGCTATCCAAAGACCATCATTCATAAAATATGCATGCAAAACATGCCTATGCTGTCACAAGCAGGTAATTTCACATGCAAAAATATGCTGTTGTAGACTATGAAAAACAAGCTGTCATTCATGAAAGTAGTGGTTTACTTGTGCAGTTATTCATCTTAGGAATAGAGACCTGCAGGAGACCACCTGGGTCATCAGGTCCAGTTGCTATTAGGGCAATAGAAATATAATACAGATGACTTCGTAAGAGATCTTTTTGGCACACAGCATGCCACTGGTAACTGGTAACAAACACAGAATGTTAAGATAAAATACAGAATGACATAAAAGACTGTCATGGGCCACATGAAAAGGAAAATGTGAGACGGCGATATCGCCAGTGGTCTAGGTCATTGCACTTTGGTTCATGGAATAGCCATATCGTCCTGGAAAATGGAAAAGCTGTCATATCTCATTTCATGTATATCCAAAAATATCCAAAAATATCCAAAACTGGACTAGGCAATGCCCTCATCAATGGAGACTAATGGGACCTGCTGTGAGCAGTAGGTTGATCTAGGTGACTTCAAGAAATGGCTTTCAACCTAAACTAGTTTTATTATGTTATGGTTCTGTTGTTCTCCACTGCAGAACTTTCTTCTGAACTCATGCACTTCCATACTTCTCTATTCATTTGCTGTGGGACAAGAATGATCTGAACAGCTGACACTCTTGCTTGGCTCCAAATACCCTTTGTCTCTGATTTTTGAGCCTTTCTTCAAGATGCACAGTTGAGAGTGAAACTAATTGCACAGAAAAAGAATAAATGCTAATGTTTTCATTAGGACATAGAAAAGACACCTCTGACTTACTGTGTGTTAAATTATAGGATCATAGAATCATAGAGACATTTGAGTTGGAAGAGACCTTTAAAGATACCTATCTAATGCTAGATAACAGGGCCATGTACAGCTAGATCACCACTATTCCCACATCCTTTTCAGCTCAGTTGAACTTTATTCTTTCATCTCACAGTTTATACTGATAGCAGGGGTTGCTGTGAACCATTTGCAAGACCTTGCACTTAGCTTTGTGGAAACCTATGACGTTTACCTGGGCTCACTGCTCTAGCCTGTGTAGGTCTCTTTGACTGGCATCTTGTCCCTTCTACGTATTGATGACACCACCCACCTTAGTGTCATTTGCAAACTGCTGAGGATGCACTTGATCCCTCCGTTGATGTAACTGAAGGAGATATTAAGCAGAATTGGTCCCAGTATAGAGCTTTCTGTATCTTATGTAGTGTGGCACTGTAATATAATATATTATTGAAATTCGGAGGAGAATCTTATTATTTTAAACCTTGCACTTGATAGGAACTTGGAGGAGCTTGATCCTTCATATACTGAAATCAGTGGTAAAAGTTGTTTGCTAGATTAGGCATTTTTAGCTGTGAAACTCTAGGGAATTTTCCTTGCCCTTGTGTGAATCTAGAAGAGATTTGGTCAGATAAACCCAACACAATGCTCAAAAGAATGATCCCCCATGTCATAATAGCAGACAGGTCCTCTTCATCAGCTAACATTTGTGCTGAAAGTGTAATTCCAACTGAGCTCAGCAGAAAAGCAAGCACCCACATCTAGCTGATTTAATTTGGTAGAACATAATTAATTAAAGTTGTATCTGTGATCTGTTAATTAAAAGAATGAAATCTGAAATTAGATTTTTGGTAAAACAGAAAATGTGACTTGGCAAAAGTTTTGAAACTCACATAAGGCTCTGATAAATTCGCAGTGGATATGCTGTTATTTGGGGGGTGGGGTAGAGGTTAAAAAGGGTATTTTATCTCCCCCACAAAGCCATCTGTGAGCCTTTTTTTATCTGACAGGCAGTAGAAGAGGAGGAGATGTGCAGGAAAAATTAAATGTTCATATTGTTCAGGAAGAAGAAAGGCATGTGTCTTCTAAGCTCTCTTATCCAAACTTCTAGTTTCCTAAAAGCCCTATAAGCCATATTTAGGTCATGTCCTCTGAAGTGCATCATTTGCCTTAAGGAAATTTCTT
Source organism: Callipepla californica brunnescens (assembly GCA_023055505.1). Taxonomy (NCBI): domain Eukaryota; kingdom Metazoa; phylum Chordata; class Aves; order Galliformes; family Odontophoridae; genus Callipepla; species Callipepla californica. The sequence continues at coordinate 11,084,582 of JALIRH010000007.1, forward strand.
AGCAGAGATATCAGTGTGACCAATTACAGGCTGAGGGCCTGATCCAAACATCACTGATGTCAATATCTCCACATTCCATCTCAATGGTTATAAATGAGGGGGTGGAGATCTACTATGAAAAGCCATAAAATTATTCTCCCTTTTCAGGCACATCTAACTAAAAAAATCCCTGATATGTAAACAAGCATTAGCAACCTGTGGAGAAGATACTGCTGAAATACAAAGCACCACTCAACATATTAAACCCTGCATTTTTCCAGAAAATTTCTCACATCATCCAGTTTAATTTATAGATGTTTTTCAGAAGTTCTTAGGCGTGTATTTTTTTTTGTATATCTTGTTTTCAAGGTCTTTGGATTTATGATTTTTAGAAGTAAAACTTCATTAAAAATTAAACATATGAGAAGCAATTTGACAATCAGTGACCTAAAATTATGCATACATACATTGCATATATGCAATAGATAAATATATGTAAAATATGTAATTATATGTGAAATATAAAAATATGAATATTCCACTCTGGTAAAATTCTTTTTTTTTTTTTTTTTTTCCATCAAAATCATTCAAAATTGTTCTCTTAGGTAACACAAGAAGTGATCAGGTAAAAAAAAGTTGGGGAAGTATTCGGTACCAGCAATATTTAATTAGAATGTATTTAGAGGAACTGTAATACTAACTTTTAAAGACTCTTTATAATTTCAACATGTGACTGTGTTAGAGTTACACAAACTCAAAAATATACTGAATATATTTTACAAATGTTTTAAACTATTTGAAAATATCTTTTTGGCTTTATTCCATAAAGCAACTGTCTGCATCAGTTGCTTGAGCATCACATCAAGAAGGACTTTGGGGTCCAACTGGCAGATTTTTAAGGAAGCTTTCCTTAGTGAACAAGAACTCTCCATCCCCAGGTGTAGGAAGTCAAGAAAGGAAGGCAAGAGTCTGGTACGAACTGGGACCTGCTTGTTGAATTGGAGAAGCAAGAAGAAAATGCACAGGCAGTGGAAGCAGGGACAAGTACTCTGGGAGGAGTATAGCAATGTTGCTAAAATGTGTAGAGATGGGGTCAGGAAGGCCAAGGCCCAGTTGTAACTGGGCTTCGCAGGGGATGCAAAGAAGAATAAGAAATCTTCTATAGGTATATAAACAAGATAAGGTAAGTCCAAGAGGGCATACCCCCTGCAATGCATAATCCAGTCACACTGGTAACAACTAAAAGAAGGTTGCAATACTTGAAATAATTTTCCATCAGTCTTCACTGGCGACTGCTCTTTGCTCAGAAAGATTTTATCAGTTATGTAAGTACCTGAAAGAAGAATGCAAAGAAGATGGAGAAAGATAATTTTCAAAAGCAATCTGGACATGGTTCTGGGCAAGTGGTTCTAGGTTATCCTGCTTGAGCTGGCAGGTTGGGCAAGCCGGCCTTCAGAAATCCCTTCCAACCTCAACCATTCAATGATTCTGTGAAAATCTTTTCTTTTTTTCTCTCAGTATTACAAACTTCAGACTTTTAAATTGATTTCCATAAATTCAATTTTATCATTAAGGAAAACATTATCTCTAATTAAAATAGATGAAAGCTGCTTAACATTATCCAATTCCTGATTTAAATCCCTCTGTTTTCCACCTACTGTTTGAAGAGTCTCTTTAGTTAAAATTTCTTCTTTCAATCTGAAAATATGTGGCATATGACACAACTCTCTAGTTTATCAACAATCTTGGTTTCTAGTGCCTTACTAATCTGCAAATATCATGTAGTGACACTTCTCGTGATGAGATGCATTACAGTGCCTCCTGAACTGAATGATATCACATTCTTTGAGGAGACCAGGCCAAAGGACTGGCTGAGCAAAGTCTGTCAGTGAAAGACATGTGTGATATTTTTAAATACCAATACAGCTTCAGTATTCTTAAGAAACTGTTTTCTCTTCTACATGCCCTTAAAAGGAGACAAGTACACAGCCACAAATAACAGACTTTAATGACACATGCTGAAATACTCATATCTTAGTACCCTCATGCTATTATCAGTTTTTGCATTTCATTCTCATTATTTTTGAAACCATTCTGTGTTCCTACACTTAGCTTGGGCAGAGCTAAGAATAATAATAGGTGTTCCAGAAAAACATGTGGGACTGAATTCAAGTGTGGGTGAAGCAAGATGCAACACAATGAAAAGTTTTATTTTCCTTCAGAATGACCTCTTTATTTATAGAGATCCTTTATTTATGGAGGCCATCCTCACCAGCGAATAATAATTAAAGATTCTTAGCATTCTTGACAGCTATGTGCAGGAGTGGATGTGGTGAAAATAACATTTTTCTATTACGATTAATATTTAGTTTGGCATGGTATTTTCTGTTGAAATATAAGATAATTCCAGATTATAAGAATGTAACTAAACCTGAGATACATCTTAGAGGCCTAAAATTAACTTTTAAAATCTATGATTATATGTTTGGAAACTGCTGTTGCAACTGCTGTCTAAAGTAGCCCTGTTTATGCCTTACACACTAGTCTTTACTCCTGGGCTCTCTATCGTACCAACTTCATTGTGGCAATAGTGCAGACACTCAGAGAAGCAGACCAAGAACTACTGGATTAAAAACAGCCTTTCCACATCCTTTTTTTTTTTTTTTTTTTTTTCCTTTCTTCTGGATATTATATCACTTGCACACTAAAAGTCACCATCCTGGAAAAAAGCTTTCCCAAAAAGTTTCCCTGACAGTCCTGGTGGACAGCAAGCAGAACCTGAACCAGCAATGTGCCACTGCTACTAAAAAGTGCAATACTAATCTTGGATACCCCAGGCAGCAGGCCAGGAGAGGTGATCCTTCCCCTCTTCTCAGCACTGGTGAGCCTGTATCTAGAGTGACAGGTCCTCTTCCGGACTCCCCAGCCCAGGACAGGCAAGTGCATAATGGAGAGAGTCCAGTGGAGGGCTGGAAGACTGAAGCACCTCTTCTGGGAGAAGAGGCTGAGAGACTTGGGATTGCTATGCCTGAAGAAGAGGAGGATCAGGGGAGATCTTACTGAAGTGTGTAAATACTTAATGAGGTGGTACAAAGAAGATGGAGTCAAGCTATTTTCAGTGGTGCTCAGTGATCAGACAGGAGACAAGAAGGGATGCTATGTCCAAAGACTAAAGACAGTCACTGAAAAGTCCCTGTAGGACTCCATGGGCTTTGGACCATAATCAGAGATGTGGAGTAGAGGTATATGTGGTCCATACAGTCAAACTGGGTTCATCTTGGAACGGCATAGCTCTTTACGCTGCTCACTGAGATGAGTCTATGATTTGTACTAAAACCCTGAACTGAATTTAAGCATTGTTGGCGATCTGTCCTGGCTGAGAACTGAGTGAGGGTTCTTACTAAATTAAACAGTATAGGTGACTGGGGCCTTGTGCTCAAATGTCTCTCCTGGCCTTGCATACTTTTCTACTAAAGAGACAGCTGAAGCAGATACCACCAGGAGGAGAAAAGGAAGAAGACTGGTTGCAAGAGAATGTGTTTGCTCTTTAGTTCTAATGATTCCTGGCTATTTTTATGTACAGTAGTTAGTTTTCAGACTGATGAGAAGGAGTCTCATTTGTGCAGATGGGAAACGCTTATTATGCTAATAGTGTTCTGCATTGTTAGCAGAGATTATTAGACAGAGATGTTAGAAGTGCCTCTAGTGGAATTAAATAGGTGACAAGGTAAAACGAAGAGATAAATGACAACAGTGATTAGGAAATGGATTTGTGCTAAATACAACACTGCAAATGAAGAAGAGAAAAGAACTTTTCTTACAAGAATTTGCTAATTGGTAATGAATCTATGAAAAAGAAACATAAAATATAGTTTACCCAGATGATGCCAAACATTGTTCTTTAGATTAAATATGATGTTTAATCTGGGGAAAGCTGAGAGGAATGTTGAAATGGTCAGCAAGGAGAAAAAACAGAACACCTGAAAGCAAGAAAACCACAGACAAGATGTGTTTTATAATGAATATTCTGCCAGAGATCTTCATTATATATGGCCACTATATATTTCAACATGCAGTTCTGTAAAACATGCTATTCATCTTCTCTGAACTTTTAATAAATCTAGAAAATCCAACTACAGAGACAGGCATACAGGCTGCACAGACATACCGGTCTCTTGCACCTCATTGAAAACTGCTGCTTTTTGGAATGTTGTTTTTAAACCTAGGTCTGTTGTATGAGCTGGAAGGTAGCATTTGTGAGTGCAATCTGAAAAATAGGGTTTGGACTTTATTTATGAATCAATACATGCCAGCAACCTAACTATGCTGTAAAGTTTCATTAAACAGTTGAGGAAATCAATGCTCATGTATAGCGATATCGCAGCACTGCAGTTTGATGTGACAGAAATGGTCACGTTGAATAAATGATTCAAAGAATATGGCTTTTTTTCTTCCTTCCTTCCTTCCTTCCTTCCTTCCTTCCTTCCTTCCTTCCTTCCTTCCTTCCTTCCTTCCTTCCTTCCTTCCTTCCTTCCTTCCTTCCTTCCTTCCTTCCTTCCTTCCTTCCTTCCTTCCTTCCTTCCTTCCTTCCTTCCTTCCTTCCTTCCTTCCTTCCTTCCTTCCTTCCTTCCTTCCTTCCTTCCTTCCTTCCTTCCTCCCTCCCTCCCTCCCTCCCTCCCTCCCTCCCTCCCTCCCTTCATTTGATCCTGCCAACATATTGATTATTGTTAATTATTCAATATGGGTAAAAGCTTTTCTTATTGTGTCAGTTACCATCACACGCTCTCTGTCACTTCTGCACTTGAACATCCCACAATCTTTCAAACCTCTGAGAGGGTTGAGTTTAATTTCCTTATTTCATTTATATGAAACAGGGGCAAAGAAAGACTCCAAGGTTTGTCTAATGTCACACAGGTGGTCTGTGGTGGAACAGGGAACAAAACTGGTTTTCCAGGTTCTGGGCTTTAACAATCTAAGACTTAAACATCATTCATGTTGAGGATATCTGAGATACTTGAGCTGCAAAGAGCAACAAAGGGTCACGTCTCATGAGGAGATGCCAATCATAGAGTCATAGAATGACTTGGGCTGAAAATGAGGAACATCAAGGATCATCAGGTTCCAGTCCCCTACCACAGGCAGGGTTGCCAGCCGCTAGATCAAGTACTAGATCAGAGTGCCCAGGGCCCCATTCAATCTGGCCTTGAACACCTCCAGGGATGGGGCACCCACAACCTCTCTGGGCAACCTGTACCAGTACTTCACCAGTCTCTCAGTAAAAGACTCCCACCTGACATCTTATCTAAGTCTCCCTTCCTTTATTTAAAACCATTCCCCCTTGTTCTGTCACTGTGTACCCATGTAGGAAGTTGTTTTCCTTCCTGTTTATAAACTCCCTTTAAATATTGCAAGGCCACAACGAGGTTTCATTGCAGCCTTTTATTTCTAGGCTGAACAATCCACATTCCTTCAGCCTGTCCTCATAGGAGAAGTTCTCCAGCCCTTGGATCATCTTAGCAGCCCTCCTCTGGACCCTCTCCAAAAGCTCCCCGTGTTGGGGGCCCCAGACTTGTATGCAGTACTCCAACTGGGGCCTCATGAGGGCAGAATAGAGGATGACAATCACCTCTTGCTCTGTGCTCCACCACTCTTCTGATAGAACCTAGGATACCACTGAACACCAAGATACAGAAAGATTTCTCTGTGGTTACTTATAAGATAGAAAAAAGAGAGGGAAAAGCTGTTTCATTTTTACTGAAAAGCAATTCAAAACAGACTTTAAATATGATTTTACAGGATGGTGAATATGTAAGTTGGTGTAAGCAATGAGGAGACACTTTTGTTCTGCTATAAGAAATGCCTTCTTCCACTCCATCCTCAGATTGAGGAATGGGCAAAGAATGTGCAGCAGGAGGGAATGTGGGGAAGACAATGGGAAATATTTCTTTTGGACAGAAAATTTCTTTTTTAAGTACTATCAATTTTTACATGATCATTTAGTGAATTATCTCTGCTAAAATAGAAAAAACAATTAACACCAGGACCTACTTTCAATAGCTCTTTAGGCATAAGCAGATATTTTCCGTGGATCCCTGGAGCTAAGTGGAAGAAATGTGACCTTACTTTTAGGTTTCTACAGATTTGAGAAGGAGCAAAGTTCTACTGAGGGGAATATTTCTGTGCCACAAATGAGTCTGTTAATCCAGGTTGCTTCTGATAAGGCACATTTTTGCAATACGTTAATCATTATTTTATCAACAACTGAGACAGCCTTACAAGACAACTTTCTCTTTTAAGTTGAGAATAGACAGGGACACAATGTCCCCTCTTTGCTACTCAGCCCATTCCCACATTGTCACAATAGCATTGTCATCAGGCTGAGCCTCCAACTGTGACTCTGACCTCTGTCCTTCCTGGACAGTAAAAGCCTTAGTCGGTACTTGAGCCCCCTGCAAACAATGAGCTTGATGAGAGAGCCTTAAAGCTTCCAATGCTCCAAAACCCTGATCTAAAAAAAAAAAAAAAAAGAAAGAAATCCTTGGATGAATCCCTGGATAATATGAATCATTCAGAATATTCTTTTGAGGTTCTTACCAGGGAAAACTAACAAGACATTTTTGGGATAAGGAGATCTGAATTCTGGACTGGTTTTACTTTTCTTTATATTCTCTTGCTGTGCCAGTTTGCCTTCTCAAAGTTTTGTTTCATTCCTGAACATCTGGTGTTTTGTGGTGGAAAACAGAACATGAACATGAAAAATACTGAAAGTAAATAGTCCAGGTAAAATTCTTAAATGAAGCCAAAGTGAAACATAGTGATTCAGTTCAATAAACTGAACATTAATGTCTCAGTGAAGTAATACTGTCACATTGTATTTTGAATTCTGTAAATTGCATGATTTTCATTGCAATTAAAGAGATCGATAAAAGAGTTTTTTTGTCATTTTGTATCCATGACAAGAGAGTAAACATCCTGCAAAAGTCTATTTCTGTTTATCAAATGCAGGTCTGGCAACAATTATGCGTATTTTTTGACTACTCAGATTCACTTACTACATTTAAAAATGAAACAGGCTGGAAAACCCCACTTAATAGAATAAACCAGCACACATTTAAAAAACCCATCTGAATATATTTACCTGAAATATTGTACTTTTTAATAGATCTGATATTAACTGGCAAACAGTAAATGTGTTCTGTTTACTTGCTCAGCCAAGCACTTGCTTTCCCACTAGATAAATACTAGATGACACAGATTCTCTACAGCAATTGAGGAACTAGAGTGAGGTCTAAGTTGCCCTGACAAGGGAACCACAGTATACCTTAACGAAAATACAAACCACAGTGGATGTTCACCTCTCTGGGTTCAATCCATGTAATTACTGGAGAGATATTATCACTTACATGACTTTGTTTTGCTGGTAACATCTTGTTATTGATTCCATCTGCCTAAAACAGAAGGATTTTCCTAAAACTGAAGATTTTTCCCATTTGAGAAAACCCTTGGAACATATTTCTGTATTTCCAGTCTCCTTTGAAATGATCTTTTAAAGTCTTTTGGTGAAGAACAGTAGGGAAAAAAAAATGAAGCATGAGGTAAGGCATTTATGTTAAAATCCTTGCTCTAAACGAACACACTGTGAATTGAAAAACACATTGATTTGAGAAATAATGAAAGGTATCTTGTGAGTCAAAAATATATTGATTTGAGAAATAATGAAAGGTCATTCACGAGTCAGTGTGAACACATAACTTTCCTGCTTCGTTCTATGCTAGTTCCCTAGGACCTCAACATTTGAGTCAAAGTTTCTATTTGTTGTTAGCATTTTATTTGAGTTGGTTTTCTCGTTCTGAGGGTTTACTTTGCTGTGATGATAAAAGACTTCGGTGGGTACCTGCTACTGGAAAAGCTGCTTCTGTCTAAGAACAAGCTGGTAGACTCTGAAACTTTACAGAGCTGGATTTAGGCTATGGAATTCATAGGGGATTAGAGAATCTATGGAGGTGAGTTTTTTCGAACGGAAGTCATGTTTTTTATATTTGCATTCTCATTTCATCAAAAAGATTTTTGAATACACACCATTCTTGCGTTGATATATGCCACTAATTAGCTACTGATTCTGTAAGTGTAAAAAAAAAGGATATAACTCCAACAATTTTTAAATTACAAACTCCAAAGAAATTACTGTAATGTTTTGGGATGACTTCCTTTAGAACTTTGGACATTGGATTTCCCAGAATGAACTCTTACTTGAACTAGAGTATAGCCTGTAGAAAAGAATCTAATCTCAGTAGTTTATTTAGCAGTTCTTAAATAACAGGACTGGGACTACATTATGCTAAGAAATGAAGGCCAATTAGTAATGATAAAATATGCTACATCTGCTATCACAAGTGCACCAGCTTCTATCCAGCTCTTTAAATGCTACTGTAGACCAAATCAAATTAAATGTGCACTTGAAATATATTTTTTCTTTGTTTTCAAAAGCTTAGTTATTTTGTTTTAAGAAATCAGAATAATTCCTTCTACCTAAGCATTAGTTCTGATTCTCTATAATAGAGATACAGATTCAGGAGACTTCCAAGGTAGGATCATACTGTATGCATGAGTTGTACATGTAGCTATATGGCATGACTTCACCGAAAGCAACATGCAGAGCTTCTCACGAGGTAAAAAAGTAAATTAATATGAAAGGGTGTGGACATGTACCAAACTTTTGATTGCACTCATCAAATGGAATTCTCAGTGTTAAGAAAGATTTATTGCTCCTTTCAATGTGTATATTTAAAGTCACTATGGTATGCACGTTTGAAGTAATAAGGTAGACATCAAAAAAAGTTAACGGTTTAATAACAGGTTGCCTAAGAATTCCAGGGCCCTTACAGTCATCTGAACATAATTGACAGCTATTATTCTTCACTTAGGAGTGATGGCCCACCCCAGGAGTAATGAACAGGCAAATCATATAGTATCATGTTCCTTCTTGATTGAACAACTTCAGGGGCCCATGGCTAACTGCATGGCCTCTTGTTCAGCTGCAAAAGTGTCTTTTTATTTGTTTGAGGAAGTGCACCATTGAATACAGGGGTGAAAGAGAGGCCATTCCTCTTCTCTCTCTCTCTCTCTTTTTTTCTTCCTTTTTCCCCTCAGCCTAAGAAAGGTCAGGAGCCTGCTTCATCTGTCATGCTTAATCAGCTGATGAAAACTCTGCTGATGCACGAGGTTGTGGCTCCTCTATTTTAAGCATAAATCTTAATGAGAGAATCATTCTGTAATGTGTTACTTCCTGAAATGTGGAGCTGCTCTTTTAGGAGTGTGCTAGAGACTTCTGGTAACATGGGTGTACAGTGTGTCTGGAGCTCTCCCGGGGCACTGTGCTTTTGTTGGGTGATATATGTGACAGCTTCCCAATTGCATATGATAAGGCATGTGGTCTCAGACTCCAGCAAAAAGCTGTAACAAAGGGAATAAAAGTCCCAACTAGACTGTGAAGCAAGTCATCATGACCACTGTTAACACGATGCTGCTGACAGAAGAACAAAGACAGGAGTATATTTCAGTTGCCAAAATCCAATTGCTAATTACCCTCCAACTCACCATCTTTCTGGTCCAAAGAATGTGAGCAACAGTGGAAAAGGGCTGCATGTTTAGTGAAGGTCAGCAAGAGATGTGCAAATGCTGAACTACAGAGAAGGGTGTAATAGTACAATGTTGGCACAAGCAATTATTTGTCTTGGATGCTGAACATGCAGAGGAACAGATTCTGTCCCTCTCCGGTTAGTGAAACATTTCTTAAAATCCTGTCCTAGTTTCAGCTGGGACATTTCCCTTCATAGGGTCTGGTATGGCACTATGTTTTAGCCTTAGGGGAAAAACAATGTTGATAACACACCGGTGTTTTAGTTGTTGCTGAGCAGTGCTGTACAGATCCAAGGCCATTTCAGGTTTTCAGCTACTTATATTGCCAGTGAAAGGGGTTTAGGGGGCACAAGGAATTGAGAGGGTACAGATATAAGACAGCTGACCAAAACTAGCCAAAGAGATATTCCATGCCATAAGGCATTATGTGAAATAAACTTCTAAAACACTGGGGAGTAGGCTGGGGGGAGCTGGTGTTGCATGGGGACTAGCTGGGTATTGATTGGTGAACTGTGAGCAACAGCGTGTGCATCACTTGTTTTTTATATATATATTTGTCATTACTATCTTTTTTTCCTCTTCCTTTTCTGTCTCAGTAAATAGATTTCATCCCAACATGAGTTCTACTTCTCTCTCTCTCTTTTTTTTTTTTTTTTTAATTCTCTCCCCATCCCATTGGAAGAGGAGAGATAGGCAGTGAGCAAATGACCATGTGGTGCTCACCTACCTCCTAGTAACTTAAACCACGACAAACCCTTCTGAAACCTTTGTGATAAATATATCTTTTCACTGAAAACAACAATACTTTTTTATCTGTCTACCTATGATTCTGTGATTCTATCTATTTATCTGTCTCTCCTGCTTTAGTTATGAGTCTTCAGGTACGGCTTTTTTTTATTCACATATAATCCAGGAATGACCAAGAATTTGTTGCAGAGAGAAGAGCCTATAGAAAAAAACTGTATCACCATAAGATGTGGTGCTTTCCCTAATGTCAAAATTGACTCTCAGAAAGGAAAAGGTGTATGAATTGCAACGTAGAAATATAGTCTAAGACAGTCATAGATGCTGCTTTGTGCCACAGGATGGAGGAATAGAAAACAACACCCAACTTCACACAAAATGAAAGTAGTCTATGACACTTCTTCTTTTGAATGAGCCTAATCTCCCAGAAACACACTACTGAAAAGAGAAAGGGAAATCGCTTAGTGATTTTGTGTGGGCTCAGAAATGAAGAAACCTTGATGTGGCCACTGTCAGCTATTCTGACGGGAAATACTTGCTACTTTGAAAAAAAAATCAGCTTAGCTGAATTTCAGTACATTTTTGTCCCATCTGCTGATGGGAAAAGTTAAATTGCTCATCTTTGAATTCATGTATTTATTCAATTTACAAAGTTCAGTACTACGGCATGAAACACAGAGCCTTCACCACAGCCTCTCTTTTCCCTGGTTACATCTCATGAGACTGAGAGGCATTTCTTAATATATTGCAGTAGACAGAAAAACACAAGTGCAACCACAGACAAGAACCATATTAGTTGCACAGAACATTAGGCAGCTCTCCACTGACATACACAGAATTCAAGGTCCCTGTTCTTGCTGGAATATTAGACAAAGACAAGCAGTAATTTTATTGTATTTTGAAGATGGAAATACCACTTTGGCATAACATATATGATGCACATGGAAGTTACATTTAAATATACAACCACCTCACATTAGCAGAAGCTTATGTAGAGGCCACATAATTCTCTAACACAGCACTTCTAAACATACAGGCTGCAACCTCATGAAACCATGATGGCAATTTTGTTTCTGTGCTAAGCCAGAAGTTCAATTTGCAACCACATGTAAAGCTGCAACTGGAAAGGATTTGGGAACTGGTATTCTAGCTGTAAAATGCAACTCTGCAAGTTCCAGCGATGGCTCAAGATTGAGTGCATGTGTGCTCATGTGTGTGTGATTCATGTCACTCGTTCTCCACCTGCTGGTGGCATTTTTAAGGCCTATAAACCCTAATGCCCCTGCTATGAGTGATATGGAGGTTACCACTAGTTAACCCCATAAAAATTTGCAATCAGCTAATTGGAAAATTCTAATTAAGCCTGCACTCATGGTGCAGACATCCGCATATGAAAGACACTTAGCTTCCCCATCTGACCAGCCTGCTTGCCACTGGAGAGCAGCAATCAGGTTGGGCGAGCTTTGCTTTCCCCATCACTGGAGCATGATGGCCTGGACGACTGCACTGATGGCTGGCTTTCTGAGGGCTGATTTTTCTCCTGCAGCCACCCATGGTTCCTTAGCTCCAGCTGCCTGCTCAGCCATGGTCGCTGTTCTTACTAATCACTGTTTCAGAAACAAAATGAATGAAGGTGAACACAACTATCATTAGGAAAAACGATGACAATTAAACATAATTAATAAACACTCTTATTACAGGGCATATGCATGCTGTGTGTCTAAACTGGGCTGAGTCTGAAAATTAACACACCTCATTACCCAAATGAATTGGAATTACACAACACAACTTCCACTATTAATACAGCTTAAAGAAATCCACCATTTTTTATCATGCATATCTGTTTCCAGAAAACGATGTGCTTTTTAGTCAAAGAATATTAGAATGAACATTGCTAATCACATCAGTCCAGATGGTTGGCTCTCTTCTTGCCAAGTGGTGGTATTGTAACCTATTTAATGCGCAATTTACATAAGCTCCATGTTAAAAGATCCATGAGTTTGTGGACTTTTCCTCAACTCTTTTCTGTATCACAGGTTCAGTCCACAGAGTCACAGCAGTGTGCTTGTGATTGCCACTGATGCTGGTTGCTGAAGAAAGGACTACTTAGTACCTTGTTCACAACCTTCTGACCTGGTGTTCTCACAGAAGTATGGGAAACTTTAATTGTTTATTATCCTGTTTTGAAGTTATAAGTACAGTTAGGAGCATATATGCCAAGCCCACATAAATCTGTGGTGAAGACTGGAGTGAAATCTAGAACTAGCTCAAAATAAAATTACTCTGTATGCATTCAGCCCGCATTCTCAAACCAGCTGGAATGTGTTAGAATTGTTTTGTGTTTATGGAATCTTCATCTAAACCTTACACAATTTAATTTTCTCTGTAAAATTACTAACATTGAGGCTACTGTGTGTCCTGTCCTCCAGTCCAGCGAGGATTATTTCTGTGTGGTTGTTCACACCATGTTGGAAAACCAAACATATTTTTCTGATGGGTGGAATGATGTACTTTTAAACTATTGTTGGTATCTCTACAACTTACATGAAGAAACTTTTTATAGCTGAGAGCACATCTCCAGCAGGTTTGGCAAGTCATGTACCTTACTGTTATCCAACTGTTACGTGGAAAGAAATCATACAACCACAGATCATCTGAATTGAAGCATAGCCTTGGCTGTACATCCACCACTTTTCCTGGATCTGCTATAGATATCAATGGAAAGCAAGGACTATTTTTTTTTTCTAATCACTGTAGTAACTTGCTCTAAGCGTACTTGTGCTTCAAAGAGCTTGTAGTATGCACAAACAGGAAAGACAGCAGCTGACCAAATGAGACTGGCAAAATTGTTTTGAAGGCCATATAAATTCTAAAGGTAGAATCATGTGTCTCCTTCTATGAGGCTGTGCTATCTAGACTAGCAATAATATTTGTCTCATATCTGGAAAGGAGACCAATTATGTCCGAGCCTTTTGTAATTTATTTTCTCGTTGGATCATGTGGGTATGTTCTGACAAAAGCATTAAAATCTATTTAATGATTCATTTAACATTTTATACTTTAATAATACTTTAAATTAACAATTAATACATGCAAATATATTGGTATCTTCTGGAACTATTCCCACAGTTATGATTACAGTGGTGGAGGGTAGTGTGTAAGCACACTGAGATGCAAAGGGCTTAATGCTGTTTCTGAAATTGATCTTCCTTAATGTTGCTAGAGAAAGTGTACAGACAAGATTAAAAATCATATGTCACATCAAAAATCATAGCATGGATTTGTCCTGCCCAGGAATTTGTCTTCAGCAAATCGTCTACCAATCAGAATGACTTTCTGAAGAAGCATCACATGGCCCACAGTTGGCTGAATTTGCTGTCCTTGCATGCTTTTTTGCTCTTTCAGAAAAATACAATATTTTGGGTCCCTGAAATCTCAGATGTCTTTGTGACATGCTGTTCATCTATCTTTCACTGACAGGTCATCACCTTTCAAAGGTGGTGGTATGATATGAAGATCTGTGTTTTATGTGACAAGGGTGAAGAGTAGTCCCATATGCTCTGCAAAGATTAGGAGAAGTCCCTGACCCCAGAAAGACATGAGTACTGTGCCCTGTTTGTGTCTTGAGGATGGAAGGGGAACCAAAGGGAGCTCTGCATAGAGGAGGATATCCATTCCGCAACTGCAGTTACAGTAGAAGAAACAAATTAATCCATTTAAAAGGACAGGTTATCTGTAACAATTTTACCATGATACACAGAAACTTATTATTGCTATTAAATTGAATTTAACTATTAAATGAATTTTGATTTTAAAATATCATATCAGAGAAAATTTTATAATGGAAAGGATAGTCAGTAGCATCAGTTGACTAAGAGTTGTGGGATCTTTAAAGCTGAAGGTTTTTAAGAACAGCCTGCAGAGATGTTCAGCGGTCTCTTCAATGCTTTTTCAGCTGCTGGGATTCTCAACTGAAATTTCTGTGGTAACTTGTGTGTGTATCTGAATTTCTCTGTACATATGGTTGGGCAAACGATGGGGGTTTAGCAGAACAAATTCTTATAAAGCAAGAACCTTATAGACTATTCATTAGCAAGACAGTATTCATTCTAATATTATTAAGCATTTATATGCTTGACAAGTTTTTTAAAAATTTTGACAATTTTTAAAAAAGCAATCATTATTTGCAAAAGACCTTATGAGTTCCTCTAGTGCAAAGCTTGTTACGCATAGCTTAAGGTGACACTTGCCAGTCTGTGCAAGTCAAGGGATAGAGTGTGAAATCCACCTGAGGGATTTCACAGGATTTCTCCTGCCAGACCTGGAGCCAGCACAGAAAGAACTTGACTTGGGTGGTTTTCTGGCGAGCTGCAGAATTCTGGTTGGGACTCTCCTTGCTTCCCTTGCAAGCTTCTGTCAGGGCTGGCATCGCTATAGAAACTCTTGGTTTCAGAAGGAAAGAGGTGATGGATATGACGACTCCACCATTTCGCATTCTGTGACTCATGGAAAACAAACAGCTCAAACTTTCAGCAAGACTATTTTCAGATACCACCAGGAGTCCAGGCTTGAAAATTTATGGGAATGTTTTGGTCACAGGAAACCATTGCTTGCATTTCTGACAGACATTGTCTTGTTTGGTTGCCTTTTTTGCCTCTTTCAACTGAAATGCTGAAATACCCTTTCCATGTGATTGGGGGAAGATGGAATTACTCGGAAGTAATTTCTTCTGACCCTCAGAAAACATCATCATAGTTGCCTACTGGGTGCTTCTAATTCTTCCTGATGATTTAACCTCTGTTTTCCCACAGAATTCTGCTTTTATGGCATGTTAATTAGGCCTCCTTAATAAACATGTGAGCACTGTTTTATATGAGTCAAAGTCTTGAGCACAACCTACATCAACACCTGACAGAGCCTGGAGATTATACATAACCTACATAACAGCTTTTCTGTTACACTTTTGAATAAGATCTCTCACTCATTTCCTAAACCTTGACAAGTTAGACAATCTGCCTTCCTGTCATTAGAATATCATGTCCACTGCCTAACATTACAGTGAGCTACCAACGAATGAGGTGACTGTAAATTAAACTACGTTTCTTGGTACCTGCTAGTACCAGCTAAATCTTCTTTATCTCTTAATATAAAAAAAGAGCCCTGCTGAGTACATGTGCTTGTAAGATTTACAGTGGGGATTAGAATGTGGAAGATAAATTTTCCTTCACATAACACATACGCAACCTACTGCCAGGTCAGGATACATTCTGTCACTTAACACAAGGGAAGACTCTGGCATGAAAACCAGGATGTGTTTTAATCTATTAATCAAAATTGGTGTAAACCTATCTTTAGACCTTGTCCAGACAGGAATGAAAAATCATGTTCAAACAGGAATAACTAAAACAAGTTCTTACCTGCTTTATTTCTGTGGGTCTTTTTTTATTTTATTAAAAGTTTGAGACTTGGTTGAGATTTTGCTGTTGAATGATGAACAAGGGACCCTCAAACGACATACTTGAACTCTGTAATGATTATGAGTATTAATACTACAATGGCCACAAGAATCTTCACTTGTACTAGATATTATTCCAACAACCAGAAAGCATTTTCTGCTATCAAGACTTTAGAACCTCAGTTGTAATAAAATCTTACCACAACAAAACTTGAGTACTGGACACAGATTCTTGAACTCTAGCAAATATATAATGTGGATGAATTATCATATCAGTAAACATTGTTTCTATTTTGGTCATTCAGAATACTTTTATTACCTTTTACCTGATCTTACAATTGGTTCTACGTAAGAATGCAGACACCTTGCTACAATGATAGTAAGAACTACTTCTTTCATGTCTTATAACCATGTTCTCATCAAATAGTTTTACTTAAAAAATATTTCTCTAAACAAAGAAAAATCCCATTACAAGCATATCTCATCAGTATGTTCTATTCAAAGAGCTGAGACATAGAAAGATAAACCCATTTCCATTCCATTTACTCCACCTGTTCTGTCAAGTTCTCCCAAAGTAGTTAAGAACATTGCAAAACCAGGAGTTACTAACTGCCCCAAACTCATAAATAAATAAATAAAATTTACCATGTCCTTTATAGCTGACCTAAGGCTCTAAAACTTCCCCTATGACCCTCGAGTAATAATTAGAACAATTAGTTTCCTACTCTGGGGTAATTGATTGCATAAATTAAGCTGACTTTCCTAAAACTATGTTTAAAAGTAGAAAAGAAATAAGGCAAACACTCAATAACTGGGAGAAGGAAAAGACTGTAGGAAAAAAAAAACACAAAATAGGCAAAAGCAAATGGAAAACGGAAAAACAAGACAAGACAGTTTTCCACATACCATTCCCATGACACTGCCTAACTCACAAGCACCACATATATAACATTCTTTCTTGCAGGCAACAGGCCTCCCTACCCCAGGTGCCATCAGAAATCATGGGAGGGAAAGAAAGGGAAACTCGTATCTTAAAAGTAACCCTGTTTTTCATCAAAACATATTGCTTTAAGGCATCCATCTGACTGGAAAGAGGAAAAA
The DNA here is from genome assembly GCA_023055505.1 of Callipepla californica brunnescens. Lineage (NCBI taxonomy): Eukaryota > Metazoa > Chordata > Aves > Galliformes > Odontophoridae > Callipepla > Callipepla californica. The sequence goes on from JALIRH010000007.1 coordinate 11,101,500, forward strand.
AGAATTAGGAGATTCTTGTTCCCTAAATTTTTATGTAATGTTCAGCCAAAAGAATAACTGAATAGTAACAAGAAGGAACTTAATCTTACTGAGATAAAAACACTGCAGTGGAATAATTTGCTAGAGGGGATTAGGTGTGGGTCAGTGTAGCTCTCTCTGGTCATCAGTAACAAAAACAGAAATTCGTGACAAATCTGATGTCAAGGTTAGGAATGTTGCATTTAATGACTTCAAAACCCATATTAGTTCAGAATTGGCACAAAAGACTGACCATTTCAATTTTTTTTTTCAGAAGAAAATAACATACAAGCTGTATTTCAAAGCTTTCTATTTAAACCATGTTAAAATATTCCTGATTTCTTTTATGTAGTGTGCAACATATATAGTAAATTTGAGAACTAAACAAATGTGTTGGTCCAAACACATAGAAATATGATAGGTTAAATGGTTAGTGTCCACTCCTGCTTATTTTTTTTATTATTTTTAAGTGAAATAATGGCAAATTTCAAGAAATTCTTATGGATGCAGAAGGTATTCTCCCAGTATTACGGAGGCCATCTCCTCTTCAGAGCTTAACAGCTCACTGTTGGTTTACTGTAAATATAACTCATAAATGCACTCAATCTATTAGGAAACAATGGAAATTTTTAGTAGCAAATAATTATTTTGGACTGTGAAAGAGGGAAAAATGGTCAATAAAATAATTTTGATATGATTTCTTGTCACTCGTATAACTGTGTAACCCCCCCAGTCACTTCTCTTTCTTTTTTCTATGAGACCCTTGTGACTTTTATGTTTGTTCCTATTTTATTAAGAAAATATATCAGGACAAGACTGACATTTTATCACACTATCACTGTTGAGATATGCTGTACTTTAGAAATGGAAAAAAGAACTATAATTTGGAAAATGATTCAACTTCTGCTTGACTGTTGATTCTTGGGAGAGATAATCAAGCCTTGTGTGCAAACGAGTGCCAGCATTTGGCTCAGCTGCCATGCTTAAGGGCTCAGGACAGAAAGCTTCTGCTCCTCTCTCTTGCCCAGGTGAGCTTGGAATCAGGTCTCATGGCTTCACTGAATCCATGCCAATGTATAACGGGTAAACACAGGGCTGAAAATGATCATCCATGATATTTAAGAAGCACCAATTAGTAAGCTAGCTACTGAAATCTTGTACATTGAGAATATTTATTGGTTCGAACATACATTCAGACACCAGGACACACTGGTGAAGATTGGGTGCTTAATATTGATAATAATTAGGTTAACAAAATGTTGAGCCTGTGTCCTAAGAAAAAAAAGTCAATACAGGCAATGATCAGTTATTCAGCTCTCCATGTGTGTATGAATTTGGAGCAATCACAAAAAGAGCAGAGAAACTTTAGCGATATAAAACACAGGATTACTGCAATGCTAGAAAGAAAGAAGGATAAGCAGCACTTAAATCCTCACATAATGCTCTCCACACATATGGTTAATGCAGTGTGAATTCAAATGAAATACAGAAATCTAAAACAGGGAGAACAGATCACGGCTGACATCAGACACTGAAGGCATATTTATATTTTCTTCAGTATTTCCTTAGAGGTCAAGAAGCACAGCTGCCATACATTCAAATGAGGTAATTTTCTTATCCTCAAAGCCAGTGTAATGTGTACTTGGTCACTTTAACTAGGTGATGTGATATGCATAGGAAAAGTTGGCTTCATTAATCTGTCAGATAAAAGACCTCGTGCACCTTCGAAAATTTGAACCTTTCTCACTACTGGTATGAAATATAAAGGGTAGGATTTTAAACTGGTGCATTAGGATGTTAGTTTATGAATACTAACCAGTCAAAAATCATGCTCCAAAAAAAAAAGGATAATGGAAAAACCCATATAGACTGTTGTGATCAACAGCTCTGATCTTTGGAGTAGCCCTTAGGACTCTAGATAAATCTAAATGAATAGGTTAAATCTGTCCAGAACAGAGACGCCAATGATACAGCTAGATGAGAGAATAAAAAGGCAAGCATGAGTTTAGAAACACTTTCTTTAGATAGAAGTCTAGTCAAGTTTACACAATTCACATCACGAATAAAATGTTTTCCGTTTGATTATTTTTGCTTACTTCTTTTGTGCCAGGGTCTGAGGGAAATGCCATGACTGTAGGCAAACCTTGATGAGAATACATACTGAATCCCCACAAGTTATTTAAGTATTCTGTAAAGCCAAGTCATCCTCTGAAGGTGAAAAATATGTTGAAAATATAGAAATTGAAAGGAGTAATAAGGAGGGTGGTGGCACAGCTAAGCTGAGGGCGTGTGGGTATGTCACAAACCTTCGTGAGTATGAAGAAGACTGCGTGGGAGAATGTGGAAGGGATTTTACTTTTGTATGACAATATAAAACTTTACATCCTATCTATAAAAACTTTTTCAGCTTCAAACCTGGAAGTGCTGCTTTTCAATAAAAAGCAACATTGTCTCCACACATTTAATTATTTTGAAGCAGGAACAGAAGGATCTTCCCATCTTAGGATTCACTGGCAAGAGTTCTCAGTATTTATCATTAAGGGAAAGAGTGTAAATTCTCAGGATGTGCTGATTTCTCTAAGTTAAACCTGCCTACAAAACACCAACGTGTTAACTGGAATAACAGCACTTCAAGAAGGATGGTTTCTGGTGAAAATAGAGGGCAAAACTAGAGACTCAGATCCTAAGTGTACTGTAGTTGAAAAAACCTGAGAACAGGCATGTAAACATATATAACTGTATGCAACCAAAAGTTAAGTCTGCCTAGTGAATGTCTTTAATAATATATCGCTGCAAATGAAGGTTGCAATGCTGGAAATATGATTGTATTTCTCATCTGCACTTCCCTGTGTTGAAGCAGCATGGAGCTTTGTGTGCTAAGGGAACAGCATGGGGAAGTAGAGAATTGCTCAGAGAGAGTGTGTCAGATCTATAACCACACAAAATGTTAACACATGCCCGGGTTTCCACTCTCTTCTTTTTCTCCTCTACATCACCTGCCTGCTGAGTTGAACACCTTGGAGGTCGTGAGACATGACAAAGAAGGATTGTGTTTTACCAGAACTGGAAAACAGAAGCGTAAACAGGCCAGCTGACATCACAGAATCACAGAAATGTAGGGGTTGGATGGAACATCTAGAGAGCCATTATGAGGGACGCTAGGATTATGGGGTAGAGCATAGATTTCTGAAAATTTCTGATGCTTTGCAGCACATCAGCCATGTACAGAATCACAGAATTGTAGGGGTTAGAAGGCTCCTCTAGAGATTATCGAGTCCAACTTCCCTCACCAAAGCAGCTCCCTAGCCCAGGTTGCACAGGTAGGCGTCCAGGCGGGTCTGGAACATCTCCAGAGAAGGAAACTCCACCACCTCTCTGTGCAGCCTGTGCCAGTGCTCCATCATGGCACTGTGAAGACGTTCCCACACACATTTGTGCAGAACTTCGTATGCTTCAGTTTGTGGCCATTTCCCCTTGTCCTATCACCATGCACTGCTGAGAAGCGTCCAGCCTCGTCCCTTTGCCTCCTGCTACTTAGATATTTACAGATGTGGATCAGATCCCCTCTGAGTCTTCTTTCTTCAAGGCTGAACAGACCCAGGTCACTCAGCCTTTCCCCATAAGAGAGGTGCTCCACGCCCTTTATTTTCTTTGTAGCCCTCCTCTGGACTCTTTCAAGGAGATCCCTCTCTTTTTTTGTACAAGGGAGCCCAGAATTAGACACAGTTCTCCAGGTGAGGTCTCATCAGGGCAGAGTAGAGGGGAAGGATCACCTCCCTCCACCTGCTGGCCATGCTTTTATTTTTATTTATTTATTTATTTATTTATTTATTTTTAATGCTGCCAACTACCTTTTCAAGCACACAGAAGGTTCAAAATACCTTGCAGTATAGATAACCCACTGAAGCTCTCTGCTAGCAAATCATGATTTTTGCTGCCTATGAAAATATTTAGATTCCTGTATTTTACAAATTATCTTATGTTTTAGAACTGACTCATTTTGAAATTGTGGTAGCTCCAAATATTGACTCTTCCCACTTTAATGGTAATTGCAGGTGCTTAACAACTTTGGAAATGTGGTTAAAAACACTGTAGGTGATTAACTTCTTCAAATTGTTATACCGGATCAAGCACTGAGTCTTCTGATCAAAACTTGGGTCTTTGAAGGCAATTGCATGCTCTCAAAGAATGGCCAAGACAGTTAAAGGCAGAATATAATATGTACTGCATTTAAGCCATCTAATCAACGTTAGAGATTAGATAAGCTCTGAAGCTCTGAGTTGCTATTGCTTCAAGAGCTGTATTAGTTGTACAGACTCTAGATTTTTGCCATCCATATAAACATACATTTTCCCTTTAAGTCTTACCACTTACGAGCCTCAACTATTTACAAACAGTAAGAAGTAGGTCACTCCCACTTCTTCACATCTTGAAGCTGTAATGAAGTGTAAACATAAATGCATTCCTGTTAAGCTGATTATGAGTCAACTTTCATTCTCACACCTGTCTGCAGGATTGAAGCATGAACAGGGAATGTATGCAAAACTGCAGACAGAAATGGTTGGAAAGGAATGCATTAAAGACCACTATTAACCTATCCTTTTTTAATTGTATTCTCCACTTCGTAATGTTTTGTCATGCCATTTTTCCCTTTATAGTTATCTACCCTAGTATATTATGGGTCCTGCTTAACAGCTTATGTTACTGTTTAGAAGCTAATTTTCATTAACTAGGTAATGATTTCTGTTTTCAGTAATTTACTATTTCCAAATAATAACTGTTTTTACTTATTTTTTTTTAAGTGAGGTTTTTGGTCTCTCCTTCAACCTGGTTTTCTTTGGGCATTTGGAAATTACAAATAATTTACTTATTTTTAAGCATGAATAGAACGGCAGAACAAAAAAAAATGTTTCTCCTTGTAAAAATAACATAGTTACAACTTTTTTTTATGACAGTAAACCAAAGTGATCAGAAATCACAGCTGAAATCTAAAACAGTAAGAACTGTTTTAGAATCTTAGTCTCACACAAACCACATTTGCTCATTTTAAGTCCTGATATTAATCTGACCAAACATGGATCTATAACAGAACAATTCTCTTTGTGCTCCTTCTGTAATCATAACAGTGAGAAATACTTAGGTGTAGAAGCTTATTTTGGTTAACCTGGACAACAAAAATAGTCTAGCGTAAGAACTTACAATATTTACAGCACCTCCAATAAGATAAATCTCAGTTTTGTCCCTGATTCTCCTGAGGTAGAAAAGGTTTACCAAACTTTTGTTTCCCTCTTGTAAACTTTCACCTAAGCATAGTTTAAAAGGTCCTGAAGAATTTCATACTTATGCCTTTTGCACCTTCCTTCAGAGATCTGTTCGCACAAAGGAAAAACATAAACTGTTGTTGAGCTCACCTCCCCTTGATTTTTGCATTTTCCATCACATTACTTCTAGTTTATTTGGCTCATGGTTTCACTTCTTTTCTCACCTAGTAGAAAGTAATTTTAAGCACTGGAAGTCTGCCCACGGTAATGATCACATTAAAAGCCATTGTGAGGTTTGGGTGTTCACAAATCAAAGCTGCTCTGATACCTTTTTTCCTGCTCAAAGGTTATAGATCCAATAATTTGAGTGGCCCCTCGAAGAGTAAATGGAGATACAGTTTGCATGTCTCAATGACAGTGGTAAGCTTCAACTATAGCTCTTCATATCAGTGTGATAAAATATGGTTATCATATTTTTGGATGCCAGTAGAATTTTGCTCTTTAGGAAATTAGGAAAATTCGTCCTCTTAGGACAATCTTAAACTATTGAAAGAGGAAAATCTAAACATTTAAGCCATTTGCTTTTTTTTTTTTTTTTTCCTGTTTTCATAAGCAATATAATTATTCCCTCAGACTACTAGACAAGTGGGGCAACCTTCTCACAAAAAAGGACCCAGGTCAGATCAGCATCTGAGCACATAACTATACCTTATGACTTCAATGGGATTTAGTCATCTATGTAAATGTTCAGCATATGCTTACTCACTCTCCTCAAATAGATACGTTTTGCTGAATGAGGGCCTAATTTTAGTAGTGCAGTACAGAGAAAACAATTATTGCAGGATTAAATAAAATCAATAGCACTGTTAATACTATAAAAAAATAGACACACAAAAGAGAAAATTGTGATGGCGACTGATTTGCGTACAGTTGAAAGCAGAGGAGTCAAGTTAACTGGCTGTGTCTGAGTGTTGGCAGTGGGCTCTCCTGTGAGGTGAGGCCAGGGCTGCCACGTGGCAGATGCAAGTGGTTCCAGTTGGCTCCAGCAGCCCTGCCACAAGGCATAGCTGGGCTTGCAGACTAGATGGTGGACTCTAGGAAGCAGCAGGCAATGCTGAAGAGGCACAAGAAGAGGAAACAGAAAAAGAATGAGAAACAGCAGAGGGAATGCCATGGCCAGATGAGGAAGAACTACACGGAAGAGCAGCTATCTCCTGCAGCCTGTGGGGAAGCCACACTGGAGCAGAGGAAAGGAGTGGCAACCCACACCCCAAAAATCAATCCTGTGTAGTGCTCAGGGAAGTACAGCATTCTGCACTAAAGGAGTGAAGCAGAGCCTGAGAATGGGAAGGTGCTGCTTTTAAATTTTTAATTTTTTTGTGTGTGTGTTTCCTACTGCAGAATTTATTAATTACATTTTTACTTTGGTTGGCTGCAAATTAAGCTAATTTTTCCCCAAGTCAAATCTATTTCACTCTAATATTCGGTAAGCAAACTCCTGCCTTTATCTGACACTAAGTGGCATGTAGCACTAAAGGACACCAGACATGGCTTAGTGATGAGACTTGGAAGGTCAGGTTGATGACTGAACTTGATCTTAAAGATCAGTTCCAACAAAGGTCATTCTGTGTCTTTGCCTTGACCCACAAACCTTCTCATTCCTTTTTGTCATATTTGCTCTCCTGGTCCTGCTGTGGGGTTGTGGGGCAGCAAAAAAGCAATTGGTTTGGAGTTTGGGGCTTAGCCAACGCAGACCATCACGGTGAGCTTGGTCTTTAGCACTGTGCCCTTTGCAGTTTGAATACCTGACATACTGACCAAATTGTAATGTACAGTTTTTTACTTGGAAACTTGCAAAACATTATTTATTGCGTATTTGAAGTTTTTTCCTCAGTTATAGAAAAGTATTATTTGTTAGTATTTAATCTCAGAAATCTAAGGAGCAACATAAAAAAAAAAAAGAAAAACACAATCAGAAAGAAACAAGACAACTAACAATAAAAAGAGGTTTTAACATGATTACTTCTGTTCTCATTAACTGTTTTATGGGAAGATGGAACAATACTGCCTGTGTAGCAGACACTGACTCCAGAAACCTCTGCAAATGACTTCCGGATCTAAGGGGATTGTTCTGGCCAGAGATAAGGTGAAATAAGAATAATCTTAACTTATCTTTGGGTACTTCTTGATATACAACTTTCAGTTCTTTGAAGTGTCTAAACAAGTTTAATATGTAAAGGAAATAATTTGTAAACAGGCTTTTTTTTTTTTTTTCTCAGAACAATTACAATTCCACAGATTCAAATTCCTCCTATTTTACAAGTTAAAACAATAAAATTGAGTATATGTAAGGTTTTTAAATGGAATCTTCTGGAAATGAAAGCAGTCTTTTATGTCAATTTCATACATTTTTCATATGTTTTGAACTTTCTAAAAGCAACAACTTCCAAAATTATGTTAAATGAAGCCCTGAGTAGAAAAAAGTTCCCATGAATGCTGTTTCTGTGTTACTGCTAAATTGCTTCCAGTACATTAGATTAGTTTCTTGCATAACATTGCATTATTCAGTGCTCGTGCTTTTTCCTCACTCCTATTTCTAGCCCTTACTTTTTATTCATCTCTGAAAAGGGGGAGTTACCTCACAGATATTCCCACCTGTGGAGGTAGAAACTTTGAAGACTGTCCTAAAATGAAAAAGTTACTGACCAAAAAATTATGATTGGGTTGTTTACTAGAACTGAGCATGAGATCTCTAAGTACAGCTAAAAGATTTGTTCCTTCAGAGACAGGAAGCAGAAAATTTCTTCTTCAGTGAGTATGAACTAGTTAAAGAAAAATGATGACAATTCACATAATCTCTATAGACCCTTACCCTCTCCAGCCAGAAAAGATCACCATGATAATCTGGACTCGGCCTTCTGCTTATGGAGGCTGTAGAGTTACTTATAGAACTGTAAGTTACCTGAATGGTGGGAAGGACCTGTGGTGATCGTTTCCCGAGTAATTTCATAATTAAAATATCCTAAGTAAATTTTGGTAATTAATGGAGAAAATTTGGTAGTTTGGCCTGATAGGATGTAACTGTACATGCTGAAGGACTTGATGTTTATTAGGAAGAACTTCACATTCCTGAATGCCCCTCCTTACTAAATAAATAGTTGAATCATAGTCTTCTCTCTTTAAAAATACATTGTTTGATATTAATCATTCCCAATGGTGGCACTTTTCTGTAACAAACTGAGTAAATACTTTAACCTATAAAAAAGTACCTTGTCTTTCTAAATACAACACTTAGTAATTTTTTGTAGGTTTTCCTTTAGGAGAAAAACTCTTTTGCTTTTTTCTGAGACATCTTTTATCTTCACAAATATCACTAATCAAATCACTTAATCTTTACTGTGTCACAGAGGGCAGAGCATCCTCTCAGCCTTGTGTCACACAATGCATCCCTTGTCCCTGTTTTTGAACTCTGTCCTGTTTGTAGACTGAATCCCAGAACTAGCTGCAATCATTTACTACATCTATACTCAGGAATTTTATCAGCTAAACTCTTCAATTGTTATTATGCTCACGGTTCTGGAACTGCAGCCTTCAGTGTGTTCTCTACAACAAAGCACTCCGAAAATGTCAATTGTTTCATTCATGCTTCCAACATTTCATTTGAAGTTCCAAGGCTGTGACTTTAAGGTTGAGATACTTTTTCTTTTAAAAGATCCACATACATTTATAACTTCTAATGCTACATTTTGCTTTATACAACATAGTCCTTATTTATACAATGAATTTTATGTGTAAATATTATTATATAAATGAATGTGCTTTCAAAATTCTAAGATTTCTCTGATGGATATACAAGAACTCTTGAAGCCTAGAAGTTAGTTACTAGTTCTCTGTCTGCAGATTAATTGATCTGGAAATACCTCTGGTTTTCCTTGATGCAAGGAGTTTAACAAACATTCACTGGAACTGCCTGTTGCTCTGGCTTAGATGATAAAACATCAGTGGAATCGATGACACCTCAAGGGTTACTTTATAATGTAATCCTTGATCCATTAGGAAAAAAAAAATAAGTAAAAAATTGAAAAACTAAAGAAGACATTGAGATCTTACTACATGATAAAGATACCGAATATCATCCATTCCCCTGAACTAAATGGGAAAAAACATCATGTTAAGCTACAGTTTGATAGAAAGCACAGCACCAATAACAGGGTGGCAAAGTCTTAGGCTACAGCATAAAGGGACCAGCACAAAAGCAACAACAGAACAGATAGAATCTACCTACTAGTAGGTACCCAACTAACAGTACCCAAGTACTCAAAAACCCCACCCTTACCTCCACTGCCAACCCTTAAATGAGGTCTAGAAAGGTGTGGATCCTGGCTCCACCCCTCCTGGTCACTCAGGTACTTTGCTTGCACCTGAGCTGCCCTGGGTTGGCCCCTCTTTCCCACTAGGTGCTCAACACTGGTTCAAGCCATGGCTTAGCATTTCTGCTATACAATTCAACCTGTGAATCTTCTTTTTCTTTGGTATTATGGCGGTGATGTAAAGAATTCAGTGTTTTCTATCATTTGTGATATTGTGTTACTCACCACTGAATCAGCATCTGTACCCTAAAATGTTATTAAGAATGCCCCAAATAATTGATGGAAGAAATACCGTATGAAAAATGCTTGCGTAGGCTTCTTTTGGTAGAAACCTGTGTTCCATTTCACTGTTGCTGTGTAAGAAGCTGGTAGCAGAGTATCACTGCTGACAAGGAGGCACAATTTCCTGCATACTTGTATGTACAAATTGGTAATGATGAATGACATAAAATGCATGCTTCTATGCGTATTTTGTCAATTTAAGGGCTGTTTTGCTCTTTGTTCCTACCGTATAAATATTGTGACTTTGTTTTAGTGCATATTGGTGGACACAAGGGCTGCTCTGAATGTAATGCCTGTTCTTTTATGATGTTGCCCCATGATATCAGAGGTGTTGGTGGTATGATAGTAGAGGTTGAACCTTCCCACCAATATTCCCATTACTTTGTTGATGTGTGACAGATGGCAGCGGAGGGGCACTCTGACAGAATGGTGTCTAAGATGGAAGTGCACCTGGAACAACAGTGTGGAATTGAATTCCTTCACATGGTAAAAGTGCACCATTGATATTCATTGAGTCTTTCTGAATGTTTAAGGAAATGTGGATGTGTAACACACTGAGTCTTGGTCTGAATGTTGTTTTTTTTCATAGGACTAGGTGGGTCAAGAATAATTAAAGAAGTGGGATATTATTTTTGCTAGTTTAATAATACCACGAATCATAAAAGAAGCTAAACTGTAAAAACCTTTGTATCACTATTGAGAATTGCTAAGACAAGGTAGGTGTAATTTGAGTTGTTTAGCTGAAGAAGCAAAACAAAAATTCTGAAATTTTGCTAAACACTAAAAAACAAACGGAAACTCATCTCTTAAAGTCACTTTATCTCTACATATGATATATAAAGTTGGTCTATAACAATTTAAAAGATTAGATGAAATATACTTGTCCTAATTGAGTGTGATTCTTTTGTCAGTTGCATCAGAATAAATTAGGAATAACTTTGTGGATGTAAATTCATTTAAACTGGCCAGAGAGTATGGTCCACTAATCACAGTTCTGCTTTGCTCCTTTCCACAGCCCATGACTGCCAAAATAGCACTGTGTGCTGTTTTGCCCACCCAGTCTATGTAAGAATGAACATAAAGTAAAATGAAGAGGTGGCAGTTGGGATATTTGGTTTAGATTCTAAGCTCTACCACAAACTCCTAGCTTCTAACTTAGCATGTGTATTTAACCCCTGCATTCACCACTTTTTCCTCATCAATGCTAGTCTCATCTCACAGGGATGATACAAACCCTAATGTTTTAATATTTTCAATTTTTTTATAAATCCTTTAATGAAAGATCCTATTAACAAAAACAAAGCTAATTTTTCTGAATGTTCAGGCTGAGTGCAGGAAAAACTTGACAAAATACAGTTTGTAATCTTCTATACAGATTTGAGAGGTCCAAAACTTTATGATATAGAATTACACTTCTGAGGTGAAATTAAAGATATATGGACTTCTTCCTTCCAGAAGCCAGATTTCTCCTGTCTGGTCCCCTTGTACTGATGTACAGCCTCACAAAATGCTATTCTGGAGGTTTAGTCTATATCTTAATGCACATTTTCTGAAATGAAACTTTCTGAAAACCTATATCTATGGGAAATCAAATGAGATTTGAAAAGCCTGGGGGATAGTTTGAATTAAGCAACAAAAAAAAAAAAAAAGTTTTTCCTGTTCTAAACATTTATTTTCTGTACTGCTTGAGGGAATACAAGAAAAAGGCCATGCTATGCTACTTGCTACGTAATGTACGGATGTTTGATGTTAGAACAGTCTCTCCTACCTGCTTTGGCAGGGGGGTTGGACTACATGATCTCTAGAGGTCCCTTCCAACCCAGACTTTTCTGTGATTCTGTGATTCTCCATCTTAGTTCTAATAAAAAAGGGACTATGACACACCCTTTTAAGAATGCTCACTGAGAATGAATTATAGGGTAGATATAATTCTACTCATGTTTAATACAACTCCCCTTATCTACACCAAGAAATAGATAAAACTGGTCACTCCCTTCTATATTTACATACAATAAGAGCTTAGTTTAACTTCAGAAAATTGTTATATGCTGTGGAAGAGAGAGAATTTCCTCAGATTACTTACAGTGAAGCTAGGTATCAACAGAAAATGAGAATCTGTAGTGTTTTAAAGTATTGTTAGTTGAAATTATATAGAAAGCACCTGGTATGAAAGGAAGTAGCAGTGTACTCTAACCAAGCTATCTGCCTGTCTATACCACCTCTTTAAGTATCCTGTTGTTTAGGACATTTGTATCTTGGCACAAGTTCTCATAATACCACTGATTTAATCTCTTTTCCCTGACAAGGGTATCCCCATGCTATATTTGGCACCCTGGCAAGTGTCAGTCACAGAAACAAGCAGTGAGATAAGGCAGCAGGAGCAGTTCCAGAAAGAAGGCTGTGGGTGTCCCTGATTTGTAACACTCTGATGTTTTATTCTGCAAAAGGTTCTCTATTGCACATAGAGATCTCAAAGGTTTTGTTTTTTAGGTGTATAAAATACAACACCTTTGGGAAAAAGGGCTTCTTCCTGTCACTGTATTTAAAAAAATAAGGCCAAATTTGACTCATTGGCACTGGTGTGTATTTAGAGAACCTCATCTCAGATTTAAATCAGGTAAGAGAGAAATGGGATTCATATTTCTTCACCCTCTTTAAGGATTATTGAGACACCACTCAAACAAAGGAGACCCCTCTGAAGGACCAGCACTTTAGGGCTCTAACCCCAGCAGCACTTCAGGGCTCTAACCCCAGCTGCCTGGCTTTGAATTTCAAACATCCGTTATCTTCTGTCTAAATCAGAGGGTGAAATTGTACCTCTGTGATTTCCTAGTAGGCTGTTAAGTCATCTCAAAGATTCTTTGTAAGCCCAGACCTTTTATAGGGAAAACAAGACTTTGCTCCCACAATAAAGATACCTTTTGGGTATATCTTTACAAATTGTCAAACTTCATATTAGAGGACTCAAACCTAAGTGTAAGTATAAACCAGATTGGGACCTAATATAGGTAAGAGATTACCCTGTGGGCAACTACAGGGGGAATTTTATATCATGCTGAAGTAGACAGGCCTGTGTCTGAGGCAATGGCTACTTCTACATACTTGTAAAAGTGTTCAGTAAAGACAAGACACAACAGTAAATCTTCTGAAGGTGTCCTGTGAGCCCGCTGCCTAAGTTTAGCTGTTAAGTTGAAGGTGAAATGTGGGAGAATTAAAATGTGGTATATGCAAGAAATTTGAGACTCAGCACACAGAGAAATAAACACAATGTATATCGGAATTAATTTTAAAATAAACACAGACAAATTTGCTAGTAAGGCAAGTCATTTTTCAAAAGTAGTAATTTTTCCTTTCTTTACTATGGACTGAATGTTTTGTGTGTTCAGACAGGCTGCTTTATGAAAACCACATTCAAACATGCCCAGTGACTTTCTTTTTTTTGTCTTTTTGAAATAGTGTTCTACACATGAAATGTGAAATAAGGTGGGCTTTTGTGCACAGCTCATTAACAAGTTTTTTTTTTGTTGCAGTAGTCGAAGTCCAAAATAATGAAAAAAACTAAGTTGTATTACACATTTAAAGTAATAGAGAACGTTCAGTGTTCTCCTCATCGGGTATAAATATGCCTTCTCTCTGGGCTGTGTCACGCTGTATTTGCTTTTGTAGTTATACTCTTTGGACCAGGCTCTGCCACTGGTTACTCTCAGTGATGCTTATAGAAGTGTACAACAGAGGGACAAATTTGGTGCTCTGTTTGTATGCAAGCAGCCGGGGAATGACACGGGTTGCCTTATTAGGCAGCACAAAAGGAAATAGTGCCGCTTGGCAATGCTCACGTGTTCAGCCGCTGGCGTCTGTAGTTCTTCAGCCCTCCCAGGTCTGTGCTTTTTCATTGTAAAACAGCAAGCCCTTGAAAATACAGTGCTGGCTTGGCAAGTGACCGCTGCCAGATAACAATTGACACTAGGACTAATTTGGTAATGTGCAGCTTTGGGGAGTGACATTTACTGTATCTCCTGGTGCAATTGATACAAAGCATGCAGCCGTGGCAAGCTCTGCATGGTATTTGCAAAGTGTCAACTTGAAAGAGTCAGGCTGCTCTTATGTCTGCTCTCAGAGGCAATTGCTGCAGCCCATCAAATCAGCCTTCGCGTAATATAAACAGGGAGACGTTCTCCCGCCATTCAGTGTTACTATTCTGCGCGGTTGCTGGTTATATCATATGTCAACACATTGTACAGATAATGAAAATGGGGAGTCTGAACTTGTATGGGAGATAAAGGTTTCCCTGGAGAAGCAAAATTACAGTGAACCTGTCAGGCAAAGATTAAGGATTTTGCAAAATAATCAAAGACACAAAAGTTAGCACTTTTGATACGACTCTTAGCTGTGGTATGACTTACTGCACAGAATAATTCTATCAAATTAGTTCATTAATATGTAAGTCGTAATGATCTCTGAAAAAGGGACTGTCGGCATTAAATATGGGTAGCTCTTTCAGGATTTCCAAGTGGGTGGGCTGAAAGCCATTGCGACAATAATTGCAGCACCAAGGACCTCACAAAAGAAATTTTCACCTAGCTTTATGCAGTGGATTGATATTTCGGAGGGGAGGTTTGAATAATGAGCGTTATCAAGTCCTCAGATGGGGATATTGTTTTCATCAGCTCTCCCCTTTCCTAGAAAAGGGATTGTTAAGCTGTGGAAGGTTTCCAAACAGAACAATGGAAGGGTGTGTGTGTGTGCAATTTTACTTTCACCCATTGACTTTTTGCCAGAACAAGCAAAACGCTTAGATCTCAGTAATTTAGCAGCGTTCGTTAATAAGAGCCTCATTTGTCATCTATTGCTGTGCTGAGAGCAGAATATCTTGTCCTCACATCCAGCTTCTCCCCCAGCTCTGCTCGCTGGGAAGCTGCTCTGAGCCTCTCTTGTCAGGGCCTCTGATAGCCACGTGCACCGCACCACTGTTTCTGCCAGAGGCCCTCGAGCAGCATGCAGACAAGCAAATAGCATCACAGCTTCTCCTTGGTAACCGCTTCCTGCACCAGGTTGACTCTGACCCTCAGGAAGCTGATTGATCTGACTGTTAAAGCCCACCAGCACTCTTAATGACTGTCTATTTCATGCAGAAGAAAAACGTCTGCCTGGAAATATGTGTCAGAGCCATTACCATTTTTACAAGCTATTTCCCATGTCTTTTTGTTTGTTTGTTTGCTTGCTTGCTTTTGTTGTTGTTGTTTGTTTGTTCGTTCACTTTTAATATTTTTTCTACTATTTAGTAGCAATTGATTTTCAATCACATTAATTACATTAATTTATAAAGGAGTCATTGCTCAGTAAGACCCAGTAATTATTAAGTGTCCACTGTCTTCCAGAAGGAAATGGCACTAGAATACTGAAGAAAATGAATTAAAAGTTGATGCAAACAATTTCTGTTAAAACTTCATTTTTGATTAGTGTTCATCACTAAAGTTCCATCTATGATATTTTGATAAATCAAAAGATGCTTATGAAGCATTTTGATCTGTGCTGCAATATTTCTGAAAGTACCTTGAAATTTGCCTAAAGCACAAACTGAACTGTGAACTGTGCCAGCGACAGTGATGTTTCTGCTGTATCTGTACTTAGTATGGGAACAACAAGAACACAAAATGTTAAAATGTGATGATTTCAGTTTTCACTCCTCTGTATAACCCCATGTGAGATGTTACAACATTCACTGTGGGAAAATCATGATATCTCCTAAGTTTATTACTCATTTCTCTTTTTCTTTCTTATTAATAATGCCGCTATAGTTGTCTTAACACAACATTTGCATGTCTAAGTCAGCGATTAAACTCCTATATTTATACGGGACATAGATCCAGACTGTTTGTTTTCTAGAAACACTGAGAAGCCTTAACTGGCTGAAATCAGTATCTGGTGGAGAAAAGACGAACTCTAGTTTGAAGATGTTGTTCTTTATCAATCTGTGTGAACTAATTACAGGGATAATATGAGGGCTTTGAGGGAGCAGAAGGCTGTTGCAATGTGGCACCAAGAAAGCACCTCTCTCACAGCAGCCTGGCCTGCAAGCAGCCAGCAGCGTTGTAGACAGAAAGTGAGATAGAAAATGACAGAGCCTACATGTGAAGACAGCTCTACAGAACACTGCAGGGAACAATTCAAGACACTTCTTAATCTGTCTTAAGTTCCCACTGTATTTGCAAATGCTATTTTATGTTCTAGGATTGATTTAATGCATGAGTTTGGGAGGGTACAGTGGGAATATTAGATATTTGAGGGAGAAAATATTTTTGTTTCAGTGCTGTCTGCAGCTGTCAGAAATGTACAGCTTACTGACAGGTTCAGTTTTGCCTTAAATTATTTTGGTGGATTGTGATTTGTTAGCAATCAATAGCATGAGCTTGATATGTTCTAGACATAAAGATGAGCTCTATATACTCTGTTTTATTAAAATAATATAGAAACGGAAAAGGACAAAGCTAGAGATAAGTGAAAAGACACCAGTAAAGAATCCAGCACCTGTGTGAGGTTTTGCTGAACATGATATAGCAACTGCAATCCAGCAGACAATAAAGCTCAGAGCTCCATTTCATAGAAACGCTACCAGTGCTGCACAGCCATGTCAAGCGCAGCAATACACTTGCTTTGAACTCTAGCATGGGTTTTGCTGTAGATCATAAGGAGTAAGAGTCAGTGCTAAAGTCTGAAACAAAATAATGATTGTAAAGTCTTATTTTAGCACTCCTTATTCTTCAGAGTAGAATGGGAAAATTTATTTTGTCTCAAATTGCCAGATTTGCTCTGAAGGAATACTTTAAAATTTAAAGCAATTTATCAAATTGTTTCTGATATAAGATAACTAAAAGTTCCATATGAAAGGGCAAATAAAATCCAAAAGAGCTTTTCCATTAACACCAGTACAGCATTTGAATATTTTAATAAATATTTTCCTATTTAAAATATGATTGGTGTTAGTAATTCACAATGTTTTGTGTAGAGTAACCTTTTCAGAAAACTCATTTCAAATCTCTACTGAAAGCAATACAGTTTAAACTAGTAGTTACTATATTTGAGGCCAAATTGGCTTTCAGTGGGAATAATTATTCTTCTTTGTACTTTTGTTTTTCTTTCTTATGTGGAAGTAGAAAAGAAGCACTGGGATAAAAGTTAGGTTAACTAAGGTCACTTTAAAGCTTCTAATTTTCTTCAGATGTACAGATTTTTCTCACTGTTGCTTCATGTGACTTCAAGGCAGTATTTTGGTCATCTGAGAGAGGGCAACTCTCACAACTGCCTCATGTGGCTGAGGGCTGTGCTTTGGAAGGCACTAAGGCATTAAAATTCCACTTCAACTGTGTGGTTGTTTTTTACAGCAGCACAGAAGCTAACAAATAGCTAAAACATTGCTAATCAGATTGCCAACACTCTTCAGCATTCATGATATTAATTGACTTGAGGAATCTAAAATGCATTGTCTCCTTAAGTGGTAATTTTCTTGTTTGATAATTCAGAAGAAATTACTCTTGTTCTTCCTTGGAGAAGATATCGATTTTTTAATTTGACAAGAAACTGTAAATTGTTCACCTGTTCTGAGTCAATTTTGAAATATTCTGATTTTACTTGACAGCTTTCAGTTCCTTGCAGAGATGTGAGTGTTCCATCTTAAAAAAACCAAATCCCTGTTTTTGTCACGTCATAAGAATTTTTCTTTGCATTTGTCTTTGTATGATAAATCTAATCCTAATCTGTACACTGGGAACTCCTATTGCTTCATGCTGAAATATGAGTTGTACAGACATGACAACAATCACAGTGAAACACTGTTTTGTTCAAGATGTTCGTATTTAGAAGACAGTTATATATAATGCCAGACTTTTCCCTATCTCTAGGGAACAAATGTTGGGAATTGATGCAACATTTTAAGCAATAATTTGGCATATTTTGAGACTTTACATCATTGCTGGTGGGAAGCACATTCATACAGAGCTATAACAATGTGTGCAAGACAAATCCGATGTAAATATCTCATGAGATAAATATTGGCTGTAGCTGTCTGAATTAAATCATATGACATCCCATGTTGCATATTAAAAAATTCCAAGACAACTAAAAGCATCTACTTTTTAAGATATTTTTCCTAATATTGTTAGCAGGAAGTTCCAAAATGTTTTTATGAGATTGACAAGACAAAAACTTTTGTTTTAAGGAACTTTCCATCCAGACATTAAATCATTAAAATAAAATGGAAGCTTGAGATTTTGGATGGAAACTCGTGAAATCCCATCTCTGCTGCAGATATTCTGCATGAACTTTGAGAGCTGATTTCATCTGGATTTGTCTTAAATCCCTTTTTGTGAATATAAGGTGATGATACTCAATTTGTCTTCCTTGGGGAACACCCTTGGAAATGCATAACTGACTTAGAGCTTGTCTCTGTCATTTCCCATTATGCTAAAAAAACAGGAAGGAGTTTTTAAAGTGGTTGTCTGACTGTCTGAATGCTTGCCAAGTTGATAATTTTAATGCAATTTTACACAGATGGTATTGTATGTTAATGGCATGCCAGCAAATTTTGAACGGGTTATCTTCTTTAAGTGATAGGTTGTCTTTTCAATATAGTCATTAGCTATGGCATACTTAAAAAAAGGTCTTCATGTTTCTGATTCAGCAGTTTTTGACAAACATTTCTGCTTACATTCTTGCAGCCCAAGTTCAGTGGGACAAAAGCCATCTCTGTGTTATTGAGACAGTAGGATCAGTACTGACTGGAGCAGATACATGCTGCTAGAGTAGGAGTAGCAATACAGTGGCAAGTACATTTAGAATTGTAATAGATGAATGAAATTCCTGCTTTCTAGAGAGCAAATTCATCCAGTGGGGGAAGGTTGCACAGCAAATATTCCAATTGTACCATAAACTACATGGCATGGAACCACATGGCATGGCATGGAGCCAAATGGAACCAAGAGATCTCCAGTGCCTGACCATTTTATTCCTTCACCTTACTTTTCTTTTTGAACTGGAATCTATGATTCAAAATGATTTAAATATATACATTGAAACTGACTGGAGATACTAGCAATCATTTTTTGTTTGAGGGTATCCTGAATAAGATAATTTACATGTGCTTCACATACATCAGAAAAAGTGTTGTTTTTCTCAGAGATAAGCCTAAAACTGGAAGATCAAGACAAGATCTCATTGCTGTGGTGAATATCACTGCACACCAACGTTCATTATTACATGTTTTCACAGTCTTTATAGTAGTTGAATTTGTGGAGCAACCTGTACTCTACAAAGGGTTTTGAATAGTTTTAATTAAATGTTGATAAAACAGAAAAGGAATCTTGGGATGTGAAAACAAATTAATTCTGGTCATTAGTCACCTGACAAGCATAATACAGTACAGATTTTTTATAGCTCCATGGATGCCTGTGAAATTGAAAAGATGGTATGCTAAATGGATTCCTTGTTAGCTGCTTTGAGTCACTGTGAATTTCACTTTAGTTACCTACAGTCATTACTGAAATAGTTATGTAAAGTGCTTTCTGGGCAATATATTTCCACGCATGTGTCTGATTTTGAAAATGAATTCTGAAAGCTAAACTGTAAAAAATGTGGGATAAGTTTAGTGCAATTCAGAAACTGCTGTAAAATCTTGAACCAAGTAGAATGCTCTGGTGATAGGCAACTGCAAGCTGATCTCAGGGACAATGCAGAAACTTGTTACGTATTATGCAGCCCTCCCTCCCTCCCTTGTCTCTTCTTTGTTCTTTTCTGTTATATGTCAGATGAAGATTTGGCCTTTGCATCGAATACAGTCCTGATGTCAGCTTAAGAAGTCAGAGCTCAGATAATCAAAACAGTCTAAACCCCATAGCAAAACCATGAGAAATTAAAGACAGAATAGTTTATTTCACATACTGATCAAACATTTTTATCTGATATTACCTTTACCAATGTGTGGTTGGTTAAAGTTGCCCTACATGCTGCTATGCAGAAAACACTTTCTTGAGTTATGTCTCAGTTTTTCCGCACAGAATGTTACAGAGATTTAAAACTATTTATACATTTAGATTATATGTATTACTTTGCAGAAAAGTAACAAAGTGGAGGAGAGCATAAAGTGAATGAGCTAAACTAGGCCAGCAAGGCTAATTTTTAATCATAATAAAGCATGCTGTGATCATTAGATTCTCACCCAAAATGAACCTTGCTTACTTTTTTGTCTTTGGT
Source organism: Callipepla californica brunnescens (assembly GCA_023055505.1). NCBI lineage: Eukaryota > Metazoa > Chordata > Aves > Galliformes > Odontophoridae > Callipepla > Callipepla californica. The sequence goes on from JALIRH010000007.1 coordinate 11,121,676, forward strand.
AAAACGAACAAAAGAAAAAAAGAGAAGGGAAAGTAATGAGAGATTTTCATTTTCCTGGCTGATTGATACAGACTTAGAAACCCTTGAAGAATGACTCTGTGTAGTGACCTGGTAGGAAACTGTTATAACTGACACCAGAATCACAGAGAATCACACAGAAGTGCAGGGGTTGGAAGGGACCTCAAGAGATTATCCAGCCCAGCTCCCCTGCTAAAGCAGGTTCCCCACAATAGGTCATACAGATAGATGTCCAGATGGGTCTTGAGTATCTCCATAGAAAGAGAGTCCACAACCTCTCTGGGCAGCCTTTACTATAAAGAAGTTCTTCCACATGCTTGCGTGGAACTTCCTATGTTCAAATTTTAGGCAATTACCCCTTGTCCTATTGTTACACACCACCAAGAAGAACCTGGCTACATCCATATGCCTCCTACTTCACTTCAGACATTTATAAACATTAATCATATCTCCCCTCAATCTTCTTTTCCCCAGTTTGGACAGGCCCAGGTTACTCAGCCTTTCTTCATAAGGGAGATGCTCCAGGTCCTTTATCATCTTTGTGGCCCTCCACTGCACTCCTTCTAGGAGATCCCTGTCCTTTTTGAGCAGAGAAACACAGAACTGTGTATAGAATTCTAAATGTGGCCTCACCAGAGCAGGGTAGAGGGGGAGGATAACCTCTCTTGACCTGCTAGCTACACTTTTTTAATGACACATTTTTTAGTGCACCTCGGGATACCACTGGCCTTCTTGTCTACATGGGCACAGTGCTGTCTTATGGCCAACTTGCTGTCCACCGGGATGCCAAGATCCTTCCCTGCAGAGCCCTCTTCAGCAGGTCATCCCTTAACCTGTACCGATGCATGTGGTTATTCCTCCTGCTGTGCAAGACTCTACACATGCTCTTGTTAAACCTCATCAGGTTCTTCCTGTCTCCTCCTTCTCCAGACAGTTAAACTGCCTTGCTTTTCAGGGCGTTGCAGCTTGGAGAAGTAGGCCTGAGAATCCCTGGGAAGCCCCATACATTGTGTGGTAGGACAGCTTTCATGGGTTCTTGCCCTTGTGTGCTGCCTCAGTTGGACTCCTATGTCAATGGAAGAAGTCTGCACAAAGGAAGCAAACAGACTTTTAGTAAATCTTACTGTTTCTATGAAATGTTGAAAGTTTAAAAGAAATAAAATACATTTGATCAGAATGTTTTTGGTCAGCTGAACCTTATTAGTAGAGTGGAAGTTACCCTTCAGCTAAGAACTTACTGGCTTGTGGAAAGTATATGCCAGTTATCCTCCAAATAACACCATTGTCTGTTTCATGGAAATAACATGTGCCTGCCACCTGGGTGTCAGAATGGCTGTCGCATCTATAGCTGAGGGGTTACTCATTTGCACAGAATCAGAAAAATCCAATATTTTTATCTTATGAACAGAGAACGATAAACTTGTCGATGCTTCATAGGAAACCTTCATGCCAAAAATTTCTGAGTAAAAGAGAAAAGAGGAATAATATCAACAGTTCACAACTGTAAGGCTCTTTTTGTTTCATATCCATGTGTCTCTTTATTTAAAAGCTGCCACCTACAGAATGGCATTATCTCTGGCAGAGGAGCATTAAGCGGAGCTAAACAAAAGGATGAATTAGGTTCATTACCTTAAACAGGATTATCATAGAACTATCTTGAAAGATAATGTAATTTTTTAATAGTGCGATAAGGAAATAAAATCCAAATGAACAATTCTTTTAATATGATTGACCAAGAAACAAACAGATTCCATTTCTTTCTCTTTGTTAAAATGAGGCAGTCAGCTTTACCTCTCAAAATGGCACAAAATTTCTTTTTAATGTTTGTTGCTCATAAGGATTGAAAGCTCTGAAATACCAATAGATACACCTCAAATGTGCAATGCATACTACACAAGCATAAACTACCACCCCAAAGACAGAACCAGAAAAATAACCACAATGGAAAAAGGACGTTTGTGTTTCAAAGCACATGCTATAGAAGGTCAATATTCATTTCTTTTCCTCCACATCTATCCTCCCTGTATTCTTCAGGCTCATACTTCAGATTCAGGAGCAAGCAGAGGTTTAGAAGGACAATGAAAAAAAAAATGTTTCTTTTATAGTGTGAGATTATGCTGGTATTTCATGAAGATTCAGTCAGTGAGCACTGAACTTGGATCTGACTTACTCTTTAAAATCCAAAAAAGCACCTTATAAAACAGTTTCAATTTTCTAAAAATCATGGTTAATAAATTCCCCAGCTGCCTTCTTGTACTGTAATACATTCAAATCCACTTTTCAAAGACCCGGTGTGTTATGATGCGTTGTGTTTTCCTCTACCTCAGAACTGCTGCCAGTGACAAGGAGACCTCTGCATCCCAGAAAGTCAGCCAGCGTGAATTTCATCTTGCACCTCTTGCCTCAGAGAACCTGCCACCCGTGACGAGACAGCTCACAGCAAACCCAGTGCTAGCTGAAGCAGTGAGACTGAGGGCAGAAAGGTGGCTGTGAGGATGAGGAAACTGCAGATCTTTTCACCATAACTGAGCTGAAACAGCATGCTAGTCCCATTGCTTTTATGTACATATTTTTGGCAGTAAATGAAATGGAATATGTCGTTTTCTGCTACCATGGAGAGTCATCCAGCACTTCAGTTAGTGAACATATTATTTCATTCTGAGGTTTTACTATTACCAGACTCTGGTCTGCTTGTACTGTTTATAAGGAAGCAAATGTGTAGTAGTAAACGTGGTCTATTTAATCCCACTCTGTGAGAAAGAAAATAAGTATTTTTTAGGTTTTTTTTTTTTTTTTTTTTTTTATCACACAGAGAAGACTTAAGATTTTAATTGTGAATTCTCAGGAAAACTAACTTTAGCTTGGAGACTTCCCGTGTTCTTTTCCAGGAGATCAGAGGGAGGAAATCCTTTTTTTGAATCATTCTGCAATGTTTTCCTAGTAGCTCTAGAGCAATTTACATTTAAGGCATTTACATAGCACTTTGATTAGGCAGCAGGTACAGCAAGCAGTTCTGTTTGTATGGTTAATATTTGCAATGGTTGTAGAGCTTTGAGGCACGGAGCCAGAGGCCAAGTGACATTAACTTCTCAAGAAATGCACTAATCACCTTAGAAATGCAATACTTGGAGAGTCTTTTTACATATTATGTAATGGAAATTGAGAGGGGAAGGATAAAAGTCAGACTTTGTATTAATGTGTATTTACTGAAGATTATTGACGTAGCTGTGACATCATTGACAGTCAGTCACAAGACACCTTTTGTGTATGTATTCCAAATGCCAGTTGGCAATTAGAGCAATGCCACCCAGGCAGCTGGAAATTTGGTTCTGTACCTACAAATGCAAGCCAGGAGGCATTTCAGTGAGAGACAGCTGCATTCTAAACTCTAAATACAGAAAGTGCTATCAGATTGTCCGTTTGTTTTGTCATAACCATGCCAGTGTCATCCAAGGGACTGAATTTCTTCCCATTCTCTTTGGGACTGTTCATCTTGAACTGCAACAGAAGACCTGGGCCCACAGAATACTTCTGTTAGGATCCATGCAGTATAAAGGACCTAGCAAAACACCAAAGAGCTTGTGACTTGTCTGAGGAGTTTGGTCATCTCTAGGCAAGCAGGAGAGAAATGAGCATGTCAGTGACATAACTAGAGATGTGGTGGATCATGATTCCTCAGACCAACAGAAATCTCAAAGGAAAAGGAAGTGCCCATTAGGTGCATAGAGAGACTTGATGTACCGAGTCAAACAGTTCAGAGACACGACATCCTGACAGACAGAGGCAGGATAAACCTGCCAGAAGCTTGAACAGATATGGACCTCTAAACACAGTATATATTTCCCTGATATTTGACCTGTTCACCATTAATCAATTGGACTTTCTAGACTGTATTTTCATGATGGCCCTGCTTTGGTCAAGCAAACAGCTCTGGAGAAGGACTTCTGAATGTCCCCACAGAAATTTTACAACAGGAGAGAGTTAAAGTATTTAGCCCATGGGCTTAAAAGCAATTATTCTTACCTGCTTTTATCAAGAGCTGGGAAAGGCAAGAAATTAAAAGAGGAATGCTGTAATTTTTCTACCATATAACAGTTCAGGTCAGGTATTAGGGTTATGTGCGAATCTGTTAATTTAATTGAAAATCTACAGCTGCCTCTGCCAGAATTCAGAAGCCTGGTAAACAAGTCCCGCAAAGCTTACAGGCTTCAGCTAGCAGGTTCACTGCTGTTCAGCTGATGGCCCTATTCTAATATAATTAAAGCCTGATAAATAAAAAGCAAGTAAACAGTAAGAAATTATACAAAAATCTCAGTACAGAAGCAAAGATACTGTCATGGAGTCTTAGATGCTTCTTCTAAATTAAGTGTTTTCATCAGAGAAGAAAACAATAATGCAGTGGTAAAAGACAAATGAATAATTAACTATGTAACTAGATACAGTGAATACTTAGGAATGGCTGATCAGACCAGTAGACTATATGCTATGACATTTTTTGTGGTGAGCACTGCAGAAATGAGCTCTTGAGGAGTCTCTCTGAGAGACCAGTGGAGTGGGGACTCCAACCTTCTCTTTGTGACAAGCTACACAAGTATTTCTTGGGGAATTAAGCTTAGGAAGGAGCAACCCGGCCTTAGAAGGTGCTCCTCCATCTTATTTTGTCATCAGCTCCTGCTTTTCCTTCCACTGCCTTGCAGACTAAGAATTCATTCAGAAAACATTTTGTGCAGCGAGATGGAGACAGAATCATCCAAAAGTTAACTCCTTTCTACATGATATGATTTCCCATACTCTACTTTGTTAATCGGCTTTATTTTCTGAAGCACGTGCTGGCATCACCTGGAAATACCACACTGTGAACGAAGGATGTTATTCATTTCCAGTCCTCTGACTACTTGTATTTGCCTAGAACAACCTTTAGAGACAGGGAAGGAGGAGCTCATGAGGAGACATCCAAACCCCTTTCCCATCCCAAAGGATAAAAAGATTTTAATCTCCTCAGTACCAAACAAATTTACCTGAGGTTTCATTTTCTGAACAGAGACCATTCCCTTTCTCAGAACCTACAGACTTCTCAGCTTTTTCATGGAGAGAAGGAATGAGTGTGGAATGATAGACTCCATCTCTGCTTCTACTACCAGCTAACTTGCATGCTTACATACAGTACCTTCTTCAAGGCAGGAAACACTATACAAATAATTGTAAGCCACAGCGATTTGGTGAGTATATCTTAAAAGAAGCTATTCAGATGAAATTGAGAACATTATTCTCCTGAAGAAAGAAACTCTTAACAACAAGGGAAATAACACTCTGGTTTCAGTCCAATAACTTGATGTTCATAGCAGCAATATTAAATTCTACTTCAGAAAGTTTTAGGCAATAGTGATTCAGATCAGTTATCTACTTCAAACTCATAAAGTGCTCAGGGAGAGTTTGCCTCCTAACTGTGAGACGTGGTGTGCAACCACAGAGATGCAATTTACCATGCAAAATTGATTAAAATATCTACTCAAATGGTTATTTGCAAAGATTTCATTGATAGATGCTCACCTTTGGTCTCTGAGCTTGTTCTTGTTACCCTCCGCTTGTGCATCTGTAGTGCCTTTATAAAGATTGTAGTATTATCTATCAGCCTATCTGATGGGTAAGTGTTTGTTGAACTGTGGTACTCCTGCCTCTTCCCAGCACTTATGCAAATGTCCACAAACCACAAGGAATTGGACTTTTTATCAACAGACATAAGAACAGTTTAGTCCATTAGGAGACCTCAGTACACCCAAATTCAAGTCTCATTCTTGAAGAAAATTGATCAGTGTTTTTCGCATCTTCCAGGTCTGCAACATGCCATGATCAGCTTAACAAGCATGGATCAATGAGTACCCTCAGTGAGCACACAATTGCTTCTTTCTCACTAGGAATAAAGAGCAAGTGGTAAAATACTTTAAAAAGGAGTATAATTTATTTTGATTTACTGATTAATGATGTGAGGGTGCTGAGACACTGGAACAGGTGGCCCAGTGAGGTTATGGATGCCCCTCCCTAGAAGCACTCAAGGCCAAGCTGGATGGGGCTGTGAGCAGCCTGATCTAGAGGGAGGTGTACCTGCTATAGCAGGGAGTTGGAACTATATGATCTTAAAGTTCCCTTCCAGCCCAAACCATTCGATGATTCTATGATTCTATGTTGTTTATTAATATTAATATTTGCTTTACTGTTCTTGTAGAGGTCACGTTACATACTTATTCTCCACTTTTCCTGTTGTTATTAGATTGCTCATGAGTGATTAGCATTTACGAAGCAACTAAAGGGTAACTGAACATTCTGCACCTTTCATGTTTTCAACTCTGAAGGGCCACAGAGGCATTTGCGATGCAGTGACAGCAGTGGCTAGCCTTGGTCAGATTGTTCTGACCTATCTCCTTCACTTTTGATGCAGGTTTTAGGAGTGGAATTCAGTGGCAAGCGTGCAAAAAATGGAGCCATTTCTGTGAGTAACCAACAGGTTTTTCTCTTCTTGCATGTGTCTTAAATGAGTAATATTGATCAGTAGAGTAGCTGACATATAAAACATCAAGTAAGTATACAAAAGATCAGAAAAATGGAATGAAAATGAGAACAAAATAATGAAAACACAAGGAAAAACAAATTCACGTTTCCAGAATATGAAATCCTGCATTTTTCTGGGATTTTCTTGAACCTGTGACAATTCCAGTGATTTCAACACTTCATACCTAGCAAGAGCTGTATTTAAATAGCATCAATAGACTTGTACCCTTATAGAAAGCAATAGCTGTGGATAGCAATAGCTAATGTATGAGCTGCAGGAGATTTTCCTCACTGAGTTGAGGGGGAACACTGACAACAGCATAGCGATATGTTACTTGCTTCAGTTCAGCAAATGATTTTGGCCAAGAAACACTATTTAGGCGAGCTAGAGTTAGAGACAGAATAAAGGGGAATGGAGTTAGCGTTTGGCAACAGTTACATGCAATGGGACCTGACCTGTCATCAACCTGCTTTGTAGCAAGAACGAGAAATAAATACGATTTTAGAACAAGAGGCACCGTGTGACTTACAAAGCACAACATGGGCCTTTTACAGCTCCGCTGCTGCCAGGTCTTGATGTTTAGAGCGTGAGCTTGCTGGGAAGAAGGGCTGATAGAAGCCATTCGCCATTTGAACTGCCTGGCTCAGTGGAGCTGGTTGGGACGACTGCGATATAACACTTTCAGCCTGCTGAACTCTTCCAGCGACTGTAGTAAAACCAACAGTTTCGCCAAACTGTTTTCAATTAAAAGAGTATATCTGAAAAAAATAATAATAATAAAAAAAAGAAGAAACAAACTTTGAATGTTGTGTTGGAGGAGAAGAGCAGGAATACTGCACAAAGCTTCGAGTGCTGTTGTACTGTTTCCCACTGTGCTCCCCTATGGGGATTACAGCATTTCCCCCAGATGCCCTATGTGGGGCTGATGTTTGCCCAGGGAACAGCAGAAGTCAGGGCTCTGCTACTCTCAGCACCTCGAGGGCAGGCAGCACACAGGTGTGTGCGTGGGTGGGGAGTTTGTAGCTAAGGAAGAAGAACACCGACTGAAGAGATAAACCACACAAAAGGACTGTGTTTGATCTTTGTTCTAAAACCCAGAGACAGCAAAAGCTGTAAAAACTGCTCGTTCTATCTGATGAGAAAATTGGTGCAGTATTTTGCAAAGGCCCAAGACTCTTCCGTGCTTCTTTAAGACAACTGAATGCATTTTGTTTTACTAAGGGCAGTAGTGCTCCTCTGCATATTGGAGCCACTTTTCTTCCTTGAGACGCCTTCTGTAAAATTCTGCACTATGATAAAACCTTCAGATGCAAGAATCTCAGTCACGGGTCATTCTGTATGTAAGTTTATATTCCCTCGGTGATTTAAAGCTGTACATTATACATTCTCAAGCTTTTTACATGCTCATTCGTTTTTCTCATGATTAAAAAATCTGTTTATGTTTTTTTGCTTGTCAAGACATAATCAGCTTTCATGCTGTGCCTATGTGATACCTTCAATAATCAGTCAGGTTTATGAGGAAAGCAAGAGCAGCAATGCCATACAAAGTACTTGTCGGGGATGAATCTGAAGCTGCAAACTCACTTCTCATTCTGCTTCACCTAAAATCCTAAAGCTGTGGGCTGCTGTCAGGGAAGTTTTTTGCAACAACCTGGTCTCTTTCAGCTAACTAGCTCCCCCTCTTGAAGCGCTGCAAATATTGGAGGAAACTAGTCAGGGCTGTAAGGAGAAATGAGATCCAGCAGTACTGTTGTTATATCAGTTGTAGATTTTTTCCTTCTTCCTTTTTCCTTCCTTTCCCTCTCTCTCCCTCTCCTGCCCTGCCAGCTATGGAATGAGCCTTTTGCCACTGTTGCTGTTGGTTTCTGAGCCGATCTTTTAAGAAGGCAGCAGGGGTTTTGATGCCTATTGCAGAAGGTTTGGGGGCTGCAGAGTTCATCCTGTGCTGGTGTTGGGGGCACAGATAGCAGAGCTCTCAGCAGAAGGGCACGGCAGAGGACAAGGGCGGCTGGGGGACATGGTGGCTCAGCTCCACCCAGCAGAAGTTCCTGCTCAGGGCTCCAGCAAGCGCCAGGGCAGGAGGGAAGTGCCCATCTGTGCACACATCAGCTGTGCCTCCTGGGGCATCCCCGCCTGACAATGAGCCCAGCTGACACAGGGAGGTGGCAGCTGTGCCTCTGCGCTGTGTGGCTTTACTGGGGCTGTAAAAGTGATAGGTAACCTCAGTCTGGAGTTTCTGCTTTTTTTTCTTTCTTTTTTTTTTTTTTTTTCTAGAACAGATATAAGGTGTTGAATGAGATTTTGTTCTTGGATGCCACGTGTGGAGATGTATGCTGCTGAAAACAAGGTGTCCTCAGTGCACAGTATACCTCCTTTAGTGGAGCTCTGGCTGTATAAAGCTGTAAAGAGCCGTCCTTGCCCTGAAAATGTTCTTTCTGAAAACGTCACTGTAACATCAGGATGGGTGACAGGCAAGAGAAGGGAAATCTTGCTTTCCACAGTGGGGTGGCTGAGATATGGGGTGACACTCAGACTTCATACTACATTGCTCAAGCATTTTATCCAAAGAATCTTTCATTACAAACACATTTGGCATCCCTGAAGCAAGGAACAGAACTCTGGACTTCTCCTTTTCTAGGATTTTCCTGGCAGTGGGCTATAAGCAGGCTCTTTTCATTTATCCTTCCTCTCTCTGCATGAATCATGCGTGCTCTTGGACGTAGTGGCTCACTTTCAACAGGAAGGACAGGAAGTGAGACTACTATGAGTATGCTGAGGTGAATTTTCTTCTGGTTGACAATTAAGTGGTTTGGTAAGTCTTCAGGTTGGAGAGAGTGTGACCCAGTTTCTGGATTAAAGTTTGTAAACAGTTGTTTAAAATAGAGATGACTGCCACTTGCTTGTTTTTAAGCAGGATTTGATGCTTTGTGTCATTTTCAAGTGAGTGTGTGTCAGCTAAAAGAGTTGCTCTGGCACTCCAGCAGACTGTGTATAGCTGTTGCCTTCTCTGAACCACAGTGGAGCAGACATGACAGCTAGTGATGTAACGGAGAGTTTATGCTCTTCTCATGTGAACAATGTGGCATTTACTCACTTCTCATATAATCCTAATGGTTGAGCTTTTACTGTCTTACTGTCATGCTTAAATCTTTCTGATCAGCCTAAATACATCCTTGGAGGTGCTGCTTAGTTGTTTATGTCTTTTGAATCCTAAGTAAATCCACAGTCAATCTGAAGTGTCAAAGTATCTTTCAGTATCTTAAATTATATTGCCTATCTCAAGTCATCCCAAAAATCTGTAAGAACTGAAACAAATTATCCAAATTCTTCCCAGGAGTCTTAACTGCACAATGTGAGCAGCACTTTTTAAAATAAATGCTAGACACAAGCATCTCAGTTTTATTCATCCATTCTAGGACTCCTTATTAGTCACCTATTTGTGACAGGTGGATAAATGTCCCCTTCTGGATAGCTGGAACATCCCTTTGGGATGTTTACACTGTGATCTGTGGGCTGTATACACAGACCCAGTTACAATTGTTAGACTTTCTCAAAAAATCTGAGCTCACATTTCAAGGATGAAGAAAGACATGCACAAATGTTTTCAGAAATGATAGTGGAGTTTCAAGGATACCCTCTCAAATCTGCTGAAATACTTAAACTACTGAGAAAAGACCTAAGACCCATGAAAAACAAAGAAAAAGGATTATAGAGTTTTACTCTCTAAAATGTGTTTCTGTCTAGAAAACCAACATTATCAACAAATAAAGAACACTGCTAGGGGAATAGGTTGAAGTAATTTATCACTAATCTTTTAATAATACATTGTGGACCCAAAACATAATACTTATTTTTAATTTCAAGCAGTAATGAGCTAAAATTCAAGGAAAGACCAGTCTATTTTGTATCCAGATATCTGTTCACTCTGCCCTCTGAAAACTCTCTCTGCATGCTTTTTAAAACAGAGCTTTAAGATTCAGCTTTTTAGCTGATAACCCTAGAGAGATTCTGCTCACTTTCATCACTTTAAGATTTGAAGCTCAAATATTGCAAAAAAAAAATTCCCAAAACCTTCCCACTCCCAAATTCCATGTACTGGAAATGTGTCAGGAAGTGTGGTGATACAGCTCAAAATATAGTGAATTATTCCTGACATGCTTTTTATTATCTGCACAAATACCAGTACAAACTGAATGTCTGCATGCGGGAGTGTTCTTTAATGCTCATCTTGTTTAAAGCTGGGGATCCTCTAGGCAAGAAGCGACTGTCTGGTTTGGAGGTGATGCAAAGAAGGTCATCTACATTAAATGAACTAGACTGGGCTCAGTAATAGTAAGCCATTCTCGGATACTAATGACCATCTGGATTACAGATGCAGTAGCCAGATTGTCTGTTGTGTCCACCAAGTGAGTTGTCTTACCCTGGGAAAAAACTGTCATCTGTCTGTCTTGCCCTGTAGACACGAGCTTTCTTCCAACCTGTCCGCATGGATTTACTGGTGGCAAGGTCATCCCTTTCTCTGGAATGTCACTCACTTGCGTTTGCTGGCTGCTTAGCAGCTGCGAAAATGTTTGGAACAGAACAAAATGGCAGGGGGCTGAGAAAGACAGTAAAACTGAAATATTTCTGATTTGTTTTTGGTGCACAGTTACCAGTTGTTAAGGAAAACAATACCTATTTATTAGCTGAATAACAATTCTTTTTCCAGCTCTGTTTGTTAAATAGGTGATGTCGGTTTTTAGAGTGTTTCTCTTCACTGCTCCCATGCTGTGAAACTCCTTCCCTTTTGTTTAGCAGAATGAGCAAAGCGTTGCAAGACCTAAAATCTTGTTAAAAAGTACCAGTTTGATTTGGCATTTAATTAACACGTTTTTTGTTTTGTTTTGCTGTGTCAGTCCTGACTTTACTTTCAGGTTTCCTATTCATTTTCTTAATCTAATTATGCCTTGCCTTTAAATGTGACCAGTGACCTATGTATTTCTACTATTTTCTGTTATTTTATTATCTTGCAATCTTTTATGCACAAAAGTTGTACATATTTTTCTGATTACAGAAAGCAGAGGTTAATTATTTCTGTAGGATTTATACTGTTGAGTATTATCCTTATGTTTGAAATACACAGTTCTGAAGAACCTTAGCAAACTATTGCAGACAGTACAATAAACATATTGCAATACACAAACATCAAACACATTCTGTTGTTTTCAGAACTTCCTTACATCCTTGTAAGCACGTAGCAAATGAAGACATGTAAGGGGCTAATGCTTGAATTACCTTCAGATTCTTGAGAAAATTGTCCTTCTGAGAAAGGTTTAATCCCAAAATCTACAGGTAGATATCCTGGGGATTCATTTGTGATTGTCATGGTGAAATGTTTTTGCTAATTAATTTAGCTGACAAGGTGATAAACAAACTAAGTCAATCAATTGCTTTTTGATGCTAGCTCAGGCCTCAAGTAGAAGTTTTTCCATGACAGTTGCAGGTAAATCCCAGATACTCTTCATTAGAAACAATATGTAAGGCGCTGAGACTGTTTTCAGCACAAAGATGAGGATGAGGATGCTAACTATCATGCTGACTGTTCAGTTAGCTATAAACTGAGCTGGGAGGATCATACTTTCATGGCTTTGAAGGGAATGTGCAATGAGGGACCATAGGTGTCAAACATTTTGGCTTGCCTGGGTTACATTGATGAGGATTAGTCTTGTGCTGCACAAACAACATATAATATAGTTAATTTGTATATGAAACAAAACATTTTATTTATATAGCGATATACTCTATCCTATGACAAATAGTGATGACACGAATAAGGCATGTTTGTGAAGCAAGGGACATCCTTCTCTGGTAAGAGAGGTCTTAAAAAAGTCTGGTATAGAGACATGATCAAAGTTTCCTTTGCTAGGCTGATTTTCACTACAAAGATGCATGTTTAACTCATTTAAGTGAGTGGTCAAATCCACCAAAAATGGTAAATCTGTGAGCTGTATTTAATCTTCATATTCTGGCACAAATTTTACTGTTGATTCCATAAATAACTTGATTTCATTTTGCAAATCATAAAATCTTTTTAGCATTTTACCCTAACTTAGCCAACTGCCTTCAGAAAAAGTATACGTTGTCGCCGTAATCAGCATCCACACTTTTAAGGAACTCCCTTGGTCTTTATGAAATTCACAGCTTTGATGTTTATTTGCATGACATTATCCGTTTTTAAAGCTTGTGTGCATAAATTTTCTTGATGTATGATGCAGTGTTATTTCATCAAATGTGAGTTGCTGATGGCAACTGGATCATCTTCTATTAGTTTCATAAGACCCTCTTTTTTACCAGGCACCACCAAGGTGCTGTCAATAACTGTACCAGTTATGTTGACAGAAGTTAAAGAAAATCTATGTTATGTAGTTTTCCTGCTTCATACAAATCACAACATTTAACTGCATCTTTTAATGGCAATCTCTTTAGTGACATTATATTAATCATCAGGACCTCTAATAAAAATGGCAAGTTGAGCTGTATCTGTAGTATCAGTACTTTCATCAATTGCTAAAGCATAAAATTTGAAATTAACTACTTTATTCCCCAAATTTATTTCAGTAGATATTCCTTTTTCTTCAGCTCACCTGGCTATAGTCTGATGAATCAAACTGATTTAGAAAAAAAGGTTTTTTTAATTAGGACATATCTGCAACGTTTTTTGAACATTGCTGAACAAACTCATGGTCAGTAAATGGTTTAAATTTTTTTGTTTGCTATCCCATAGCTTTTATATTAGAGTCCTTTTTACAACTCAAATGGACTCTCTGTTGAGATGACAGGTGTTTTTTCAGTTCCACTATTTGGTCTTTACAAAACATTCTTTGACATGCATCGAATTTGGAGCATGTTTCCACATATATTTCCTTTTCAAATTGTAAGCTATGAAAACGGACACAATTTCCTTACAAACTAAGCATAGTATCATGTTATCTGTCTCAACAAAAAACTACTCATCTGTCCATTTTTTCACGGAACACTCTGTCAATGAGCTTTTTTGGGGAAGGTTCTTTTCTCTTTTGAGATGACATTAGGTAGGTTGAAATTATTGGTAATCACTGTATTTTACTCAACAAGTGACACAAGCGCATGTCACATGTAATACACTCAGACTTTTATTTGATTGAATGTGTGTGCCTGGCAGGTGAGGTGGAGTTAGCAATTCAGTGTCCCCTCCCCATGCTCTGGTTTCAGCTGAGACAGTGTTAATAATGCACCAATGGTTTGGTTGTTACTGAGTGATGGGTATGCAACTGGGGCCAGGCCAGGCTGCAGGGTGGAGAAGAGCCACCATGATGGTGTGGGGCAGGGGGTGGCCACACTCTGTGTTGTGCTAGGTCACTTGCAGCATGTAGACTGTGGGTTGGACATTCTTGGTGTAGGTGATGGGGAAAGAGGAAGGAAGGATGGACTACTCCTTTCCTTGCCCTGGAAAATGTGTGGCTCTATTTACATTCAGGAGTGTGCACTCCAACGTGAATATATGCTCTGAACAACTAGGTAGGTTTACAGTCTTTAGTATGTTCTTATCTACCATGTAACCCTATGGTTGTGAGAAACATGGCTAGGGAAATAAAAAAAAAAGAGAGGGTGAAAAGGAAATAAAGTAGGTAAGCAAATGTAAAAGGAGGAATGATATGTTAATTTTTACTCACATTCTTACGCTCTTACCGCTTGCTAATAGGGCCAGTATATACACCTCTTTGTATATAGATGTAGACAAGTGCATATGGCTAGGTATTCAAAAATCCTTTGCACAGATAAAGCTTTTATCTTCATTACATGGCTTGAAAAAAAAGTTTCCTGTATTCCATTTCATCTGGCATCATCAGAAAAGGTGTTTTCCAAGCAGATCAGAAACAGTCTGTAGCTTACTGTGGCAATTCTGTTTGAGTAAATGAGTTCTTAATTAGGTGAGAGCTGATTTCTTGGCATCTGAGACTCTTTGAACCTCTCAGACTACTCTTCACATTAAAAAAAAAAGACTGTTCTTTGTAAAACTTCTGAAGAAGTGGAAATGTACACAGGAAAACAGGACTGAAAGAAAATGTACTTAATTGCAAAGGGCATGATGCAAAAGTCCAGTAGACTCCATTTTGCACTTGGACAGTGTCATTTGGCATATACAAGACAATAAGAGATATCTTCTGGAAGAACAGGTGATCTGTGAACAAGGGCTTGAGAGCTCAGACCCAGCCTCAGAATCATCCCCTGTTGTGTTAAGCATCACAGAACACAACAGCTTTCTTTGGATGCTGATTAGTCCTCACAGCAGCAGAAAGAAAGTTGTTTCTTTACTTCATTCCTTTGTTTACATACTATTGATTAAGGACCTTCCTGTGGCTATTCTATACCCATCTATTTTTAACAGCCACATTGTGAGGCAATGTTATCCACCCCAGGGAGTGTTCTCTCATCCCCTGGCCCAAGTAACCTCGAGTGCTGATATTCAGGGCTAATCTTCTATAGAGCTGATGACTCTGCTCCCCATCATGTTGTTCACATCATGTTCACATACCTTTAATAGGTGACTGCATTTGTCTGTGGAGGTTGTTTAGTTCACTGTGTCTAAAAATGAAAGGATTGTGTCACAAGCCACAGAATGGTGTTTCCATGGCATGAACTAGAAGAGAAGTTGCTGCCTGCTCTTGGTTGTGGCATAGATGCACTTAAGATTCTTGAGTCTCCTACATCCTGTTTTGGTGGGAACTTTCTGATTTCTTCTCAAAGAGAAGATGAATATGAGCAGATAAGCAGGCAGTGATCTCAGTGAAGGGAATTGAGGAATTGAACTTTCCATCTTTATTTATATCCATAGCAATATTACATCCCTTATTAGTTATCACCATAACTGAAATTTTATAGAAATCCATCATAGTCCCTCTTTAGACTGTGTTCTGGTAACCAAACCATACAGGCTCCTGTAGTGTTGTCCTTTCACATAATAATCTCTCCTTGTCCAGATCATCCCATTATTCCTCCTTTATAAACAGCTTTAATCTAACTTACTGAAATGTGAATTACTGGGCTTTTATAGATTATTGCAGATAAAGTTTTACATAGTGTTTAATAAAACAACATTAATAATTGTATTGCTATAGAGAAAGATCTTGGCAAACATATCAGAATATTGCTATTGTCCTTTTTGTATTTGCATTACATACCTAGTTCATTGCCACCTTATCTGCAGTGTAGAAATACACATGGACTTGTCTAGACTTTCATAATCTGTACAGAGAACTAAGTAATTCACCTCATTCTGAAATAAAGGTTTGGAATCAGATGAGTAATATCTGGAAGTGACTTTTTCTCCCTTGGCTGCGAAAGCAGGCTGGACTGAGCAGCTAAGTTAAATACCTCTATGCTGTAGACACCTGAAGTTAAGTCAGATGAATCACTAATTGATCAAAACTGAAATGATCACCTTGACCTTCCCTCTTTGCTGTCACTAACACCTAAGAGCTCCTAACTTGCAGGAATAATTCTTGTTATAAGCCTGTAATTGCAGGAGCTTCCATATGTTGTATTAATTAGGTAATTCATGAATTTCTATTAGCCCGATCCTCAGGGTCAGTATAACACTTCTTCTGTGTGATATTCCAATTCTCCTCTGTACTGGTATGTCTCTCAGCTTTGTGTCAGCACCCAAACTGAATCTGTAGGCTCCTACATTTTGTGCTGTTATTTGTGAATGTTTTCAACCATTTTCTTCCTCACAAATTTTTAAGAATCTTGAAGTTTAAAGTTCTTCAACTACAAATGTCACCTTCAGCATGAACTGTTGCTATCTCCTAGCTGGTTCCATGTTTTATTTACTGTACAGTTCTGTTAATGATTAGCTTCTCTATTAATTGACAGTGTAGCAGAAGCTTAAATTACTTAGCAACATCCAGGTAGATAAGATAAATTTTTTAGAAGGTGAATTTTAGAAGAATTTTCTTTGTATAATAAAAATCAGGGAATAAATGTACTGTTCATCTTGAAGATATTTCTTAGTAATCTGTTACTGCATTATCCCATTTGCAGTACAACTCTCTGGAAAATCATTTCTTTCAAGTTATGTTCTAAACAATGCACATTTATGAGGCAATACAAATGCAATCCAAAACTTTCCCTTCATAAATGTCAATGGTTTGTTGGTCTTTTGTCATTTGTTATTTTATTTGATTAATCCTGTGAATATTCTTGATGAGAGACTTGCTATTTCTTCTGTTAGTTCCTTCAGTATTCTGAATTATTTCTTCTACCATACCTTCTTCTGGTAAATAATAATAATAAACTCTCTGAATGATTTGTCTAACTCAGATTTCACTTTTGTTTCGATGCTTTCATTTCTCTTTTCCTTCCACTCTTCGCCTCTTCCATTCATTACTGACTTCATTGGAAACTGGGGCAAAATATGCCTTTGATATCTGCACTCTGCTTCTTCCCTCTTGACTATGCAATACAGTTCACTGCCTTTCTGTTTTTTTTCTACAGGGTTTGGATTTAGCAGGAAGTCAAAGGAAGTTGCAGTTTCCCATTGGCAGCACTTGGTGAGATGTTCTGCAGTCTCCTATTGCCCTTTCCCATAGTACACATATGCTGCAGTATACTGAATCCTTATTTTACTTCTCTCAAGCCACTCATATCCTTCATTCATTTCAGCCCCTGGGCAATTAACTTAGTAAAGTCCAACTTGAGTTTTTAACACTAAGGCAGAAGCTTTAGGATGTGACTATCCTGTTGATTAGGGAGTCACAGGTAGATGATCTGAGTTATGTCCATGTTTTTTTATTGTTTCACTGGGATCCACATTCTCTTCCTCCTATTCTTTTTCTCTCTGTTTTTCTTCTTTTGTCACTTTGTTCCTTCACCTTTTTCTTGCCTTTCTCTAAATTTCACTTGTCTCTAGCCCTTTTATTTTCTAATGTCTTTCTAAAAATATTCATAAACTGTATCTGTGGTCAAATTAAGTCCCGTAGGGTTTGAACAGATGCAAACTAAAGGTGATTACTTCTGTTGTGAACCCTGCCAGCTGCCATCCAAGTTGCAAGGACTGATGTCATCTCTGGGCTGATGGCTTAGGAAATCTCCAAGCCTGGCATCTTTAGCAGTCCCCCAAAGGAAACAAACATAGAAGTAATCACAGTTAACTACTGCTCTGAGTGCTGAAAGATATGTCACTGACATAAAAGTGACAAATCCCAGGAATTTGGAGATTGCTTTTGTTCTGATTTATGAAAAAATAAAACTCTTATTTTGTTACAGAAAGTGCCTATAGTTTAGCTTATAGTACTGCTTTAATAGAAGTGCACTGAGCTATTTAATTTAGAAAACTTCTCAGCTTCTCTGAGGGCTTTCAGTAAGAAAATCACTTTCATTTTCAGCCTTTCCAGTCAGAGAATCTGACTGGTCTAGAAGTAAAGGTCACGCAAATGAAGAGTTTTAACTCCTGGAGCCAAAGCAGAGAAAGAGGTCTCAAGCCTTCTTTTAAATATTTTTTAATGTAGATATTCACAGATTTTCAACAGACAAATTTTCTTAAAAATCTAGCGCAAGCTTTTGCTGTCTAAGTGTAACATGTTCTTTAAGTAAAACAGAAAGAGAGAGGAGGCTTCTAGATTCAGGCTCTTGATTCTGTATGGAGGTGTCCTTGAAGTGCCAAAAGTATTTGATCATGATGGAGCTGCCTTGAAACTGCAGTTTCTGAAATTCTAGACTGTATTCGCTTGTGCTTCAGTGGAAATTCATTAGAAGATATATATGCATAGAATGGCTTGGGTTGGCAGGGACCCCAAGGATCATCAACTTCCAATCCGTAGTGCGTATATATATGTGATCCAAGGCCTTTTCAAAGAATACTTTTTTTTTTCCTAATAAAAACATGTATTAGTGGGAAATTCTGTACTGGTGCTAACTAAAATACTAGAAATAATGAATATCCTACCGAGGGAATATTTGGTAAGTATGCAAATCCGAAAGTGAACTGAATAATAGGGTGCAGCTGGTTCTTAGACTTATATTTGACTGTTGCTGTTCACATACAGTACAACAGCCGTGCATGGGGGAGGAGTGTTAACATGATATTCAGTGAAGGCTGCATGGCGTGGGTGTATCACAGTTCCAGGAAGAGCCTGAGGTTATGGTTAACAGAGTTCACGCCAACTCTTCATTTTAAAATGTAGTGGCACACTGCAAGTCTGCTGCTGACAGAATGAAGTTTTACTGATGCTTGACATGGTGACTAAACTATTAGGCCCATCCAAGCTCAAAATATAAAGCTGTTTTCTGACAGCTTATCAGAAAACAAGACTAACTGCTTTTCAGCTGAATATTTGCTAAAGCTCTCATTCCTCAACCAATATACATTCCTATGACACACATTTTGAGATTCCATTTGTGTATTTCACTATATTTGGAAATTCATGCTTGCTTTCCGTACCAAAAAAAAAAAAAAAAAAAAAAATACTAAGCTATCTTATTATTTTATCAGATAACCTAAATAATTTGCCATTAGCCCTTTTTTCCTAAACATACAAGTTTCAGGTAATTTCTACTACCGCTGCTTATAAAATTTAGAACAGACTGACTGGAGCATGAAAAAAAATACTTCTAGAAAAAAGCATCCTGCATTGTCAGAGATGATAGATTTTTTTTCCCCACATCTTGCATCTTTCATTGCTAGATTTGATGACTGCTTTCAAAGAAATTCATGTAATTATTTCTGAAGGTTTTGCACAATACAATCACAAAACTCTCCTTTTGCGAGTACAGTAAGAAAACAACCTTACTACCAAAACTTTTCTTTTTCTGCAGCTGACTTAGAATATGTGTTTCTCATTTGCTCTCTAGATAAGTTCAGTGCCTTGCAAGATTTTAGCATGTTCCAAACCCTGGTGTTTCTCATTCATTATTTGTATTGGTCACTGTATTAATATACACAGTAAGATGTGAGAAAATAAATGTAAGTCATTTCATGAATGAGACAACTTCTGTACCCAGACACTGTTCTGTATAACTAGTTTCAGATTTTCAGTGTCAGCATCTATTAAGCTGGAAAATATAATATTTTAGTATTCTTGACAGGGAAATATTTTGATCTTTAAATGTGAAAATTGAATTATTTGCCTTTATGTATTATCCATAAAATATATTTTTCCTTAGGTGCCTTTAGCAGGAAAACAAATTTCAGTTCCTCACACCAAAGCACACTTGAATAAAAAATAACTTTTAGCACATGACATGGAAACTCACACTTGAAAAGTGAAATACCCTACTCCTCATCCAAAGCTATAATTGATGCCTCAAGAACAGGCTATTCTTTTGTCCAGTCATCATATTTCTTTCTGTGGTCTTCATTTTAGTCAAAATTCCCTAGAGTCCAGAGTGCTCATCACATGATTGTAGGTGGTCTTATTTATTTCACAAGAATTTTAGGTTTGGAATGTTTTTAATCATGGAAAATCCAAGTAGGCAAGAAAAATACAGTATTTTCAAATCCCCAGGGAACAGAAAACATGGTTGATTTCTTCCTTGTTTTTTTCACATTGCAGTGAAGTTTGTTGACTGCCTTTTATTTTTCAGTATAATTGTAATCGTATCTGTGGAAGATCCTTACAGTAAGAGATTTTTGAAATTTTCAAATACTTGGAGCCTGACTCTTTCATTATCCTGTATTAGAAAGAACTGTTTTAGCTTGAAACGTGCATTTTTAACTACAATTTTTGCTCATGTTTAGAAGGATGAGCTATGCATCACCATGTACAAGCCTACTTTTTTAATAAAAAAGGTATATTGGAAAGCAAATCTGGCATACAGAGGAGTGTGGATTTAATCAGATAGTTGTACAGTTATACTGTTTCTAATCACCTTACTTGCTTTTAATGGCAATGAGAGGGATATTTCTGAAGGAGTGTAAATGTCCTCTGTGTAAATTACTAATTGTTTTTTTGTTTGTTTGTTTGTTTGTTTTTTAATGAAATACTGAAGTACTCAACATGATCTGTAAGTGAAAACAATCCCCCACACTCTACCCATGTCTTGTTTCATACAGACTTGGTTGTCTCCAAGTAATGCTCTAGTTCACCTTTGGGTAAATATGATGTCATTTATTTTCCTCAAGAAGTGAATAATCTGATTCTTAGTGATTAATTATTGCAATGTAAACCGATAATTTTATTTGATTTTTTCTATCTTTCACTGGAAGAGAGGCGTGACAGTCAGCCAGTCATCTCATCTAGAAAGGTGCCAGCACTGAGTCTGGGTGATATATAAATGTTGCTGGTTTCTGGCTCTCCGCTGAGACTAGTGGAAAGTAAATGTGAGCTAACCTCCTTTGATGTGAAGCAGGCAGAAGAGGTTAACACAAAAAACATGTAGTATATTTATACATTACTTGGAATGTAATCCACTGATGCTTCCACTACGGAGACCATCTTTGGGTAGCATTTCTTCAATTCTCCTTCTTCCCAGGAATGGTCCTGAGGGCAATTGTTTCACACAGATTGGAGTACTTTTGTTGTCAGTCATGTTAAAGGAGAAAAAGCTAGGAATGATAGAAGACAAACTAGAAATCATCTCATATTAGATGGCAGCAATGTGGAGATCTAAATCTGATGTAGTCACATTTGGGTCCCCTTGTAGTTGATAAAAGAAGTAGGACTTTAAAGACATGATTCAGCTGACCTATATACAGTGTCTACTGTGGGTTAAGATGAATCACATCCTAAAAATGCACATTTCTTTCTATTGGCCATAAGGAGAGTCTTGACAATGGCTCAGTTGTAGACAGCTACATTTACTTTTCTTGTTGGGCAAAGATGTGTTGTGTAGCTGATAATGGATTGAATTACTAAGATGGAACAATTCTGGTTAGGAAAAATATAAAAGAGAGCTATTACGGGAAAAGTAAAGTCAAGGGAAGTGTACAAAGTAGTTTGGAGCATTAGGAAAAAAAAACTGAAGTAAGAAAACAGTAGAAGGGGAAAGGAAAGTCTGAGTGAGTTCAGTTGACATAAGAATATAATTCTGTTTAAAAATAATTTGACTTAACTAGAATGCAAAAATTAAAGCAAGTAGTATGAAACCTTTATATCTGTACTGTGTGCACTTTTTGGACTTCAGACTGTATTTAGTGCTGTGCTCTTGACTGAACATTCCTACTAGTATGTTTCTGAGCTACCTAGAGGACCAAATACACTGTATCCCCACAGAGGGTGGAGGAACATTTTATGTGCACCTATCACACAGCCTCCAGAAGGGACCTGGTTTGTAAACATTGAAAATGCTCTGTGAACTCAGTCAATGTGCAGTTAAGTGGGGATAGCTGAAAGAGTTATTTCAAGACTGCACAACTGCTCTGAACAAATATGCTAATGTAAATGAAGCCTAAGACAGGCATTTTGCATATAAAATTTAAAATTGTAATGAAACAGTCCTCTTGACATAACTGCCTAAAATCCTGATGGAAGTGGTGAGAAGTATATATCTCTGAGAGCTGCCAGATCATCAAGTCGATAGATGAACTAAAGAGGACAAGATTTTCCTCTGGAAGTCTTCACAGACAGTTCTCATTCTCTGTTAATTATATGGGACACGTGAAGAAAATCTTGCAGCCTGGCACTCACTCTGGCAGTACACAACTCTCTGTGGCAGGTCTGATGGGCTAAGGCTTTCCCTGTGAGAATAACATGGCAGAGAAACATACAGTTTGAGCTCAGATGCTGGGAGGAGACGGGCTAGTACCTGATCACCAGAAGCTGACCAAAACCAAATGATGAAAAGGAGACAGGTGCAAAGAAGGAAGAGATGACATGCCAAGTACGAGGAAATGAATTTAAATTTGAAATGCTCTATAGCTAAAGTACAGTTTTACATAAGGCAGAGGACAAAACAATACATATGGAGAGTTCTGTTTGCATTTATACCACATTGTCCAGGCCTTCTGTTGCTATGGTTTTGTACCACCTGTTTGCTCTCAAAAACTGTTTACCACTTTCTGTACTGCGCGGGATTATTTAGATGGTTATCTCAGCACGATAGATGCAGTTACCTCTCTGGATTCATATGCGAAGAAACTGAATTCTGTAAAAAGTGTCTGTTGAACCGTTGTGTTACTCCCTTATCTCTGATTATTAATATTATTTTAGTGAGCAGTGTACATGTCTTAATCACAATAATTGATTATTTTATAACAAGCCAGATGTCTTTTTCAGAAAAGTGGAAGAATTGTGAATATAAGGAAAACAATTAGCATGCAGAAAGGCCACAATACAAAGATGATGCCAGTTTTCCTTTCAACTTGATGTAATATGTATATGTATATCTATTTTTGCATATATATTTTTGCATCGATTATAATACACATGAATTTTTTTACTTGTGGTTTGGACTTAGTGAAAACAACTTTTCAGGTGATGAGGAGCAATGCCTTTCTATTGGTTTTAGTTTAACTATTTTCATTTATTTTTTCTGAAGCTTGTAGGTTGCAATTACATTTCAAACACTGTATCATTCCACTTGCTCTGGGAAAAGAATGTGCCTAGGAGAGAATAAGATGGATTCTTGGGCAGAAGCTTGGCCAAATTATTTTATAATTTCCATTCAATCATATCTGCAGAAATCTGTTAAAAGCAGTGGAAAATCTCATAGCTTAATCAAAATCAACTTGATTGTATTCAAGGGGCTCATTGGAGCTCTGGAGCCCTCATTAATGTTGATAGGGTACAAATGGCAATGATCTTCCATGTCCAGCTGGAGTTTGTACACATAATATTCAGAAGTAACGTTATTTTATGTGCAAGCAGAATGCATTTGAATGACAACTATAAACAGACAACAACTGAGAATCCTTATTCCGCTATTTATAAAGTTGATTTTTAAACATGGCCATCTTTTCAGCCCTGAAGCTTTAGTCACCTCAAGGAGTGCAACCAGATTTCACAAAGGAAGTCAGTGTGAGGAGCAGGAAGCTTAGGTACGGCTTAGTCAGAAAGAGAGCTCTGACACTAATAAGTTAAAACAAATAATGTGTCATCTGCAGCCTCACTATGACAGAATCTGTGAGCAATCACCGTGTTTATCAGATTCTCCGCTATTCTTTATATGAATATCACTGTTTGCACATCTCCTCTTTGAAAATTCTGTACCTGGACTTGAGATATATGGATATGCCACACAGATGAGCCTCTTCATCCTGCCAACAGCATATCAGGGCTGAAAATTTTTAATAAACAGTAAAACGATGAACAGACATTAAAGGCAAGAATTGTAGAAGCGGCCCTTAGCAGTTAGAGTAACTTGCCTGCGGAAGAAACTGTTTTCAGAGGTGTTGGGGGGAAGGTAGTCTGCTCTCAGTTCTTGTGGAGTGTGATAACGCACTGGATAAACAGTTCCTCTTTTACTCCACAAGTTAGAAAATCCTCCCTTTTTTAGATACATTTTTTCTGAAGTGTATCTGGGCTATCACATGATACATTTTTGGATGTTTCAGAGGACAAAGGAAGGAAGTACTGTGGAAATGGTATCAAATGGTATAGTTAATGGAACTTTCCACCCATTCTGATCAGAAAGGGGTGATAACTTGCTCATCCAGCAGGAGGCTTACTGTATCAAAAAAAGAGCAAAGACTCAGCTGAAGGAAAACCTGAGGACAGGCCCTGTCATGGGTGCTATTTAATATGGCTGAATGATTTCAGGGAAGAGAGGTAACAAGCTGCAAATGATGCTGTGAAATTAGAATGGTAAAGCTCTATAATTAGTGTTCATAAAACAGGGTCACAAGACAACAGAAGAGTTTCTTGTACTTTGTAGAAAGTGGCAGAATATCTTTATAATTTGAGGACAGAGAAAATTCAAGACCAGATTCTGTACTTAGAATTTGAACCTGCATGGTGCTGCTGACTGCCCCATAACTATAGGTTAAAGGATACTAAACCACTAAGCACTAAATTACATGAAAACTTTTGATTTGCATGAACTCTGATAAAGCTTAAGTCCATGAAAGTTTTACCTAAACCTTTTTTTGGTTTTAACCTCTGTCCTTAGAATGCATGTTATTCCTTACTATGTAAAATTTCAGAATAACTAGGTCCTCAGGGAATTTCCTTTTTTATTTATTTCAGAGGAAATTGGATGTTTTTAAAAATAATTATTTCCATGAAAAATCATCTTTAACAATAAAAAAGACTATTCATGTCTTTAATTAACATTTGTATAGTCAAAGAACAATTCCCTCACAACAGAAATTTTAAATTCTTTGACTTGCTTTATATAAGTTAAACATTGGGATCAAAACAGTATACTCTGTCCCAAAATTCATGGAATCTGTGCCATTCATAAATACAATTTTTCATTAAATAAGCAAAAGTGTTTACCCTTTGTGCTTTTTATGGCACTAATACGTATAAAATACAAGAATTATCTTCAACTAATCCATGGACATTAATAATTTGCAATCAGTTAATTGATTCCTTAGGACTGAATCACCGGATTTAATTCTATCAGTTCACATTATTGCCGGAAAGGTGACTGCAGTTATTAGTATTAGTCACTCTTAGAAAGAATTTAAATCCTTCCTTCTTGTATCCACACAATGACACTGTTGGCTATTGCCTGTACAAAATAATCTCACCCAAACATCTTAGTTTATGCTGCTAAAGTCTATTTCTTAAATAATATTTGTCTAAAAGACTTCTGTTTCTACAGTTCTCTTTGCTGCCGGTCATATGCAAAAATTACCTCGTAAGTTCTGCTTTTTTATTAAGCAGTTACTTTGCAAGGTAGCCCTCTGCAGGTGTGTTCAGCTGACAGTTAAAGTCATTTTTAAAGTCTTTTATGTCACTTTTATCTTCAACATCTTGTGAATCACTAGGATGATCTCCTTCACTCATTTATATTCAGTCTTTCCATATAGCATGTATTCTAGTTTTCATAAGATTTCAGGTTCACTTTATGTTTAAGACATTTTTTCTCATGGACTGAGCTTTGTCCTGAAGTTTCACCATCTTGCAAGGCTATATCACTACAATCTTCCAAAATCTTATTTCTGAAATAAAGTAAGCACTCTAGCAGGCAAGGTCTTGAATTTTGGTAGTGCAGGAACATCTTATCATTGTGCCCAAGCTGTGGGTCAGGTATCAGCATACTATTTTTGTGACTTTGAGGTCTACCTGTCACCTGGTGGTCCTGTGATAACAGAATCCAAATCATGGAAGACAGTGCTGAGAGGAGTGACTAACATCAATTCCACAAAGAATATCCAGTCTTGTAGTAGGACTCCAACTAGTAATTAGACAGAAGTATAAGACTGGTGATACAAATGCTCTTTGACAGTGAATGACTCATTGTGAAAAATTGCCACATTTTCATGGCCACTCTAAATTCAGTCACAGACTCCTACTTTGATGACAGGCATTTCTACAGCAGCAGACATCTAGGGAGGAAACTGGCCCGTGACTTTATTGTGTGACTAAAACCAAGTGTTTGACTGGACTGATAACAGGTCATAGGCATTAGCACAATGTCCTCAGCATCACCAAAAAGAATCTACTTGCAGCTGATCTGACTCTGAAGCAGAGGTAAGAGTTTCTGGAAATTATTCCAGTAGGTGTGATTGGATATTTCACACCTAATAGAATTCTCTTTGAATTATTTTTCTGCGAAAGATTAGAATGATGGAGTATTTCCATTTACCAGGGATAAACTGGGATTCCTAGGTGTTTTATTTTCTTTTTATTCTAACTTTGTGGGAAGGTAGTGCATAGTTTGGAGACTCACCCACTTGTCCTTTTATGGATGTGCTTTAATACTGGATTGTTTGTAAAATGTGTCTTTCAATAATCTGTACCTATCTGTGGCCTTAAAAGAGCTTCTGTGTGTGCTTAATCTTTTCTAACTGACCCAAATAAGCCATGATTGTTCGGATAGAAGCCCAGTAAAGCAGGTTATCTACTCGGTAAGTGAACTCTGGCTTAACTTCTCCTCTTCTGAATATGTTTCAGTAGAAAGTACCAGTCTATAAGATAGTCCTTCAGTAAGAGGTGTGTGAAGGTGGTGCAGGCTGCTGATCTGAGATTTCCCTGCTCAGTAGTCTCTACAGGGCCAATACAGCTATGCAAACAGCAAATTATGTATTTGCTTTACAACTTCAAAAGAATTTTCTTGGACAGCAACAAGCAGTTTCTTTCATTTGGTAGGATCTAGTAGGAACTTCTATTGAGAGTTATGGCCACAAAAATGATGAGGAGTCTGTAGCATTTCCCATATGAGGAAAGGCTGAGAAAACTGGGACTGTTCAGCGAGGAGAAGAGATGAGGGGGAATCTTATCAGTGCTTGTAAATATCTAGAGGAAGTCAAAAGGATGGGGTCAGGCCCTTTGCAGTGAAGCCTGGTGACAGGACAAAGGTCATTGGGTACAAACTGGAACTCAGGAAGTTCCATAGAAATGCAAGGAAAAACTTTATTTTGAGGGTTACAGAGCACTGCAACAGGCTGCTCAGAAAGGTTGTGGAGTCTCCTTCTCTGGAGATATTCAGAACCCACCCGGATGCATTCCTGTGTAAGCTACTATAGGGAAACCTCTTTAGCAGGGGGTTAGACTTGAGGATCTCAAGAGGTCTCTTCCTACCTGTACAGTTCTGTGATTCTGTGATTCAGTGAGCATGAGCGTGGTTTGTGAAGACAACTTATGCAACTAGCCTACAATCATGAAGCATAACTGTATGATTTTACTAAGCTCAGATGGATTCAATGGATAATGTGGGAGTAGAGTGTTCTGTTGATAGTCTTGAAGAGGCTGGATATGGTATTCTTATGGAACATGGCAATGATGCCTGAGTTATCATCAGTCTTGTCAAGAAGGAAGCAGATGGAGAACAGCCTTGCAGAAGCTCCTTGATAATGATAGCAATAAAAGATTTTCTAACTTGGAACTGTTAAGTGTCAGCTCAATAGATATCTGATACAGCCACTTTAGTGAAGCCAATGAACCAATTAAGATAGGGTCTAGAATAGTATGTTACTGCTCTAGAATTATCACCACCTCATGACACAGAGCCAGCAGTGCCCATTTGCAGCCTGAAATCTGAAATCAGAATCCTTCTGCCTACACGGAGGTACGTTTTACTGTGTGAGTGCTCATGATACATATTCTGGACAAATAAAAGAAAAAGATGGTTTGACCTTAGTATTAAAGGCATTCAATGTTTAGTTCATGATTTTGTTCTACAGAGAAGCTGAGATACATCTCATAATCATTCTGGTCATGGTGGCCTATAAGAAAAGGCTGCATCTTGATTCAGTTCTGCTCTCCATTAACATTTTCTCAATCTGTAATTCACCACTTTTTGCTACTACAGCAGGATTGGTGCTAATGCTTAGATCCCAGACTGTTTCTTAGTGCAGATGGTGCATGTAGTGTGGATAAGCCTAGGAATAGTGACTTCTGGAAGGGCTGTTGGGTGGTGGCCGCCCTTGCTCTGGTAAGTGTGGATGCACTGGAACACAGAAGAGGTCCACAGAGCAGAAATAGGCAATTCAGCCTGGGAAGGTGTGTCCTCATTGACTCAATCCTCAAAGTAAAACTGTGTAGGTTGTAAGAGCTGTTAATAGTCTGATGTTTCTTTACCTCTGGTAAAAAGGAATTGGAGACAGGGGAAGAGAATATTAAGAACACTGTGTTAATATAGCGTTTCTTTGAATATTTTAAATCAAAATTAATAAATCTTCCTCAGGATGACTTGACTTCTGGAGAAAAAATTCTTAGCTGTTAACTGCAGAATCTTAGTGGCTGTCAACATGATCACAGTTGAAGGTGCCCGCTTCAATTCATAACTGAATTAATAATAAAGCTGAAACTTGAATGTTCCCACTACATCTTGTTACTTCTTTAAAATTAATATGAAAACAAAATATTTCTCAATTTTCAATAATTCTGACAAAAAAAAAATCGCGAATCCTAGGTCATGAATTTGCTCAAAATAATGTATTTTGTTCACATTGTGATGAGACCCTCTTTCACTATCTCAGAGATTTAATGTAATAATCTTAAGCATAATATTAAGAATAATGAAATTTAAAAGATCCAGTTGTCTGGTGAAGTGGTCTAGCTTATTCTTGCATTTTCTGTTACCACTGATCAGATGCAGTTTGTGTTCGATACAGAAAACAGACCGCTACTGAAAGAAAGAACAAAAGGCAAATCATTGTAAAATCTGAACTGCCAGAATTAGGCTGTCATGTTACAAAGTGGTAATTCTTTCTGACAGCCTCAGCTGTACCAATCATGACATTCGGCAAATTAGCCAGGCCAAGAACAAATAAAAAGACGAAACAGGTGTGAAACCAACTTCCTGCCTCCCAGGATAAATACATTGTACACTGAAGGGCAATGCACCTGCACTATTGTTTCCAGCATGTGTGTGGGGAAAGCTTTTAAGTGCAAACACACTTGAGGCTTGATAAAGGCAAAAGACTTCTTGATAGTTGTGAGTGTAAACAGGCATTTTTTTTCATGATCATTTATAATAAGTTAACTCTTTGAGGAGACATTTAAAACTGGAGTTTGAGTAAGTGATTTCACTGCAAGGGGAGATGAAGAGAAGCAGAAAACCTCAGGTTTGCCTGGAGAAATAATGGGGGTGATCTTGTACTTCCTTTCTGTATAGCCTTGCTTCTCAACATCACTGTCCTGGCTGGGAGCATTTGGCTCTCCAGTGGGTTGCAGAGGGACCAGGGGAAGGAGTCTGCTGTCATCATCCCACTATGCTTTGAGTGAATATCTGCCTGACCAGGTGATTTAGGAGTGCTAGACTGCCTGCACATATTTCAGCACGCACTGAAGAGTGGGTAACTAGAGAAGAGCAGCAAATGGGCTGTAGTCAGCACACCCTCATGGGATTGCTTTGCTGTTCTCTGCTTAAATTCTGCTTCTGCCTTCATGCTAGTGGGAATTTCTTTCATGATTTTTGCTACAGACAGGCAAAGGAATCACAGAATCACAGAATATCTTGAGTTGGAAGTGACCCACAATGATCACCAAGTCCAACTCCTGCCTCCACACAGAGCCACTGAAAATTTTAACCTTACATCTGAGAACATGGGAAGGCAAGTGACTGATTTAAATCTGAGTGGCTCCTTTCTGCAATTCAGATCACATGCTTTGGACCACAAACACATAGCACTGACTTTTAGGGCAAATGTTTCTCCTGGGCTCTCCACGAGAGATTGATTCCTGCAACCAGCACTGTTTTACAGCTGCACCTGCACCTGGGGAAGTGCAACGGGAATTTCTGTCCTTCTCAAGAAACACTGGGAAAAAGACAGGAAACACAGTACTATCAGAGTTGTGGGAATAGGAGAGAGTCCAAGAGAGATGGACAAAGAGGCTTCTTGTGTTGACCTTGGATTGTCCCAAGATTTTTTAATGAGCAACATCATACAGTACAAGTCCTGCTTGTTTTGTTTGGTGCTTGGTTCCCTTGGACTTTTGGTGATGTTACTTTAAGATCTCGCAAACCCTCAGCAAACTTGATACCTTGTACAGTCGGAAAGAGAAATACGAAAAAGAAGCTGTTTTGTGTAAAAGCCTCAACTGTAGTGTTGCTACACAGGGTGTGAGGATGCTTTATTAAAGCAAGAAGTGCCCCATGATGTACGGATACCTCTTCCAACTTTCTCTGCAACACTGTCATCCTTAGAATCAATCATTGGGTTGGAAGGGACCCCAGGAATCAAAAAGTTTCCACCCACCCTGCCATAGGCAAGGCCACCAACCTCCAGATCTGGTAACTAGACCAGGTTGGACAGGGCTTGATCCTATGTGGTCTTGAACACCTCCAGGGATGGAGCATCCACAGCCTCTCTGAGCAATCATTGTGACTACACCCTCTGGGAAATGGATAGCTATGCATCCTTTATGTCACATGAACCTGACATTAATCTAAAGTAATTTGGGGCTACTCTTTATGTGAGGTGGTAAAAGAAAGCTGTTTCCATGTAAATGTAGAAGTCTGTGATGTAATGGGTGATGGGGCTAGTATAGGCATCTTCTGTAATCAATGCTACATTTTGATTTACATTACAAAGTGATGAGAGCAAAGGAATTATGATGCACAGAACAGTACTGCTGCAATTTTACTTTAAGAATTATTTGGAATGAATTGTGCACTTGCAGTGAATATTAGTGCTTGTCTGCACCTGAATTTTTATTTATTTTTGGTTTTATTCTGTGAAGAATTTGACAGAAAAAGACTGACTGAAGTTCTGTGAGTTCACAAGCACTTGCATTGCTTTAACATCTGTCACCAAGCACAACTGATAATGGTGACTGCTATTATGGCATCTTCTTCCCCTCTGCACAAGACCATCTGGGATTTGTGTTATGTAAGAGGATTAGCATTTTTCCTTTCCTCTGTCATTTAAAGTATTTCTCAGAACTAGTTTTTGAATAATAATAATAGTATCAATAATAATTGGGCTGTTTCTGTGGAGCTTTCTAAAGGAAAAGTTGGGAATTCTAAAGCCACTGCTCTTAAGTTGAACACCTGGTCTTGCCATTTGGGTTTGAATGGGATTCACTTGAAATAGGATTTTTCAAGCTGTGGTGGATAGGGCTGATGGAAGGATGATGTCTCTGGGTGAAAGGAAGAATAAAGCATAAATTATCATGAGTTCCAGCAAGGAAACAATTGTCATTTCCCTTTCCTCCTTTCCTCCACTCGGACCTGATTATGCATTGCAGTGCTTATGGGGAAAATCTCAGCTTTAGATCCTGTCTCATATAATTATAGTGGTGGCTGGTAATGTTGCCTGCTATTTATCATTATCTGACCCTGGCTTAGGTTGTTCATTTATTTACATAAATAAAATAATTTGGTGTGAAAATTCTTGTATAGAGTATCTCCTAAGACGGAGAATTTTGGAAAGTTCTATTCAGAATATCTGGCTATCTTTCAGAAACCCAGAAAAGACAAAAAATAAGTAAGAGTTAGTTACAAATCCCAGTCTGCCCACACTGCTCTTGCAGTCACCTTCCAGCTTCCTACAGTGATTTTTTCTTGGTTACAATAAATTCTACCCAGTTGCCTCATGAAAAATGTATCCCTGACAGTCTACTTCTGTGGCCCTGCCATGCTCAGTACTTGCTGTTCCCAGCCATCACCCACTCCTTGTTTGCTGCGTGACTGTCCCTAATACGCTGTCAGTTCCAGAAATGGGGCTGCTCAAGGTTAGTCTCAGGCAGAGCGGGATCTTCCATCCTGTTATGGAAGATTCCACCTGAATTTGAGCACAGGAATTAAATCAAGGTAAATAGTTGCAGCCTGCTAAAGAAACAGAATGTAAAACACACGGTAAACTGCAAACAACAAAATAAAAAGGTTACTAGCTGTCACAGTAAATTTATACACTACTGACAGGGAAATCTTAGCCCAGAGCTCAACCCTCTAAGGACTCTGATAGACATTAACTGTGCTTCAGTCTTTCACACATCATGATAAACCATTCTATGAGTGTAGTACACACCAATAAAGAACATAGAACTTTTTTTTGTAAATGGTGCTGGTGGTCTGGTAAAAGTAATAAGCCTCTAGACCAGGTGCTGGAGCTACAGCTGACAAGAAGAATGGCTGAGTAAAGACTGGATATTGGATCAAGAGCTCAGCATCAGCACCACCTATTATTATTGATAGTAATCGGGGCATGTGACTCAGCAGACTAACACTACCCTGCTCACGTGGCATCATAAGGCCTTATGTGCAAAAATATTGAATTGTCAAAGCTTGTTCTTTCAGAAAAGGCTGAACAGAAGGATGGAAGTAATACTTAAGGGAGGATAAGTGTTACTTAAACAGGCTAGAAGAGGAAGGATAAGGAAGTAGGACAGCAAGAAGGGCAAAAGATATAAAACAGCTGTATGTTGAAAGAGTTCTGCCCATGCATGCTGACAAGTTAAATTTGCAACTGCAGTGTTCTTTAATTTATGATTATATAAATAAGCCTGTGTAAAGTAAGTATAAAACTATCTGGACAAAATTAGTCAGATTTTTTTAAATCCTTCCAGTGTTGTGAAGACAGTCTGCTAGCAGCATGTCTACATACTGACCACACATGCCCAAGGTGAATTGCTTTGTTTATGATGTATATGTATTTAAAAAGTTATTTTTCTTTTCTGACATGACTGTTACCTTATGTGGAAATTCTGAAGAATACCACTGTGACTAAGCTTTACCCCCTAGGCCAGATCTCAAAGGAAAGCATGCTAAACATTATGATACTTTCTGCCTTTTAGGACGTATAGCGATTTTCATAAGTGATAAAATAGGAAAGCAAATTGGAAACAAGGTAGAAAGATGTAAATTTATTACATGACACTATATTTATAGAAAGCATAGGCTGAAATTTCTGCTTTGAACATGGTAGAGCAGAAACCTGAATCTAGAATACAGTTTTGCTGAGTGCAAATCTATAATTCCTTGCATTCAGGTTTTTTCCACATAAACATGAATCCTGAATCTCATGTTTTCTTCAGATGCACCTTGATAACATTTATATATATACATACATATATATGTATAAAATCATAGTAAGATTACTTGATAACCAGTGACATAAGAAAGAGATTCTCCACTATGCAGATTTTCTGGTCACTGCTATGCAGATATTGTTTTAAAGAAAAAATGACCCAGGTTAAACTTCTTGTCATTTTTTGTCCTATCTTCATGTCAGCCATCCAGTCTTTTTTCTTTCTTTTGTCCACTCAAGTCTCCAGTCTCCTTATTATGTTTTGCCAGTGCAGCGATCAACATGTTAAACAGAATGTGTAATATAATCTGATTTAGTTGAACAGAAAAAAGAGGGAGAAATTGATTTTAATAGCACAGCAGATAGCAAAGAAAAGCTATCCTTACTGTATTATTTAGGCAGACATGCAGTTCAGTAAATCCTTCTTCTTCCCACCCTCCATTTTCTTGGAACCAGGTCACAGTTCCTGTTGGGCCTCAGATTTCAGTGCTGTACATTCAAAAGTAAATGATTTTTCCTCACAGCTTGTTTTCAGTGTGAAACAGAGTATATTTTTGCTCTGTGAAACTTCCAAGCTGACTCCGTGCTGGTGGAGTCATTTTGCATTGTGTTCCTGGTTAAATGCCCAAGAACAACCTTACTCCTAGCTGAGAACTAGACTGCAAGGAAGCTAATCCTTTTATGGATGTGGGTTTCTGCTTTCTTGTTCGGACATAGTGAGTATTGTTAAGAATCTTGGCAATGCTCTTTGCCTTGACTTTCCATGCAAATCCATGTGCCAGATGTCATCAGT
Organism: Callipepla californica brunnescens; assembly: GCA_023055505.1. Lineage (NCBI taxonomy): Eukaryota > Metazoa > Chordata > Aves > Galliformes > Odontophoridae > Callipepla > Callipepla californica. The sequence continues at coordinate 11,155,573 of JALIRH010000007.1, forward strand.
TTTGTTTTGTTTTTCCCCAGCTGTACGCTTTTTCTTTGTATACTGGTAGACCATTGTAACAAAGTGGTCATAATGTGGGGTAGTGGAACCTGGTCATTATATCTCCAGAAACTTATGATAGCTTTTTTCACTATGGCTTTGTAGGAAGGTTTTTTTGCCCCAACTGTTCTCACAAAGAGTAGGGATGGAAAAAAGACATGAGTGAGTTTTAACAAGAAAGTTCCCTGTAAATATAACTTGGTCTATAAATACATGAAACATTGTGCTTCTTGTTGTGGAAGTGCTACAGAGCTGGAGCCCAACTGCTTGTGCTGAGGTCTGGAAATATATACTAATATTTTTCTTAACATTTTGCAAGAGTCTGTTGTCCAAATTCATTGTCCAAACAAGCCACGGGAGATATTAGAGTACAATCTGATGAATTTTAGCATATAGCTAGCATGCTAATATGGTATTTTAACATCCACACTCATATGATTTTGGAAACCAAGTGTTCTTTCATAGAAAAACAAAAAGAAAAGAATGTAGTAATATTGGTAAAGGATTTGTTTTAAAACAGAAAGATATATTTAGAAACATAGCCAGATGTAAAACAATGAGTGAAGCTGAAAATTCGTTGTTGATTTTTTTCCCTGAAGATCACACATAGGTTATTTTCTGTCCCCTCTACAGCTGGTCAGGGTTGTGATTTTCAGCCTGTGAAAACCATTACAGCAGGATTTTCCTTTTTTTGTAAGACCTAATGCTCAGCTAAAATCTATGTGATATGTTTGTGTGAGAAATGGGAAGCACAGGAACTAAAGGAATGCACAAAATAATTGTTTCTTTTTGTCAGTTTGTAAACATGACCAAATATCCTCGAAATCTTGAACTTCTTTATGGTCAGAAAGAAAAAGATTCATTCATGAATACAAAAAACTAATCTTATTCCTAATGTATTTTTCCTATTCATTAATACGAAATATTTTCCTTCAAATCTGAAATGCCTTTTTTTTTTTTTTTTTAACCAAGAAAGATTGACATGCAACATGTTGGTATCAGAAAATATTGTAATTAATTGCAAGCCTGTGTCTGAAATTTGGAGTTGCAGGATAAACAAATCTATAGTATTTAAACCCTCATTTCTAATGGAAAATAGAAATGAACTCATTCATATTTTTTTGTGTGCTTTAAAGCTCCATTTTGTGTTATGTGTGTTATGCATTCTGCATTAAACAGTCTGAAAGCTTTCACCTATTTATCCCTTTACAAAACAAATGATTAAAACATAGCTGCCATGTAGTTTTCATTTGAAAGTATTGACATATGGTTGATTCATCAGCTCGTATTATATTCCCTTGACTATCTGTTCTCTTGAAGATTTGTTTCTGATTTCAAACTGGAAATTCTCTGATACAAAATTCCAGCTGTTGTTTCATGTTAGGACTTTCCTTTCTTGATAAATAACAATGGGATTTCAAATTATAGGAATATATGAAAATTAAGAAATAATGAAATCAAGAATATCTAGAACATTGTTAATGCAGTGAAGTATTTCTGTATTGCCTTCAGATCATCTCTCATTCCTTCTGAGAACAGAAGAGACTAAACTCTCAAATAAATTAATTTACAGACTTCAGAGAACAGTGGACTTGCTTATGCAAAACTTTCTAATGTTGTCCTTAAGTTCTGTCTATAATACTAGTACTTGTTGGAGTTTGGGTTTATTACTTTTACTTTGTTTTCCAAGAGAAAATAAACCCTCTAATTTACTCATGATATCATTTTCATTCATCCAACAGTTTCACTATCTTTTAATATTTTGGATCCCAATATAGATAATGTACACCTATTTATTTTTTATATATTTATATTTATATATATATATATATTTCTTTTTGTCAGAATGTTATATCAGAAATACCAAATACATTAGGGAACTATATTGCATTTCTGCAGTTATCTGCCTCAGCCAATTCTAACCTCACTTAAATAATGGAATCTTTTCTGTTCTCATATCTCGTCTTCCATGACAAGATGTAAGTTGACATACAATCATAAATATAGTATACCTAAGAATTAATTCTCTCTCAATTGTATCCACATATGTTTTCATTATTTAGCCCAGAATTAGATTCAGGCCAGCTAGCTTATGCCTATCCAGGTCATTTCATTTGACCTTTTTAAATACTTCCCCAACCTTTTCTCTCATAATTTCCCTCTATTCAAAAATGCAACAGAAATTTCAGAAGTATTTTTCCTGCTTCCTTCAGGACTGGGTTACAGGGTTTGATATAGGTCTCTCAATTTAAAGGTGCTTCAACTTGGTAGGTACCAATTATTAACAGACTAGGAAATATTTTTTAGCTCATGTGCTGTGTAAGTACATCAAAATTCACACCAAACAGAAACCAAATTTGTTTACTGTCTGTTTGCCTTTTCTGCCTTAGTAACAGCTAACAGAAAACGTTTCTGAACAGCTAGTAATCCAAGCATTAGAGAAAAAAATAGCAGGTGGACAGAGACTAGCAGACTGAGGCAAAGCACAAGGAAACCACATTGGGTCACCAGGGAAGACAGTGATCTTGGCACACTGCTGCCAAACCACTGCCAAGCTCTGACTGGTATCATGGCAAAGGAGAATTTTAAGATGAATTTAAAGGACAATAAGTAACTAAATGAACATCCCTCCTGACTACACATTTGCTTCCTTGTATTTTAGGGCAGATGGCAACTAACTAAAGCAGCAATGAAATAGAAATTGAGACAAGGGGGCAGTTGCAGTCCTTGTCACCGAGCTGTAGGTAATATTGTTCTTGTTAAACCCCTTAGCAACACACTTGCTGAGAAAGTTTTTGGTTCTTTTATTTTCATTTTTTTTTAAATAAGTTTAAACCTCCTCCTCTTCTACAATTAGCATTTTTCAAGTGGAGCTGAGTTAGTTGAAGCAGATGGTTTATCTTTTTTGGTAGTGCTTCTAGTTGGACAAATGAGACTTATATCATTTCTACATCTTCCTCTCTCTTGCAGTGCTTACAAAGTCATTCCACATTTTACACACCATGTTTTGACTTATTTAATGCAGACGTACTTTTCCCGCAGTAAACATGATTACCCAAATACTTTAACTAGAGAGCTTCTGCTTTCCTCTCTGGTATAATTAGTTACACTGCACTCACACTGCATTTAAAGGGAGGGAAAAAACCCACACATGGAGCATCTTGCAAATGTGCCTATAATCCCATACAGCTGCTTTCTTCACTTTATTCTTTTTTTGAGTGCTTATAGAACAAAATTGCTGCAGCTGGGCAGCAAACTGAGCAAAGTTGCAAAGACACCTCTCCTTTCTTTTCTTTGTGGAATCCACCCATTCAGGTGTCTAGGGATAGCTCTTGATTAGCAGTAGCTTAACATGGGGCTAAGTTTTCTTGGATTCTAGCATTGAATAACTTGGCAGGGTTTCTATTAGGTTTGAATTTCAAAGCCAAAAGAGTGATCTGAGATCGCATACTGGCAGTTCCACAGTGGTAATTTCCATGTTAAAAGAATACTTATCACCAGCACCACAGCGAAAGAGGCAGCTTTACACAGAAAGGGCCTCTTGTGAAATTAATTTGGTGTTTATTTTATTAAGAAGCCCTTTCCAAATGATTTTTTTAATAAAGAAATAGTTTCTAATTATGATGATATTTTTAATGGAAATATTTGGTTGCTTAAAAAAAAGATCCATGGAAATTATGCAGAGAGGAGTTTTTGTTTATGTGGACAGCGTAATTTTTATTCTTGCTTTTTAGAAATAGAGCAGGAGATGGAAAAGGAATATGCATATGTAGATTCAGTAAGATACTGGCTTAATTTAAAGTTTAGTTACTCTAAATTCAATAGGTTTGCTTGAAATAATAAGGCGCTTGATGACTCGTGGACAAGGAAAGCAAGATGCATAAAAAAACCTCGAAGGAATCAACAGAAGACAAAACACCGAACAAACTAGAAAACACGGAGAACAAAAAGTCTGCCTGAATCCTAGTTGCTTAGACTTTTACTGCTGAAGGAGAAATGGGCATTTCCATATCTGATTAATCTAATTTGAAAGTAATCATCTAATGCAGGTTAGCTAGTTAAACTATGTTCTGTTCTGTGCTTATTTCTATCTGTTAAGTATAAATGAACTGTGGGCAACTTGTTCAGATGTAGGAACCAAAGGTCAACTGAGATTAGTTCCGTCTTTGTCCTTTCTCATTCTCTGCCTCTAACAGTTTTTCTTCCAACAAGTCACACATGCAACATTTTGTCTGACTCAAGGCAATCTCATCCTGTGATCTGATACAGTACTCAGTTCCTGGAGAATAAAGAAACTTAGGATTCTTTGAAGCAACAATCAGCAGATGTTAACTAGTGACACAAATGCAGGAACAGTGTCTGGAGTGGACCCGAACATGGGTGACAATTAAAATTTTCATGGGGAGCTCTCTATCTGTTAATATCACTGAGGAAGAAGGAGTGAAAGTATCCTAACGCAGCATGTGCTCTAAACAACATAGCTCCTTTTAAAAATACAGGAAAAGGAAAAAAGAATAAAATCTGACTTAGGTCGAGTCAAAAAAAAAACTTGTCCATATCTGACTGCATCTGCCAACACATTTGTAATTCCTGATGACACAGCTAAAAAACAACCACTTTTTAGAGTAGTAGAGATTACTGCAGCATTGTTTAAAGCCTTTTCACCTCTGGAGATATTAATATTGATCTGTTGACAGAATAAAAAATGAAACTGGGCAAAAATATGCAGGGAGCTAAAAAGCTCTTCAGTTATTGCAGGAGATCTTTTCATTCCCTGAGAAAAGATAACATGAAATCCCAACAGTAGAAATTAAAGTGAAGAAGGCAGCAGGTTTGGGGCTTTCTGTTGTAGAAGATGCAGCTCTGAAAGGTGGGATCTAAGAAGTAATCAGTGATTGAGTCTATTGCATTACCGAAGAAAAAACTCAAGAAAAATAAATGAGCTTCAGAACTTCTGACTTTGAGGAAGAAGACTGTCAAGCTTTTGAACGGCCTTCTTGTCATTTAAACAAAGATTATTTTAATATATTATTTCATTTTTAGAAGACAGTGCAGCTAAAATAAATGTATAACTATGATACAGATAAATTTTTTTGAGTTATGCAGCATTTGAAAATATATTTGCTAAGACACTTATAAAAAGATAGATAAATTTAAAATAACTGCCTTTAGAAGATGGCAAATGATTATTTTATTAACAAAATTCTATTAGTAGAGTTTTATCATATAATTACTATTTTCCCTCCCATCCTTGATCATTCTTATAATCTTTCTCTTCTTGTCTATTTTGGATTCTTTTTCTTGTAGTTTGAAAAGAATATCTGTTCATTTTCTACATTTTCTCCAAAGTAGAACAGAAACCTAGAAAACATTGTAATCAAATGTTAAACCCAGCTCTTTAAAAGTAGAATCATAATTAGGCAAAGTTAGTTTGTCTGTTGCTGAATGTAAACAAGTTGAATAACTTCATTATTTTCAAGCCTTGCCCCTACATTAGAATAATTCACACTACTTCAGGGAAATGACACCTGCTAATTAACCACAAGCAGACAAAGCACTTTAACAGCCACAATCAGTCATTTTCTCCTCTAGTTTTAAAAAAAGACTTTTTTTAAAAAAAAAGAAGAGGAAGAAAAGATCAAAACTTTTGAGTCAAGATGTTTTCATGAATCGTCCTCTTGAGGAAACCTTACTGCTTGAAGTAGGCTCAACTGTAATGAGTCACACAACCTTTCAAAATAGGAATTAAATATATGCACATATACCCCATTGCACTTTCCACAAACACTTGCTTGGGGCAGTGAAGTGACTTAGCTCTAACTAAAAGTAGATTTCTGAAGAGGTCAGTATGTGATTAATCTTATTCCTAAAGGAGGTTTCTGTAATTACGAGTCTGTATCTTCCCTAAGACCCCTCTCTTTCCATTAGAAAACTTTGTTTCTGTTACATATACATCAGCATTGCAGATGTCTGATGTTAAGCATTCTGAATCACAACCTGAAGAATTATTTCCCAGGTAATTTACATTCAGTACACAGAAAAGAAATAAATTGTGGGCAAAAAGAAAATCCCTATTTTACAGTGAGAGAACAAAGCATGCAAAATAAATGTCTTATGCAAAAGCTCACTGGAAGCCCGTGATGAAATTAGGAGCTAACCCCAGACTTTCAGAATACTGGTTTAGGGATCTAGTTAAACTTCTTCCCCCTTTGCTTTCACACTCCGTAAACCTGCAGAACTGTTGTTTCAATTTATTTTAAGAGGTCCTGTAAATCCTAATTTCTTCATACGTTTACAATAATTTACGAAGTACATCACATGTCCTAATGATAAACTGTGTTAACCAAGACTGTGCTGATAATCTCCAGAATCCAGTGGAAAATTTAGAACAACGCCAGTAGTCCTAGCTAGAAACATCAATACCTTCCAGCTATTTCCTTACTCACTCAGCACCTTTGCTGGTTTGGAAAGAAATGCTTCCTGGTACATCGTAAGAGGAAAAGTCTTGATGCTAAAAGAAAATGGCTTCAGAGTAATTAGTAGTTGGCAGGCTGGATGTAAAAACACAAAACACAGATAATACAGTCTCAGTTCTCCAGTATTGTGGAGAGGAAAATGAGCCCTGGAGAAAAGTGGTGTATCATAGCAAAAGAAATTACAGAAATTCGTTTAAAAAACTGAGATTGTGAATGGTATTCACAAAATGAAATTGGACTCCAAGGAAAAAGATGTCACAGACTTCTTGCATTTGTCAAGAGAATATATTTGATATTCCTACTATGTAAATGAAAACCAGGTAGAAATTATCATAAGCAGAAGGTAAACAGGACTGCAGACTTTCATCCATCACATGACTTAGAGAAGGCATGTCCAACCTGTGGACTGTAGGTTGCATGTGGCCCAGCACAGCTGGCAACGCACCCACTCCACACTATAATGGAGGTGGCTCTTCACTACAGAGTGGCCCTGGGCATCCACTCATCTCTCAGCAGCAATCAAACTGTCAGTGCACTACTAACATAACGTTGACTGAAACCAGGGCATGGGGAGGGCAGTGCTGTGCAGTGCTGACTCAGAAGGTGGCAAATAATTGTATTAATTTTGATAGATTGGCTAAACACAGGGCTCTGAACAGTGAAGAGCTGTTATCAGACTTTTCAAACCCTCTCTTTACCGGAGAAAAATATCCTCTGCTTCTCAACCACGCCTTATTTGTGTCATCACTTTCTGTCAGAATGCACATTTGTGAAAAAGTGTTTTCAAAGATGAAGTACAGGAAGAGTAAAATTTCATCAAAATCTCTGATGAGTGCCTTGAGAGCTCACTAAAAATTGCGGCCACTGTCGTCAAACCAGGCTGATTTGTTAGTTTCACAAAAACAGGGTCAAATGTTCCACTTGTTTTATGGTTGTTCCCCTCCCCCCCCCCCCCCTTTCTTTTTTCTTTTTAAATAAAAATATAAAAGATTAGATTTTTTTTACTTATACACATTAATTACATCATTTACAAGGGATGCTCCGAAAGTAATGCCTCCTATTCAATTATGTTGACATATCGCGTGTTGGTGGTGTGGCAGTAGAGGTGGAACCTTCCCACCAATATTCCATTGTATTTTGTCACCGTGTGACAGATGGCACAATGATGTCTGACACGGAATTGTCTATGAAGCAAAGGTGTGGAAACAAATTCCTCCATTGCATAAAAATGTCACTGACATTCATTGATGCTTACTGAACATTTATGAAGGCCAAGCAGTGGATGTGAACACAGTGAAACAGTGGGTAGTATATTTCAGCAGTGGCAGCAGTAGGTCCCTCCAGTGGTGCAGATTTTTACAAGTACGGCATGCAGGCTCTTGTTCATGGTGGTGAAAATGCAGAGCTACTGACAGTGACTATGTTGAAAAATAGCATTTTGTAGCTGAGAATTTGCTCTATCGAATAGTGCTGTTGTGCTCTTTGTAGCTGTTGTAGTTTCCATGGAAATAAGTAGGAGGCGTTGCTTTCAGATCAACTTATGACTTAGCATGTGGGTATCCAACCTTTTGGCTTGCTTAGGCCTCATCAGGTGAGGAGGAATCGTCTTGGACTGCTTAGAAAACAAATAATATAGTGAATGTATATAAGTAACAAAGCTGTTACTCACCAAGCAGCACAAATACGTGTCATGTAACTCACACAGATTTTGATTTGATTGAGTATGCAAAGCAGGCATGAAAGGTTGAGTTAGCAATGCACTATGCCCTCTTCTCCACAGCATTCCATGGTCACCTACTCTGCCTGTGTTCAAGCTATGTGCAATCGATTCAGGCAAAATATTGCTAAAATTTACATACTATCATGAAAAGTTTACGATCTTGTCAGGCTGCATTACTAGCTGTTCAATGCCCCATACAGCCCTCAGCCTGCAGGTTAGACATACCTGACTTAAAGCCTATTGGATAACCCCAGTGCTAGACATCTTCAGTTTTTAATCTCAGCTGATCTCTGGACATATGCTTTATTCTTCTATATGTCTACACACCTTTAAACAGTACTTGGGCTGGATTACAGGAGAAGATTTTGCTAATCATTCAGGAAGGAGCTGCCAGGAGATATCACTATGCTGATTACCCTTTGAGGTATTCTGAAAGAAACATTATTTTGGCCTGATCTGTCCATGTATTGGCAGTTTGAATGAAAATCTGACTTTTGACAGGACTTTGAAGGAGTATTAGAGAAAGAGTTAGGAATGGAAGCCCCACATATTTGACATTTCCTACAATTTTATTAACTTTACAACCCAAACAACTTCATTTTGCTGTTGGCTATTTTCATCTTAGATAAATACATACACTATTATATGCTCATGTAAACTTATAGTAGTGAGAAAAAATGTAGATGTATTTTCCATTTAGTGTGAAGGAATATCTGATTAACTTATTTGTCAGCAATGATTCCTGAAAAAGTTGAAATAAAAAGGCTAAAGAGCTTACAGACTGCATGCTACACCTGTAATTACAGCACTTAGGAGTTCTTAACCACAATGCACAACAATAAAAGTAAACTATCTTGACATAAGCACTCTAGAATTCATGCTAGAAGACTAATCACTTTTTTTTCTTGGACCACAGCCACCCACTAGCTGACCCAGTGAGTAAGTCCCTTCTGACTTGAGAAAAACCTACTCTTTCGCCATTCCAGCTGGGAACGAACAAGGTTGTATGTTGCCATGGTAGCAGTTAGACCGAGAAGGGGATAAGTAGAAAAGGTGGCAAAAGGCAGCCAAAAATAACAAGTTACACAGAAATGGGATTTTGTATATCTGCAGCAAGGTGAATAGGTCTAAATCCTTGCCCTGATGCCACAGAACTCTGGTTAGCAAAGAGTTTTAAACCCCATGTCAGCATGGGATCTGTGGTAATAGGTTGTTAACCTATGGGATCACAGGCACTTAACTTGATCTCATTTCTCTAGTTTACAAAGCATCCTTTGTTGCTTGGACCCATTCTCTACTATTCGTTTATACTGAACAATTCAAGCTGTGACTCTTCTGTGTTCCTCCTTGAGCAGTGTAAACTCAGAGAAGACAACCTTGAGTAAAAAGTGAGTGTTACTTAGTAACATCGGTTCAGACATTCAACAGTTTTCTCTTTGGTTTTCCTGTGAGTTCATCCACCTAAAAATTTTTCAAGATTTGGACTGACGGACAGGAGAGCCGAGTCCTGGTGGGAGACAGATTCTTAATTTCTTCTAGTTTTAATTTTTCATCCTTCTACTGCATGTATTTGCAATCAACTGCTTATGTAGATACTGCACCCTTAAAAAAAAAAAGGAATAAAGTCTTACAAGTCTACAGACTTGCATACCTACATCAGTAATTGCTGCTAAACATACTGTGCAACTCAAGATGTATCAAAAAGATATCATGAAGCTGCATTCACTGAGGGCTATAAAAAGCATTTGATATATGACAAATATAGGATTAGATATGTGGCTGGAAGTATAGGTTAAATCAGGATATTTTTTTTTTTTTTCCATATTATAAGTTATTATCTGGCCAAATATGAAGGATGTGTGGAAGTCACAGGACAGAAATGGGCATGCATGTCATAGCACATCACTTGTGTATTCTTTCATATAACTAGGAATAAACTGATCACTCATTAATTTTATTTTACTCATATTTTGATAAGTTGATGTGTACAGTCCTGAGTACATCAATGTGAGGTCATTAGCTAAAATGCAAAAAATGTACAGATGATTGAACAGTGGTTACAACTTAAATTATTTAGGACTTAATAAATGAGATGGCACTTGAAACTTGTCATAGTTAATTTCAAAAATATGACTGTTGTGATGTCATACTCTTTCCACACCACATGCCTAACTTTGGATATCTGTTCTTTTTATCTTCTTCTTGTAGTCTAGAGAAATTTTGTCTTCCTCCTCAGCCTGTCAACTTCAGTTAATGATGAAAGAATCACTAGGATATTTAGGTCCCAAGAACTGTGAAGAATATAACCCAGGCTCTGCTGCAATAAAGAAATAACAAGGTGTATTGTGAAACAATGTCTGAACACTCATTTATCTGAACAGCCCACTTATAGCAATAGAATTATTCAAGTGCTTGGAAGAATAAAGATAAAAGTAATGTATTTTTTTTTACTTTGGGCCTCTTATGTATTCATCTAACCATATAATCAGCAACGATTTCCTTGGTTTGCTGCAGAACTTGCTGACAGTGTCAGAGTTAATCTGCCATAGTACTTGCAGTGCCCACAGCAGGGACAATGCTTTTCTTGGGGACCATGGGGTCTGCCCCCACCAGAGCTTTATAACCCCTGGCAAAGATTTTCCCTGCTGGGAAGTGTGTGTGTTGCCAGCACTGAGATGAAGAACCACTACATCAGTGTGTCACTTAGCCAACCTGCTGTGGTCCCACCAGAAAAGCTGTGATGGAGTTGCCACTGCCACTACTCTGACAGAACAGCATAAATTCCCTTACAGAATGTCTTTGCAACTTATTACAAATAAATTATCCATGCAACAGGCTGTAATAAGATAACCACAACACTCCCCATGCACTGATTGGTGTGAGAAGAGCGCATGCATTAGAAGGAAACTGCAAGGCTCTCCATCAGCACCGAGTGCAGCTGCCCTGCAGTGTAGATACAATCAGACCTGCTGGGCATTTGGAGCAGATGTGCTCCAAGGTTTCTGCTGCTTAAGTCTCAGCAAGTCATATGTGGACTCTTTAAAAAAAAAATCAAAAAGCGTTTACTATAATTGGAAATACAGAAGTATTATCTAGAGTGGAAGTCGAGAAGGGCTGATAACATTAATTTAGGATGAAATCCTTTTCCATTGCATAAAGATACTCATTGGCAGTGCAGAAGCGGACACTGAAGTGAGCATTGCCCTTTATTTCTTGCTGTAGAATATTATAGAATTTGCATAGAATATAAGACTATTTATAAGCTTTTAAGTTTTAATAAATATGTGGTTATCCCACATAAAACCTGAGCTTTGCCTGTTGGAATGTCATACCCTCTCACTCTGTAGGTTTTTTTAACAGTCCAGTAATTAGTTTACAACATGTTGAGTCAAATTATGCATGTGTAGCTTACATATTGATTCAGACAGTGTTTTACAAAGTCAAGATTCAGTTTTATGAGCACATAATGTAATCTTTAAACTTTTGTACCCTTTTTGAACCCTTTGGTATTTTGCAATTTCAGTTTCCCAGTGCAGCTAACAGAAATTTAGTCACAGCATATGTTTTGTAGTTTTAACTTGGAAGGATAAAACTGAATATACTTTAGAAACAAGTAGGTTATAGCAATAGATTTTATTATTTCTTACTGGAAAAGCACAGTACCATAAGACTTAGAAAACAAAACTGGAATGAAGATAAAAATAAAACCAGAATATAGTTAGCTGGAAAAAAAACAAACAAAAAAAAAATCTACGACACAAAACATAATAGGCTAACAAATATCATTTAGCATTTGCCTTCTCTATGGTTACAAAAAAGGACCAAGGCATCTTGGAAACCAGTGTTCATTAGCAGCTAACAGTTTAAAAGCCAGTACAGTCCAAAACATTTAAACAATAAAAGAAAAGCAAGAAAGAAGAGTCAGCAGTCACTGTCAACTCACACAGAGACAAAACTACAGGAAAGAAGCAGTAGAAGTATCAATGATTGATTTGTAGAAACTTTTTTTGATCAGGCTTTTAGTTTCTTAAGGAAATGGCATGTGTCTTTCTCAGGTATTTCTGTCTGTTCTGTGCTGTTGCTGAAGCATAGCAAACTGACAACAATCAGCTCAGAGTGGATTTAAAATGCTGTTGTTTAAACATCCCCTACTTCTGTACATATTGCTCATTCTGCATGCTGGAAATGGAATACAAATCTCCTTTTCTTGAAAAGTGTGTTCTTTACATAAACTAGATGTCTGCTTTTCTGATTTGGAACATGTAAACTCTTACTTCGTGAACAGTCATGAGTCAAAAACAGAAGAATATTATTACACAGAATCACACAGATTATTGGCACATTCTGAGTCATATTGCTATTTTAATATCTACACATTACAGTTGCACAGAATCTCACATGAAAACGAACTACCTCCAGATATTAAAAAAAAAAAAAAAGAAAAAATACAGAAAAAAATATAAAAATATATAAAAATAAAATAATGGAAATAAAGAAAGAAGAAAAAGAAATACAGCAAAAGCATGATAGATCAAACTCAATTTTCTAACTCAAACTGCACAAAATCTTTCTGAAAATATAGTTTTGATTACTAGCAAGCATCTTATAGCTGCTAAAATAAGTGTGTCCAAAGAATTAAAAAGGATTACAAGGGTTTCATTTATCTGTATTCACTGTACTCAGATACTGGGAAAGATCAAGGAATTTATATTTGTTACTAATAATAAGGCAGTCAGGCTTTAATGAAAATCAACAGTTAGTAGTTAATCAGTTCAGCCTGGTGACTATTGGTCTGTTGTTGTAGGACAAGAATAATTAAAGGGCACTTAAGGTATGGAAAAAATGGCAATCGGAAATTGATGTGCCTATAGAAGTCTCCTAACGACAGATATTTAATAGTCCTTTATATGTTACTATAGCAACACACTTTGATAACTCATCTACCCACACCACAGTAAAACAAGGGGCACAGGGCTCTTTGCAAAGTGCAATCTCCTTTAAGCAGATCTATAAGCACTGCAGATGAACAGAACTCTAAACATTCCTCCATGAATATTCATGAACTAAGTTGTTTTTTGTTGCCTGCCTAGTCAGCAGTCACAAAACACATGGTGTGTGTTGGCAGCATCTTGCCTAGGTAGAGGGCTATGGACTGAGGCAATGGCAGGAACCAGGACCTGTGAGGCTGACTGACATTTCCATCTGTAGCGAAGGCTGGTAATTAACAGGAAGGAGTGTGCCTGCAGCATTGCACCATCTGCTAGGGAAACGGCTCAATAAGAAAGGAGCTGGATATCATCTCAGTGGTGGCTCGATCTGGTTCCGACATGAGGCTGGGCATCTGTTAGCTGAGGAGATAGGCTATTAGGAAATTCGACTGGGAATGAACAACATGGAAAGAGCACTCTGACCTAGCCCATAAAAGCATCTCTTCAGAAACGGTGTCTTTTTATCTTACTTACACAAGTCTTCTGAAAATGGTTTGCTGAGGGACCATTATGGATTTGTTTGAAGTAACACAATGGTTTCAAAAATGCTGCTTAATTCCAACATGAAATTCTTGAAATCAGGATACAGCTGTCATCTTTTGACAATAGAGCTAATTTCAGAGTGAGGATATGAGGTTAAATTCCTTCTGTAGTTTCGTTTTGGAAGCAGGAAAGAAAATTAACTTTTAACTATTGTATAGTTTTACTCTCACAACAAAGTAGATCTAGGATACTCAAATGGAAAACATGCAGAGATGAATACAGAAAACCTTACCATTTTTTAAATGCAGGCATATGTGAAGCATAACAGTTGAAAAGGACATCAGTATATGTTCTACGTGCTTATCTGTATCTATGTATATAGATAAATACATACATGAATGCATAATAAGTCTTAAACTCTTTTTGTCTGATAGGAATTTAAGTAGCTTGAGATTTCCAGAAAGAGTTTAAGGGATGAGTTTTATACTTGAAGGTGTCACAATAGGTTTGTTTTTCTTTGTGCTAGTGTATAATTTAAATCATTCAGACACATTTGTTTTTTAAATGTCTTTTAAAAGGTAATACTAGTGTTCTTGGAAATGACAGTCTGACATCCCTCAGGTCTCTGCTGATACACAGGTTCATCTACATTTGGGTAAACTTCTGTTTCTCCCTGCTGATATACTGAAACGTCTTCAGGAGATGAACAGTTTTTGAATCCTTTTCCTCTTTAGCCCACAGAGCTGACAGCAAGCGAGCCCACATTGTATGCATGACATGATGTGATTTAGTGACACTGACTGTGGGATAAACTCCAAGCATGATGCATTTGCAGGTTCTGAGAGAGTGTACAAGTACTACATCTGGGCTACTGTTTGCTTAGACTCTAGGAACTTCATTGCATGTCAGATATAAGGGTGACTTGTCTGAAGTCAGTGAACAGAGATAACACTTCCAATAGACAATTCCAGTGTTTCAAGGGTCTGATGTGACTACATGTTGAGCCTAGATTTGACAGCCCTCTCTTAACTCCCCATCCTAATTGTCATTGCTTTTCTGAAAAGTTCTTAGGAAAGGTGATATGTGCAAACAACAGCTGGGAAAATGAGTTTACAGCTAGAGCCTGGACAACTAAGCTGGGTAACTGTGAAAGGGCAGCTATTTCTTATCATTACATGAATGAGATGGATGGAAGCTTAAACAAAAAAAAAAAAAAAAAAAAGGAAGATGGCATATCCCTGAAAGGAGCAACAGTGTTCTAATCATTGTCCAGTGGTTCCTGTGATGTCCAAAATAGTTTTACTTTCACACACAGTTCATTTTTGGTGTTGTTTCCTTTTCTCAGTGTAGATTTTAAGCTGTTCTCTTGCAAAATAGTTTTTATTGGATTTTGCTTGAAACACTGAGGAAAAATCGTCTTTTCCCAATAATTATATGGACTAACTCGTCTCTCACAGAGGTTATTACAGAACTGCAGAATCATTGAGGTTGGAAGAGACCTCTAGACATTATCTAGTTCAATGCTCTGATAAAGCAGGCTCCTGAGAGTAGGTGGTACAGATGTATTTGTATTTTGTCTCCATCCCTTTCAAGTGGAAACAGAAACCCTGTGGATTCTACTCTCCCAGGGACTCAAAAAACAGTTCTGTGTAGAGGAACTCTGATCAATGATGCTAGCACTTAACTGTCTTTGTACAAGTGGGTGGTGAGAAAGAACTGGAAGGCTACTGGATGTCAGTGAATGGTCAGGACATGCAGCTACCCGATGCTGTTTCTGTTGGTATCTTTTGCAGGGAGCCATGAAAACCGGAGCCCTCACAATTTCCTCTCCTCCTGCAGAGCTCTCCACACACAGAACTGCAGACAGTGATGTCTGCCCAGTCAACACGAAACCGGAAAAACAATTTTTATCAACTTGGGTTAATCAAGCTGAAATCACCATTGTCTATTTTCATCAATTGAAAGCTGACAATTGAAGGCTGATCCACAGCCAGTAAAAAGGACAACCCTTTTTTTAAAATAGATTTCCCAAATATCTATTTTCTTGACAGCAGGTTCCTCACTATTCAATCAAGGGCAATATGTCTTCAGTCAACAATTTTCCCTTTCTTTCTTTTCTTTGTGTGTATGTGTATGTGTGCAACACTGTTCTTAAAGCTCTCTGCAGCTGGTTGTCATCTGAATGACTGCCAATAGCCTCCAAGAGCACTACCCCCTCCTGAACACATCGTTTGGTGCCCTGAGATTATTTACTGGTGAAAGCTCCACATGCACGGAGTGGAGTTGGTCTGACATGGCTCTCTGAGTAAAGAGCTGGGTGTGGTTGTGGCATTGTGAGAAATGGGTTACAAGAGAAATACAGCTCAGCATGTGGTCTGCATTCTGACGCCGCATACAAGGCAGTGCAGTCTGAGGAGGAAAGGCATTTCTGATCAGTGGAGACTAAAGACAACGGGTAGTTTAACTGAAAGGCAGCACAGCCTTCTGGGCTTAGGGCTTTCTTGGAGACAGGGCAGCTGAGAACATGGTGCCAGTAGAAGGGGAATGATGTGAATCCTTTTGAAATCCACAGAAGGGTTAATTGATTTCAGTGGGCTTTCTTCTAGGCCTGAAATGTTTACCTTGCAGTGAAAATCATTTTAAATATACAGCTGTAATTGTTTAGTTTGATATTAATTGAGAGTAAGTGGATTCGGTCCCAGAAGATTTTAGCAATAGGCTAAGTAAGAATTCATTTAGGTATCATTGCTATGAGTCTGAGGTTCAGCCCTGAGCTATTAAGCCCACACACATGCTCGCACACACTCTCAGACTCAGCAGTTCCTATCAGCAAACATGGTGTCTTACTCTGTCCTCTTCGAGATGAACCCAAAACTTCACGCTCTTCTCAATACCTTTAGTGCCCATCTCCCAAGCATTCCCAACAAGGAAGATCCAGAGGTAACTGTGGGAGCCCAATTTGTACTTCACTCAGCTGAAATGAGAAGCCACTTAATCAGAGCAGCTAGTAGTGCAATGAGTTTCTACAGAAGAAGAAAAAGAAATATTTTAGTCTTTATTTGAATGGCATTTGCATGTATAACTTTTCAAACTTATCTAAGGATGCTGATTCAAGAAACAAAACCTTACGTTTAGAACACGAGATTTTTCTGCCTTATTAAATCTACAGAGCTCAAAAGATGTCGACTCCAGCAGCTCTGTTTACCCAATATCTCTTCTCTGTGCCTATAAACATTTCCAGAAAATGATGCCTTTAACCCAGAGAATGAGATTGGAAGGAAATGTTGAACCCAACATGAAGATTCCCAGTAAAATGACTTAGAGAGGAGGAATTTCTTCTAGGCTGGAATTGCACAGACAATAGCATGGGCATGCATCCAAGATCGGGGGCTTTCATTCAGACCAGCTAAGCAGCCTGAACTCTGCTTAGAGTAATAAAACCGTCCAAGCTCTTCTTCCAAAAGCCCCTGTGCAGCTTGGCAGGGTGGTGTGAGTGGGGGCATGGGAAGGAGGGAGGCAGCGAGGGATGCTGTGCGTCTGTGATGCATTGGCAGGGCTGCTCAGGGAGAGCTTGCACAGCACCTGCCTGCACGGTGTCTGGCTGTAGCCAGTGTCATTAACCACTCATTTTGTGAGCATTAAAGCCAGGCACAACATTATACATAAAATAATACAATAAAGAAGCAAACCACAATGTAAAGGAACAGTGAAAGGAAGGAATGATACTGTGCAAAACTTTAAAATACCAACTTCAGTGTTTAAGTCCATCCCCTGCAGATGCAGAGAAGCAGTCTGTGTGCATCAAGGCATTTAAATGTACAGAGAAGGTATCCATACACGTACAAAGCTTCCAGTGCTGTAGAGCATGAAAAGGGGAAGGAAATAAAAGCTGAAGGTTTACTCTATAGAAAGGACACAATGCTCAAAAACCACAGGATTTGGAATGCATTGAAGTCAGTGCGATGCTCAATATTCTTCTAAATGAAGAAGAGGGGATGTATTTTCCCCTTTTTTTTCCTTTTTTTTCTTTCTTCTTTTTTTTTTTTTCCTTTTTCTTTTTTTGCTTGCCTCAGTCATACTACTAATTATTTAGTGGTCTTTCAAACCTTTTGTAATCTCGACTTGAGAAAGCACTGAAAGATATTAATTCTTAGCCATGTGTCTCATAAATGAAGGCCATTCTGCTATACTTAATGACAAGGCTGAGGCAGCAAGATGTCATTTGCTTTTTTCTCGGTTTTTAAATTGCTTTCTAAATGAACTACAGCTGTGAGGGCCAGGTGCTGTGATCCCTTTAGAAAGATCAGGAAATGATGAAATCCAAAATTTCAAAGTGTGATGGATGTCAGCTCCCGATTTGGTGTGTGTGTGAGGTCACCCCCATGCACCTGGTGCTATCTCCACAGCAGAATCACTTTACTGTGGAAAAAAAAAATAGATGCACATGTCGAGCGTAAATGTAACAATACGAGATGCAGTTTATAATTATCCCTTTGTTTTCTCCTCATCGAGATGGAAATGATGGATATACAGTGTGTGTGCTTCTTGTTCTAGGTGCTGTGGAGTATATTAAAGCAAGTTTTTAGTTAAAATAACCACCATGGCTGAGTGGTGAGTTGAGCAGCCACCACACAGAGAATGCAGTGTTAGGAAAATAAGAGCTCACTGATGAACTTCACTTAATTAGAAATTCTAACTGCAAGGTCAAGAACTCTATTAGCAAAAATTTATTTTACAGAACATGGCTTAGAAGATGACAGAGGTGCACGAGAGCAAACAATGCTTTTGTCACAGTTTCTCCAGGCTGTATATCTGACTCTGTGATAATTCAAGAAGACTGATTGAACCTTTTTAACATTCACTGTTGAAATATTATTAGTCTTCACTGAAGATACAGCTTAATCCTAGGAAATCAACATGCAGCCTGAGAAAGTGGGACACACTCTGAAGAAAATAAAATACAGACATTGAAAGCTGTAGTCCTTCTCTTGGATTTCTGCATTTGACATGTTTCTGTGTTGCAGCAGCTGTTGCAGGTTCAGGGGTATTTGCAAACACTGCCAACAGCTCACCCCACTGTACCTCTCCATATGCAATGGTCAAATTGCTCTTGTGACCCAGCACATAGACTTATTCACTCCAGCAAGCCACCAAATAGATCCTGTCCACCAAGCACAAGAGATGTCCAATTCAGCATCAGGACTGTCCAACAGAAGCACAAATTAAAAAATGCAGAGGCAATATTCTCTGTTGTATAAGGAAGCATTGCATTTTCTGCTGACTTTTACTAAAAGATCAAGCCAAAATAAAACAGTTATTTATATGCAAAATTTTCCAGGGACTCAAATATTTTGGATTAAAATTTATCCTTTGAAAAATGCATAGTTCCACTTTAAACACATCTATGTTCTGGATGTTATTAGGAGTTCATCATCAAATCTCAAATCTCTGGCATCATCATTTTGATTTCTTTGTCATTCTTAGGTAGAGCGTAGTCATATCAATGTGCAGAAATGTGAATAAAAATTAAATTACTGAGAATAGATGAAAACTTTAGGACAGGACAAACAAATCTTCGGAAGATATGACTGGAAAATTGTTTCAAAATGTGATGTTTATTTTTTTGTGGTGATTTTAATATGGGATTCTACATTGATTTGGGTGACATCATAACATATTAATATTTGTCTTCAAAACCGACAACTTAGACAAATATTTTCGGGTTTATTGTCATAAACCTAAATGAAGCACACATAGCTACTATGTGAAAAGAGGTAAAGTTTCGAAGCATTTGCCCAGTATATGGGGCAAATGATGCTTGTATTGTCTTTATTGAGAAAACAGAACAGTCTAGTTTCATTTAACCCCATAAATGTTACAAAATGTTAAATTGTGTGATTATTTAAAGAAGTTCACATCACCTATCTACTCATGGTTTTTAACATCACCATGAAGGAAGAAGTTACAAGCTTTTTACGTCAGAGCATTTCAGCTGTGGCTTCACCTGGTTGATTTTTCCAAGAAATTGATTCCAGAATATGAGATCTTATACAAATATCCAAATCCTCAAATATTCTAAGACATTTGTTCAGTACATAGGAATGGTATAAGAAGGCACCCACTATTTTCCCTTGTATTTTTCTTACTAGTTTTCCCTTTTTATTTTATTTATTTTTTTATTTTATTTTTTTGCAGAACACCCTTTGGACAAAAACTGTAACTTCTAGCTAATGCAGATAATATTCTTAAAATACAGACAGGTTCTGGATTGCTAAACACCAGAATGTCATGTTTACAAAGCCTTTATGAAGAAAAGACACAGAAATGCAGAAATAGCTGCTAAAGAAAATCCCTGGATTGAGCTGCTTCTGGATTATGAGGCTGTCAGTGTTACAAAACTAACTGCTCTGAAGATGAATTTTGGAAATGTCTTTTTATCTGTATCAAAGTCTGTATCAAAACACCAGATTGAGATTTCATGTGTCTGAAATCCAGATTCAAAGTCTGTGATTTGAACCTATTTCTGGCTTTCTGTTGGTTCAGCTTGCAGGAGGCATTGTGAGAAATTAAACTCACTTCACATAATGACAAATCAATTAAAAAAAAAAAAGGGAAAAAGAAACTCAACACCACCCTTCAGTTGGATTGGAACAAAATCAATTATTAACCCCTAGGGAGTCAGTAATTTTTTCAACACAGCTGCAACAAAGCAGCTTTATCCCTTCTCATATTTTTATTCTTTAATGGCATTATTGTAGTCAAATGAGTAGAATTTCTAGTAGTAATAATTTTTTTTTTAATTGCCTGTTTTAAATAGTTCCAGATAATCTCTTTGCATTGCTAAAATATTTTTAACATATTCAATTGTAATACAGCTTGATGTAGCAGGGAAGCAGGAGTCTTTTGTAGACAGGTTTGAATATATGGTTCCACAGATCAGCTATTTGTTAATTTTATGCAGACTGTCTCCAGTTTCTGCATCTCACAGTTTGGGCACAACAGGAGGTGACACTGTTAACTGTTACACTTTTCACTTACTTTTTTTCCCCTAGCTGAACATAAACATATCATTACACAGTTACACTACACTATATTTAGAGTTGATTTTTAACTATCTATTAGATAGAAAGACTAGAGCTGAGCTAAAATACCTGGAATGAGCTGGGAAGGTCTAACAGAATGCTGCTACCCACAGAAATTATGGTGGGAGTAAGGTATTTCTACACTGTGATGATGCTTTCTATTTCATTTGCTACTGAGATTTCTGTGATTTGACTGGACAAGCTGAGAATTTGTAATGTGGTGTGCTGAGAGGATTTCAGTAATTTGAAATGAGCAGGTACAAATAGTGTAGAGCCACTACTGCAGCCTCCCTGCATGGGACTGAAACTTAGATTTAAATCCATTAAGAAGTTTAAGAACCAGCACTGGTTCTCAGTCTTGTCTTTCACTTGAAGGCAAAGTCTGCATACAGATTTTAAAACCAGATTGTCTGACTGGGTACCTTTACCATATCGGAGGGGCTCATGAGTCATCTTTCATACTTCTCTCCCATATCTGTCTTCTTGCAGAAAAAAAAGCAACAGGGGTCCTGGGACTGGAGGGAAATGTTACACATACTAGTGGATTGTCAACATTGGATGTTTGTTATATAAGGGATTATGTTGGATACCACACTGGTTCCACTACATAACCTATATGTCTGCCGATTTATGTATACATAATCATTAAAAGATTGGACAGACTAAGTAATTCCCAACAATAACTCTGTCCGAATACTTCCCAGGCACAACATGCCAGAGAAAATGGTGGTCTGAGCACTGAGATTTCCCCACAGGATCTTTATCCTCTGGGATCACAGGAGAAGGCATGAGGAAAAAGATGAGCCCACCCATTGCCCATTTTACAAGCAAATTAAGGTATTTACATAGAAGAAAAAGCTTTTATTTATTCATTTATTTATGTATTTTCCCAGATCTCCTTTGAGCATGTTCTCAAGCACAGATTCGAATGTCAGTAATCAGCGTCTGACCTAAATCTTTATCAAGCAGACAAAACAATTATTTACATGGTTCTTTGTCTCCTGTAGGAACTGAACTGTTCTGTAAAATGATAAGATGTAGTGAACTTGAGACCTGAACCCTTCCACATACCAACTCAGTGCTGTAACTGGTAACTGCTAGTATAAAGATCTCTACTGTTGTTTTTTTCTTTTTTTTTTTCCATGAAAAAAAGTGTACCTGGCTAAGGCATCCAGCTCTGAATGGTTGAAAGTGTTAAAATACATTCCATGTGTTTAAACAACTCTATATGGTCTTCCACATTTGGATACAATATTTGTAATAAGGAACATATATGTACCACTTAAAATATAGCATTTGCTAGCAGTTTTGATATATCTGAGAATATTGTACCTTTTCTCTGTGTTCTGAAAAAAAAGTATTAAGGACTCATGATCATTAGGTGATAGCAGGTAAGCAACTGATTACTCAGTGACTTCTTGGCTGCAGTTCTCTGCTTATCTCCAGGGAGAGGAAAACAGCTTTTTAATATACTTAGCAAATTGATTTTGTTGGTGGCCTGTTTCTTACAGTGCATAGGTTTTCCACATAAAACTTGACAAATACAACTACATGCACCAAAGCAATCTCTGATGTAACTGTATTAGTTCAAATGAAGTCAATCAAAACATAAATTGGACTTGATGGTGCATCAGTAATGGATCTGACTAGTACAAAAGTAGAGTCAGACATTCAAGACTGAAAATCTTTCTCGGAGAAAAAGAGACTTAATGCAGGAGTACCTATACTGAAGGCAACTGCTCTGCTTATACATCTGAGCTCCTATGTACTGTTTCAGTCTTAAGTACTGACTATAAAGGAAATGCTACAAATGTTGCCTGTCTTAGGTATCTACGCACCACTCAAAATAGAAATATTTGAGCATCACAGAATCATAGATTCATGGAATCATCTAGGTTGGAGAAGATCTTCAATAACATTAACCTCACCTACTGAGTCTTATCACTAAACTTTGTTCTTTAGTGCCCTGTCCACACATTTCTTTAATACTTCTGGGGATGGAGGCTCCACCACTTCTCTGGACGACATGTTCAAATGCTTAGTCACTGTCTCTGTGAGGAAGTTTTCCCTAATATTCCATCTGAACTTCCCCTGCTTCATCTTGGGGGTATTTCCTCAGATACTGTCATTTTTCACCTGAGAAACAGAGACTACCACCACCCTTTGCAGCTCCCTTCACTTAGCTGTAGACAATGATCAAGTCTCCCCTCAGCCTCCTTTTCTCCAGACTGAACAAATCCAAGTCTCTCAGTCACTTCTCACTTGCCTTGAATGCTCTTTGTACATGCTCAAGCAACTCAATGTCCTTCTTGTGGTGAGGGGCCCAAAACTGAACACGGTACTCAAATTGTGGTCTCATCAGTGCCACATGAAAGGGAACAGTCACTCCCCTAGTCCTGTTGAGCACACAATTCCTGATGTAGGCCAGGATGTCATTGGCCTTCTTGAGCACCTGGGCACACTGGCTCACGTTCAGCCAGCTGGTGACCAGCTCACCGAGATTCTTTTCTGATCAGCTTTCTAGCCACCCATACCCATACCACTGCATGGAGTTGTTAAGACTTAAGTACAATAGCCAACCCTTACCCTTGTTGAATGTCAAGCAATTACTCAGACAATTGATCAAACCTATGCAAAAACTAACATTCAAGCAGAGCAACATTCCCCTGTAACTTGGTATCATCTGCAAATTTACCAAGAATGTACTCTATCCCCTTATCCAAACCATGGTTAAAAATGTTAAACAAAATTGGCCCTAATGCAGAGCCCTGGGGAACTTCACTGGTAACAGGCCTGTAGATGATAGCTTCATTAACTAGGAATCTTTGATGCTAGCCATCCAGTCAGTTTTTTACGCAGTAAACTGTACATTCATCCAAGCCAAGATCAGCCAGTTTCTCCAGAAGAGTAATGTGGGAAACAGATTCATATACTTTACTAAAATCTGGGTAAACAACAACCAAAGTGTTTCTCTCAGCTACTAACTTGGGAATCTTGTCATAAAAAGGGATCAGCTTAGTAAGTAAGGATTTGCCTTTCAGAAATCCATGCTGGATGCATCTGATCACACAATTGTCCCTTATACATCTTGTGATAACATTCAACATGATCAGTTCTGTGACCTTCTCTGGCACTGAGGTTAGACTGACAAGTCAAACTGACAGGCTGCAATTCCCTTGATCCTGTCCTTAGGCTGGAATCACATTCACCATCTTAAAGTCAGCTGAGACTTCTCTGAATAGCCAAGACTGCTGTTAAATTACTGAAAGAGATACATCCTTTCATTGATCCTCAGGCGTACTGACACAGAAGAACATGCTTTCTCATGTGTGGAGACCAAAGAATAAATTTTTTAAAATGGATTTAAGAATTTTTCAATTTCTGGAAATGTCAAGATTTCATGTCATTGCTCATATGTTTATTTTTAATGTTGGATGCTGTTTCCCCATTGAACTGTCTTCAGTGGCTACACTGATTTGTGTCGTCCTTATATTGACACAGTTGCTTTCAAGGCCTATCTGTCAGGGTCAAAGGACTGATCCAACTTCTAAAAAAGCTTCCCTTGAAATTTCTGTGTTACAGTGTTGTTTTTTTAAAAGCCAATCCAGCACAAATCTTCAGCAACAAATGAGATTATATAACTGTAGGACTGTTCTATTGTGCAGAGAGGCAGTGCTGTACACCTTGAGTCCTTTTGCCTCATCTTTGCATGAGAAGAAAAGGATAGATGGGAAGGAAAGAATCAGCAGGTCACAGATTTTATTGTCCTACCCTGATGTAGAAATCAGTATTTAGAAGGCTATATGGTCTTTCAGACTTCTTTGCTACTTTCAAACTTTTTGAAGCTTTTCTTGAACCATTTGTTTGCCTTAAACAGCGGAAATGTAAACGGAAAGGTGTTGAATCATGAGGCTCCATACCTACTAATGACTATCTGTTGTGACACTCAGGCAGGGCTTCTTTTTACTTCAGCACAGAGCTAGTAAGTTCCCCTTAGGAATCTACACAGTGGACGATGGATGCAAATCTAACGCATCAGATCTTTGGCATAGTAATTGTAGCTCACAAGGGAAGCAAATTTCAGTAGTCAAAGTGATGTTTCTAGACTTCTATTACTTACTTCTGCAAATCCACATCATTTGAAACCATTACTCAGTATATTCTTGTCTTGTATGTTTCATGTTCAAGCAATACAAGGAAGGGAGAATTGTTAATCTGAAGGTAGAAATTAACTCAGTGCACATCTGATTTATAGAATGCAATTGCTGGTTAAGAAAGTTAGTTAAGAGATATTTACAGGTTTCATTTAATGTCATAGTAGAAACATTGTTGAGAAGAATTGCATTTTATTTGTGTAAAATATTTTATCCTGTAAGAATCTATAATGATGTAGCTCTATGAACAAAGGTAGCAGGATCTGTAAGTATAGTAATGCTTACAGTCTGACTTCTGTTTCTGAGCCTGGATATTTTAAGTATCTTATGATTTTTAGAATTAAGAAAGACCCTGTCTGATGGATTCTTTTACGTATTTTTAAAGATTTATTGGCGCTGATTTCAAGTAAACAAGTCAGTTTATTTAGCCAGAACCCTTTATTATCTTTGGGGGTTCCATTGTTTCCAATTACAAATTTTGGAAGCACTATCTCCAGAAACTTTCAAGAGTCTCTTGTGCCCCTCATGTGCTGAACCAATTGTACAACCACCACAGGCACTTCTGTTTTACAACACCAATTATTTGCTCCATATCACCCACCTCCAACAATTAGTATTTCTTCCTCATGCCCCCACAGATTTGTATGTATACTCATGAAATGTAACATCAAATCACAGAAATCAGTGTAGAAAAATCATGAAAGAGTCTACAGTGGATACATCATATTGTAGGACAAATGGAAATGTTCTGAAAATGCATAATTCATCATTCAAACATCCTCATTAACAACTGTGCCGCTATGAAAAAAAGCAAGCTAGCAAGCAAACTGAAAACAATAGCAAAATGTTTTCTGACTAAAGAAGTTCAAATGACTAGAGGTAAAGATGTAGTTGTCATGGTATGCAAACTGCTAAAACTTCATTTTAAGTGATGAGCTTATTTATAATAAAATAATATTAGGTATGTTATAAATATTCTATGGCCAATTTAGTCACTCAAGCAGGGCTAGAAATCTCCTGGTTCAGGCTGTGGTGGGAGATAACTTGCCACAAGATGCACTGATTGGAAGTCTGCTAAGTCTATGCTTCAGTGATTCCTAGAACAGACAAAAGCTGTGCATGAATTCAGAAGGGAGCACAAAGAAGGCAAAGGCACTCACCAGCAGTGACAGACTTTGGAATTTAATAGGGGATTGTTGTTTCACTTTTCAAAATGAACTCTTGGAATCTGTTAATTGCCTTAAAAGCCAACCACTGTCTCAGGATGTAGAAAGAGGAACAGGACCCAACCCATACAGGACTTGCAGCACATGTTTGTTTACTGGGTAACTGGAGAGTTCAGAAACAATGAAAGATATATCAATAAGAACAGTCAAATCATCATGTGTTAATAGCACTGAAACATGGCAAGCCTGTTTCCATGGGTTTCATTGCTAAAAAGAGTTCATACTAGGCATTCAATGCTTAAACAGTCAGAAGATTGGTGTGAAGTACAGAAAAGTATTTTATTCAATGCATAAGAAGATGGCTCAGTCCAAATTTCTTCAGGCTTTCCTTTGGTCCATTCTGCCTACAGTGAAGAAATCACCATATAGCCATTCTGAAAAACAAGTTTTCCTGTCAAATTGCTTGAATCTTGCAGCATAGAGGCAGACATGAGTTAGAACAACAACAACAACAACAACAAAACTACCAGCTCCAAACAGAAAGTGAAAGATTCTAAGCAGTTGATACTAAGGATGTGGTTACGTGCTGTCCCAGTCCTCAGCATGAGAAGGCTATACATGTATGTGCGTGTATACCCAATATGTGAAATCTTCACTTCTGAACTGCCATAATGGCTCTACTATTTTAGAAAATCAGCTAATGACCACCTCTTGCAGATATAACTCTTCACATCAGGAAATGGCATATTCAAACTCAAGCATAAATCAATGTCAGAGTTGGAAATAAGACAGGAAAATAGTTAGTGACTACATATTTGCATGTTTATATTTTTTAAATACATTACATTTCCTTCAAGTATCTCCAGGACACTTGCTATGAATTTATAAACAAATTGTTGTTCTAAAAGCTGAAGGCTTCCACAGTGAAAAAAAATAGCAAGCCAAAAACAAGGAGAAACATGGATTTTCCATATGAGAGATGCTTTATAATGGCATATTTGCACTCTGCTATTTATAATACAATTCTGCACAAGACTGAAAATTCTTAACATATCTGTAAGTCTGGTAATAAAATGAATATTCAGTGTGTGTTGAGAAATACATAATATGTTGGAACTTTAAATATGCGTTTCTGTATACACAATACAACCTTCTATACTTTTCCAATTTTTCTTTTTTTCTGACATGGTTACATTAAATTCTAAATGGTTCTTTTATTTTTTCAGGAATGAGGAAAATTCAGAAAAATATATATAAATTTAAAATCAGGAAGACAAAATTCACTTACCATCATAGAAAATAGCAGTCAGCTCAACTGCACCAAAATAAGTCAGGCAGTTAGCTCTCACCAGCTTGCACACTGCACTGATAGATTCCATTTACTACTTTATATCCATCTGCCAAACCCACCTGGGTTTTGTAGGGGGCATTCGCTAGCTCTGTTAATGATAAGCTTCACTCTCTTTCCTATGCCAATCCCTCAAATATTTCTAAAAATAAATAAATAAATAAATAAATAAATATTCAGTGTGCACTGTGTCATGGTGTGTTAATCTAAATGCTACTGTCAGTGAAGAGCATTTAAGAAGTATGTCAGAGTGCACTTCTTTCTCATTATGAGTCAGGTAGAGGTAGCATAATCTATAGTCAAAAGTCAAAATGTAGATGGATTCTGAGTAAGGTAAAATCATATTTGTTTTTATGAAGCACATTTCAAAATAAAGCTATCTCTAAACACCTAAATTCAAATGCTAATAATTTAGTGGCTTGGTTGTAGAAATGTTTAAGACCTCCTGTAACTGGTTATAAAAAATAAGGGGACCACAGATTCTCTGTTTGCGGATTACGTGGAACAGCAGGTCTGCACAGAGGCAACAAAAAGAGAGGGACGAGTCCCTTGTCAGGATCATGTGTTGTGAAGGACTACCTTGTCCTCATTTTTCTCCAAGTCCCTAACGAACTAGGATTCTACCCAAGTAGGTGGCATCAGTGTTCTCTTCAGTATTATTCAGATCAGCAGGATTCAGATATATGCTGAAAGTTACCCATGTTTAAGGGAATTCAAGAGCAAGAGGCCCAGCTGCGTAGACTTACCTGAAAGTACAAACAGTAGTAATTGGGAAAATACAGGCAGGTCCTGGAAAAAAACCTAGTTTCTCTCTACTCACATTGTGTCTCAGCCTTTTGTAGGATGCTGAATTTGGTGAGTTCCAGCAAAATGGAGATAGATAGTACTACTTTCACAACACAGATAAAGTGGCAAGGAGCTAAGTAGCTACTTGGTCTTTGCTACAGCTGATATGTAATGCAATATTGCTTTGTTTGAGAAGATCCCTGTTGCCAGTTGGAATTAACACTTCTTGTGTTTGGCACCTTAGGGTTGTATTGCCACCCTAGTGAAGACTGTGTTTCCTGATTGCTCCAGCACTGACCAAGAGGCAATGAATCACTCTAATGACAGAAGTTTGATAACTAGCAGTGTGAGAAATATCCTCTATGTGCTTTCATTTGCTGGTGAATGTTATATATGAATCTACCAAAGTAAGACTGACAGGGAGTTCTTTCTTGCCCTTCTTGAAAACTGGAATAACATGAACAAGTTTCCATTCAACTGAGATTTCTGCAGATTCCTGAGACCATTGAAAAACACCTGAGAGAGGTCTTGCAGTAACATCAGACAACTTTTCCAGTACCCTTGGATGAATCTCATTGCATCTCCTAGACTTGCAGCAGCAAAACCCACATAAGGGCAACATCATCCGGGAGTTTATCATTCCCTCAGTTGCAGTCCTTCAACCCAGGGCTTTGGGAATCCCAGGGTTCATCACTGATGTTAGACACAGAAGCAAAGAAGGAATTAAATATTTCTGCTTCATCCTTTTTTGTGAGGTGACCAACCTTATCAAGTAAAGGACCAATGATTTCTTTAGTTTTCCTTTTTCCATTAACATATGTTAAAAAAAAGTGGTTTTTTTTGTTATCCACCATAAAACTGACCAGTTTCAATTCCAATTAGGCTTTCAATGTCCTAATTTCTTCTCTAGACCAGCAAACATCATCTCTGATTTCTCCTTTGAGAGCTCATGAAGTATTTGAGGCCTTTTGACAGAGCAGACCAACGTAGGGCAGTATTTATAACATACCCAACTTACTGTGGTGTAGCAGTGGCAGGTCGGGTGAATTGTCTCACAAAACCTGAAGTGACATTGCACAGCCTATTTTCAGGTAGGGAGGAGCCAATCGTCCACAGTTATACAAGTACGTAATGTAGTTTGAGATGCCCTGTTGTGCCCCACCTGGACAACTTAACAGGTACATTTTCACTCGTTCTAGTGGTTTATCACTAGCATGATGTATTCTTAGGTTATTGGGCTTTCAGATAGTCAAAGCAATATTAAGCAGGTATCTTAAATGTCTGAATTTCTTCCCATTGTTTAGATATCTCTTTTATTCTTTACCCTCATGCTTGGCTTCAGCCCTGCACTGCTCTGGTCCTGACAGCAAGGAGGAGTCCAAGGGGAAGTGAGATGGGACAGATGAGGTGATGAGGGGCAGCAATGTGATTGCAGCCCTGGGCAATAATCTGTGCCCAAACAGAGAGAAGTGACAGAAGTCTTTCCATTTCAGCCATTTGCCCCATGAGATTCAGTTATGGAGCTTTTCTGGTAAACCGCATTTGAGCAAGGCAGAAGAGTGACAGCCTTTTAAGAAAATGAAAACACTGGAAAGCTAGGCCTTCCATTATCTCCTGGAATCCTCTCTGGTGATGCATAGCCATGTCACAGTGGGCAGAAAGCACTGACAGCCTTGGTCTGAGTCAGGGGTTGCCTGTGGGCATGAAAGTTGGTTGCTTTTGCTGTTTGTTGCAATTCTGTCTTGGAAAGCTACAGGCCCCTCCTGCCCATGCTGTCATCACCCATTCTGATCCTTTCACATCCCAGTATTATGGCAATATGTGGATAACACACAGGAAAGTCCAGAGTGGCTCATGTCCACAAAGCTGTCTCCTTCTTAGGGTAAAGGCTATCTTAACCTTGTCAACCTAAGGCCAGCTTGAAACCATTTCAGTGTTAGATGAAGGGTAAAAGAAAGGAATGGTATTTCTACTGTATCTCCAGATCAGTCTGGGTGTGTAAGAGCTGGCTCTATCAGCTGAAGATCAGCACTATCAACTGAAAACTTCTCTGTCAGAGCTAATTTTCCACTCTCCCTGGAGAAGATCAGTTTTGTACACGTCCCTCTCCAGGCACCTGCACAGGATGTGGGCACACTCAAGGACAGGAAAGCTTTCTGTTCCCTGAATATGCAGGTGTGTGCAATGTCAAGAGTCAGCTCTTCATTTTCAGGATCATTTCATATTACACACACAGTGCAGTTTTGCTGTATGTCAGCAATTTGAAACTGTTTCCTCACTGACAAAGTTGTGGTAAATACAGCAGTATAGGGACACCTCTAATAGACAGTTCCTCTCCAGCTCTTTCAAGAGGAGGGATTATTTGTATTCTCCAAACCACATCCATGAAGCCTCTTAAAAAGAAGGAAGCCTTTGTTGAGGGCATTGCATACTGTGTTTAAATGAGGCTGAAGGAAGTAGTTATTTTTTTTCTATATACAGAAATATGAGCCTAATAATGAGAAGTAAGGCAACTGTTGATGGCTCACCATTTTCCAGGTTAGTGCTTATTTTGATATTTATATCATAATATCATAGTGGACTTCTCTCTATGATGAAACTGAAATGATCAGCAGAGAGAGGTAAGATAATGTTAAAGCTCAGATAAAGAAAGACATGTGAAACAGTAAAAGAAAACATGAAGCTGAAAACCTAAGCGTATTTAAAATCATAAGCAATTAGTAATTATAAGATATGATAAAGCAGTTATTGGTAGTTGCCATATAATATTAATGTGGTTTTGTGCTTGACTTCTAAGCTTGATGTTAGTATTTGGAGTCTACTTTTTTTCCTAATCCTACAAAAAATGAAATTACATCCTCCCCATTGGATCATTTATAATATCTTATATATTATATATATATCTTATATATATATTATATAATAATATATATCTCTTAACAATATAAAGGTGTACCTTGTAAAAAATAAAACATTTAGAAGCAAATTAGAATGCTATTTAGACACTAATTTATTACTATATTTATGATGTTTCTTTGTTTGTTTACTTGTATTTCAAGTAGGTCAGAGGTGGTCTAACCCTAGCAACATTGTGGGTCAGAGTGATGTTTTAGGGCCCTCCCCTCAAAGCTGCAGCCTTTGATAGTATTTGGCTCAGATGTCCAGCTGGTGTTGCTGCTTTTGTTACATTTTGTTCACCTTTCCAGAGAAATTAGTCTTCCATGGATGAGATTGTTCATTGGGCCACCATCTAATTGAGGTAGCAAGACCAAAAAATCCTTCCTAAAAGTATGGTATTAAAAAGGGACTGTGAGTTGAGTGTATTGTGTTGAGAATTATACTAAAAATGTACATCTGAAAAGATCAATCTGAGGATCAATTTTGAAATCCAGAGGAAGTTCTTTAGAAATATTCTGTGTCCCTTACAGGTGACTTATTGCTGACAGAAATTATTTAGTAGTTTCTAGACAAAGCTAGAATTGTACCAGAAGAAGGGGACTCTCCCCAGTTTTACCATCAGTTCGACAGTGAAATTATAGCAGTCATCAATTGCTCCCAGCTGTCCCTGCAATCTCCACTTCAGTACTTCACTGTAGGGAAGGCAACAAGTTCTGCAACAATCAATTGCTTTTATATCTCTCCATAGACACATAGACACTGTACTGGAGCTCAAACTACATTACTGTCTGAAAAAAATCCACAAAACCTGGTAAATCAAACAGCAAGGAAAATCACTCATATCCTATCCACCACCCTCATTTAAGGAAGGAAGCTATGGTTGTCTTTTCTTGGTCTTTACGCCACATGAGTCTATAAACCAGAAGCTTCTTCTTGATCTTCCAAACCTCTTCTCACCACAGATGCTCACTCTTGTCACTCTTGTGGGTACAATTTCTCATATTGTGCAAGTCACAGATTCTATTTTTATCAGTGGTCATTTGCACAGTCTTCTTCCTAGGTGCCCTCTATTCAGAGCCTGCTTACCTCAGGCACTGGACATAATTATTTCCATCATTGTTACTTCCTTGCTCTGAGTGCTTTTTCCAATTCTTATACTGTGGTGCTTTCTGGACCAAATGGATCTCTGGCTGTCAGTGATCAGAGCTGTCAGTTGCTGTTTATTTCCTCACCTCCTCAGTTTGGCTCCTGGGAGGGTGTTTCAACAGACGTTTTAGAGAGACAGAAAAAAACAATATCCTATTAAACTAATGACCCTTTGCTATGCTATCTACAAATGAATGCAGGCATAGACAATTGCCCGATTTTCTACTGAGGACCTGTGCATGATGCTCATGCATATTTCTAGCTCTAAAATGTGTGCATACAACTTGAAGAAAAAAAATGTGTTATTTCCATTTAACAGTAATGATCTCAATGTAACTATGGCACGCCACTAATTGTTTTTTGCTTATTAAGACTATTAACAAAATTCATGGCCAGATTTTCTGGTAGAGACCATTGGTGGCTCTTCTCTTTATTCTTTTGAGAGAGCTTCTGTAAAGTACTTCTCATCTTTTTGTCACAGTTGGGTTTTTCTGTTTTTGTTTTTTTGTGTGTGTGTGTGTTTGTTTGTTTTTACTAAATCAGGAATCTGGGATAAATTTGTTGTGACTAGCTATTATTACCAAGCAAGATTTTCTATTCAGAGCAGCAGTATCCTCTTTCTTTATGTCACATTGCTGTAGTGTCACAGATCCAATGGCATCTTCATGTTCTATGTTCACTGCACTAATCCCAAATATTACTGGTGCTTGTCCTCACAAATGGTTTCTTCCTCTACCAGTATCTCATTTAATAAGATATAATTAATACATTTGCATTATCCATATTTTGGGGGAGAACTTTTTAAAGGAGGTTTATTTTAATATATTGTTTTTTATATTAATATATTGGATGAGGGATGGTGGGGGCCATGACTGAGAAGAAAAAAGGAACAGAGCTCATAGGAATTAAAAAGAAGGGAGGAGGGGAGGTGAGGGGAGGGGAGAGGGGAGAGAAAGGAAGAGGAGAGAGGAGATCTCTAATGCAAAAACTTGTTTTAGCAGGGGTGTTGAACTAGATGATCTCCAGGGGTTCCTTCCAACCCCTACAATTTTTGTGATTTTGTGATTCTGGGATTGTTGGACTATAAAGGAGAATGAAGGTGACTGTTCTGGAATGATCTAAAGAGAAAAAAGTTTCTGGAAGTCAAAAAATAGTAAGATTTTGAGAGAGCTAATTTCCAGCTAAGATAAAGGTAAAGGCTGGTTAGTGTTAAAGGTTGTGTTGTGAGGAGAAAATAATTCAATGGATTATTGCCTAAAAAGCCAAAGTAGTAGAAACTTAAGAGAAGATCCAGTAAAGTGTAAAAAGGGAGGAGAGGGAAAGAGAAGGTGAAGATGAGAGAAAATATAATGAGAAAAACTTCACAGTTAAAGTTAAGAATATATTCAGCATTTTTAAAAATGAAAGGAGGCAGAGAAAGTAACAGTTGGAGAAGCAGGGGAGTTCACTTGACAGTTTTTAAAATTTATTTTTATATGCATTAAAATTTATTAAGGAGAAAGAGAAGCATATTTTTATTGCTAAGGGAAATAACTATAAGATAAAGGGAGAAAGAGGCTAGGATAAAACAGTGAAGTATGAAAGTAGCCAAACTGGGATTTGGAAAGTGGAGTTGGACAGAGCCATCAAAATGGAAATATGAGGATAAAAGTTAGCAAATGTTGAGGAGAATGGGCTACAGTAGATTCTATCTGTGACAGAAAAACGTAAGGGCTGTGGTTGAAGGGAAATAGAAAGGAAAGGGCAAGGGCAAGGGCAAGGGCAAGGGCAAGGGAAAGGGCAAGGGAAAGGGAAAGGGAAAAAGGGAAAGGGAAAAAGGGAAAGGGAGGAGTAACTCAAGTTATACCATGTTAATTAATATTTTCCTGTAAGAAATCCTCTATATTACTGGGAAAGACAAGAAAACATTCTTGTAGTTGCTAATTCTTCTTAGCATTTTATATCACATATATTAGCTAAACAAAACATTTAAGACTGTAAAACTGTCTTGTAAAAACATGGAGAAAACACATTTTATAGGTTTCATCAAAAGCTTATACAGGTGATACAACTAAATTTACCATTGTTTGAATAAACTCTGGTAAAATGTGCATTAAGTATTAAATACAGGTCATTATTCACTGTCTCCAAAGCACTGGCCATATGGAAAAGCAAATGAGAGATCACAGGTCTAAGTATTATTATTGATTCATGCCAAATTAAGTTCTTATCTGAGCATAGAGCTGTTACTATTAAAATAAAACATTTACCCTCGTGAGTACACGTTTTTGTTTGATTTCAGATGATGTCCTGTACCTACCAGTGCTTCCATCTTTTAATGTGCATGTTTGGCACAATTCCTTTCGTTGAACAATATATTGATATGCTTTCAAGGAGTGGAAGAAAGACGTGCTGAACAGCACTGGCATTTGCACTATGACATTTTAAATACATTGAAAATATTGAATAGCAGGCCCTAACAAAATGTTTCAGGACTATAAATCTGAATTAGGGAAAAAAAAAAATAATTCCTTCTAAATTGCAATGGAAAAAAAACAAGAATTAAGGTAAAAGATTCTGTACCTCAGTGTGTTTGCATACATTCAGCATGTAGGAGGCAATGTTTAAAATGATCTCTGTTTGGCCTGGCCATTTACCAGCTGAAGATGTTTCTGAGATATCTCTGTGACTGTTTACTATTTTGTATATTTTAACGGAGTAATATTTTGCTTGATAGCCTTGTGTTCCTCGCACAAAGGACAATAATTATACAGCAGGGATGAATAAAGCAACTCGGATAAAGAGTGTATCAAATTCATATCCTGTGCTACCTCAGAAATCTGATACGAGATTGAATTTATTCCCATGATACCTATCACAGTTACAAAAAGCTTTTCACTTGCTTCTGGACAGAGTAAGAACACTGGCACATGAAAAAAGTTGCAGCAAAGTAAACTGTGGCATGACTCTAAAGCCTATTAGCTTCAAGGGTTGCTTGGGTGAATGCTTCAGTGCAGGGTCTTACTGCAGAGCAAAAAGAAGGTAGGTCACACAGCTTTTATTTCAAGGCAAGATCCCTTGCACACAAATGATTTCCACAGAGTAGGTGGTTTACTTCTCAGTGACCTAATTGCTTGTCCTTACCATCAGTCTCCTCTGCTGCAAAAGGTTAAGATTCTCCTTATTTGAGAATTTTCTCTTTTATGTTGAAAATCATAAAGAACAAGAAAGAATTAAAAAAATAAATCAGCCCATGGAGTCACGTATATAGATAATAAAACTGGATATAGAAGGTGAGTGTATTAGAAACTTAGGCTACATAGCCATTCTGATACTGCAGTGTCTACTTAGCAAAATTCTTTGCTCTGGTAAGTTCAGCTGTGGAAGCGTTTTCATCCATAGTCTTCATCAGATCAGTCTGGTCTGTGTCAACTGTATCCTGGGCTGCATCAGAAGTAAAGTGACCAGCAGGTCGAGGGAGGTGATCCTGTTCCTCTGCTCTGAGCTGGAGAGGCCTCACCTGGAGTTCTGCATCCAGATGTGGAGTCCTCTGTACAGGAGAGACATAGACCCATTGGAGTGCATCCAGAGGAGGGCCACAAAAATGATATAAGGGATGGAAAATATCTCATACAAGGACAGGCTGAACACTAGAGCTGTTCAACCTGGAGAAGGCTCCAGGGAGACCTAAGAGCAGCCTTTCAGTATCTAAAGTGGGGCTGTAAGAGAGAAGAGTCCACTTTAGCAGGGACCTCTGTCATAGTACGACGGGAAGTGTTTTCAAACTAATAGAGGGGAGATTTAGATTGGATATAAGAAAGAAGTTTTTACAATAAGGGTGGTAAGACGCTGGCACAGGTTGTCCAGAGAGGTAGTGGATGCCCCCTTGCTGTATAAACTTGAGGTCAGGCTGGAGAGGGCTCTGAGCAGCCTGATTAAGCTGTAGTTGCTCCTGCTCATTGCAGGGGATGTGGACTAGGTGACCTTTAAGGGTCCATTCCAACTCAAATGATTCTATGATTCTATGAATGTTTGATCTGGTTCTTACATATACATATACATATACATATACATATACGTATACGTATACGTATACGTATACGTATACGTATACGTATACATATACACCTGAGGCAAATGCCTCATCTGGTGAACCACCACCTGATTCCTGAAAGCTGAAAAGGTTTCTGTGAACTTATTGAAAAACTGATGTGTCTAGGAACTCTTAAAGAATAGATTTAGTATCTCTAAAACCTGGGGTAGAAATTAGTTTTGGGACATAGCTCTGCACAAAGAGCTGTGATTCAGTGGAATGTAAGGCTTTCCAGATTGGATCAGGCTTGTGGTAGAGTTCTCTCTGTGCCTTCTCCACAGGTGTCCAGCCCTGCAGTCAGAGGACAGTGGTCCCACAGTGGTCAGCATGAAGTCACGCATTCATTTGTGAAACTCCCTCTTTATTCCTCATAGTTGGAAATTGGCTTAAACCCCTGAAGATGAGGTTTTCCTCTCAGCCTTATATTTTTAGCTTTCACTATCATAACTTGGAGCATTCTCAACATTCATATGAATATCCAGTTCCCCATGGATTTTTTGCTAAACTTTTGGCCTTAGTGACCTCTACTGACAATGGTTTATTAAGTTTAATTGCACATTGTCTTTTTTACCCACATCTGTACATTTTCAATTGACTGCCTTCAAATTTAATCAAGTTAATCTGCCACTGTATTATTTTAGCATGGCTCATCCTTTCTGAAATTCTTCACTGTCCTTCTGGATTTGAATAAAACTTAAATAATTAATATTATCTGTAAATTTTACTATCTCACTGCTTGACTCCGTTTCTAGAAAATTAATCACAGAATCACAGAATTGTAGATGTCAGAAGGGACCTCTAGAGATCGTCTAGTCCAACCCCAGTAATAAATACATTAAATCATTATTGAATCTCTGATGCTGCCTTAGAATATTCTACTGCTAATGGTTTATTAACATGTCTCTCCTGTTTTTTGACTCTTGGCTAAATTTGAAAGTAGAATGATACTTTAGAACATTTTCCGTCTTGTTTATAACTAAATTCTATCCAGTACATTCTCACAAGTCGTAGTAAACATATTCCCTTGAAACTTCTAAATTCTTCTCAGAGATTTTGTCTCTTTATCAAAACAGAGTGAAATAACTGATACTTTACACTTTGGACTTTGAGGATAAATTGACTGAGGTATCTCTCACAAACACACATGTAAACGTCACTTATTGTGCCTTGTATTCACCTGTCTGTTGGAAATCTTCATAGGACTACTAAGAATTGTTTTTCTCAGTTTTTGAGGGATGAGATGCTTTTCCTTCATTTTGACAGGTGCCTTCGTAGGTCTGGTTTGGGAATGAGCATCCCAGAGCTCTATCAGGAAATGCCCTTTAAACAAGAGAATTTGAAATACTTTTCTTCTAAAGTGTTTTGCTTAATTAATCTTAATTTTTATTAGGCAATACTCCTCTAAGCAAGAGTTCTTTGAAGCTCACTCTTCACTGTGCAGTTACAGGGCCCACCTGTGTATCCATCTGCATAGTGAAGTCTTGGTGTGTGGATTTGATGTGCTACCCTTGCATTAAATCATAATGCTATAATAAAGTATTGCATTTTGTGTGAAACTAGAAAAAGAATTAGGCCTGAGTTTCATTGTTATTCTTTAAAAAAGTTTGATATCTAGCAAAAAGTGAGGCAAGCGACCATTTTCCTATAAAGAAGAATGTTCTCTGCAGTACACTCCCAGAGTATTCCAAATCATTATCTTTTCATACTGTTCTCAAATATTCCTGGGAAATAAACTATGTTTTTGTTCTTTTACTCTTCCATTTGTTCAGAATGCTACTAAATTAAAAATCGTATAAAGAACAACATGAAAACCAGCGAAGAATCGAAAATGTATGTTATCTAAAAAGGCATTTTTCTCCCCTTTTTTTTTAAATGCTCACACAAAACCTGTATTAATTTTGAATTACTAACTTGAGAGAGAAATGTAATAAAATGTTTTGCTAATGCTTTGTTATCCTTATGGCTTCAACTCCAGCTCAAAAATGCAATTAATTCTGTAACTTACACTCTGTGGCGGATGTCATTCAAGCTGCGACAGCTTATTGGGTAGTTAAAAGGATAAAATCAAGTAGTCATTCTACTAATCCCTTTACAAGGAAACAGCTTTATGCATAAAAAGTGGAACTTATGTGGTCATTAGCAGATGCTACATCAAGCAACCAAAAATACACACATTTAAATTCTTAAGCACAATCTATGAACACTACACAGATGGTTTCCAAGAAACTGTACCTAAATTGATTACGATAAAAATGATCTGCTGCAATTGTTTCTGTCAAAAGGGAGAACAGAATTTGTCCCAATGTGTCGCTCTGCCCACTCATGCAGAGAACCCAGCTGCTGAGACAGATGTTGCTCTAAGCACTTTATTTTAGGGTCATTAAAATGGTTACAGGGGTTAGTCATTCATTGTTTTATAAA
Source organism: Callipepla californica brunnescens (assembly GCA_023055505.1). Taxonomy (NCBI): domain Eukaryota; kingdom Metazoa; phylum Chordata; class Aves; order Galliformes; family Odontophoridae; genus Callipepla; species Callipepla californica. The sequence continues at coordinate 11,194,352 of JALIRH010000007.1, forward strand.
TTGTGCTTACTAGCTGAGCTCCATAGATGCTAGAAAACTTCTTTGTGGTCGATCAAAAAAAGTTGCATGTTATATCACATTTACCTTATGCTGTCAGTAAAGTTGTTTGATGAACTTGCATAGGACAGATGAGAAAATTAACGATTACTTTTTCTGGTTTGTTTAAACCTGATATAATACCAATGCCCATTCTGTAATCACAAAGCCTGTCTCAAAGGCCTTCTATCTTTCATTTTAATTCCTTTAACTATTAAAGACTGATCTTATGAGCAAGAAATGTCAGACAAGGAAAGGTTTAAGATCAGTTGATTAGATTGGTACAGAATGGGTCCGTCTACCTCCCCGCTGTCTTTGCAAATGCTCCTTTTTGGCAGTTTGAGCATACTCAAGCTTTACTTAGAAATATTTGGCTAAATCTCTTGCTCTGTTGGCAGGCTCTATGGTTTTCCATGGCTCATCTAATTCAGTATTGACTTAGCTGTGTGAGTGTGATGTATTGGTGCGGCAGCTAATGTGTCAATGAGAAACAGAACAGTAAAAAGATGAAGCTCAGTGAAAAACAGCAAGGATGGCAGATCCAACTCCTTTTCAGTTCATACTGTAGCCTTTTATAGTCTGCATTACAAAATGTAGCCAACTTCCACTCCTTTATTTCATCTTTGTCCCTGAGCACTTGTTATTATGTCGATGGTTCTATTTATCTTCCCTAATTGGTGGCTGATCTCTGGCAATCAAATTTTTAATTCTAGACAGTAATCATCTACACAATCTAACAGATATTTTCCCACCTTTCCTTGATGCATTTAGAATAGTCAGTCAGCTATGAGAAACTAGCAGAAAGTATTAGTATTATTTGACCTTCCTTCAAAAATGGCTGCTTTGGTCACGAGTTGACTTCCTACAGTTTCACAGAGAAACTGTTTTTAATCCTGGCTTAATATGGTTCATTTAGATAATAGTGGACTACTCACATTTAGCTCACATAAATAAACAACATAGCATGCCCTTTGCTTCAAACATGCTACAGTTACACTTTTTAAATTAAAATCAAGATAGAAAATTCAAAACCTAGAAAAATGAAGTCAGCTCCAACCCACAGATCTGGCCGTTTCTAGAGAGAAACCCCACAGTCCGACATCTCAAAAACAAAACAAAACAAACAAACAAACAAAAAAGACAACCTCAAAACCCAAGTCCACAAAAACCCTTAGATTACAAGCTGAATGTCTTTCTTCCAGTAAAATGAATTCCTAAAAGTTCAGCAAGATTCACTCCTCTCGGATGCAGGCATATTTCATCCACTTCATGATTAAATGCAAGCAAACTCACCATTACAAGAAGAAATTCAGTCATAAGAGCCATACTTTTACCTGACAGTATGTTAAACTCTATGAATTATCTTAGTTTCACATAAATTTGAATTGCATTTAATCCAAATTGTATCTTTATAATGCAACAAAACCCTTAGCAACTGATCTTTCTTTCCCTCAGACATTTCTTAATATTGTAAAATAGATTCAGTCATAATCTGCTTCTGTATCTGAAGTCGTAATGGAATCTTTCATAAATAATATTAGCTTTGTACAATTTCCTGACAGCGTATTCATTATTTTCTAAGTAAGGTGTTTGGAGCTGATTTCCCTTCAAAATAAGCTTCATAAGATGCAAAACTGCAAAGTGAGTGCCTCCTGGTCTGCATCAGAGTCTTGAAGACATATTTTGTTCACTGTTCTCCTGTTGATGTACACACTTTTCTCCTCTGTATTTGTCTTCCTATATTGCCTTCAAGATAACAACTGCTACCTACACTGCCTATGTACAGTATTCATTGTATAGATTCCTCCTATTCTGGAAAGAGCTTCTGGGAGGTAATGTGACATTAAATACTACTGGGTGCAGTCATATACATTTCATTTGGAGGAGACATTCAGTGATCCTGCTAGACCTGTGGACTTGTGGCAGAGTCACACATTCAGAAAATATGTCCTTTAACACACTGGTGTTTCTGCATTGCTCACACAAGAGCATAAAGAGAAACATCCTGATGAAAAAGCAAGCCTGAGTTCTTAAAAGAGTTTTTGATATTCTGCACACCAGGCATGACAACATAAGGCTGCTCACAGCCTGGGTGTCACTCCAAATTCCATTATACTTACATTAGATTCTGTTTGTTCCTCCAGCAAATGCACTGACAGATTTTTGCAGCCCTGTACGTGGCTTTTTTTAGTGTATGAAATGTTTGTAGTTATTTTAGACATGGAGTTGCTAAAAAATTATTAAAGAAAATCAAAGTTCACTCTCATCAGTCCTGAATTAAACCAACAACGTATTCCTCTTTTAGAAACTAATGAATGAAAATTGGCTAGGAAGCCACTTGCACTGAAATGTCTGGGGCTGCAAAAAGGATGTGATTACTTGATGCACATGGTACAGAATTGTAACGATTTATTCTTGAAAAGCCATTGTGATACCTATCTCCAGTTCACTTTTTTGTTTTCTTGTTTTTTTTTTGTTTTTTTTTTTTTTTATTTGTTATGTAGTATCAAAGTTTCAGCTGAGATGGAAAGTAGTTAGATAACATTGTAGAAAAATACCTTGAAAAGCAAAGATTTCTGTGTAGAATTCGGAAAAAAAGCCCACAACTTTCAAGGGCAAAAAAGAAAAAAAAAAGAAGAAAGACAGAGACAAAACCCAGTAATACAAATTCAGTGTGCTGGCACACTATGGGTTTTCTCAAGGAGATATTACTTAGTGTTAAGATGAGCAGCTCCTGCTGGTTTAGAGAATCACAAAACATAGCAGAAGCACATCTGTATTTGGTTGCACTGAGTTCTGCTATCAGCCTTGTCTTCAAAAGAGGATGTTTAGGACTAAGTCCAAGAACAAAAGAGTACTTTTTTTTTTTTTTAATTCTTTCTCTGAGCTCTTTCTGAGTTTCAAAAATCTGTGGCTCAGGGACTTCCTCTTGTCCAGTTATCCTACCTTCAGTGGCATCCGCAAGCTAGACATACTTTCTAAGGTATCCATGGAGAAATCTTAGCTCCATTAACACCTCTGCCATAAATGTCTTAATTTGAACAAAGCCTTCAAAAACAAGGCTTTACCTACTTTTCTCTATTCAGTTTTCTGCTTCTCTTAACAGAAACTATTTACTGTGGAACAAATCATCACTTGAAGCTTGAAGGTTTGAAGCTTGGAACTGCACTTTGTGCATTGAACCTTAGAATCTTCCCCTAGGATTTCTCTGTGAGCTCGCATTGCATATGCCCTTTCCCTCATGTACTGTTTTATACCTCCTCCAGCTCTGTGTCCACATGATCACCACCAGTATTTGTTAATGACTCAGAGTCCACTTTTTCTTCTCCTCAGTTTTTCTCCCAGGAGAAACCCTGACTGTACTACTGAATGTTAAGAAATAAGTCTCATGTGAACAGATGGGAGACAACACTTTGATCACATATACTATGATCAATACTTTGGATTACTATCATCATCCTTTACTTAGTTCAGGTCCTGAACAGGTTTTTACCACTTCATCTGAGTGAAGCCAAGTTAAGTGTGCTTTTGACTAAACTGTTTAGGTACAGCTACATTATTAAGTATTTGAGCTCTTGTCATACAATTAAATATCTTAAATGAACCATTGTATCCAGTTGGCATTCTAAAGAAAACAGTATTTTATGCAGAGGTATTTTGAGGAACAGAGTAGGTAAAAACCGAGTGATGCTAAGTAATCTCAAAGTTACCAGCTCGAAATAAAGGCTGGGTTTCCTGAAGTTTAGGACACAGATCACTTGCTTCTATGACCTGTGATCTTTATTTCATTATTATTAATATTAGAATATTTCAGCTAATGTTGAGAAGTCTAGAAGGCTTTTTATATGATCTTCTGTAGATTCTATACATATATACATGTGTATGTGTATACATAAATACATATATAATCAGTTTGAAGCAAAACCAACATAGAGCTCTCAAAAATACATGCCTGTAACAAAGCTAAGGACTATTGCATGTTTATGTAAGCATATTAATTTAAGCCACATGATAACTGGAGGACAATCGGTAGACATCCTGCAGTCCAACTGAAACAGTGGTCCCTTACATTCACATATGCCTTCATTATTGTTAATTCTCTCAGCTGAAACACACAAGCAAACAAAACAAAACAACAGCAAAGAAGCCCCAGTTTGAATATCTGGTTAAACTTAGGTCATGTGGTGATAGAAGAGGAAGAACACTAATACATTTGGGCTACCCATTCACCCCTGGCTGAAGGATCTGAATGCACCTGTGACTGCGTAGGTGTGTTTTTCTTCTCTTGTTGATTATCTTCTAAAGGTTTCTGATAGAAACCACATCCTTTCACTCAGAATTGGGAGGTGTTTATTAAAGTCACTGTGAGCACACAATGAGCAGCCCTCGCCCCGAAATATATCTGATATAGACAGGATTGTCTATAATTTTCTCTTTAACCTAACTGTAAACATGACCTTTGAAAACCAACAGTACTTTCCAAACTGAAAAGGTGTTTCAGATGCATAACAACGTAGTGCATCATTTTGCAGTGTTATGCACTTTCACCTTTGGGTAACATAAATTCAAAATACACTTGTCTTTTTTTTTTTTTTTTTTTTGGTAATAGATGGGACCTGTTTTTCATCGGTGCAAATTACACTCCAAAAAGCTAAGCATGAGACACTCGGATCCTTTTTCTTTTAAATCACAACTTTAATGCTCTGTTGTTAGAAGAGTGATCACCTTTGACATCAGAAAGGTCAGGAAATTAATGAGTAAAGTCCCATTTCTTTGACAAATCATTCCATTTTCTTTCTCAGAGAGGTTTCAGGTGAGTGCTATTAATGTTGAATCGTGAAGTTTGAGCTGAAGGAATTAATAAAGAAAACAAACAAATGAAACAATGTCTCTTCTTTTTCCATTCCTAATGACCTGGATTTGGTAACAGACAATTCCTTTAATGATATCAGTGTAATTGGTGTTAAATATAGGTAAGAGTAGCAGATTCAGTAGATTTCTTTTCTTTCCTTTTCTTTCTTTCCTTTTCTTTCCTTTTCTTTCCTTTTCTTTCCTTTTCTTTCCTTTTCTTTCCTTTTCTTTCCTTTTCCTTTTCTTTCCTTTTCTTTCCTTTTCTTTCTTTTCTTTCCTTTTCTTTCCTTTTTCTTTCCTTTTCTTTCCTTTTCTTTCTTTTCTTTTCTTTTCTTTTCTTTCTCTTTTCTTTTCTTTTCCTTTTCTTTTTCTTTTCTTTTCTTTTCTTTCTTTTCTTTTTTTTTTTTTCTTTTCTTTCTTTTTTCTCTCTTCTTTCTCTTCTCTTCTCTTCTCTTCTCTTCTCTTCTCTTTCTCTTCTCTTCTCTTCTCTTCCTTCTCTTCTCTTCTCTTCTCTTCTCTTCTCTTCTCTTCTCTTCTCTTCTCTTCCTTCTCTTCTCTTCTCTCTCTCTTCTCTTCTCTTCTCTTCTCTTCTCTCTCTCTTCTCTTCTCTTCCCTTGTCTTTTCTTCCCTTGTCTTTCCTTGTCTTTTCTTCCCTTCTCTTGTCATTCTTTCTTTTGCTATGAACTACTCATAAATATTAACTTTTTTCACTGTAGAATTTTTTCAAATTTCAGCTGTATTCTGATTTGATGAGGGATTGACACAAGGGAGCCTTTGGTCCCCTGAGCTCTTCTCCCAATTCTCTGTTGCTGTAAGATGATGGACAAGACTCATAAGCCAGAAGGAAGACATTCACCAACCTAAGCACAAGCTCTTCAGTTTGGCTGATCAGGGATGAAGTCCTCAGGTCCCTGGTAAAATATGTATAATCATTCTACCGTCCCAACGTTGCTGCCAGTAAATATACCTGTAAATAATACCAATAAATATATTAATAAACATAGTTAACTGAGGCAACTAAGGAAGTAGGCCAACAGATTTTTGGTTTGCTGGTAGTAGGTTGAAAGACATTTTTAGAGAACTGACTTTAGGTATCCTGAAATCTGAGCTGGGGTGCCTGACCAGGATTTCTGGAGTTAAGTTCTCCACTCCTTCTTTTGTCTCAGAAGAACACCTGTTCACTCTTTTTATCTCTTTCTGGATCATCTGTTAAAAAAAGACACAAGAGAAAGCAATCGCTTTACCAATTTTGAGATCTATAATATGTCTAATTCAGTGAAGATGGTAGAATGATAAAAAAATGGCTTTAAACATTTTAGAACAGGTTTTTAATAGGTTTAACAATGAACAAATAAAATTTCAAATATTCAGATTGCTGGAAGACAAGTAGTTTAGTATTGGTCCAGCAGGGGGACTTTCAGGTAATAATAATTAGAAGATATTCAGATGATGAAAAGATAATAAAGTTGCTTTAAATTGTGTGAAAAGAAAGTGGTACAAAGAAGCCTAGTCAATAGAAAGTCTGTGAGTTATGAGAAGCAATGAAGAAGTAGGAAAAGAAACATGTACCATTATATACAAAATAATTTTTTTTTTCCTATTTTTTTAATTGCATCCAATGTATGACATAGTCTCCTGTTCCCAAAAGCAGTTTTACTGTCAACTCAAACGAAGCAATTCAGTGCTAGAGTGGTATCTCATCATCCAAGCTTTGCAGCTTTCCCATACCTTGTTTCTCCAGCTGTAGAGGGCACAAGGTTACAGATCAAGTTATTATTACTTTCAGGGTCTAGTTAACAAGATATGATGAAAGCTGTTTCATAATATTTGCTTAATAATGTTATCGGAAAGAAGTTTATTAAAAAGAGGGGAGTGAGCAGGCTGATAAAGCATCTCTTGAATTAAGACTTATAGGTAGCTTGGCAGAAGAGATATGACAATTCCACCAAATCAGAGATCTTAAAGCACTTGGAAAAGACACATCAAGGTCACACGTGGAGATTCTGAAACTGGCAAAAAATGAGAAGCAACTGAGCTGTATCACTGATGTGATGAAATTGCTGTGCTGAGACCACAGATCGGTGCATTGGTGTATCTGAAAACAATGGAAGTTATTCAGAGTGAACACCACACTGTGCTATACCCTGATTACCTCTATATTATGCTCTCACGGAAATCAAGGTACAATGCTTTTGCTTTGACAACAATGAATCTAATGGCCAGTCCTTGGACCTTTGACCTAATGTAGTAAAGGTTATGTCTTTTTCAGGTGTGGACAAGGCAATTATATACTGTGTGTTACGGACTTTCTAACAAAAATGATAATTGATGCTCACTCAGCTTAGGTACTAAGACAGATCTTCAGCTGGCATAAGTGGATGTAGTTCTGTTTGAATTTTCACTTCTAAAACGTGGGTCCAACATGGAACAACTGAAGAACCAATTCATTTGCTTAGGTACTTCACATTATCTGTCCTGTATGATAACATCATAAAAAGAAGAAAATATTGTTTCAAATAATAAATTGTATTTTTGTTGTCGTTGTTAGAATGGATAATTCTCTGGAGATATTCAGGACTTGTCTGGATGCATACCTGTGCAACCTGATGTAGGGAGCCTGCTTTCTCAGGGGAGTTGGACTCAATAATCTCTGGTGGTCCCTTCCAATCCCTACAGTTCTGTGATTCTGTGATCATCTTTACAGGATATGGTTTGAACATTGTGTAGAAATATCTGTAAAGCAGCTAAGTGTATTCTGAGCTAGATATCTGTGTGTCTAATTTCTTTGCATTACAGAAATAAAGGCTTTACAACATGCTCCATTACTGTGGAATGTTAACTGTGCTTATGAATTATAAGCATTTGGCCCAGTGAGATCCAATTTCATTTTAACAAAACCAGCAGAGAATACAGGATGAGCTGAACAAATTGTGTCCTGCCAAAGAATCCAGGCAAGTTACTTCATTTCATAGTAATTTTGTTAATGGGATTTTATTTTTTTTCTTTTTTTTTAATTAACACCCAATATCTTTGCATCTCAGTAGTGTTCTGTCATTCTCTGTCTGTTTTTAGGTATGGAGTCAATCCTGTCCTCATGGAAACAAGTCTTAAATCACCAAAATGGGAACACGACTGACTGCAATTTATTGTGTTATAAAATGTCTGTCATTATATGATTTTCACTGTGGTATTAAACAAGTCAGTCTGACAACTTTGCACAGGAATGGGGAGTTTACTAGCAGAGTACTCTAAATGTAAATGGGTTGGCCTTTAATATCTTTGGTAGTCACACCCCAGCTTTACTGTAATGCTATTGAAGGAAAGGTACTATGTGCAATGACAGTCTATTAGTCAAGGTATGGAAAATGCTAGAAGGGTAAATATTGGAAAATGCTAGAAGGGTAAATATTGGTCATTTGGTTTTGTTGCACTTGGGGAATATTTTTCAACCACCAAAGTCAATGGTGAAATTTGGACAAAGGCTACATGTTTGCTTCACATCAGCTAACAAACAACTTTCAGATGATAAGAGCTCTCAGATAACAACCTGAGCTGAATTTGAAGAAGCCAAATTTTGCAGTTTGTTTTCAATGATACAAGTTGATCTTTTTTCTTTTTTCTTTCTTTCTTTCTTTTTTGTTTTAATCTGCTGTGTTGAATTGTGGGTTTTAATATACAATTTTAGAAAAAATGTCCTTTCTGCCTTCATTTTCCTAGGCAACTTAAAGGCATATTACTGCCACCTTACTAATAGAAAGGTTATTATTAAATAGTAATTGTTAACGTTCACTTAAGAATAGATATATCTGTTGGCTGAGCCCACGCTATTTTGTAGGAAATAATATAATATAAATGTCAGAGATGAAAGGAGACCATTATATAAACAGTAATAGAATTGGAAAATTTCCACCTAAAATGATGTGTCTGTTCTCCCTTTCTTCTACAAATATATTAATGGGATTAGTAGAAGAGTTGGTTTCTTCTGAGAGTGATTTGCTCTACTGAGATGTCATTTAACTGGAACTGAATCCTATATTTATGGAGAACTATCAAGATAAAATATATCACTTACCAAATTGTTTGTGCAAATAAATAATGAGGGCCATAAAGAGCTTCTGAATATTGAACAGATTAGTGACCTGATCCTCCTGAAGATATTGAAATAACATGAAAAATAATGGGAAATAGAGCAGAAATCAGCTTCACAAAATTTGAGATGTCTGACTTTTAGAAATGTTTTCTATGACTGTCCTCTGTAATGTACATAATAAAGAGCTTTTGATAAAATATATGTGGCTAGTATTTATTGCTCCAGTCAGAGCAAACTGGCCATACTGAGCTCAGTGTCCTGAAGAATTTAATTCAAATTCTTCATATATTCATATATTCCAGGGAAATTCAGCCATCAGATATGAAAACATATAAAACAAAATGAAAATTTGCAATAACAAGTTGAATGGCGCTATAATCACAATCAAGCTGTCTTCACAGCAAGGTTCTCAATGGAAAAAATATTTGTAAAAGGGATGCCATAGGCAGAATTCTCATTAATGAGGTTAATTCAGTTCGTGTGCTGAAATTTAAATTATGTGGAATTTTCAGATTAATTCAAACAAACTTATTAATACAGGAATTAGAATGCAATAGAAATACAATGAATAAATTTTAGTTTAATTTTGAAGGGATGAATATCATTAATACAGGAGAATCAAACTGGTGTGCACTTTTTTTTTCAAGTAGCATGTTGAATGATTGCATTGTCTTTATAAAAGTCTGCTATACTTATTATAGTAAAGAACGCATTTTGCCACATCATTTTTGTTCTTTTTTAATTTGCACATATTCAGTAATATTCTGACATGTTTCAGTTAAAATTATAGCCATATTGTTGTCAAATTGAAAGAAATTAGACATACTAGAAATTAGAAATGTTGTCCGCCCCAGTTCGGTTTTCTTCCTAATGGGCTTCAGCTGAAGCTTTCAGTGTAGATGAAAAAGCAGTGTGAGGCTGACAGTACATATATGATTGAGCAGAGCTTGTTCTGCTTCTACTTTCTGCAAAAGAACAATAGTCCTGATTTTAGTCAGAGAATTTGGGGCAGGCTCCACCATTTGGCATTTTACAATTGGTCCTTTGGGGCACTGGGGGATTAAATGTACCTTCCCTCTAGGCTAGATGGATTTCGGAGGATGACCGACATCTGGTGTTGAGGGAATGGGCATTTGGTTTTCCATGGCAGTAGTAGACTGTTCCAGCTGGAAAGGGTGCTGGGTCGGATGGCAAGGAGCAGCAGAGTTGAATTCCAAGGCAAGCTGATCATTTTACAGCTCAGTGAGCAATGCATACTGTGCTGAACTGTTCAGGGTCTTTTCTAAGAACATTAGGAAGAATTTAAATGCTATGAATGATAAATACTTTAAAATATCTGCAGGGGATGGAGTTGACAGAATATTAAGTGGTTAATGATTATTGATCCTGCATATCACAGTGTGAAGCTTTAGAGTAAGCATGCAATTTCTAGGAGATAAAATTGTGAAGAATATTTGATAATAAGCTATCAGACGTCTGTCATTAGTTATCAGGTACAGGTGATCATATTGAATCTGGTATCAAACAACAGGTTTGCCTCAGAGATGCCCTAGACATAAATACGTCCTAGCCAGTATTACAGCAACAGATATGTACTATACTTCCCTCTTAACAATATAGGCTTGCAAGTAGTTTTAATACTTTTGTGCATTTATTTAAGGTGATGTTCTTCTTAAAAAGTGTTTCTTGATATCACTTTATACACATTCACATTTTCATCTGGAAGATGACAACTGGAGAATTCTGAAGTCTGAAGCATCAGTGTAGAAATGCATTTATTTAACACTATAGTGAAGATCAGATTCACCTCTGAACAAGCAACTTATGAATAATCTTAAACTTCATAAAGGTACTTTTTTTTCATACTCATAACATCCGGTTAAAAAAATTAAGTGGTACTATCCTGCTTTACAGTATATGCATTGCATAGACACTTGAAACTGTGCCGTATAATAAGCAAGGAGTTTAAATATCAGATAGGAAAATACTTAGTAAGAATTCAAAAACAATGATCAAAATTATTTGTTGCAAGGAAGACCAATGAATTTCAGGCTAGGGAAAAACTTAGTTGGAAAAATATGTTTTTAAAATGAAGATGAAAATTTGTCTGTAACTATGACATCAAAATTGGAAGGAGAGCAATACAAGAGAAAAGACTGAAATGTTTAAGTGTCCAAGAAACATTTGAAAAGTAGGTTACTTTCAACACATTGTAGAATCAATATTTGGAAGTGAAGAAGAAGAGATTCATATAAGACTTGAGCATCTGTTTTAAGACAGTCTCCTGGACTTTCTCCTTAAGGTGGAAGAGATGGGGTTAGGAGACTTGAGAAGATAGCTAACTCTTCCTAAGAGAGGTGCACATGTAGGTGGAACGAATCCTTCTCTATAAGTGCCTATCTCTTTCTAGTGATGTTAGATGGAGTTGAGATTACTAGTCAGACTAAACAGTAATCTTTCTTTGGAATTCTGCTCTGAGAATGTAAACAGTCAATAATGAATTGTAAACATCTAAAAGAAAATCTGTATTTTGGCCATGCCAAATCTTCCAGTCCAAATTTTGACTGAATATTTTATTGACATGTTGACAAGCAAGATTTCATGTGCTCTGGATTTCTTCCTGTAATTTCAATTTTCCATTTCTTGCAATTATATGCACACCAATTCAAAATTCAAAAAGTGTTTTCTATGTGAATTTATTTTACTCCAGTTTTCAGATTTTATAATCCTTTGAAGAATGAGGTTGAGGAATTAGCACTGATTGACAATCAAATCAGAACCAAACTTAATGTCAAAAGTTCATCTTGTATCTGAGAAATGGCTACCATTCTTAATGTGTCTAAAATCTCTAAAACTTTTAGCCTGAGGGTAAGGGGACATAATTCTATTTCTTAGGCCTACAATTTATTAAAGCAAAAATTAATGCAGAAGTAGAGGATGATGCCTACTGTAACTTTGGTTTTCTGATTTAAACTGAATTCAGTAAGTCAGCTTTTCAGTAATGAGTGATTTCAGATGCTGTAAAGAGAGGATGAACAGAAATGAGATGAACTGCAGTTTTTCATTATCCATCTAAAGAGTGAGATCTGACCTTGTAAATGCAGAAGTTTGAATGTGTGGAATTGCCTTCACTGTCCAGCAAGTATTTTAGACTATCACTAGAATTTTTTCAGCTTGAATTTGTTCTACTGAACAGAACAGCTCTTGAATGAATTATGCAATTCATGTTAGTACATTCCGTGTTCATTGCTCATTGCTCTTCATTTTCATAGGATCATACTATAAATGCGTCTTAAAAGGGATCTAGGGTAGTCTTGAATGCAAGCTAGAGCTTAGAGTTCCATCTTTGGCCCTGTCTCCTTTTGCTCTTAGCTATAGCCCTGGTTTGTCATTTGCTATGTTGAAGGCTGTTGCTGGACCCCATTACCAGCTCCTCCCATATGTGAGGGAGCAGACAGCACTGGGTCCCCATTTGCTTCAGCTCCCCAGCCCTGGGCGAGCCTTCATCCCATGCTGCTCTCTGACAAGTTTTACCCCCATCAGGAAGCCTCTGCCTGTATTTCTGCCAAGGTTTCTCCTTTCCCAGATGCAGGACTTTGCATTTGTCCTCGCTGAATTTCATAAGGCTCCTGTTGGCCAACTCCTCCAACCTGGCTGTGTCTCTCTGAATGGCAGCCTTGCCATTTTCCTTCGTAATATATGTATGCAAAACATCCACATATATACATAAATGCAACACTGCTCTACATTTCCAAGTATCAAAATGGTTTAAGTATGTCACCCTTCGTGGCTATGTATGCTTCCACAAGAACTGCAGCGTTAATGAAATTCTGTACAATTACTGTGCTGTCTCCTGCTTTTGACATGTAGAAAATAAATCTCCTAATTTGCAAGTGAAGAATCACCCCTGTAATTCTTAGTTCTCCAAATGAGAATTAAAATTACCACACTATTTCATTGGCTCGGATGTTGTAAAAGCAGAATAAATAATGCAGGAGTTACAGTGTTTACTTACATTTCTAAATCTCTCATAGGTATACAAAATTATTGATGCTAAATTAAATTTCGCCCTTCAGTTAAGAACCTGGTGCATTTGTACTTTGTAACAACGAGTATTTACCACTTTTACAGTACGTTATTCTACTTGGAAGAATGGTTTGTGGTTCTTATGTCAAGAGATGATCCCTGAAGATACCATGTAAATCTTATTTTAACGTTTCTGGATGCAGCTGAAACGTTATTTTTGGTAAGATAATATTCTTTGCGAAGGTACTAATTTAAGTTTATACATTCTTTTTAAATACACAGAAAGATCATATCACAGAGATCCAGAATTCACTCCACATTCCTAAAAATCCAATCTTTTTTTTTTCTGTTTGTTTTGTTTTATGTTTTGCTTATGTTGTTGTTGCAAATAAACTAAGTGCTCACAGAAGCTGGTAAATTTCTCAATAAATAAAATATAGTTAGGCAATGCCTTCCTGATCCAAAAGATTCAAGGTTAACTCCACATTTCAAATACAGAAAACCTAAAGGGCAATTGAAACAATTGAAATTTTACAACTTTCTGCAGAGCTTAGGATACCTAAGCTATTAATTAGGGAACCTCAGTTACATTTCTGAAATTATTCATAGTAAGCTGGATGTTTTTTATCTGCTGAATATTTAATTACATGATATCAAAGAGTAACAGAAGATGGGATAAAAGACCTTGGCTCTAAAGAAAGGCACTTTTCCGCTAAAAGACTCTTGTGCAGGTCTTTGCTTTGAATCAAGTTGATGTGAACTTTCTGCATTCCGGATGAGTGCTCATTGTGTTTTTTGCTTGTTTGCCTCTTGAGATTGGGATCTAAATGTGAGGTATTTTCATGATAAAAGAAATCATTTATGATAACACAAAAATATCTTGAATTAAAACCCATTTTCCAGTTAGCAAATATAGATAAACATTTCTGAGTTGGACTATTCATTTGCTGTTTTGTGAGAGTATACAAGTATACATTAAAAAAACAGCTTTTTGCTCAAAAGATAAAACAGAAAGTGCCAAAAGGACACTATTGTCCCTCTTTCACAAATAAGCAATGTAGTTTTAAGGAGGTGCAATTGAACTAGCTGAGCAAGACAGTCTTTGGTAGACACTCCTGTTCACTCTCATAATTCTATATCACATTTTTCTGTTACAAGTTCCTCATATTAAGTTTGTGTAATTTTCTTGTGACTGGCTTACTATGAGCTCCAATTCTAAATAAAGATTAAAGAAATATATACTAGTCACAAAATAAATAAATAAATAAATAAATAAATAAATAGAATGCTTGATCCACACAGCAAATTATGTATAGGTTTTTTTGTTTGTTTGTTTGTCTGTTTTGTGGACATAAAGGGACAGAGTCCAAGGAATTGTACCAATTTTAAATCCACTCCTCAGCTGTATTTTTACGAACTCTTTTTGTCATAATATTTTGTTCCAGACTGGGTTCCACATTGACACCTGACCTCATTCTGGTGTAAAACTCTTTACAAATAAAGAGAAAAAGAATCAGCAAGTGCAGAACAGAACCTGAAAAAGTACTCTGAAGAGAATATCACTGAAATCCTGTACAAGAAATGAAACATTATGAGTGGTTTCTCATTTGTCTTCAGGGGTTCTATGGAAATGATCTAAGGTTTATGCATGCTGCTTCTATATCTTCTGTAACAGTTTAAGAGACTTTATGATGTGAAAATTTAAAAGAAAGTATCTATCTTCTTGTGAACATTTTTTCCAACTTCCCAGCTGTCTTGTTGTTTCAAGGGAACACTCAGCAGTACACACAGTTACATATAAATTCCTGTTCTTATACTGATGCTTTTGACTGGATAAGCCTTGTTATACTGAAAACAACATTCAAGTTTTGGGGATTCAGTAAAGATAATGATTTTTTTTTTTTCATTCTTCTTCTTAAAAAGAGTCTCTTATAAAATCCACTTTTTCTATTTTTGTCCTAAGCACTTTGGTAAAGCCTTATGTGACAGTATTGCACAGAGTAGGACAAAAATTTTCCAGTAAAGCAGATTTTCGTATTTAATGGACATGTAGTGATGTCAACAAACTTCCATCTGGATTCTCTCAGAAATCTGACTGGTCTCTTTCCAGTGTACTTTTGCCTGCAGAGTCCATGTCTTTCCATGGGGGCTGCCTGGGTTAAAGACTTTGTAGTTTCCCATCTCTGTATCCCCAGGCATCTTTGGCATTGAGACCACTCAAAGCTTGCTAATCCCAAGGCTTCTAATGGTCTCATACTAGCAAAGGCTGCATGTGAGGCTGTATTGTACAGATTAACAGGATTTAGCTTTAAGCACTTACATGAGTTACCTAAATCAGAATCTCTTCTTATTCTGTAATTGAGGGAGACAACAATACTGACAGCAGCTGAGATCTCAGTTGGTTCAGATCTCTTGAGTTCAACGTAATTTAAAATATCAAAAAATACACATTAACATCTAAGCTAAGATTTCTTATGTGTGTTCCCAAAATTTTGTATTTTACTTTCTGAAATTTATTTTTTATTCTTTTTTTGCCCGAGAAAATTTAATAGAGCAAAAATTCCATATTATCCTTTTTTCTTTCCAGTTTTCAGACCTAATCAGGTTCTAGATTAAAGCATTTTGTTTCATTTTTCAAAGACAGTGACATGTCTGTGCCATCCCTCAGTACACAGGAGGAACAGCTAATACTTTTCACAACTTAAAGGCAGCATACTCCTAAAATCCAAGTAAGGGAGTAGTGCCAACAGCTTCTGTTACTGTTTCCAGTTTGTTCCTTCTCTTTGTACTTTGGAGTGGATCACAAGGGAATCATGGAAGAAACCGTCCCTCTATTCCCCTTAACAGCTGAAAGAAGAGCTTTAAAAGGGCATAGGTTTCTGATTGATATTCCTTGTTGTTGACACCTTGGGTGTTCGATTCAGATAAGTCATCCATACCACAAAAAGCACAGAACTGCAGCCCCTGATTTTGATCTGTGGTTTTCAGATGTCCAGAACTGAGGGGTAATCTGGGCTTGGCCATAGCGCAGGTAACTAGTGTGCAAAGTCTAGAAATGTGACTATAAATCTTAGGTGTTCAAACTGTTTTATCCTATATGCAGAATTTCAAGGCATGGCAAACCACAGATACCACAAAAACTGCCGCACTGTATAGTTTTGATTCTCCTCACTCTTAAAATAAAGAGATTAAAAAACATACATAGGCACAATAATGAACACTCAGTCTTCTAAGTAACATTTTTTAGTCTTCTTTCTATATATTCATAAGAAAACAAATGCAAATAAAAAACCCTGACTTGTGTCTTTACCTGATGTCTAGCATATTGCAATAATTTCTGAAATCCCTTTTCTTGAGAGCTTGGACAAAGCACATCTAAGAAGATAATCTATAATTTAAAAAATAAGTCTGGAGTTGGTCAGCAGGTCCCCTTTATAGTTTAAATATTATGCTGGTCTTGATTTTGGCAACCCTTGGGATTTCTTATATCACTCAGCGATAGTCCACTAGTTGAATCAGTATTTAACTTATTTTTGTCCCATCCTTTATTTTCCTCCTTCCTTTTGCTGTGTCACTTCTGGTTCTCATTTGACCGTGTTTTTATATTTTTGCAAGATGTTAATATATTCTCTTTATTTTGTCAGTAGTATTTAATGTATGTATTTTGTGACTGGGTTATTTTTTGTTTTGCTTTGTTTTTAAATGAGTATCTCTTTGGTTCAGAAAATTTCCAATACTGAAAGCAGATTTTCAAACTCCTTTTAACATTTAAAAAAGATGCTTTGAAGAAAGATTTTTTAGATTGATTACTAGTCTCCACCCTTCATATAAATATCTTCTTATAGTTAGACTTCATAGCTTTTTCTGATTTCTTTGTCCAAGTATACCATATCAAACCATATAATCATTTAATGATTCATGCTTCCAATTTGTTTTGCCCCATGTGTCCATATCTCAGAAAATGTAGAAGCAGAGATGAATAGATGAATAATATTCTTGTAACATATGTAGATCATGCTGTTGGCACATCTAAATATTCATGTCACCTATTTTCACAGACAATGAACTGTGTATTTTAATTCTGTCCTGAGAAAAACAGGGATTATGTGGAAAGCAAAGCAAAAGTGACCTGGTTAATTAAGAAAACGTAACATTTTAGTCCTCATTTAGAGTTGATGATAGTTTATATTTAAAGTATGGTTTCACAAGTAGCAGTCCATAGATACTGTTACATGATCATAATAATTATTATTTTAATAATACTATTTCACAGATCGTTCTGGATTCTCTCTT
The DNA here is from genome assembly GCA_023055505.1 of Callipepla californica brunnescens. Taxonomy (NCBI): domain Eukaryota; kingdom Metazoa; phylum Chordata; class Aves; order Galliformes; family Odontophoridae; genus Callipepla; species Callipepla californica. The sequence continues at coordinate 11,211,648 of JALIRH010000007.1, forward strand.
AATCATTTTCTGAGGAATAAACTGGCATGAGATAAAAAATGTCTCGTACTTTGATGACTTTTCCAGTATCCAGCTTTTCTACTAAAAAATTCTTCATCAGTGAGATTAACTATTAAAAATAGATGTTTTAGGCTGACTTATTTGAAATCTGGGAAGTAGTTGAAAAGAAAATAAATCTTTAACTTTAAAAAAATTGAATTCTTTATGTTTGGTTTGGTTTGGTTTAGTTTTGTTTTGCTTCCTTAATCTGAATTGTAGAATAAGCATTTCTCTAAAGCACTCTAAATTCTCTATGAGATCAACAGTTCTTGAAATAAGGATGAGGAGATTTTAAAAATACACTTAATTTTTACTTCCAGCATTTCTTGTTTTAGAATGTATTCTACTAATGAATTTGTTTACGATTAACTTGGAAATTTACATTTATTTTTATTTGGAGGAAGTGCATTTTTTCCTTACTGGTATCCAGTTTTTCCACAGAAGAGATTCAAAATGCTGACTGATTAAAATGTGCACTTGTATTATAGTTATTTCTTTTTTAGAAGTTAGAAGTTAGTGTATTGCAAAAGTCAAATTCGTTTTGGATCTTCTGTTGGGTTGGTTTACGATTTTGGTGTGCTTTGTTGATTTTGCAAAGTTAATTTGAATAAATCCCTTATGTAGCCCTTAGAGCAGTTAGGGATATAATCTAGCTTTGCTGAGGCTGGTAGCAAGAGTCTAATTGAACTCTTGCAGTGAAAGATTTTGCTTTTGCTATATACCACATTCTAATATCCATGTTAGGAGGAAGTGAATCACATTCTGGAAGTGCCTGTTTTTCCCTGTTGTAAGATGGGAAGATAAGATTGATGTAATTCAAAGTAACTGAGTAATCTATCTTTTCACGGCACTACACACATATGAGATATACATAAAAACAAAGCCCTAGAAATATAATATACTTTTGTATTGTTGTATTGGCTTGGTTATGAGTCAGGATTCTACTTCTTATAGAAAGTAAACAAATGTAATACAGAGCTCAAGAAGGTTTAAGCACAAAGTTTGTGCTACCAGTTAACACCACGCATCCTTTCTAAGATACACCATAAATGTTTGTCTTAGAAAAAGGCTGAGTGGTCCTATACAGAATAAAGGAGTTGAAGGAAAAGAAAAGAAAAGAAAAGAAAAGGCTACAGATTGATTTAAACGGGAAGAAACAGTCTTCAAGGTCAGCTTTGATGCAGCCCTTGGCAACCTGATCGAGTGGCTGACAGCACTGCCCTATGGCAGGGATTGGAACTGGATGAGCTCTAAGGACCTTTCCAACCCAGCCATTGTGTGGTCCTTTATGATCTTTAGAAAACATTCTATGACCTCCTTGCATCATACTCATTTAATTACAAATGCTAATGTACATACACAGAAAAACTGAAAAATTCCATCTTACTACACTGAAAAGTGGAAACATCTTCCAGTGAAAGAACAACCAGTATTTCATTTGGCATACTCTTTAATAACATTAATAATGGTGAAATCCTTTAGTATTACTGTGAGTAGAATATGATACAGTAGGAATTCCACTGTAATTAAACTAATTTCATCCATATTTTTTCCTTTCTATTGACAATTCTTTTTCTTTTCTTTCTGGTCTGCATGCAACATGCATAAAACATTCATTAGAAAAGGCAGTGTCATCTGATATATTTTATATAAAATTTTAAATGGGGAATAAAAGAACTTTGAAACTGAAGGGAAATTGTCTCTATTGGCTGGCACTGACATTTCAAATCTGACTATATTCTAACTCTTCCCAAGTCACATTGATGTCTTAATTAGAATGCTGCCCAGCATTCTAGTGACTAAAGAAAATTAGATTCGTACTTGTCTAGACAAAAGAACAAGAACATCTTTGTTCTTGTTTGATATCTACTAGGATGTCTCAGAAGTGAAAAGTGTACATGTACCACTTTTGAAATGCTGTTCTTTGAGATGTTATCTCTTTCGTCTTGGTATGCTGAACTGCCTTTCACCACTCATTTCCCAGAAAGTTGTGTTTCTATGATCTCATGCCTTACCTTCAATTAATGTAAACACACGTCACAACTTGCATATCTACCTAAATTCTACCTTTGTTTTTTTGGTTTTTTTTTTGTACACAGAGATGTACTGTGGTATGGTAGGTGAAAGAGCCTGTTTGGTTTGTAATGCTTTCTCTGACATGGTTGGTACAATCCTTCAGACCTCCAGAACATTACTAGAGATTTGGCAGTGTGGGAATCAGTATGCTAGCTGCAGAAGTCTTGGTGAATGGTAATCTACAGTAAAGATTTAGAAATGTCTCTGAATATGAAATGCAGCTATCCAGCAGAGACAATAAATCTCTGAATTAAAGACCCAGCAGCCTCCCAGGATGAAATGTTCTGTGTCCTGGAGACAACAAAATTAAACTTATTCATGAGCTAATGGTAATGAAAAAAAAAAAAAAATCAGAATCAAAACTTTCTGATAGACCTTGTATTTTATCTCATGAGTGTCAGCTGACATGGAAAAGTATCAGTGTTAGTTATACAGTGAATACTGACAACTAAGTAAATGTCTGCAAGCAGTTAGTATCCAAATAGCTCTGTTTTGAAATTTCGGTCATTTGTCTGCAGTTATGAACTGCATCATAAATAAAGAAATCTCCAAGCTGCAGCAGCACGCTGGAAAGTAGAATTCTGGATTATAAAGGAATCTGTCCTGATCATTTCATTCTGAAATATCTGGGGAGCAGCAGAACAGTGTCCATTCTGTTGACAATGAAATGGAAACAGAAAGGAAAAGCCACCTCCCTAAGGAAAGGAGGAGAGTGGAGTTCTTGATCTTCATCCATGAAATGTTTTCTGTGGTATACTGCCCAAATGCCTACTGTAAGATCAGGAAAATCCCTCCTTAGCCTTACATTAACCTAAATCTCCTATAGACACTGTCTCCAAGAGTAGTTGGAGAAGGTGGGGGTTGTGTATAGAAATCTGCTATGGTTGAGGAGGGCTGTGACTCCGGACTTGATACTTCCTGGTAGCTACCTACAAATTACTGAACAAAGAATGGGCTTTGACTTCTCCCTTAGTCAGCAGGCAGAAACACTAAAGTGCATACTGTAAGAAGGATTGGTGCACATCTAAGAACTCACTTCTGGAAGCTGGGCAGGATGCCAGCATTTAGCTGCCTAAACCTGAAGAACAGAAAAAAAAAAATACTTGACAAGAAAGAGCCTTTTTCTCTCTCTTTATAATCTTACAGTCTGTATTGGAAAATAAGCATTGTTTTGCAATTAGTGGAATTCAGATTCTTGCATTTTAATTTACTTAAGATTTAGGAAAACTGTTCTATCCTATGGAAAAACTTAGTAAATTGTATACATAATCTTTTGAAAAGGTTTCACTGCATATCCAACTTATTTTTCCTTGTTTTACACTTGTGCACATAAAAATATAACAAAATAATTCTGTAAGAGAAAAGTTTGTGTTTATGTGGGTAATGGTGATGGATTTCAGAGTCAGAAATCTTAACTTACCATGACATACTTGCAATGAAGTTGTGATGGGGTACCTTTGCTACAGGCCAGGTACCCAGTAACCTGGAAGTGGTGTAAGCAGAATGGAAGGACCAGAGATCTTGACATATGACTAATAGGTAAAAAGAGTCAGGAATTTTTTTTCAGCAATTAAAATAGAACCTCTGAAGATGAGTGCCAATGAAAAAATCAGTTTCATAGATTTTCTAAGTGTTTCCGGAGGATTAGAAGCAGAAGGTTTTGGCATTCCTGTGAGGATAATAAAGCAATAGCTTATTCTAACAGAGGTGGTAGTAAATACTGTTCCTGTGATTCATGCCCGTGCAACATATACTCAGGTTGCTTCTTTTCCTATATGTACTAGAAAAAGTAATTCTTTGTCAGTGCCATTTGAATTCAGTAGGAATTTTGATTTCACTGGCTTCAAAACAAAACACAGAAACACAAATAAAAATGTTTCTTTAAGCAATGTGTGAAACATATCAGATAGTATAACTTACTCAAATGACTCTTTCACACACTGAGGATCACACATTTTAAAATCCTTAGAATTTATTGTTGTAGCGTTTACTCTCTCTAGACTCCTAAATATGCTGGGTCTTGTGTACTATCTTCACTAGAATAAGAGTTTCTTCACTTTATCATTTCTTGTTTTTATGTCTCTGTTTCGCGATGTTTCAGGCGGACAATTCCAGGTAAGCAATGAGCTCACAGCAAAGCAAAATACACAAAGCCTAGCAGGCTAAAAATGGGAACTAGTAACAACTAACTGAAGTTACTTTACTCTAATACAATGATTTTACAAGCAGAGAACAAATGTAGCTTGACTCCTAGGGCTTTGAATCTAATGGCTATATTTTCTACTGACCAGAAAGGTTGGTAACATGGCAAAGATTTTCCATTAATGAAGGTGTTTGTAATATCTCTTGCTTGTGTATGTTTTCTGACTTAATATGATAACCTTTTTCTTTCAGTTAGGAACAATAATATAATGTTATCATTCACCTAGATATTTTTAATGATGTGTAAGAACTTAACGTTTGTGAGCATTCTACCTTCTGTCAGCATCTGTTCAAATTGAATGATCACTTCCAAGAGTGAGGATGTATAGTCAAGTAGACACATATATTCCTGCACATAAGCAACCAAATTGATTAAAGATATGAAAGACCTTATAGAAGGTTATGTATGACAAGCCATGGACAAATTCCCATGCAGAATACCAATGATAAACCCACTTTACTAAACCATATACCAAACAAGAAACTTTCTCCCCAGTCATTAAGACCTCAAGACCAACGAACACAGAAACTTTTACTTTCAGGTTCTTATATAAGTAAAGTTGAAGTACCATGTTTTACTCCTTTCAGAAATGGGAAAAAAATGATAACAAAATTAAGAAGCCTTAGGTCTGAATATTAAAATGTAGGAGAATCGTTGAAAAATAATATAAGTTCTGCACAGAATAACCATCTGTGACAGAGAAAGACATGACAAGCATATTTCATCAAAATGAAATACAAAAAACCAAGGAGGAACAAGAATCTTTTAGGCTTCACAAGCAGCAATAATTGGATTAAAAGTAAGCAAGGGGAAATGTAGTGTTGAGTGCCCATATGCAGTTCTGAAGAGCAAATTCTAGTGGACTGTGCAGTAATCTGCTCTTGAGGGAATGAGTTTAATATCCAGCTGATTTACAAAGATCCGTTCCAAAATTACTAAGATGATAGCACAGGAATGAAATAACCTGAAAATTATTCCAGTGAATGCATAAGCTGCTTAAAGAAGGCAAAGTGCCTGAAAACATGCCATAGGGAACAATGCTGCAATCTAATATATTAAGGGCAGGATAGGAATAGTAAAGACTATTTTCCAGCAATCATTTCTTTATTACAGTATTAGTAAAAATTTAGTATTTCAAATACAATAACATGCATGAATAAAAACTTTCTATACCTGAGAGATCTAATTTAGGATAACTGCTGCCTTTCAATATACAGTGTTAAAGCTGAAAGAGAGTTCCACAAATTTACAATTAAAACCAGACTGTACACACAGAGTGATATAGTTGAGAGTTAGTAGTACAAAAGAGGAATTAAAAAAGTTCTCTGTACATAGATATACCAGAGCTGGTTCTGTGCCTGCCTATTTCCCAAAGCCACACTGCTTTACAGAGATCAAGGGCCCTTTATTGCCCTGGTGTAACAGAGTTAGGAAGACCATTCTGCTCTTCAGGGATCACAAGGAAGCTTTCAACTGATGTAAAGTTGATGTTATTAATCCCCAGACTCCTCCTGTAATCATCTCTAGATGAGATGTATTTCGGACTGAGGGTAACCTGCACCAGAGCATTGCATAATTCAAGGAAATTTAAGTTCAACATGCAAACACAGGGAGAGCCCTGAGCTCTTCAGCGTGTTGGAGCTTACCTGGTGTAACACTCAACTGCAGTGATGGTTCCAAAGAAGCCCTGTGTTATGACCTGAAGTGCCTGCTAGGAACTTTTTGCTGTCAAGAAACATGCTGCTGCTATTTCATTAGAAGCTTAACTAAATGATCTTGTACAAATTCTAATCACCAAAAATTAGAGAATATTTTCCTCCCCAGGATGATGTAACACCTAATTAACTGATGTGTGTGAGATGCTTTATGACAATGAATACTATGAAATGCTCATATGAAAAGGTTTTAAATGAACAATCATGCATTTTTACAAAAGAGTGGTAGATCACGGCATACATGATAAGATTCAAAGCAATTATATTGTTGTGATATTGTTCTAGTTGCTCCCTTTGAGATTTTATGCTTATTTGCTCATCTTAAATTGAAAAGTCATAAATAACATATATTCTGGTATGAATAATATATCCTCAGCTGTCAGATTTTTTTCTCCTTTTACTTTTCTCAGCCACTGTAATTTGAGCTATCAGATACCTGAATGCCTACATACAATTCTAGAGGAGACAAGTTATTGATTGCTGCTGGTGGCAAGCACACTGCATGTTAACGGCCCATTTTCATCAGATCACTGATGTAAGAATCCCTAATTTAAAATGAGTCCTTTTGTCTAATTGGAAACAAAAGGAGCGATTTGGAGTATGTTTCTCAGAATGTTATAATTAAATGATAATGACACCACATGCATCCTGATACCGTACCACAGGTACATGGCAGCGTGTTTGTGAAATCAAAAGTGAAAGTAAATATTTTTCACTTAACAAAACTCATTTATAAATATGATTTGAGCAAGTTAATGAGTCTTCCAGTCAATAACGTAGCCCTCCTCTTGTAGAATTAAAATGTTTAGCTAGGAAATACAATACTGTGTATAAAGTACAATTTTACAGTGAGGAAATGAAACCATAGAATCTTCAAAAGGCTGCAACACACATGTACTAAAAAGGATTGTGCTTTGTCTTTGTTTTTTTTTTTTTTTTTCTTTTAATGTAAAACAATTTTCTGATTAATTTATAAAGCAATAAATGAATACTTAAGACTTAGCTTTGTGCTTTGAAACTCAGCCACCAAATGTCCTAAATAGTAAATTAGCACCCGCTACACATTCTCAAGATGAAAACCTGTAATTCCTTGTAGAGGTATCTTTGCTCTGTCAAACTGAACATCCTCTCTGTGATGATGATTAGGTGGAAAATTCATTGTCCAGGTGCTGAGTTCTACTTGCTAAAAAATTAAGCAAATCACTAAGCTGCTGCTGCTATTGTAGTCTAATCATTGGTTTTCTCAGTAAATGACAAGCCTGTTTTCCTTCAAATGGCAGCAGCAGTGGCTTGCTTTCTTTGTGCTTCCATAAGGCTTAATTGTTCTCATGTTCTGACAATCGTAAGAACCCTACGCGACACAGCTTGGATTGAACAATTCAGGATGCTCTCTCATTTTCTGTGGTGACACTGGTAGCAATAATATTAGCAAAGTCAGTGCATGCAGCAGCCAGAATTTTAAGTCTGTACTGTGTATTGAAACAGATATTTTGCTGTTCAGAAAATAGCATGTGGGAGGCAAATACTTTTAAGTTGGAATTCCAATATGGAATCAGGAAATTTCAGATGATATTACCAAATCTTTTCCCTCAGAGAATCACTGGTTATTACCGTGTCGCATACCCACTGCTTCTCAACATCTCATGATACCAAATAAAACCACTTTATTCTAGCTGTACAAAATATCATGTGGACGATTTGCAAGAGGACGATACTTACACTATTCAGAATGGTGGATCAGATTCTTTACAGGGTGTGAAACACAAAACTAGCCCACAAATAGTGAGATTTCGGTATAATACTTCATGCTCTAAGCATGGGTGTCCAACCTTTTGGCTTGTCAGGGTCACACTCTGTGATGAGAAATTGTCCTGGGATACATATAAAATGTGTAATATAATGAACATATATATCTAGCAATACATTTTCTTTTTAAATATTTCTTATTAAAGGATTAAAAAAGAGGGCGACAAAAACAGAAATCAAGAAATTTGGACACATATTCTGATGGAAAACTTAGACAAGTAGCATAAGTCCCATCAACAGCATAGAGCGGACTCGAAACTCTCCTTCACAGTGCTTGGATTTTGTTTGATATGAGTGGGAAGGAGATGAGACCTACAAGCAATTCAGACTCTGTTGAAAAAAAGAAGATTAGTTTGGTGATATGTTGTCTCCTATGATCAACCAGGATTATATTTACATATCTACAGCACTTGCCTGGATACAGCTGTATGCACCTAAGTGGTCCATTTCCTAGGAAGGCTGTGGAACACAAGGCAGACTCACACTGATAGATATTTGCAATGAGGTCTTGGCATGTGAGCAGGCTCCTGCCTTTATGCAGCCAGTCCTAAATATTACCTCCTCAACCTCTCCCTCTTAAAAATACAAACTAGGAACAATGGCATTTGAATTCAGGAACTGAGTAAGATTTAATTAAAAGTTGCCTCAAACTTGCTTTGAAAATATAAAAAAATGCTTAAAATCTGCTAAACAGAAAACATACAAGGATAAATGAATTAGAGCCAAAAAAAGATTTTTTCTTTCTGATGTGGTATAGTTAAGGAATATCACTCCAGTTTCCAAAAGTAAAGAGTATTTTGTGTGTGGGAGAAGAGGCGGCATGAATGGCAATGTGCTTGTCTGCTGGTCAGTCCCTCCCTAATAACTTCTTAGTGTGTTCCTTGATCACTTGGAGCCTATGGAATCAAAACCACAGATTTTAGTAGAACCAGAAGTTTTTGTTCACTTACCTAGGGAACAGCACAGTTGTTGGACTGTCCAACCAAATTATATAGAAGAAATGAATTTGATAGGAATTCAAATTCTGTGAGGTAGTAAGAAAAAAAAATAAACAAAAAGTTTAGTAGGTTATTGCTGTTAGTTGTTATATGCAGCAACTGTCAGTTGCTGCATATATTATTTTCTTTGCTCAAGATGATGTGTTCTTGTTATTTTGTTAATGTGCTCTGTTCCCTGTGTCTCATCTTCTCTGGATGTCTTTCCTTCTCTTGTTAAAATAATCTCCAGTGGAATCGCTGCAAGCATTTTTTTCCACCTATATATTGCCATATACTACTTGCCAGGGTTTTTTTTCAGTTTGTTTTGACAGAATATGCAAAGATCAGAACATAACAGAAGCTGTCAAACAATATTTGTCCTTTTATTCCCACGCTGCTCAAATATTGTTTCACTGTAGCTTCAATTTTCACTCATTGGAAAGACTGATCAAGAACAGAGAGTTCATACTGACGTGACTAAAGGTATAGTCTATTTCATGAGCGTATGAATTTTGACAAATGCAAATTAAAGAACCTGTTTTTCACTATTGACTGTCCTTAGGTTGTTTTGTTGCAATCATTGAAAGGGCTCAGCTCTGTCTCTTTCAGAAAAGTGACGCCTTCAGAATTTTTACATTATTTATGAGAAGTTTTGTTTGTTTGTTTTTGTTCAACACTAATAATGGCTGTGGCTTTAGGAAATCATAGCTGCACTGAAGCTGCCATGTGACCAGATGTCTTACACTGTGCTAAATACATGGTCTTGAAAATATATATAGTTTGAAATAAAGCACTTTTTTTTGAGTGCTACAAAGCACATGGACATCTCACAGAAAAAGAACTATTAGCTGAGGCACTGAGAACAGACTTAATCCACCCTTTCTATGAGCTCTTATGAGCTCATGGTTCAAAGGACACTTTCATGTTTTTATATTAAGCACTTAGAATTCTTTGTGTGCAAAAACTTTTATAAGGATTTTCGGCTTTTAAAAAGAGTCTTTCCCAGATTTCTGGGAGATTGCACAAGCAACATATTCAGTCCTCAGAACAATTCCACAAAATGAATAAACTTTGACATACAAGTGCCTATCACATCTTGAAAGCATTTTGAGAGCTTTTGAGAACATTTTGTAGAAGAGTTTTTTGTTACATGGAAATTTCAACCATTTTCCCATCCACACCCGGTGGCCAAAATTATTATCAGACAAACCTGTGCAGACATTGCAAAATAAAAATGAAGGTGTTATGGAAGGTGAAAGTTCAGTTCTTTATATTTAAGTCAGCAAAAGCACTGTGTTCAAGAAAAAGATTTACTGAAATCTTCAGTTAGGAGTAAAGGAAGAAAAACTTTTAGGGCCCATAAAGCCTGTATTTCCTAAACAACTGTTAACAAATCACAGTTCATCTAATTTAAAATCTGTATAAAATCATTTAGATAAAATGCATTTAACAAGCATAAAAGTTTTACCTGCTTGCAATAGGTAACCCAAGGCAAAATTGTCCAATGTAAGTAGGGTAGTTATAGCCTTGTAAAAATCAAGAAATATTTTGCAAAGTTGTTTTGAAAAGTCCTCTTGGGGACACTGATGACGCCAGGCTTATATTGATGGGATCAGATTAACATCTCTTAAAATATTTTGAGTTCTGCTCTCATGGACAATAGTTTTTACCCTTTGGTCATCACAGATTTCTGGTTCCATAGAGGCAAGTCTTTAAACCAGGTGCCTCATCCCTCTCTTTTCACAGAAGTGACTGCCCATCAGAGTGATCCTCACAAATACTACTTGCTGCAGGACAGAGGATGCAGTAAAGAAATAATTCCACAGCGCCATGTCCCCAAATAAATTATCTTCCTTGTCATTTGGAGTTTTCTTAATCTATGTATGTTTTTAATAATAAAAAATTACCAAAACAAACATAGATAAAACATAAAATTTAAATATCTAAGCACAGGCTTCAGATTCTATTAAGAAGCCTGGCAGAGATCCTTTACACTATTAGGTACAGAGAGAACTGATGATTTAAACCAGTCCTGAACAGCTAGAAGCTGATTTTAGACGATTTTATTCTGTTTTTTTTCTCGTGACAAGGACTAGCCCATTAGAATATAGTGTTACTAGGCATTTCTCTAAGCATCTCTTTTCCCATTTATAAATTTTATCCAGGCAGAACAGAGAATGGATATTTTCTTAGGGAATTTTTGGCATAGGAGAACAATCCAATCAATGCAGTGGCTATAAATCCTTGGTCAGTTGATCTCAGCATGTGTTCAGGTCAACTCTGCTGGACATACAGGGACTGGAAGACATCCAAGACAAGAAGGTGCCTAAGGTTCATTTTCTGTTCAGCTATACAGTGTCTGTGTAATAAAACTGCATAGTCTTTGTGTACAGGAATTGTTGCACAGCACTGTATAACTGACTTGTCTGTTGCATATGGAATGTATTTGGATGTACAATACAAATGCAGGCTCCCCATAAAGCAATGCCCAATATGTTGGATAAATCCCAAGCACATCAGAAACGATGCTTTGTGCATGTGCTCCTATCTGCATCCAAGAAATTCTGAATTAAATATGGGAACCTCACGTGAATATAAAATACAAGGCAACCACGGTCACTGTAAATTTCCATTCCTTTAATGTATATTATGGGCTTCTGTTGCAATGAATATTCCTTCTATTTTATTTCAATTCATTTCATTAATTTAATTTTAATTTTGCATCAAGGGAACTATATTTTATTCCTATGATTTTTTGTTGTTCATAAATGTGAATGTTCAGTGATAAATGTTTGCTTAACTCAGAGAAGTGCCTCAGAACTCAGATTTCTGATAAAGGTAAAAGACAAGGAAGACATTAATAACTAAACCAAAGATTTTATTAAGGCAAAAAGCAAGAAAGCAGAAAAGAAAATGTCATCCTGGGCAAGATGATGACATTAATTCAGTTAAAGGAACCCTCATAACAGGATTTGCTATACACGGAAGAAAACTCTGAACCTCCCTAGACCCTCTGTTGCAAGTTCAGAAAAACAAACTAGTTGCAAGATGAAGGTTAAAGATATAAGAGGGATTTAAATGTTAAGGAGATATGTAGAAGTTTGAGAGTCAAACAGCAGAGTAGCACTGACTGAGTTTAAAGTAATTATTTTTGTACTCTATTTTTCTGTGGCAGTAAAACTATTAACCAAAATTGTACTAGATTCTATCAGGATGTGGTAGTTTTAGAAAAAACAAACAAACAAAAAAAAAAGATTCAATGATATAGATAATGCATCACATTTGACCCTACTATAATTAATTTTACATTCACTAGGACATCCATGACAGACTTGAGTCATAAAAATCTCTCAGTGTCCTTTCTGCAAAGCCATGGCTATCTGTTGTGACTGTAATGGGCAGTATCTTCCAGTAGCTATGAGACCAGATCATGTATCTTACCTTAAATGCTGATCCATATTCATCTATCTTCTCTGCTAAGAAAAGCTTCAAAATAAAATAAAACAGAATCACTATTTGAACTAGAGTTCACTGTAGACTGGAAATAAGTAGTAGGCATAAAAGGAAGATTGTACTCAACGGTACACAGGGGAAGTTTGGCCCAGGCTGTAATTTCCCTTGGAGTACAACTAGCATCTTAAAATTACACCTTGCCTGTGGAAGTATTTTTCCAAAGTAAGCTTAAGACTGAAAGTAGTTCTTCCGTCATAATCTTCACGGATCTTTGTATATTTTTCTTGTTTTACCTCCAATTGAGGCAGCATTTTTTGTTCTGAAGAATTTACTTAATAAGATCAGCAATGCCCTTTAGAATTATTGTAAAATATTGTAGTGTATCTTGGAGGTCTGAATGGATGTTTACTTGTCCCAGAAGGCTGTCAATTGGTTATGTATGATACTGCAGCTATGGATCAATGTGTGGAAGAAAACGTGAACAAGGGAAGGTGATACAAGGTTATGTGTTCATCCAGCTCCTCTGAGTCCATCTAGCTGCATTTACCACCAGCTAGAATCACACTACATTCAGGTTTACTAACAGTATATTATGGAAATCCAATCAGATAGAAACAAATGTGAAATCACAATGTTCCAAGCTTCTTCTGCTATGAAGAGGTAGAAATCATCAGTAAGTCTCATAAGAAAATCGCTTTTTCTTCAGAGTAACTTATCAAGACTGCTTGATTAACCTGATGGGATCCAAGGACTTAAACTACTTTGAAAATCATGGAGCAGGAGAAAAGAGAAAGGGAAGGTCTAAAGCTAAAAAGAGTTCAAAGCCCCACCTAGCTTTATCAGTCGCTTTCTGACTTGGACCGTGTTATTTTTTATCTTAATTTCCATCCATCTGTTTTTACCCAGTGGACAGTCTCCTGTGATTTTTATTGGCTTCACTATGATTGGACTAGTTGGCTTGGAAAATAGGAGACATGTCAGAGTGTTATTGCCATTCTCGGGAAAGCTGCAGCATTTGAGCCGTCAGCACTCAAAAACGAGTGAAGCAGCACAGATACACATGCTATGCAATAGATCAGGGTGTCTGGAAAAAAAACATACATGCGTTTTGAAATACCTGGCTCAATGACAGTACATCTAAAAATTCCATATGTATATGAAAGCTCACGCTCAGCCCATCAAAGCATTGGTACAGTGAACAGAGGGAGGCCCAAAACTACAAATGGGAATGAAATATCCCCAAAATGAGACTAGGGGATGGAATTTCCGCTGGAGCCTTTTGTCATTTATTTTGTATGGTCTAAATTAACCAATTAAACATTTCAGAAATAAAATTATTTGGCCTGTAAACTGTGTAGAATAAAATGTTTGAATAGCTGGGTTCTATAAATCAACCTATGTAATATAAGACACTAGTCCTGTTTTTACCTACCCTTTTAAAGGATTAACAGGGAACTGGCAAGAAGAACAATAATGTTGATATGAGCTTCCAGCTGGGACTGATTACAGGCTACAGCCTAATGCTGTAATGTTTTGTGCTAGCACAACAGTTTAACTAGAGAGTGCTTACAATACATATCCTCCACCTTCTGCCTCATAAGTGGTGATATAAAGAAAATGGCTAATTTTGTTGTGATTTTGATCTTTGATCTTCTAAATCCCCAAATTAATTGTTTAGCATGTGAGTTTAAATTAGCATGCATTTGTAAAATGTCTTGTGTTAATAGTTTGTTTCCAAGCAAGTCTTTTGCTTGGATCCCATTCTCAGCAAAGTCTGAAGGATGGTGTGAAATGACCAGAGTGGACATAAAAGGAGAACATAGGTGTTTTTTTCCTTATCAGAAAGAATCTAATACTGTGGAATTTAAAATAAAGAGTGGCAGGAATTTATCAAGCTGTATTTCTTAAAGATTACTCATGATTTTGTAAATTGAGAAAACAAAATATAAGGTAATGTTGAAAGTACAATTGTTGCTTTGCTTAATGGACTGAGACATTTATAAGTTGTTTTTATCAAGAGAGGAATTCCTGAGGTGTAATGACAAAGAAGGTATTGAGTGTTAAGATGTGTCAGCAGATACTGCAGTCTAGGACAAAGAGAATCAACTGCTCTTGTCTAGTTATTAGTGTTTTCAGAGATATATTTTTGACATTTTTTTAAGTTGCTGAGCTCAGAATTATTTAAGAATTTGCACATGCTCCAGAACGTCACAGAAAATGTGGGATTTAAATGAAGATGACGAAGTAAAATTTTGGCAATTTTGCAGATACTACTGTACACAAGCAGAAGATAGCAAACACTGGTGGTATTGTTTCAAAGTGGTAAAAGAAAACTGAATTGACAAATGCTAACTTCATAACAATGCATTTTTGAGAACAACTGAATGATAATTGTTTAACAAATCAATAGTTGTGATGAGAAAGTTATTCACATGGTAATAGCCAATTTTTCATCCAAAATGTTTTACAACTGGACAAAATCACCAATCATCTTTTCTTACATTCTACATGAAATGCACTTAAGGAACTCCCAAATTGATTTTTACTTTAATGGTAAGAACTGCAACTGCATTGGTGCCTAACTTTGAGGGTGTAACTACAGAATAGATCCTTGTAGTAAAGAGCACATGGCTCATGACTCTTAACAGTGTGCAGAATATAACAAGGTAGAAGGTACTGTTTAACTCACTCCATGCCCTAACTCAACCTCGTGCAAAAGAATGAGGGCATTGTCTGGGACACATCCTCAAGACATATCCAGAATGCCAGAACTAGCAGCATATTCTAACTATATTCTACTAGTGCCACATGGCTTATTCAAACACTTCAGGCATAGAGTTTTACAGGCATAGCAAGATTGTGCAGTAAAATGGGATGTTCTAAAGCTGAATCTGTTACTCTGAATATGAAAAATTCAAGCTTGCTTTCCCAAGGAAATGAAGGTTATATAATGGTATTTTCTACCTTCTTGTCTGTGATACAATGCTCTCTTCACTTTCCTCAGGTGCAGAAACCTGTTAATAAGGTTCAAACAGAATTGAGGTGAAACCAGCCAAAAAGTTCAGGAGAGGATTTAGGGGAAAGGAAAAGAAGAAATGTGCTAGAAGGTCTGTAAGAAGCTTATAGCAAACTAGGCTTCATTTGCTTTTCTGTTCACAGAATAGTTTTTTCTTTAACTGAAGTGATCTCTGGCCCTCTCTATCCCTGAGTCATATCCACATACTTGTCTGACAATAAGTGCTTTCTATTTGCTACAGTAACAGAGCCAAGATAGTTAAGGACAAGAAAATTGGATTCTATTCTTCCTCATGAGTCACTAGTAAAAATGCCAGCTATGCAACTGTACAATCTTTATTATCGAAGATAATAAATATAATGTAAGGGAAAGAAAACAACCAGGTTTTCGCATTCCAGTCTATGTATGCACTTCTGAAAGATGGAAAGTTTCTCTTCAGGGCCATAAACTGAACACATTTGTACATATGGGATACAAATGAAACCAAATCCTCACTCTTTTTTTTGAAAATTCATGAAGTAGAATATTTAGCTATGCATGGTAAAGGCAGGAATGAACTGTTCTTTGGTGCTGTATAGTAGTGCAATAATAGTACCTTAATAACAACATGAAATGAAGAATATTGAAATTAAAGGGCTAGACGCCAGGTTCAATACGCCATATCAATGCTGTGCCATGTGGCACAGCACTAGTGCCACATGTCTTGGTCGACCGTTGCAGACATTGAGTTTTGCTGGCAAGAGCATAGAAATACTGGGCAGTAAGATGGGACATTCTAATGCTGAATCTGTTGCTCTCTGAATGAATCATTACTTACAACTGGAAAGCTGTTAGAGACTAACTTAGCATCCATAGCTCATTAAAAGCATCTTCAAAGTGAATATTAATTGCATCTTGGAAAATGTCAGGTTTTGAACATTTGGAATGACATAGTAGGCTAGTTTGGTAGGGAGAATTATCTTGCCCATCAGCAACCAGTCTTTTGCTTATGTTCCTTTGGACATCTCTTGCTTTACTTTCCCGTTGTTGCCAAGAAAACACTTCCATATTGCTGTACATACTGTACTGGACACTTCATACTCATGTGTTGTTTAGAAAATAAGAAAAACAGCTGATATTAAAGTAGTTTTCCATATTCCTTGCTTTTTCTTAAAGTGGAAGCAAAAAATAATTAATATTTATTCTGTTGTGAAATGACTTTGGATCTGCAGTGCAGAAATGAAAACTCTGGTGTGATGAATTGGGGATTATATGGTGCTTCATACAGGAGGTTGGATTAAAAGTTCTGACCAGTTCCTAGTGTCCTTAAAAACTATTATTCTAGTTTTACAGTATTTATTAGCAACTACTGTATTATGCAGTTATATTCGGACCATGAGAATGTTGCTTCTCTTTTACAATTATGCAGTCATACAATTATACAGTGTGGTAACAGAGAGCAAAGACTGCTAGAAAAAAATTACACTGTGGAATAATCTTTACTATTTTGGGAAAAACTGTCTCAGAGGAGCATATCACAAGTTAATCACAGTTCTCGTGGTTTGTAACTTAGATGAGATCATGTCAAGGCTGGCAGTAAAATGCTAGGCAGAGTTTGTTGAGACATAATGGTATTCTGCAGACTCTCATAGAGCAGACAGAAAATTCTTGAATGCTTTTGCTGTACTTTGTGATTAAACAGAGGGTTATGCAACAACTCAGTACTCTACTCTTTTCAGAGCTCCTGCTGCTGTCTTCTGTTCTTAACAGATTGTTAGAACATCCCATTTGAATCAACCACAACAACCTAGAAGGCAGAAATTATGAGTTTATCACTGATACAAGCAAATGCATATTTGTGTATTGTTGTTATTATTTTTTTTTTTTCATTTCACTGGTCAGCAGAAGAAAAATGAAGAGGAACATAAGGAAAACATATTTTCCCAGACATTTCTTGTGCTATCAGTGGACAGTGGACTTACTAATTTCCCTCTGCTCTTCTTACCTTTATGCAAATTGGTTGCTACCTCACTGTTAAAAATATTCTTCAATGTTTAATACCAGAGTTCAGACCTATCCAAAAAAGAACATGTGAGGATTTTTGTCTTTAGAGAGCTGACAGGAATAAAGTAATTTCTCTAGATATTTATTGATTCCTAAAAGTATAAAAACATTTTTAAAGGAAAAAAAAAAAAAGCAAACAAACTTGTAACCCATTTTTGTCACATCCTTCTGAAATGTTTTTAATCCTCCTTCACAAAAAAATCACTACATGAAGGTACCAGCTGGTGAAGTAGCATTTGCAAGATAAGTAAGGCATAGTGTGCCACTCACTCATCCCATCTCCAATCCATAGCCAACTCCAATCCTTAGCCACCTGGTAAGGAATTCATTAGTATGGCATGGACTGAATCCTTTCTCTAGAAATGATATATTTCTTACAGTCTATTTTAGACAGTATTCTGGAGACTTTCTTTTAGACTTCAAAGCAAATAGGTAAATACTTCTAAGGAACATGGCCATGAATTTGGGCTTGCAGCCCAGAAGGCCGGCTTTATCCTAGGTTGCATTAAGAGAAACATGATCAGCAGATCAGGAGAGTTGATTCTACCTCTCTATTCTGCTCTCATGAGACTCTACCTGGAGTACTGTGTCCAGTTCCAGGGCCCCCAGCACAAGAAGGACATGGAATTGTTGGAGCTGGTCTAGAGGAGGGCCACGAAGATGATCAGAGGGCTGGAGCACCTCCCCGAAGAGGACAGGCTGAGAGAGCTGAGGATCTTCAGTCTCAAGAAGAGAAGACTCTGGGGGAACCTTACAGTGGCCTTTCAGTATCTGAAGGGGGCCTACAGGGAAGATGAGGAGGGATTCTTTATAAGTACATTTAGTGACAGAACGAGGGGAATTGACTCTAAACTGGAAGAGGGAAGATTTAGATTAGAAAGTCTCAATCTTTCAATAGACTTTTTATTTTTAACAGTATTACCTGAGAAAATAAAGAACTATAGCATTTTCCAAAAGAGCTACAGAAAGTGGAAAATTTAAAGGGAATATCCAACAACACCTATGCTTCTCATCTGCATTAGCACCTCTATAATTTTACATTACTGGACTATTTAAAGTGCTTTTTCACTTCTCACAGTGTAGATCTCAACTCAGTGGCATGAGCATACCTGGAAATCCCATGTATTTCACTCATTTGCAATGAGGGGGAGCACAGAAAAGATCTATCTGATGCAACCTGCTTCTGCCACCTTACTCCCAGTGTCCTGAGCCAGGTAGTCAGCTCTGGGATGGGTGCATTCACTCTGATCTGGAGAGAAGAAAATGTATCAGAGACTGACTGTATGTAGCCTACTGGAACAACACATACGAAAAGGCTATACTTGCAAAAGGGCAGAGGTGTCTGTAGCCACCAGGTTGGCTAGTGAGGGGGTTCCAGTTTACTAATCAAAATGAGTCTCTGCAGTTCTGGCCTAGCAGCAGGAAGAACTTTCAATTGTTTTTTTTCTTGTGATCCCAGTGTAATACATGAAATATTTATTACACAAAATATGTTATTGAATAACTATTCAGGCCAGGACTTTTCCATGCCAGCATGGAGAATGGCAGTTGGAGGTACTGGGGAAGCCTCAATCACAGGCACCAGACACCTCCCAGGAGCAGGGAATGTCTGAAGCTAGTCCAGGCTGGGACATGAACCCATGGATGGTCCTGGCTCAGTGGAACCCATGATGGGAAAAGACAAGGCTGTGGGGAGCTGGAGACCAGCCATGCTAGGCCAAGGATGGACACGGGGTTCTGGGCCATGGTTGGTATGGCTGTAGGGACAATCAAGGCTGAGGTGCTCTCAGAGCCCTTGCACACTGTCAAGGATGCAAGAGATACCGCTATAGTAGCAACTGCACAGAAAGAAAAAGAAAAATTGCAGTCACTATTTCATTAAAATTTCAGTCAGTAAACCAGGTAATTTGTACCAAAATAGACAGAGGAAACAGTAATGACCAAGAAACTGTTACTGAAGAGAAATGTGTTCTCAACATGCATTATAATAACATAAAAATGCAAGGAGGTGTACAAAAACAAACAAAACCAACCCATTTTAAATAGTGTGGCTGTGGTTGATAACCTATCAGTACAATAAATTGTTCTACTCATGAACACTGCAGCTTTTTTACAGCAGTTTGTTAACATGCACGGTGAAGCTTTTCATTAAAAAACAAATCAACAACAACAATGAAAAACTCTCATCAGACTGAAACAGTAGAAATAGTTTCAAACTCATGGTGATACATTAAAATGTGGGTTCTTTTGAGATACACAATGCTGCTGTTTCTCTGAAACCACACCAGTTCAAAACTAGATTCACTCAATTTAACTTCCTATTGATCCTTTGAAATTACACATATTAAACACTTGGTTTCACAACAAACTTAATGAACAGTTCTGAGTCTCTTTAATCATGGCCACTGGAAATGCATGGACCAGTTGGAATCAGAGATTACAGCAGTGTACCACTGGCCTGCAATTTTCTGGCAGCTGACAGTCATTGCCTGGATATATACATATAATGGCTCATACTGCAACTTTTTCTCCTGAAAGCTGAATCTAAACTGGCAAATCCTCACTCCAGAGGATAAACCTACTGCAGTGAATAATGCTACATAGATTGCTCTGAAAGTAATACCTCCTATGTACTCCCATGGTGTCAATGGTTTACAGGCTGGTTGGACCCG
The DNA here is from genome assembly GCA_023055505.1 of Callipepla californica brunnescens. NCBI lineage: Eukaryota > Metazoa > Chordata > Aves > Galliformes > Odontophoridae > Callipepla > Callipepla californica. The sequence continues at coordinate 11,231,648 of JALIRH010000007.1, forward strand.
GTTCTGTGATGACTGGGGTGGGGGACCCATGGAACCATGCCCCAGGGAAGGGGGTAAGGGAAAAGGAAGAAATGGAAAAGGGAGATGGGCCTAAAAACAAAACAGCGTCAATGATCAGAGGAGGAAAGCAAATTTACTAAATAAGATACTGGAATTCAAAATAACACGATATAATACATTATAATTGAAATCAGAACTAATAAATCAAATAAAAAGTGCAAGAGAGTGTGTCCAATAAACTGAAGGCCTTACACTAAATGCTGAAGGTGAGACGGCAGCAAGCACCCGTTGCTGAGTCGATGCAAAAGGGAAGAGCGTGTCTTGTGACATACAAACAGTTTTTCTCTCTCCCTCTGAGCGGAAAACGGAAAAATTCAAAGCAACGCAAAGTCCTCTGGGGTACATACTTCTTATTCTCTTCTGAGACAGATATACCCGGAACTATTGATGATCCACAGAGCTGGAGCATTAACTCTTTAACTCCCCCTGCACTACATGACTTTACAGTGTGGAATATCAATAACAAAATATCACAAAATTACAACACATGGAAATTACAACAGATACAAAGTAGAGCTAATTTTCAGCTACAAAATACTATTTTACAACACAGTGATCATTATTATCTATGCATTTTCACCAGTACTGGACCACAGCCTGCACACTGTGCTTGTAAAAATCTGCACCAGCAGATGTGACCCACAGTTTCACTGCTGCTATGATGTCACTATTGCTAGAAAAATGCTACCCATGCAGTCCATCTTTCATCAGCCCAAATAGGTGGAAATCAGAAGGTGACAAATCTGGACTATATGATGGGTGCAGTAGTCAAGATTGGCAATTTGCTCCACAGTCTTCGAACTGATATGGAGTCAGCATTGTCACTTTACAAGATAAAGCTTATCTTCTTCTCTCATCTGACTCTGAAAGTTCTAGCCTTCAGCTTATGCAGCATTGGTAAGAGTTCCAGGAAATTCAAAAGGATTGCCCCCTTTCCTATTCCAAAGGACAGTGCATATCATTTGGCTCACCAAGGGCTGTCTTGAACTTTTTCTTCTGTGGAGAATTTGTATGTCACCACTCCATGCACAGCCATTTTGAATCTGGCACATTGTGACGTTGCATCTTGTCACCAGTCACAATGTGGTCAAGGGAACTACCATCTTCAGCTTGGTACTGGTTCAATATATGTCCTGACAAAATTTCATATGGTGTTCTTTCTGTTTTTGAGTGAGGGGACAGACCCGATGCTCACTCAGGGAGCAGACCTAAAGCAAACTTTGTAATATTACAGTGTTGCCACCAATGCATTGAATATTCAGCTCCATAAATAGTTCTCTGGTCATAACCAGCTGATGCATGCAGATGAAGTGAACGAGATGCTCTTCATTTTGTGGTGTGACAGCTGTGCAGAGTTGCCAGGAATATGCCTTATCTTTCATGACTCTGTTGCCACCACTAAAATGCACCACCTACCTCCTCACTGTGCTTTCATTCACTGTTTGGTCTCCATGAACATTCAGTAAGACTCAACAAACATCTTTGGGTGCTATTTTTTTCATACGGAGAAATTCAGTTCCAAACCTTCATGCTTCCATGTCAGACACCATTCTGTCAGTCTGTCCCTCTGCTGCCATCTGTCACACAGCAACAAAATGTAATGCGATACTGGAGGGAAGGTTCAACCTTCAGCATTAACCTTTGATGTGGTGGGTCAACATAATAAAATAAGAGGCATTACTTTAGTAACAGCCTTTTATTTCTGTGGGACATGTAAAGCCAAAGAGAGATGTTCACTTTGGAAGATAGGCATTTATATATTCCTATTTCTCTAATCCATTGAAATCTTAATCTAAATTGCTGTGGCTACAGGTATGGTCAGAGGACTCTGGGGGTCAATACGGATAAAACAGTGAGTTACAACTGAGGAGCAGTTACAGAAGGTGCCCCTAGTCTTCTCCCAGCATATGAGTTGCTGCTTCCCAGCTGATACTAGAGTCCAGTGGAAAAACAGCCCTTCCTCTCCTATAAGAAATCATAAAGTCAGGTGGAAAAATTACTACTAATAGTTGTCTTTTAGCCAAAAACTTTTATTTTCATGAGAAACTCCACTCTGTACCACTTAACTCCCCCAAAGCCAGGTCTTTTTTAGAAAAGAGTGTTCAGAGAGAAGCATTTAACACACAGGCAGACCCTGGTCTCAGCTTGGAAGAAATACCATTATGAGCTTGGGTCCATTAAGACAAATCACATATCTTAACTATCAGTCACCGTTACTGAATGCTCACTGTAGAAATAGGTCAGTTGAGTATCCTGATGTGTTGGTAGTAAGACTGTGCTGCAAAAGAACAACAGCAGTGGGAGTTGAAGGGTTTGAGCTGTGTAAGCTTTTCTGTAGTCCTGAGCATGTATGTGAATTACCAAAGCCCATGCTGACAAAGCACTGTTTCAAATTCTGTTGATGATAATGGAACAACCTTGGGTACAACTTTCTTCCACTATATAAATATTCAGTGTTTCCAGACTTCTAAAGTGAGGAATAATCTATAATTAGATAGAACATTTTGTGTGAAAATAAGGAGTCATTCATATTAGTCTGGTTTAAATGATACAAACAGTTTTGAAATGGTCTAGTGAAAACAGAAAATATGAACCTAAGCTCAGGCAACACTGATATTCCAGAATAGATTCATAGAATCACAGAATGTCCTTGATTTGAAAGGGCCAGAAAATTCATCTAGTTCCAAGCCCCCTGCCATGGGTAGTGATGCCTACCATTATATCAGACTGTCCAGGGCCCCATCCAGCCTGGCCATGAATACCTCCAAGGATGGAGCACCCACAACTTCTCTTATTAATGTATTTCATTGCCTCACTACCCTCTGAGTGAAGAATTGCATGCTTATATCTAATCTAAACTTACCCTCTCATAGTTTTAACCCATTACCCCTTGTCCTCTTTGACCTATTTTTTTCATAAAGTCATTGAAGTTCAATCTCTGGAGATTTTCAATGACAAATCAGAAGAACAACTGTTAGGAACAACTCAGGTGTATCTTCTTGTCTTCAAACAGAATGGCTAGATAGATAATCCTTCACAATTCTTTCTGTGTCTATCTTCTGTGATTCTAGTTATTGGCTGCTATGGATCTGAAAGCAGGACAAAAGTCTGCACTAGTGAAAAACACATTACTCGACATTATTTGACTGAAGAAGGAATGATTTTATTTGGGTGTGGTTTTGAGTGAATATTCCTTGTGTAATTGTTGGTGTTAAGTAACTTGTGTGTACTGTCTGGCATTTGTGCTATCAGGGAAATACTGGTATCTGAAGTTGAGAGTCTGCAATGAACCTTCTGTGGACTGAATGTGTCATTTAATAGAACCACAATGAAATCTGTGGTTTACTTTACTGTATTGCAAATGAATACTTTATAAGGGAAGAGCCCCTTCAGAGCTCACTGTAGCTACAGATACTTTCTAAAAGACGTACCCCCAAAAGAGTTTCCATACTGATACAAGGTACTTTATTTGCACTCAAAATCCTATAGGACATAAGCATATATAAAAATTCTAAACTATAGTAGCAGACTTTTCTAGCATGGTGTCATGACATAGCCTCAGATCACACTTTCTGAAACCTTAACTCAAGACAGGGCTAAAATTATTTGGACAGATTGTGCTACTCCTACCTGAAGATAAATGCTACATTTCTTCAGAAAGATCTACTTAAATGAGTGTGACAGTTGTGGATTTAATTGCAACTTAATCACTGAGTAAAAAGCAAAGATAGGGTTCTAAATTACAGCGGAGTCAAGAGGTATGCACATAAATACTCTTTTTTAGAGAAGAATTGATGATTAGACAGTAGAGTGTGTTAACAGTGAAGCTGCCTACCTGCACAGGCGGCAAGAGGACTCAGCTCCATTTATTATTCTGAAATAGCAGGTGCACCAAAACCAACTAGAGAATACCTGGTATATGTAGTGCTTTTCCTGTACTTTTTGTATAAAGAACAGATTGCCTTTATTGCTCCTGACCTTACATTTCTTTGTCAAACATATCAATCACTCCCCCTAACCTTTAATAGGAAAGGCTAAAGTTGTTTACTGCAGCAGTTCCTATTCACCACAAGGGCACCACCTCCATTCTGAACCAGTCAGATTTGCATACCTTCCACTGATTATCCAAAAAGATTGCTTCTTCCCCTAAAATATTTGTCCATTTTATACATTTTTTTTTCCCAAGGAGGTCATTCATTGCCAATGAGTTTAAATCTAAAAGTCAGCACTATTTGGCAGAGATTTATGTGGGAATAGATATGGGTCTGTACAGCTCTCAGTCTGATTAAATAAAGAATGTCATGGGAGTAGTATGATAGTATATGCATACTCCAGTAAATGAAAGTAATGCATTAGAATGCAGCTTTAGGGTCTAATTTAAAAACATAATTCAGACACAAGCAGAAGCCTTTAAAATATTGGCAGATGTCTTTATACTGTATTTCATATAGAGGACAAAGTGGATTAAAGATAAATGTAATCCAAATAATGGTGCTGTTTCATTTATTTTTTCACTTACGTTTTATTTTGTTTAAAGAAATTCAATTTGTAGAGGATTGTTTTCTGGGTTTTCATAGTTTTATGCAGATCCGCTTAAAAATGTGAGCAGGGAAAAAAAGGCATTCATTACAAATTGATGCTTTTCCTGAGGCAGTCTGTGGGAAGTCTCTGCACATCCTCAGACTAGGTGAAATAAATACTGTTGTTAAAAGAGGCATTTCAACAAGCAAGAACTTTGGTTTCTCTCTTTCTGTCTCCCATACCCTTTCAATCTCATCATTTGTCAAGGTGATTAGGCTTAACTGGTTATTCTCTTTTAGGATTCTCAAATTTATTGTAGCCCATTGCTGAAAGACAGGGAGGCTGTTATTGTCTCTTTTCCGCATTATATTTTCCCCTAGTGACATCCTATCGGGTTGGTGCTTTTACAACATCCTTTTTTTCACCTTCCTTGCAATGCTTTAGAAGTCAAGAGGAAATGAGTAGAAACTCAAAGGTGGCTCAAGTACATTTTTAACTGGAGGGAAAGATAATTTCTCAAAACAAGAAAAGTTGGCTGGAGATCAGGAAATATATTCATATGTCGTCATATGTCTGAAAAGGAAGACAACTGATCGTATATTGAGATCTTCTAATATCTTTACTCATTCATATGCTTTTGCAGGCATGGTTGTGTTTGTCATAACATTTCATCACCTACCTTAGTGAGAACCTTTTTTTTTTAAATAAAAACAGAGATTTTGAGGGGAAGAGAAGAAAACTATGTTATGAGCTTGAGACTTAATTGAAATAACTGAGGAATATGAATGCAATTTTAAAATGTTATTGACTAGTTTAGCATTGTAATTACATTTGGATTAGTTTTATCTAATCACTTTACTATCAATCACACTTTTAAGAACACAGGGAAATTCTGAACGTCTTGAATAGAAATTGGACCTGATCCTCCCAGCCTTTCACGATTACTGCTAGTAAAGTTGGTCTGAGGAGTTACTGAATGGTTTCTACTGTCTAGAAAATGACGGCAGATACCAGTACTCTCTGTGTTAAGAGAAGAAGACTATAGTTGACTTATAAAATAACACACAAATCAAAGACATTCCTTCTTACAAGGAAGTGCATTAATGTTCAAACTGCATTCCCCTTTATTAGGTCAAAGTGATCTTGGAGATATGGTTATAACCCCACTACATTTCCCCTCATTTTGAATGAAAATAGCAGTCATGTTATGAACTGTGAGGCTGATTAAACTGTGAAGTAATTTTCTCACTCAGAAAAGAAATTCTCTATTCCTGATGTGTTCAAATCAAGACAGACTTTTTTTTTTTTGCCATTAAAGCTCGACTCTGGAAGAAATTTGCTGAGTGTGGAACACCTCCCTTATGAGGAAAGGCTGTGACCTGGGTCTGTTCATCCTTGAATAAAGAAGACTTAGAGGGGATATGATCCACAGCTATAAATACCTAAGGAGCAGGAGGCAAAGGGACCAGTCTGGACTCTTCTCAGTAATGTGTGGCAATAGGACAAGGGTGAATGGCCACAAACTGAGGCATAGGAAGTTCTACACAAAAATGCATGGGAACTTCTTCACAGTGCAGTGATGGAGCACTGGCACAGGCTGCACAGAGAGATGGTGGAGTCTCCTTCTCTGGAGACATTCTGCACCTGCCTGGACATCTACCTGTGTAACATGGGCTAGGGAGCTGCTTTGGCAGGGGGGATAGACTAGATGATCTCTAGAGGTTTAGAGTATTTTCACCTGCAAGATTTGAGGTTTAGAGAAGACTATCTTTTTTTGCTAATGTATAGCATTATGTATGTGTCTGCAGAACAAATAGAGATATGGGTGTAAAACATAACTGTTGTTGTACTTTTTTTTTTTTTTTTTCTCCTTTCAAGAAATTTTGAGTCTACCAGAAGTAATTTTCTGTAGCATAAGGGCAAGGATATTGGTAGCATGTGAGTGTCAAGACCCGTTGGGATAGCACTGACAGACAAGTGATCAATGTGGCTGAGAGAAGAATGGTTCTTGAGTGATTTTCATAAATATAACCCATAGAAAGTAATATCTGTAGGACAAGAGGAAACTACTTCTCAAAGAAAAATTGCTTACTTTAATAAAAATCAAACCAAAATATCAAGTAAAATATAGTACTGCAGATAGATCCATGATACAGAACCAAACCAATGACAACCAACTGTCTGCCCAAAGGAGTATATTCCTTCTCTTATTCCCTTGCCACTTTCTCCTTACTGATTTGCAGACCAAGGGAGACACCTATGCAGAATGTGAAATGGAAAAAAAGTCAATCATATCTCTCTTTTCCTTTTATATTATTGATCGAGATGAAAAAATCGCAAGCCACTTCTGGAGTCAACCCACCGTAACAGGAAAGTTAGAATTCCTACTCACAGACATTATGCAGAATTAATTTTGGCAATTACAGATAAGTAGTTTAGTTTTGGGGGTTACTACAGAACCTAGATTCAACAACATGGTAAGTCACAGGCAACTTGGCTGTATGGCTCTGTGACTGCTTCTCTCCTTCAGTTGTATAAAGCACTACAGCCATACATAAAGACTAGCACAGAACTAGTATTGTTGAATGTAGAGATTTGCATGCAGTTTTGCTAAATGCGTGAGAAGTAATTGCAAGTGAACAATTTGATGAAATTTGATGTCAGTGTAGCATTTTTGTATACAAGTATTTCAGACAATGCTAATGCTTTTTTTTTTATCATATTATCTTTCAACCAAAAAATGGAAAGTGTTTTCAAAATTCTCTTGTTAAACTGGAGAAGGTGAAGAAAGAAGCCACACAGTAATGAGAGTACTGGGACAAATACTTTACTTTGAGAGGCTCAGGGAGATCATCAAATGCATCTAGATTTGATTGTAGAACAGTTTAACTGCTTTTATGTGGAGAAAATAATGCATATTTCAGGCTTCTTTTATATAGCTGGAAAGTCATAAGGGAAATTGAAAGCTACATTTAAAGGCAGATGAATTCAGCATGGAAAGAATACACATTTGTATTAGTGAAAATGATTAATCTTGGAAATAATGAACAGGAGAAATAGTGTAGCCTTCATCTTTCATTACCATCTTTCAACTGATGTAATGATGTAGTAGTTCTTTCTAGCTTCCATATCTGATTTATTATTTAATCTCAACGTATGTGAATACATTCATTGCAAGATAAGTGTTTTTACATTACTAAGTAAATGGTATCTTTTTTAAAACTCCTAGAGCTATAATCTTCCACAATGGCAGGTGAGATTCTGCTCCTGGATATGACTTGTCCCTTGCTGGTTCTTCTGGTGAAGCTGAGACTTTTTGCCATTTTTCAGAGTTCACTCAGTGCAAGTGAGTATAAGTGAGTATGCCACTCTCCACCCTCCCTCTTGAGCTGCTTACCTATGACCATAGGCAAAAAAGTTTCTCACCAGTTTTAAATCACAAGTTGAATATTCAAGATTGTATTTTTGGAAATTCTCAGAGAAGAGTTCCAAGAGAAGGGGAATCAGCTTGCAGCTGAGAAGTATTTGTATATGGAATCTGAACAGAAGGTGAACCTACATGCTTCAGAATAAGCCTTTATTTTATTTCAATTTAAATTTCACTGCAAAGCATTCCTGCCACAGCAGTGCCTGATTCCTGAGTGCATTTGGTTCTAAAGTCAATGAAATGTACTCAGTATTTTCCTCCATTAAAACTGAACACAAGGCAGAAAGATTCACTGCTCCCAGTGAGAATTTTGCTTCAGTAGAACTGTGAAAATTTAGGCTGAAGGACAGAATACTTTTTCTAGATTTGGCCATAAGCAAGATAAGAAAAGTAGAAGTGCAGAAGTAGCAATAATATCCTGAAATGGAGGAAGAAATGAGAAAAATATAAAAATCCATTTCAAACTACTGGTTGCTACAAAGTTTAAATATCTGAAGTTGATTTAATAGGAAAAAAACATGCAAGTGCCCCCTAATCTACAACAGAATTCTCTCCTTTAACTTTCAAATGGTTTTGGAAACCCTTTATTTTTCTGTTTGTTTAATTTGGCTGACACGAAAAATAGAATGTTTTACGTTTTCAGGATGGATATTTCAATGTGTAAGTCTTGGAAATTGAAGCCATATGCTATGCCAAAACTATGATAAACAAAAGCAATTAAAAGGTAGATTTTTTCTGTGACATATACATACACAGGGAGAAAAGGAGAGAATCCACACCTACCTATATACGTACGGTAAGGGAAAGAGCATTCTGAGTACCTGGGTATTAAATCACCAAAAAATAATGAAAGAACTTAACCCGGAAAAAAACACATTTTCCCCTATTTGTATTTAAAAATAAAATTATAATTGCTCTTTATTTACTGAAAATAAAAGAAAAAGTCAACTAAAAAACAACATGAGTATGGGAAACAATATATTTTTGCATCTTACTTGGATTATTGCCACTCTTCCAAGAAAATGGGAATACAAATCTGTGAATGCCAGTGCCTACAACAGATTTTACACTCCTGTGATGCACTCCATAGCTCTGGGTCTAACACTGAGGATTGATATTGCCTTCTTTATTTAGGTATCTGCTTTGTGTTTATCATACGGTCTGATTTTTGTGCGGACCTAAGTGGAGCCAGGAGTTGGACAAATTCCAATATGTGAAACTAGGTGATTCTATGATAATCTTTCAGGTGCTTTGTAAAAAAAGTACCTAATATTCCCTGCAGTATTAATGAACAGAGACCAGTGCTTTTGAAGGCCACAAAAGTAAGATTGCATTAACCACCCATTTTCATATGCTCAGGCCTTGTGTGACAAATACTTCTTCTTGGTCACTGCTGGAAAGTGTTCTTGGCCAATTTCTTACCCACACTGCCTCAATGACTTACCAGTGCCCTAACACTGTCCCGAAGCCATGCAGTTTTCATCAGGTCATTCCTGCATTTTGCCTCAGGCAGGTTACATAATTACTGGTGCTGGTCAATTGTTTATCCCAGTCACAGTGGTATGCCCAGGAATACATGAAATTTCCAGATAACACATTTTTGAAAATATAGAAAGATATTTTAATTGAAAAGCTAAACAGACAATTTATTCCAGGAATACTTGGTACTTACTTCTAATTCTTCTTGTTCATCATGATAGTTCCAGCACGTCCCAAGCTAGAGTATATCACCTTCTGGAAATACCTAGAACAGATATTTCTTCTAGGGCAAAAATTCTTCCTTAGTTGTGCATAATACAGCATATTTTATAAATTCCCTCCATAGGTGCAAATTGTATTAAAGATTTGAATTAGAATGCTGAACTTTTAGAAAGAATGAGTTATAGGATTTCAAGTATTTATCAGGTGCTGGACACAGTGGGATCACTGTAGATCTGTTTACAATCTGCACAAATCTTTCTTGCTCCATCACTGCACAGAGTCTACATCTAGAAAATATAGATGTTTTTTCTGACGAACATTTCAGTCTTCATCAACATGTTTTCAGGCATTATTTTCAAATATACAATATTTCAGAAAATTAATGCTTGACTTGAGGCTCCTGTGATCTACAGAACACTTCAAAGCATGTTTCAGGAACACATTGATGGAGTGGACACTGCAGACTGGATTGTTAATGAGTTTGGCTCTATTATTGGTAGTGAATAAGTATAAAGGACTCAACCTGGCAACAAGTTAGCTGAATGTAATGTATTTTGGCATTAACCTAACAGAAAAATGACTTCATAAACTAAACAACTTGAGTTTTACACCCTTTAGAACAGGAAAAGAAAAAATAATTAGGGAGTGCTTTCACTTGCAAGAACATCAATTACCATAAGCTATGTGGGAAAAGTTGCTCTGTTCAGATAAGCAGTTAATCTACTTTACTAAATAAAATTTGACAGATTTATATAGGTGAATTACACAATTACATACTTAAATTATACATAGCCAATATGTGCTGTAAGATTCTCCCTTACAAAAACTTCAGAGATTCTGTGAACAGTTTACTTTCATAATATTGCTTGCTACTATAATATATTGTTCAAGAAATTTGAAATTTAACTTCTCCAAGTAAATGTCAGACCAAAAAATTCTATAAATTTAAAAAAGGAATTCAGTGTTTACAGAAGGGATAGAAGAAATATTGTGCGCATATTCTCATTTTGATGATAGACTTCTAGTACAAACATTCAAATTGATTACATTCTATTCTAGAAAAGGGTATAGGTATGGAGAATAAATACAGGAGGATACATCTATTTTTAGCCACAGGACTGGTGAGATGAGTATGTAGATGACATATCCATTTATGAAATTCCTGACATTTAAAAGAATATTTAATCAAATTAGGAGAAAGAAGGAAAGGATCACAAAAACAACACCACCAACAACAACAACCAACCAAACGAAAAACCACCCTTTCAGTATTGGAAGGCCAAGTTCTCCCCAAATCTTTTTCTTCTTCAAACTAATTCCAACTCCCTCAACTTTTCTTCATAGGAGAGGTGCACCACCCCTGTGTTCCTCCTCTGGACCTGCTCCAACAGCTCCATGACTTTCTTGTGTTGGGGGCCCCAGGCCTGGACACAGTACTCCAGATGAAGCCTTTTGAGGGCACGGTACAGGGGGACAATCCCCTCACTCACCCATCTCACTACTGATGCAGCTAAAAACACAGTTGTTCTTCTGGGTTGCAAGTGCCCACCACTGGCTTATATCTATCTTTTAATCCACCATAATCCACAAGTCCTTCTCTGCATGGCTGCTCTCAAGCAGATCTCCTAGTTTGTTCACATACCTGGGATTACCTTGACCCCAGTGCAACACTTTGCACTTGGCCTTGTTGAACCTTATTAGATTTACAAAGGATCATTTTTCAAGCTTGTCCAGGTCCCTCCTAATGGTGTCACTTCCTTCTGTTGTGTCAACTGTACCACTTACCTTGGTGTCATAAGAAAATTTCCTGTGAGTGCACTCAATCTCAGTATCTAAGTAATTGACAAAGGTATTAAGGAACATCAGTCCCAAAACAGACCCTGGAGGACACCATTCATCACTGGCCTCCCTGGATATAGAGCCACTGATCACACTTATCCAGCTGCAACTATCCAACCACCTCTCTATCCGCAGAATAGTCAAGTCCTCAAATACATACCTCTCTAATTTAGAGATGAGGATGTGGTGTGAGACCATATCAAAAACTTTGCACAAGTCCAGGTAGGTGATATCAGTTGCTCTTTCTTTGATCACCACTGCTGTCTCTCCACTGTGGAATGCCACCATATGTGTCAAGCACAATCTGCCCTTGGTGAATCCATGCTGGCTTTCTCAGACCATGTTTAAAGATGCTGCTTGAATAGGATCAGAAGACATCAAGGTATCCAGCTTTATTACTACTCTGCCACCATATACCTCTGCCAATCTAACAGTTATTTTTATCAATTTTTTTTTTTATGATTGCTTTACAGTTGTTGACAAAAGTATTGATTAATGTCAGAGACATTGCATATCCTTGTAGATGCCCACCAGAACACTCCAGGATGTATTCAAGCTTCCACCAAGAGAATCTTGTTGTGCTTGCTAGGAAAGGGTTAAGTATTTTCTTTTAAAATAAAAACTATATGAAGATGAATCTTTGATTTAAAAATTCAATATTGAAGCTTTGAAGATTTTTCAAACTTTTTTTTTAGAATTCATTGCTCCTGTTACCAGAATGAGTTATTACTGTAAAATTCTAGAGAATGCATTTAATATGTGGGTGTTAAGCAAACCACGCTGAAAGCATTTTTTTTTTCTTCTATATTTAGGTCACATTAAATATTATGTGCCAAGTCTCTTCAGAAATGAAAAGGGAATAAGAAAAAAGAAACTAGCTCTTCCCCCTCCATTGCTCAAATAAGTGATTAAAACTCCAGTATTTACTATATTCTCACAGACAATTGTCTGGTACAAAATAAACAATACAGCACAACCAAAAAGTCACAGCTGCCCACTTTCAGTGTCAGACATTTGAGAGATGAAGGGCTAAATGCAGTCCATTTTGTTATCTTGCAGCTGGGTTCCCCATGATGAAATATCCATTGATCCACTCTGTTTTATTGGCTTTAGATGAGTTTTTCCTGATACACCAGTAGGAAGTCTCTTGTGGTATACAGTTCAATCATTGTATTGGTTAAAAAAAAATCACATACTTAGTAGTTTTTGTCCTTGATATTCTCCACATGTTTGGATCATTGAACAGCTGGAACCATAGAAAACATTTAGAAATCACATTCTTTTATGTAGATCAATCACTTTTGTATACATCACACCAAGCAAATGAAAATTGTTCATTTACATGTCAGTGGGAGTTTGATGTCTTAAAACAATCTTCTAGACATTAGTGTAGGCCACTGTTTGTTTTCATTTGAAAAAAAAAAAAAAGGGAACGGTATACTCAAGTCTGAAGCTTTAAAATTGATTCAAGATTGAGAAATAGAATACATGAAACAATAATCTTTTCTGTCTATAATAATTTTTGATTTAAACTTAAGAAGCATGAATGCCTTCATCTAATGTGGGTTTTTTTGTTGTTTTTTTTGGAGTAGATGACTTAAACAAGATTAGAAAGAGTGTGATATATAGGGTAGACTTGAATAAACACATGTTGTTATTTAACAAATAGTAATTACAATAAAGACAGGGGTTTATAGAAGCTATGCAATGCCTCATACTCTTTTTCTTTTTCCTTTAAAATTATGTTTGTTTCTCTCTCACCACCACTCCCTTCTTCTGGTAGAAGGATTTACAAGATTCTTCAAGAGAAGAATCCTCTTTTAAGTTACCTTGCACTGCAGCAGTAGTTTATAAGTAGTCTCCCTTCAAGATGATTTTGCTGGGCAGCTGCAGTTATGTAGTGCTGTGCAGAATACACTCCTTATATGACTTAACATGGCTGGTACATTTAGCTACTTGGCAGCTAAGTTGTGTGCTCCCCAGATCAGCTGAGATGCTTTCCCTCAAAATGTATGCAGAGAACTCCATCTGAGTCGTGACTACCCTGGCATCACCAGAAGTCAAACACTTAGATTCCTTTCAGTCTCCTGTTTTAAAACAGAAAGATTATTGAGGCAAGATGCTTCCTATTAAAGCCCTTGATTGTTGAAAGATCCTCCTCGTTCAAAACAATTTTAATGCAGCATGTTGGAGCCTTCTGCACAACCTACTTGTAACAGAAAGTTTGTGGCTAGAATTAGGTGACACTGAAGTACTGTGTTGGGTGACAGTATGGTCATATTTCCTTGGAGGGACTGCAGCTTGATGTAAAAGGGAAGATGATTAATATGTATGCGAGGGTTGCAATTGTAAAACTCTAAACTGAGAAAAAAATTGTTGTAATTTGTGTTGTTTTGCCTGAAAATGTCAGTGCTACAGTCTACAATATTCAAGAGAAAAACGACCTAAAGAGGTTCTTCTGGGTATTTTCTTTACTCCTAGTTGCCTCACAGGTCCATTTATTGGACATATTGAATCTCCATGGAATAATACTTCTTACAACTTTTAGAGGTCAGAGATCATCTGAGGATCTGAAGAGGAGGGCCAGGATGGAAGAGAAAGAATACAATGAAGCAAAACCTTTCCTAATTTAACAGGAGCTTGTGCCAGATGCTTTATCTTGAGCACCCAGAAACTCCCCCTCTCTGACCTCTTGCTGTAAACTCTTTGGATGTCGTAGCAAGTACAGAATATGAAAGTGTGCATTTAAAATTACACTCCAAAATAGTAAACAAAATCAGGTTTAAGACCAGCTGTGCTCAGAGCAGAACAGAGCACATACTAGAATTTGGATCAGAAGTTCACATGCTATTTTTAGAGATGCTCAGGATATAGGATGAGGGTACTGACTTCCAAGCTAGTTTATATTGATCACATAGGATGACTAATGGAAACAGAAACCCTGTATATTTTTGCTTCCCACAGCAAAAATTAGGTCCTGGAAAAAAAAAAAAAAAGGGAAAAAAAAATCCAACTCATAGTAACTACTAGAATTCTGAGGCAATACAGGCTTTGCTACAACTGAAAAAATGTTCGGTATTCTTTGCAATAGGAGCAGCACCAGTCACTGTACAGAGAACTGCCAGCAGTGGAAAGAAATAGGCTTAGTTGTCAGAATAACAGATAGGGAAAGCTAGAGGTGCCAGCATTCAGGGTTACTGACTCCTAGGATTAAAACTGTGAAAATCTTCTCTCCCTCTCAACATATTTATTTCCCCTGAGTTCAGATACCCTGCCATTTTCTGTGAAATCAAAACAGATGAACTTTTCTGATTTCTGGCCTAAACAATATGGCATAGCAATGAGCTTTTTGTATGTTCCCTTTCAAAGCCTTCTCTCATTTTGCTAAAACATTCCTTAGACTTAGATTTCAGTCAAGAAGGAACCATTCTTTCAATTTAACTTGACCTCCTGCATAACTACATCCTAACTGCTACATCAAAACCAGAGTAATTGCGCAAAAGCTAAGTAACCTGTTCAAAATTTGCGTGTTGCAATCTGTTTGAGTGATGAGTGATTATTTTCTCCTGTGAGAAGGCCCCAAGATAGTGACTGAAACCTGTAGTCAGTTATATATAAGAAGCCACACTTCTATGAGTGATCCTCATGACACTTAGAGGGATTTTGAGAGTACACAGCTGTTCTTTTGCATTGGCATGGATGAGGAACTTGGGCCTGTGCAAACTGGAGCAAAAGCAATTTGAATAGCCCACATTTTCATGGTAGTAGTGGTGGCAGGTTTCTAGACTTCCACTCCAGCCGAATGCCTGATGCACTTTCAGAATATGAACGTAGTTGCCTTCAGAGTTTTATAGTCCTGAGAAGAATGTGGATGGGTTTATTAAACACCTGCATGGAATTTGAGAAAGCTACGGCCCAATTTAGAAGGGATTTAGGTAGAAGAATTTCCCACATCATTTTTAACTACTGGAGTCTATGTAGATGGATACATTCAGACCTACACTACACTGCTTGTACCTCACAAGTGCTAGGCAATATAGTGCTCAGGTCTAGAAGACTTCTACCTATGCTAAGACTGTGCTGTGGTACATTTGAGCTGCTACATCCTCCTATTGGACCTAAAGAACTAGAAAACCATGGTAAATTATTTAGCATAGTAGTGAAAGGGAGTGTACATTGTGCAGGTGGACAGTATTGTTATGTGGATTCCAGATTTGGATTGGCATCTGTCCAGACTACTTGCACTGCATTGGTCTGGACAAACATTCCCATAGTTGCATTGCTTTTTAGAGGCAGCAGGTGATCTTAAGGCTGCAGAAGGTTAATGTTCCACACAGCACTATATCATTGAACTGATACTGAAACTTGGATAGAGTACACTGAACTCTGACTTCCATTTTGTAGATACTCTAGGCTTTCTCTGCTGTTTGTTCAATTAATGTGAATCAGAGACATCATAAACCACTTGTACGAACAATCTTGATAACATAGGGAAAAGTGAGAGTGTGGGTTGGGGTTTGCAGAGTATGTTTAATGAACAATGACTTAGAATAATAAGATACTACTTGAAGAGGTCAAAAACAGAGTTTGAGCAATCTCTGCCTGATGGGTGACCTGAAAAACTTCTCAATTCCTAATTACTATAATTCCGTGATTTAATTTTAGACCAGTTGCCACATGAATAGCAACCATTTAGTACTTCTTCCATTTTGGGACATCATGAAAAACATTTTTGTTTTAGTACCTATGTAAGCACTAATTTGTACAGATGTCTTCAGATGTATAGTACATACAGTAGCTACAAATTAGCTTATCGTGCATACATTGCTTTGTATACTTCCTGGAAGGTGTCCAAGGATGACTGACTAACACATGGGATGTTTCCTCTTCACAACATTAACGCGAAGTCAACACCTGCAGTGATGTAAGCCCATGACTCACCTGCCTGAATGGAGGTCTCTTTAGGATCAACTGTTGTGTGCAGAATACATCTGCAACGTCCAAATAAATGAACCCTTCTAAAGCAAGTCAGCACTACCACTGTTTAGAATGCAGGGCCCTTGTGAAGGCTGAGGTGAAGCAGCTGGCTAGCAGCTTTTGTGAGTCATTTTAAAAAGCCACTCTCACAGCTGGAGAGAAAATAGCCCTGGCAGCACTGGCAATCCATTATGAAATGCAAAAAGTCCTTCTCTGGGCGGAAGGAAAACTTCACCCAGCTGTCAAGTGTTTGAAATGTTGGGGGAAAAGTGCACACACATGCACACACACACACACTGTGTGGAATACAGAGGCCACATTAGAGAAAATTAAATCTCCTTTGAGACTGAAAAAGCATGGGCTGATGAGTTCAGTTTTCTGAAATCAGTAACGGTTTTGGAAAATTGAGATATCAAGCATTTTTTTATAGTTCAGGAAAGACTTGATTTGCAAGCATCCTTTCTGACTTAGATTCTACTCTCCAACATACCTGATGGAGCCATATATCAGAAAGACACTTGGCTTCTGCTTACACTGTTGTCCAGCTGTATCAATTCAAAAGGTTCAAATTGTGGAGAAAGGAAAAACTAAGCAGTAGAACAATCAGTTCCTAATCTCAGATTTTTCCATTTGGCAAATGGAAAATATAGTTATTGAATGGCTTTTAAATGTAAATCAGTCTGAGTGAGGAGATGCTGATGCTGCATATTTGTAGAATAATAAAAGATGAGCGATACAGAAGACACTACAGAATAAAGCAACAAAGAATTCTAGTAGAGAGATGAGGGGAAAGATGACTTGGACAGCAATAAAGCCTGAAGGTATTCCATGTGAGTGAAATTTGCAGACCAATGAAAAGGCATTTTTTTTTTTAGATGTGAAGCTCACGTTTAATTTTTTGGAACTTCTTTCTGCAGTTTGTCTTATTTACAGCCATACAAAATGCATTCCAGATTACATTTTTATGGAACAGTACTGACACCTAGCGGCCAATTAAACTGATCCTAAATAGCTATGCTTCTGGGAAACAGAAATAAATTCTCTCTTGCATAAGTCCCAGCTAAGACCCCATTCTATGGTCAGACCACAGCATCACATCATGTGCCTTAAGCAATGTAGTGATGCAAATGTAGACCCTGAAGTCTCAGAAATAAATAAATAAAAAAAAACTCTTTAGAATTTTAGAAAAAAAGAGTGTATTTTGTGTCTCTCTTTCTGAAAGGGATTAATGCACAGAGCTGGCCAAGGACTCTGCATTTTAACAAAAGGTGAAAGTGATTAAAGTCATAGAATCATAGAATCCTTAGAGTTGAAAGGGACCTCTGAAGGCCATCTAGTTCAACTCCCCTGCAATGAATAGGGACACCACAGCTAGATCAGGTTGTCCAGGGTCTTTATCCAGACTCACCTTGGAAGTCTCCACGGACAGAGCATCAATCAAACCTCCGGGCAACCTGTTCCAGTGCCTCACCACCCTTGCTGTAAAAGATTTTTTCCTTATATCTAACCTAAATCTACCTTCTTTGAGCTTAAGGCCATTTCCCTTTAGTCTCTCACAAAAGACCCTGATAAAGAGTCTCTCCTCTTCTTTCCTGTAACCCCCCTTCAGATACTGAAAGGCAGATCCCAGGTCACCTTGGAGCCTTCTCTTCTCCAGGCTGAACAGTCCGCCTCTCTCAGTGTGCCCACATGGGAGAGATGTTGCATTCTGTAGATCATTTGCTCCAGCAGGTCTTTGTTTCTCCTGTTCTGGGGACTCCACATCAGGATGCAGTGCTCCAGGTGAGGCCTCACCAGCAAGTAGAGGGGAAGGCTGACCTCCCTTCACCTGCTGACCACACACCTTCTGATGCAGCTCAGGATACCATTGACTTTCTGGGCTGTAAGGGCACATTGCTGTCTCATGCCTAACTTGTCATCCACCAGTGCCCCCAGATCTTTTTCGACAGGGCTGCATTCAGTCCTCACATCCTCCCAGTTTATACTGGTAATGGGAGTTGCCTTGACCCAGGTGCAAAACCTTGCACTTGGATTTGTTGAAACTCATGAGGTTTACCTGGGCCCGTTGTTTAAGCCTGTCTAGGTCCCTCTGAATGGCAGCCTGTACATCTAGTGTGTTAACCACACCGCACAGCTTGGTGTCATCCGCAAACTTGCCGAGGGTACACTCAACCACTTCCAATGTCACTGATGAAGATGTGAAAGAGTACCGGACCTAGCATCGACCCCTAGGGGACACGACACCACTCATCACTGATCTCCATGCAGGCATTGAGACAACCAATCCTGCAGTGAGTTCTTCATCCATAAAAAATAGCCATCAAATCCATATATTTCCAGTTTGGAAAGGATGTGTTGGTGTACTGTGTCAAAAGCCTTACTTAAGTCCAGATGATGACATCAGTGGCTCTTCCCTTGTCCACTGATACAGTGACACCAGCATAGAAGTTCATTAGGTTGGTTAAGCAGGTTTTGCCCTTTGTGAAGCCATGCTGGTTCTGCCATATCATCCCTGCCTTCCATGTCCTTTAGCTTATCATCCAGGACAATCTGTTCCATGATCTTCCCTGGCACAGAGGTGAGATTGATAAGTCAGTAGTTCCCAGGGAAATCTTTTTTGCCCTATTTAAAAAATGGGTGTGATGTTATCTTTTGTTCCAGTCACCAGGGACTTCATATGATTGCCACATCTTGTCAAATATCATATAATGTGGCTTGGCAACCACATCAGCCAATTCCCTGAGGACTCTGGGGTGCATGGGATATGTAGGACCCATAGGTTTGTGGATGTTCAGGTTCCTCAGGTGGTAACGAATCTTATCTTCATTTACAATAGAAGGGATGTAGCTTCCCCAGTCCCCTCCAAACAAACCAAATGTTTGAAGGCTGTGTGGCAATCAGCTCTCAGGGAAGACTGAGGGGAAAAAAAAAAAAAAGGATAAGTACTTCAGCTTTCTCCTTTTCTGTTGTTAACAGACTTCCTTAGCTAACAAAACATGAACTCCCAGGATAGCTTGTGATCAGAGACTTTTACCAAGTTACTGTAAATGGGAACTTCTGAGTAGAACAGTAACTTTATTATTTGTATTTCTGCAAATGGTATATGATTTTTTTCTGAAAAATTATATTTGTTTCAGGTGTCTACAGTTCAGGTAGTTCAAGTACATTGATAAACTGGAGATTTAGAGAAGAAATGCTGTCAAGATGAAGGACTGAATATAGATCTTAATGAAAGACCTATAGAGATTGGTCTATTTGCTTTAACAATGGAAGATAAGTGGTCACAGTTTAGACGCATGTATATATGAAGAAGAAGAATACGATAGGAAAGAATTCCTTAAGCTGGTAGGCAGAAACATAAAAAGATGTCATGGCTTGAAATTAAAAGGAGATAAATTTAGACTTTAAATAAAGCAGATTGTGTTGCTTTTTTGTTTGTTTTTTTTTCAACAATAAAGGTAATTAACCCTTGAAACAATTTACAAAGACCTGTGGTAGCGTTTCCTTTTCTGGAGCACAATAAATCAAAATTGGATATTTTCTGAGAGGTGTACTTAACTGAAGTAGGAGAGAAACTGTGAGGACAGCCAATAATTGTGGCACATTGCCCAGAGAGATTGTGCAGTCTCTGTCCTTGGAGGTTTTCAAACCTGAAGAACGTGGTCTGATCTCACAGCTGATCTTACTTTCAGTAGTTGAACTAGAAACCTCCCACAGGCTGTTCTAACCTGATTTCATTTTTGATGCAGTGATCCTATGTCATAACTCATAAAGTTTAGCATTCTATGGGCAAATCATTCTAGATTATTTCTGGGTTCTGTTCTCTGCAGTTCATAAAACGATTCAAGAGGGAAATACTGCATCATAAAAATTACTTTTATCATTTTAGAAACCCAAGTTTTTCTGTATTATATATATATGCAGAGAGAGAATACAAATAAAGGTAGGCATAAGGAGAAAGCGTTGTTTCCTACTATGCATCCAAGGTGAAAGACA
Source organism: Callipepla californica brunnescens (assembly GCA_023055505.1). NCBI lineage: Eukaryota > Metazoa > Chordata > Aves > Galliformes > Odontophoridae > Callipepla > Callipepla californica. Next base: position 11,252,169 of record JALIRH010000007.1, read on the forward strand.
AATCACTATAATGGTAAGATAATCAATTCTCTGATATGTTTGTTTCCCTATGAGGGAGAAAACATTTTCATTGGGATTACCACAGGAGGGCTAAAAGACCATTACAATTGGAGTAAAAAATACAGAAGGAAAAAAAAAAGGGAAATTTTAAGATGAAAGATGAAATTTAAAATGCAGTAGAAAGAATGGAAAATTACTCAAATACCTCATGAAAAAAAGAACTGGCAGATTCACAATGCTCAAGTATTTTCTGCATTATGAAATCTCATCGTGAAAGAATACATGTAGCAGAAACATACAGCTAGAGAATAGGCTTTGTAACACAAGCATAACTACCTTGAGCATGAGACTTTGGTGCATGGGATACTGAAATGTTGCCACACAGAAGTAATCTCACTCAAAACTCCCATTACCTCAATGAAGCAAGGATTAATCAAGAGGAAATTCAACCGCATTTGGGATATTGGGCTGAAGAAAATATCTGATATTAAGCTGCATAAATTTAAAAGTTAGATCTCCTGACATTAGAGAGGAAGTTACGAGTTATATTCATTAGGTTAAATGTGACAAGACTGCAGACTGAGGAAAGAAGAAAATATGTGAGGGGAGAGAAAAGGTAGCATAACTTTTTTGTTTTCTCCACTCTCCTCCCAAAATTTTGGAAGTTGACAGATTGTATCAAATGCCTGTCTTTTCCAATATCAGTGAACATAGATATATATACACGTATATAAACATACATTTACACAAGTGTGTTAAAAAGGAAAAAACAAGCATCATGAGTGACTGAATACCAAGTCTTTATCTACTTGTGGCATTGGTATGTGCATAAATACAGATTTCTACAGGTTTCCAGTTGAAATAATTTTTTGTATTTTACAGTATTTTTTCATATTAATTTTTTTTCTTTTCCCAAGTGTCTCGCTTAAAAGGAGAAAATGAAACTTCTCCAAACTACAGGGGAGTGCTTTTCTGTTTGAAGCTGGAGGAAGTTTTACAGTGCTATACCACAATTGTTAATTCCCCTTGAGCAACTAAAGAAAATAATCTGGCAACCTTGACCAGAAGTAGATATTGTCATTCCTCGTGGTAAACGAGTGACAGTGTCTGTTCATGATCATCCTCATCCATGCATCTGTCATCTACTCACTGAGGAGAAGTGAAGGCTCTGGCAAGACCTCACTGTAGCCTTACAGTACTTACAGGCAGCTTACGAACAGAAGAGTGGTGACTGACTGATAGGGATAGAGCTAACGGGAATTGTTTGAAACTAAAAGAAAGGAGATTTAGATTAGAAATTAGAAGGATTTTTTTTTTTTTAATTCAGAGGGGTCTGAGGCTCTTGAACAGGCTGCTCAGAGAGGCTGTAGATGTCCCATCCGTGGAGGTGTTCAAGGAGAGGTTGGATGGGGCCCTGGGCAGCCTGATTTGGTGGGTGGCACGATAGGGGGAGTTGAAACTAGATGATCTTTAAGATCCCTTCCAACCCAAGCCATTCTATGATTTCATGACACAGTGATGATTTTCTATAACTCTGTTCTTATCAGCTTTTTTTTTCTTCTTGTCTATTTGGTTTTATAGACTTGCATATTATTATCTTTGTTAAACAGTTAGTCAGTATCTCAGTAAACTAATGCTTTTTGTGAATAATCCCTGCAAGAGCACTAAAGTTTGTGGGCTGACCAATAGCATTAAGATAATTTTTATGGAAAGTTTATGGAAAAACAATTCAGAATTTCGTTGTTAGAAAAATGTATTTTTTTAAAAAACAATAGTTGTTTTTACTCAACTACTTCTTCCACTTTCAAATCTAGATAACCCCTGCAATACCACCTGACAGAGAATCCATCAGTTTCTGCATGTTCTATGAGCAAAGGCTATTGTTTTGCTTTTGATGTCTTTAGTAGTCAGTGTTTTGCTGTTACTACAGAATGAGTCAAGGTGAACAGAAGATCCTAATTATGTTATTTTTATATCTTAAACTGTTTTTATATTTTACAATGAGACCTGTTATTCATCTTCTTAAATATGAACTGTCAAAGTTATAATACAAAAAAAGATGTGGATGGGTACAATTACAGCAAAACTGTCTTTTCTCATTTTTGTCTTGTCACTAAACATGTTCAAATTCATTTCCTTTCTCTTTTCTCCACCAGTAAACTTCCACTGATAGAATAAATAACACAAAACAGTAAAATACATTATCAACACTTCTACACACAAAAGTGGTTTTAATCTAAGTAATAGTATAAAAGTGATGAGAAAAACTCCTTTCATACCCAAGTAAAGTTGAAGACTATAGGGAAAAATAATCTGTCATCGTACAGACTTGTTTGATTTCTTTTATTATAAAATATCTCTCTTAATTTCATAGTATGAAGAGCTGCATCCACCCTTGCTGGTAGTTGATGTCATGTTGTACAATAGTGATGTGATGTAGTTAGAGTCATACAACCTCTGTATATATAGAAAACCTCTGTATATATAGAAAACAAACACTAAAATCAATCTGGGATGGGCTGTTCTTCTGGGAGAGAAGAGGCTGAGACTCTAAATGGCCAAAGAGGTATGAAAACAGGATTGCCTAATAGCTAAGCTAGAATAAACCCAAAGATGCACTAGGATGGGAATGATACCCTTCTGGAGATCTGACAGTAAACAACAGCTTTACTGACTCCAATCTTTGCTTACAGTGTTTTTAATAATATCCACCTATCCCAGAGGACTAGTGTTTGTGAAGGAATTAGATAAGAACAGAGTGGTAGTCATTCCATAGATGATGAGCATGAGTGTGATAAACATGAGTCAGAGAAGTTGTTTATTTAGTAAAAGATGCCACCTCTTAAAAATGAGAAAAAGATCCTCTAGGTTTCAAGATGTGTACCATCTGGGTAAGGTTAGAAGCTCTAGTGCAATGAGCATCATTAAAATTCCCAATTCCCTTTTTCTTATCAGTTTGGCTCTGGTTTATGGTGGAGCTATTTTCAGATATGTCCTTATATGGATATACCAGCTGTAGAAGATATTCTCATAGGCCTGCTGAGACTAGAAGTCCAACTGCAGCACAAGAGTGAGCAAAGTTCATCTGATCAGCATTGTCCCCTGTGAGAAATAGTTAATGAAAGTTAACTAAACTTGCTTCTTTAAAGCCACCTTTAGACACATATTTATGCAGGATGTAAGAGCTGGAGGCTCTTAAGGGGTGAGAACTCTAGGGCCCTCCCATCAGCACATCCCAGCACACCAGCCAGGATCAAGGCAGCAGATCTAGGCAGCTGCAGGAACCAGACAACTTCCTGAGTCAGGATAAGGCCAAGAGGGATGTGAACCTCCAGATGAGCCTTGGTGAGCAGCATCCATGACCAGACTGGTTCAGACTAGGGTCCTGGTACAGTTTCATTCATTATCCTTAGTCTTGGGTCTAGTAGATGATATGTGTGCTGACTTGTAGTTGTTACTGTTATTCCAATTTCAGAAGAATAAATAACAGGGTCTGAACATGGATCTCCTCACTCACTTAGATTAATATCCTTGGGATTTCTGAGAATTGAGAGTTTGCTGGGAGGCTGCAAAACTGAGCCTAGTTGGGTTAAAAGGAAACAGGATATATCTACATAGAACCAACAGGTTACCAGATTTATTTAAAGCTGTTAAGATTTTCTTTTATTTTATTTTGGCCTGTTTCCTCTGACTTGAAGTCTGGAGGGGGAAAGCATGGAAGAAACAAAAGATGAAAAGAAAGTCCACTTCCAAGATAGGAAGGCAATGACTGCAACAGGCATTTGGAAAAAGACTGGAAAAACTCATAAGTCTTCTTGAAATATCAGAGACGCTTTGTCTGCAAAGATTGGCATAGGGAATGGAAATAAAATCAAATTGAAAGACTTTGTACATATCCTACTATTTCATATATTTAGCTGTAAGACTTTAGAAATGAAGCAACCCAAAGAAAATATGCTGGTAGAGTATTTCGTATGGTTTAACAGCAGCAGAAAAGATCTGAATGATTCAAAAAGCTTATATAACTGTTTTGTTTTATTCATTTACATAAATCACATTTACCGTAGGTGTTTTATTCAAAATAAAGTTTTGGGAAAATAAATTGAACAGATGAACCTAGGCAAACCTGGTGATTTTTTCATGAGCAGTGTTTGATGATAAAAGCATAAAAGCATAATGTGGTATCATTTCACCAAGGCACAATATGGATCATCCATATGGAGCAGAAGTTGATAATACTGCAAAGAAGCAAAAATAAACAGAACAGATGTACTTGTAAAATCAAGTCTGCACCCACCCTGAGTACCTGTTTCTTTGCGTAGAAACTTCTACAAGTTTTGTTAGATGGTTCAGTCCCATGGTGTAACTGCAGCAGGAAATACCTTGTATCTGCTTTTTGGAGTACTCAGCTTTGTTGTCTGACCATTATAGAGCAGGGAACTCTTAATGGCCACAGTGTAGACATAGTCTTGTTCCCCAGAGTGCTGAGCAAGATGGCAACTGTGCTGAGGTGCATTCAGATGACTGTATTAACTTTCTCCTTCTCTGCCTGGTTATCCACTCAAGGGAGTTCTATTTTCAAGCACTCCTCTGAAACCATCTTGTAAAGAGTGGATCTGTGGTGGATTCATACTAACATATGTCTCAGGTATTTGAGTAGAAATATATAAGCCATAAGACTCATAACGAATTGCATAGTGCAGGGACGCGTGGAAGCCCATGAAGCTCTGTTGCTTAGACCTCCTTGGTTTGACTCTTAGAAAACTCTGTAAGTTTTCCAACCATTATTTTTCATATTTACAGATATTGAAACATGTAGCTCTGTGTATCTGCTCTGGAAAGAAAACATTAATTACTTCTACAACAGAATTCCAGTCCTTCTGTCACACTGTGCTCCATACACCTGAGCAGTTTTACTGGGGTGTCCATGTGCTGATTATAAATAACCAAAACAGATTGGAAAGTCACAGTTTCAGACTCTTCGAGGCAGGTCATGACTCAGTTTCACCCTTTTGTTTGTGGAAATCCAATAGCCAGTGCCCTCTATCTTTTTTGCTACAATGATGTTGAGGTTTATTTCTCTACTATTGATCTGCAGCCCACCCAATGGCTATTCACACGTCTAAATCCTTTGCTTAATGAAGTCTTGAAAATGTCCCATGCTATTTCCTACAGGTGCTATTTTTCTGTTCCTTAGAATACTGATGTATTTATAAGCATGCTGTGCCATTAGAGCACAAACCACAGTACTTGAAATGAAGTGACTGCAAGATCTGTCGTATGTTTATAAATGCAACAGAAAGTGCTTAAAATTATATGAAAAGTTCTCAGATGTTGTTTTGTTTTTTTAAAGCACATCTCCCATATTCCATCAGTGAAACAAGACAGATGTGGATCAGCAGCTCAGCTATTTGGTGGAATGAACACTTATGAACTAGTATTGTAAAAAGTGGGCACATAGGAATAGGTTCTTCATGCCATAACAGGGCAGATCGTGTGGTCAACATCTGGAAGATACCATACATGGACTTCGATTTAATAAAGTAGTCACCCATCTGCTACATTCTCAGAGTGAGGAGAATAAATAGCATGCCACATCCCACACACTCCAGCTGTCCCCAGCATCCAGTGCTCTGCAGTTCTGCTAAAAATAAAAAAGAAACTTTACTGTATTTCAACAGAGATTGCTAGTTAAAAAAGAGAGGGAGGCAGTGTGAAGTAAAAAGACTTGTTTAGGAGTACCTGTAAGCACTTCAAAGTGAAGAAAAAAATTGCCTTTTGTTTGAAGACTGCCTTTTTTTCAAGCACTGTCACATAGCTTGCCATCATTTGCATTACATGCCAGCAAGTCTGTTTTTTCAGAAAGTAGCCTAGTTATTTCTCCTATATGTTAATGCTGGTGTGCTGATACACAGCAGTATCACTAGAGCTGCATCACTGAGTCCATAATTAACTATCTGTAGCTCAATAATAAAGATTTTGCAGCTTTACTCACTCCAAGTCTGTGAGGATAAATGGGCTAAAGAGTACTCCTAGTTCTGTTGTTGTAGGGTGTATAACCTAAAGGGACTGACTCTTCATTCACCTTCACTCCTTAGAGAGGTCTAAGGAAGTAGAACGTTCTGGGTTACCAGGAGAGACGTGGCAAGCAAGACCCTGTTATGAATCCAGACTGGTGACAGTAGCAGAGGAGGGGTTAAGCATACTGGACAAATAATAGTTCCCCACCCCATCTGGAGTGGATGGAGACCTAGTTTATGTCTTTTCACTCAGCCCTAAGATCCTTGGATAGAGAGGCCTAGAGCAGAGCGGAAAGTATTCCATAAGAGCAAGCCAAAAGATTAAGGGATACATTTTTATGAGATTTAGTTCTTTTTTATTTACCAATCTAACTAATTTATTGCAGGCAACCAGTCAATAACAAATGTGTCTTTAAAAAACAGACTGGAACTTCATTACTCTCAGAGCAAATACCATAAAGTTGACATTATTGCCCTTTTAGTACAACAGTGTTTGGTAAGTATGGCAGAACCTCTTATTTTTCAAGATATATTCACTCTGCAGTCAGGAATGTGACTGCAGCCCACAGAAATATGTAGGTTATTGTGTTGATTTAGTTCAGAGACTAAAAGCCTAAAAAGCATCACAGGTTTCAGTCTGAGACCATATCAGTTGTTCTACGTAACTGTGTACTGCTGGGGCTGAAGCCACTTCTGTTTTGCTTTCAGTGTTGTTGGCACCTGGGCCAGCTTGAGTGAAATGCATTTCATTTAGATTTTCTAATTATAGTGGAGATGTAGCCTGGATAATTTCCTTATTTTCTTCTCTATTTTAATAGGCTCAAAGGTATGAATATGAAACCCTTTTTCTACGTCTTTTCTGTTTTGTCTTTTTTTTTTTTTTTTCCTATTCCAAACACAGGAAGTGTAAAACTACAGCCAACCTGTAACAGAAGTCTACTGCATCAGTTTAAGCCTGTACACAATCCAGATATGTTAGCATGGTGCAGTCTGAAACTGTTGAGCCCCACTCAAGCCTCACTAGACACGTTTCTTCTGGATCACTACTCACAAGCCATGGTGAAACTTTCTGTACTGTAGTCCCCAGGAACTCAATAGTGAGTTCATGCACAGAGCACAATCATACCACTCTACACAGCTTCTTTCAGGACAGACTTCAATAAAAATAATGATCATTCACTAGACAAAACCAAGATGAGAATCCAGGTATAGTAAAAGCTAGTATTTGAATCAAATTTTGTCAGAACATCTCTTCCTAGCCTTCATGTATTTGCTTATTATTTTCTCTCTCTTGCAACTGTACAAAAACTAAGTGGAATGAGGAGATAAAGAACTGAAAATAAAAAAAATCTGGGATATTGGTATTTGCTTTCCTAGAAGAGATGTAACCAATTAAATCTAAGTGTACCAGGAACACTCAAGCTGATTATAGGGATACCTAAATAAACCAAAAAAGTAAGTATACTGGAGTGCTACTTGGAACTTGACTGGGAACATAAGTCTGTCGCAGGTGAGATTCAAACAATCTGTACCCTGACACATGCTCTAGAGTTATGATGATGATACAATGAAAATAGGATGGCATAATCCAAGACAATGTGTAATTCCAAGAAACTATCTACTGGAAGAAAAACAACAAAACTTCTAACAGATGTTTGGAGGATTCTCAGCCTTGTACAAACAAGTTATTATTGGCATTTTCTAAATGTACTCATATGCCACCCTTGAAGTGTGAACACCCTTGCTAGAATTAATAATGCGTTACTCAGAAACATAAACATGAGGGTAATTAAGAGGCCCAAACTATGACTGAGTCTTATTCACCTTTGAGTCTTTCTTACTAGGTCATTTATCATTAGCTCTGGTTCTACTTAACATAAGACAAATAAAAAGTACCATCTGAACCTTGCACATTCACTGTCTTCAAGGATTTCTTCTTGCAGCAAAAATATTTGCCATCTGGTAAACCTCTGTATGAACAAAATTATAATTAAATTGCCCCTGGTCCCTTGTATTCTGTTTTTCAGAATGTTCTCTGAAACAGGCATGAAGCATGCTATGAAGTTGAATTTTCTAAAAACAATTGGTTTGTTTGTTTTCCACTTTTTGCTAACGTTGTAGCACAATGAATGGCACTGTAGCCTTTTATTAAGTTCAGAAGAAGCAAATGTTACATTTGCATTAAATTAATTCACAGTTATTCCATTATTTCAAGTTCCAGAAGTCTTATTGCTAGTTCTCTCTTTTGAGGCTCAGCCCTGCAAAAACTCCTCGTAGACATCTTTAGAAGGGACTTTGCACTTCTGGAAGCAGGAAGTAGTTGGAAGTAAGTTGCTGCCTTGAGGAAAACATGAAATTTCTGCATGAATTATCAATACATAATTCTTTGTTGTACTGAAAGGTAAAATAGACCATGTGATAACTGATGGAAAGAATTCAGTTCTGGCTGCGAAAAGGGAATGAAGAATTCACAATAAGTGATTTGTTCAATTACATGGCCCTCTTTCTCTGCTCAGAGAATATGCATGACTACAGATACAATTTTGTATTGTCTTTTTTATTTTGGAGGTTGATCGTGACCAACATGATTCTAGTATTTTTTTACTTAACGTTTAAAATCTGACCCATGCTGGCTTTACCAGAAAAATCACAAAGCTCTGTTTATCTCCTTCTCCGTGAATGGATGCTGTCCTTATAACCTAGAGGGCAGCATAATGAAACCATTTGTTTCTCAGGGAAATGTAAAAGCTAAGATATTTTAGATGAATTCTATTCCTTTTCTTTTTGCATCTCAGCCATTTTGATATGAGTATGAGGTGTTTATTACTCTAAATCGCACTTGACACCTGCATCTCTGGGTATGTCTGGGGAGAGGAGATTGGGTAAAGATTTCTTATCCCCATCACTTCTTTCACATTTCCTCAAATTAGTTGGATGTGTCTATGCAGTTTTTGCTGTAATGGTGTGATCAGACCTTGCTTAATAGCTTCTTTGTCAAGCTTTGATAAGGAGACTTGAGAATCTCATCCCCTGATCTGGGTATTGCCTTTTGTCACATACACTAACTGCCTTTATGGATCATTGCCACACACCAAAGGGAAGTAGTTCCAGCAGCAGCAGATGGAGACATTTTCCTGCCAAGCAGACTTCTGTGCCCCAGGTGATGCAAAGGACTGGCCCTAACATCAGCATCAGTGTTGTTTTCTCTTAACAGCCAGGCTAAATCAAAGCCAGCTCCACCAAAATAATAATAATAATTAAATAAAAAGTTAAAAGAAATTCATTTTCTGACTTTGTTTGTGATGTGAGGGTGTGCATCACAAAAGGGGATATGGTACATGTCTGTATGCAAGGACTTACACTGAATGCATGAACTGGCACAGTCCTTCTTCCACACACAATGTGACTCCTGCCAATGTCATATTCCTTCTGTACTAAGGAAAGCTTTTCCTGTAAATTCAGTTTCCAGTCTCAGATTCTGCCCTTGGGATCAGCTTCCTCTGTACTGATCATTGCCACAAGTTTCTACTTCTTCCCCAAGGAGTAGCTTCTGCTACAAGTGACCAGCATAGTCATCCTGGGACACACTTTTCCTGCTCTGTCCTGCGTAGGACTTCAATGTGCTTTGTAACAAGTAGTGTCCTTTATCATCCGTAATGCAAATACTTACATCTAACTACAGTATTTAGGAAGGTTGTCAAGATGTGTGGTTTATATTGCGTGACCATTAACTTTCATTAATAATCATACAGGATTTTCTAGAGTTCCTGTAGCATACTCTCAGTTGCCTTAAGGCACTGCGTGTTCTGTGAAGAACAGATTCTTAAACCTTTTTTTCATTCTTCATTACTGGCAAGAGCATAAAGGACTGCATACCCTTAGCTGGAATCCTTCCCCCTCTTCACAAGGCAGACTGAAGAAATGCAGAAATTTATATGCTCAGGACTTTACATACTGTTCTAAGAGCTGCAAAAAGAAAAGCTGTCCATGCTCTGCTTTGTCCTGCTACCATTAGTGTACCTGTCACATCGCTATTGGTTTTGTTGCAAGGAATTAGCAGTGCATTTCAGGCATATTCTGAAATCTGGAAAAAAAAGTTCTTCACATGCAGTGAATAAACATTTTTGCATGAATATCCTACACTTCACTTGCCTCAATACAGTGGAGGTTTATTGACTTACTGCAAGCTACATTTGAATGATTGCTTCATATATTATGAGATGCAGCATTACATCCTGTTTCTTTTCTATTTCTATAGCCCAAAGACTTATTGGAATCGGTGTGTCTCAGACTCATAAAATAAACATGACTTCAAAAAAAGATTATTATACAAAAATCCACCAACCTTGAGAAACTGCAGAGGTGGGGGATTTTTGTGCTGGAATTCATTTTAGTTTCCTAACATTATTCCTTTGCATTTTCAGTTTGAAAGTACAATCTGGCAATTTATAATAAAGAGCCATGAAACAGCTTTCCAGTGAGGAATTAAAAAAAAAAATTAAACTCCCTGGAATCTGGATGTCTGATTGCAAGTGAGGGTAATATACCTCAGAGCTGGTGGTGAAAGGATTCAAATAATAATCTCTGATATATAAGGACTCTGCTACTTAGTCAATAAAAGATGGTTAATCTTCTCCCAAGAGCTCTGCAATATGAACAGAAGATAACCAAAGTAAAATGTTTTACATGATGCTATTGTGTATGATTATTGAGAGAGTCAGGGGCAGATGAGAAGCAGCACCCCAAAAGGGAAATATTGTCCCTGTGAGAGAACTGTCAGACTGTCAAGATGGCTGTCTTTCCCCAGCAGCTGGGTACTGATGAATCAGAGGGCAGAGGTAGGGCTTAGATCAGAGCAGTAATCAGAATTAGTAATAAGGCAAAATACTGCTCCAGTACAAAATCTAAGCTCCTCCATACCTAAGCATTCACATTTGAAATTTCAATACAAATGGTGCAGCCAAAGAAAAAAGGTTGTACTTCTATTGTAAATATATATAAAGGCACCTCTTAAATGTTGCATCACAGAAGGGGATATGGTACATGTTGTCTGTATGCAAGGACTTACACTGAATGCATGAACTGGCACTTTATAATCTAATGAACTTTATAATCTAATACCATCCTGAACCAGCTCTTGAGAATTACTATTCCAAAATGCACTTTCTGCACTAAATTAAGTTATTCTTTTTCTTCTTCTTTTTTTTTTTTTTTTTTTTTTTCCTCAGCACACGGAAGTTCAGAAAAATAAAAAGCTCTCTATTTGTGAAGAACCGCATAGCTCTGGAAAAAATATAATCTCTAAGGCTCATTTTCTTTATCCTAACCCTCATAATAATGTGTTGGACTAGGTCTAGTGAAATGGCAAACCAGGGACATAAGATTAAATGTTTGCAGAGGGCGATGAAGCTGTCAAGCTCAGAAATGGATCATTGCCTAATATCTCACATTTAAGCTTTTTGAAGTTCTTCTTTAAACACATAATTAAGTCATAAAACGGCTTAGGTTTGAAGGGATCTTAAAGATCATCTATTTCCAATTCTCTGCCATGGGTAGGGTTGCCACCCACCAAATCAGGCTACTCTGGGCCTGTCTAACCTGGTCTTGAACACCTCCAGGTTTGGGAGATCCACAAATTCCCTGGGCAACCTGTTCCTGTGTCTCATCACCCTTATATCACTATTAACTAATAGCTACACGGAAACAGAAGTGAGGTACAGCTACTGCTTACCATGCCTCCAGTGACCTCTGCTCTCTATTTATTCAATTCAGCATCTTCTAAATATCACTTTTTTAAACTGAGACTAGGCCAAATTAATGCAGTTGGTTTAGATCTTTCCTAAAAGAATGTGCTTAGACTCAAGTGGATTCAAGAATCCACACAGAAACCTCTGTCAACATCTAACCAGACAAAATGACTTTCAGAATAGATGAGGTATGGCCAATTCCCATGTTGCCAGTCCTCTGGAATGGTACACTTTGGGATTACATCCTGTTGAAGCTGGATTACCGTGTAGCAAAGTCACATATTTAGTAAATAAACATAAGGAACCACAATTACAGGTTTATGGCATTGAGAAGGATAAAAAAATGGCTTCCAGCATTCCATTCTTGGGTTACTTCATATTGAAAGTTATCTATTTATAGACAAGATGACAGAATACATACCTGAGGTGATGGGAGTGCTTCTGCTCAATTCTTTTTCCCTCATCCATCCAAATAAGGAATTTTAATTTGGACAGTTGGAACCCGAAGTATGAAGATGAATGTCTAAATACTTAGACTTGCACAGCAGCAGAGCTCTAGATTATATTGTTTTCACAGTATTAAAATTCTGTTAACCTTTTGGACATGCGTGAAATTTGGTGAAACTTTTGTGAGTGAGTTCTTTGATTGAGGGGAAAGATTCAAAAACGTGGGTAACTCCATTAGAGACCTCATTCATACTGCTTTAAATGCCGTTATTTTATCAACATTTTCAAATTAAAAAAAAAAAAAGATGAAAAGGACTGAGTCATGTCTCTCATTCAAGTTGTAGTAAAGAACTACCAAAGACAAAAGGTAAAAGGTGTTTCAAAGGTAGTACCCCAAAGGCTAAATTCTTTCTCAAAATAGAATTGAGAAACACTTAAGGTACTCAAAAATATTAGGAAAAGGTGTGAAGTTCCTAATATGAAATCTTTCTTTTGAAAATAAAGTTATTCAGATGTATTTGGTCACTTGTATAAATTAAGAAAATTAGAAGAACAAGAAAAATATTCAACCAGTATATCTGCATACATTCAACTTCTGTCAAGGAGACATTATTTCCTTGCCAAATAAGCTGAACTTGCAGTCTAACTGTTCCTCTCAGGGTTGGTATATAATGAAGTACAAACTCAATTGGGAATTGGTTTTGCTGCTGGAATTCAAACTAGAACAAGCAGACGCTACAGTGAGATAAGAAATACTCTTGCTATGCTCTACAGCTGCATTGTATTTCTGCAGTGTTGAATGTGTGAAATAGACTTTGGCCTTCCAAGCATAGGCAATATGCCAACAAAGCTCTTGCATGTATCTTTGTGTCTTTGCTGTTTAAAGACTGTGGTTATATGCTTCATTGAAGCAAAGGATCCATGAGAGTATGTAACTGATTATGGGGAGGCTACAGGTAAGGAGCAGCTGGGAGAGTGTGTTGCAGCCATCCAATCTGCATATTCCTTTAGAATGGAGTGAGCAAAATAATTCAGTGGAATTTTCAACATAAAATGTATCTTGGCAAACTTCTGAAACTGGGACTTATTCTTGTCTGTATTTAGCTGTTTTACTGCAATGCATGCAGTTTGAGAAGGTCACAGTTTATTTTTTTATTCATACAGAATAAAATTTTTGTTCGTGCAGAACATTTACAACCGTAAAGCAAAGGAGTTCGCTGCTATAGCTCAGTAAAAACAAAAAACAAAAACAAACAAAAAAGAAAAATCACAACGCTATAGGAACTGTAGCAGTAAATAAAGCCCTAGTGGCTGCTGCGTTGAAATTTAGACTTTTTTGCTTTTCTTCATGTCTCTGAACATTAATAATATGATAAAACACTCTTCTCAATATCTGTTTATGCTACTTATTTTATTTGCTGATGCTAATAAATTGGGAGGATCTTGTTTGAGTTTGTTGAGGGTAGAGGCCTTAACAGAGAGATCTAGACAAATTAGAGAGCTGGGCAGTCAACAATCACATAAAGTTCAACAAGAGTGTCAGATTCTGCATCTGGGAAGTATGGTACAACTGTGGTACTCTGGCTACATGTACAGGCTGTCAGATAAGATGCTGAACAGCATCCCCACTGAAAGAGATGCGAGTGTGATAGTCAACAGCAAGTTGAACATGAGTCAGCAGAGTACCCAGACAGACAGGAATGCCAACCATGCCCTGGGTTTCATCAAGCACAGAATTGTTTGATGTGGTTGAGTGGTTGTCCTGCTCTACACTGTACTAGTGCAGAATCAGCTTGAGTACTGTGAGCAGTTCTGGGCTCCACAGTATAACAGGGGCATAAAACTATCAAAGAGTATTCAAATGAGGGCTACAAAAATGATGAAGAGTCTGGAGGGCAAGGTGTATGAGGTCCTTTGGTGTGCTCAACCCAGAGCAGAGCATGCTGAGGAGAGGCATAATTTGAGGAATCATTTTCAAGTTGCTGACTATTACATTCTGGTTTTCAGTAAGAAAAAATGAAGCAGAAATGACAAGAAGAGTTAAACACATAATGTGTGTTTAGGTAGGTGAGAAAATAACACAGTTAAACAGATATATACTTAAAGTAATGGTTTAGCAGTAGAACAGCAGCAGTATTCTTTGAACATTAAAACATTAGTATTAAAATTCAAGGTATTTTGAAAAATATTTTCTAAAATAAAAAAAATGCATTAGATAATTTCCTGCTGCAAGTATAAAAAGCTTTTCTTTTTCCCAGTCTCTTAATGCAACCCTACTGCTGTTTGATTTTAGTTTGTGGCCATGCTTAATATTTATTCCTCTTTTTGTAACTTACTGTTTCAGATGAAAATTTTGAATAGATGAGAAGAATTCTTATGAAGAGGAACTGATAAAATTAACACAGGTATGGAATGGGTTAAGTGATAAGCAATAAGCTAAATGGTAACAATTTAAATGATAAATTAGGCCAAGAAAAGGCATGAGAAGAACAAAATAGAATGTGGAAGATAAAAGAAAAATAAAAAGGCTGCAGAAAGTTGTAGAAAGTAGAAGTCATAGCTTTGAGATGGGCAAAATGATGTGAGGCCTTAATCTTTATTTGTTGGAAGCAATTTAAAACTGTAACTCATTTTTAGGAAAAAGTGCACGACTATTATTAAGAATCCAGCATTTTCAGGAGCACTTGGGAAGACATTGCTATAAAACAAATAGACTAAATCTGTCAAGAAGTAGAGAATATCTTCAACTTAAAAGCCATCTAAATGGAAAAAGAAAAAAGAAAAAATCCTGAAGGATGTATTAAGATATATAATCATTGCAAAATAATATTGAACTATAAGGAGAGAAGAACACAGGACTATAAATTTTGTAATGCAGAATATTTCTCCTGAAGTTCAGCTTTGTTTTGTATATGAGAAGGGAGCATGGCAGAGTCATTGAGCTGGAGGAGGAAAACAACCTTTGCATGAATCAAATCCACTGGATAAATGTGCCTAACTTGTGACTATGCCTGATGTGTTTTAAACACTTCCAAAAGCATTTTCTTAATTTATCCATAGAGAAAAATACTTCTGAAATCCTTCAGTCATATATCTTGAATGGCCACACTTAGGCACCTAAATTAGACATTTACGTTTTCTTTCTGAAAGCTTTAGATTTATCCATGACTTTCAACTGAATGGGTTAGAAGCATGGCAAAATACTTATGAAAGAGTCCTTTGTGAAGCATTTGAAACTTATGTACAGATTAGACAGAATGGGATTTCATTTTAGATTACTGCAGAATGATGTACAAAACTGTGATGTTATCAGGCCTTTTAAACCCACTGACACATGGAGCTGAGGCAGAATTACAGTGAAGGGAAGAATTTTGGCTATGAAAAATATGTAGAAACTAGAGACAAAACATAATCCACAAAAGGAGTATTTCTTTTTTTTTTTTTTTTTTTTTTCCTGATGCTGATGGTAGTTCTAAGAATCAGCAAACAACCTGAGAGCAAATAGATTGCAAAGCAAGTAAATAGCAAGCCAGGTAGGTGGCTTGATATAGATACTCAGACCATGTAGCCGGTAGTCATTTTTTTCCACAGACACTAATATCTTGCAGTTTGCAATATGTATTTTAAAGTATATGTACTTAATGATGGTGATATTATCAAAGAAGTTGGTCTGCAAAAATATGATAGATCCCTAATGAGTTCACCTTGCCAAGCTTCTAAGCAGAATTCTTACTAGTGCCAGGAGGAGGAAGTTGGGTTTCTTTTTGTCAGTAGCTTCTTTTCTTTTTGATCCTAAAATTTGCCAAGTGGAAATAGACAGGAAAAAATGCATCACATTCCTTAAAATGCCTTAAGCTATTTAAGTAACCATCAGAACATGAGTAGGCTGGTGATTACGTTATCAAACTTGTAATGTGCACATTAAGTGTATTTAAAGAGAAGATCTATTAACTGATAAATTATAACCAATTTACTTCAGACCAATAAAAACAGCTACAACTTAGAAACCCTGCTGAGTTTGTGCCCTGTAATGCATAACAATACCACAATTAGCTTTAGTAAATGTAGTAATATGAAGTCTCAAAAATGTCAGTATTTTTAGTAGAAATGATACCAAGTAGTGCTTAGACTTCTTTGTGACACGTCATGCAGTATTCATATGGCATTGTAGAAGTTATATTAGTTGTTCCAAACGTGATTAAACTGATTAGTGTAGATATGTTAGATTTCTTTCTCCATGTCGTATCACAGCAGTTGCTTTCATGTTCTAAGAATGCAATTGAATCACTGGAGGGGGATTAGGAGTTCTTGGTCTTCTGTTCACAGAAAGGTACATCTTACGTTTTCAGTTAGACCATTTCAGGGTCATAGTCATAGAATCATATAATTGCTCAGGTTGGAAAAGACCTTCAAGATCATCACGTCCAACCACAACTGAACCATACTACCCTAACTCTAACTACCCACTGCTAAATGCCTGGGTACAACATCCAGGCAGATTTTAAACACAATCAGGGATGATGAATGAACTACTTCCCTGGGGAGCCTATTGCAGTGCTCAACAACTCTTTCTGTAAAGAAGTTTCTCCTGATATCCAAGCTAAACCTCCCCTGCTGCAACTTGAGGCCATTTCCCCTTGTCCTGTCACCTGTCACCAGTGAGAAAAGACCAGCCCTACTCTCACTGCAGTCACCTTTCAAGTATTTGATGAAAGCAATAAGATTTCCCCTCAGACTACTCTTCCCCAGACTAAACAGCCCCAGTTCCTTTAATATTGCCTCAAAGGGCATATTCTTCAGGCCCTTCACCAGACTTGTTGCCGTTCTTTGGACCTGCTCCCGTACCTCAGTGTCCTTTCTGTATTTAGGTGCCTAAAACTGAACACAGTACTCAAGGTGGGGCCTCATCAATGCCAAGTACAGGGGCAGATTATTTCCCTAGTCTTGCTCACCACACCATTTCTATTCCTGATACAACCCAGAGTGCCATTGGCCTTCTTGTCCACCTGGGCACACTGCTGTCTCATATACAACAGACTCCATCAGCATACCAAGTTCCCTTTCCATCAGGCAACTTTCCAGCCACTCCTCCTCAAGCCTCTAGTGTTGCCTGAGCTTGCTGTGACCACAGTGCAAGATCTGACACTTGGCCCTACTGAAACTCATACAGTTTACCTTGGATCATTGATCCAGTCTATCCAGGTCTCTCTGTAGCAGCTTTCTACCCTCTTTCCCAACTTGGTGTTGTCTGCAGGTTTACTGAGGGTGCACCCGATTCCCTCATCAAGATCATTAATAAAGATGTTGAATGAGAGTGGCTCCAGTACGGAGCTCTGGGGGATACCACTCATAACTGGCAGACAACTGGATTTAGCTCAACTGGCAACAGGTATTTGGGCCTGGACATCCAGCCAGTGTTTCACACAGCACAGCATATGCCCATCCAAACCATCAGCAGCCAGCTTCTCAATGAGAATGCTGTGGGACACGATGTCAAAGGCTTCATTGAAGTCCCAGTAGATCACATCAACAAACTTACCTTCATCCATTAAGCTGGTCACCTAGTCATAGAATAAAATCAGGTTTGTCCAACAGGATCTACCATTCGTGAACCCATGCTGACTGGGCCTGATCTCCTGATTGACCTTTAATTGCTCCTGAGATTATCCATTCAATGTCCTACCCTGGGACTGAGGAGAGACTGTAGATACCTGGATCATCTTTCTGGCCCTTTCTGAAGATGGACATCACATTTTCCAGTCTCCAGTCCACTGGGATATCTCCAGTTAGCCAGAACTGTTGAAGGATGATGGAGAGTGGCTTGGCAACCACATCTGCCAACTCCCTCAGCACTCCAGGGTGCAATCCATCTGGCCCCATGTGCTTGTGAGTGTCCAGCTTTTGGAGCAGGTCCAAAACCGTCTCACCATGGATTAAGCCAGGCCTATTCTGTTTGACACCTCTATCTTCCAGTGCAAGGGGCTGTGTGCCCAGGAAACAACTAGTCTTACTATTAAAGACAGAGGCAAAGGTGGCTTTAAGTACCTCCCAGTCCTTGGTCACTGTGTTCCCCTCTGCATCCACCAAGGGATGGAGATTCTCCCTAGCCTTCCTCTTACTGTTGTTGTATTTATGGAAATATTTATTGTTGTCTTTCACCTTAGTTGGCAAGTTCAGTTCTACATGGGCTTTGGCCTTTCTAATTTTCTCCCTACACAACTTTACCACATGTTTGTAATATTCGTAAGTTCCTTGCCTCTTCCAAAGACCATAAACTTTTCTTTTGTTCCTCAGTTCCTACCAAATATTTCTGTTCAGACAGGTTGGTCTTCTTTCCTGTTGACTTGTCTTCTGTGACTTGGGGATGGTCAGCTCCTGCACCTTTGAAGGAACTTCCTTAAAGGATTCCCAGCCTTCCTGGGCTCCCATGCCTTCCAGAACCACCTCCCAAGGGACTCTCTCAAACACAGTCCAAAGGAGACCAAAGGCTGCCCTCTGGAAGTCCAAGGCAGTTCTGTTGACTCCCCTCCATGCTTCAACAAGGATTGAAAAATGTATCATTTCTTGTTCACTTTGCCTCAGACAGCCTCCAACCTTTGCATCATCCACAGGACCTTCACTGTTAACAAGATTTAGATTTAGATTAGACTTGAGGAAGTAGGAGATCCAGGATTTTACTTCCCCTTGTTGGCTCCTTCATCAACTCTGTCACAAAGTTATCTCCCACACACTCTAGGAACTTTTAAGACTGTTCCATTTCTGCTGTGTTAAAATTACAGATGTCTGGGGAGCTGAGGTCCCTCACAAGAACAAGGAATAGAGACCACAAGACCTCACCCAACTCTCTATACAGTATTCACCTCTTCATCGTGGTTGTGTGGCCTGTAGCAGACTCCCATGGTAATGTCAGTCTTACTGGCCTTCACTATTATTCTGACTCATGAGCTCTCAACTCTATCACCACCTTCATTAATTTCCAGGCATTCACATATTTTCTAAACATAGAGGGCCACACCACCGCCTTTTCTGCCTTGTCTATCTCTTTTGAAAAGTTGTTAACCGCTGATCACAGAACTCCAGTTGTGTGAGTCATCCCACCGCATTTCTGTGATGGCAACTATTTCATAGTTTTTTGACCACACAATGGCCTCCGACTCCTAGTGTTTGTTACCCAGGTTGCATGCATTAGTGCAAATACACCTGAACTGGGCCAACTTTTGTGTGGGAGAAGCCCTTATACCCCATTGACCATACTCACATGTTCCTATAGTAACCAACTTCACACAATTTTTGTGTTACTCCTACAAAAAGGTGTGTCATCCACCTTTGTCAGCAAGACACAAGACTGGGATCTTACTGGCACATCCCCCTCCCCCAAGCAGTGGCATGTTATTTACAGGCTCCTTTCAAGCGACCCTGGTTTTATGAAGGGGAGTGGGGTCCCCTTCATACCTAGTTTAAAGCTCTGTCAATGAATCTACACAACTCCCCTTGTAAAACCCCTTTCCACTAAAGGGAATAAACTATTCCTATTGGTTGCCAGTAGGTCTCATGTAAATCAAGCCAAGATCAAAAAACCCAAACCCCTGTTGGGCACACCAGACTCTGAGCTGAGTTTTCATTTGTTGGCCCAGTGAATTCAGTTCCTCATCATTCCCTGGAGGGACAGAGGAGAACAGGACTTGTGATCCCATATCCTCAAGGATCTGAAGTCTTTCTTCATAGTCCTTAGGGAAATTTTTTCCTATTTCATCACTGCCTACCTGAAACAACAACAGGGAATAATAATCTGAGAGTCATACTAGGGAAGGAAGTTTCTTCCCCGCATCTTTAACCTGGGACTCCAGGAGGCAGCATACCTCCCTTTGTAGTGGATCTAGTCTGCATACTGGGACTTCTGCTCCCTTCAGCAGTGATTCAGAGTGGTAATGAGAGGGAGAATAAATTACAAACAAAGGTAAAATTATGAATCATTGCAAACAGAGGTTAAAAAAAAAAAAGACTGTCTTGATATTTTACAACCTTTACAAAGAGACTGGGATGAAGAGGGCAAAGAGTAGACAAAGTAGTCATAATCAGGTCAGAGGAAGAGTGCTTTTTGAGCAAAGAACTTGAAGAAAACACCGAAGAAACATTGAAAAATAGCAAAAGAGCATTATGGACTTTGTAAACCTCAAGCAATTGGATCACTTTGAGTCTATTTTGGTATAGAATTCCCACCACCTAGGAGCTCCACAAACAGAAAAGAATGGCTCTCTGCTAAAACATAGCTGTCCTCAATTTGTTCTCTATGAAAATGCATTTGTGTGAAGACCCTTAAAGTTTGTAATCTAAGAAAACAACAAATGAACTTTCATTGCTGCAGCTTTGAATTTTTTTAAATGTATGCTATGCAATTTAAGTTGAAAATTTTAAGATGAGGCAGATGCCATTTTGTTCATTTTCCTAAAAAAAAAAAAAAAAAGAAGCCCTAAAAGTAAAATATATTGCTTAAGCAGCAGGCACCTTTTCTTTATCAAGCTGCTGCTTACGCCTCAAGCAGGATGTGTATCGTCTGAGCATTTTTATTATAGTAAGAAAAAATATTTCGGAACAATGCCAGATTCTCCAGCAGATGTGAGTCAAAACCAAACATCACATGGGTGGGATTGCCATAGTAACTAACTTGAATGCATCAGATACATTAGAAAAGAGTTGAAATTCTGTCTACTTTTCAGCTTACCTTTCACCTGATGTATCAGCTGTAGTCTCTTTCTTTGACTAAAGCTTGTTAAGGATCTTATGTCTATAATCTTTCTGTTTGTAAGCATTTAATATTCCAGCTGTATTAATGGAATTTTATCAAGGAACAAAAAAAAGGATACAATTCTCTAGAGAGAAGAAGGAAGGATCAATACTGAAGTAAAAACTACCAGCTGAAAAGAAGAATGAGGAACATCAGTTCCTTAAAAAAGAATTTAGACCTAGGCTAGAGGAGAACTGCATTGAACCTCAAGTGAGGTATAAATAACATCATTGTGAAGAAGGCTGTCATCATGCAGGAGTACCTCTGACAAGACATGGGTATGCATTCTTTCTGTTCCATCTGACAAAGGAGAAGATCTGATCTAGAGCCTGGTGTTTGGGCGTAGGTACAGCCAGGTAGGAGGTAAGAAGTCTAAAGGAAATGGATTCAAATGATCAGAATTAGAGAAAACATGATTTATGAAGAATGGTTCAAAGAACTGAAGCTTCCTTCCTCTTAGAAGTCTTAGGATAGTAATGATAAAAAATTCTTCAAGTGCGAAAGGTAATTATGGAAAGGTAAGAAATTGTGTTCCACATCCATGGAAATAAACTGTGGCAAGAAAGAACAAAGTTAAACATTGAAAAGTTTAGGAAAACAGATCATTAAGTAGTTTGTATTGAGACTTCCCATCACAGAGGAAAATGCTAGAGAGCCATCTGTCAACAACGATAACGTGCATAGTTAATCTTGTCTTAAGGGATGGACCGTCTCTTGGAGACCCTTCTAGCATTTTTTTAATGTAGCTATTGCCAAATCCCAGCAGATCTTTAATGGGAACATTGGCAGCTGCACTACTGCACACTGCAATATCTTTAGAAGAAGCACACAGCATCTAGAAATATGGTCTATTGAAGTTTGAGATTAAAAGTGTAGGACTGTCTGTGCTTAGCTTTTGGTGCTGCTATGTTTTTCAGAAAAAAAGACACCAATTATTGGTTTACAGTGATAGCTTCTACTAAATCAACAGTGCAAGGTTTTTTTTGAGAAACAGAAATTCAAAGACTTTTGAAGGATAAAGACTGTCAAGTATAATGTTTGTTATTGCTAAAGAATATTGTGGTAGAATCCATCTGGAGGTAAATTTCAAAGAAAATTTCAATGAAATATTGTGAAATCTATAGCTGAAGGGTTCGTACCTACTCTTTGCTGGATCCAGCATTTCAGCACTGACATTCTTGAATATTAGAAAAGAATAAAAAATTCATGGAACAAAGCAAAGTTAATGAACACATTAAAGTTTAAAAAGGGTAAAGTATATGACACAAGGAAGGTGGTAGCATCTGTGCTCTTGAAGAGGCTGATCACTGAGGAAGAACTCTCTCACTTGTCATCTGAAGGTATCTAAGAATGGATTCATTCTTCTGCTCTTCTTCTGGCCTCAAAAGGAATGATTATGCAAAGTTATGCAAATAAAATCAGTTGTTGTTGTTGTTTAAGATAATATATAACTGGTGCTGTTTTTCTCATACATCTAACTACTCATCTGTTGTAGTTAGGCTCAACCTGAGAAGGCCAATGTGAGTCCAATACCAGTTTTATATTATGTGGAGTAATCTCAAATAAATTTGACATAATGCTGTTGCAAAGTGTAAAGCAACGTGTTCAGATTTTGCAAAAGTGAAGACAAGTAAATTCTAGGAAACTTTGGTGCAACACTGAAGGGACAAGTTGACAGATTATTTGTTAGTTGACTTTGAATAACTCGTGTATTTCAGGATCAACATCAATTCAATTGTTTGGAAACTGTTTATCCATTTAGAATTCAGTTCTTTCAAGGTTTCTAGCTCTCTAAAGATACATGGAATTATACTCAGTTGTCTCAATTTCTTGTTTTTCATTACTTTGCTTTTTGTATTGAAGGATCAGGGACTGCATTGAAGGTATTAGTTTCTGGAGAAGGCATAATCACAATAGCAGTGCAGTGATTGTAATAGTACTCAGTAAATAATGGCTGCATAAACATCAAAGATGAGCACACGTATACATGGGTCAACATATCTGAAGCAGCAATGCTTTAAAGAAATGGACAGAATGGAAAGGTATTATACAGTGTGTCAACATATAGTGGCATAGCCTATAAATTTTCAGTCATAGAGGCTTGTGCAGAAAGGAAGGGGTAGGTTAAAAAAAAAAAAACAACAGCCCATGTGTGTGTATGTTAAATCTCAATGGGATCAGCAAGGCAGGCATAAAGCCAAAGGCAGGCATAAGAATGTTTGGATATGTACATCTAATCTGGACAGGTTGTGGCTCCAGATGGCCAAAAGACAAATCACATCCAGTTTGAAAATTTTAAATGTTTAATTTTATTAAAAAGTCCTAACGGAGCCTGCTTGAGCAGGAAATGGCACGAGCCCTGATATGCAGAGCTCCAGGTGGAAAAGAGTGCATTGTTGTCATTTTTATTTTGAGCAAAGTCCTCCTGGTGTGGAACAGCCGTGCGGTCCCCAGGCATCCTGAAAGGTGGCACTCCAACAGGATGTCTGCAAACCCGGCTGCTGCGTCCCAGAAGAGGCTGTTTTAACCAGCTCTGCACAGACGGCTGGGAAAGTGCTAGCTCCCATGTTGGTCACCAGCACTCAGAGTGCCAGCTTGGAGGCCAGTCTGTCAGAATTTAAAACTGCCTTCATAAAAGGTATGAACTTTATACATGAGAGGAGAAGACAGCCTGCAAGGGACTCAGAAGGGATGCATTCCAAAATGATGTTAGGCATTTTAAAAAAAGCTTTATAACTAATATGGAACTGCAGTTCTAAAATGCATGCTATAAAAACATCTCAAATCAAGAGAACTTTTTAAAAACAGCTTTCCTACACTCACAAGGGGAATCAACCAGAGTATGAGATATTTAAATTTGCACCATGTTCAAGTGATCAGCAGGGATTTTCTAGGGGAAGTAAGATATTGAGAAAAGCTTACTTAAATGTTTGTTTTCTATTCCATTCTTTCCTACAGTTTCTAAATATGTTTTTCTTCCTTACAACTAAAGACAGTCTATTACAGTCTAATAGCTGTCCACACTTAAATGAGCAAGTGTCTTATTGTACATAAAATCATCCATGACCCATGATCCGATCCCATGATGGGATCTTCATCGCATCACCTATTATTTTCAGAAGCAGGTTTGACAGCTTCTCTTCAGGGCCTTGCTGGCAGGATGTTAGATCTGGCACCTCTGTGCATTGCACCTTGGGCATCACCAGCACAGTGGATGCATTTAAACAGAAAAGGGCAACAACAACAAAAAAAAAGGGTAAGAGCCCAGACCATTAAACTTCACCAACTGCCTATGCTTGCCTGACAATATTTCTAGAATTACCTTTAATTAGTGGTAGCACTTCTATTGTCAGGGAGAGGAGAAGGTTATGAGATCTGAAGCCCTTAGCCCCAGATGTACTGTGCAGCTGGCAGGTGAAACACGAAACACCTTTTCAAAATCCATTTGCTACTTGTGGAAGGGTTTTGTGCTGTTCTTCCATAGAAGATTCAGGGAAGTTTTAAGGCTACAGAAAATACATGTATGTGAGACTTTGACTTTGTTTCAGGGATTTGCTTTAGTGATTTCACCAGTCTGCAGCATGAACAGAAGGAGATGGCAGGAGGCTACCAGGTCTAAGAAGGAATATTGCTCTCACACACCAGCACGGTCATTCTGTGTCTTCTTGGGACATAACAACACTAATCTCCGGATGCCCCACCCCTGAAGGCATTCAAGGCAAGGCTGGATGTAGCTCTGGGCAGCCTGGTCTAGTGGTTGGTGACCCTGCCCATGGCAGCGAGTTTGAAACTAGATGAACCTCAAGGTCCTTTTCAACCCAGACCATTCTATGATTCTCTGTAATCTCTTTTTATATGTTACTGCAAGAGGTAGCTCATTAAATAAAGCCAAACTACCTACACTACAAGTCAATATTCAGTATCAACACTGAATAAACATAAAACCCATAAGTCTCCTTTAAGTACATTCAGTCCTCCTTTCAGTCATTCAGTTGTTCAGTCATATATTGGCTGAACATCTGATGTGAAACAGAGACAGTGATCTGTCCAAATCACCTTAGTTACTTAAACACTACCCATGAATCTCTTCCTACATACTGTTTTGGAATAAGATAATATCTAAATTAGCTTGTAGATCCACTACAGCCAAGAGCACCGTTTATACTAGAAACGCCTTAGAAGTTTTGATTTTCTTTTAAGTTATGAATACCAGGGATTGCAATACAAAGTGGAACAACACTGAACAATAAATGAAATTAGGGAACAGTTAGCATCGATCAGTATGTGTCTGTTGCCAAGGGCAATTTTGATTTGTCTCATTTTAAATTCTATTGAACAAATTAAAGTGCAATTTCCTTTCTATGAACAGTGGCTGATCTAAAGAAGCTTCAAGAGGTAAGGAGTGCTAATGGATCTTCAAATTGGATCCTAGCCATGGCAATAAGCCTGAAACTGAGCATCATCCTTAATGGATAGCCTATATGTACAGAGAGAAGAGATAGCATATTGCTCACTTCTCTATACTGTATTTCCCACATCATCAATTTTTGTCCTTAGTACATCTCTGCTTTCTCTCAAGATATTTTTTTAGTTTATTTTATGCCAATAGGATGATTTTCTTTGCCTCAGCTTCTATCTTCCCCTACACTCCTTCCTCTTTGGTTTATTTTTAAAGGTATCTAAAACGCACTGTAAGTATTTCAGGAATTATTTGTGCCAATTTATGTAGTAGCAATTAGAGATACAATATTTGTGTGACCACATGGGTATTTGTTCAGGCACACACACAAACATACATACAAACAAACATATATTTGCCTGCTAAACTACTGTAGTTTGTTTTCCTTTTGGTGAAGGAAAATTAAAGAGAGAAGGCAGAGGGAAGAAAGACATTGTTACTTTCACTACTTGATACAAGATCAAAACAATGATTCCTTTCATTTTTCCATTCATTTATCTAGCTTTTTTTTTTTTTTTTTAAGAAAAATATAAAGTATATTTAAGTGGATGGGTGCATGTGTTTCAAATAGATGTCCTTAATTTTGTATAATCAATTAATTTGTACTGGTTTGTTGTACTGAAAATAATTTTTCTTCCACTGGCAAATAAGTGCCTTTAAAATACACTGGTTGAAGTTAACCTTTTAATAAATGCTCCTGGACAAAATAACATAGATGCAACTGAATTTCTTCGAAGGAACTAATAAACAGGAAGTACTTCTTCAGTATTTTAACAAGCTTGAATTCGTAGCACTTTTTTACTATGTTGCCACAAATGTCTTTCTTACTAGAAAACCTTAGAGCAATTTTTTTCTTTTTGGGGGGTTCTTTTTTTGTTTCTATGATTCCTTTGTAAATGCCAAACGCCTTTCCAGATTCCTTCATAGAAGAAAAAGCTTAGAAAAGACAGAAGTTTCATCTCCAGTAGAATCTGAATGGAATTATGTGATTTCCTGGATACACAAACCCACCTGTCAAGTGCAAACATTGGGAGGGCAAACAGCAGATAAGAGGAAAGATGTTTAAAAAGTTAATTCACATAAATCCCCATCACCAGTGTGTTCCAGAGGACAAAAGAAGAAGCTGAAAGAAAAAAAAAAAAGAAAAAGAGAAGAAAATTCACAAATCTGAAAGAGAGACAATGAAAGCTGAGGCCTGAGGAAAGAAACGGTGTCAGAATACAGGAACGGCTTTGATGCCAGCTATTATGCAGCACAATGATTAGCTTTGATTTTTCATTGTATTGTGGTATTTCCTTGGTCTTACTGCAGAATTTGCTCAAGCCTCAGTATGAAGACTGCTGTGTACTGAGGAGAGCTGGTGACACTATTAAACAAGCAGGATTCATGATTCTCATTGCAAAGTTATTTTTTGACATCTCCTGGGAATATATAATTTGTGAATATATTTTGCTGTCGTGATATATTACAAATGTCACACATAAAATACTGTGGATTTTACCAGTAGTAAATGGTATGTGCCATCAGTTTTCAGGTTGATTTATACATGAGAAGCTGATCAGTATTCTTTTTCATTAATTCACAGTAGCTATCCATGAGTCTTCAGAGGTATCTTATGTTTAAATGGACTGTGAGATCATGTCCAAGCAGAAAGAAAAAGCCTCCAAGTGAATCTTTGCTTAACTAAAAGTGAGAACTCCTTATCTGTTTCTACTGCTGATCGAAATTGTTCCTCTCCCTTTATTTTCTGCAGTTTTTCTTCTTTATTGGTTATTGTCTTTACTAATTACTCCATGCTTATGGAGTAATTTAGGACTTTTTCTTTCCTGCTGTCTCAACTTCCAATTCTCCTAGGAGTCTATCACGCTTTCTTTTCAGCAGAAGAATCCAAAATTATGCAAGATAAAATGTGACCTAGAAAAACCCCCACATACCTAGTATGGGATAATGATTTACTGCTGAAAGCAAATATCTGATAGACAGAGGAACAGAAAATCCCTGAAACATAGCAGCAGATATCTGTATGTGGCATACTCCTCAAGGACATGGAAATTACTGTGGAAAAAATGTGTATTCATTTGCCATGCATTGAGGTTTATATTCCTTGTTTCCTTCCTGAGATAACTGATCGCTTGTTGTTCAAATAGCTCCTGAATTTACTTAGAAAATTTTGTCCTGATCTGACAGCTTAAATATTGAGATTTTAAGAAAATCTAGAGCAAGATAAGAATTCAGATATAACATGAAAAAGACCTCAACTAATTAAAAATGACCAATAGCTAGAACAATGTAATCAAAGAAAAAATTTTGGGTTGATGAACTCTTTTGTTCCCTTTTTCTGCCAGACCAAATAAAAGTGGATATTCAATAATTTACTCAAATATAGCAATTAATAAACGTTTCCTTCACATAACAGCTCACATTTATGTATTTATATTTACCTTCTTTATGTCTAGAATATAAAGGTAAAATGAAATTCTCTTAATAATTTTGCTTACAATTCACAAATAATTATTTACAAAACTATCAAAGAAACAGATATTGCTTATTACTCAGGTAATACACTATTAAAATTACAGGACGAAATATGTTAGACCTACAGCATATATTTGTGGAATTTAGCTGTGTATAGATTTGTCATCTCAGTTCAGTATCACAGACTTTTGTGATCATGCTGAAGCTATCAGAAGCTCTATAAAGGCAGACAGATCCTTGGTAGCAGCAGAAGCATCTAGGAATATTGATGACAACATACCATTCAAATATTGCCATCCTAAAGACATATATACTTCCAAAATTGGCTTTTTAACAGTCTGGCTTCTGTTTTTCTCACATTTCTCATGCTTGGCAATGTACCCAAGGTATCTAATTAAAATGGCATGACTTTGCGGTATATGATTCTCACTGATGGAGGCCAGATCCTAGAAATTTCATCAGTGTTCAGGCTTCAAAAGGTTCAGGAGTATGTTTCAGTGGGTGTTGCTCTTTGTTTTATGCATGGAAGGATTAATAACTTGTCATCAATATAGAAAATATATAAATGATATGTCACAGAATGAAGAAAGGATCTCTCCATAAAATGTGACCAAGCCAAGAACACCTTCTAAGAAACAAACCTGACGTGGTCACCCAGTAATAACTTCAACATCTCTGCTTGAAAATTTTTCCCTCTGTAGAATAATGAGACCTGCTTCAGAGAAAGGTCAGCTTCTTATTGAATTGAAAAAGCAGGAAGCATATTGCTTTCTGTCTAAAAGGATTTACAGTTAATCAGAAAACAAATTTCAGCTATTGGCCCCAAATTCACTTCAGTAAAATGTTGCTTGCAGTAATATTCATAAAGAGTGATACTAGAAGCATATCAGAAAGTTTTAAATCTTGTTTCTAGTCACAAGTTTGTATCATCTTTTAATCAGTTAAAGATTATGTCCCAACTAAATTAAATCGATGAAGGGTACAAACAAAAACACTGAAATCTTAGGAGATACCAGAATAATATGATCTCCAGCTCAAGGCATGTTTTAAGTGACACATTAATGTTGAATATGCACTGCTGGCCATTGTCAGAGAAGATACTGACTAAAAAAATCTTAAATATCCTTCATTGCCTCCATTTTAATTTTCCATATATTCAGCATAACTCATTTGGTGAAGTAACTCAAGAAAAACAAAAAACAAACAAACAAAATTCTATCACATATCTATCACGTGTTAATTTTTTTGTTAAAAACATAAGGTAGAAAGTTGTTTGTAAATGACAGCCATCTTGCCAAACCTCCTGATTGAGCAGGATTTGTTACTTAAACCACCTCAACTCTGTGCTGTATCTACTTACTCAGGAAAATGAAGCTGTGTCTACTCACTCAGTCATTGGAAGTACCAAGAAGTACCAACCTAACCTTATATTGTGGTGTTTCAACATGTCTTGTGAATAAAAACTAGCATAAATCCCCTTCTAAAGAAGACTCAGCTTTCCTGTAACATGTGGATCCCCAGTTCATCTTCTTCTTCAGTTGCCTAACATGGATATGTAGCCATGTCATTCACTTCCCCAAATTACTAGATCTGAAGTTATTTTGAGATGGCACAATGAGTAGTTAGAGTTTGTCTTTAGAGGGAACGTTAGATATTCAGAAATTGCACCACACATCTGCCACTGGCCCCAGTCCATTGCTCTCCATCAATCCCCTGAAGTAAAAAATCACTACATTTTTCTAAACAAAGAAAGTATGCTGACAGAACCTGCAGATAAAATGGTGTAAATCTTTATACACAGAGCATACAGTCCTGCTGCGAGCAACTCATCACCCATGGCTGTGTTAGTGCACAGCAGTACAAGCTTAGGTAGATAATTTAGTCAATTAAGGGAGGGATTTTGACAATTTCAGACTGGGGTTTGAAGCATAAAGCAGTTTTAGAAATATAAGTCCCTTTTTGATTCTACTGACTTGTCGGAATTCACTCACTGAGGAGCTGTCACAGGTTGTGCAGTGTTCCTCTCCTAAGAACATCAGCAGAAGAGTGAGGGCAGGCCAGAAGTGCGTAATTCCACCCAACACCCAAGCACCATCGTATTTTATTCAAAAGGAAGCTGAGCATTATGGACCTCAAAAAATATCGGTACGTATCATTTCATGTTATTTCTCATCTTTGGGAATATTTTCTGAACATTACAAAAGAGACCACCAGAGATAAACAAGTCATTGCTGTCCATTGTTAAGATATAGAAAAAAAACAAGAAACTAAAAAATTATCCTCACAAGACAGAACATACTAAGCAATTGTTAGCTTTCCAGCTTTAGCAAGTTCTTCCGTCACTGCCAGGGCCTTGGCTGTATGAATCTCATTCCTAGAGAACAATTATTCATTATTTTCTTTCATTTCACAGCTGATTCCCACACATCTACATAGTGAGGCTTTTCCCCTGCAGTTCTAATATTATCTTTTGGTGAGCATAATAGTTAATGAGTTCTCAAATAAAAACACAGGCACACTAACCAAAAAGTTTAATGAATGTTTTTAATTATGGGAACTGGATGCAGAACACTGAACAACTATGACCTTCGACTTGGGCTCTGAGGGTCCCCTTACAATAGGACTGTCCCAGCAATGGCAGCAAACAAGGGTTAGCTTTGTGAAAGATCTGTATCAACGCCTCCTGTCAGCAAGTCAAGGCAGAATTAAATACAGCAGATAGAGTTTGAGGGTTGGTCTGACCTTGTCCTTCTATTTGCATGGTTCCAGGAAAAAAATCTCACTAACACCAAAATTAAATTAAAAAACTGCTTCCCTGTAAGCATGTGCATCTAGTAAACTGTCACTAGTATTTTATTTGGAAAAAAATTCAAACTAAAAAACTCAGAAGTATTTGAATTTAAAATTTGTACACATACCTTTACCAAAACTTTGCGTCACATAATTCTGTCTAAGTAGAAGTTTAGATTAGTTGCATCTTTAATATATATATGTGCTTGACAGAAGGTGCTGTGATAGAGGTGGATCTCACTATATTCTTCACTCTGCAGTGTCCATTGCATTGGACAGTTTTAAGATTTGATGATAGTGAGGTTCAAATGGAAATGAACCTTCTGGTGGAGTAGGAAACACAGCAAAACCAGCCTCATGGAACAAATTCAAAGAATTTTAGCTTGCAGTACTTTTAACTAAAGTCTTGGGAAAGAGCTGGCACAGGAGGAAAAGGGTTTGTAGCATGTCATTATTTGACATAGATTTCAGTGCAAAAAGGTTTCTCCCTCTGAAATACAAGTACTCCTTGTTCTTTCCTGTCCCAGGGCAGGATGAAAGCCAGCACTGTGCCTACCTGGTTGCTGTTATCTCACAGTGGTGAGGTACACTGTGAAAGCTGCAAACCATACATGCAAATGTAGGTCCTGTAATGAACTCTAAAGTTTGCAGTGATGTTTCCAAGCATACTCACAAACTCCTGACATTCCCCAAAGCAATACTACTTCTCCGCAAACACCTCAAGCTCCCCTCCTGTCAGCTGCAGGGTACTTGCACCAGAGGTGTGAGAGTGGTTAACAAGGATCCTGCAGTTGCTGGGCTTGAACTCAGTGTTCACCTCAGTGAACCATTCAGAGAACTTCAATTATTTTTGAAGCCCCGTGTTGACTTCATGCCTAACCCTGTGCAACACTTATTTAACCTCCTTTCACCTCAGTTTCACTGACTGTAATATGCCTACAATAACAATCTCACCTTTAAAGTATTGTGCATACAGATCTCAGGGGCAAGTGAAATAGTATCCTTATCATGACAATCATTGTTCTGAAGTGTAAATCTGATATCGCCCTCTTCCATGTTATCAAATATCTTCTGTGGACATGTGTGTTCTATTTAGCCTGTTTCCTGAAGTGACCCTGTCATTTTAAGATGTTTATCTACACCAAGCATTTTTTTTAATTTTAAATTCATGGGCTCGAGGACTTTGATAACTCACTGGTGCTTGATTTCTGTTCTCATCTCACACATATCAAAATAATTTTTGTTGTAAATAAATAATTGTAAATAAAATATTTAGCATGAGTTTTCTCAAAGTACTGTAAAAAGACATTACATAGAAATAATGTAGAAAGTGTAAAAGTATTTAGAGCTAAATTTGATGACGGGAAAACACAAAGGAACAAATCTTCAGGACTTTCAAGTTCTTTCCATTCTCTTGATGGAAAAATGAGCATTGGGAATGCCCAGCATCACTAGGTAGATCTGATCAGGTTTAACACTTAAAAGCCAAGCCTTCAGATGTGAATTTAGAGGTAGATTGTTAGGCTTAGTTCAAAGGTACATTGGATGCTGAGTTTAGGGACAGGATTACAAATTTCACAAATATCACAAAAAATATTAATTGAAAATAAAAACAATAAATCTGAATCTTATAAAAATATCATGATGGTAGTAGAACTGAAATGTAGCATCCTTGTCTTTCACACATCCATTAACAGGTTCATATACAGCCGTGGCAATACTAGTGTGGAAGGACTTTTCATACTCATTTAAAAGGTCATTCCCTTGACCTTTGAATCAAGCAGGTATTTTTTCCTCAGTAATGATGAGATAAGCCGTACCTAACAGAGTCAACATGGGCTTAATTACAGTCAGATAAAAGCACACACGGTTTTCAAGTTATCCTGAAATATATATAGGCGTATAGATACATAGATGTATATAAATATATATGTATAATGTACATGCAAGATAAAACCTTATGAAAATTTTCTACCATTGTTTTAGTAAAGTTATCAGTAAACCTGTAAGCATCATTAATGCTGTAGTAATGCTCATGAACAAGTGTAACTGATGGCAGCTTGTGAGTAGTTTTGAAATGCAGTATGTTTCTCTTCTGCTCTCTAGAATGTAAACACATGCATCATTTGCTCAGTACTCTCCCCAAAACACTCTTTGTATAAACACAAACCATTTCGCTGAGTGTCTTGATAAGGGGTGGTTTAGGCACATCACTTTGTACAAACAAGTTATGAAGTTACGTTTTTACAAGACTGCCCTGTACTTTTTACCTGAACTATCTGCTATCTCTTTGGCATACAATAAAAACTGTAATATCTCTATGAAATCACCTGAAATTTTAACAATGTAGTACTTCATTCTCTGCACCAAAACGAACAGAAATCCACCAGAAGACAACAGCAGAGAGTTCGCAATCAGTTTTCATCTCAGTAGAAGCTTAACAAATGGATTTCTAAAGGTTCTGTATGAGGATTGTCTTACAGATTTTCAGCTATCTAGAAAAAAAAAAAAGCAAACAATGAATATGTGCAAAATAACCCAATCAATGTATTTGATGTGATCTAGAGGGGCCTAT
The DNA here is from genome assembly GCA_023055505.1 of Callipepla californica brunnescens. Lineage (NCBI taxonomy): Eukaryota > Metazoa > Chordata > Aves > Galliformes > Odontophoridae > Callipepla > Callipepla californica. The sequence goes on from JALIRH010000007.1 coordinate 11,285,467, forward strand.
GCAGAACTTCGGTATAACTGAAACAAATTGCAAAATTAATCAATACAAGGCAACAGTCCCTGTTGAGAACTGGAGAGCCAGGTGAAGAAAAATATGGCTATGCAAACAGTGTTACATATATTAACTTGCCTTTAACAATGGGGTAATCAGTATTCTATGCTAGTGATGCATAATATGAAACACTACCCGGATTTCCCTGGAAAAGGGATGTAGGGAAACATTACAGACAATTCACTCATGAACTTCTCCCCATATGCAGCTGAATTCAAAGGAAACAAATAAATTCTTGAAGTGCATAAACGATGCGACACTAAGTAATACAGAAAATGTCTTTATGTAGTCACTGATGCCCCTAATACATCTGGCTTCAGACTGGTTTCTTATCAGGGAAAACATTCTGCAAAAATAGACAGACTGAGTGAAGATAGATAGGAGCAATTTATTGGTATGGAAAAAAAACAACCTCTCCTTGAAAGAAGGACTAAAAGATTATTATTTTGATGGTTAAAAGGGGACATGACAAAAGTGCATGAAATAATAAGAATGAAATGAGAAAGTAGGCTTTATAGGAAATGGCCCTTTAACACACTAGAAGTAAATGTTTCAAAGGCGGTTATCATCATTTCCACCTAGTTTGTGATTACATTGTGGAAGTTATTAACGCAGTATGTCTTTGACACTTGAAACTCAGACGACTCAAAAATGTTTCGATGAACAGATAAATAATTGCATGATAATAGCACCAGGAAACTACTCACTATCACATTTTAGGTTTCCTTTTTTTTTTCTTTGAGACTCTTACTATGTCATACTGGTCTTGTAAGGATGGCATAGTTACAATAAGGTGTCTCAGGTAACTCTAGATACCTATGTACCTTTCTTTCAGAAAACAAAGAAAAAGCATGCCACTGACAAGAGAAATACTGAACTACAAAGTAGACTAATCTACTGTGGACAATTCTATTCTACTACTGAGCATACTCAATAGGAGCGAACAACCCAGTGAATAAAAAAATGTTCATAAGGAAAACATAGAAACGTAGAATGGCCTCGGTTGAAAATGACCTTAAAGATCATCTAGTTTTAACCTTCCCCCTGCTGTGGGGAGGGTCACCAACCACTAGAGCAAGCTGCTTAGAGCCACATACAGACTTGTCCTGAATGCCTCCATGGATGGGGCATCCACAGCTCCCCTGGGCAACATGTTCCAGTGTGTCACCACCAGCTGAGTGAAAAACTTCCTCTCCTAATATCTAACCTAAATCTCCCCTGTCTTAGTTTAAAACCATTCCCCCTTGAAAATGACAGAAAATCAAAATGCAATCAAGTGGTATTTTCAGTAACAAATCTGTACACAAAAATACTCTAATTTTGTAAAATAAAACTTCAAACAAAGAAATGAGAAGATAAAAATTGTTCAGGTCCTCCACTTAGTCACCTCTACCTTTCTCGCACTAGGTCATCCAGCTATGACAGTTAATGATAAACCTACTGACTGGCAGATTCCAGGTCTACAAGATAGTATCAGGTACAGGATAATTATTTTCTGAGTATAGTTCTTCAAGGAAAAGCTATTACTTTCAGGCCTATGGAAGCAAATAAGTCAGTTTATTCAAGGATACATTTTTTTCTTTATGTTTCCTTATCTTAACTATAAGACTGTAAGGATAATAATTTGTCTCATTTTTTCCAAATAACTTGATGCAGAGAAAAGAGAGAATGGAAAAATTTTATTTTATCTCATTGGTATGAAAACCTGTCTCCTGCCACACAAATAAGGAAAATATTAATATTATTTAGAAAATAAACATCATTAGTATAAACAGTATTTCAGAAAGTTTTCATTCATTTGCACAAGAAAAAGACTGTTTTTATTTAAGAAAATATATCTGCAACTTAGTTATTAAAAAAAAAGAATAAATCAGTGTTCTCATGTTCTAACTAAAGCAAACAATGATATGTCATCATGAAAATTGCAGATATTTTAAAGGTCATAAATAGATTTGCTTTAAACTTAGAATTTTTTGGTTCAGAACCTCATGTCACATATTGAAGAACATTTAATGACCATGTTACCTGAAATTGCACATCTATAATGGGAAAAACAGACAAATGTGTAGCGTCTGTTCAGAGGTAATTTTCTATCCCATTGTCATTAAGTAGAAGATGAATCCTTTAATTATACTTTAAAATTCATGTCATGCTG